>OY756946.1:16536339-17905179 GCA_963580275.1 Crataegus laevigata
AGGGTAAGTGACGTACAAGGTCTATTTTAGACTTATCTACTTCAATTCCTTTTTCTGAAACAATATGACCTAAAACTATACCTTGTTTTACCATAAAATGACATTTTTCCCAATTTAAAACAAGATTAGTTTCAACACACCGTTTCAAGATCAAGGTCAAATTATCCAAGCATTTATCAAAAGAATCCCCAAACACACTAAAATCATCCATAAATACCTCAATGATCTTCTCAACATAGTCGGAAAATATACTTACCATACACCTTTGGAAAGTGGCAAGTGCGTTGCATAAACCGAATGGCATGCGACGATAAGCAAAAGTTCCAAAGGGACACGTGAATGTGGTCTTTTCTTGGTCATCCGAAGCTATCACAATTTGGTTATATCCAAAATATCCATCAAGGAAACAATAAAAAGCATGACCGGCTAACCTTTCAAGCATTTGGTCGATGAATGGCAAAGGAAAGTGATCTTTCCTTGTTGTGGCGTTGAGCTTTCTATAGTCAATACAAACCCGCCATCCGGTTTGAATTCGTGTAGACACAAGCTCATTCTCATCATTTCGTACCACGGTGACTCCGGACTTCTTTGGAACAACTTGAACCGGAGAGACCTAACGGCTATCAAAAATTGGGTAAATCACCCCACAATCGAGTAACTTGATGATTTCCTTCTTCACAACGTCTAGCATGGGTGGATTGAGGCGGCGTTGTGCTTCCCTAGATGGTTTGGCTCCCTCCTCCAAGAGTATCCGATGCATGCAAGTGGTAGGGCTAATTCCCTTAATATCGGCCCATGTCCATCCAATGGCAGTTTTGTAGTCTCGAAGCACCCTCACCAACTTGTCCTCCTCTTGTGCCGTGAGTGAAGAAGAGATGATGACGGGCAACGTCTCTTCTTCTCCCAAAAACACATATTTCAAATTGCTAGGCAACGGTTTAAGTTCTAGAGATAGTGGCTGCATTATAGATGGAAGTAACTTATTAGTCGAAACGGGAATTGGAACTAGGTTAGGAGACTTACCCATATGCTCCGAAATTGACTCTAGGGCAGCAACCATCTCCACCAAATCTTCTTGACTAGGCACGGCAAGGAATTCCTTGTTGTGGCCGTGAGCACCCTTAAGTGCCAATCCTTCGTTTTTGAGTCCAATGCCGTGTGTTAGGGTCTTCTCGAGTGCATCCTCATTCAAATCATCAAGGAATTCCTGCGCCAAAGAGTCAATTATATCAATAGAGAAACAAGAGTGATCATCATGAGGATATCTCATAGCATCAGAAACTTTGAAATCAATCACTTCCCCATCAAACTCCATGGTCAATGTTCCTTTGAAGACATCAATCTTGGTACGAGCAGTCTTCATGAATGGGCGGCCAAGTAAGATGGGTAATGGAGGGGCATGGTCCGAGTCTTCCATCTCAAGCACATAAAAATCCGCCGGAAAAATTAGGTGATGCACCTGCACTAAGACATCCTCCAAAACACCTCTCGGATATGCGTTAGATCTATCGGCCAATTGAATAATCACTCCATCATTTTTCAATTCACCCAAGTTCATAGATGCATAAATTGAATAAGGCATGACATTTATTGATGCACCTAGATCTAACATGGCAGATTCAAAGCGAGTATTGCCTATTACACAAGGAATTGTGAAACTTCCGGGATACTTACACTTAGGAGGCAATTTTCTTTGTAACATGGCCGAGACATTCTCACTTACCCGTACTACTTTTTTGTTCGAAGCCCTCTTTCTTGTAGTACACAGCTCCTTCAAGAACTTGGCATACTTAGGAACTTGTTTAATTGCATCTAAAAGGGGAATATTTACCTGTACCTTTCGGAATGTATCAAGGATGTCTTTGTCACTCTCATCCTTCTTTGATTGAACAAATATGCTAGGAAAGGGTGCATTAGGTGGAATGGAGTTAGAAATAACGAAATTTGAACCCAACTTACCTTTGGTGGCCGAGTTTGATGGTTTTGGCAAGGATTGCTCAATCCTTGCCGTGGCATTGTTTTGGGCTTTCTCTTCAGATTACACACTTTCGTCCTCCTCTTGGTTGAATTTGGATGGGTTAGGGTCAGATCTTACCTTTTTTCCACTTCGCAAAAGGATGGCTTTGGCATATTCGAATCCCCCGTTGGGATTCACATTCGTAGAGCTTGGTAACTTACCTTGTTCTCTACCAAATTGCCCCATGAATTCAGCCATTTGTCCCACTTGTCTCTTCAATTCAGTCACCTCTCTAGCTTGATTTTGCACTTCATTGGCGTAATTGTACATGTCATTGGCTTGTTTTTCTTGCCCCTGCGCTAATGTAGTTAGCAATTGAATAACTTGAGAATTATCAAAAAACGAACCTGAGTTGTTTTGGGACGATTGTGGCTGGTTGGAATGGTATGGTCGTGGGAACCCAGAGGGGGTTTTGTTGAAATCCCTTTTGTTGTGTAGATTGTTGGGACTCTCTCCACTTGAAATTAGGGTGATCTCTCCATCCGGGGTTGTAGGTGTTGGAGTATGGATCGTATTTGGTTTGGTTTTGGCCTTGGAAACCAATAGCATTGGCAGATTCCCATCCTCCATTCTCTATCAACTGAGGGCATGTTTCGGATGAATACCCTTGCATTGAACACAGGCCACACACTTGGTTTTCTTGTGGTTTTGACCCCTTGACAACCTGAGACACAAGAGAAGTAAGTTAGCCAATTGTGATTGAATATCAGAAATTGCACTTACCTCATTCACACTTTATTGCCGTGGCCCTTCTCTTTGTCCAACACCTTCATATTGTTGAGCATTGTGTGCTCGGTTTGCAATTAGAGTTTTGGCAGCCACCGGAGTTTTGTTCACCAATGCACCACCGGCCGAGGCATCTAGCATTTGACATTCCATGGGAATGAGTCCCTTGTAGAAATAATGAATGAGCAGCTCCTCCTTCATTTGATGCTGTGGACATGAAGCAACAAGTGATTTAAAACGTTCATAATATGATGGAAACGACTCACCTTGATTTTGTTGGATGCCACTAATTCGTTTCCTCAAGAGAATGATCTTTGCAGTGGGAAAGAACTTCTCTAAGAATGCACTCTTCATACTTTCCCAAGAATTGACGGTTCCGGGAGCCAATTCATACAACCAATCTTTGGCCTTGTCTATTAGGGAGAATGGAAAGGCCTTCATCTTTAAAATACTCCCATCCACGTTGATGGGTATCATACTTGAGCAAACAACTTCAAATTCCTTAAGATGTTTGTTAGGATCTTCTATGGACAGCCCATGGAATTTAGGAATATGATGTAATAAACTAGACTTAAGTTCAAATTCTTCTGTCTTACCTTGAGCCGCCGCAGGGTATTGGATGCATAAAGGCACGGCATTATCCATACCTGAGGCCGAGAGCTCTTTGATGGTTCGATTGTCGACTGCCATGGCTTGTTCTTCCTCTACAAGATGTGCCGTGGGGCCTTCTTCCTGTCCAACTTCTTCAAACTCGGATGTAGAGCTAGAAGACGGTGGGTCAGGGTCTTGTTGATTCTTTTGCTTCCTCAAAGTCCGCTCAAAATCGTCGTCAAAGTCAAGGATGTGCTCACGAACAGGTTTTGAACTTCTAGTCATAAACTAGTACCTAGAAACAAGAACAAATATAAGGTCAGTAACTAAAACGAAAATAGATGAAAAATAAACAAAAAGAACAACGAGGGATTAGCAAAGTTGCTAATCCCCGGCAACGGCGCCAAAATTTGATGCGAATTAAATCAAACGCACAAATAAAACCCTCTTGTCGTCAAACTGTAGTAAGGATGCCAGTAGGGATCGTTCTGGATCGGGGATTAGGAGAGATTGCCAAAACCTCTAAACTGACTCAAAAACATAAAAACAAAGTTAAAAACATTCAAAAAGACTCAAAGACTTCAAAACAAGTTCAAAAGAATCAAAACGAACTAAAAAGACTCAAAACTGCCTAAAAACACTAAATAGTCAGTTTCTAGCTCTAAACACAACTTTGGACGAAAATAAGGTTTTGGGTTGATTCAAAACCTTCTAAAACATAAACAAAACAGATTCTAAACACTTTAGAACAAGAAAGTAAAAGGGGGATTTTGGTTTGACGAAAATTGAAATAACAAAGCAAGTTGTAAAACTAGGCAGATTGTAAAATGAATTTGGGAAATAAGATGAATGATGGACAAGCTAGAGGTTCATTCTCTACACATGATATGTATGCAAATGAATTGATTTCCAGTTCCTTCTTATTGAATCATGAACGACAATGCCCCAAATTAACCATGACATCACTAGTTAATTCTCAGATTTTCCTTAAGTTATTAGATTGGATGACATCATTCGACAACCTAAAGCATTCTCCAAAAGTCCTCTACATGACATCATAATAGAGATACATTCAAAGATCATTACGTTCAATGAAAATCATAAGCATTGACAAAGCACTTATAACTATGACATCATGTTACTCATGCTAGGAATTGAACTTAACGCGATCATGACCAACGACCTTCACTACATATGAATATAAGCTTGTAACAATTATGTGAAACGAACTTATACTCTAGCATCAGATTTATGCAAGCCAATTAAGTGTCGACCCTCAATCAACAAACACAAATAAGTTATCAATCCAACGGTTAAGCCAATTGCATTCAAAACTCAATAATCCATAACTGAAATTTATCAATTCAAATTACACACATAATCACGGCTTTGAAATCACTCCTAGCCAATAGGGGTTTAGCCACTCATGTTCACAGCAAAGCAAAGTAAACAGAAATTAAACATAAGAGACATGAAACGAATTACACCTAAAACGCTCCAAACTTCAATATTGAAACGTCCAAGGGTCTGTCTTCTCCCCCTTGCTACGGCACAAGTGCTAAAGGATGTGGTTGATGTGTATGGATGAAGGGGATGGTTTAGGATAGAGGGGGTGGTGCGGCAAAGGAGACGGATGGTCAGAAATTATGGAGAATATAGAGGGAGGCTGCGGCAAAGGTACGGAATTGTGTCTAGGGTGTGTAAAATCTGAATGGTTGTGAATGAATGAGTTTAAATATATATAGGGCATGGTTAGGGTTCAGGAAAGGTTTTTAAATTTTAGCTAAAATGGTTCCCTAATTGAATAAGGAAGAAAAGAAATCAGAAAATCAAAATAGAATAGGTAAGAAAAGGTTTGACACAAAATAAGAAGGGATTGTGGTTCAGAAATCAAAGGGAAACAAGGGATAGGTGCGGCATTGATATAGGAATAGAATAGGAATGTGTTTGAAGTTAGAAAATAAGCAAGGAAGGGTTGGCTTGGGCGGCAAGGATAATTAGAGAATAGGAAAGTGAGATATGTCACAGAAAATAGGAAAGAACTTACCTCCCTTGTGTGGCAAATTTGTGAAGGACATAGGAATGTTTTTGGAACACAAAACAGGTAGGAATCCCTACCCCTTGCACGGCAAGGACTAGCACAAAATAGGTATGTGCTTTATGTTCAGAAATTAGGCAAGAAATGGGTGCGGCAAGGAGTAGGAAGGTGCAAAGAGGGTGCCACATGGACTTCTAAGGTAAGTTTGGGCTTCTAGAACTCTCAATTGAATGGCCTCACATATTTTAGAACCCTTTTGTGGTTGAAACTTTGGTGAAGAAGGATTGGGAAACTTCCATTCCAAGAATAGAAACTCTTCAAGAATAGAAACCTTCAAAAATAGAAACTTAGAAACTTCGGTTTCCAATTTTGACTCTTCATTCTTCATTCGCTTTGAATTCCATTCTTCACATCTTCATTCACTCCTTAGCTCATTTGCACTTCAATTTCATCCTTCCATTTAGCTCCAAGCATGTCCTATCCATCTTAGGCCCAAAATTGCTCCAAAATGCACTTCTTTGCTCCAATAGCCCAATAGACCTACAAACACACGAAAATGGCTTAAAGTACTAAAATAACTAGGTTCTAACAACGTAAATGCAAGGAAATAAGCTAGTTAAGTCGCATAAATATGCTCCTATCAGGTACCTAATCGAATTCAACGTGGTGGAAGAGTTCGTGTTGATTTAGAGAAGCAAAACACCACACTCAGAAATGATCATTATCCCATCCCATTCAAGGACCCAAAGTATGAAGTATTTCCAAGGGCAGGTCGTAGAAGAAACACCCCTCCATGCCGTGGGGTCCAATAAGCTTCAAAGGAGTATCGTCCAGCTGCACGACGTTAACGAAATCGCTACTTGGGAGGCAACCCATGCATTCAACAAAGGAAGACCAAGGGATCACTCCAATTCCATATTTGTGTTCCTAAACTCTTCTCTTTGTTGCTATTTCGTTTCTGCCATGTTAGGTTGTTTAGTTGTTGTTTTGTTTGTTTGTGTGTTATTTGTGTTAGTTTATGCTTGAAACATTGAGGACAATGTTTGATTTAAGTGTGGGGGGGGGGGTAACCAAAGTGTTTTGATGCAAATTCGTAGGGTTTTATCACCCATAACTTCTAATGTTGTTCCTTGCTGTTTTTAAGTGTTTTAAAGCTGTTTTGGTGTATTTTAGTGTGTTTTGACTCAAAAATCCGAAAATCCCATAAAAATTTGAAAAAAAGGGTTTTAAAAAACCCAAAAAGAGTTGTTTTTGTGTGTTTGTGTCTTAGGGTACCTTCCAACACAATGATGAGGATTCGGTTTGTAATTGCATGACTGTTAAAGAGAGTTGTAAACATGGATGAAAGTTTGATTTACTCCTTGGTTTATGCTTGGTTGTGGTTATAACTTATGAATTCACATGCAATCATAAAAGAAAAATCAGTTTTTGTAACATGCTTGAAGGAAGGAACTCAAACTAACGCTACAACTTTGTGAGACTTGAGCCTAAATGTTTATTTGGAGAGTTAATAATCAGTGCAATGTTGTTTTCTAAAGTCGTTGCATGATCTCGTTATTCTTTGCTTGGTTGCTACTTAGAAGGCGTTTCATCATTTAGTTCCAAACACTAGAACTCATGCCCAATTCATTCAAAGCATGTTATTGATTTGCATAACACATATTCAAGATGAAGTTGTGTAGTGACCACCATAGCCAAAATGCCGTATCTCCCTATTTCCTTGTGTTTTGTAGGTTTTAACCCCGTTGAGCCTTGTTTAGCCTATGTTCTTTGTTAACCCACATTATCCTCACCTAGCCTAGATTAGGACCATCCATACCTTTATTCTTGAAGCATAGTAACGCATGACTCAATATGAATTCCTTTTGATCATTGTTTGGCAGAAAACAAGTGTGGGGGAAGTGAGTTTTGTTGTGGGTGTGCCAAAGTCTTGAATGAGGCACGGCAAAGAAAAGAAAAAAAAAGAAGAAAAATTGTGGAAAATAGTAAGGAAAAAAAGAAAAAGCTGTGAAAAGAATGAAAAAGGAGTTGAAAAGATGTGAAAAAGAGTTCTCAAGTGTTGTTTGTTGAAGGAAGGGTCCAAAACATTGAATCCGGCCCTAATTGTTGCTTGAATCTTCCCTTTGTGTTTAAAAGTTATTTCTACATTCTAAAGGGAATTCTAAGTTCGATTTCATTAATTTTCTTGCTATTGCTTTAAGAACGTTTGTTTTTCCTATCCTTTCATTGTTAGCCAACTCCCCAAGCCCCGTTACAACCCTTGACTTTAATCTTGAGTGTTGTGTGTTTCAATTTGTGGAGTTTGAATTTGGTTTGAGCATATGGTGTCATTGGTTCTCGCATCTAAGTAGTAGCGTTCCATTCATGAGATCATATCTAAACATGTTATTAACTCCGGAACTTGCTTTTCTTGTTATACATATATGTGAGTGTTCGTTTTCATATTTACATCAATCTTCTCACATATAACTAGTGTAGGGTGTGTAGTTAGAAAATCTGAGTGAAGATTGAGTGCATATCTAGTAAGGAATTGAGGAAATTCTCTAAGGCATGTTACTACATTCAAAACATTGTTTTAATTGGTTAAATATGAACTAGTAAGTAGTGATTATTGCCGGGGATTAGCAACTTTGCTAATCCCTTTGTTTTTTTTGTTTGTGTTTATGTTTATATTTGTGTTTTTTTTTTCTATATTTTCTTGCGTGCTTAACTGATTTATTTCTTTTCTTTGCAGGAATTTTTGAATATTTCCACCCTTGAAGTTGATTGCAAAATTTAAGCTTGGGGGTCATCGATTGAGTTTTCTGCAAATTAGGGAAGTTTTCAGTCCTATTGCTTTATTTTGTTTCTTTTCATTTAGTAATTTTATTTTTTTTTTATTTTTATATTTTTATTTGCTTATTAATGTTTTCTGACATTGGGGACAATGTCTAGTTTAAGTGTGGGGGTATCAAGAGTATAAAAAAATGACCAAATTAAAAATTTTTGTACCTTCGACTTCGAACTGGTTTCATTTGTTTCCAGGTTATTGCTTTTTGTTTTCTTTATTAGTTTTGTTTTATTTAATTTTTTCGAAAAAAAAAATCCAAAAATATTGTCTTGTTTTCCTTATTGTTTTGAATTAGATTTTTGTTAGCTTCCCGACCCGATGATATAATTGGATTAAATTTGAACCATGATTATCAAGAACTTAGTTAACATGTGTTATGTGAAATTCCTAATTCTCTTGTTAGTATTGTACATGTTTGAACATCTTTGAAAAACCAAATACACATAGCCTTGTTTGTCACATCTCGACCCAGGGCGGACCACTTCCCAGGCCCGCTCCACCACCGTAGCACGATATTGTCCGCTTTGGGCCCCGACCACGCCCTCACGGTTTTGTTTCTGGGAACTCACGAGCAACTTCCCAATGGGTCACCCATCATGGGAGTGCTCTAGCCCCCTTCTCGCTTAACTTCGGAGTTCCTAAGGAACCCGAAGCCAGTGAGCTCCCAAAAGGCCTCGTGCTAGGTAGGGATGGGAATATACATTTAAGGATCACTCCCCTGGGCGATGTGGGATGTTACATTGTTGATGTGAAACTAAAGCATGAATTAAAGCTTCATATGTGAATTTAGTGACCATATAAATCCTATGTGAGGTTTTGAGCCTATTGAAAGTGTGTGCATTTTTCATACACTCCTATTCTTTCATGTGTGATGAACTTATGTGAGATACATCTCTAGAACTTGCGTAACGATCTTTCGAAATATTTGTCATTGATTGCATGAACTTGAAAATGATAGAGGCATTAGGTTCACCACTATGGCCCAAATAACCATATTTCCCAAAGAAAAAAATGATATCATTACATTGCCAATTTGAGCCGTATATGTTGAGCCTTTTATTTCTTATCACCAGATATGTCTACCCTTATACCTCAAACCATGTTTCCTTACCCTTTCCAAGCGAGCAATTTGAGACTGTCTTATGAGAAATGTTTGTGAAGTACTTGGAAGGAGTTTGGCAAAAGAATAAGTGTGAGGGTATTTCATGTTTATATTTATTATTATAAAAAAAAAAAAAAAAAAAAAAAGAGAAAAGAGAGGTAAAAGAAAAAGAAAAAAAAAAGAAAGATTGTATACAAAGAAAATAAAAAGTTTTTAAAGTTTCAGTTTAAGGGTGTGGTTGGAAGTGCTAGAAAAATCGCTGGAGAGCTTGAGTTCTTATAAATCTAAACAAAAGAATTGCTTGCAATGTAGCTTGGAACTCGTGTTTACCTATTCGTTCGTTTCAATAGCCCTATCCCTAAGCCTCATTTCATCCAATAAAAGTCCTCTTGATTTAAGTTTTGCAATTATGATTGTGGAGAAGTGATCTTTATTCAAGCTTATGGTAGAACTTTCACATTTGTTTCTTTGAGCGAAACACATTAAAACTAAACACATGTGTGATTAAGTGCATACCCCGTGAGAAGGTTGCTAGTTTGCATATGATGATTTTAAAAATAAAAACTTGAAATTGCATTAGCATGGCTATCTCACACACTACACTTCAAGGATGATTTAAAGATTACTGCTAATATTTGAATAAGGAAGATGAACTTGGATTAGCTTGTGTGGTGATAGGAGCATATTTATGCGACTTAGCTTGCTTGTTTTCTTGCATTTTAGTAATTATTTAGTATTTATAATAGTGTTTAAAGCTAATTTCGTGTGTTTGTAGGTTATATGGGCTAAGGGTGCATTTTGGGCCAATTTGGAGTAGTTTGGAGTGTTTTTGGGCCCAAGATGGATTGCTTATGATCCATGCAAGATGGATGGACGAATTTGAAGTCAAAAGAAGCTAGGAACATGCTAAAAATATGGTGAAACAAATACAAGTTGCAAGAAGGGATAGGTTTCTAGAAGGATTGACCAAAACTCCACTCAAAACCATGCCTAACCCACCAAAACAACTCAATGCCGTGGGCTTTCCTTGTTGTTTCCCACCAGATTTTTGGTTTAATGATAAGCTCATATTTATATATATTTTACATCAAATTCTCTCGTCTTTTCTTAGTTAGTTCCTTATATTTTTGAGCTATTTACTTTGATTTTGTGTTTTATATGATTTGTCAAGCAAATAAAAGAAAAATAGCACAAGTGAGATTTTATGTAACAAATTCGTCAAAACTGCCTGTGCAGATCAGCCCATTTTGGAAGCAATTTGCGACCGGCCCAAAATGAACTAGAGAATGAGCCTTATATGCTTGGAAAGCTACAAATGTCTATTTTCTGGAGCATTTTGCGGATTATTAAGATCATATTTCTAGAAGAAGTTATGAGCACTTTAGTAAGGGAAGGTCAAGAGAGCACATGGGTCAAAACTGCCTGTGCAGATCAGCCCATTTTGGAAGCAATTTGCGAGCGGCCCAAAATGAACTAGAGAATGAGCCTTATATGCTTGGAAAGCTACAGAGGTCTATTTTCTGGAGCATTTTGCGGATTGTTAAGATCAGTTTTCTAGAAGAAGTTATGGGCATTTTAGTAAGGGAAGGTCAAGAGAGCACATGGGGAAGGAATAGGCGGACAGCTGCAAGGATGACCCATGGCATGGATGAATGATTATGTTTTGCAAGTGTGCTAGCTTGTTTAATCATGAAATACAAGTGTGCTAGCTGTTTTGCAAGTGTTCTAGCTGATTCATCATGAGAAGACCAAGAGGAATCCAAGGCATGGACCAAGGAGGATGAATGCAAGTTGTTTCATCATGAAATTTCTGCAATGAAGCATGTGTGCTAGCTGTTTTTGATGATTAATTCTTGCTTTGTATTTGTTTATTAGAATCACTTGAGTGGCTCCTTACCTTTGTGCACCTATAAATAAAGCCTTCTTGCAAGGCTTAGACTCACCAATTCACACAACAATCCCATTTCACACACCCTAAACTATCCTAGCCAAAACCCTTTCTTTCCTCCACAAAATCTGCCCATAAACTATCCAAGAATAAACCATTCTACAAGCCTTTCCTTGCCTCTCCCTACATATCTAAACTTCCCCCATCCATTCCTCCATAAAACCAATCCTTCAACATCATTCAAAGCCTTGTGCCGCAACAAAGAGAAGAAAAGGAAAGTCCTTGGATGCGCGTGGATCGTTGGAACGTTTAGGTGTTTTCTTTCTTTTGTTTTTCAATGTTTAATTTAAATTGTTGTTCAATTATGTTAAACATGTGGAACTAATTTGTTTTTAGTTAGAGGCAAATTTGAAGCCATGGACATATGTTGGTTATAATTTGATTTACGCCAGTTATGAATTCATAAACTTTAGATGTGGTTTACTTTTCTATTTTGATTAAGAACTTGTTTATGTATGTGGGTTAAGGGTCGACACTTAATTTGCATGCCTAAACTTGATGCTAGGATATAAGGGAATTTCACCTAATCGTTATGAACTTATATTCATGAGTAGTAAAGATCGCTAGTCACGATTGTGTTAAGTAAATCCTTGGCAAGAGTAACATGCGTATTCCATAGTTATGAATGCCTAGTCAATGTTTATGATTTCCGTTGAACTTAATGATCTTTGTTAAATGTCTCTATCATGCGTATTCCATAGTTAGGGACTTTGATGAGGAATAATTTGGTTGTAATGCGTATTCCTTGCAATCCAATGAATCTAGGGAAATCTAAGAGTTAATTTAAGCAAACCTAATTAACTTGGAACATTGTCATTTATCGTTTGTTGAAGTCATAACTGGGAATCAAATTATATGCATATGTTCATGTGTGGATAAGGAACCCTCTAACTAATTTCTCATCATTCTATTTCATCACAATCATTTTGCTTTAAGTTTGTTTTCAAAGTTTAAGTTTTAAAGTTCAATTTTCATCAAAACAAAACCCCTTGCTTTTAAGTCTTGCTTTGAGAGTCAAAACTTGTTTTCTTTAAATCTTTTGAGTCTTTTAAAGTTATATTTTCGTCCAAATCACTTGTTAAGTTTAGAATTGAGTCTTTTTGATTATTATTTGCTGTTTTGAGTTTTTTTTTTTTTTTGTTTTTAGTTTTGAGTTTATAGAGTCTAGTTTAGTGTTTTTGAGTCTTATATTTATTGATTAGCATCCCTAGTTAATCCCCGGTCTAGAACGATCCCTACTTGCATCATTACTACAATTGTCATCAATAGGGTTTAATTTGTGTGTCAAGTAATTCTCACATCAAATTTTGGCGCCGTTGCCGGGGATTAGCGAAATTGCTAACCCCTTGTGTTTTTGCCGTGTGTTTTTAGTGTAATTTACCTAGTTTTCTTATTTTATTTTGTTTTCTTGGTTTAGGTACTAATGCATGACGCGGAGTTCTCAAACTGTGCATATCTTGGACTTTAACGCCGATTTTGAACGTGATTTGAGAAGAAAGAGGAGGCATCCCGAACCTAGCGAACCTAGTGAACCTAGTTCAAGTTCAGAGGACGAATCTGAGTTTGAAGAAGTAAAAGAAGAAGTTATGGCAGCGGACAATCGGACCATTAAAGAGCTTTCGGCCTCGGGGTTGACCAATGCCGCACCATTATGCATTCAATACCCCGCGGCCGCCCAAGGCAAGACCGATGAATTCGAGTTGAAGTCAAGCTTGTTGCACCACATTCCGAAATACCATGGACTTTCCATGGAAGAGCCCAACAAGCATCTCAAGGAATTCGAGGTTGTTTGTTCAAGCATGACACCCATAAATGTGGACGGGAACATTCTGATGATGAAGGCTTTTCCATTCTCACTTTTGGAAAAGGCGAAGGATTGGCTTTACGAGTTAGCACCCGGAACGGTTACATCTTGGGATAGTATGAAAAGAGCTTTCTTGGAGAAGTTTTTCCCAACTTCAAGAGTCATCCTCTTGAGGAAACGGATTAGTGGCATCCAACAAAATCAAGGTGAATCGTTTCCTTCTTATTATGAACGTTTTAAATCACTTGTTGCTTCTTGTCCACAGCATCAAATGAAGGAGGAGCTACTCATTCAATACTTCTACGAAGGACTCCTTCCCATGGAACGCCAAATGCTTGATGCCGCGGCGGGAGGTGCGTTGGTTGATAAAACTCCGGGGGCTGCAAAAGTTCTAATTGCCAACCGAGCACATAATGCACAACAATACGAAGGTGTTGGACAAAGAGACCCCCCACGGCCACAAGTGAATGAGGTAAGTTCTTCGTCCGACATTCAATCCCAATTAACTAACCTTACTTCTATTGTTTCTCAGTTGGCCGAGGGAATAAAGATTCATGGACCAAATGTGTGTGGCGTGTGCTCTATGCAAGGACATGCCAACGATCAATGTCCTCAATTGATTGAGAATGGGGGTTAGGAATCTGCCAAAGCCGTGGGTTTTGGGAACCAAAATCAACCACGCCATGATCCATACTCTAATACCTACAATCCGGGGTGGAGGGACCATCCAAATTTCAAATGGCGGGATCCTCAACAACCTCAACAACAAGGAGGATTTAGGCAGCAACCACCGGGCTTTTATACAAAGCCATACGTCCCCAATCAAAACCAACCCCAATCTGCCTCAAACTCTTCAGGTACGTCTCTTGACAATGATACACTCCTTAAGTTACTAACTAAATTGTCTCATGGGCAGGAAGATCAAGCTAAGGCTATGCAAAACCGAGACAAAAGAGTGGACCATTTAGAGAAGCAAATTGGGCAAATTGCCGAGTTTATGGGGCAGTTTCATAAGCAAGGCAAGTTACCAAGCAATACCGTAATGAACCCGAAGGGAGGATTTGAAACCGCTAAGGCCATCACGTTGAGAAGTGGTAAACAGGTTGTAACGGACTCAAATATATCCAAATCAAGTCAAGACGAGGAGGACAAGTTGCTGCAAGAAGAAGCACAGGGAGCAAAGCCCACGGCCAAAGATGACCAAACCTTGCCGAATTCATCTAGTCCTCCTAAACCGTACCAAACCACCAAGGTAAGTCCCAATTCAACTTTTTCTAGTTCTATCCCACTAAATGTGCCCTTTCCTGGCAGGTTTAGGCAATCAAAGAAGGAAGAAGCCGAAAAGGACATTCTAGAGACCTTTCGGAAAGTTCAAGTCAATATCCCGCTCCTTGATGCGATTAAGCAAGTCCCGAGGTACGCTAAGTTTTTAAAAGAACTTTGTACAACAAGGAGAAGGATTTCGAACAAAGAGGTGGTTCAAGTAAGTGAAAATGTTTCTGCTGTGTTACAAAGGAAATTACCCCCTAAATGCAAAGATCCGGGTAGTTTTACAATTCCGTGCGTTATTGGTAATACTAAGTTTGAACAATGCATGTTAGACTTAGGGGCTTCGATTAATGTTATGCCATACTCTATTTATGCATCTATGAACTTAGGTGAGCTTAAAAATGATGGTGTGATAATTCAATTAGCCGATCGTTCTAATGCATATCCAAAGGGTGTTTTGGAAGATGTATTGGTGCAGGTTGGTAACTTGATTTTTCCAGCAGATTTCTACGTACTTGACATGGAGGATTCACCCCATTCCACCCCATTGCCGATTCTATTAGGGAGGCCCTTCATGAAAACAGCCCGCACCAAGATAGATGTGTTTAAAGGAACTTTAACGATGGAATTTGATGGGGAAGTCATTGATTTCAATCTTTCTGAAAGTATTAAATTTCCTAAAGACGATCATTCTTGCTTTTCTATTGACATAATTGATGATTTGGCGCAGGATTTTCTCGATTGTTTGGAGAGGGATACACTTGAAACAACAATTGCACAAGGAATTGGGCAAAAATCTGGTTTTGCCGTGCCTAGAAGTGTGGAGGAGACCGAGATAGTGGCTACCCTTGAGTCACTACCTCAACATCATGGTAAGCCTTCTAAACCAATTTCAATTTCAGTTTCCACTAATAAATTGTTACCCTCAGTGATTCAGGCACCCGTACTTGAGCTTAAACCGTTGCCCGATAATTTAAAGTACGTCTTTCTGGGAGACAACGAGACATTGCCCGTCATTATCTCCTCATCACTCACGGCCATAGAGGAGGAGAAGTTGATCCAAGTGTTGAAAGAGCACAAGACGGCCATTGGGTGGACTTTGGCCGATATTAGGGGAATTAGCCCGACTACGTGCATGCATCGAATACTTCTAGAGGAGGGGGCTAAACCAACTCGAGAAGCTCAGCGCCGTCTCAACCCTCCAATGATGGAAGTTGTGAAAAAGGAGATTATCAAACTTCTTGATTGTGGAGTGATTTATCCGATCTCTGATAGTCGTTGGGTATCACCAGTACAATGTGTTCCAAAGAAGTTCGGAGTGACAGTGGTGAAGAATGCCGAGAATGAGCTTGTGCCAACCCGTATCCAAACAGGTTGGAGAGTGTGCATTGATTATAGGAAGCTCAACACCACCACAAGGAAGGACCACTTCCCTTTGCCGTTCATTGATCAAATGCTTGAAAGGTTAGCCGGTCATTCTTTTTATTGTTTCCTTGATGGTTATTCTGGATATAATCAGATTGTCATAGCGCCGGATGACCAAGAAAAGACAACTTTCACATGCCCCTTTGGTACTTTTGCTTATCGTCGCATGCCTTTTGGTTTATGCAATGCTCCGGCCACATTTCAAAGGTGTATGGTAAGTATCTTTTCAGATTTTGTGGAAAAGATTATTGAGGTATTTATGGATGATTTCAGTGTGTTTGGAAATTCATTTGATGGGTGTTTGGAAAATCTCACAATAATTTTGAAACGATGTGTTGAGACTAACCTTGTGCTTAATTGGGAAAAATGTCACTTTATGGTTAGACAAGGCATAGTTCTAGGGCATATTGTTTCAGAAAGAGGAATTGAAGTGGATAAATCGAAAATAGATCTTATACGCAACTTACCCTTTCCTACTTCGGTTCGAGAGATTCGTTCGTTTCTTGGTCATGCAGGATTTTATAGGCGATTTATCAAGGAATTCTCCAAAATTTCAAACCCTCTTTGCCATCTCCTCCAAAAAGATGTGGCGTTTGACTTCAACGAGAAGTGTGAGAAGGCGTTCAATCACCTCAAAGAAATGCTAACTTCGGCCCCTATCATAGTTCCACCGGATTGGAGCCTTCCTTTTGAGCTTATGTGTGATGCTTCCGATTATGCATTAGGAGCTGTTTTGGGGCAAAGGAAGGAAAAGAGGCCACATGTTATCTATTATGCCTCTCGGACTTTAAATGATGCACAATTGAATTATTCTACCACTGAAAAAGAACTTCTTGCTGTTGTATTTGCTTTAGATAAATTCCGATCTTATTTGCTTGGTACTAAAGTTATTATTTATACTGACCATGCAGCATTGAAGTATTTGTTCACCAAGAAGGAAGCCAAACCACGACTCATTCGTTGGATGCTTCTTCTCCAAGAGTTCGATATCGAAATCCGGGACAAGAAGGGAAGTGAAAACGTGGTGGCTGACCATTTGAGCCGTATGGTGCATGAGGAGGATGCTGTGCCTATCATAGAGACATTACCAGATGAGCAACTGATGTCCGTCAAGGTAAGTGAACCGTGGTATGCTGATTTGGTGAATTATTTGGTGTCTAAACATGTTCCTAGTGAATTACTTAAACACCAATATGATAAATTGAAGAAAGAGGCACGGTTTTATGTGTGGGATGACCCGTATTTATGGAAATATTGCCCTGACCAAGTTATACGTAGGTGTGCGCACGATTCTGAGTTTAATGCTATTCTAACTTTTTGTCACACTTATGCTTGTGGAGGACACTTTGGCACTCAAAGAACAGCACTTAAGGTGTTAGAATGTGGTTTCTATTGGCCTACCATCTTTAGGGATGCTAGAATATTTTGCATGTCTTGTGATAGATGTCAAAGAACAGGCAATATTGGTCCTAAACAACAAATGCCGCAAACCCCCATTTTTAGTGTTGAAATCTTTGATGTTTGGGGTATTGATTTTATGGGTCCCTTTCCTTCGTCACAAGGGTTTCTTTATATATTGCTTGCTGTGGACTATGTGTCGAAATGGGTGGAAGCAAAAGCCACCCGAACTAATGATTCTCGAGTGGTTGCAGATTTTGTGAAAACTAACATTTTTGCAAGGTTTGGAATGCCACGAGTGCTAATCAGTGATGGAGGTTCCCATTTTTGTAATCGAACCATTGAGGCGTTGCTCAAGAAATACAATGTCAAGCATAAGGTTGCCACACCTTATCATCCTCAAACGAGCGGGCAAGCCGAGGTTTCAAATAGGGAAATCAAGCAGATTCTTGAGAAAACCGTGGGGCCTACAAGGAAGGATTGGAGTTTGCGCTTGAACGATGCATTGTGGGCGTATCGCACTGCCTACAAAACCCCCATTGGGATGTCACCTTTTCGGCTCATCTATGGGAAGCCATGCCATCTTCCTGTCGAGTTAGAGCATCGTGCACATTGGGCCGTCAAAACGTTCAATATGGACCTTGATGCCGCAGGTTTACATAGAAAGCTTCAATTGTGTGAGATTGATGAAATCCGACATGAAGCATATGAGAATGCCTGGATTTACAAGGAAAAAACGAAGGCATTCCATGACAAGATGATCCGTGCCAAGACATTCTCTATTGGGCAGAAAGTGTTGTTGTTCAATTCTCGCCTTCGGTTATTTCCAGGTAAGTTGCGTTCCAAATGGGTTGGTCCTTTTATTGTCACTAATGGTTTCCCTCATGGTGCAGTGCAAATCAAAAGTTTAAGGACGCAGCAAGAATTCAAAGTGAATGGGCATCGATTGAAGCCCTATTACGAGATGTTTGAGGAGCATGTCGTGGAGGAGATACCCCTCCATGCCGTGAAACCTAGTCAAGCTTAAACGGAGGTACCGTCCGGCTGAAAGACGTTAAAGCAAGCGCTTCTTGGGAGGCAACCCATGTGTTGAAACATGAGAGGAAGGAACTTTCACTCCAAACCCAGATTTGCGTCCCTAACCTGTCTCTTTATTGCTATTACTTTGCCAATTGTGTTATGTTTGCGAGTTGTGTTAGTTGATTGTTTTTGTGTTAATATATGTTTGAAACATTGAGGACAATGTTTGGTTTAAGTGTGGGGGGGGTAAACAAGCTATTTTTGCATGAAATTCATGGGATTTTATCACCTATCACTTCACATGTTGTTTCTCACTGTTTTATAATGTTTTGATGTGTTTTAGTGTGTTTTGTGTCAAAAATCCGAAAATCCCATAAAAATTTGAAAAATTGTTTTAAAAAACCCAAAAAGAGTTGTTTTTGTGTCTTAGGGTACCTTCCAACACAATGATGAGGATTCGGTTTGTAATTGCATGACGGTTAAAGAAAGTTATAAACATGGATAAAAGTTTGATTTACTCTTTGGTTTATGCTTGGTTGTGGTTGTAACTTATGAATTCACATGTAATCATAAAGGAAAAATTAGTTTTTTGTAACATGCTTGAAGGAAGTAACTCAAACCAACGCTACAACCTTGTGAGACTTGAGCCTAAACGTTTATTTGGAGAGTTAATAATCTGTGAACTTGTTGCTTTTCTAAGTCGTTGCATGATGTCATTATTCTTTGCTTGATTGCTACTTAGAAGGCGTTTCATCGTTTAGTTCCAAATGCTAGAACTCATGCCCAATTCATTCAAAGCATGCTATTGATTTGCATATCACATATTCAAGAAGAAGTTGTGTAGTGACCACCACTTTAGCCAAAATGCCATGTGCCCTACTCTATTTTATGTTTAAATTAACCCCGTTGAGCCTTGTTAGCCTATGTTCTTTGTTAACCCATGTTTTCCTCACTTAGCCTAGATTAGGATTATCCATACCCTCGTTCTTAAAGTATAGTAAGCATGATTCAAATTGAATTCCTTTATGGCGGAAATCAAGTGTGGGGGAAGTTTTTATTTTGTGAATTGTGTGCCATAGTTATGAATTAAAAAAAATAAAAATAAAAAAATAAAATAAAATAAAATAAAATAAAAAAAATAAAAAATAAAAAATAAAATAAAAAGTTGAAAAGATGTGAAAAAGAGTTCCAAAGTATTGTTTGTTGAAGTAAGGGTCCAAAACAATGAATTCGGCCCTAAAGAGTTGTCTAAGTTTTCCCCTTGTGTTTTCAAGTTAAATTCCGCAATCTAAGTGAATTCTAAGTCTTAATTTCATTACTTTGCTTACTATTGCTTGAAGAACGTTTGTTTTCCTTATCCTTTCTTTGTTAACCAATACCCCAAGCCCCGTTGCAACCCTTAACTTCTTCTTGAGTGATATGTGTTTCAATTTGTGGAGTTTGAATTTGGTATGAGCATATGGTGTCATTGGTTCTCGCATCTAAGTAGTAGTATTCCATTCATGAGATCATATCTAAACATGCTTATTAACTCCGGAAATTACGTTCTTTGTGATACATATATGTGAGCATTCGTTTTTATATCTACATCAATTCTCTCACATATAACTAGTATAGGGTGTGTTGTTAGAAAATCAGAGTGAAAATAGAGTGCATATCTTGTAAGGATTGAGGGAATTCTCTAAGGCATGTTACTACATTCAAAACATTGTTTTAATTGGTTCATTATGAACTAATAAGTAGTGACTATGATTAAGTATGTGCTTAAGTATTAAATTGACTCAAATCTGTGGGAATGATAATCTTTAACATATCATGTGCATTGGAAATCCCTGAGGCGATTGTTGGAAGGTTTAGGTTGTGTTTTACTTGTTTTGATTCGTTTGATTACTTTGTTTCGTTTTGTTTTGCTCGAGGACTAGCAAAAGCTAAGTGTGGGGGAATTTGATAGGAGCATATTTATGCGACTTAGCTTGCTTGTTTTCTTGCATTTTAGTAATTATTTAGTATTTATAATAGTGTTTAAAGCTAATTTCGTGTGTTTGTAGGTTATATGGGCTAAGGGTGCATTTTGGGCCAATTTGGAGTAGTTTGGAGTGTTTTTGGGCCCAAGATGGATTGCTTATGATCCATGCAAGATGGATGGACGAATTTGAAGTCAAAAGAAGCTAGGAACATGCTAAAAATATGGTGAAACAAATACAAGTTGCAAGAAGGGATAGGTTTCTAGAAGGATTGACCAAAACTCCACTCAAAACCATGCCTAACCCACCAAAACAACTCAATGCCGTGGGCTTTCCTTGTTGTTTCCCACCAGATTTTTGGTTTAATGATAAGCTCATATTTATATATATTTTACATCAAATTCTCTCGTCTTTTCTTAGTTAGTTCCTTATATTTTTGAGCTATTTACTTTGATTTTGTGTTTTATATGATTTGTCAAGCAAATAAAAGAAAAATAGCACAAGTGAGATTTTATGTAACAAATTCGTCAAAACTGCCTGTGCAGATCAGCCCATTTTGGAAGCAATTTGCGACCGGCCCAAAATGAACTAGAGAATGAGCCTTATATGCTTGGAAAGCTACAGATGTCTATTTTCTGGAGCATTTTGCGGATTGTTAAGATCATATTTCTAGAAGAAGTTATGAGCACTTTAGTAAGGGAAGGTCAAGAGAGCACATGGGTCAAAACTGCCTGTGCAGATCAGCCCATTTTGGAAGCAATTTGCGAGCGGCCCAAAATGAACTAGAGAATGAGCCTTATATGCTTGGAAAGCTACAGATGTCTATTTTCTGGAGCATTTTGCGGATTGTTAAGATCATTTTTCTAGAAGAAGTTATGGGCATTTTAGTAAGGGAAGGTCAAGAGAGCACATGGGGAAGGAATAGGCGGACAGCTGCAAGGATGACCCATGGCATGGATGAATGATTATGTTTTGCAAGTGTGCTAGCTTGTTTAATCATGAAATACAAGTGTGCTAGCTGTTTTGCAAGTGTTCTAGCTGATTCATCATGAGAAGACCAAGAGGAATCCAAGGCATGGACCAAGGAGGATGAATGCAAGTTGTTTCATCATGAAATTTCTGCAATGAAGCATGTGTGCTAGCTGTTTTTGATGATTAATTCTTGCTTTGTATTTGTTTATTAGAATCACTTGAGTGGCTCCTTACCTTTGTGCACCTATAAATAAAGCCTTCTTGCAAGGCTTAGACTCACCAATTCACACAACAATCCCATTTCACACACCCTAAACTATCCTAGCCAAAACCCTTTCTTTCCTCCACAAAATATGCCCATAAACTATCCAAGAATAAACCATTCTACAAGCCTTTCCTTGCCTCTCCCTACATATCTAAACTTCCCCCATCCATTCCTCCATAAAACCAATCCTTCAACATCATTCAAAGCCTTGTGCCGCAACAAAGAGAAGAAAAGGAAAGTCCTTGGATGCGCGTGGATCGTTGGAACGTTTAGGTGTTTTCTTTCTTTTGTTTTTCAATGTTTAATTTAAATTGTTGTTCAATTATGTTAAACATGTGGAACTAATTTGTTTTTAGTTAGAGGCAAATTTGAAGCCATGGACATATGTTGGTTATAATTTGATTTACGCCAGTTATGAATTCATAAACTTTAGATGTGGTTTACTTTTCTATTTTGATTAAGAACTTGTTTATGTATGTGGGTTAAGGGTCGACACTTAATTTGCATGCCTAAACTTGATGCTAGGATATAAGGGAATTTCACCTAATCGTTATGAACTTATATTCATGAGTAGTAAAGATCGCTAGTCACGATTGTGTTAAGTAAATCCTTGGCAAGAGTAACATGCGTATTCCATAGTTATGAATGCCTAGTCAATGTTTATGATTTCCGTTGAACTTAATGATCTTTGTTAAATGTCTCTATCATGCGTATTCCATAGTTAGGGACTTTGATGAGGAATAATTTGGTTGTAATGCGTATTCCTTGCAATCCAATGAATCTAGGGAAATCTAAGAGTTAATTTAAGCAAACCTAATTAACTTGGAACATTGTCATTTATCGTTTGTTGAAGTCATAACTGGGAATCAAATTATATGCATATGTTCATGTGTGGATAAGGAACCCTCTAACTAATTTCTCATCATTCTATTTCATCACAATCATTTTGCTTTAAGTTTGTTTTCAAAGTTTAAGTTTTAAAGTTCAATTTTCATCAAAACAAAACCCCTTGCTTTTAAGTCTTGCTTTGAGAGTCAAAACTTGTTTTCTTTAAATCTTTTGAGTCTTTTAAAGTTATATTTTCGTCCAAATCACTTGTTAAGTTTAGAATTGAGTCTTTTTTATTATTATTTGCTGTTTTGAGTTTTTTTTTTTTTTTTTTTTTAGTTTTGAGTTTATAGAGTCTAGTTTAGTGTTTTTGAGTCTTATATTTATTGATTAGCATCCCTAGTTAATCCCCGGTCTAGAACGATCCCTACTTGCATCATTACTACAATTGTCATCAATAGGGTTTAATTTGTGTGTCAAGTAATTCTCACATCATGTGGCAGCTATTTCCTTCTTTGATTGAACAAATCTGCTAGGAAAGGGTGCATTGGGTGGAATGGAGTTAGAAATAACGGAATTTGAACCCAACTTGCCTTTGGTGGCCGAGTTTGATGGTTTTGGCAAGGATTGGTCAATCCTTGCCGTGGCATTGTTTTGGGCCTTCTCTTCAGATTGCACACTTTCGTCCTCCTCTTGGTTGGATTTGGATGGGTTAGGGTTAGATCTTACCTCTTTTCCACTTCGCAAAAGGATGGCTTTGGCAGATTCGAATCCCCCATTGGGATTCACATTCATAGAGCTTGGTAACTTACCTTGTTCTCTACCAAATTGCCCCATGAATTCAGCCATTTGTCCCACTTGTCTCTTCAATTCAGTCACCTCTTTAGCTTGATTTTGCACTTCATTGGCGTAATTGTACATGTCCTTGGCTTGTTTTTCTTGCCCCTGCGCTAATGTAGTTAGCAATTGAATAACTTGAGAATTATCAAAAGACGAACCTGAGTTGTTTTGGGACGATTGTGGCTGGTTGGAATGGTGTGGCCGTGGGAACCCAGGGGGGTTTTGTTGAAATCCCTTTTGTTGTGTAGATTGTTGGGACTCTCTCCACTTGAAATTAGGGTGATCTCTCCATCCGGGGTTGTAGGTGTTGGAGTATGGATCGTATTTGGTTTGGTTTTGGCCTTGGAAACCAATAGCATTGGCAGATTCCCATCCTCCATTCTCTATCAACTGAGGGTATGTTTTGGATGAATGCCCTTGCATTGAACACATGCCACACACTTGGTTTTCTTGTTGTTTTGACCCCTTGACAACCTGAGACACAAGAGAAGTAAGTTAGCCAATTGTGATTGAATATCAGAAATTGCACTTACCTCATTCACACTTTATTGCCGTGGCCCCTCTCTTTGTCCAACACCTTCATATTGTTGAGCATTGTGTGCTCGGTTTGCAATTAGAGTTTTGGCAGCCACCGGAGTTTTGTCCACCAATGCACCACCCGCCGAGGCATCTAGCATTTGACATTCCATGGGAAGGAATCCCTCGTAGAAATATTGAATGAGCAGCACCTCCTTCATTTGATGTTGTGGACATGAAGCAACAAGTGATTTAAAACGTTCATAATATGATGGAAACGACTCACCTTGATTTTGTTGGATGCCACTAATTCGTTTCCTCAAGAGAATGATCTTTGCAGTGGGAAAGAACTTCTCTAAGAATGTACGCTTCGTACTTTCCCAAGAATTGACGGTTCCGGGAGCCAATTCATACAACCAATCTTTGGCCTTGTCTATTAGGGAGAATGGAATGGCCTTCATCTTTAAAATACTCCCATCCAAGTTGATGGGTGTCATACTTAAGCAAACAACATCAAATTCCTTAAGATGTTTGTTAGGATCTTCCATGGACAGCCCATGGAATTTCGGAATATGATGTAATAAACTAGACTTAAGTTCAAATTCTTCCGTCTTACCTTGAGCCGCCGCGGGGTATTGGTTGCATAAAGGTACGGCATTATCCATACTTGAGGCCGATAGCTCTTTGATGGTTCGATTGTCGGCTGCCATGGCTTGTGCTTCCTCTACAAACTGTGCTGTGGGGCCTTATTCCTGTCCAACTTCTTCAAACTCGGATGTAGAGCTAGAAGACGGTGGGTCAGGGTCTTGTTGATTCTTTTGCTTCCTCAAAGTCCGCTCAAAATCGTCGTCAAAGTCAAGGATGTGCTCACGAACAGGTTTTGAACTTCTAGTCATAAACTAGTACCTAGAAACAAGAACAAAAATAAGGTCAGTAACTAAAACGAAAATAGATGAAAAATAAACAAAAAGAACAACGAGGGATTAGCAAAGTTGCTAATCCCCGGCAACGGCACCAAAATTTGATGCGAATTAAATCAAACGCACACATAAAACCCTCTTGTTGTCAAATTGTAGTAATGGTGTAAGTAGGGATCGTTCTGGACCGGGGATTAGGAGGGTTTTCTAAAACCTCTAAACTGACTCAAAAACATAAAAACAAAGTTAAAAACGTTTAAATAGACTCAAGGAACTCAAAACAGATTCATAAGACTCAAAACGAACTAAAAAGACTCAAAACTGCCTAAAAACACTAAATAGGCAGTTTCTAGCTCTAAACACAACTTTGGACGAAAATAAGGTTTTGGGTTGATTCAAAACCTTCTAAAACATAAACAAAACATATTCTAAACACTTTAGAACAAGAAAGTAAAAGGGGGGGGGGGGGGGTTTGATTTGGACGAATTCAAATTAACAAAACAAATTCTAAAACTAAACAGATTGCAAAACGAATTTGGGAATTAAGATGAAAGAATAGGCAAGGTAGAGGTTCTTTCTCTACACATGATATGTATGCAAACGAATTGATTTCCAGTTACTTCATATTGAATCATGAACGACAATGCCCCAAATTAACTGTGACATCACTAGTTAATTCTCAGATTTTCCTTAAGTTATTAGATTGGATGACATCATTCGACAACCCAAAGCATTCTCCAAAAGTCCTCTACATGAAATCATAATAGAGATACATTCAGAAATCATTACGTTCAATGAAAGTCATAAGCATTGACAAAGCATTTATAACTATGACATCATGTTACTCATGCTAGGAATTGAACTTAACGCGATCGTGACCAACGACCTTCACTACATATGAATATAAGCTTGTAACAATTATGTGAAACGAACTTATACTCTAGCATCAGATTTATGCAAGCCAATTAAGTGTCGACCCTCAATCAACAAACACAAATAAGTTATCAATCCAACGGTTAAGCCAATTGCATTCAAAACTCAATAATCCATAACTGAAATTTATCAATTCATATTACACACATAATCATGGCTTTGAAATCATCCCTAGCCAAGAGCGGTTTAGCCACTCATGTTCACAGCAAAGCAAAGTAAACAGAAATTAAACATAAGAGACATAAAACGAATTACACCTAGAACGCTCCAATCTTCAATCTTGAAACGTCCAAGGCTCCTTCTTCTCCACCTTGCTGCGGCACAAGTGCTAAAGGATGTGATTGATGTGTATGGATGAAGGAGATGGTTTAGGATAGAGGGGGTGGTGCGGCAAAGGTAGGGAATGGTGTCTAGGGTGTGTAAAGTCTGCATGGTGGTGAATGAATGAGTTTAAATATATATAGGGCACGGCTTGGGTTCAGGAAAGGTGTTTAAAACTTAGCTAAAATGGTTCCCTAATTGAATAAGGAAGAAAAGAAATCAAAAATTCAAAATAGAATAGGTAAGAAAAGGTTTAACACAAAATAGGAAAGGATTGTGGTTCAGAAATCAAAGGGAAACAAGGGATAGGTGCGGCATTGATGTAGGAATAGAATAGGAATGTGTTTGAAGTCAGAAAGTAAGCAAGGAAGGGTTGGCTTGGGCGGCAAGGATAATTAGAGAATAGGAAAGTGAGATATGTCACAGAAAATAGGAAAGAACTTACCTCCCTTGTGTGGCAGATTTGTGAAGGAAATAGGAATGTTTTTGGAACACAAAACAGGTAGGAATCCCTACCCCTTGCACGGCAAGGACTAGTACAAAATAGGTATGTGCTTTATGTTCAAAAATTAGGCAAGAAAGGGGTCCTTGTGCGGTAAGGAGGAGGAAGGTGCAAGGAGGGTGAGGCATGGACTTCTAAGGTAAGTTTGGTCTTCTAGAACTCTCAATTGAATGTCCTCACATATTTTAGAACCCTTTTGTGGCTGAAAATTTGGTGAAGAAGGATTGGGAAACTTCCATTCCAAGAATAGAAACTCTTCAAGAATAGAAACCTTCAAAAATAGAAACTTCCAAACTTAGAAACTTCGGTTTCCAATTTTGACTCTTCATTCTTCATTCGCTTTGAATTCCATTCTTCACATCTTCATTCACTCCTTAGCTCATTTGCACTTCAATTTCATCCTTCCATTTATCTCCAAGCATGTCCTATCCATCTTGGGCCCAAAATTGCTCCAAAACGCACCAAAATGCACTTTTTTGCTCCAATAGCCCAATAGACCTACAAACACACGAAAATGGCTTAAAGTACTAAAATAACTAGGTTCTAACAACGTAAATGCAAGGAAATAAGCTAGTTAAGTCGCATAAATATGCTCCTATCAGAATGGTGCGGCACATAGCTTAGGGAAAGGTAAGGCACAAAGCAAGAGGTATTAGAATAAGGGAAATGTCCTAACACATATGGAAAATAGGGAAGTTTACACAAAGAAAGGGAAACAACCTTCCTTGCACGGCAAGGAAGGGAAAGTTGCAAAGAACCTTTGTTTGTTGTCCAAGGGTGCTCGGGAGCCATCTTAAGTGCTAAAACTTAGAGCGTTCTTGATTTAGGAAAGGTTAACCAAAATAAGGAACTTTGGCTTAACTTTCCTACTTCAAGTAGGAATCCTTGTGTGATTAGGAATCCTCGTCATAGTAGGAATCCTTGCGACATCAACTCTTCAATTTCATCCATTCCTTTTGCTCCAAGCATAAGCTATCCAATTTGTGCCCAAAAGTGCTCAAAAAGGATCCAAAATGCATCATTTCGCCAAATACGTCCTATGAACCTGAAAACACACAAAAGAAGCTTAAAGAACTAAAATAACTAGGTTCTAACAACGTAAATGCAAGGAAACAAGCTAGTTAAGTCGCATAAATATGCTCCTATCAAATTCCCCCACACTTAGCTTTTGCTAGTCCTCGAGCAAAACAAAATAAACAAAAGAAACAAAACTCAACCTAAACCTTCCAACATTACCTCAGGGATTTCTGATGTGAGAATTACTTGACACACAAATTATACCCTATTGATGACAATTGTAGTAATGATGCAAGTAGGGATCGTTCTAGACCGGGGATTAACTAGGGATGCTAATCAGTAAATATAAGACTCAAAAATATAAAAACAAAGTTAAAAATGTAAACAAAAGACTTTAAAACAAGAAAGTAAAAGGGGGATTTGGGATTGGTGAAATTGAACAATTAAAACTTAAACTTTGAAAACAAACTTAAAGCAAAATAGATTGTGATGAAATAGAATGATGAGAAACTAGTTAGAGGGTTCCTTATCCACACATGAACATATGCATATAATTTGATTCCCAGTTATGACTTCAACAAACGATAAATGACAATGTTCCAAGTTAATTAGGTTTGCTTAAATTAACTCTTAGATTTCCCTAGATTCATTGGATTGCAAGGAATACGCATTACAACCAAATTATTCCTCATCAAAGTCCCTAACTATGGAATACGCATGATAGAGACATTTAACAAAGATCATTAAGTTCAACGGAAATCATAAACATTGACTAGGCATTCATAACTATGGAATACGCATGTTACTCTTGCCAAGGATTTACTTAACACAATCGTGACTAGCGATCTTTACTACTCATGAATATAAGTTCATAACGATTAGGTGAAATTCCCTTATATCCTAGCATCAAGTTTAGGCATGCAAATTAAGTGTCGACCCTTAACCCACATACATAAACAAGTTCTTAATCAAAATAGAAAAGTAAACCACATCTAAAGTTTATGAATTCATAACTGGAGTAAATCAAATCATAACCAACATATGTCCATGGCTTCAAATTTTCCTCTAACTAAAAAGAAATTAGTTCCACATGTTTAACATAATTGAACAACAATTTAAATTAAACATTGAAAAACAAAAGAAAGAAAACACCTAAACTTTCCAACGATCCAAGCGCCTCCAAGGACTTTCCTCTTCTTCTCTTTGTTGCGGCACAAGGCTTTGAATGATGTTGAAGAGTTGGTTTTATGGAGGAATGGATGGGGGAAGTTTAGATATGTAGGGAGAGGCAAGGAAAGGCTTGTAGAATGGTTTATTCTTGGATGATTTGAATGAGGTTGCTACCATGGTATTTATAGGGATGGAGATGGACTTGTTTAATGTAATTTTCTGGTGGGAACACATAAAACTCACGGCAAGAGTGGAATAGGTTGGTGGTGGTAGGTTTTGAGTCATCCACTTCACATGTCATGGTGAACTAAGCATTGCATCATCCACTCAAATGTCATGGTGAGCTAAGCATTACATCACATTTTTAGGCCCATTGCAATACATTTTTGGGCTTCTTTGAATCAGATTTTTGGGCTTCTTTTCTTTCAAATTCGTCCTTCCATCTAGCTTGGATCATAAGCACTCCATCTTGGGCCCAAAAACACTTCAAACTACTCCAAATTGGCTCATAATGCACCCTTAGCCCATAAAACCTACAAACACACGAATTTAACTTTAAACACTATAATAAATACTAAATAATAACCAAAATGCAAGAAAACAAGCAAGCTAAGTCGCATAAATATGCTCCTATCACATTGCAATAGATTTTTGGGCTTCTTTGCATCAAATTCTTGGGCTTCTTTGCATCAAATTCGTCCATCCTCAAGCCTCCATGTTTGCACTATCCAATCTTGGCCCAAAATTGCTCTAGAATGCTCCAAATTGCTTCTTTTTGCATACTTTGACATATAAACCTACAAACACACGAAAAATGACTTTAAACACTAAATTAAGTAAGAAACATAACATAAATGCATAAGAACTAGCTAACTAAGGTGCATAAATATGCTCCTATCAAATTCCCCCACACTTAGCTTTTGCTAGTCCTCGAGCAAAATAAAACAAAACATAACCTAACCTAACCTTCCAACATTTGCTACAGGGATTTCCAACGTTACATAAGATGCCAAAGATCATTATTCCCACAGATTTTAGTCATCCATACTCTTGAGCATATACTTAATCATAGTTAGCATTCACTAGCTCACATTTAATCGTTTAATATAACATTATGGACGTAGTAACATGCCTTAGAGAATCCACTCATTTCCTTACTGGATACACTCTTATTTTCACACAGATTTTCTAACTACACACCCTATACTAGTTATATGTGAGCGAATTGATGTGGATATAAAAACGAATGCTCACATATATGTATCTCAAAGAATGCAATTTCCGGAGTTAATAAGCATGTTTAGATATGATCTCATGAATGGAATGCTACTACTTAGATGCGAGAACCAATGACACCATATGCTCATACCAAATTCAAACTCCACAAATTGAAACACATAACACTTAAGATAGAAGTTAAGGGTTGTAACGGGGCTTGGGGTAATGGCTAACAAAGAAAGGTTAAGGATAAACAAAAGTTCTTAAAGCGATAGCAAACAAGTAATGAACTTGACACTTTTAGAATTCACTTTTGCGTGCAGAAAATCACTTAGATACAAGGGAATGAAATACACAATACTTAGGGTCTAATTTAACTTATTGGACCCTTTTCTTCAACAACCAACACTTGTGAGTTCTTTCCACACCATTTTTTTTTTTTTTTTTTTTTTTTTTTTTTTTCCGTGCCTATGGCACACAATTCACAAAAGAAAAACTTCCCCCACACTTGATTTCTGCCACAAAGGAATTCAATTTGAATCATGCTTACTTATACTTTAAGAACGAGGGTGGCTCTTTGGCTAAAGTGGTGGTCACTACACAACTTCTTCTTGAATATGTGATATGCAAATCAATAGCATGCTTTGAATGAATTGGGCATGAATTCTAGCATTTGGAACTAAACGATGAAACGCCTTCTAAGTAGCAATCAAGCAAAGAATAATGAGATCATGCAACGACTTAGAAAAGCAACAAGTTCACAGATTATTAACTCTCCAAATAAACGTTTAGGCTCAAATCTCACAAGGTTGTAGCGTTAGTTTGAGTTACTTCCTTCAAGCATGTTACACAAACTAATTTTTCCTTTATGATTACATGTGAATTCATAAGTTACAACCACAACCAAGCATAAACCAAAGAGTAAATCAAACTTTTATCCATGTTTATAACTTTCTTTAACCGTCATGCAATTACAAACCGAATCCTCATCATTGTGTTGGAAGGTACCCTAAGACACAAACAAACACAAAAACAACTCTTTTTGGGTTTTTTAAAACAATTTTTCAAATTTTTATGGGATTTTCGGATTTTTGACTAAAACATACTAAAAACATTTTAAAACAGTGAGAAACAACATGTGAAGTGATAGGTGATAAAATCCCATGAATTTCATGCAAAAATAGCTTGTTTACCCCCCCACACTTAAACCAAACATTGTCCTCAATGTTTCAAACATATATTAACACAAAAACAATCAACTAACACAACTCGCAAACATAACATAAATGGCAAAGTAATAGCAATAAAGAGACAGGTTAGGGACGCAAATCTGGGTTTGAAGTGAAAGTTCCTTCCTCTCATGTTTCAACACATGGGTTGCCTCCCAAGAAGCGCTTGCTTTAACGTCTTTCAGCCGGACGGTACCTCCGTTTAAGCTTGACTAGGTTCCACGGCATGGAGGGGTACCTCCTCCACGACATGCTCCTCAAACATCTCGTAATAGGGCTTTAATCGATGCCCATTCACTTTGAATTCTTGCTGTGTCCTTGAACTTTTGATTTGCACTGCACCATGAGGGAAAACATTAGTGACAATAAACGGACCAACCCATTTGGAACGCAACTTACCCGGAAATAACCGAAGGCGAGAATTGAACAACAACACTTTCTGCCCAATAGAGAATGTCTTGGCACGGATCATCTTGTCATGGAATGCCTTCGTTTTTTCCTTGTAAATCCGGGCACTCTCATATGCTTCATGTCGGATTTCATCAAGCTCACACAATTGAAGCTTTCTATGTAAACCTGCGGCATCAAGGTCCATATTGAACGTTTTGACGGCCCAATGTGCACGATGCTCTAACTCGACAGGAAGATGGCATGGCTTTCCATAGATGAGCCGAAAAGGTGACATCCCAATGGGGGTTTTGTAAAAAAATTTTTTTATTTATTTATTTATTTTTTTTTTAAAATAAAATAAATTTAAAAAAAAAAAAAAAAAAAAAAAAAAAAAAAAAAAAAAACAAAGTTAAAAATGTAAACAAAAGACTTTAAAACAAGAAAGTAAAAGGGGGATTTGGGATTGGTGAAATTGAACAATTAAAACTTAAACTTTGAAAACAAACTTAAAGCAAAATAGATTGTGATGAAATAGAATGATGAGAAACTAGTTAGAGGGTTCCTTATCCACACATGAACATATGCATATAATTTGATTCCCAGTTATGACTTCAACAAACGATAAATGACAATGTTCCAAGTTAATTAGGTTTGCTTAAATTAACTCTTAGATTTCCCTAGATTCATTGGATTGCAAGGAATACGCATTACAACCAAATTATTCCTCATCAAAGTCCCTAACTATGGAATACGCATGATAGAGACATTTAACAAAGATCATTAAGTCCAACGGAAATCATAAACATTGACTAGGCATTCATAACTATGGAATACGCATGTTACTCTTGCCAAGGATTTACTTAACACAATCGTGACTAGCGATCTTTACTACTCATGAATATAAGTTCATAACGATTAGGTGAAATTCCCTTATATCCTAGCATCAAGTTTAGGCATGCAAATTAAGTGTCGACCCTTAACCCACATACATAAACAAGTTCTTAATCAAAATAGAAAAGTAAACCACATCTAAAGTTTATGAATTCATAACTGGAGTAAATCAAATCATAACCAACATATGTCCATGGCTTCAAATTTTCCTCTAACTAAAAAGAAATTAGTTCCACATGTTTAACATAATTGAACAACAATTTAAATTAAACATTGAAAAACAAAAGAAAGAAAACACCTAAACTTTCCAACGATCCAAGCGCCTCCAAGGACTTTCCTCTTCTTCTCTTTGTTGCGGCACAAGGCTTTGAATGATGTTGAAGAGTTGGTTTTATGGAGGAATGGATGGGGGAAGTTTAGATATGTAGGGAGAGGCAAGGAAAGGCTTGTAGAATGGTTTATTCTTGGATGATTTGAATGAGGTTGCTACCATGGTATTTATAGGGATGGAGATGGACTTGTTTAATGTAATTTTCTGGTGGGAACACATAAAACTCACGGCAAGAGTGGAATAGGTTGGTGGTGGTAGGTTTTGAGTCATCCACTTCACATGTCATGGTGAACTAAGCATTGCATCATCCACTCAAATGTCATGGTGAGCTAAGCATTACATCACATTTTTAGGCCCATTGCAATACATTTTTGGGCTTCTTTGAATCAGATTTTTGGGCTTCTTTTCTTTCAAATTCGTCCTTCCATCTAGCTTGGATCATAAGCACTCCATCTTGGGCCCAAAAACACTTCAAACTACTCCAAATTGGCTCATAATGCACCCTTAGCCCATAAAACCTACAAACACACGAATTTAACTTTAAACACTATAATAAATACTAAATAATAACCAAAATGCAAGAAAACAAGCAAGCTAAGTCGCATAAATATGCTCCTATCACATTGCAATAGATTTTTGGGCTTCTTTGCATCAAATTCTTGGGCTTCTTTGCATCAAATTCGTCCATCCTCAAGCCTCCATGTTTGCACTATCCAATCTTGGCCCAAAATTGCTCTAGAATGCTCCAAATTGCTTCTTTTTGCATACTTTGACATATAAACCTACAAACACACGAAAAATGACTTTAAACACTAAATTAAGTAAGAAACATAACATAAATGCATAAGAACTAGCTAACTAAGGTGCATAAATATGCTCCTATCAATTTCCAATGCACATAACACATTAAAGATCATCACTTACATAGATTTTGGTCATCCATACACTTAAGCACACACTTAACCACAGTCAATATTCACTAGATCACATTTAACCAATTAAAACAATGTTTTGAATGTAGTAACATGCCTTAGAGAGTTCCCTCATATCCTTACTAGATAAGCACTCAATTTTCACTCAGATTTTCTAACTACACTCCCTACACTAAGTATATGTGAGAAGATTGATGTAAACATGAAAACTAATACTCACATATGTTTTAACAAGGAAAGCACTTTTGTGGAGTTATAAGTGAATGTATGAATATGATCTCATGAAAAGAATGCCACCACTTAGATGCAAGAACCATTGACACCATATGCTCATATCAATCCCAAACTCCACGTTATTGAACACATAACGATCAAGATAGAAGTGTAAGGGATATAACGGGGCTAAGGTGAGTGGCTAACAAAGAAAGGATACAGAAAACAAAGGTCCTTAACGAAATAGTGAGCAAAGCTATGGAATCAACTTAGAATTCACTTTTGAATGCAAACTCAACTTTTTGAACAAAAGGGGGAGAATTCACTCACTTTAGGGCCATATTTGATGTTTTAGACCCTTCCTTCAACAATCAACATTTAAACACTCATTTTTTTTTCTTTCAAACTCTTTTTCCTTTCTTTCTTTCTTTTATGTACTATTTTTCTTCTCATACGTTTTTCAACTTTTTCTTTTTTTTTAAACCCCAAAAACATACATTGAGCTCTAAAACAAACATTCCCTCCCCCACACTTATTTTCTTGCATAATGTAACTCAAAAGGAATTCATTTTAGGTCATGCTCACTATCTTTTTAAGAACAAGGGTATGGATGGTCCTATTCTAGGCTACGTAGGGATAATGTGGTTTAACAAAGAATAAAGGCTAAACGAGGCTCAATGGGGTTAAAACCTACAAAACAAATGAACAAGGGATATGGCTATTTGGCTTTAGTGGCAACTACACAACTTCAACTTGATATGTGTTATGCAATTCAATGTCATGCTTTGAATGAAATGGATACAAGTTCTAGCATTTAGTTCTATGATGATACAAATGCATTCTAAGTAGCAACCAAGCAAGGAATAATGAGATCATGCAACAACTTTAGAAAACAAAGAATCACAGATTATAACTCTCCAAAGAAGGTAATGGCTCGAGTCTCACAGGGATTTAGCGTTAGTTGAGTTCCTTCCTTCAAGCATGTTACAAAAACTAATTTTATCCTTTTGTGATCAAATGTGAGTTCATAAACATCAACTACAACTAAGCATAAGCCAAGAATATATCAAACTTTAATCCATGCTCGTACCTTTCTCTAATAGTTATGCAATTAAAAACCAAATCCTCATCATTGTGTTGGAAGGTACCCTAAGACAAACAACACACAAAAACAACTCTTTTTGGTTTTTTCAAAACATTTTTTCAAATTTTTATGTCACAACACACTAAAATGCTTCAAAACACACTAAAAACACTTAAAAACAGTGAGAAACAACATTGGAAGTGATAGGTGAATAAATCCCACGAAAATCATGCAAAACAGAATGTTTACCCCCCCCCCCCCACACTTAAATTGATAGGAGCATATTTATGCTACTTAGTTACTGTGTTTTCTTGCATTTACTTAGCTATTTGTTGCTTATTATAGTGTTTAAATTCATTTTCGTGTGTTTTTAGGTCCAAGAAGCAAAGTTGGTAAAAAGATGCATTTTGGAGCAAATCTGAGCTTGGAATGGATAGCACAAGCAATGGGCAAGAAGATGGAAGAATTTGGACGAAAATAGGTTATAACTTGACTCAAAACTCTTAAAAACACAAACTAAATCACTTTCTAACTAATATGACACTTCAAAACAAAGGGGGGTTTAGTTTTGACGAATTTGAAAATGAAACAAAGACTTTGTAAAACAAAACAGATTGTAACACGAATTTGGTTAAAGTGAATGGATGGAAGGCTAGCTAAGGGGTTCCTCTCCACACATGTCACACTTGCATACAAAACGATTTCTAGTTGCTTTTCAATAAACCATGGATTCTTAACGCCCCAGATTAACCGTGAATTGCACTAATTAACCCTCAGATTTTCCTAACGTTATTGAATTGGATGATTGCATACGACAACCCAAAGCATTCCCCACAAGTTCCCTACATGAATTGCATAATAGAGATACAAGCAAGAATCATTAAGTTCTATGAAAACCATAAGCATTGACGAGGCATTCGTTACTATGAATTGCATGAAACTTATGCCAAGAATTTACTTAACGCGATTGTGATCAACAACCTTTACTACTTGCGAATATAAGTTCGTAACGATTAGGTGAAATTCCCTTATATCCTAGCATTCAATTTATGCATGCAAACTAAGCGGGCCCTCTTAACCAACATACACAAATCAGTTTTAGTTCAAACGGATAAGTAAATTAAAATCACAATTTATGAATCGCAACTAGAGGTAATCAAATCATATAGCAAGCATAAACATGGTTTCGAATCCCCCCCTAGCCAAGGGGGGGGTTTAGTTCCTCATACGTACAAAACAAAGAGTATTGAATTTAAACATTGAAATCAAAGGAAAGGAAACACCTAAAACTTCCAGCAACTCAAACTTGAATGGCATGCACGTTTCAAGGCTTCTCATCCTCCTCTTTGCTGCGGCACAAGGTCTAGAGACAGGTTTAGGGACTTAGGTGTATGGGTGAATGGATATGGAGTGGTGTAGTAGTGTTTAGGGTGAATGGATGGTGCGGCAAGGGATGTGAATGAGTTGTGGCGTGAAATCTGAATGTATGGGGGGTGGTGAATTCGGCCAACTCTTAAAACACATATATATAGGTATGCAAAACCATCAGAATTAGGTCTAGGGTTTAAAAGGGTGCGGCACAATGTGTAAATCCACCAAGAAAAAGGTTTTATGGCCCAATTAAATCAGAAAAGGTTTTGCACAACCCATATCCATAGGAAAAGGCCTAATTAAATCAGAAACCCAAAGGGAAAAGGGATGGAGGCGCCAGATTTTTAGGGGTTCTAGAAACAAAGTGTTTTGTGGCAGAAATTGGGGACTTCTAGAAGGATTTGGGGCGCCACTTTTATAGGGGATTCTAAAAAGAGTGTTATTTGGCTGATTTCTAGAAGAACAAGGCCTAAAAACATGCAACACCAATGTAGGAACAGATAAGAGCTTCTAGAAAGGTTTCTACGTGATTTAAATCAGAAATTAACTCCCCCTTGCAGCTGGAATTAAGTTAGGATAGGATTAGGATAAGATAAGACAAGATAAGATAAGGATAAGGTTGGTTAAGATAAGATAAGATAAGATAAGGTTGTTTGGATAATGTTTTGGATAATTCTCCTTCTTTTGAGTTGATTCCTTATCTTCAATGATTTGAATTGATTTCTCCAACTTTGAAACACATTCCTAACTCCATTTGAACTCCAAATTCGTCCATCTTCTTGCCCATTGCTTGTGATGTCCATTTCAAGCTCAGATTTGCTCCAAAATGCTCCAAAATGCATCTGATGCGAGAATTAACTCGACACAAATTTAACCCTCTTTTTGACAGTTGTAGTAATGATGTAAGTAGGGTATCGTTCTAGGCCGGGGATTAGGAGGGATTGCTAATCTACTCTAAATTAATTTAAAAATATTAAACAAGACTCAAAAACACAAAATTAGGCTAAAAACTAGAAACACACTAAAATGACTCAAAATAAAGAAAACAATCAAATTAAACACTAAGAATTAAAATTGACGGAAATCGAATTAAAAGATTAAAAATAATAAAAACTAACTAAATAATATAATATAATAATGGGGGGGGGTTTGGTTTGGATGAAACGTAAATTAAACTTAAATAAATTACAGAATTGACAAAAACATAAAATTAGAAGTGAACGGATAGATGACGGATTGGCTAGAGGGTTTTTCTCCACACATGACACATATGCAACCTAAATTGATTTTCAGTTGTTCTTTCAATAAGTTATGAATTTTCAACGCCCCAAATTAACCATGAATTGCATAGATTAATTCTCAGATTTTCCTTAAGTTAATGGATTGGATGATTGCATACGACAACCCAAAACATTCCCCACAAGTTCCCTACATGAATTGCATAATAGAGATACAAGCGAGAATCATTAAGTTCTATGAAAACCATAAGCATTGACAAGACATTCGTAACTATGAACAGCATGATACGTTTGCCAGGAATTTACTTAACGCGATTGTGACTAGCAACCTTCACTACTCATGAATATAAGTTTATAACGATTAGGTGAAATTCACTTATATTCTAGCATCAAATTCATGCATGTAAATTAAGTATGCATTCTTAATCGACAAACACAAATAAGTTATTAATCAAGCAGTTAAGCAAATTAAATCACAACTGAAGGTATCAATTCAAATTACAAATATAATCATGATTTTGAATTAACCTCTAGCCAATATAAATTAATTACACATTATTTATAAATTAAAAACAGAAATAAAATGAGTTGGAGGATTAAACCAAAATGGAGATGCAAGGGTTTTCTGTGCACTTGCTGTGCACTGTACAATTTTGTTTTCCCCGTGAGCTGTCTCTCACCACGCCATGGTTTGCATCCTGTGCTCTTCTCATGCTGCCAAGTGGCAGCTCTCTGAAACTGCCAGAAGAACTCACGCACGCAGCCTTCAATTGCACAGCTCCCGTGAGCTTTGGTCTCTGCCTTTGACGCCTTAAACAAAGGCAGCTTCCCTGCCAAACACGCAGCCCCGAGGAGCTTATCTCCTTCTAAGCGGCGCCTGACTTTTCTCCCTGGCCCTCTTTAGCTCCTCGCGGAGCTCTCTCCCCCTCTGACTTCTTGCGCTGCCTTATAGGCAGCTTCCGTTTCCGTGCCCACCGTCAAGCTCTCGAGGAGCTCCTCTTAAGCTCCCAGAAAACTGCTTCTCGCTGGCAGCATGTTTCCCTCACTCCCCGTGATGATGGCTTTCCTTTTTTTTATTTTTCTTATCCTTTCTTTTGTTCTCCACTTGCACCGACTGCTCCTTATTTTTCTGATAATGCCGCATGTGCTTCATCATCACACACACCCACCAACTACATGCACACATACACAAATATTAATATATTATATTAATATATAAATATATAAATATAAATATATATATAAATAAATATAAATATATAAATAAATATAAATATAAATATATTATTTTCTAAATGATAAGTATTAATTTAACAGACAAGATAGTTTAGATGAAATTAATACTTAACACTTCACTTATTCTATTTTTATTTTCTTTTCTTGAAAAACTTATAAAACATAAAAATAACGTAAATAGCTCAAAATATAACGAACTAACTAAGAAAAGACGAGTGAATTTGATATAAAAATATGTATAAATATTATCCGATCAGCATCTTTTTACCAACTTTGCTTCTTGGACTTAAAAACACACGAAAATGACTTTAAACACTATAATAAGCAACAAATAGCTAAGTAAATGCAAGAAAACACACTAACTAAGTAGCATAAATATGCTCCTATCAAATTCCCCCACACTTAGCTTTTGCTAGTCCTCGAGCAAAACAAAGAAACAAAACATAACCTAGACCTTCCAACGTTCACCTTAGGGATTTCCAATGGTACATAACATGCCAAAGATCATACCAATCCTAACCTCCACATATTGAAACACATAACACTCAAGATAGAAGTTAAGGGTTGTAACGGGGCTAAGGGGTATTGGCTAACAAAGAAAGGTTAAAGATAAACAAAAGTTCTTAAAGCATAGTAAACAAGTAATGAAATTACACTTAGAATTCACTTTTGAGTGCAGAAATCAACTTAGGAACACAAAGGGAAGACAAACAACACTTAGGGTCAAATTCAACTTTTTGGACCTGATAGAAGCATATTTATGCTACTTAGTTGTCTTGTTCTTGTGCATTTACGTTGTGTTTCCTTAGTTATTTTTGTGTTTAAAGTCACTTTTGTGTGTTTGTAGGTTCCAAATAACAAAGTTAGCAAAGAAGTGCATTTTGGTGCAATTTGGAGCTATTTTGGGGTGAAATGGATTGCATGCATATGGAGCATGTGGGATGGACGTTTTTGGTGTTTTAAAAAGGGTTTCAACACATGCAAAAATCTGAATAATGATGTTAAAGTGTGGAAGTGTACAGATACATACACTTAAGGAACAAGTTGAAAGGAAAAGAAGTGAAAGATGCCATTTGTTGGATTGCTTTACAAGTTGTATTCACATTTTCAGCAACTACAAACACAATTGCAAGCTGAAATGATGCATAGCATGTTTGTAGAGGTGTAAAGTGGCCGAAAGTTGATGTTTGCAAGATGAAATGATGCAAAACATGTGTGTGAAAGTTGTCTAACAGCTAGTACATGTGGAAATGGATGGAATACAAGGCAAATGCATCAGAAATTGAAGAATGAAGGCACATGGACAGCTACAAAGGAGTTGAATTGTCAAAAGAGAAATGATTGCCTTTTGTTAAAGGCAAGACACAATGATAAAAGAGCATGTCAACTAGCCGTTTTTGCATCATTTTGGTCTTTGTTTGTATTGTTTATTTAAGCCACTTGAGTGTGTCTTTACTTTGGCACTTCTATAAATAGGGAGTGAAGGGAAGAACACAACACATTACATCTAAGACACAACCAGCCATTCCACCACATTCCAACCATCAAACACTCATCCACACCCATCCTACATCCTTTGTCGTGCCTCTAAACATCCCACAACCCGTTCTACATCATCAAAACATCCCAGAAATCATCCGCATCCAATCTGCCGCAAGCAAGGGGAAGGAGACAGATTCACTCAATTGTTTGGCTCTTCATTCTGAGTTGTTGGACAATTTTAGGTGTATTCTCTCTTATATTTCAATGTCTAATTCATGTAATCTTTGTTTTGCTCTGAGTATGATTGGCTAAATTCGTTTTGGCTAAGGGTGTATTCGAAACCATGATTATATATGTGAAATAAGTTGATTACTCCAGTTATCGTTGCATAAGTCATGAATACAATCTGCTTAACTATTTGATTTAGAACTTATTCTTGTATGTTGATTGAGAGTGCACACTTAATTTGCATGCTTGAATCTGGTGCTAGAATATGAATTTGTTTCACCTAATCCTTATGAGTTTATATTCACAAGTAGTGAAGGTCACTAGTCATGATCATGTTAAGTCGATGCTTCTGATTTCCAATGAACGTAATGATTCTAACTTGTATCTTTATCATGCTGTTCATATAGAGAACTTGTTAGGAATAATTTGGTTGCAGTGCATATTCATTCAATTCAACGATTTTAGGGAAATCTGAAGGTTAATTTAAGCGGACCTAATTAACTTGGAGTGTTGAGGTTCATAACTTGTTGAATTGATAACTGGAAGTTGATTTAAGTTGCATATATTTCATGTCTGGAGAAGAATCCCTTAGCCATTCCATCATCCATTGGTTTACCACAATTTACTTTACAATCTGTTTTCTTTACAATCTGTCCATTTAATTGAATTTCGTCCAAACACAAATCCCCCCATATTTTGTTAAGTCTTAGGCCTAGAATCTGTCTTATTTTATGTTTTGAAGTATTTTGAGTCACAAGAAAATTCAAATTCGTCCAAATCAAGTTTTAGTGTCTGTTTGAGTCTATTTGAGTGTTTTAGGCAGTTTTGAGTGTTTCCAATCTGTTTTGAGTCATAGTGGTCTAGATAGAGTCTTTAAGTCTAGTTTTTGTGTTTTTGAGTCAATTTGTATTAGACTAGCACCCCTAGTTAATCCCCGGTTAGAACGATCCCTACTTACTTCACTACTACAATTGTCACAAATAGGGTTTAATTTGTGTGTCACATTTGTTTCGCACCAAATTTTTGGCGCCGTTGCCGGGGATTAGCAAAGTTGCTAATCCCTTGTCTTGAGTCTTGTTTAAATTGTTTAGTTTCTGTTTTGTTTTAAATTTTTGCACCGTGTGTGTGTGTTTTGTTTTTGTGCCGTGTATAGGCATATTCTTTTCTCACTTGTGCCGAGTCTTCCAAGTTGGTTACTTACCTTGTTTGCTCTTGTGCGCAGGTACTAGTTTATGACTCGTAGCTCACAACCTGTTCGTGAGCATATCTTCGACTTTAACGACGACTTCGAGAGGACTTTGAGAAGATAGAGGAAACTTCAAGCGTCTAATCCTTCTAGTTCCGAACCTGAACAAGAAGAGCAAGAAGTTGAAGTTGAAGAGGAGCCCACGGCAAGGTGTGAAGAAGAAGTACCAACCATGGCAGCAGACAACCGAACCATCAAGGAGCTTTTCGCCTCGGGTTTGGACAATGCAGCCCCTCTTTGCATCCAATACCCTAGGGCAGCCCCTGAGAAGACCGATGAATTTGAGTTGAAGTCCAGTTTGCTACATCATATACCCAAGTTCCATGGGTTATCAATGGAGGACCCCAATAAGCATTTGAAGGAGTTTGAAGTAGTATGCTCAAGTATGACACCGGTGAACGTGGATAGCAACATATTGAAGATGAAGGCTTTTCCTTTTTCTTTGTTGGAAAAGGCCAATGATTGGTTGTACGAGTTGGCTCCCGGAACTGTCACATCATGGGAGAGTATGAAGCGAGCTTTCTTAGAGAAGTTCTTTCCAACATCACGAGTCATTCTTCTTCGCAAGAAAATTAGTGGAATTCAGCAAAACCAAGGTGAATCTTTTCCAACTTATTATGAACGTTTTAAAACCCTTGTTGCTTCATGTCCACAGCACCAATTGAAGGAGGAGCTTCTTCTCCAATATTTCTACGAAGGGCTCTTACCAATTGAACGACAAATGTTGGATGCATCCGCGGGAGGAGCTTTAGTGGATAAGACACCCATGGATGCCAAAATTCTCATTGCTAATCGAGCACTCAACTCACAACAATATGAAGGTGTTGGGCAGAGAGAGAACCCACGGCCACATCATGTCAATGAGGTAAGTTCTATTTCTGAGTTACAATCCCAAATGGCTAACCTTACGTCCATGTTGTCACAGTTTGTTGAAGGCCCCAAACCGCAAGGAACTACAATCTGTGGTGTATGCTCCATTCAAGGACACCAATCTGATCAATGCCCTCAATTAATTGAAAATGGAGGATGGGAATCTGCCCATGCCGTGGGTTATGGGAATCCAAACTAACCAAGGGGTGATCCTTTCTCTAATACATACAATCCAGGATGGCGTGATCACCCCAATTTCAGATGGAGAGATGTACAACAACCTACCCAACAAGGTGGATTCCGACAACCCCCGGGTTTCTTTCCAAGGCCAATGGCACCACAACCACCTCCTCAAGCACAATCATCCCAAACCAACTCAGGTATGTGTATGAATGATGATAAAACATATCAGTTATTAACCACAATGGCACAGGGAATGCAGAATCAAGCAAATGAGGTTAATGAGCTTAAGAAGCAAATGGGCCAAATGGCCGAATTTTTGGGACAATTTCTTGAGAATGGTAAGTTACCAAGCAATACGGTGATCAATCCAAAGGGTGGTTTTGAATTTGCAAAAGCCATCATTTTAAGAAGTGGAAAAGAAGTGGGAAGCAAAGCACATGAACATGCCCTAAACAAGGAAGAAGAAGAGCAATCCAACCCCAAGGCAAGGATGGCACCAACCATGCCGCAGCCATCTAAGCATTCCAATCCGTCCACCTCAGGTAATGTTGTCCCAAATGTTGTGATTTCAAACACTAATCTGCCCAATGTTCCTTTTCCTCGCAGATTTGCACAATCAAAGAAGGAAGAAAGCGACAAGGACATTTTGGATACGTTTCAAAAAGTCCAAGTAAACATTCCTTTACTTGATGCCATTAAGCAAGTGCCCAGGTATGCAAAGTTTTTAAAAGAGTTATGCACAACTAGGAAGAGAATTTCAAACAAAGAAGTTGTGAAAGTAAGTGAAAATGTATCCGCGGTCTTGCAACGAAAGTTACCTCCAAAGTGTAAGGATCCAGGGAGTTTTACTATCCCATGCATAATTGGAAACACTAGATTTGAACAATGCATGTTAGATTTAGGTGCTTCTATCAATGTAATGCCATATTTATGCTACTTAGTTGGCTTGTTCTTGTGCATTTATGTTGTGTTTCCTTAGTTATTTTTGTGTTTAAAGTCACTTTTGTGTGTTTGTAGGTTCCAAATAACAAAGTTAGCAAAGAAGTGCATTTTGGTGCAATTTGGAGCTATTTTGGGGTGAAATGGATTGCATGCATATGGAGCATGTGGGATGGACGTTTTTGGTGTTTTAAAAAGGGTTTCAACACATGCAAAAATCTGAATAATGATGTTGAAGTGTGGAAGTGTACAGATACATACACTTAAGGAACAAGTTGAAAGGAAAAGAAGTGAAAGATGCCATTTGTTGGATTGCTTTACAAGTTGTATTCACATTTTCAGCAGCTACAAACACAATTGCAAGCTGAAATGATGCATAGCATGTTTGTAGAGGTGTAAAGTGGCCGAAAGTTGATGTTTGCAAGATGAAATGATGCAAAACATGTGTGTGAAAGTTGTCTAACAGCTAGTACATGTGGAAAGGGATGGAATACAAGGCAAATGCATCAGAAATTGAAGAATGAAGGCACATGGACAGCTACAAAGGAGTTGAATTGTCAAAAGAAAAATGATTGCCTTTTGTTAAAGGCAAGACACAATGATAAAAGAGCATGTCAACTAGCCGTTTTTGCATCATTTTGGTCTTTGTTTGTATTGTTTATTTAAGCCACTTGAGTGTGTCTTTACTTTGGCACTTCTATAAATAGGGAGTGAAGGGAAGAACACAACACATTACATCTAAGACACAACCAGCCATTCCACCACATTCCAACCATCAAACACTCATCCACACCCATCCTACATCCTTTGTCGTGCCTCTAAACATCCCACAACCCATTCTACATCATCAAAACATCCCAGAAATCATCCCCATCCAATCTGCCGCAAGCAAGGGGAAGGAGACAGATTCACTTAATTGTTTGGCTCTTCATTCTGAGTTGTTGGACAATTTTAGGTGTATTCTCTCTTATATTTCAATGTCTAATTCATGTAATCTTTGTTTTGCTCTGAGTATGATTGGCTAAATTCGTTTTGGCTAAGGGTGTATTCGAAACCATGATTATATATGTGAAATAAGTTGATTACTCCAGTTATCGTTGCATAAGTCATGAATACAATCTGCTTAACTATTTGATTTAGAAATTATTCTTGTATGTTGATTGAGAGTGCACACTTAATTTGCATGCTTGAATATGGTGCTAGAATATGAATTTGTTTCACCTAATCCTTATGAGTTTATATTCACAAGTAGTGAAGGTCACTATTCTTGGAATGGAACTTTTCCAATCCTTCTTCACCAAAGTTTCAGCCAAAAAAGGGTTCCTAAATGTGTGAAGACATTCAATTAGTGGTTCTAGAACCCCAAACTTACCCTAGAAGCCCATGCCGCACCTTCCTTGGAATTTAAACTTCCTTGCTGCACAAGGGGTGTGTACTTGCCTAATTTCTGTGCACAAATACTTACCTTTTCTCTTCCTAGTCCTTGCCGTGCAAGGGGGAGGATTGTTTACCTATTTTGTGTCCTAAATCCTTCCCTTTACACCCTAGGATTAAGTGCCGCACCTTGTTTTCCTTTTCTCCTATTTTCTGGAACTCTTGGTACTTCCCTTTTCCTTGCACATCCTTGCCGCCCAAGACACTCAAATTCCTTCTTATTTCCTGCCTTCAAATCCCATTCCCTTTTAAATTAAAGGCTTGCCGCACCTATCCCTTTATTTCCTTGGATTTCTGACTTAAAACATTTCCTATTTTGTGTCAAACCTTTTCTTACCTATTCTATTTGGATTTTCTGATTTCTTTTCTTCCCTATTCAATTGGGGAGCCATATTAGCTAAGTTTTGGCATATTTCCTGAACCCTAAACCGTGCCCTATATATATAAGTCCATTCATCCACCACAAAGGAGTTTTTACACACCCTAAACACATTCCACACCCTTGCCGCAGCCTCCCTTACATCCTCCATACTTTCTGATCCCAAACCCCCCTAGCCGCACCATACACCCATCCTAGACATTTTTCCTCCATTCTACATCATTCAAACACATCCCAAACCATCTCCATACCTTGTGCCGCAGCAAGAAGGAAGAAGGAGTGCCCTTGAATGTGCTTGCTAGTCTCTCGCGGATTGCTGGAACTTTTAGGTGTAATCTTTCTTATGTTTTCAATGTTTCAATTCAATAAACTTTGTGTTGTGAGTATGAGGAACTAAACCCCCTTAGTTGGGGGGTGATTCGAAACCATGTACATGCTTGCAATATGATTTGATTACATTCAGTTGTTATTTCAATTCGTTCATCTACTTGATTGATGACTTATTTGTGTATGTTGATTGAGAGTGCACACTTAGTTTTCATGCATGAATATGATGCTAGATTATGAGGGAGTTTCACCTAATAGTTACAATCTTATAATCACAAGTAGTGAAGGTCGTTTCTCAACGATCGCGTTGAATGAATTCTTGGCATAAGTTTCATGCAATTCATAGTAACAAGTGCCTCGTCAATGCTTATGGTTTTCTTAGAACTTAATGATTCTTGCTTGTATCTCTTGTATGCAATTCATTGAGGGAACTTGTGGGGAATGCTTTGGGTTGTCGTATGCAATCATCCAATCCATTAACTTAAGGAAAATCTGAAAATTAATCTATGCAATTCATGGTTAATTTGGGGTATTGAGGATTTGTAACTCATTGGAAGAACAACTGAAAATCGTTTTGTTTGCAAGTGTGACATGTGTGGAGAAGAGCCTCCTAACTAGCCTTTTATCCATCCTTTTCATCCAAAAACGTTTTACAATCTGTTTTGTTTTAAAGTTTCTATTTTGATTTCAATTTTCGTCAAACCAAAATTCCCCTTGTTCTTTCTTGTTCTAAAGTGTCTAGAATTTGTTTTCTTTGTGTTTTAGAAGGTTTTGAATCAACCCAAAACCTTATTTTCGTCTTAAATTGTGTTTAGGTCAGAAACTGCCTAAGTTGTGTTTTTAGGCAGTTTTGAGTGTTTTTACAAAGTTTCTGTTTTGATTAAGTTTAAATTCGTCCAAATCAATCCTCCCATTTACTTTCTTGTTTCAATTTATTCTAAACTTGTGTTGTTTGTGTTTTTAAGTAGTTGGAGTCAAGTTAAAACCCAAATTCGTCCAATTTGGTGCTTTGTGTTCAAAACTGCCCAGAAAGTGTTTTTAAGGCAGTTTTGAGTCTTTTGGTTGCTGTTTTGAGTTTTTGGGTTGTTTTAGTGTTTAAAATTCTAGTTTTGCATTCTTTGAGTCTAGTTTAGTGTTTTAAACTTTGTTTTACGTTTTTAAGTCAGTTTCCAAGTGTTTAGCAATCCCTCCTAATCCCCGGTCCAGAACGATCCCTACTTATATATCTTTACTACAATTTGACAAAAAAGGGTTTAATTTGAGTGCTAGTTAATATCATATCAAATTTTGGCGCCGTTGCCGGGGATTGGATTGTTTTTGTTTCTTTTATTTTATTTTGCTTCAGATTTTTGTTTAGTTTCTGACCTATTTTGTTTCTTGTGTTCTAGGTACTAGTTTATGACTAGAAGTTCTCAAAAGGTTCGTGAGAACATCTTGGACTTTGACGACGATTTTGAGAGGAATTTGAGAAGAACTAGAAACCAACAAGTGCCCATCCCCGAACCTGTCCTTGAAGAAGACATGCTAGAAGAGGAAGAGGAAGAGGTGCCCACGGCACAAGAGGAGGAAGAAGAGCAAGGAATGGCGGTAGACAACCGTACACTCAAAGAGCTCTCGGCCTCGGGATTGGATAATGCCACACCCTTGTGCATCCAATATCCCATGGCTGCCCAAGGTAAGACGGAAGAGTTTGAATTAAAATCAAGTTTGCTTCATCATATTCCTAAATACCATGGCTTGTCCATGGAAGATCCTAACAAACATTTGAAGGAATTTGAAGTAGTTTGCTCTAGCATGACTCCCGTCAATGTTGACGGAAGTATTTTGAAGATGAAGGCTTTTCCATTCTCTTTGATGGATAAAGCCAAGGATTGGTTATATGAGTTAGCTCCCGGCACTGTAACATCTTGGGAGAGTATGAAGAGGGCGTTCTTGGAGAAGTTTTTTCCAACTTCTCGCATCATCCTCCTACGCAAAAAGATAAGCGGAATTCAGCAAGAAGAAGGTGAGTCTTTCCCTACATATTATGAACGGTTTAAATCACTTGTTGCTTCTTGTCCACAGCATCAGATGAAGGAGGAGTTGTTGTTGCAATACTTCTACGAGGGCCTCCTACCTTTAGAACGTCAAATGCTTGATGCATCGGCGGGGGGAGCATTGGTGGACAAAACACCCATGGCTGCCAAGATCTTGATCTCTAATCGAGCGTTGAACGCTCAACAATACGAGGGAGTAGGCCAAAGGGGACCCCCACTGCAACATGTGCATGAGGTAAGTACAAGTTCCGACCTTCATTCACAATTGGCTAATCTCACTTCTCTTGTGTCTCAGATGGGCGAGGGCATCAAGATGCAAGGACCAATTGTATGTGGCGTATGTTCCATCCAAGGACATGTCTCTGAAAAGTGTCCACAATTGATTGAAAATGGTGGATGGGAAAGCGCCCATGCAATTGGGTTTCAAGGTCAAAACCAACCAAGGAACGATCCATATTCAAACACCTATAACCCCGGTTGGAGAGACCACCCCAATTTCAAGTGGAGGGAGCCCCAACAACCTCAAAACCAAGGAGGATTTAGGCAACAACCCCCGGGGTTCTTTTCCAAAACTTACGGCCAACCTCAGAATCAAGCCCAATCCAGCCCAAGTTCCTCAGGTACGTCTCTTGACAATGATGCATTACTTAAGATACTAACTAAGTTGTCTAATGGGCAGGAAGATCAAGCTAAGGCCATGCAAAACCAAGATAAAAGGGTGGATCAACTTGAGAAACAAATTGGGCAGATTGCCGAGTTTGTAGGTAAGTTTAGAGAGCCCGGACAACTCCCTAGTTCCACCATTCCAAATCCGAAGGGAGGATTCGAAAGTGCAAAGGCCATAATCTTGAGAAGTGGAAAAGAAATTGGGGCAGATCCTATACCATCACAAACAGGCCTTAAAGGTGATGTGAACGTCCAAATTGAGGAGGAGGAATCAACCATGCCCACGGCAAAGGTGGTTCCACCTTTGCCGCAAGTCCCCAAAGCCTCCAATCTGTCCAATTCGGCCACTAAGGGTAAGAATGTGTCCAATTCAGTTCATACTAATGTTTTCCCTTCAAATGTGCCTTTTCCTAGTAGGTTTATGCAAACAAAGAAGGAAGAAGCAGAAAAGGATATCCTTGAAACCTTTAGGAAAGTTCAAGTTAACATACCTTTGTTAGATGCAATCAAGCAAGTCCCGAGGTATGCTAAGTTCTTGAAAGAATTGTGCACCACTAGGAAGAGGTTTTCGACCAAAGAAGTGGTAAAGGTAGGTGAGAATGTGTCCGCTATCTTGCAACGCAAATTACCTCCCAAATGTAAGGATCCGGGTAGTTTTACCATTCCTTGTGTCATTGGTAACACTAGATTTGAATCTGCCATGCTTGACTTAGGTGCTTCTATAAATGTTATGCCATATTCCATTTATGCATCTATGAACTTAGGAGTGTTAAAAAATGATGGTGTTATCATACAATTGGCCGATAGATCTAATGCCTATCCAAAGGGAGTTTTGGAAGACGTTTTGGTGCAGGTTAACCATTTGATCTTTCCGGCGGATTTCTATGTCCTTGAGATGGATGAATCGGATCATGCACCCTCGCTGCCCATTCTACTTGGAAGGCCATTCATGAAGACAGCCCGGACTAAAATTGATGTGTTTCATGGAACTTTGTCCATGGAATTTGATGGGGAAGTTGTTAACTTCAATCTTTCTAATTCTATTAAGTATCCTTGTGAAGATCACTCATGTTTCTCTATTGATGTCATTGACTCTTTCGCGCAGGGACATCTTGAAGATTTGAACGAGGATGTGCTTGAAAAAGTCATTACACAAGGCATGGAATGCAATGACAAAGGGGCAGATTGCATGCTAGGCCACGGCATGCATGAAACACTTCATGCCGTGCCCCCTAGTGAGGATGTAATTGAAGTGGTTGCTGCCCTTGAGTCCTCACCTAAGCTTGATGGTAAGTGTACTAACCGTGAGTCCATTCCCATTTCAACTAACAAATTGCTTCCATCTATAATCCAGGCACCTATCCTTGAACTCAAGCCTTTGCCAAGCCATTTGAAGTACATTTTCTTGGGGGAGAACAACACATTACCTGCCATCATCTCTTCCACACTCACGGCACATGAGGAAGAAAAATTGCTTCGAGTTTTGAAGGAGTTCAAATCTGCCCTAGGGTGGACATTGGCCGATATTAAAGGTATAAGCCCTACGACTTGTATGCATCACATATTTCTTGAGGAGGGGGCCAAACCAACTAGAGAGGCTCAACGCCGTCTTAACCCTCCAATGATGGAAGTTGTGAAAAAGGAGATAATTAAACTTCTAGATTGTGGGGTGATTTATCCCATCTCCGATAGTCGTTGGGTATCCCCTATCCAATGTGTGCCTAAGAAATCCGGAGTGACAGTTGTGGAAAATGCCGAGAATGAACTTGTACCCATGAGAATTCAAACCGGTTGGCATGTATGCATTGATTATAGGAAGATAAACGCCACCACAAGGAAGGATCACTTTCCTTTGCCGTTTCTAGACCAAATGTTGGATAGGTTAGCCGGTCATTCTTTTTATTGTTTTCTTGATGGATATTCAGGTTATAACCAAATTGTTATTGCTCCGGATGATCAAGAGAAGACCACTTTTACTTGTCCCTTTGGAACGTTTGCATATCGACGCATGCCATTTGGTTTGTGCAATGCTCCTGCCACGTTTCAAAGGTGTATGGTAAGCATATTTTCTGATTATGTTGAGAAGATTATTGAGATATTCATGGATGATTTTAGTGTGTTTGGTGATTCCTTTGATAAATGCTTGGATAATCTCACTTTAATCTTAAAACGTTGTGTTGAAACAAACCTTGTGTTGAATTGGGAAAAATGTCACTTTATGGTTAAACAAGGTATTGTGTTAGGTCATATAATCTCTGAAAAAGGAATTGAAGTTGATAAGTCTAAAGTAGATCTTGTACGTTACTTACCCTCTCCTACTTCGGTTAGAGAGGTTCGTTCGTTTCTTGGTCATGCAGGATTCTATAGAAGATTTATCAAGGACTTTTCCAAAATTGCACAACCTCTATGCCGCCTCCTCCAAAAGGATGTGTCCTTTGAGTTCAATGAGGCATGTGAGAAGGCATTCAAGCAACTCAAGGAGTCACTTACCACGGCACCCATCATCACTCCCCCGGATTGGTCCCTTCCATTTGAATTGATGTGTGATGCCTCGGATTATGCCCTAGGGGCTGTTTTGGGTCAAAAGAAAAATAAACATTCCCATGTTATTTATTATGCTTCACGCACTTTAAATGATGCTCAATTGAATTATTCTACAACCCAAAAAGAACTTTTGGCGGTTGTATTTGCTTTAGATAAATTTAGATCATATCTAATTGGTACTAAAGTCATTGTTTTCACTGACCATGCAGCCTTGAAGTATCTTTTCACCAAAAAGGAGGCTAAACCAAGGCTCATTCGTTGGATGCTCCTACTTCAAGAGTTCGATATTGAAATTAGGGACAAGAAAGGTTGTGAAAACGTGGTGGCTGACCACTTGAGTAGATTGGTGCGTGAAGAAGAGTCCCTCCCCATTTCTGAGACATTTCCGGATGAACAACTTCTGTCCATTGAGGTAAGTACCCCTTGGTATGCCGATTTGGTCAATTTCTTGGTGTCAAAACGAATTCCAAGCACTTACACAAAGCACCAACGTGAAAAGCTTAGATATGATGCACGGTTTTATGTATGGGATGATCCTTATCTTTGGAAATTCTGCCCTGATCAGATTGTACGTAGATGTGTGTCTAATTCTGAATTTCATTCCATTCTAAGCTTTTGTCATACATATGCATGTGGTGGACACTTTGGCACACAAAGAACAGCCCTTAAAGTATTGCAATGTGGATTCTATTTGCCTAATATCTTTAAGGATGCTAGAACATTTTGTTTAACATGTGATAAATGCCAAAGAACCGGAAATATAAGTGCAAAAGACCAAATGCCGCAAGTTTCTGTTCTTAATGTGGAAATATTTGATGTTTGGGGTATTGACTTTATGGGTCCCTTTCCTTCTTCATTTGGTTTCATGTATATCTTGCTTGCGGTTGATTATGTGTCAAAGTGGGTGGAAGCAAAAGCCACCCGGACTAACGATTCTAAAGTGGTTTCAGATTTTATTAGAACTAACATCTTTGCAAGATTTGGCATGCCACGTGTGATCATTAGTGATGGAGGGTCCCACTTTTGCAACCGGACCATTGAGGCCTTGTTGAGGAAGTACAATGTCAATCATAAGGTTTCCACACCTTACCACCCTCAAACAAATGGCCAAGCCGAGGTTTCCAACCGAGAGATCAAGCAAATCCTAGAAAAGACCGTTGGGCCTACAAGGAAGGATTGGAGCTTAAGGTTGGATGATGAACTTTGGGCGTATCGTACGGCGTACAAAACACCAATAGGAATGTCCCCCTTTCGGCTTGTCTATGGCAAGCCGTGCCACCTCCCTGTGGAATTGGAGCACAAAGCTCATTGGGCCGTGAAGAAATTCAATTTGAACATGGATGCCGCAGGTTGCCATCGGAAGTTCCAATTAAACGAACTTGATGAGATAAGACAAGAGGCATACGAGAATGCAAGCATTTACAAGGAGAAGACCAAGGCGTTTCATGACAAGATGATTAGAGGCAAAGCATTCTCCATTGGGCAGAAAGTGTTGCTATTTAACTCCCGTCTTCGTCTATTTCCCGGTAAGTTGCGTTCTAAGTGGATTGGACCATTTGTTATTACTAACATCTCTTCTTATGGTGCAATTCAGATTCAAAGTCTCAAAACAGGTCATGAATTCCAAGTGAACGGACATCGATTGAAGCCTTATTTTGAGAACTTTGTGGAGCAAACCGTGGATGACATCTCCCTTGATGCCGTGGGCTCCAATGGGGCATGATCATGTTCTTCGTCCGGCTGCAAGACGTTAAAGAAAGCGCTACTTGGGAGGCAACCCATGCAAATCAACAAAGGAAGCCCTAGGAATCACTCCAATTCCAGATTTGCGTTCCTAAAACCCTTCACTTTGTTGCTTGTTTCTAATCTGCCCAGTTTGCTATTTACTTGCTGTTTGTGTGTTTCTTTTTGTTTAGTGTGTTTTTATGCTTGAAACATTGAGGACAATGTTTGATTTAAGTGTGGGGGGGGTAACTAAGTGTTTTAATTGCAAATTCGTGGGATTTTATCACCCTTAACTTATAGACTTGTTCTTTGCTGTTTTTAAGTGTTTTTGGGCAGTTTTGGTGTGTTTTAGTGTGTTTTGAAGTAAAAATCCGAAAATCAAACAAAAATTTGAAAAATTTGTTTTAAAAACCCAAAAAGAGTTGTTTTTGAGTTGTTTTTGTGTGTTGTTTGTGTCTTAGGGTACCTTCCAACACAATGATGAGGATTCGGTTTGTAATTGCATGGCTGTTAAAGGGAGGGATTAACATGGATGAAAGTTTGATTTACTCTTTGTTTATGCTTAGTTGTGGTTATAACTTATGAATTCACATGCAATCATAAAGGAAAAATCAGTTTTTGTAACATGCTTGAAGGAATGGACTCAAACTAACGCTACAACCTTGTGAGACTTGAGCCTAAACGTTTATTTGGAGAGTTAAAATCTGTGCATTCTTTGTTTTCTAAGTCGTTGCATGATCTCATTATTCCTTGCTTGGTTGCTACTTAGAAGGCGTTTCATCATATAGTTCCAAATGCTAGAACTCATGCCCATTTCATTCAAAGCATGTTAATTGATTTGCATAACACATATTCAAGATGAAGTTGTGTAGTTACCACCACTTTAGCCAAATGCCGTGTGCCCTACATCATTTTGTGTTTAAGTTAACCCCGTTGAGCCTTGTTAGCCTTCATTCTTTGTTAAACCACATCATCCTCACCTAGCCTAGATTAGGACTTTCCACACCCTTGTTCTTAAAGCATAGTAAAGCATGATTCAAATTGAATTCCTTTTGACTAATGTATGGCAGAAAGCAAGTGTGGGGGAAGTGTTCTCATGTGTATTTGTGTGCAATAGGCACGGGTAGAAAGAAAAGAAAAGAAAAAAATTCGTGGAAAAAGAAAAAAAAAATGAAGAAAAGTTGTGAAAAAGAGTGCCAAAGTGATGTTTGTTGAAGTAAGGGTCCAAAACAATGAATTCGGCCCTAAGGAGTTGTTTAAGTCTTCCCCTTGTGTTTTAAAGTTAGTTTCTGCAATCTAAGGAATTCTAAGTCTCAATTTCATTGCTTTGCTTATTATTGCTTAAAGAACGTTTGTTTTCCTTATCCTTTCCTTGTTAACCAAACACCCCAAGCCCATTACAACCCTTAACTTCTATCTTGAGTGTTATGTGTTTCAAATTGTGGAGTTTGAATTTTGTATGAGCATATGGTGTCACTGGTTCTCGCATCTAAGCAGTAGCATTCCATTCATGAGATCATATCTAAACATGCTTCTTAACTCTAGAAATTGCGTTCTTTGTGATACATATATGTGAGCATTCGTTTTCTTATCTACATCAATCTTCTCACATATGACTAGTGTAGGGTGTGGAGTTAGAAAATTTGAGTGAAAATAGAGTGCATATCTTGTAAGGAATTGAGGGAATTCTCTAAGGCATGTTACTACATTCAAAGCATTGTTTTAATTGATTACTTATGAACTAGTAAGTAGTGGCTTTAATTAAGTATGTGCTCGTGTAAAGATGACTCAAATCTGTGGGGATAACAATCTTTAACATGTCATGTGCATTGGAAATCCCTGAGGCAAACGTTGGAAGGTTTAGGTTTTTGTTTTGGTTAGTTGTTTCATTTTGTTTCCTTCCTTTTGTTTGTTTTGCTCGAGGACTAGCAAAAGCTAAGTGTGGGGGAATTTGATAGGAGCATATTTATGCGACTTAACTAGTTTATTTCCTTGCATTTACGTTGTTAGAACCTAGTTATTTTAGTACTTTAAGCCATTTTCGTGCAATTTCAGGTTCTAAGGTCAAAGTATGCAAAAAGGTGCATTTTGGAGCGTTTTGGAGCAATTTTGGGCCTAAGATGGATAGGACATGCTTGGAGCCAATTGGAAGGATGAAATTGAAGTGCAAATGAGCTAAAGAGCGAATGAAGAATGAAGAGTCAAAATTGGAAACCGAAGTTTCTAAGTTTGGAAGTTTCTATTTTCGAAGGTTTCCATTCTTGAAGAGTTTCTATTCTTGGAATGGAAGTTTCCCAATCCTTCTTCACCAAAGTTTCAGCCAAAAAAGGGTTCCTAAATGTGTGAAGACATTCAATTAGTGGTTCTAGAACCCCAAACTTACCCTAGAAGCCCATGCCGCACCTTCCTTGGAATTTAAACTTCCTTGCCGCACAAGGGGTGTGTACTTGCCTAATTTCTGTGCACAAATACTTACCTTTTCTCTTCCTAGTCCTTGCCGTGCAAGGGGGAGGATTGTTTACCTATTTTGTGTCCTAAATCCTTCCCTTTACACCCTAGGATTAAGTGCCGCACCTTGTTTTCCTTTTCTCCTATTTTCTGGAACTCTTGGTACTTCCCTTTTCCTTGCACATCCTTGCCGCCCAAGACACTCAAATTCCTTCTTATTTCCTGCCTTCAAATCCCATTCCCTTTTAAATTAAAGGCTTGCCGCACCTATCCCTTTATTTCCTTGGATTTCTGACTTAAAACATTTCCTATTTTGTGTCAAACCTTTTCTTACCTATTCTATTTGGATTTTCTGATTTCTTTTCTTCCCTATTCAATTGGGGAGCCATATTAGCTAAGTTTTGGCATATTTCCTGAACCCTAAACCGTGCCCTATATATATAAGTCCATTCATCCACCACAAAGGAGTTTTTACACACCCTAAACACATTCCACACCCTTGCCGCAGCCTCCCTTACATCCTCCATACTTTCTGATCCCAAACCCCCCTAGCCGCACCATACACCCATCCTAGACATTTTTCCTCCATTCTACATCATTCAAACACATCCCAAACCATCTCCATACCTTGTGCCGCAGCAAGAAGGAAGAAGGAGTGCCCTTGAATGTGCTTGCTAGTCTCTCGCGGATTGCTGGAACTTTTAGGTGTAATCTTTCTTATGTTTTCAATGTTTCAATTCAATAAACTTTGTGTTGTGAGTATGAGGAACTAAACCCCCTTAGTTGGGGGGTGATTCGAAACCATGTACATGCTTGCAATATGATTTGATTACATTCAGTTGTTATTTCAATTCGTTCATCTACTTGATTGATGACTTATTTGTGTATGTTGATTGAGAGTGCACACTTAGTTTTCATGCATGAATATGATGCTAGATTATGAGGGAGTTTCACCTAATAGTTACAATCTTATAATCACAAGTAGTGAAGGTCGTTTCTCAACGATCGCGTTGAATGAATTCTTGGCATAAGTTTCATGCAATTCATAGTAACAAGTGCCTCGTCAATGCTTATGGTTTTCTTAGAACTTAATGATTCTTGCTTGTATCTCTTGTATGCAATTCATTGAGGGAACTTGTGGGGAATGCTTTGGGTTGTCGTATGCAATCATCCAATCCATTAACTTAAGGAAAATCTGAAAATTAATCTATGCAATTCATGGTTAATTTGGGGTATTGAGGATTTGTAACTCATTGGAAGAACAACTGAAAATCGTTTTGTTTGCAAGTGTGACGTGTGGAGAAGAGCCTCCTAACTAGCCTTTTATCCATCCTTTTCATCCAAAAACGTTTTACAATCTGTTTTGTTTTAAAGTTTCTATTTTGATTTCAATTTTCGTCAAACCAAAATTCCCCTTGTTCTTTCTTGTTCTAAAGTTTCTAGAATTTGTTTTCTTTGTGTTTTAGAAGGTTTTGAATCAACCCAAAACCTTATTTTCGTCTTAAATTGTGTTTAGGTCAGAAACTGCCTAAGTTGTGTTTTTAGGCAGTTTTGAGTGTTTTTACAAAGTTTCTGTTTTGATTAAGTTTAAATTCGTCCAAATCAATCCTCCCATTTACTTTCTTGTTTCAATTTATTCTAAACTTGTTTTGTTTGTGTTTTTAAGTAGTTGGAGTCAAGTTAAAACCCAAATTCGTCCAATTTGGTGCTTTGTGTTCAAAACTGCCCAGAAAGTGTTTTTAAGGCAGTTTTGAGTCTTTTGGTTGCTGTTTTGAGTTTTTGGGTTGTTTTAGTGTTTTAAATTCTAGTTTTGCATTCTTTGAGTCTAGTTTAGTGTTTTAAACTTTGTTTTACGTTTTTAAGTCAGTTTCCAAGTGTTTAGCAATCCCTCTTAATCCCCGGTCCAGAACGATCCCTACTTATATATCTTTACTACAATTTGACAAAAGAGGGTTTAATTTGAGTGCTAGTTAATATCATATCATTTACCACAATTTACTTTACAATCTGTTTTCTTTACAATCTGTCCATTTAATTGAATTTCGTCCAAACACAAATCCCCCCATATTTTGTTAAGTCTTAGGCCTAGAATCTGTCTTATTTTATGTTTTGAAGTATTTTGAGTCACAAGAAAATTCAAATTCGTCCAAATCAAGTTTTAGTGTCTGTTTGAGTCTATTTGAGTGTTTTAGGCAGTTTTGAGTGTTTCCAATCTGTTTTGAGTCATAGTGGTCTAGATAGAGTCTTTAAGTCTAGTTTTTGTGTTTTTGAGTCAATTTGTATTAGACTAGCACCCCTAGTTAATCCTCGGTTAGAACGATCCCTACTTACTTCACTACTACAATTGTCACAAATAGGGCACATTCAATGGAATAGAACTTGAAAAATTTGAATTTAGACTTACCTTGGTGGTTTGGGATGGCTTAGAAGTGTTAGATTGTTGCGGCAAGGTTGAATCCTTCACTGTCGTGGGTTGTGCTCCCTGGGCTTCTTCTTGCAGCAACTTGTCCTCCTCTTCTTGACTTGATTTGGATGAGTTTGGATCGGTTCCAACCTGTTTACCACTTCTCAACATGATTGCATTGACGGTTTCAAAGCCTCCTTTAGGATTCACAACGGTGGAAGTAGGCAATTTGCCTTGTTCTCTAATCTGTCCCATGAACTCCGCTATTTGCCCTACTTGCTTCTCCAACTCGTCCACTCTCTTGTCCCTAGTTTGCATACTCTGCACCATAGAGGTTAGTAATTGAAAAATTTGGTCATTATCAATAGAAGAACCTGATTTGTTTTGGGCAGGTTGTGCTTGGGGTTGAGTTGGTGCAAACGGCTTTTGAGAGAAACCCGGGGGTTGTTGCCTAAATGCACTTTGTTGTTGGCCTTGTTGGGGTTCTCGCCATTTGAAATTTGGATGATCTCTCCAACTGGGATTGTAAGTGTTGTAGTGTGGATCATGGCATGGCTGATTTTGGCTCCCAAAACCCACGACATTGGCAGATTCCCACCCACCATTCTCAATCACTTAAGGGCATTGATCGTTGGCATGTCTATGCATAGAGCACACCCCACAAACACTTGGACCACGTATCTTCATCCCCTCGGCCATCTGAGAAACAATAGAAGTAAGGTTAGCTAATTGGGATTGAATGTCGGGCATAGAACTTACCTCATTCACTTGTGGCCGTGGGGGTTCTCTTTGTCCAACACCCTCGTATTGTTGTGCATTATGTGCTCGATTTGCAATTAGAATTTTGGCAGCCACCGGAGTCTTGTCCACCAACGCACCTCCCGCCGAGGCATCTAGCATTTGGCGTTCCATGGGAAGGAGTCATTCGTAGAAATATTTAATAAGCAGCTCCTCCTTCATTTGATGCTGTGGACATGAAGCAACAGGTGATTTAAAACGTTCATAATAAGATGGAAACGATTCACCTTGATTTTGTTGGATACCACTAATCCGTTTCCTCAAGAGAATGACTCTTGAAGTTGGGAAAAACTTCTCCAAGAATGCTCTTTTCATACTATCCCAAGATGTAACCGTTCCGGGTGCTAACTCGTAGAGCCAATCCTTAGCCTTTTCCAAAAGTGAGAATGGAAAAGCCTTCATCATTAGAATATTCCCATCGACATTGATGGGTGTCATGCTCGAACAAACCACCTCGAACTCCTTGAGATGCTTGTTGGGATCTTCCATGGACAGCCCATGGTATTTAGGAATGTGGTGCAACAAGCTCGACTTCAACTCGAACTCATCGGTCTTGCCTTGGGGAGCCGCGGGGTATTGAATGCATAATGGTGCGGCATTGGCCAACCCCGAGGCTGAGAGCTCCTTAATTGTACGATTGTCTGCTGCCATACCCAAGAAAACAAGAAAACAAAACAAAATCAGAAAACTAGATAAATTGAACTAAAACACACAGTAAACACAAGGGATTAGCAATTTTGCTAATCCCCGGCAACGGCGCCAAAATTTGATGCAAAACAGAATGTTTACCCCCCCCCCCCCACACTTAAATCAAACATTGGCCTCAATGTTTCAAGCATAAACTAACACAAATAATAAACCAACAAACAAACAGCAACTAAACACACTAAACAAAGCAGAAACGAAATAATAACAAAGAGAAGGGTTTTAAGAACGCAAATCTGGAATTGGAGTGATTCCTAGGTCTTCCTTTGTTGAATGCATGGGTTGCCTCCCAAGAAGTGTTTGCTTTAACGTCTTCCAACCGGACGGTACCTCTATTTAAGCTTGAATAGGCCCCATGGCATGGAGGGGTACATCCTCCACGACATGCTCCTCAAATGTCTTGTGCATTGGGTCTATGTATGGCAGTGGATAGTGATGCTCCCAGATTGTGGCATTGAGCTTCCCAAGGTCAAAGTACGCACTCCCACTATCACGGATTCGATTTGGTACCTACACCACTGAAGGCAATAACCTATTAGTCGAAATAGGAATTGGAATTAGAGGATGAGGCTTACAATTGCATTTAGATGAAGACTCAAAAGTGGCAGCAAAGGTGCACTCGGCCAGATTTGATGTTTGGGGAGTAACGACGTGTTTCTTATGCTTCACTCCAATCTCCTCTTCGATGATGCTTCTAGGTACATCCTTCGTGATTGGTGCGGATGAAGGTTCATGCTTTACATTTTTAATCACCTCTATGGCAAAACAAGAACGAACATCATTAGGATTCTTAACATATTCAGGAACTTTGAATTTAATCTTATCACCACCAAACTCTATTGTTAACGCTCCCTTAGCCACATCAATCTTGGTTTGAGCTGTCTTCATGAAAGGTCGTCCAAGTAACAGTGGCATTGGTGGAAAGTGGCCCGAGTCCTCCATCTCAAGCACATAGAATCAGTCGGGAATACTAGGTGATCCACCTGCACCAAAACATCTTCGAAAACTCCTTTTGGATAGGCATTAGAACGATCGGCTAATTGAATGATAACGTCATCTTTTTTAAGAGCTCCTAGATTCATAGACGCATAAACAGAATATGGCATGACATTAATGGAAGCACCTAAATCTAACATGGCATGTTCAAATCTTGTATTGCCAATAACACACGGAATCGTAAAGCTACCCGGATCTTTGCATTTAGGGGGTAATTTCCTTTGTAAAACAGCTGAAACATTCTCACTTACCTGGACCACTTCTTTTTCCCGAATTCGCTTTCTTGATGTACAAAGCTTCTTCAAAAATTTCGCATACTTTGGAAGTTGCTTTATTGCAGCAATGAGCGGGATATTGATTTGGACTTTCTTAAAGGTCTCTAGAATGTCACTATCATCTTCCTCCTTCTTTGATTGCCTAAACCTGCCAGGAAAGGGCACATTCAATGGAATAGAACTCGAAAAATTCGAATTTGGACTTACCTTGGTGGTTCGGAGTGGCTTAGAAGTGTTAGATGGGTGCGGCAAACATGGTTCCTTCAATGCCGTGGGTTATGCTCCTTGGGCTTCTTCTTGCAGTAACTTGTCCTCTTCTTCTTGACTTGATTTGGATGATTTTGGATTGGCTCCAACCTGTTTACCACTTCTCAACATGATTGCATTGACGGTTTCAAAGCATCCTTTAGGATTAACAACGGTTGAACTAGGCAACTTGCCTTGTTCTCTAATCTGCCCCATGAATTCCGCTATTTGCCCTACTTGCTTCTCCAACTCGTCCACTCTCTTGTCCCTAGTTTGCATACTCTGCGCCATAGAGGTTAGTAATTGAAAATTTTGGTCATTATCAATAGAAGAACCTGATTTGTTTTGGGCAGGTTGTGCTTGGGGTTGAGTTGGTGCAAACGGCTTTTGATAGAAACCCGGGGGTTTTTTCCTAAATTCTCTTTGTTGTTGGCCTTGTTGGGGTTCTCGCCATTTGAAATTTAGATGATCTCTCCAACCGGGATTGTAAGTGTTGGAGTATGGATCATGGCGTGGTTGATTTTGGCTCCCAAAACCCACGGCATTGGCAGATTCCCACCCACCATTTTCAATTAATTGAGGGCATTGATCAGATTGATGTCCTTGAATGGGGCATACACTACAGATTGTAGTTCCTTGCATTTTGGGGCCTTCAACAAACTGCGATAACATAGATGTAAGGTTAGCCATTTGGGATTGTAACTCAGAAATAGAACTTACCTCATTTACATGATGTGGCCGTGGGGTGTCTCTCTGCCCAACACCTTCATATTGTTGTGCGTTGAGTGCTCGATTAGCAATTACAATTTTGGCAGCCACCAGAGTCTTGTCTACCAACGCACCTCCCGCCGAGGCATCTAGCATTTGGCGTTCCATGGGAATGAGTCCTTCGTAGAAATATTGAATGAGTAGCTCCTCCTTCATTTGATGTTGTGGACATGAAGCAACAAGAGATTTAAAACGTTCATAATAAGATGGAAACGATTCACCTTGATTTTGCTGAATTCCACTTATCCTTTTTGTGTAAAAGAATAACGCGAGAAGTTGGAAAAAACTTCTCCAAGAACGCCCTTTTCATGCTCTCCCAAGATGTGACAGTTCCGGGAGCTAATTCATATAACCAATCCTTGGCTTTTTCCAAGAGAGAAAAGGGAAAAGCCTTCATCTTCAATATGCTTCCATCGACGTTGACAGGGGTCATGCTTGAACAAACAATCTCGAATTCCTTCAAGTGCTTGTTTGGATCTTCCATGGACAGCCTATGGTATTTTGGAATATGATGTAGCAAGCTTGACTTCAACTCGAACTCATCGGTCTTTCCTTGGGCAGCTGCGGGGTATTGAATGCATAATGGTGCGGCATTGGCCAACCCTGAGGCCGAGAGCTCTTTAATTGTACAATTATCCGCTACTATAACCAAGAAAACAAAACAAGAAAACAAGAAAACAAAGCTAAATCAGAAAACTAGATAAATTAAACTAAAACACACGGTAAACACAAGGGATTAGCAATTTTGCTAATCCCCGGCAACGGCGCCAAAAGTTTGATGCGTTACGAATGTGACACACAAATTAAACCCTATTTGTGACAATTGTTGTAATGATGTAAGTAGGGATCGTTCTAACCGAGGATTAACTAGGGGTGCTAATCTAATATAAATTGACTTAAAAACACAAAAACTAAACTTAGAGACTCTAACTAGACTACTATGACTCAAAACAGATTTGAAACACTCAAAACTGCCTAAAACAATCAAATTGAGTCAAACAGAAACTAAAACTTGATTTGGACGAATTTGAAAGTTCTTGTGACTAAAAATACTTAAAACACAAAATAAGACAGAATATAAAGACTAAGACTTAACAAAATATGGGGGGATTGTGTTTGGACGAAATTTAATTTAATGGACAGATTGTAAAGGAAAACAGATTGTAAGGCAATTTGTGATGAACCAATGGATGATGGAATAGCTAAGGGGTTCTTCTCCACACATGAAATATATGCAACGTAAATCAATTTCCAGTTATCAATTCAATAAGTTAGGAACCTCGGTGATAGGAGCATATTTATGCGACTTAGCTTGCTTGTTTTCTTGCATTTTGGTAATTATTTAGTATTTATTATAGTGTTTAAATTTAAATTCGTGTGTTTGTAGGTTTTATGGGCTAAGGGTGCATTATGAGCCAATTTGGAGTAGTTTGAAGTGTTTTTGGGCCCAAGATGGATTGCTCATGATCCAAGCTAGATGGATGGACGAATTTGGAGATTAAATGGGTTGAAATCTACTATGAAGATGGATAAGTGAAGCCCAAGTTCTAGAAGATAAGAAAAGAGTAAGAAACAAGGAACTTTCCTTTCCTTTCCTTTTCACCTACAACCTTCACCTAGTACTTCACCTACAACATCCACCACTTCACCTACAACATCCACCCACTTCACCTACAACATCCACCACCTTTACCTACTACCTTCACCTACTACCTTCACCTACAACCCCTTCCACATTCCCTATAAATACCACCCTATGCCACAACATTCTTCGTCATTCTCTTGGCCTTCATCATTCATACACACATCCACCCTTCACCATAACTCACCTACATCCATCCACCACCACAATTCACCACAAAAATCATCAAATCACACTTGTGCCGCATAAAAGCAAAGAAGAAGGAAAGGAAGGAGAGCCTTGGACGTGCTTGCCATTCAAAGCTTGGATTGCTGAGCGTTTTAGGTGTATTCTATTCTATGTTTTCGATATTTAAATTATTTTTCCTTTGTTTTGTTTTGAGTATGATTGGCTAAATTTGTTTTGGCTAGAGGTTAATTCAAAGCCATGAATATATTTGTAATATGAATTGATTACCTTCACTTGTGATTTTTGAGTTGTGAATTTAATTTGCTTAACTGCTTGATTAATAACTTATTTGTGTATGTCGATTAAGAATGCATACTTAATTTACATGCATGAATTTGATGCTAGAATATAAGTGAATTTCACCTAATCGTTATGAACTTATATTCATGAGTAGTGAAGGTTGCTAGTCACAATCGCGTTAAGTAAATTCTTGGCAGGAGTATCATGGTTTTCATAGTTATGAATGCCTCGTCAATGCTTATAGTTTTCATGAAACTTAACGATCTTTAATTGTATCTCTATTGTGCTTTTCACGTAGGGGACTTTTAGAGAATGTGTTGAATTGTTGTATGCGTTTTTCCGTCTAATTCAATAACTTAAGGAAAACTTGAAGATTAAAAAAGTGCTGTTCACGGTTAATCTGGAGTATTGAGATTTACAATTTATTGAAAGAACAACTGAAAATCAATTTAGGTTGCATATGTGTCATGTGTGGAGAAGAACCCTCTAGCCAGTTCGTCGCCTATCCATTCACCTTAATTTCATGCTTTTGTCAAGTCTGTAATTTATTTAAGTTTATTTTACTTCTCGTCAAAACAAACCCCCCCCCCCCCATTATTAAATTATATTATTTAGTTAGTTTTCATTATTTTTAGTCTTTTAATTCAATTTCCGTCCAATTGATTTCCTAGTGTCTAATTTGATTGTTTTCATTATTTTGAGTCATTCTAAGTGTGTCTCGAGTTATTAGAGATTTAGCATAGTTTTGTGTCTTTGAGTCTTGTTTAATATTTTTAAATTAATTTAGAGTAGATTAGCAATCCCTCCTAATCCCCGGCCTAGAACGATACCCTACTTACATCTTTACTACAACTGTCAAAAAGAGGGTTAAATTTGTGCGGTTTTAAAATCCCGTCAAATTTTTGGCGCCGTTGCCGGGGATTAGCAACTTTGCTAATCCCTTGGTTCTTTTCTTTTTGTTTAAGTTTGTTTTTGTTTTAGTTTCTGACTTAGTTTTGTTTTCTATGTTTTGTGTTACTTTTGATATTTGATTTAGTTCTTTTTCTTTGATTTAAGGTACTAGAGAAGTAAGACATGGATTTGGCAAGTATTCAAGCTCAATTGGCAAATCTTACTTCTCAATTATCGCAGTATGCTGAAAGGACCACACTGCAAAGTGTCCCTACATTCGGTGCATCGTATAGGCAAGGATTTCGAACCAATCAATGTCCACAAAGAGATTGGCGTGATCATTCAAACTCTATGTGGTGGAAAGCTCAACAAGTTCAACATGAAGCATAGTGGCAGCCATACGAGGAGTTCTATTCAAGACCTATGCAGCCACCACAACCTCATATGCAATATGCTCAATCAAACTCAGGTTCGTCCATAGATTATAATCAAATCCTTAATGAATTAAACTCTTTGGTGCAGGGGTCACAAAATCAAGCTAAGGAGACTTACCAAGGAGAATATTGGCAGCCGTATGAAGAGTTCTATACAACACCTATGCAGCCACCACAACCGCCCCCACAACAATTCCAATCAAATTCAAGTATGTCCATGGATAATGATCAAATTTTTCAATTACTAACATCTTTGACGCAGGACCAACAAAATCAAGATAAAAGAATGGATAACTTGAAGAATCAAATGGGAGAGATGGTGGAATTCATGGCACATATTCAAGAACAACGTGAACTCTCCAATTCAAACATTGTAAATTCAATAGGAGAATTTGAAATTGCTGAAGCCATCACCTTGGAAAGTGGCATGGAGGATGAAGATGAACCCAAGACGTCCAAACCAAGCCAAAACATGGATGAACAACTACTGTTCGAGGAAGAAGAAGATGACAAGGCCACGGCAAGGGAAGAACTACCCTTGCCGCAGCTTCCCAATGCTCCACCACTGTCCAATACAGGTAAGTTGGGTCCAATTTTCGTTAATTCTAACCCTACTCCACCCAATGTCCCTTTTCCTCACAGGTTTTTGATTCCCACGCAAGAGGATAGTGAAAAAGACATTGTCGAAGCTCTTCCCAAGGTGCAAAATGATACTCCAATTCTTGGTGCACCAAAGCAAGTTCTAGATTGTGTTGAATTATTCAAAGGATTTTGTACACCAAGAAGAATGATTCAAGAGAAAGTAGTGGCTGGAGAAGATGTAGAATACATCAAAGAGGACGTATTTGAAATCACAAAGATCAAAGAAGTGGACTTTTATGACACGGGACAAGTCCCAACCATCACATTCAATCTGGCCAAGTCCAATATCCCTGAAACTTTAAAAGGAGTGGTGTTTGTCATTGAGTTCATGTCAGACAAAGCAAGTAAGTCATCTTCTCCAATTTCCATTACAGTTTATACTAACTTGCTGATTTTGATGATTCACGCACCTACACTAGAATTTAGACCACTGCCGGATCATTTCAAGTATCACCTTCCATTCACGGATCAATTCCATGCTATGGGACCTAGGGGAGCGTAAAGAGAAGCATCGTCCGGCTGCAAGACGTTAAAGAAAGCGCTACTTGGGAGGCAACCCATGCATTCAACAAAGGAAGCCCTAGGAATCACTAAAATTCCAGATTTGCGTTCCTAAAACCCTTCTCTTTGTTGTTGTTTCTAATCTGCCTAGTTTTGGATTTAAGTTGTTGTTTGTTAATTCTTTGTGTTTTGTGTGGTTTTATGCTTGAAACATTGAGGACAATGTTTGATTTAAGTGTGGGGGGGTAACTAAGTATTTTTGATGCAAATTCGTGGGATTTTATCACCCATTACTTATAGACTTGTTCCTTGCTGTTTTTAAGTGTTTTTAAGCTGTTTTGGTGTGTTTTAGTATGTATTGGCATAAACATATGAAAATCACATAAAAATTTGAAAAATTGTTTTGAAAACCCCAACAAGAGTTGTTTTGAGTTGGTTTTGTGTGTTTGTTTGTGTCTTAGGGTACCTTCCAACACAATGATGAGGATTCGGTTTGTAAATGCATGGCTGTTAAAATGAATTGTAAACATGGATGAAAGTTTGATTTACTCTTTGTTTATGCTTGGTTGTGGTTATAACTTATGAATTCACATGCAATCATAAAGGAAAAATCAGTTTTTGTAACATGCTTGAAGGAAGGAACTCAAGCTAACGCTACAACCTTGTGAGACTTGAGCCTAATCGTTTATTTGGAGAGTTATAATCTGTGCATTATTGTTTTCTAAGTCGTTGCATGATCTCATTAGTCTTTGCTTGGTTATTACTTAGAAGGCGTTTCATCATTTAGTTCCAAATGCTAGAACTCATGCCCATTTCATTCAAAGCATGTTATTGATTTGCATAACACATATTCAAGATGAAGTTGTGTAGTGACCACCACCTAAGCCAAACAGCCGTGTATCCTATTTCATTATGTCTTTAAGTTAACCCCGTTGAGCCTTGTTAGCCTATTTTCTTTGTTAACCTACACTATCCTCACCTAGCCAAGATTAGGACCATCCATACCCTTGTTTTTAAAGCATAGTAAAGTATGACTACAATTGAATTCCTTTTGATTAATGAATGGCAGAAAACAAGTGTGGGGGAAGTATTTTTCATGTGAGTTTGTGTGCAAAGGCACGGGTAGAAAAGAAAAAGAAAAGAGAAAAGTTGTGAAAAAAAAAAGTGAAAAAGAGTTGAAAAATGTTTGAAAAAGAGTTCTAAAGTGTTGTTCGTTGAAGAAAGGGTCCAAAACAATGAATTCGGCCCTAAGTATTGTTTAAATCTTCCCCTTTTTTTTGTGTTAAACGTTGATTTCTGCATTCTAAAGTGAATTCTAAGTCTCAATTTCACTACTTTGCTTACTATCGCTTTGAGAACGTTTGTTTTCCCTATCCTTCATTTGTTAACCAATACCCCAAGCCCCGTTACAACCCTTGACTTCAATCTTGAGTGTTATGTGTTTCAATTTGTGGAGTTTGAAATTGGTATGAACATATGGTGTCAATGGTTCTCGCATCTAAGTAGTAGCATTCCATTCATGAGATCATATCTACATATATGTGAGCCTTCGTTTTCATAACTACATTAATCTTCTCACATATAACTAGTATAGGGTGTGTAGTTAGAAATTCTGAGTGAAAATTGAGTGCATATCTTGTAAGGAATTGAGCAAATTCTCTAAGCCATGTTACTACATTCAAAACATTGTTTTAATTGGTTAATCGTGAACTAATAAGTGGTGACTATGATTAAGTATGTGCTTGAGTGTAAGGATGACTAAAATTTGTGGGAATAACGATTTTTAACATGTCATGTTTCTTTGGAAATCCTTGAGGCAATTGTTGGAAGGTCTAAATTGTGTTTTGTTTGTTTTGTTTTGCTCGGGGACTAGCAAAAGCTAAGTGTGGGGGAATTTGATAGGAGCATATTTATGCGACTTAGCTTGCTTGTTTTCTTGCATTTTGGTAATTATTTAGTATTTATTATAGTGTTTAAAGTTAAATTCGTGTGTTTGTAGGTTTTATGGGCTAAGGGTGCATTATGAGCCAATTTGGAGTAGTTTGAAGTGTTTTTGGGCCCAAGATGGATTGCTTATGATCCAAGCTAGATGGATGGACGAATTTGGAGATTAAATGGGTTGAAATCTACTATGAAGATGGATAAGTGAAGCCCAAGTTCTAGAAGATAAGAAAAGAGTAAGAAATAAGGAACTTTCCTTTCCTTTCCTTTTCACCTACAACCTTCACCTACTACTTCACCTACAACATCCACCACTTCACCTACAACATCCACCTACTTCACCTACAACATCCACCCACTTCACCTACAACATCCACCACCTTTACCTACTACCTTCACCTACTACACTCACCTACAACCCCTTCCACATTCCCTATAAATACCACCCTATGCCACAACATTCTTCATCATTCTCTTGGCCTTCATCATTCATACACACATCCACCCTTCACCATAACTCACCTACATCCATCCACCACCACAATTCACCACAAAAATCATCAAATCACACTTGTGCCGCATAAAAGCAAAGAAGAAGGAAAGGAAGGAGAGCCTTGGACGTGCTTGCCATTCAAAGCTTGGATTGCTGGGCGTTTTAGGTGTATTCTATTCTATGTTTTCGATATTTAAATTATTTTTCCTTTGTTTTGTTTTGAGTATGATTGGCTAAATTTGTTTTGGCTAGAGGTTAATTCAAAGCCATGAATATATTTGTAATATGAATTGATTACCTTCAGTTGTGATTTCTGAGTTGTGAATTTAATTTGCTTAACTGCTTGATTAATAACTTATTTGTGTATGTCGATTAAGAATGCATACTTAATTTACATGCATGAATTTGATGCTAGAATATAAGTGAATTTCACCTAATCGTTATGAACTTATATTCATGAGTAGTGAAGGTTGCTAGTCACAATCGCGTTAAGTAAATTCTTGGCAGGAGTATCATGCTTTTCATAGTTACGAATGCCTCGTCAATGCTTATAGTTTTCATGAAACTTAACGATCTTTAATTGTATCTCTATTGTGCTTTTCACGTAGGGCACTTTTAGAGAATGTGTTGAATTGTTGTATGCGTTTTTCCGTCCAATTCAATAACTTAAGGAAAACTTGAAGATTAAAAAAGTGATGTTCACGGTTAATCTGGAGTATTGAGATTTACAATTTATTGAAAGAACAACTGAAAATCAATTTAGGTTGCATATGTGTCATGTGTGGAGAAGAACCCTCTAGCCAGTCCGTCGCCTATCTATTCACCTTAATTTCATGCTTTTGTCAATTCTGTAATTTATTTAAGTTTATTTTACTTCTCGTCAAAACCAAACCCCCCCCCCCCATTATTAAATTATATTATTTAGTTAGTTTTCATTATTTTTAGTCTTTTAATTCAATTTCCGTCCAATTGATTTCCTAGTGTCTAATTTGATTGTTTTCATTATTTTGAGTCATTCTAAGTGTGTCTCGAGTTATTAGAGTTTTTAGCATAGTTTTGTGTCTTTGAGTCTTGTTTAATATTTTTAAATTAATTTAGAGTAGATTAGCAATCCCTCCTAATCCCCGGCCTAGAACGATACCCTACTTACATCTTTACTACAACTGTCAAAAAGAGGGTTAAATTTGTGCGGTTTTAAAATCCCGTCAAATTTTTGGCGCCGTTGCCGGGGATTAGCAACTTTGCTAATCCCTTGGTTCTTTTCTTTTTGTTTAAGTTTGTTTTTGTTTTAGTTTCTGACTTAGTTTTGTTTTCTATGTTTTGTGTTACTTTTGATATTTGATTTAGTTCTTTTTCTTTGATTTAAGGTACTAGAGAAGTAAGACATGGATTTGGCAAGTATTCAAGCTCAATTGGCAAATCTTACTTCTCAATTGTCGCAGTATGCTGAAAGGACCACACTGCAAAGTGTCCCTACATTCGGTGCATCGTATAGGCAAGGATTTCGAACCAATCAATGTCCACAAAGAGATTGGCGTGATCATTCAAACTCTATGTGGTGGAAAGCTCAACAAGTTCAACATGAAGCATAGTGGCAGCCATACGAGGAGTTCTATTCAAGACCTATGCAGCCACCACAACCTCATATGCAATATGCTCAATCAAACTCAGGTTCGTCCATAGATTATAATCAAATCCTTAATGAATTAAACTCTTTGGTGCAGGGGTCACAAAATCAAGCTAAGGAGACTTACCAAGGAGAATATTGGCAGCCGTATGAAGAGTTCTATACAACACCTATGCAGCCACCACAACCGCCCCCACAACAATTCCAATCAAATTCAAGTATGTCCATGGATAATGATCAAATTTTTCAATTACTAACATCTTTGACGCAGGACCAACAAAATCAAGATAAAAGAATGGATAACTTGAAGAATCAAATGGGAGAGATGGTGGAATTCATGGCACATATTCAAGAACAACGTGAACTCTCCAATTCAAACATTGTAAATTCAATAGGAGAATTTGAAATTGCTGAAGCCATCACCTTGGAAAGTGGCATGGAGGATGAAGATGAACCCAAGACGTCCAAACCAAGCAAAAACATGGATGAACAACTACTGTTCGAGGAAGAAGAAGATGACAAGGCCACGGCAAGGGAAGAACTACCCTTGCCGCAGCTTCCCAATGCTCCACCACTGTCCAATACAGGTAAGTTGGGTCCAATTTTCGTTAATTCTAACCCTACTCCACCCAATGTCCCTTTTCCTCACAGGTTTTTGATTCCCACGCAAGAGGATAGTGAAAAAGACATTGTCGAAGCTCTTCCCAAGGTGCAAAATGATACTCCAATTCTTGGTGCACCAAAGCAAGTTCTAGATTGTGTTGAATTATTCAAAGGATTTTGTACACCAAGAAGAATGATTCAAGAGAAAGTAGTGGCTGGAGAAGATGTAGAATACATCAAAGAGGACGTATTTGAAATCACAAAGATCAAAGAAGTGGACTTTTATGACACGGGACAAGTCCCAACCATCACATTCAATCTGGCCAAGTCCAATATCCCTGAAACTTTAAAAGGAGTGGTGTTTGTCATTGAGTTCATGTCGGACAAAGCAAGTAAGTCATCTTCTCCAATTTCAATTACAGTTTATACTAACTTGCTGATTTTGATGATTCACGCACCTACACTAGAATTTAGACCACTACCGGATCATTTCAAGTATCACCTTCCATTCACGGATCAATTCCATGCTATGGGACCTAGGGGAGCATAAAGAGAAGCATCGTCCGGCTGCAAGACGTTAAAGAAAGCGCTACTTGGGAGGCAACCCATGCATTCAACAAAGGAAGCCCTAGGAATCACTAAAATTCCAGATTTGCGTTCCTAAAACCCTTCTCTTTGTTGTTGTTTCTAATCTGCCTAGTTTTGGATTTAAGTTGTTGTTTGTTAATTCTTTGTGTTTTGTGTGGTTTTATGCTTGAAACATTGAGGACAATGTTTGATTTAAGTGTGGGGGGTAACTAAGTATTTTTGATGCAAATTCGTGGGATTTTATCACCCATTACTTATAGACTTGTTCCTTGCTGTTTTTAAGTGTTTTTAAGCTGTTTTGGTGTGTTTTAGTATGTATTGGCATAAACATACGAAAATCACATAAAAATTTGAAAAATTGTTTTGAAAACCCCAACAAGAGTTGTTTTGAGTTGGTTTTGTGTGTTTGTTTGTGTCTTAGGGTACCTTCCAACACAATGATGAGGATTCGGTTTCTAAATGCATGGCTGTTAAAATGAATTGTAAACATGGATGAAAGTTTGATTTACTCTTTGTTTATGCTTGGTTGTGGTTATAACTTATGAATTCACATGCAATCATAAAGGAAAAATCAGTTTTTGTAACATGCTTGAAGGAAGGAACTCAAGCTAACGCTACAACCTTGTGAGACTTGAGCCTAATCGTTTATTTGGAGAGTTATAATCTGTGCATTATTGTTTTCTAAGTCGTTGCATGATCTCAGTAGTCTTTGCTTGGTTATTACTTAGAAGGCGTTTCATCATTTAGTTCCAAATGCTAGAACTCATGCCCATTTCATTCAAAGCATGTTATTGATTTGCATAACACATATTCAAGATGAAGTTGTGTAGTGACCACCACCTAAGCCAAACAGCCGTGTATCCTATTTCATTATGTCTTTAAGTTAACCCCGTTGAGCCTTGTTAGCCTATTTTCTTTGTTAACCTACACTATCCTCACCTAGCCTAGATTAGGACCATCCATACCCTTGTTTTTAAAGCATAATAAAGTATGACTACAATGGAATTCCTTTTGATTAATGAATGGCAGAAAACAAGTGTGGGGGAAGTATTTTTCATGTGAGTTTGTGTGCAAAGGCACGGGTAGAAAAGAAAAAGAAAAGAGAAAAGTTGTGAAAAAAAAAAAGTGAAAAAGAGTTGAAAAATGTTTGAAAAAGAGTTCTAAAGTGTTGTTCGTTGAAGAAAGGGTCCAAAACAATGAATTCGGCCCTAAGTATTGTTTAAATCTTCCCCTTTTTTTGTGTTAAACGTTGATTTCTGCATTCTAAAGTGAATTCTAAGTCTCAATTTCACTACTTTGCTTACTATCGCTTTGAGAACGTTTGTTTTCCCTATCCTTCATTTGTTAACCAATACCCTAAGCCCCGTTACAACCCTTGACTTCAATCTTGAGTGTTATGTGTTTCAATTTGTGGAGTTTGAAATTGGTATGAGCATATGGTGTCAATGGTTCTCGCATCTAAGTAGTAGCATTCCATTCATGAGATCATATCTACATATATGTGAGCCTTCGTTTTCATAACTACATTAATCTTCTCACATATAACTAGTATAGGGTGTGTAGTTAGAAATTCTGAGTGAAAATTGAGTGCATATCTTGTAAGGAATTGAGCAAATTCTCTAAGGCATGTTACTACATTCAAAACATTGTTTTAATTGGTTAATCGTGAACTAATAAGTGGTGACTATGATTAAGTATGTGCTTGAGTGTAAGGATGACTAAAATTTGTGGGAATAACGATTTTTAACATGTCATGTTTCTTTGAAAATCCTTGAGGCAATTGTTGGAAGGTCTAAATTGTGTTTTGTTTGTTTTGTTTTGCTCGGGGACTAGCAAAAGCTAAGTGTGGGGGAATTTGATAGGAGCATATTTATGCGACTTAGCTTGCTTGTTTTCTTGCATTTTGGTAATTATTTAGTATTTATTATAGTGTTTAAAGTTAAATTCGTGTGTTTGTAGGTTTTATGGGCTAAGGGTGCATTATGAGCCAATTTGGAGTAGTTTGAAGTGTTTTTGGGCCCAAGATGGATTGCTTATGATCCAAGCTAGATGGATGGACGAATTTGGAGATTAAATGGGTTGAAATCTACTATGAAGATGGATAAGTGAAGCCCAAGTTCTAGAAGATAAGAAAAGAGTAAGAAATAAGGAACTTTCCTTTCCTTTCCTTTTCACCTACAACCTTCACCTACTACTTCACCTACAACATCCACCACTTCACCTACAACATCCACCTACTTCACCTACAACATCCACCCACTTCACCTACAACATCCACCACCTTTACCTACTACCTTCACCTACTACACTCACCTACAACCCCTTCCACATTCCCTATAAATACCACCCTATGCCACAACATTCTTCATCATTCTCTTGGCCTTCATCATTCATACACACATCCACCCTTCACCATAACTCACCTACATCCATCCACCACCACAATTCACCACAAAAATCATCAAATCACACTTGTGCCGCATAAAAGCAAAGAAGAAGGAAAGGAAGGAGAGCCTTGGACGTGCTTGCCATTCAAAGCTTGGATTGCTGGGCGTTTTAGGTGTATTCTATTCTATGTTTTCGATATTTAAATTATTTTTCCTTTGTTTTGTTTTGAGTATGATTGGCTAAATTTGTTTTGGCTAGAGGTTAATTCAAAGCCATGAATATATTTGTAATATGAATTGATTACCTTCAGGTGTGATTTCTGAGTTGTGAATTTAATTTGCTTAACTGCTTGATTAATAACTTATTTGTGTATGTCGATTAAGAATGCATACTTAATTTACATGCATGAATTTGATGCTAGAATATAAGTGAATTTCACCTAATCGTTATGAACTTATATTCATGAGTAGTGAAGGTTGCTAGTCACAATCGCGTTAAGTAAATTCTTGGCAGGAGTATCATGCTTTTCATAGTTACGAATGCCTCGTCAATGCTTATAGTTTTCATGAAACTTAACGATCTTTAATTGTATCTCTATTGTGCTTTTCACGTAGGGCACTTTTAGAGAATGTGTTGAATTGTTGTATGCGTTTTTCCGTCCAATTCAATAACTTAAGGAAAACTTGAAGATTAAAAAAGTGATGTTCACGGTTAATCTGGAGTATTGAGATTTACAATTTATTGAAAGAACAACTGAAAATGAATTTAGGTTGCATATGTGTCATGTGTGGAGAAGAACCCTCTAGCCAGTCCGTCGCCTATCTATTCACCTTAATTTCATGCTTTTGTCAATTCTGTAATTTATTTAAGTTTATTTTACTTCTCGTCAAAACCAAACCCCCCCCCCCCCCATTATTAAATTATATTATTTAGTTAGTTTTCATTATTTTTAGTCTTTTAATTCAATTTCCGTCCAATTGATTTCCTAGTGTCTAATTTGATTGTTTTCATTATTTTGAGTCATTCTAAGTGTGTCTCGAGTTATTAGAGTTTTTAGCATAGTTTTGTGTCTTTGAGTCTTGTTTAATATTTTTAAATTAATTTAGAGTAGATTAGCAATCCCTCCTAATCCCCGGCCTAGAACGATACCCTACTTACATTTTTACTACAACTGTCAAAAAGAGGGTTAAATTTGTGCGGTTTTAAAATCCTGTCACTCGGCACTCCAAGTTAATTAGGTCTGCTTAAATTAACCTTCAGATTTCCCTAGAATCATTGAATTGGATGAATATGCATCGCAACCAAATTATTCCTAACAAGTTCTTTATATGAACAGCATGATAAAGACACAAGTTAGAATCATTACGTTCGTTGGAAATCATAAGCATCGACAAGGCATTTGTAACTATGAAAAGCATGATACTCCTGCCAGGAATCTACTTAACACAATCGTGACTAACGACCTTCACTACTTGCGAATATAAATTCATAATGATTAGGTGAAACAAACTTATACCCTAGCACCAGATTCAATCATGCAAATTAAGCGTGCACTCTCAATTAACATACAAGAATAAGTTCTAAATCAAACGGTTAAGCAAATTGTATTCACGACTTATGCAACGATAACTGGAAGTAATCAACTTATTTCACATATATAATCATGGTTTCGAATACACCCTTAGCCAAAACGAATTTAGCCAATCATACTCAAAACAAAACAAAGATTACATGAATTAGACATTGAAATATAAGATAGAATACACCTAAAATTGTTCAACAACTCAGAATGAAGAGCCAAACAATTGAGTGAATCTGTCTCCTTTCCCTTGCTTGCAACAGATTGGGTGATGATGGTTTCTGGGTTGTTTGATGATGTAGAATGGATTTTGGGGTGTTTAGAGGCATGGAAAGGGATGTAGGTTGAGTGTGGATAAGTGTTTGATGGTTGGAAAGTGGTAGAGGACTCGGCAATGATGGTTGAAGGTGGAATGGCTGGTTGGGTTTCTGGGTTGCAGAATGGTGTTTTGGGATGAATGGATGTGTGTGGGAGTGAATGGACGAGTTTTGGTGGTGCATCCAGGGTTCAGCCAAGGGCTGATTATAAGTGTTTTGGGAAGTTAATAACATACTTAATTGAGTTATGATTCAGATTTCCTAGTCTAAATAGAAAAGTTAAGTGAATAACAGTCCAAATAAATTCAGAAAAAGGGAATGCACGAATTTAAAACAAGTAAGGAATGTCCTTGCCTTGCAAGGAGTCAGAAATTAAACCTCTTGGCAAGAAAAGGGAATTTAAGGTAAGGTACGAAATTGGTGCAAAAGAAGGAAGGAAAAGTCAATTCCTTGCAAGAAATCAGAAATTAGGACTTTAGGGAAAGTTTTAGAACTCGGAAAGTGAATTAAACTAGGAAATAAGAAATTGAAATTAGGAAACACAAGGGAAGGGTGCGGCACATAGCTTAGGGAAAGGTAAGGCACAAAGCAAGAGGTATTAGAATAAGGGAAAGGTCCTAATACATATGGAAAATAGGGAAGTTTACACAAAGAAAGGGAAACAACCTTCCTTGCACGGCAAGGAAGGGAAAGTTGCAAAGAACCTTTGTTTGTTGTCCAAGGGTGCTCGGGAGCCATCTTAAGTGCTAAAACTTAGAGCATTCTTTATTTAGGAAAGGTCAACCAAAATAGGGAACTTTGGCGTAACTTTCCTACTTCAAGTAGGAATCCTTGTGTGATTAGGAATCCTCGTCCAACTAGGAATCCTCATGTGAGTGGGAAACCTCCTTCAATTTCGAAACATTCTCATAATTGGAATCCTCATCATAGTAGGAATCCTTGCGACATCAACTCTTCAATTTCGTCCATTCCTTTTGCTCCAAGCATAAGTTATCCAATTTGTGCCCAAAAGTGCTCCAAAAGGCTCCAAAATGCATCCTTTCGCCAAATACGTCTTATGAACCTGAAAACACACAAAAGAAGCTTAAAGAACTAAAATAACTAGGTTCTAACAACATAAATGCAAGGAAACAAGCTAGTTAAGTCGCATAAATATGCTCCTATCAGTCTCTAAACTTCCCCATGAACTCGGCAATCTGCCCCATTTGCTTCTCCAACTCGTCCACCTTTTTGTCCCTGATGTGAAAATTAACTTGACACACAAATTAAACCCTATGGATGACAATTGTAGTATATGAGCAAATAGGGATCGTTCTCGACCGGGGATTAACTAGGGATGCTAACCAATGTGAAATTGACTCAAAAACGTAAAAACACAATGTAAAACACTAAACTAGACTCAAAGAATGCAAAACTAGAGTTTAAAACACTTAAACAAAGAAAAAGACTCAAAAGAGCCCAGAAACACTCAAAACTGCCTTAGAATCACTTTCTGGGCAGTTTTGAGCACAAACACTAATTTTGACGAAATTAAGTTGTAACTTGACTCAAAACTCTTAAAAACACAAACTAAATGGATTTGTAACTAATCTAACACTTTAAAATAACTTGGGGATTGGTTTTGACGAATTTTAAAATTAAAACAGAAACTTGAAAACAAAACAGATTCTAAATAGATTTTGATGAATTGAATGGATGGAGATGAACATATGCATATAATTTGATTCCCAGTTATGATTTCAACAAACTTATGAATGACGATGTCCCAAATTAATTGTATTGAACTAATCAATTCTCAGATTTCCCTAAATTCATTGAATTGAATGGAATACGCATCGCAACCAAATTATTCCACATCAAAGTCCCTAACTATGGAATACGCATGATAGAGACATTCAACAAGAATCATTAAGTTCAATGGAAGTCATAAACAACGACTAGGCATTCATAACTATGGAATACGCATGTTAATCCAACCTAGGGTTTACTAAACACAATCGTGACTAGCGATCTTTACTACTCATGAATATAAGTTCATAACGATTAGGTGAAAATCCCTTATATCCTAGCATCAAGTTTACGCATGCAAATCAAGTGTCGACCCTCAACCCACATACATAAACAAGTTCTTAATCAAAACAGAAAAGTAAACCACATCCAAAGTTCATGAATTCATAACTGGAGTAAATCAAATCATAATAAACATATGTCCATGGCTTCAAATTCGCCTCTAACTAAAAAGAAATTAGTTCCACATGTTTAACATAATTGAAAACCAAATTAAATTAAACATGAAGACAGAAACGAGAGAAGAAAGAACTCTAGGAACTCCAATGGTGGCAGATTGCATGCGGCACAACCTTCCTCGTCCTTTGGAAGCCACGGTGCACTCTTCTCTCCTCCAAAGGTGGCAGCGATGGGTGGCTATGGTGGTGGCAAGGCACGGTGATGTGAAAATTAGATTGACACACAAATTAAACCCTATGGATGACAATTGTAGTATAAGAGCAAATAGGGATCGTTCTAACCGGGGATTAACTAGGGATGCTAATCAATGTGAAATTGACTCAAACATAAAAACACAATGTAAAACACTAAACTAAACTCAAAGAATGCAAAACTAGAGTTTAAAACACTTAAACAAACCTAAAGACTCAAAACAGCACAAAAACACTCAAAACTGCCTTAGAATCACTTTCTGGGCAGATTTGAGCATAAACACAAATTTGGACGAAATTAAGTTGTAACTTGACTCAAGCCTCTTAAAAACCCAATCTAAATGTATTTCTAACTAATCTAACACTTTAAAATAAATGGGGGATTGGTTTTGACGAATTTAGAATTAAAACAGAAACTTGAAAACAAAACAGATTCTAAACAGATTTTGGTGAATTGAATGGATGGAGAAACTAGTTAGAGGGTTCCTTATCCACACATGAACATATGCATATAATTTGATTCCCAGTTATGATTTCAACAAACGAATGAATGACAATGCTCCAAGTTAATTAGGTCCGCTTAAATTAACTTTCAGATTTCCCTAGATTCATTGAATTGCATGGAATACGCATCACAACCAAATTATTCTTATCAAGTTCCCTAACTATGGAATACGCATGATAGAGAGACATATCAAAGATCATTAAGTTCAATGGAAACCATAAACATCGACTAGGCATTCATAACCATGGAATACGCATGTTAATCCAACCTAGGGTTTACTAAACACAATCGTGACTAGCGATCTTTACTACTCATGAATATAAGTTAATAACGATTAGGTGAAATTCCCTTATATCCTAGCATCAAGTTTAAGCATGCAAATTAAGCGTGCACTCTCAACCCACATACATAAACAAGTTCTTAATCAAAACAGAATAGTAAACCACATCCAAAGTTCATGAATTCATAACTGGAGTAAATCAAATCATAATAAACATATGTCCATGGCTTCAAATTCGCCTCTAACTAAAAAGGAATTAGTTCCACATGCTTAACATAATTGAAAAACAATTTAAATTAAACATAGAAACGAAACAAAGGAAGAAAGAACTCGGAAACTCCCCAATGGTGGCAGATTGCATGCGGTGCACTCCTCCTCCACCAATGAAAGCCACGGTAAGGGTTTCTTCTTCTCCACAAGGCTGCGACAAGGATGATGAATGGATGTAGAAGGCTTTAGGTGGTGTATATAGGCGGTGGACAGAGGTTAGAAAGGATGGTGGTTGCGGCAAGGGAAGAAAGATGGCTGAAATTGTCTAAGGATGGTGAATGGGGTGCGACAAGGATTTTCTGTGATGAATGAATGATCTCTGGGTGCGGCACCTAAGGAGCATATATATAGGCATGGCAAACCCTAGGTTAAATCAGATTAGGCTTGGGCTTTTGCAGAAATTAAAGCCTAGGGTAGAAAAATGCCTTGCAAGGCAAGGCAAAGGGGGGTTCTAGAAGGATTAGGTGCGGCATTAGGTGATGGGCTAGGGTTTAGGGTGCGGCTGAGATGATAAGGCCAAGGAAAGGCCTTGCAAGGCAAGGCAAATTGGTTCTAGAAGGCCCTAGGTGCGTCACAAGGTGAAAATCCACAAGGAAAACTAGTTTTTGGCCCAACTAACCCAAAACAAGGCCAATTAAATCTGAAATCCAAGATGGATAATGGCTAGATGTTGCGGCATTGACATAGGCCCAAGAATGGCCTTCTAGACAAGATTAGGACATCTCCATTCCAAGAATATAAACTCTTCAAGAATGGAAACCTTCGGAATTAGAAACTTCCAAACTTAGAAACTTCGGTTTCCACTTTTGACTCTTCATTCGTCCTTCGCTTTGAATTCCATTCTTCACATCTTCATTCACTCCCTAGCTCATTTTAGCTCCAAATTCGTCCATCCATGGTGCTCCATATGCATGTACTCCATTTAAGCTCAATTTAGCTCTAAAATGCACCAAAACGCACTTTCTTGCTTCACTTGCCATTTGAACCTACAAATACACGAAAATAGCTTAAATCACTATAATAAACGATAACTAACTACGTAAGTGCAAGAAAACAAGCTAACTAAGTAGCATAAATATGCTCCTATCAAATTCCCCCACACTTAGCTTTTGCTAGTCATCGAGCAAAACAAAGACACAAAACATAACTTAACCTTCCAACGTTCGTCTCAGGGATTTCCAATGGTACATAACATGCCAAAGATCAATATTCCCACAGATTTTAGTCATCCCTACTCTTGAGCATATACTTAACCATAATTACCATTCACTAGCTCCCATTTAATTGTTGAAAACAATATTTTGAATGTAGTAACATGCCTTAGAGAATCCACTGAATTCCTTACTGGATACACTCTTCTTTTCACGCAGATTTTCTAACTACACTCCCTACACTAGGTATATGTGAGAAGATTGATGTAAACATGAAAACGAACACTCACATATGTTATAACAAAGAAAGCACTTTTCTGGAATTATTAAGCATGTATGGATATGATCTCATGAACGGAATGCTACTACTTAGATGCGAGAACCAGTGACACCATATGCTCAAACCAATCCCAACCTCCACATATTGAAACACATAACACTCAAGATAGAAGTTAAGGGTTGTAACGAGGCTAAGGGGTATTGGCTACCAAATAAAGGTTAAGAAGGATAAACAAAGGTTCTTAAAGCACTAGCAACAAATGAATGAAATTGACACTTAGAATTCACTTTTGAATGCAGAAAGTACTTAGACACGCAAGGGGATGAAATACACAATACTTAGGGTCTAATTCAACTTTTTGGACCCTTTCTTCAACAACCAACACTTGTGAGTTATTTCTCACTTATTTTGAACTCTTTTTTCATTCTTTTTCACAATTTTTTTTTCTTCTTTTTTTTTTCTTTTTCTTTCCCATGCCCAATTCATGTGTGTGGCACATAATCACATACATACTTTCCTTCCCCCACACTTGTTTTCTGCACAAGAACAATCAAAAGGAATTCATTCTAAGTCATGTTCACTATGCTTCAAGAACCAGGGTATGGATGGTCCTATTCTAGGCTAGGTAAGGATAACGTGGGTTAACAAAGAACAAAGGCTAAACAAGGCTCAACGGGGTTTAAACCTACAAAATAAATGAACATGGGGTACGGCTATTTGGCTCTGGGTTCACTAAACAACTTCATCTTGTTACGTGTTATGCTAATCAATTTTATGCTTTGAATGAAACTGGCATGAGTTCTAGTATTTGGAACTAAATGATGAAACGCCTTCTAAGTAGTAACCAAGCAAAGAATAATGAGATCATGCAACGACTTTAGAAAACAACAAATGCACAGATTATTAACTCTCCAAAGAACGTTAAAAGCTCAAGTCTCTCAGGGTTGTAGCGTTAGTTTGAGTTTCTTCCTTCAAGCATGTTACAAAACTACTTTTTTTTTCTTTTGATTACATGTGAATTCACGAACTATAATTACAACTAAGCATAAACCAAAGAGCATGTCAAACTTTCATCCATGTTCGTAACTTTCTTTCACAGTTATGCAATTAAAAACCAAATCCTCATCATTGTGTTGGAAGGTACCCTAAGACACAAAAACGACTCAAAAACGACTCTTTTTGGTATTTTTCAAACTTTTTCGAATTTTTTCTTTGTTTTTCTGTTATATGACACTAAAGCACATTAAAAACACTTAAAACAGTGAAAAACAACATTGTAAGTGATAGGTGATAAAATCCTACGAATTTCATGCAAAAACAGCTTGTTTACCCCCCCACACTTAAACCAAACATTGTCCTCAATGTTTCAAGCATAGATTAACACAAAAACAAACAAATAACACAGCGAGCAAACATAACACAAATGGCAAAGTATAAGCAATAAAGAGAAGGGTTAGGAACGCAAATCTGGGTTTTGAGTGAAAGTTCCTTCGTTTCTTGTTTCAACTCATGGGTTGCCTCCCAAGAAGCGCTTGCTTTAACGTCTTCCAGCCGGACGGTACCTCCGTTTAAGCTCCTCCAGGGTCCACAGCATGGAAGGGTACATCCTCCATGACATGCTCCTTGAAAGACTCATGCATTGGGTCTATGTATGGCAGTGGATAATGATGGTCCTAGATTGTGGCATTGAGATTCCTTACATCAAAGTAATCACTCCGACTCTCATGGATTCGATGTGGTACCTGCACCACAGAAGGAAATAACCTATTAATCGAAATGGGAATTGGAATTAGAAGAGGAGGCTTACCACTGCATTTCAATGATGACTCAAAAGGGGTAGCAAAGGTGGTGTTCTCGGCATGTTTCTTATGCTCTACGCCAATCCCCTCTTCGATGATGCTTCTAGGCTCCTCCATCTTAATTGGTGCGGATGAATGTTCCTGCTCCACATTTTTAATCACGTCTATGGCAAAACAAGAACGAACATCTTTAGGATTCTTAACAGATTCAGGAACTTTGAATTTAATCATATCACCACCAAACTCCATTGTTAAGGCTCCCTTGGCCACATCAATCTTGGTTTGGGCTGTCTTCATGAAAGGTCGTCCAAGCAAGAGTGGCATTGGTGAAGAGTGGCCCGAGTCCTCCATCTCAAGCACATAGAAATCGGTCGGGAATACTAGGTGATCTACCTGCACCAAAACATCTTCCAAAACACCCTTTGGATATGCATTAGAACGATCGGCTAATTGAATAATTACACCGTCATTTTTAAGCTCGCCTAAGTTCATAGATGCATAAATAGAATATGGCATGACGTTAATTGAAGCTCCTAAGTCTAACATGGCATGTTCAAACCTAGTATTTCCAATAACGCAAGGAATTGTAAAACTACCCGGATCTTTGCATTTAGGGGGTAATTTCCTTTGTAAAATAGCTGAAACATTCTCACTTACCTGGACCACCTCGTTGTCCCGAATTCGCTTCCTTGATGTACAAAGCTTCTTTAAAAATTTCGCATACTTTGGAATTTGCTTTATTGCAGCAATGAGCGGGATATTGACTTGGACTTTCTTAAAGGTCTCTAGAATGTCACTGTCCTCTTCCTCCTTCTTTGATTGCAGAAACCTAGCAGGAAAGGGCACATTCAGTGGAATAGAACTAGAAAGATTCGAATTTTGACTTACCTTGGTGGTTTGGGGCGGCTTAGAAGTATGAGATGGGTGCGGCAAAGGTGGATCCTCCATTGCCGTGAGTTGTGCTCCTTTTTCCTCTTCTTGTAGCAACTTGTCATCCTCATCGTGACTTGATTTGGATGATTTTGGTTCGGCTCCAACCTGTGTACGACTTCTCAACATGATTGCATTAACGGTTTCAAAGCCGCCTTTAGGATTCATAACAGTTGAACTAGGCAATTTGCCTTGTTCTCTAATCTGCCCCATGAATTCCGCTATTTGCCCCACTTGCCTTTCCAAGTTATCCACCCTTTTGTCTTGGATTTGTCTCTCCTTGTTTTGAGTTTGTACTTCCTGCGTCAAAGTAGTAAGTAACTTAACAACTTGATCATTATCCAAAGACATACCTGAGCTTGTTGGGGCAGATTGCACTTGAGTTTGATTGGGAATGAATGGCTTTGTATAAAAGCCCGGTGGTTGCTGCCTAAATCCTCCTTGTTGTTGGGGTTGTTGAGGATCCCTCCACTTGAAATTTGGATGGTCCCTCCAACCCGGATTGTAGGTGTTTGAGTATGGATCATGGCGTGGTTGATTTTGGCTCCCAAAACCCACGGCATTGGCAGATTCCCACCCTCCATTCTCAATCAATTGAGGGCATTGATCATTGGCATGTCCTTGCATCGAGCACACACCACAAACACTTGGTGCACGAATCTTCATTCCCTCGGCCAACTGAGAAACAATAGAAGTGAGGTTAGCTAATTGAGATTGAATGTCGGATGTAGAACTTACCTCATTCACTTGTGGCCGTGGGGGGTCTCTTTGTCCAACACCTTCGTATTGTTGTGCATTATGTGCTCGGTTGGCAATTAGAACTTTTGCAGCCCCCGGAGTTTTATCCACCAACGCACCTCCCGCCGAGGCATCAAGCATTTGGCGTTCCATGGGAAGGAGTCCTTCGTAGAAGTATTGAATGAGCAGCTCCTCCTTCATTTGATGCTGTGGACATGAAGCAACAAGTGATTTAAAACGTTCATAATAAGAAGGAAACGATTCACCTTGATTTTGTTGGATGCCACTGATCCGTTTCCTCAAGAGAATGACTCTTGAAGTTGGGAAAAACTTCTCCAAGAAAGCTCTTTTCATACTATCCCAAGATGTAACCGTTCCGGGTGCTAACTCGAAAAGCCAATCCTTCGCCTTTTCCAAAAGTGAGAAAGGAAATGACTTCATCATCAAAATGTTCCCATCGACATTGACGGGTGTCATGCTCGAACAGACCACCTCGAACTCCTTGAGATGCTTGTTGGGATCTTCCATGGACAGCCCATGGTACTTTGGAATGTGGTGCAACAAGCTTGACTTCAACTCGAACTCAGCGGTCTTGCCTAGGGCAGCCATGGGGTATTGAATGCATAATGGTGCGGCATTGGCCAACCCCGAGGCCGATAGCTCTTTAATGGTCAGATTGTCCGCTGCCATAACTAAGAAAACAAAACAAGAAAACAAGAAAACAAAGCTTAAAACAGAAAACTAGATAAATTGAACTAAAACACACAGTAAACACAAGGGATTAGCAATTTTGCTAATCCCCGGCAACGGCGCCAAAATTTGATGTGAAAATTAGATTGACACACAAATTAAACCCTATGGATGACAATTGTAGTATAAGAGCAAATAGGGATCGTTCTAACCGGGGATTAACTAGGGATGCTAATCAATGTGAAATTGACTCAAAAACATAAAAACACAATGTAAAACACTAAACTAGACTCAAAGAATGCAAAACTAGAGTTTAAAACACTTAAACAAACCTAAAGACTCAAAACAGCACAAAAACACTCAAAACTGCCTTAGTATCACTTTCTGGGCAGTTTTGAGCATAAACACAAATTTGGACGAAATTAAGTTGTAACTTGACTCAAGCCTCTTAAAAACCCAATCTAAATGTATTTCTAACTAATCTAACACTTTAAAATAAATGGGGGATTGGTTTTGACGAATTTAGAATTAAAACAGAAACTTGAAAACAAAACAGATTCTAAACAGATTTTGGTGAATTGAATGGATGGAGAAACTAGTTAGAGGGTTCCTTATCCACACATGAACATATGTATATAATTTGATTCTCAGTTATGATTTCAACAAACGAATGAATGACAATGCTCCAAGTTAATTAGGTCCGCTTAAATTAACTTTCAGATTTCCCTAGATTCATTGAATTGCATGGAATACGCATCACAACCAAATTATTCTTATCAAGTTCCCTAACTATGGAATACGCATGATAGAGAGACATATCAAAGATCATTAAGTTCAATGGAAACCATAAACATCGACTAGGCATTCATAACCATGGAATACGCATGTTAATCCAACCTAGGGTTTACTAAACACAATCGTGACTAGCGATCTTTACTACTCATGAATATAAGTTAATAACGATTAGGTGAAATTCCCTTATATCCTAGCATCAAGTTTAAGCATGCAAATTAAGCGTGCACTCTCAACCCACATACATAAACAAGTTCTTAATCAAAACAGAATAGTAAACCACATCCAAAGTTCATGAATTCATAACTCGAGTAAATCAAATCATAATAAACATATGTCCATGGCTTCAAATTCGCCTCTAACTAAAAAGGAATTAGTTCCACATGCTTAACATAATTGAAAAACAATTTAAATTAAACATAGAAACGAAACAAAGGAAGAAAGAACTCGGAAACTCCCCAATGGTGGCAGATTGCATGCGGTGCACTCCTCCTCCACCAATGAAAGCTACGGTAAGGGTTTCTTCTTCTCCACAAGGCTGCGACAAGGATGATGAATGGATGTAGAAGGCTTTAGGTGGTGTATATAGGCGGTGGACAGAGGTTAGAAAGGATGGTGGTTGCGGCAAGGGAAGAAAGATGGCTGAAATTGTCTAAGGATGGTGAATGGGGTGCGGCAAGGATTTTCTGTGATGAATGAATGATCTCTGGGTGCGGCACCTAAGGAGCATATATATAGGCATGGCAAACCCTAGGTTAAATCAGATTAGGCTTGGGCTTTTGCAGAAATTAAAGCCTAGGGTAGAAAAATGCCTTGCAAGGCAAGGCAAATGGGGGTTCTAGAAGGATTAGGTGCGGCATTAGGTGATGGGCTAGGGTTTAGGGTAGAAACTTCCAAACTTAGAAACTTCGGTTTCCACTTTTGACTCTTCATTCGTCCTTCGCTTTGAATTCCATTCTTCACATCTTCATTCACTCCCTAGCTCATTTTAGCTCCAAATTCGTCCATCCATGGTGCTCCATATGCATGTACTCCATTCAAGCTCAATTTAGCTCTAAAATGCACCAAAACGCACTTTCTTGCTTCACTTGCCATTTGAACCTACAAATACACGAAAATAGCTTAAATCACTATAATAAACGATAACTAACTACGTAAGTGCAAGAAAACAAGCTAACTAAGTAGCATAAATATGCTCCTATCACACGGTGAAGGTTGTGTGAATGGTAGTGCACGGTGGTGTGGATGAATGGTGGTTTGGGTGGAAGGTTGCGGCAAAGGGATGGTGTTGTGATGTTTGCGACAGAAATTGGATTTCTGAATGGGGGGGGGGGGGTGATCTCCCTCGGCACAACCCTAAAATATGTATATATAGGCATCTCAAAACCCTAGCAAATCAGATTATTCCATGGGCTTAGCAGAAATTAAGGCCTAGGGTAAGAGAATGCCTTGCAAGGCAAGGCAAAAGGAGGTTCTAGAAGGATTAGGTGCGGCACAAGTGATGGGCAAGGGTTTAGGGTGCGGCAAAGATGGGCTAGGAGGGTTTAGATGTGGCTGAGATGATAAAGCCCAAGGAATGGCCTTCTAGAAAAGATTAGGACATCTCCATTCCAAGAATAGAAACTCTTCAAGAATGGAAACCTTCGGAATTAGAAACTTCCAAACTTAGCAACTTCGGTTTCCAATTTTAACTCTTCATTCGTCATTCGCCTTGAATTCCATTCTTCACATCTTCATTCACTCCATAGCTCATTTTAGCTCCAAATTCGTCCATCCATGGTGCTCCATATGCATGTACTCCATTTAAGCTCAATTTAGCTCTAAAATGCACCAAAATGCACTTTCTTGCTTCACTTGCCATTTGAACCTACAAATACACGAAAATAGCTTAAATCACTATAATAAACGATAACTAACTACGTAAGTGCAAGAAAACAAGCTAACTAAGTAGCATAAATATGCTCCTATCAGTCCCTAGTTTGCATACCTTGTGCCATAGAAGTTAGTAATTGAAAAATTTGATCATTATCAATCGAAGAACCTAATTTGTTTTGGGCAGGTTGTGCTTCGGTTTGAGTTGGTGCAAACGGCTTTTGATAGAAACCCGGGGGTTGTTGAGGCTCCCTCCACTTGAAGTTCGGGTGGTCTCTCCAACCTGGATTATATGTATTTGAATATGGATCGTTCCTTGGTTGGTTTTGGCCTTGAAATCCAATTGCATTGGCGCTTTCCCATCCACCATTTTCAATCAATTGTGGACACTTTTCAGAAGAATGTCCTTGGATAGAACACACACCACACACAATTGGTCCTTGAATCCTCATGCCTTCGGCCATCTGAGACACAATGGAAGTAAGATTAGCTAATTGTGCATGAATGTCGGATTTAGAACTTACCTCATGCACTTGTTGCCGTGGGGGTCCTCTTTGGCCAACGCCTTCGTATTGTTGAGCATTCAGCGCTCGATTAGCAATCAAGATCTTGGCTGCCATAGGTGTTTTGTCCACTACTGCTCCACCCACCGAGGCATCGAGCATTTGATGTTCTAATGGTAGGAGCCCCTCATAGAAGTATTGTAGAAGTAACCCCTCCTTCATCTGATGTTGTGGACAAGAAGCAACAAGTGATTTAAATCGTTCATAATATGTAGGAAAAGACTCACCTTCATCTTGCTGAATTCCACTTATTTTTTTACGTAGGAGAATGATTCGAGAAGTTGGGAAAAACTTCTCCAAGAACGCCCTCTTCATACTCTCCCAAGATGTGACAGTTCCGGAAGCTAATTCGTACAACCAATCCTTGGCCTTGTCCATCAAAGAGAATGGAAAAGCCTTCATCTTTAAAATACTTCCGTCAACGTTGACAGGAGTCATGCTTGAACACACCACTTCGAATTCTTTTAAATGCTTATTCGGATCTTCCATGGACAACCCATGGTATTTTGGAATGTGGTGGAGCAAACTCGATTTCAACTCGAACTCTTCAGTTTACCTTGAGCAGCCGTGGGATATTGGATACACAAAGGTGCGGCATTATCCAATCCCGAGGCGGAAAGCTCCTTGAGTGTCCAGTTGTCCACGGCCATGCCTTGCACTTCCTCACCCACTTGTATCGTGGGTTCCTCTTCCTCTTCTAGAACTTGTTCTTCAAGGTCAGGTTCCGGGCTAGATGGGTTGTCTTCTTGCTGATTTCTAGCCCTTCTCAAAGTCCTCTGAAAATCGTCGTCAAAGTCCAAGATATTCTCACGAACCGTTTGAGAACTTCGAGTCATAAACTAGTACCTAAAACAAGAAAACAAAACAAGGTCAGAAACTTAACAAAATCAGAAACAAAGTAAAATAAATAAAACAAAAGCAATCCAAAACGGCGCCAAAAGTTTGATGTGAAATATATAAGCACAAATTAAACCCTCTTTTTATCTATTGTAGTGAAGTATGTAAGTAGGGATCGTTCTAGACCGGGGATTAGAAGGGATTGCTAAACACTTGAAAACTGACTTAAAAACGTAAAAACAATGTTTAAAACACTACACTAGACTCAAAGAATGTAAAACTAAAGTTTAAAACACTAAAACAAACCAAAAGACTCAAAACAGCAAACAAACTCTCAAAACTGCCTTAAAAACACTTTCTGGGCAGTTTTGAGCACAAAACACAAATCTGGACGAAATTGGTTTAAAGCTTGAATCAAAACGCTTAAAAACACAAATCAAAACACTTTCTAACTAATCTAGGACTACAAAATAAAGGGGGATTTAGTTTTGACCAAAATTAAAACAAAGAAAGCAGCTTGTAACCAAAACAGATTGTAAAAACGAATTTGGATGAAAATATGGATTGAAGGCTAGCTAGGAGGTTCTTCTCCACACATGACACACTTGCATACAAAATTATTTTCAGTTGTTCTTTCGATAAATCAAGGAACTCAACACCCCAGGTTAATTAGGTCCGTTTAAATTAACCTTCAAGTTTTCCTCAAGTTATTGAATTGGATGGGAAAGCGCATACAACAACTCAAAACATTCTTCAAAAGTTCTTTACGTGAAAAGCACAATAAAGATACAATCAAAGATCATTAAGCACCATGAAAACTATAAGTGTTGACGAGGCATTCGTTACTATGATGAGCATGAAACTAGTGCCAAGAATTCATTCAACGCGATCGTTTATAAGCGACCTTCACTACTTGTGAATATAAGGTTGTCACTATTAGGTGAAACTCCCTTATAATCTAGCATCATATTCATGCATGAAAACTAAGCGTGCACTCTCAATCAACATACACAAATAAGTTATCAATCAAGTAGTTAAACGAATTGAATCCACAACTTATGAAATCACAACTGAATGTAATCACTTTATCCTGCAAGTATGTACATGGTTTCGAATCACCCCCTAACTAAGATGGGTTTAGTTCCTCATACTCACAAAACAAAGATTATTGAATTGAAACATTGAAAACAAAAGAAAGATTACACCTAAAACGTTCCAGCAATCCTCAATCGAATAGCAATCATATCCAAGGGCACTCCTCCTTCCTCTTTTCTGTGGCACAAGGGTTGGTGGTGAGTTTTGGGGGTTCTGAATGGTGTAGAAGTGTAGAATTATGGTTAGGATGGTTGTAGGGTGCGGCAAGGATGGTTTCGGGGTCAAAAAATATGGAGAATGGTGAAGGATGGGCACGGCAAGGGTGGGTGGTTGATTTCTGGCGTGAATGGGAATGAATGGATGATTTGTGGCTGCAACAAGGAAGTTTATAAAAAGGATTTCAGGAATTAAAACCCTAGGTTAATTAGGTAAACAGAAATTAAGTCAAAGGCTTCTAGAATTAGGAAAACAAATCAAAATTTTTAAGGAAATTGACTAAAAGGTGCAGCATAGACTTAAAACACAAAAGGAATGTGTTTTAATGCAAGGAAATGGGAAACAACCTTCTCTCTTGCACGGCAAGGAAGAGGAAAGGTCAGAAAGGTGCGGCAAAGGTCCCTAAGGGGTCTCAGGCCTTTGATTTGTGTCCCAAAGTGCATATGAAGTCTTGATAGGGGCATATTTATGCACCTTAGTTTAGCTTGTTCTTGTGCATTTATAGTGTTTTTCCTTAGTAAAGTAGTCTATTAAGCTAGTTTTATGTATTTTCAGGTTTTAAGGGCAAATTATGCAAAAAGATGCATCTTGGAGCCTTTTGGAGCAAAATAGAGCTTGGAATGGATATCATATGCTTGGAGCCAAGAGGATGGACGAAATTGAAGATTTGAAGATGATGATTCCTACTTGAGCAAGGTTTCCTAGTTGAAGTAGGAAAGTCCCTAATGGAAGATGGAATCCTAGTTGAATTAGGATTCCTAGTTAAAATGGGTTTCCTACTTGAATTAGGATTCCTAGAAGATTGAAGTTTCCTACTCAAACAAGGTTTCCTACTTGAAGTAGGAAAGTTAAACCACAATGGCCTCAAGTTGCAGCAACAAAGAAGTTTTCCAAGTCCAAGAAGAAAAAGAATTCCAAGATGAAGAAGGATTAGTTTTCCTAATCCTAGTGCATAAAGGTCTCCTAAACATTGTTGGACACAAAAAGAAGGTTCTAGAGCATTCCCTTGTTGTGCCGTGAGTTTCACCTAATTCCCAAGGGATTTGGGCTTCTAGAAGCCCTATCCTTAACCCTTAGAACGTGCTGCACCTATCCTCCCTCTAGAACCTGATTTCCTTGCCTTGCAAGGCTTTCTAGAAGCCTTATCCCTCCTTATCCGAACCTGCCGCACCCCTTGCACCTTATCCCTTTAGAATTTTGATTTTTAAACCTATTTCCTAATGGATTTGGCTTTCTAGAAGCCCTAATCTGATTACCTAGGGTTTTTGGTGCCTATATGTATGTGATTTAAGCCCTTGCCACAGGGACGACTCTCCATATTCAGAAAATCCATGCCACAATTCCTTTACAACCTTGCTGCAGCCATCACTCATCATACACCCAATTTCATGACCTTGCCGCAACCACCATCCCCTCTAAACACTACCACGCCATCCCACATCCATTCCTCCATATAAATACCACCCAAAACCTGTCCCTAGACCCCTTGCCGCAGCAAAGAGAAGGAGAAGAAGGCTTGGACGTTCATGCAATTCAAGTTCGAGTCGCTGAAAGTTTTAGGTGTTTCCTCTCCTTTGATTTCAATGTTTAATTTCAATACTCTTTGTTTTGTAAGTATGAGGAACTAAACCCCCCTTGGCTAGGGGGGATTCGAAACCATGATTATGCTTGCTATATGATTTGATTACTTCTAGTTGTGTTTCATAAGTTCTGGATTCAATTTACTTATCTATTTGAATTAAAACTGATTTGTGTATGTTGGTTGAGAGTGCACGCTTAATTTTCATGCATAAATTGAATGCTAGGATATAAGGGAATTTCACATAATCGTTATGAACTTATATTCGCAAGTAGTAAAGGTTGTTGATCACAATTGTGTTAAGTAAATTCTTGGCATAAGTTTCATGCAATTCATAGTAACGAATGCTTCGTCAATGCTTATGGTTTTCATAAAACTTAATGATTCTTGCTTGTATCTCTATTATGCAATTCATGTAGGGAACTTGTGGGGAATGCTTTGGGTTGTCGTATGCAATCATCCAATTCAATAACGTTAGGAAAATCTGAGGGTTAATTAGTGCAATTCATGGTTAATCTGGGGCGTTGAGAATCCATGGTTTATTGAAAAGCAACTAGAAATCGTTTTGTATGCAAGTATGACATGTGTGGAGAAGAACCCCTTAGCTAGCTTTCCATCCATTCATTTAAACCAAATTCGTTTTACAATCTGTTTTGTTTTACAAAGTTTTTGTTTTCGTTTTCAAATTCATCAAAACCAATTCCCCCTTTATTTTGAAGTGTCAAATTAGTTAGAAATCAATTTAGTTTGTGTTTTTAAGTGTCTTGAGTCAAGTTATAACTATTTTCGTCCAAATTCTTCTTTAGTGTTCAAAACTGCCCAGAAAGTGGTTTTAAGGCAGTTTTGAGTGTTTTCTTGCTGTTTTGAGTCTTTTGGTTTGTTTTAGTATTTTAAAGTATAGTTTTGCATTCTTTGAGTCTAGTTTAGTGTTTTAAGTTTGTTTTTACGTTTTTGAGTCAGTTTTCAAGTGATTTAGCAATCCCTCCTAATCCCCGGCCTACAACGATCCCTACTTACATATTTGCTACAATTGATAAAAAGAGGGTTTAATTTGTGTGCTTAAATATTTCGCATCAAGTCTCCAAAGTGGCTGGAAATTAAGAACTTTTAAGATTAGGAAAGGTCAACCAAAATAGGAAACCTTGGCTTAACTTTCCTACTTCAAGTAGGAATCCTTGTTAGAGTAGGAATCCTTGTTGGAGTAGGAATCCTTGTTAGAGTAGGAATCCTCATGTGAGTAGGAATCCTTCGTTGATTAGGAATCCTAATTTCTTCAAGTCTTCAATTCATCCATTCCTTTTGCTCCAAAAGGCTCCAAATTACATCATTTTGCACACTTTGGCCTTAGAATCTGAAAACACACAAAAGTGACTTTAAACACTAAAATAACTAAGGAAACACAATGTAAATGCACGAGAACAAGCCAATTAAGTAGCTTAAATATGCTCCTATCAAAGCAACTCAAAGAAAAGCTCACTTCGGCCCCTATCATTGTTCCTCCCGATTGGAGCCTTCCATTTGAGCTAATGTGTGATGCATCCGACTATGCCATTGGTGCTGTTTTAGGCCAAATGAGGAACAAACAGCCCCACGTTATTTATTATGCTTCTCGGACACTAAATGATGCTCAATTAAATTACTCTACCACTGAGAAAGAACTTCTTGCCGTTGTTTTCGTTTTAGATAAATTTCGTTCCTACTTACTTGGTACTAAAGTGATTATATATTCTGACCATGCAGCGTTGAGGTATCTTTTCACCAAGAAGGAAGCCAAGCCAAGGCTAATTCGTTGGATGCTCCTACTTCAAGAGTTTGATGTTGAAATTAGAGACAAAAAGGGGAGTGAAAACGTGGTGGCTGACCACCTTAGCCATTTGGTGCACATTAAGGACTCCTTACCCATTCAAGAAACATTCCCTGATGAGCAATTGCTGTCCATACAGGTAAGTGAGCCTTGGTTTGCTGATTTGGTCAATTACTTGGTCACAAAACAAGTTCCTAGCACTCTAGACACATAGAAACGTGATAAACTTAGAAAAGATGCACAATTTTATGTGTGGGATGATCCATATTTGTGGAAATATTGCCTAGATCAGATTGTTAGACGATGTGTGCACAATTCTGAGTTTCATTCAATTCTAGCCTTTTGTCACTCTTATGCATGTGGGGGTCATTTTGGCACCCAAAGAACAGCCCTCAAGGTGTTAAAGTGTGGTTTTTATTGGCCAACATTGTTTAAGGATGCTAGAATATTTTGTATAACTTGTGATAAATGCCAAAGAACAGGTACCATTGGTGCTAAGGACCAAATGCCACAAACTCCCATATTGAATGTTGAAATTTTTGATGTTTGGGGCATTGATTTCATGGGTCCTTTTCCTTCTTCGTTTGGTTTCACTTATATCTTGCTTGCCGTTGATTACGTTTCTAAGTGGGTGGAAGCAAAAGCCACCCGTACTAACAATTCTAAGGTGGTTGCAGATTTTGTGAAAACTAAAATTTTTGCTAGGTTTGGAATGCCTCGCGTTCTAATCAGTGATGGTGGCTCCCATTTTTGTAATCGAACCATAGCGGCTTTGCTCAAGAAGTACAACGTCACCCATAAGGTTTCAACGCCTTATCATCCTTAAACCAATGGGCAAGCCGAGGTTTCTAATAGGGAGATAAAACAGATTCTAGAGAAAACTGTGGGAACAACAAGGAAGGATTGGAGTTTGCGCTTAGACGATGCATTGTGGGCTTATCGTACGGCCTACAAAACTCCCCTTGGCATGTCACCTTTTCGGCTCATATATGGCAAGCCATGTCACTTACCGGTGGAACTTGAGCACAAAGCACATTGGGCCGTGAATACATTCAATTTGGAGTTAGACGCTGCTGGAATGCATAGAAAATTCCAATTGAATGAACTTGAGGAGATTCGGAATGAAGCATATGAGAATGCCCGAATTTACAAGGAGAAAACAAAAGCTTTTCATGACAAGATGATAAGGGGCAAAACATTCTCCATTGGGCAGAAAGTGTTGCTTTTTAATTCCCGTTTACGTTTATTTCCTGGTAAGTTACGTTCCAAGTGGATTGGACCTTTTGTTGTTACTAATGTTTTTCCATATGGTGCAGTCCAAATCCAAAGCTTAAGGAATGGGCAAGAATTCAAAGTAAACGGACATAGATTGAAGCCATACTATGAGAGTGCCATGGGGCGGGTTGTGGAAGAAATTCCTTTCCAAGCCGTGGCCTCCAATGGGGAATGAGTGGAGTTCTTCGTCCGGCTGCAAGACGTAAAAGAAAGCGCTTCATGGGAGGCAACCCATGCATTCAACAAAAGAAGACTTAGGAATCACTCCAATTCCAGATTTGCGTTCCTAAACCCTTCTCTTTGTTGTTGCTATTATGCTATGTTTAGTGTGTTTATTTGCTGTTTGTTTGTTTATGTTTATGTTTGAAACATTGAGGACAATGTTTGATTTAAGTGTGGGGGGGGGGGTAAACAATCTGTTTTGCATGATTTTCGTGGGTTTTATTCACCTATCACTTCTAATGTTGTTTCTCACTGTTTTTAAGTGTTTTTAGTGTGTTTTGAAGCATTTTAGTGTGTTGTGACATAAAAATCCGAAAAACTCAAAAATTTGAAAAACTGTTTTGAAAAGCCCAAAAAGAGTTGTTTTTGTGTATTTGTTTGTGTCTTAGGGTACCTTCCAACACAATGATGAGGATTTGGTTTTTGATTGCATAACTATTAAAGAAAGTTACGAGCATGGATTAAAGTTTGATATATTCTTGGCTTATGCTTACTTGTAGTTGATGTTTATGACCTCACATTTGATCACAAAAGGATAAAATCAGTTTTTGTAACATGCTTGAAGGAAGGAACTCAAAATAACGCTACATCCCTATGAGACTTGAGCCTTAGCTTTCTTTTTGGAGAGTCATAATCTGTGATTCTTTGTTTTCTAAAGTTGTTGCATGATCTCATTATTCCTTGCTTGGTTGCTACTTAGAATGCATTTGTATCATGATAGAGCTAAATGCTAGAACTTGTATCCATTTCATTCAAAGCATGACATTGAATTGCATAACACATATCAAGATGAAGTTGTGTAGTTGCCACTAAGCCAAATAGCCTTACTTCCCATATTTCATATGTTTTGTAGGTTTTAATCCCGTTGAGCCTTGTTTAGCCTTTATTCTTTGTTAAACCACATTATCCCTACCTAGCCTAGAATAGGACAGTCCACACCCTTGTTCTTAAAAAGATAGTGAGCATGACTTAAAATGAATTCCTTTTGAGTTACATTATGCAAGAAAATGAGTGTGGGGGAGAGAATGTTTGTTTTTGAGCTCAATGTATGTTTTTGGGGTTTAAAAGAAAAGAAAAAGTTGAAAAACGTATGAGAAGAAAAATAGAACAGAAAAGAAAGGAAAAAGAGCTTGAAAAGAAAAAAAATGAGTGTTTAAATGTTGATTGTTGAAGGAAGGGTCCAAAACATCAAATATGGCCCTAAAGTGAGTGAATTCTCCCCTTTTTGTTAAAAAGTTAAGTTTGCATTCAAAAGTGAATTCTAAGTTGATTCCATAGCTTTGATCACTATTTCTTTAAGGACCTTTGTTTTCCGTATCCTTTCTTTGCTAGCCAAACACCTTTAGCCCCGTTATAACCCTTACACTTCTATCTTGATCGTTATGTGTTCAATAATGTGGAGTTTGGGATTGGTATGAGCATATGGTGTCAATGGTTCTTGCATCTAAGTGGTGGCATTCCTTTCATGAGATCATATTCATACATTCACTTATAACTCCAGAAAAGTGATTTCTTTGTTAAAACATATGTGAGTATTAGTTTTCATGTTTACATCAATCTTCTCACATATACTTAGTGTAGGGAGTGTAGTTAGAAAATCTGAGTGAAAATTGAGTGCTTATCTAGTAAGGATTTGAGGGAACTCTCTAAGGCATGTTACTACATTCAAAACATTGTTTTAATTGGTTAAATGTGATCTAGTGAATAGTGACTGTGGTTAAGTGTGTGCTTAAGTGTATGGACAACCAAAATCTATGTAAGTGATGATCTTTAATGTGTTATGTGCATTGGAAATCCCTGAGGTATTGTTGGAAGGTTAGATTATGTTTTAGTTCTTTTGTTTAATTCGTTTTGCTCGAGGACTAGCAAAAGCTAAGTGTGGGGGAATTTGATAGCGCATATTTATGCGATGTAGCTAGCTTGTTTTCGTGCATTTATGTTGTTATTCCTTAGTTAGTTTAGTGTTTAAAGTCATTTTCGTGCAATTTCAGGTTCTAAGGGCAAAGTATGCAAAATGGTGCATTTTGGAGCCTTTTGGAGCAAAAATTGGGTTTGGAATGAATATCACATGCTTGGAGCAAAAGGAATGAACGAAATTGAAGACCTAAAGATGCTAGGATTCCTAATTGAAGAAGGATTCCTAATTGAAGAAGGATTCCTAATCAAAGGAGGATTCCTAATTGAAGAAGGATTCCTAATTGAAGAAGGATTCCTAATCAAAGGAGGATTCCTAATTGAAGAAGGATTCCTAATTGAAGAAGGATTCCTAATCAAAGAAGGATTCCTAATCAAAGGAGGATTCCTAATTGAAGGAGGATTCCTAATTGAAAAAGGATTCCTAATCAAAGAAGGATTCCTAATCACACAAGGATTCCTACTTGAAGTAGGAAAGTTAAGCTAAGGTTTCCTATTTTGGTTTGACCTTTCCTAATCCTAAATGTCTCTAAGTTCCAGCAACATTGAAGGCCTCTTTTGCATTCTAGGACACCTATTAAGGCCTTAAAAGACCTTGCCGCACCATTGCCTTGTTTTCCTTCACCTTGCCGTGCAAGGGAGCAGGTTTCCTACCTGTTTTGCCGCACCTATCCCTTTATTTCCTTTGATTTCTGACCCCAAAACCCTTCCTATATTGTGTCAAACCTTTTTGTTTCCTATTCTATTTTATTTTCTGATTTCTTTTCTTCCCTATTCAATTAGGGAACCATTTTAGCTAAGTTTTAAAGGACTTTCCTGAACCCTTAGCCGTGCCCTATATATATATATTGACGGGATTTTAAACCGCACAAATTTAACCCTCTTTTTGACAGATGTAGTATAGATGTAAGTAGGGTATCGTTCTAGGCCGGGGATTAGGAGGGCTTGCTAAAACCTCTAAAATAATTTAAAAACGTAAAAACAAAGTTTAAAACACTAAACTAAAATAAAAACACTTAACTAAAATAACTCAAAATAAAACTAACAAATAAACTAAAACAAATCAAAAGACTCAAAACAACTCAAGACTCTAGAAAATACAAACTAAGCTAAAAACTCGAAACACACTAAAAATGACTCAAAATAATGAAAACAATTTAAAATAAAAACTAGGAAATTAATTAGACGGAAATTAAATTAAAAGATAAAAACTAATAAAAATTAACTAAATAATATAATAATATAATAATGGGGGGTTTGGTTTGGATGAAACGTAAATTAAACTTAAATAAATTACAAATTAACAAAAACATAAAATTAAAAATGAACGGATAGGCGACGGATTGGCTAGAGGGTTTTTCTCCACACAAGACACATATGCAATCTAAATTGACCTTCAGTTGTTCTTTCAATAAGTTGTAAATCTCAATACTCCAGATTAATTAGGTACGCTTAAATTAACCTTCAGATTTTCCTTAAGTTATTGAATTGGATGAACAACATACAACAATTCAACACATTCTCTAAAAGTTCCCTACGTGAACAGCACAATAGAGATACAATTAAAGATCATTATGTTCTATGAAAATCATAAGTGTTGACAAGGCATTCGTAACTATGAAAAGCATGATACTCCTGCCAAGAATTTACTTAACACGATTGTGGATAACAACCTTCACTACTCATGAATATAAGTTCATAACGATTAGGTGAAATTCACTTATATTCTAGCATCGAATTCATGCATGTAAATTAAGTATGCATCCTTAATTAACATACGCAAATAAGTTATCAATCAAGCAGTTAAGCAAATTAAATCACAACTCAGAAATCACAACTGAAGGTAATCAATTCAAATTACAAATATAATCATGGTTTCGAATTAACCTCTAGCCAAAATAAACTAATTACACATTATTTATAAATTAAAACATAAATAAAATATGAGTTTGGAGGGGATAAACCGAAAGAGTAGTGCAAGGATTGGTGCGTATGCCACTGTGCAATTGCATGTTCTCGGATTGGCTACTTCGCAGCCCAAGCTCCGAGGAGCTCCCACTCCCTGGTTCTCTTCTGCTCGTCTGGCACTGCCAAGTGGCCTTGTTTCCGTACCCTGGTTTCAGAGCGCTGCCAAATTCTTTAAAAAGGCACTGCACCTCACACTCTGCTCCGTTTGTTTCCTCGTGAGCTGATTCGCTGCGCCTCAATCAGCGCCTTACGCAAATAGGCGCGCCTTGCTGCCAATCCGTGTGTCTCACACTTCTGTCCCCTTTGCCTCGCAGCCACAAGCTCCGAGGAGCTCTCACTCCCTGCCTTCTCCTTGACGCTGCCAAGAGGCAGCTTTCTATCTTATTATATTTTTTTTTTCTTTTCTGGCGCTGCTAAGGCAGCGTCCCCCCAGACTCTCGCTGACTTTCCCTGCGCCTCCACTGACCCGAGGTTCACGCCTCTGTTTCCTTTCCTCCCTAGAGTCCAAGCCCCCGAGGCTCTTTATTTCTTTCCTTTGTTGTTGCTCGTCTGGCAGCCTCACATGTTTCTTTCTTGGATGCCATCCATCTGTTTTCATCATAACAATGCCATCATTTGGCTGCTTTCGGTGGATTCCCCCCACATGCTTCTGTTTTCCACCTGTAATCACACACACACATTATATAAAAATATATAAATAAATATATATATATATATAAATAAATATAAATATATAAATAAATATAAATATATATATATATTTTCTAAATGATAAGTATAATTCAACAGACAAGATAGTTTAGATGAAATTAATACTTAACACTTCACTTATTCTATTTTTATTTTCTTTTCTTGAAAAACTTATAAAACATAAAAATAACGTAAATAGCTCAAAATATAACGAACTATCTAAGAAAAGATGAGTGAATTTGATATAAAAAATATGTATAAATATGATCCGATCAAATACCCCCACACTTAGCTTTTGCTAGTCCTCGAGCAAAACAAAGAAACAAAAACAAAACTCAATCTAAACCTTCCAACATTTATCTCAGGGATTTCCAATGGACATGACAAATTAAAAATCATCACTTACACAGATTTTGGCAATCCATACCCTTAAGCACATACTTAATCACAGTCACCATTTATTAGTTCGCATTTAATCAATTAAAACAACATTTTGAATGTAGTAACATGCCTTAGAGAATTTACTCAACTCCTCACTAGATATGCACTCAATTTTCACTCAGATTTTATGACTACACTCCCTACACTAGGTATATGTGAGAAGATTGATGTAAACAAGGAAACGAGTACTCACATAAGTTATATCAAAGAAAGCATTTACTGGAGTTATTAATGTACATATGAATATGATCTCATGAATGGAATGCTACTACTTAGATGCGAGAACCAGGGACACCATATGCTCATACCAATCCCAAACTCCACATATTGAACACACAACAACCAAGATAGAAGTCAAAGGGTTGTAACGGGGCTAAGGATATAGGCTTAACAAAGGAAGGATATGGAAAAACAAAGGTTTCTTAAAGAAATAGTAAGCAAAGTAATGAAATTAACGCACAGAATTCACTTTTATTTGAAAATTCAACTCTAAACCCGAGAGGAGGATTCACACATTTATGGCCAGATTTCAAACTCTTTTTCTTCTTTCTTTTCTTTTCACGCGTTTTTCTTTTTTTCTTTTTTTTTTTTTTTTTAAACGCAAAACGTACAATTGAGCTCAAAACAACCAATCCCTCCCCCACACTTGTTTTTCTGCATAGTGTAGAATAAAATGAATTCTTTTTAAGTTATGCTCACTATTCTTTAAGAACAAGGGTGCGGACGGTTAGGTGCGGTTTAATGAGGTTAACAACAAAAATAGGCTAAACAAGGCTCGAGATGGGTTAAGCCTACAAAACATAAGAAAGATGGAGGGTAAGGCTTTTTGGTTAAGGTGGTTTACTAAACAACTTCATCTTGATATGTGTTATGCAATTCAATGTCATGCTTTGAATGAAACGGATATGAGTTCTAGTATCTGGAACTAAGATGATAAAACGCCTTCTAAGTAGCAACCAAGCAAAGAATAATGAGATCATGCAACGACTTTAGAAAACAAAAACATCAAGATTAATAACTCTCCAAACAAGGTATAAGCTCAAGTCTCACAGGGATGTAGCATTAGTTTGAGTTCCTTCCTTCAAGCATGTTACAAAAACTAATTTTATCCTTTTGTGATCAAATTTAAATTCATAAACAACAACTACAACTAAGCATAAACCAAGAGCATATCAAACTTCCATCCATGTTTATAACTTTCTTTAACAGTCATGCAATTAAAAACCAAATCCTCATCATTGTGTTGGAAGGTACCTAAGACACAAACACACAAAAACAACTAAAAAAAATTCTTTTTGGGTTTTTCAAAATATTTTTCAAATTTTTATGTCATTTTCGTAAGATTTCCTCAAAACACAATAAAACACACAAAAAAAGCATAAATGATAGGAGCATATTTATGCGACTTAGCTTGCTTGTTTTCTTGCATTTTGGTTATTATTTAGTATTTATTATAGTGTTTAAAGTCATTTTCATGTGTTTGTAGGTTTATATGTCAAAGTATGCAAAAAGAAGCAATTTGGAGCATTCTAGAGCATTTTTGGGCCAAGATTGGATAGTGCAAACATGGAAGCATAAGGATGGAAGAATTTGATGCAAAGAAGCCCAAGAATTTGATGCAAAGAAGCCCAAAAATCTGTTTCAATGGGCCTAAAAGGGTGATGTAATGCTTAGCTCACCATGACATTTGAGTGGGTGATGTAATGCTTAGCTCACCATGACATTTGAGTGGATGATGCAATGCTTAACTCACCATGACATGTGAAGTGGATGACTCAAAACCTAACCCACCATTATTTTTAATTCTTGCCGTGCCTTCTTGATTAATCCCACCAGAATTTTGTGCTTAAACAAGTCCATCCCTTCTCCTATAAATACCCATGGTAGCAACCTCATTCAAATCATCCAAGAATAAACCATTCTACAAGCCTTTCCTTGCCTCTCCCTACATATCTAAACCTCCTCCATCCATTCCTCCATAAAACCAACCTTTCAACATCATTCAAAGCCTTGTGCCGCAACAAAGAGAAGAAGAGGAAAATCCTTGGAGGCGCTTGGATCGTTGGAAAGTTTAGGTGTTTTCTTTCTTTTATTTCTCAATGTTTAATTTAAATTGTTGTTCAATTATGTTAAACATGTGGAACTAATTTCTTTTTAGTTAGAGGAAAAATTTGAAACCATGGACATATGTTGGTTATGATTTGATTTACTCCAGTTATGAATTCATAAACTTTAGATGTGGTTTACTTTTCTGTTTTGATTAAGAGCTTGTTTATGTATGTGGGTTAAGGGTCGACACTTAATTTGTATGCCTAAACTTGATGCTAGGATATAAGGGAATTTCACCTAATCGTTATGAACTTATATTCATGAGTAGTAAAGATCGCTAGTCACGATTGTGTTAAGTAAATCCTTGGCAAGAGTAACATGCGTATTCCATAGTTATGAATGCCTAGTCAATGTTTATGATTTCCGTTGAACTTAATGATCTTTGTTGAATGTCTCTATCATGCGTATTCCATAGTTAGGGACTTTGATGAGGAATAATTTGGTTGTAATGCGTATTCCTTGCAATCCAATGAATCTAGGGAAATCTAAGAGTTAATTTAAGCAAACCTAATTAACTTGGAACATTGTCATTTATCGTTTGTTGAAGTCATAACTGGGAATCAAATTATATGCATATGTTCATGTGTGGATAAGGAACCCTCTAACTAGTTTCTCATCATTCTATTTCATCACAATCTATTTTGCTTTAAGTTTGTTTTCAAAGTTTAAGTTTTAATTGTTCAATTTCACCAATCCCAAATCTCTTTTTTTTTTACCCTCTTGTTTTAAAGTCTTTTGTTTACATTTTTAATTTGTTTTTTATATTTTTGAGTCTTATATTTATTGATTAGCATCCCTAGTTAATCCCCGGTCTAGAACGATCCCTACTTGCATCATTACTACAATTGTCATCAATAGGGTTTAATTTGTGTGTCAAGTAATTCTCACATCAAATTTTGGCGCCGTTGCCGGGGATTAGCAAAATTGCTAATCCCTTGTGTCTTTAGTGTAATTTACCTAGTTTTCTTATTTTGTTTTGTTTTCTTGGTTTAGGTACTAATGCATGACGCGGAGTTCTCAAACTGTGCATATCTTGGACTTTAACGCCGATTTTGAACGTGATTTGAGAAGAAAGAGGAGGCATCCCGAACCTAGCGAACCTAGTTCAAGTTCAGAGGACGAATATGAGTTTGAAGAAGTAAAAGAAGAAGTTATGGCAGCGGACAATCGGACCATTAAAGAGCTTTCGGCCTCGGGGTTGACCAATGCCGCACCATTATGCATTCAATACCCCGCGGTTGCCCTAGGCAAGACTGCTGAGTTCGAGTTGAAATCAAGCTTGTTGCACCACATTCCAAAATACCATGGGCTGTCCATGGAAGATCCCAACAAGCATCTCAAGGAGTTCGAGGTGGTTTGTTCGAGCATGACACCCGTTAATATCGATGGGAACATTCTGATGATGAAATCATTTCCATTCTCACTTTTGGAAAAGGCGAAGGATTGGCTTTATGAGTTAGCACCCGGAACGGTTACATCTTGGGATAGTATGAAAAGAGCTTTCTTGGAGAAGTTTTTCCCAACTTCAAGAGTCATTCTCTTGAGGAAACGGATTAGTGGCATCCAACAAAATCAAGGTGAATCGTTTCCTTCTTATTATGAACGTTTTAAATCACTTGTTGCTTCATGTCCACAGCATCAAATGAAGGAGGAGCTACTCATTCAATACTTCTACGAAGGACTCCTTCCTATGGAACGCCAAATGCTTGATGTCGCGGCGGGAGGTGCGTTGGTGGATAAAACTCCGGGGGCTGCAAAAATTCTAATTGCCAACCGAGCTCATAATGCACAACAATACGAAGGTGTTGGGCAAAGAGACCCCCCACGGCCACAAGTGAATGAGGTAAGTTCTTCGTCCGACATTCAATCCCAATTAACTAACCTTACTTCTATTGTTTCTCAGTTGGCCGAGGGAATGAAGATTCATGGACCAAATGTGTGTGGCGTGTGCTCTATGCAAGGACATGCCAACGATCAATGTCCTCAATTGATTGAGAATGGGGGTTGGGAATCTGCCAAAGCCGTGGGTTTTGGGAACCAAAATCAACCACGCCATGATCCATACTCTAACACCTACAATCCGGGGTGGAGGGACCATCCAAATTTCAAATGGCGGGATCCTCAACAACCCCAACAACAAGGAGGATTTAGGCAGCAACCACCGGGCTTTTATACAAAGCCATTCGTCCCCAATCAAAACCAACCATCTGCCTCAAACTCTTCAGGTACGTCTCTTGACAATGATACACTCCTTAAGTTACTAACTAAATTGTCTAATGGGCAGGAAGATCAAGCTAAGGCTATGCAAAACCGAGACAAAAGAGTGGACCATTTAGAGAAGCAAATTGGGCAAATTGCTGAGTTTATGGGGCAGTTTCATGAGCAAGGCAAGTTACCAAGCAATACCGTAATGAATCCGAAGGGAGGATTTGAAACCGCTAAGGCCATCACGTTGAGAAGTGGTAAACAGGTTGTAACGGACTCAAATATATCCAAATCAAGTCAAGACGAGGAGGACAAGTTGCTGCAAGAAGAAGCACAGGGAGCAAAGCCCACAGCCAAAGATGACCAAACCTTGCCGAATTCATCTAGTCCTCCTAAACCGTCCCAACCCACCAAGGTAAGTCCCAATTCAACTTTTTCTAGTTCTATTCCACTAAATGTGCCCTTTCCTGGCAAGTTTAGGCAATCAAAGAAGGAAGAAGCCGAGAAGGACATTCTAGAGACCTTTCGGAAAGTTCAAGTCAATATCCCGCTCCTTGATGCGATTAAGCAAGTCCCGAGGTACGCTAAGTTTTTAAAAGAACTTTGTACAACAAGGAGAAGGATTTCGAACAACGAGGTGGTTCAAGTAAGTGAAAATGTTTCTGCTGTGTTACAAAGGAAATTACCCCCTAAATGCAAAGATCCGGGTAGTTTTACAATTCCGTGCGTTATTGGTAATGCTAAGTTTGAACAATGCATGTTAGACTTAGGGGCTTCGATTAATGTTATGCCATACTCTATTTATGCATCTATGAACTTAGGTGCACTTAAAAATGATGGTGTGATAATTCAATTAGCCGATCGTTCTAATGCATATCCAAAGGGTGTTTTGGAAGATGTATTGGTGCAGGTTGGTAACTTGATTTTTCCAGCGGATTTCTACGTACTTGACATGGAGGATTCACCCCATTCCACCCCATTGCCGATTCTATTAGGGAGGCCCTTCATGAAAACAGCCCGCACCAAGATAGATGTGTTTAAAGGAACTTTAACGATGGAATTTGATGGGGAAGTCATTGATTTCAATCTTTCTGAAAGTATTAAATTTCCTAAGGACGATCATTCTTGCTTTTCTATTGACATAATTGATGATTTGGCGCAGGATTTTCTCGATTGTTTGGAGAGGGATACACTTGAAACAACAATTGCACAAGGAATTGGGCAAAAATCTGGTTTTGCCGTGCCTAGAAGTGTGGAGGAGGCCGAGATAGTGGTTACCCTTGAGTCACTACCTCAACATCATGGTAAGCCTTCTAAACCAATTTCAATTTCAGTTTCCACTAATAAATTGTTACCCTCAGTGATTCAGGCACCCGTACTTGAGCTTAAACCGTTGCCCGATCATTTAAAGTACGTCTTTTTGGGAGACAACGAGACATTGCCCGTCATTGTCTCCTCCTCACTCACAGCCCTAGAGGAGGAGAAGCTAATCCGAGTGTTGAAAGAGCACAAGACGGCCATTGGGTGGACTTTGGCCGACATTAGGGGAATTAGCCCTACGACGTGCATGCATCGCATACTTCTAGAGGAGGGGGCTAAACCAACTCGAGAGGCTCAGCGCCGTCTCAACCCTCCAATGATGGAAGTTGTGAAGAAGGAGATTATCAAACTTCTTGATTGTGGAGTGATTTATCCGATCTCTGATAGTCGTTGGGTGTCGCCGGTGCAATGTGTTCCAAAGAAATCCGGAGTGACAGTGGTGAAGAATGCTGAGAATGAGCTTGTGCCAACCCGTATCCAAACAGGTTGGAGAGTGTGCATTGATTATAGGAAGCTCAACACCACCACAAGGAAGGACCACTTTCCTTTGCCGTTCATTGATCAAATGCTTGAAAGGTTAGCCGGTCATTCTTTTTATTGTTTCCTTGATGGTTATTCTGGATATAATCAGATTGTCATAGCGCCAGATGACCAAGAAAAGACAACTTTCACATGCCCCTTTGGTACTTTTGCTTATCGTCGCATGCCTTTTGGTTTATGCAATGCTCCGGCCACGTTTCAAAGGTGTATGGTAAGTATCTTTTCAGAATTTGTGGAAAAGATTATTGAGGTATTTATGGATGATTTCAGTGTGTTTGGAAATTCATTTGATGGGTGTTTGGAAAATCTCACAATAATTTTGAAACGATGTGTTGAAACTAACCTTGTGCTTAATTGGGAAAAATGTCACTTTATGGTTAGACAAGGCATAGTTCTAGGGCATATTGTTTCAGAAAGAGGAATTGAAGTGGATAAATCGAAAATAGATCTTATACGCTACTTACCCTCTCCTACTTCGGTTCGAGAGATTCGTTCGTTTCTTGGTCATGCAGGATTTTATAGGCGATTTATCAAGGAATTCTCCAAGATCTCAAACCCTCTTTGCCATCTCCTCCAGAAAGATGTGGCGGTTGACTTCAACGAGAAGTGTGAGAAGGCGTTCAATCACCTCAAAGAAATGCTAACTTCGGCCCCTATCATAGTTCCACCGGATTGGAGCCTTCCTTTTGAGCTTATGTGCGATGCTTCCGATTATGCATTAGGAGCTGTTTTAGGGCAAAGGAAGGAAAAGAGGCCGCATGTTATCTATTATGCCTCTCGGACTTTAAATGATGCACAATTGAATTATTCTACCACTGAAAAAGAACTTCTTGCTGTTGTATTTGCTTTAGATAAATTCCGTTCTTATTTGCTTGGTACTAAAGTTATTATTTATACTGACCATGCAGCATTGAAGTATTTGTTCACCAAGAAGGAAGCCAAACCACGACTCATTCGTTGGATGCTTCTTCTCCAAGAGTTCGATATCGAAATCCGGGACAAGAAGGGAAGTGAAAACGTGGTGGCTGACCATTTGAGCCGTATGGTGCATGAGGAGGATGCCGTGTCTATCATAGAGACATTCCCCGATGAGCAACTGATGTCCGTCAAGGTAAGTGAACCGTGGTATGCTGATTTGGTGAATTATTTGGTGTCTAAACATGTTCCTAGTGAATTACTTAAACACCAATATTATAAATTGAAGAAAGAGGCACGGTTTTATGTGTGGGATGACCCGTATTTATGGAAATATTGCCCTGACCAAGTTATACGTAGGTGTGTGCACGATTCTGAGTTTAATGCTATTCTAACCTTTTGTCACACTTATGCTTGTGGAGGACACTTTGGCACTCAAAGAACAGCACTTAAAGTGTTAGAATGTGGTTTCTATTGGCCTACCATCTTTAGGGATGCTAGAATATTTTGCATGTCTTGTGATAGATGTCAAAGAACGGGCAATATTGGTCCTAAACAACAAATGCCGCAAACCCCCATTTTTAGTGTTGAAATCTTTGATGTTTGTGGTATTGATTTTATGGGTCCCTTTCCTTCGTCACAAGGGTTTCTTTATATATTGCTTGCTGTGGACTATGTGTCGAAATGGGTGGAAGCAAAAGCCACCCGAACTAATGATTCTCGAGTGGTTGCAGATTTTGTGAAAACTAACATTTTTGCAAGGTTTGGAATGCCACGAGTGCTAATCAGTGATGGAGGTTCCCATTTTTGTAATCGAACCATTGAGGCGTTGCTCAAGAAATACAATGTCAAGCATAAGGTGGCCACACCTTATCATCCTCAAACGAGCGGGCAAGCCGAGGTTTCAAATAGGGAAATCAAGCAGATTCTTGAGAAAACCGTGGGGCCTACAAGGAAGGATTGGAGTTTGCGCTTAAACGATGCATTGTGGGCGTATCGCACTGCCTACAAAACCCCCATTGGGATGTCACCTTTTCGGCTCATCTATGGGAAGCCATGCCATCTACCTGTCGAGTTAGAACATCGTGCACATTGGGCCGTCAAAACATTCAACATGGACCTTGATGCCGCAGGTTTACATAGAAAGCTTCAAATGTGTGAGCTTGATGAAATCCGACATGAAGCATATGAGAATGCCCGGATTTACAAGGAAAAAACGAAGGCATTCCATGACAAGATGATCCGTGCCAAGACATTCTCTATTGGGCAGAAAGTGTTGTTGTTCAATTCTCGCCTTCGGTTATTTCCGGGTAAGTTGCGTTCCAAATGGGTTGGTCCGTTTATTGTCACTAATGTCTTCTCTCATGGTGCAGTGCAAATCAAAAGTTCAAGGACACAGCAAGAATTCAAAGTGAATGGGCATCGATTAAAGCCCTATTACGAGATGTTTGAGGAGCATGTCGTGGAGGAGGTACCCCTCCATGCCGTGGAACCTAGTCAAGCTTAAACGGAGGTACCGTCCGGCTGAAAGACGTTAAAGCAAGCGCTTCTTGGGAGGCAACCCATGTGTTGAAACATGAGAGGAAGGAACTTTCACTCCAAACCCAGATTTGCATCCCTAACCTGTCTCTTTATTGCTATTACTTTGCCATTTGTGTTATGTTTGCGAGTTGTGTTAGTTGATTGTTTTTGTGTTAATATATGTTTGAAACATTGAGGACAATGTTTGGTTTAAGTGTGGGGGGGGGTAAACAAGCTATTTTTGCATGAAATTCATGGGATTTTATCACCTATCACTTCACATGTTGTTTCTCACTGTTTTAAAGTGTTTTTAGTGTGTTTTAGTCAAAAATCCGAAAATACCATAAAAATTTTAAAAAATTGTTTTAAAAAACCCAAAAAGAGTTGTTTTTGTGTGTTTGTTTGTGTCTTAGGGTACCTTCCAACACAATGATGAGGATTCGGTTTGTAATTGCATGACGGTTAAAGAAAATTATAAACATGGATAAAAGTTTGATTTACTCTTTGGTTTATGCTTGGTTGTGGTTGTAACTTATGAATTCACATGTAATCATAAAGGAAAAATTAGTTTTTGTAACATGCTTGAAGGAAGTAACTCAAACTAACGCTACAACCTTGTGAGATTTGAGCCTAAACGTTTATTTGGAGAGTTAATAATCTGTGAACTTGTTGCTTTTCTAAGTCATTGCATGATCTCATTATTCTTTGCTTGATTGCTACTTAGAAGGCGTTTCATCGTTTAGTTCCAAATGCTAGTATTCATGCCCAATTCATTCAAAGCATGCTATTGATTTGCATATCACATATTCAAGAAGAAGTTGTGTAGTGACCACCACTTTAGCCAAAGAACCACCCTCGTTCTTAAAGTATAAGTAAGCATGATTCAAATTGAATTCCTTTGTGGCAGAAATCAAGTGTGGGGGAAGTTTTTATTTTGTGAATTGTGTGCCATAGGCACGGGAAAAAAAAAAAAAAAAAAAAAAAAAAAAGTTGAAAAGATGTAAAAAAGGAGTTCCAAAGTATTGATTGTTGAAGTAAGGGTCCAAAACAATGAATTCGGCCCTAAAGAGTTGTCTAAGTCTTCCCCTTGTGTTTTTAAGTTAAATTCCGCAATCTAAGTGAATTCTAAGTCTTAATCTCATTACTTTGCTTACTAATGCTTGAAGAACGTTTGTTTTCCCTTTCCTTTCTTTGTTAACCAATACCACAAGCCTCGTTGCAACCCTTGACTTCTTCTTGAGTGATATGTGTTTCAATTTGTGGAGTTTGAATTTGGTATGAGCATAAGCATTGGTTCTCGCATCTAAGTAGTAGTATTCCATTCATGAGATCATATCTAAACATGCTTATTAACTCCGGAAATTACGTTCTTTGTGATACATATATGTGAGCATTCGTTTTTATATATACATCAATTCTCTCACATATAACTAGTATAGGGTGTGTTGTTAGAAAATCCGAGTGAAAATAGAGTGCATATCTTGTAAGGATTGAGGGAATTCTCTAAGGCATGTTACTACATTCAAAACATTGTTTTAATTGGTTCATTGTGAACTAGTAAGTAGTGACTATGATTAAGTATGTGCTTAAGTGTTAAATTGACTCAAATCTGTGGGAATGATAATCTTTAACATGTCATGTGCATTGGAAATCCCTGAGGCAAACGTTGGAAGGTTTAGGTTATGTTTGTTTATTTGTTTTGTTTTATTTCTTTGTTTTGCTCGAGGACTAGCAAAAGCTAAGTGTGGGGGAATTTGATAGGAGCATATTTATGCGACTTAGCTTGCTTGTTTTCTTGCATTTTGGTTATTATTTAGTATTTATTATAGTGTTTAAAGTCATTTTCATGTGTTTGTAGGTTTATATGTCAAAGTATGCAAAAAGAAGCAATTTGGAGCATTCTAGAGCATTTTTGGGCCAAGATTGGATAGTGCAAACATGGAAGCATAAGGATGGAAGAATTTGATGCAAAGAAGCCCAAGAATTTGATGCAAAGAAGCCCAAAAATCTGTTTCAATGGGCCTAAAAGGGTGATGTAATGCTTAGCTCACCATGACATTTGAGTGGGTGATGTAATGCTTAGCTCACCATGACATTTGAGTGGATGATGCAATGCTTAACTCACCATGACATGTGAAGTGGATGACTCAAAACCTAACCCACCATTATTTTTAATTCTTGCCGTGCCTTCTTGATTAATCCCACCAGAATTTTGTGCTTAAACAAGTCCATCCCTTCTCCTATAAATACCCATGGTAGCAACCTCATTCAAATCATCCAAGAATAAACCATTCTACAAGCCTTTCCTTGCCTCTCCCTACATATCTAAACCTCCTCCATCCATTCCTCCATAAAACCAACCTTTCAACATCATTCAAAGCCTTGTGCCGCAACAAAGAGAAGAAGAGGAAAATCCTTGGAGGCGCTTGGATCGTTGGAAAGTTTAGGTGTTTTCTTTCTTTTATTTCTCAATGTTTAATTTAAATTGTTGTTCAATTATGTTAAACATGTGGAACTAATTTCTTTTTAGTTAGAGGAAAAATTTGAAACCATGGACATATGTTGGTTATGATTTGATTTACTCCAGTTATGAATTCATAAACTTTAGATGTGGTTTACTTTTCTGTTTTGATTAAGAGCTTGTTTATGTATGTGGGTTAAGGGTCGACACTTAATTTGTATGCCTAAACTTGATGCTAGGATATAAGGGAATTTCACCTAATCGTTATGAACTTATATTCATGAGTAGTAAAGATCGCTAGTCACGATTGTGTTAAGTAAATCCTTGGCAAGAGTAACATGTGTATTCCATAGTTATGAATGCCTAGTCAATGTTTATGATTTCCGTTGAACTTAATGATCTTTGTTGAATGTCTCTATCATGCGTATTCCATAGTTAGGGACTTTGATGAGGAATAATTTGGTTGTAATGCGTATTCCTTGCAATCCAATGAATCTAGGGAAATCTAAGAGTTAATTTAAGCAAACCTAATTAACTTGGAACATTGTCATTTATCGTTTGTTGAAGTCATAACTGGGAATCAAATTATATGCATATGTTCATGTGTGGATAAGGAACCCTCTAACTAGTTTCTCATCATTCTATTTCATCACAATCTATTTTGCTTTAAGTTTGTTTTCAAAGTTTAAGTTTTAATTGTTCAATTTCACCAATCCCAAATCTCTTTTTTTTTACCCTCTTGTTTTAAAGTCTTTTGTTTACATTTTTAATTTGTTTTTTATATTTTTGAGTCTTATATTTATTGATTAGCATCCCTAGTTAATCCCCGGTCTAGAACGATCCCTACTTGCATCATTACTACAATTGTCATCAATAGGGTTTAATTTGTGTGTCAAGTAATTCTCACATCAATAAAACACTAAGAAAACAAAAAGTAATAACACGGAAACAAATGAAACCAGTTCGAAGTCGAAGGTACAAAAATTTTCAATTTGGTCATTTTTTATCTTGATACCCCCACACTTAAACTAGACATTGTCCCCAATGTCAGAAAACATTAATAATGCAAAAATAAATATAAAAATAAATATAAAAATAAAATTACTAAATGAAAAGAAACAAAATAAAGCAATAGGACTGAAAACTTCCCTAATTTGCAGAAAACCAAGCGAAGACCCCCAAGCGTAAATTTTGCAATCAACTTCAAGGGCAGAAATATTCAAAAAGTTCCTGCAAAGAAAAGAAATAAATCAGCTAAGCACGCAAGAAAATATAGAAAAATGCAAACGAAAAATAAAAATTGAAAATAAAAGATAATGAAAAGAACTAATAGGTGGTCATTGGTCGTCCTTGTTCTTGATTTTCCACAGCTTTCATCTTGAACAGGATGGGCCTCCTTCTTGCAAGTGCTCCTCAGCTTAGTTGAGGATGAATCAGCACGTTGTCTCCACATGCTTCAAGTAGTCCGGTCTCCACGCAGGTGTGCATCTTCTTGAACTCTTGGATCAACCCAGACTCATCTGTTCTTCGAAGCAACTCAGACTCCTCCTGCTTCGTCTGTGAGGTACTTTTGTTTTTGAAGAAGTACCTCAACACAGGTTTATTTTTGAAGTGGGTTGGGAGGGGTCTGAGATGAGTACTCGAGAGCAAGACTAGGTAAGCAATCAGGATCTCACTTTCTCCACGTTCCTCAGATGAAGGTGAGGAGAAAGCATAATATGAGATACTTTTGCTTTTAACCTTTTTGATATGAAATACTTTTGCTCTGGAAGGTTTGTTTTCTGGGGTGATCCAAGGGATGAAGAACACTGAATAACTCGAAAGCTTTCTTTTGGAAGACATTATCGGAGATGAAAAAAGGATGAGAGGTTGAGATGAAGAGAGGTTGAGAGGTTGAGATGAAGAGAGGTTGAGAGGGTGTGAAGGTGTGCCCTTGATGTGGAAGGCGAATGTCGAGACTTATAGAAATTTTTCTTCCTCAACCGGAACTATTCCCTCACTATTTGTCGGCAGCCGGTGGATGGATGAACAGTGCCCGTTACGCGCTTTCTGACAAAGCTTCCGTAATTTCCGCGAAGCTGACTGCGCATGCGACGAGTGACGACAAACTGGAATGATGATCTTTTGAAAACCGGGGTTCAAATCCGGGTGCGGCTCGTGGTTTTCGCAACGCTCCACGCTGCACGTGATGAGTCACGACAAAATTGGAAAAGCTGAGCCACGTGATTGCTGAGTCAAGCCCAGCTTTTGAGAAAGGAAACGGCTCTTTTGAGACTGGACTCCGGCATTTGAGAAAGGAGCGTCCAGCTTTTCCGATTTGCGCGAGGACGCGTCTTCAACCTCAGAGGAGCGCCTCTCTTTGATTTGCTTCTTTTTATAGAGGCGCTAATTCTGCTTCACATCACACTTGAACTCCCTTCCTCAAACACTCTCTTCTGTAAACACTCATAATCTTTCCGAACTCTTCCTGTACTTCTGCACTCATAATCTTTCCGCTCTCTTCTCCGCTTCAGCAATCTTAATCTTTCCGAACTCTTTTCTTCCTCAACCCCCTCTAAAAATGTCTTGCCCTTCCGACCGTCGCCTAAACTTGAATGTCGGGGAAGACGATGACTCGTCTTCTCCGAACAACATTTGGAATCCGTCCTTCATATCCCCCAATAGTCCTCTTACAGTCGGGGACACGATGATGAGGAATGAAATCACCGCTACGGTGATTGCCAGAAATCTGCTCACTCCAAGGGACAATATGATGCTATCTAGGCGGTCAGACGAGCTGGCCATTCAGGAATCTCTTGCCCTCAGCGTCCAAAGTGCAGGCTCAGTTTCGAACATGGGCCAGCGCCTGCTTGCAAGATCTCGTCAGGTGGAGTCGCTGATGGCGGAGGTGGCCAGTCTTCGGCAGGAGGTCAGAGGACTCAGGCACGAGAACAAGGAGTTGCACATGCTTGCAACTAGTTACTCGACCAGCATGAAGAGGAAGCTGGACCAGCTGCAGGAGTCGGACGGTCGGATTCAGAGCGATCATGAAAGGTTCATGGCGCTACTCCCGAGGTTTATGTTGCCTTCGTCCTCTGGAGCTGCACCAAGCGTTCCGGCTCCGGAGATTCCAACTCTGGCTCTTCGTCTTCCCGGAGCTCCGTCGACTTCTGAGGCGCCACCTAACCAATGACCAATGATTGCTATTAGTTTTTCGCATTATTGTAATTTTTTTTTTTTTTTTTTTTTTAAGTTTTTTTTTTAAGTTTTTTTTTTTTTTTTTTTTTAAAGTTTATTTTAAGCAAAATAAAATAAATGTAAATCAAAATATGTAAATTAATGCAAAAAGACTTTGTTTATCCGCACTAAAAATAAACAAGGCCCTTAATTTATTTAAACACAAACTAAACAAAAATCAACCAAATAACACAACTAACTAAATAAAACAAAAATTTCAAAATAAAGGTAATAAAGAGTAGGGTTAAGAAATGCAAATCTGGTTGCTTGGGTTGCCTCCCAAGAAGCACTTGGTTTAACGTCTTTAGCCGGACGAATCTTTCCTTTAACCTCCCTACGGCTCCAAAGAATGGAATTTATCTTTCAATGGGAGGTGATACTTGAAATGATTCGGCAGTGGTTTAAATTCTCGAGTGGGTGCCTGAATCATTAAAATTAGAAATATGTTAGTATAAAATAAAAATAAAATTGGAATTGGAGAAAATGGCTTATTATATTTTTCCGAAACAAACTCAATAACAAAAACTACTCCCTTGAACGTTTCGGGGACTTTGCACTTGGCCAGATTGACGATGATGGTTGTGGCCTGTGCCGTGTCATCAATCTCAATTTCATGGGCCTTTGTTGCCTCATGCACAACCGCTTGGATGTATTCTTGATATGCCCCAGCCACTTCGATATCTTCAACCATCTTTCTTGGTGCACAAGGTTCTGGAACAGCTTCATCCTCCATATCACCTTCCGAAGTGATGGCTTCATTAACTTCACAATCTTCCTTTGAATTTTCAATAGGTGAGTTGGAGAGTTCACGTTGCTCTTGAATCTGTGCCTTGATTTCCACAATCTGCCCCATTTGATTATTCAATTCTCCCATCTCCTTGGTTTGATTTTCTACTTCCTGGTTCAAAGAGATGAGTAATTGAATAATATTATCATTATCCACAGATGTACCTGAATCGAATTGGGCAGATTCTTGTGGTGGCTGTAATGGTTCATATGGCCACTGATAGAACTCTTCCGATGGCGGCAGTTGTTCTTCTTTTTGTGAGCCCTGCGTCAAAGAAATTAGTCCTTCAAGAATTTCATTATAATTCACAGGCATACTTGAATTCGATTGGAATTGTTGTGGGGGATACTGTGGTGGCTGCATAGGTCTGGAATAGAACTTGTCTTGCTGCCAATATCCACTTTGTTGAAAATGTTGAGGTTCATCCCACATTTGATTTGAATAATCCCTCCAATCCGAATTACAAGCGTTGGAAAACATGTTGCCCCTTGATTGGCTGTGGCCTTGATATCCCCAATCATCTTCATATGCAGAAAATTGAGGATATTGCTGAGTTTGATATCCTTGCCCATAGGGCACATCAAGTGTAGGGACACTTGGCATTGAGGTCCGTTCGGCATTATGAGTCAATTGAGCAGTGAGCTGCGCCAATTGAGCTTGAATGGTTGCCATATCTTGCTCCATTAGTACCTAAAATTAAAGAAAGAAAAATAAATCAAATATCAAAAATAAAACACACAAACACAAATATAAAAATAAACACAAACAAAAATAAAGGGATTAGCAAAATTACTAATCCCCGGCAACGGCGCCAAAAATTTGACGGGATTTTAAACCGCACAAATTTAACCCTCTTTTTGACAGATGTAGTATAGATGTAAGTAGGGTATCGTTCTAGGCCGGGGATTAGGAGGGCTTGCTAAAACCTCTAAAATAATTTAAAAACGTAAAAACAAAGTTTAAAACACTAAACTAAAATAAAAACACTTAACTAAAATAACTCAAAATAAAACTAACAAATAAACTAAAACAAATCAAAAGACTCAAAACAACTCAAGACTCTAGAAAATACAAACTAAGCTAAAAACTCGAAACACACTAAAAATGACTCAAAATAATGAAAACAATTTAAAATAAAAACTAGGAAATTAATTAGACGGAAATTAAATTAAAAGATAAAAACTAATAAAAAATTAACTAAATAATATAATAATATAATAATGGGGGGTTTGGTTTGGATGAAACGTAAATTAAACTTAAATAAATTACAAATTAACAAAAACATAAAATTAAAAATGAACGGATAGGCGACGGATTGGCTAGAGGGTTTTTCTCCACACAAGACACATATGCAATCTAAATTGACCTTCAGTTGTTCTTTCAATAAGTTGTAAATCTCAATACTCCAGATTAATTAGGTACGCTTAAATTAACCTTCAGATTTTCCTTAAGTTATTGAATTGGATGAACAGCATACAACAATTCAACACATTCTCTAAAAGTTCCCTACGTGAACAGTACAATAGAGATACAATTAAAGATCATTATGTTCTATGAAAATCATAAGTGTTGACAAGGCATTCGTAACTATGAAAAGCATGATACTCCTGCCAAGAATTTACTTAACACGATTGTGGATAACAACCTTCACTACTCATGAATATAAGTTCATAACGATTAGGTGAAATTCACTTATATTCTAGCATCGAATTCATGCATGTAAATTAAGTATGCATCCTTAATTAACATACGCAAATAAGTTATCAATCAAGCAGTTAAGCAAATTAAATCACAACTCAGAAATCACAACTGAAGGTAATCAATTCAAATTACAAATATAATCATGGTTTCGAATTAACCTCTAGCCAAAATAAACTAATTACACATTATTTATAAATTAAAACATAAATAAAATATGAGTTTGGAGGGGATAAACCGAAAGAGTAGTGCAAGGATTGGTGCGTATGCCACTGTGCAATTGCATGTTCTCGGATTGGCTACTTCGCAGCCCAAGCTCCGATGAGCTCCCACTCCCTGGTTCTCTTCTGCTCGTCTGGCACTGCCAAGTGGCCTTGTTTCCGTACCCTGGTTTCAGAGCGCTGCCAAATTCTTTAAAAAGGCATTGCACCTCACACTCTGCTCCGTTTGTTTCCTCGTGAGCTGATTCGCTGCGCCTCAATCAGCGCCTTACGCAAATAGGCGCGCCTTGCTGCCAATCCGTGTGTCTCACACTTCTGTCCCCTTTGCCTCGCAGCCACAAGCTCCGAGGAACTCTCACTCCCTGCCTTCTCCTTGACGCTGCCAAGAGGCAGCTTTCTATCTTATTATATTTTTTTTTTCTTTTCTGGCGCTGCTAAGGCAGCGTCCCCCCAGACTCTCGCTGACTTTCCCTGCGCCTCCACTGACCCGAGGCTCACGCCTCTGTTTCCTTTCCTCCCGAGAGTCCAAGCCCCCGAGGCTCTTTATTTCTTTCCTTTGTTGCTGCTCGTCTGGCAGCCTCACATGTTTCTTTCTTGGATGCCATCCATCTGTTTTCATCATAACAATGCCATCATTTGGCTGCTTTCGGTGGATTCCCCCCCACATGCTTCTGTTTTCCACCTGTAATCACACACACACATTATATAAAAATATATAAATAAATATATATATATATAAATAAATATAAATATAAATATATAAATATATAAATATAAATATATATATATATATATAAATAAATATAAATATATAAATAAATATAAATATATATATATATATTTTCTAAATGATAAGTATAATTCAACAGACAAGATAGTTTAGATGAAATTAATACTTAACACTTCACTTATTCTATTTTTATTTTCTTATCTTGAAAAACTTATAAAACATAAAAATAACGTAAATAGCTCAAAATATAACGAACTATCTAAGAAAAGATGAGTGAATTTGATATAAAAAATATGTATAAATATGATCCGATCATATATATATATATATTTAAACACATTCATTCACCACATTCAGACTTTACATACCCTAGACACAATTTCTGTCATCCCTCTCCTTTGCCGCAGCCTCCTTCTTCACCAAACGTCCATTCCCTCATCCAAACACATCAAACCTCATCCATAGTCACTTGTGCCGCAACAAGAGGAGAAGAAGAAGGGCCTTGAACGTTTCAAGCTTGACGATTAGAGTGTTTTAGGTGTACTTCATTCTATGTTTACTATGTTTAATTTCTGTTTCTTTTGCTTTGCTGTGAACATGAGTGGCTAAACCCCTCTTGGCTAGGGGTGATTTTGAAGCCATTATTGACACACCCCGATCCGGAAACCGAGGCGTGCCGGCCGTCACGTGTGAGTGACGTAGCCGTGTGCGTCAGCGGAAGCAAATTTGGCATGAAGTGCAGCAGTGAAAGTTAAGTTTATAATATACATATGATACAGAGCCGAACCTAGGTGCAGTCAAGTTTAAACAAGCATTACACCTACGAAAGAAATCCTACATAAGTGGTGGTCTGTCAGAACTGCCTTGGTGCCTCGCTAGCATCCACGACGTTCCTACCTAGTACCTGGAGGGGTGCAAAACATCAAAGGTGAGTGGGCAAAAACAAAGTTTTCCAAAACCATTTCATAATTCCATAAATAACCCCTCGCTGTAAATCAGTATAATTTTCCCAGAAAATAGTACGTATATAAACTTATATACGAAAACATCGTCTACATATCAAAACTCATCATCAAGCTCAAGATTAGGCCATGTCAATATATCAATTCCGAAAATCATTATCATCAGGCAAGTAATATAAAACTAGGACGTCCCTAGTGTCCTATCAGCCGGAGTCACCTCTAATGACCTGTACGGCGGAATCTACAGCTCATCAATCATAATCAATCCCTACCAATCATTATCATTATCATCATCCTGCACACGAGTCGGAACCACCTATTGTGGTCTGTACGACAGGCTAGGTGTATAATATTACGCCCTGTGCTACGATCACGTGAAGGCTGTGCGACGAATCGCGGGTCACCAACGAGTCGGAACCACCTATTGTGGTCTGTACGACAGGCTAGGCACCTGCCTTGGATCCAAGGTAAGCGTACGGTGCGTGAGGTGAACGATCACGTGAAGGCTAGGCCCTACTCTGGCGGAGCACAAACACCCGAGGTGCAGGTGATTAACTAAATCACAATCTATCATTATCTCAAACATTACCACAGTACTTACCTGGCCGTCTTCGGCGTCAGCGCATAACATATGCAATCATAATCGTATTCATATACTATAGTAGACATACGACATGGCAATTCAATTACAAAATCCAATCAATTCGTAAATCAATCCATTCATGTTTCTGGGAAAAACGTCATTTATATATATATACTGAAAACAAAAGCCCACTCACTGGTATGTCGACGGGTCGTATCCCCCGAGCCTAGAGTGACTGCGCTCGTCCGCTGGATACGTCTCACCTATACGTGAATTAATCGCAAAACCGTCATTAACAGCACATAAACGACCTACGTAAATAACTTTTCATACGAAGGTCAATTTTGGTATTTGAATATACCAACGCGACCTACACGACGTCACGATCGTCGTGATATTTTTAGAATATTTTTAGGACCTTGCACGCGCCCCCACGCGCCGGGAATAGCACCGACAGACGCGCCCCCACGCGCTGTCACGTGCTGTGCACGCGCGGCTAACCCTAACAGCAAAGGAATATTCCGTTGGAATATTCCGTTAACTTCTAACGGCGTCACTTAACGGCGTTAGTTAACGGCGTTGGAATAGTCCGTCAACTTTGACGGAATATTCCGTCACCCCCTACCTCAGGTCGCCGGCCGGACTGGTTTTTCCGGCGACCGTCGCCGGCGCCGGCGACCGATTCCGGCCAAAAGTTCAAACCTTCATATCTTCTTTGTTTTTCATCCTTTTTCACTCGTTTTTCTTCCTACATGCTCTAAATTCAATGTAGAACATGTTTATAAGCTCAAATACCTTGAAAAATGGCTGGAAATTCCTCGGGGAAACCTTCCAATTTCGGCCAACCTTGAAACCAGTGATCCCGACGTCCAAACTTTGCAAACTAGGTACTCCGAGGTTCGTGGGACAATTCTAAGATGACTGGTGATCTCCTTTTTACCTAAAACGAAGCCACGAAAGAGATGATGAACAGTACCCTTATGAAAAAGCTCGGTTTAACATGGTTTTCGAGGGTTTCACAACCTAAAACTAGTATCAATGAATTCATCAAGGTCCCACGAGTTCAAAAAGACTTACCTTAAGTCTTGGTTGATGTCGAGATCGAGTTGTGTGTGTGTGTCCGTAGTTGAGAATCGAGAGAGAGAAAGTGAGAGAGTTGAAAGAGAGAAAGAGATAAGAAAGAAGAAATCAGATTTGGTTTGGGTTAAAACGTGGGTGTGTGCATGTGCAGCACACGTGTCACTTCATCAGCCCAAATCTTTGGGCTTAATATTCCGGACACCCAAAGCCCATTTTCGTGTCCGAAACGTATCCGTTCGCGCGAGGTCAAGGGCAATTTCGTCATTGCACATCGAACGAATAGAAAATTAGGGACGGGATGTCACAACCTACCCTCCTTAATAAAATTTCGTCCCCGAAATTTACATAACACAAGCAAACACTAATAAACATAGAATAAGCGCGGATACATAACTCTCATCCGCTCCTCTAACTCCCAAGTAGCCTCCTCAACCGAATGGTTTCGCCACAACACCTTTACTAACCGAACAGTCTTGTTCCGTAGAACCTTATCCTTCCAGTCTAGGATAGTCACCGGCTCCTCCTCGTACGTCAAATCAGGACTAACTTCTAACTGCTGTGGAGGTAGAACGTGAGACGAATCAGCAACGTAATGACGTAGCATCGAAACGTGAAACACGTTATGAACTATGATAGCTCTGGAGGCAACTCGAGTCTATATGCCACTTCACCTATCCGCTCGGTGATTAGGTAGGGTCCGATATACCTGGGACTCAACTTCCCTTTCTTACCGAACCGTACAACTCCTTTCCACGGCGACAACTTCAGAAACACCCAATCGCCTACCTCGTAAACCCGATCAGTGGCGTGTCTATCGGCTAAGCTCTTCTGACGATCCTGGGCCACTTTCAGGTTAGACTTGATTACCTGGATGTTCTGAGTCGTCTCATCGACTATCTCTGGACCTTCTAGTACCCTCTCGCCGACTTCCGACCAACATAGGGGCGTACGACAAGCTCGACCGTACAACGCTTCGAATGGTGACATTCCGATGCTCGAATGATAACTGTTGTTGTACGCGAACTCCATCAGATCCAAGCGTAGATGCCATGCATCACTAAACTGTAGTACGGAAGATCGTAACATGTCCTCAAGCGTCTGAATAGTCCTCTCGGACTGTCCGTCCGTCTGTGGATGATAAGCCGTACTATACAGTAGCCTCGTACCGAGGGCTTCCTGGAATGCCGTCCAGAACTTGGATGTGAATCTCGGATCTCGATCGGAGATAATGCTGACTGGTACGCCATGGTACTTGACTATCTTCGATACGAAAAGCTCAGCTAATCGTTGTAGAGAAAACTTCTCTCGAACCAGGATGAAGTGTGCAGATTTCGTAAGCCGATCAACTATTACCCAAACACCGTCGTAACCATTCAGTGTACGGGATAACTTATAGACGAAATCCATGGTGATATTCTCCCATTTCCACTGAGGAACGGGAAGTGGTTGCAGTCGTCCGAACGGTTTCTTCCTCTCGGCTTTAACCTGCTGGCAAACAATACATCTGCTCACGTACTCGGCGATCTCCCTCTTCATACCAGGCCAATAGTAGAATGGTCGAATGGTATGATACATCTTGGTACTGGCCGGATGCATCGCATAAGCTGATACGTGTGCCTCATCGAGAATCGCCCTCTTTAACTCTGCGTCGTTTGGCACGTACATTCTGTTTTCTTGCATGAGCATACCGTCGGTTTCTCGAATTCGTAGATCGGTCTTTTTACCTTCACCCCTCAGTCGAATCAACTCCTGAGTCTCCGCGTCATTCAACTTAGCTTCGAGAATACGGTCAATCAGAATCGGTCTGACTTGGAAGTGAGCAAGTAACGCTTTTCCTCGATTCTCTGCCTCCGAATAGTCAATCTCCAATCCGACTCCGGTCGACCTCAACTCGGCCAACAACGGAGCACGACTCGCGTATAAAGCATCCACTCTACCCTGAGACTTCCGGCTAAGTGCGTCAGCTACTACGTTTGCACGACCCGGATGATACTCAATCGTGCAATCGTAATCACTCAGCAACTCCATCCACCTTCGCTGACGGAGGTTCAAGTCTCTCTTTGTGAATAAGTACTGGAGGCTCTTGTGGTCTGTAAAGATCCTGCACTTCTCGCCGTAGAGGTAATGTCTCCAGATCTTCAACGCAAATACAATCGCCGCCAACTCAAGATCATGAGTAGGATAGTTCATCTCGTGCGACTTCAATTGCCTCGATGAATAGGCGATCACCCTACCATGTTGCATCAACACGCAACCCAGGCCATTCAATGATGCGTCACTATAGACCTCGAAGTTACCACTATCGTCCGGAAGTGTTAGCACTGGAGCATGAGTAAGACAATGTTTTAGCTGCTGAAAGCTCCGTTCGCAGCTATCATCCCACTCAAATCGAACATCCTTCCTGGTTAACTTCAGAAGAGGTAACGCAATCACTGAGAAATCCTGCACGAACCGCCGATAGTAACCTGCTAATCCGAGGAAACTCCGTACCTCAGAAACAGTTCGTGGCTGTTCCCAATTCTCCACCGCTGCTATCTTCTGGGAATCCACCTGAATACCCTGTGCTGAAATAACGTGCCCCAAAAATGCCACTTGGTCTAGCCAGAATTGGCATTTACTGAACTTAGCGTATAATCGATGCTCCCTCAGCTTCTTCAGCACTAATGAAAGATGTCGCATGTGATCTGACTTCGATTTAGAGTACACCAGAATGTCATCGATGAACACAATGACGAACCGATCCAAATACGGCTGAAATACCCGGTTCATCAAATCCATAAAAGCAGCTGGGGCGTTAGTCAAACCGAATGGCATGACTAAGAACTCGTAATGACCATATCTGGTTCGGAACGCCGTCTTCGGAACATCCTCGCTCTTAATCTTCAGCTGGTGGTAGCCAGATCGTAGGTCGATCTTCGAAAATACACAAGTTCCTCGCAGCTGATCGAACAAATCGTCAATACGAGGTAATGGATAACGGTTTTTAATCGTTACCCGATTCAGCTGTCGATAGTCAATACACAGCCGTAGAGTACCATCCTTCTTACGTACGAACAACACTGGAGCTCCCCAGGGTGAAATACTCGGCTGTATAAAACCTTGATCCAACAGCTCTTGTAATTGAATCTTTAACTCTCGCAACTCAGCGGGAGCCATTCGATAGGGAGTCAGAGATATAGGGTCTGTACCTGGCAATAAGTCGATAGAGAACTCCACATCTCGATCCGGTGGCAAGCCTGGCAAATCATCAGGAAATACGTCGGGAAAGTGCCTGACCACCTTCACATCCTCCAAACTGACACGAGCGCTATCGTTCAATACCACGTGAGCCAGATACCCCTGACAACCCTTCTGCAACAATTTCTTAGCTCTCACGGCTGAAATGATGACGTGCCTAACATTACTACGTTCGCCAGTGAATGTGACCACAGGTAACCCCGGCCGATGAAATGTAACTCTCTTCTCGTAAGAATCTATGTTGGCTCGATGAAAATGTAGCCAATCAGTGCCCAAGATCACATCAAACTCGACAATATCCAACGGAATAAGATTAGCGGGCATAATCACATCCTCGATCAACACGGGGCACCCTGGATACATCCAACTGACCAGACCTGTCTCTCCCCTAGGCATCGACACCTCTAACTCAAATACGAGGGGTGCAGACTCAGGTTGAGTCAATTGGGCAAATGAGTAAGAAATGACCGAATGAGTAGCGCCGCAATCTATCAACACTCTAGCGAAATGACCAAGTACATTTAACTTACCCGTTATCAGATCCGGGTTATTCTGGACGTCATGCGCTGTGAGGTTATGAATACGGCCCTGCGGCTGCTGTCGACCACCGCGACCTCTGTTCGGCTGACCAGTTCGTCCAGGCACACCACGACTTGGTCCCGCAGGATGAGGCTGTCTAGATGATCCTGCGCTGCTCGCTGCAGCCTCACTCTGCTGTGGCTGAACTCCCGAATACCACTGCGGTCCGCCGGCAGGATAAGGAGGATACGGAGTAGACCTCCAGGATACGGGGAATAGCTACTCTGATAACTGCCTAAATGGTACGGATCCAGAGGATATGAATACGGTGCAGGAGTATAAGGGGTAACGTCACCCTGATAATAATAGGTACTACCACGACTCGGCTGACCATATCCACCAGGAGGTGGAATCTGCTGAATAGGAACTGGAGGTGGTAACGCAGGTAGTGGAGGTCTCGGCTGATTCTGCGGGCAATTCGCTGCGCGATGACCCTGCTGTCCACATGTAAAGCATCCACGAGCGCCCTGCCTGCACTCGCCATAATGCCGACTGTTGCACCTCCGACAGAATGGTCCATAAGAACCGCCAGCATCTCGCTGCCTCTAGAAACGCTGACCCCCGGCGAATCCACCCCATCTCCTCTGACCCGGGGAACTCACACCCCCACCCGAAGAAGAACTCGAGCTAACACCACTCCTCTTGAAACTCTGGGTCCTCCGAGGCCCTTGTGATGCCACTCCTTTACCTTTGTCGTCTCTCCTCGGTCCCTCGTTCTCTTCTTCGTTTTCGCTATCACTCGGCAGATTCTCTGAATCTTCTATCTGCACCAAAACTGCGTAGAAGTCATGATAGGTCTCACAGTGCCTCGTAGTCGCCATCGTGCGCCATTTCTTTCGAGTGCCCAGCTTGAATCTCCGAAGCATCTCGGCCTGATTCCTAGCAATCTCAGGGTGGTAGCGAGAAAGATCAGTGAACCTCCTGTAGTACTCGTTCGTTGACATCTTCTTCTGCTTTAGGCTCGTGAATTCTTGTTTCTTGCGGTCGAGATAGGCGTCTGGGATAAATCGCTCATAGAATTGCTGTCTGAAAACCTCCCAGTCCTTGGCCTCTTCTGGTGGCATCCTCTCAGCCAGCTGTTCCCACCAAGTCGCAGGTCCCTTTCCCATGAACCAAGTAGCAGTCTCAACCCAAGTTCCCGCAGCTAGATTACCCTGACTGTGCAATACTCTGAAGGTCCGCTATATTTGCAGAAACCAGCGCTCGGCACCTTCGTGCCCCTCGTCACCCTCATATCTCGGTAACCTCAAATTATGCGCACTCTCAAGAGGGGTCCTATGGGAAGGACGAAGGGTAGACTGAATAGCATGGGCAATAACATCTCCCAACTGAGAAAGGTCGGGAAAGCTAGGATCAACAGATTGACGTGGCTCTCGTCGAGGCGGCATCGTTCGGACAGAAACTACAAGGGAATTAGAATATTCACAACTGCACAGGACTACCAAAATCTAGGCTCTGATACCAAACTGACACACCCCGATCCGGAAACCGAGGCATGCCGGGCGTCACGTGTGAGTGACGTAGCCGTGTGCGTCAGCGGAAGCAAATTTGGCATGAAGTGCAGCAGTGAAAGTTAAGTTTATAATATACATATGATACAGAGCCGAACCTAGGTGCAGTCAAGTTTAAACAAACATTACAACTACGAAAGAAATCCTACATAAGTGGTGGTCTGTCAGAACTGCCTTGGTGCCTCGCTAGCGTCCACAACGTTCCTACCTAGTACCTGGAGGGGCGCAAAACATCAAAGGTGAGTGGGCAAAAACAAAGTTTTCCAAAACCATTTCATAATTCCATAAATAACCCCTCGCTGTAAATCAGTATAATTTTCCCAAAAAATAGTACGTATATAAACTTATATACGAAAACATCGTCTACATATCAAAACTCATCATCAAGCTCAAGATTAGGCCATGTCAATATATCAATTCCGAAAATCATTATCATCAGGCAAGTAATATAAAACTAGGACGTCCCTAGTGTCCTATCAGCCGGAGTCACCTCTAATGACCTGTACGGCGGAATCTACAGCTCATCAATCATAATCAATCCCTACCAATCATTATCATTATCATCATCCTGCACACGAGTCGGAACCACCTATTGTGGTCTGTACGACAGGCTAGGTGTATAATATTACGCCCTGTGCTACGATCACGTGAAGGCTGTGCGACGAATCGCGGGTCACCAACGAGTCGGAACCACCTATTGTGGTCTGTACGACAGGCTAGGCACCTGCCTTGGATCCAAGGTAAGCGTACGGTGCGTGAGGTGAACGATCACGTGAAGGCTAGGCCCTACTCTGGCGGAGCACAAACACCCGAGGTGCAGGTGATTAACTAAATCACAATCTATCATTATCTCAAACATTACCACAGTACTTACCTGGCAGTCTTCGGCGTCAGCGCATAACATATGCAATCATAATCGTATTCATATACTATAGTAGACATACGACATGGCAATTCAATTACAAAATCCAATCAATTCGTAAATCAATCCATTCATGTTTCTGGGAAAAACGTCATTTATATATATATACTGAAAACAAAAGCCCACTCACTGGTATGTCGACGGGTCGTATCCCCCGAGCCTAGAGTGACTGCGCTCGTCCGCTGGATACGTCTCACCTATACGTGAATTAATCGCAAAACCGTCATTAACAGCACATAAACGACCTACGTAAATAACTTTTCATACGAAGGTCAATTTTGGTATTTGAATATACCAACGCGACCTACACGACGTCACGATCGTCGTGATATTTTTAGAATAATTTTAGGACCTTGCACGCGCCCCCACGCGCCGGGAATAGCACGGACAGACGCGCCCCCACGCGCTGTCACGTGCTGTGCACGCGCGGCTAACCCTAACAGCAAAGGAATATTCCGTTAACTTCTAACGGCGTCACTTAACGGCGTTAGTTAACGGCGTTGGAATATTCCGTCAACTTTGACGGAATATTCCGTCACCCCCTACCTCAGGTCGCCAGCCGGACTGGTTTTTTCGGCGATCGTCGCCGGCGCCGGCGACCGATTCCGGCCAAAAGTTCAAACCTTCATATCTTCTTTGTTTTTCATCCTTTTTCACTCGTTTTTCTTCCTACATGCTCTAAATTCAATGTAGAACATGTTTATAAGCTCAAATACCTTGAAAAATGGCTGGAAATTCCTCGGGGAAACCTTCCAATTTCGGCCAACCTTGAAACCAGTGATCCCGACGTCCAAACTTTGCAAACTAGGTACTCCGAGGTTCGTGGGACAATTCTAAGATGACTGATGATCTCCTTTTTACCTAAAACGAAGCCACGAAAGAGATGATGAACAGTACCCTTATGAAAAAGCTCGGTTTAACATGGTTTTCGAGGGTTTCACAACCTAAAACTAGTATCAATGAATTCATCAAGGTCCCACGAGTTCGAAAAGACTTACCTTAAGTCTTGGTTGATGTCGAGATCGAGTTGTGTGTGTGTGTCCGTAGTTGAGAATCGAGAGAGAGAAAGTGAGAGAGTTGAAAGAGAGAAAGAGATAAGAAAGAAGAAATCAGATTTGGTTTGGGTTAAAACGTGGGTGTGTGCATGTGCAGCACACGTGTCACTTCATCAGCCCAAATCTTTGGGCTTAATATTCCGGACACCCAAAGCCCATTTTCGTGTCCGAAACGTATCCGTTCGCGCGACGTCAAGGGCAATTTCGTCATTGCACATCGAACGAATAGAAAATTAGGGACGGGATGTCACAATTATTATGTGTGTATTATGAGTTGATAATTCCAGTTATGAATTCTTGAATCGTGAATGCAATTGACTTAACTGTTTGATTAAGAACTTGTTTGTGTTTGTTAATTGAGAGTTGACACTTAATTGGCTTGCATAAATCTGATGCTAGAATGTAAGGGAGTTTCACATAATCGTTACAAACTTATATTCATATGTAGTGAAGGTCACTGGCCATGATCGCGTTAAGTTCAATTCCTAGCATGAGTAACATGATGTCATAGTTATAAGTGCTTTGTCAATGCGTATGATTTTCATTGAACGTAATGATCTTTGATTGTATCTCTATTATGATGTCATGTAGGGAACTTTTGAAGAATGCTTTGAGTTGTCGAATGATGTCATCCAATTCAATAATATAAGGAAAATTTGAGGGTTAACTAGTGATGTCACGGTTAATTTGGGGCATTGTCGTTCATAATTCAATGAAAGAGTAACTGGAAATCGATTCGTTTGCATACATATCATGTGTGGAGAAAAAGCCCTTAGCTAAACTCATCATCATCCATTCAATTTCCCAAAATCATTCCCAAATCTGTTTTTAAGTTACAATCTGTTTTGTTTCTTTGAATTCGTCCAAACCAAACCCCCCTTTACTTTCTTGTTTTAAAGTGTTTAAAATCTGTTTAGTTTGTGTTTTAAAGTGTTTTGAGTCAACCTAAAACCTTAAAATCGTCCAAAGTTGTGTTTAGGTCAGAAACTGCCTAGTTAGTGTTTTTAGGCAGTTTTGAGTGTTTTTAGCTTGTTTTGAGTCTTGTGAATCTGTTTTGAGTTCCTTGAGTCTATTTAAACGTTTTTAACTTTGTTTTTATGTTTTTGAGTCAGTTTAGAGGTTTTAGCAAGCCCTCCTAATCCCCGATCCAGAACGATCCCTACTTGCACCTTTACTACTATTTGACAACAAGAGGGTTAATTTGTGTGTTAAGTTAATTTTCGCACCAACTCCTTGAGATGCTTGTTGGGATCTTCCATGGACAGCCCATGGTATTTAGGAATGTGGTGCAACAAGCTTGACTTCAATTCGAACTCATCAGTCTTGCCTTGCGTAGCCGCGGGGTATTGAATGCATAAAGGTGCGGCATCGGCCAACCCCGAGGCTGAAAGCTCCTTAATTGTACGATTGTCCGCTGCCATAACCAAGAAAACAAAACAAGAAAACAAGAAAACAAGAAAACAAAACAAATTCAGAAAACTAGATAAATTGAACTAAAACACACGGTAAACACAAGGGATTAGCAATTTTGCTAATCCCCGGCAACGGCGCCAAAATTTGATGTGAAAATTAACTTGACACTCAAATTAAACCCTCTTTTTATCAATTGTAGTAAAGAATGTAAGTAGGGATCGTTCTGGACCGGGGATTAGGAGGGATTGCTAAATCACTTGAATCTGACTCAAAAACGTAAAAACAAAGTGTAAAACACTAAACTAGACTCAACGAATGCAAAACTAAAGTTTAAAATACTAAAACAAACCAAAACACTCAAAACTGCCTTAAAACCACTTTCTGGGCAATTTTGAACACAAACACCAATTTGGACGAAAATAGGTGATAACTTGACTCAAGACTCTTGAAAACACAAACTAAATTGATCTCTAACTAATTTAACACTTTAAAATAAATGGAGGATTGGTTTTGAAGAATTTGAAAACAAAACAAAACTTTGTAAACTAAAACAGATTCTGAAACGAAATTGGATGAATTGAATGGATGGAAGGCTAGCTAGGAGGTTCTTCTCCACACATGTCATACTTGCATACAAAACGATTTCTGATTGCTTTTCAATAAACCATGAAATCTCAATACTCCAAGTTAATTAGGTCCGCTTAAATTAACTTTCAGATTTCCCTTAAGTCAATGAATTGGATGGAAAAAGCGCATCACAATCAAATTATTCCTCAAAAGTTCCCTACATGAAAGCGCATAATAGAGATACAATCAAAGATCATTACGTTCAATGTGTTTAGAATCTGATATCAGAGATACAATCAAAGATCATTACGTTCAATGTGTTTAGAATCTGATATCAGAGATACAATCAAAGATCATTACATTCAATGTGTGAAAATTAGATTGACACACAAATTAAACCCTATGGATGACAATTGTAGTATAAGAGCAAATAGGGATCGTTCTAACCGGGGATTAACTAGGGATGCTAATCAATGTGAAATTGACTCAAAAACATAAAAACACAATGTAAAACCCTAAACTAGACTCAAAGAATGCAAAACTAGAGTTTAAAACACTTAAACAAAGCAAAAGACTCAAAACAGCCCAGAAACACTCAAAACTGCCTTAGAATCACTTTCTGGGCAGTTTTGAGCACAAACCCAATTTTGGACGAAAATAGGTTCTATCTTGACTCAAGACTCTTCAAAACACAAACTAAATGGATTCCTAACTAATCTAGCAACTTAAAGTAAATGGGGGATTGGTTTTGACGAATTTAAAATTAAAATAGAAACTTGAAACAAACTTCAAAGAAAACAGATTTGGATGAAATAGAATGGTGAGAAACTAGTTAGAGGGGTCCTTATCCACACATGAACATATGCATATAATTTGATTCCCAGTTATGATTTCAACAAACGAATGAATGACAATGCTCCAAGTTAATTAGGTCCGCTTAAATTAACTTTCAGATTTCCCTAGATTCATTGAATTGAATGGAATACGCATCACAACCAAATTATTCTTATCAAGTTCCCTAACTATGGAATACGCATGATAGAGAGACATATCAAAGATCATTAAGTTCAATGGAAATCATAAACATCGACTAGGCATTCATAACCATGGAATACGCATGTTAATCCAACCTAGGGTTTACTAAACACAATCGTGACTAGCGATCTTTACTACTCATGAATATAAGTTCATAACGATTAGGTGAAATTCCCTTATATCCTAGCATCAAGTTTAAGCATGCAAATTAAGCGTGCACTCTCAATCAACATACATAAACAAGTTCTTAATCAAAACAGAGAAGTAAACCACATCCAAAGTTCATGAATTCATAACTGGAGTAAATCAAATCATAACCAACATATGTCCATGGCTTCAAATTCGCCTCTAACTAAAAAGGAATTAGTTCCACATGTTTAACATAATTGAGAAACAAATTAAATTAAACATAGAAACGAAACGAAGGAACAAAGAACTCGAAAACTCCCCAATGGTGGCAGATTGCTTGCGCAAAGCTTTCTCCCTCCTTTGTGGTGCACGGCACAGGTTCCTTCTTCTCCCAAAAGTGGCGCACAAGGTGGTTGTGGTGGTGATAAGGCACGGTGATGGTGGTGGCTTGGATGGAAGGCTTGCAGCAAAGGCTTGTGTGATGGTGAATGGGCGGATCAATGGATGGAAGAGAGGATGGTGCGGCCCCTTCTGTAATTTCTGAGTGAATGAGTGATGAATGGACGAAAATTAGGTGAATGGGTGATAAAAAGGGTGCGGCACACATAAGGGAAATATATATAGGCACCCTAAACCCTAGGTCAATTCAGATTAGGGCTTGGATTTCATTTAATTGATGGATTAGGTCCCCTAAGTCTAGCAGGAATTGTAAGTCCAATAAGGAAAAGGGTTTATGGCCCAATTAACCCAAATCCACAAGGAATAGGGCTAATTAAATCTGAAATCCAAGGGGAAATAGGTCTAAGGTGCGGCAGGTTTGTCTAGGGTAAGGTAGGGCTTCTAGAAAGCCTTGCAAGGCAAGGAATTAGTGACTTCTAGAAGGGAAGGGTGCGGCACCTTTGTAGGGATTAGGATAGGCCTTCTAGAAAGCCTAATCCCATGGAAAATAGGTAAACTTACAGCCAAGGGAAGGGAAAGCTCTAGAACCTTCCAATTGTTTCCAACAATGCTTAGGGAACCTTTGTGCACTAGGATTAGGAAAACTAATCCTTCTTCATCTTGGAATTCTTTTTTCCTTCTAGAACTAGGAAAACTTCATTGTTGCTGCAACTTGAGGCCATTTGGGGTTTAACTTTCCTACTTCAAGTAGGAAACCTTGTTTGAGTAGGAAACTTCATTCTTCTAGGAATCCTAATTCAACTAGGAAACCAATTTCAACTAGGAATCCTAATTCAACTAGGAATCCATCTCCATTAGGGATTTTCCTACTCCAACTAGGAAACCTTGCTCAAGTAGGACTCATCACCTTCAAGTCTTCAATTTCGTCCATCCTTTTGGCCCCAAGCATACGATATCCATTCCAAGCTCTAATTTGCTCCAAAAAGCTCCAAAATGCCTCCTTTTGCATACTTTGCCCTTAAAACCTGAAAATACATAAAACTAGCTTAAAAGACTACTTTAACTAAGGAAAACAATATAAATGCACAAGAACAAGCTAAACTAAGGTGCATAAATATGCCCCTATCACTTTCCCTTGCTCTTTTACCTATTGCCGCACCCTTTAACCCTTTTCCCTTAGGTTTTTGGTTCTAATTTCCTATTTCCTTTAAGTTTTAGTATAATTCCTGATTACCTAAATTATTTTGGAGCCTTGTTCTATAAATACCAAGCCTTGCAGCAGCCTTAGGGGTAACATTCACCAATTCACACAACTTTACACAATTTCACAAACTTCCAGCCATCTTTACACCCTTGCCGCAAATCCCTTCAACCTTAAACACATTCCTGACCTCAAAATCCATCCCAAACACTTCACCCACCTTTGTGTCGTAGCAAGGAGAAAGAAGGAAGGACTCTTGGATACTCAAGCTTCATCGTTGGTGCATTCTAGGTGTAATTCGTTTTAAGATTTCAATGTTCAATTTCTTTTCCTTTCGTTTTGCTATGAACATGAGTGGCTACACCCCTATTGGTTAGGGGTGATTTCGAAGCCGTGACTATGTGGGCAGTTTGATTTGATTAATTCCAGTTATGAGTTCTTGAATCGTGAATGCAATTGGCTTAACTGTGCAAGTAATAACTTATTTGTGTTTGTTAATTAGGGGTCGACACTTAATTGGCTTGCATGAATATGATGCTAGAATATAAGGTTGTTTCACATAATCGTCACACACTTATATTCATATGTAGTGAAGGTCGCTAGTCACGATCGCGTTAAGTCCAATTCCTAGCATAACTGTCATGATGTCATAGTCACAAGTGCTTTGTCAATGCTTATAGTTTTCATTGAACATAATGATCTTTGATTGTATCTTTATTATGATGTCATGTAGGGAACTTTTGAAGAATGCTTTGGGTTGTCGAATGATGTCCTCCAATCCAATAACACAAGGAAAACTTGAGAATTAACTAGTGATGTCACGGTTAATTTGGGGCATTGTCATTCATAGTTCAATGAAGGAATAACTGGAAATCGAGTCATTTGTATACTTGTCATGTGTGGAGAAAGAGCCTCTAACTAGTCCATCATCCCTTTAAAACCTCAAAATCATTTTCAAAATCTGTTTTACTTTGCAATTTGTTTTGTTAATTTTAAATTTCGTCCGAATCAAATCCCCATTTATTTTGAAGTGTCAAATTAGTTAGAAAGTGTTTTGGTTTATGTTTTTAAGTGTTTTGAACAAGTTTTAATTAATTTCGTCCAAGTTAGTGTTAGGTACTCAAAACTGCCCAGAAAGTGGTTTTTAGGCAGTTTTGAGTCTTTTGGTTGCTGTTTTGAGTTTTTGGTTTGTTTTAGTATTTTAAACCTTAGTTTTGCATTCTTTGAGTCAAAATTAGTGTTTTAAACTTTGTTTTTAAGTTTTTAGGTTAGTTTTCAAGTGTTTAGCAATCCCTCCTAATCCCCGGTCTAGAACGATCCCTACTTACATACTTTGCTACAATTGTCAAAAGGGTGGATCAATTGGAGAAACAAATTGGGCAGATTGCCGAGTTTGTAGGTAAGTTTCGAGATCCAGGACAACTTCCTAGTTCCACCATTCCAAATCCGAAGGGAGGTTTTGAAAGTGCAAAGGCCATACTCTTGAGAAGTGGAAAAGAAGTTGGGGCAGGTCCTAAAACATCACAATCAGGTCCCAAAAATCATGAAAACTTGCAAATTGAAGAGGAAGAATCAAGCATACCCATGGCAAAGGTGGAAACACCTTTGCCGCAAGTCCCTAGTTCTCCAAATCTGTCCAAATCGGCCAACAAAGGTAAAAATGTGTCCAATTCGGTTTCAACTAATGTTTTTCCTTCAAATGTGCCTTTTCCTAGTAGGTTCATGCAAACGAAGAAAGAAGAGGCTGAAAAGGATATCCTTGAAACCTTTAGGAAAGTTCAAGTTAACGTACCTTTGTTGGATGCAATCAAGCAAGTCCCGCGATACGCCAAGTTTTTGAAGGAGCTGTGCACCACTAGGAAGAGGATTTCGACCAAGGAAGTGGTAAAGGTAGGTGAGAATGTGTCCGCCATCTTGCAACGCAAACTACCTCCCAAATGCAAAGATCCGGGTAGTTTTACCATTCCTTGTGTCATTGGTAACACTAGATTTGAATCTGCCATGCTTGATTTAGGTGCTTCTATAAATGTTATGCCATATTCCATTTATGCATCTATGAACTTAGGAGTGTTGAAAAATGATGGTGTTATCATACAATTGGCCGATAGATCTAATGCTTATCCAAAAGGAGTTTTGGAAGATGTTTTAGTGCAGGTTAATCATTTGATCTTTCCGGCGGATTTCTATGTTCTTGAGATGGATGAATCGGATCATGCACCCTCGCTGCCCATTCTACTTGGAAGGCCCTTCATGAAGACGGCCCGGACTAAGATTGACGTGTTTAATGGAACTTTGTCCATGGAATTTGATGCGGAAGTTGTTAATTTCAATCTTTTTTATTCTATTAAATACCCTAGTGAAGATCATTCATGTTTCTCTATTGATATTGTTGACTCTTTGGCGCAGGGATATCTTGAAGATTTGAATGACGATACGCTTGAAAAAGTCATTACAAGAGGCATAGAACACAAAACCAAGGAGGCAAGCCACATGCTAACCCACGGCATCAATGCATCATCTTATGCCGTGCCTCCTAGTGAGGAATTCCTTGAAGTAGTTGCTGCCCTTGAGTCATTGCCTACACATGACGGTAAGTTTCCTAACCGTGAGTCCATTCCCATTTCGACTAATAAATTGCTTCCATCCATAATTCAGGCACCTATCCTTGAACTCAAACCTTTACCAAGTCATTTGAAGTACATTTTCTTGGGGGAAAACGAGACATTACCTGCCATCATCTCTTCCTCCCTCACGGCACAAGAAGAGGAGAAACTAGTTCGTGTGTTGAAGGAGTACAAATCTGCCCTAGGTTGGACATTGGCCGATATTAAAGGTATAAGCCCTACAACTTGTATGCGTCACATATTTCTTGAGGAGGGGGCCAAACCAACTAGAGAGGCTCAACGCCGTCTTAACCCTCCGATGATGGAAGTTGTGAAAAAGGAGATAATTAAACTTCTAGATTGTGGAGTTATTTATCCTATCTCCGATAGTCGTTGGGTTTCACCTATCCAATGTGTGCCTAAGAAATCTGGGGTAACGGTTGTGGAGAATGCCGAGAATGAGCTTGTACCTATGAGAATTCAAACCGGTTGGCGTGTATGCATTGATTATAGGAAGATAAACGCCACCACAAGGAAGGACCACTTCCTATTGCCGTTCCTAGACCAAATGTTGGAAAGGTTAGCAGGTCATTCCTTTTATTGTTTTCTTGATGGTTATTCCGGTTATAACCAAATTGTCATTGCCCCGGATGATCAAGAAAAGACTACTTTTACTTGTCCCTTTGGAACGTTTGCATATCAACGCATGCCATTTGGCTTGTGTAATGCTCCTGCCACGTTTCAAAGGTGTATGGTAAGCATATTTTCTGATTATGTTGAAAGAATTATTGAGATATTCATGGATGACTTTAGTGTTTTTGGTGATTCATTTGATAATTGCTTGGATAATCTCACTTTAGTCTTGAAACGTTGTGTTGAAACAAATCTTGTTTTAAATTGGGAAAAATGCCACTTTATGGTTAAACAAGGTATTGTTTTGGGCCATATAATCTCTGAAAAAGGAATTGAAGTTGATAAGTCTAAAGTAGATCTTGTACGCTACTTACCCTCTCCTACTTTGGTTAGAGAGGTTCCTTCATTTCTTGGTCATGCCGGATTTTATAGACGATTTATCAAGGACTTTTCCAAGATTGCCCAACCCCTATGCCGCCTCCTCCAAAAGGATGTGTCTTTTGAGTTCAACGAGGCATGTGAGAAGGCATTCAAGCATCTAAAGGATTTACTCACCACGGCACCCATCATAACTCCCCCGGATTGGTCCATTCCCTTTGAATTGATGTGTGATGCATCGGATTATGCCCTTGGAGCTGTTTTGGGTCAAAGGAAAAACAAACAGCCACATGTTATTTATTATGCTTCACGCACTTTAAATGATGCTCAATTGAATTATTCTACAACCGAAAAAGAACTTTTGGCGGTTGTATTTGCTTTAGATAAATTTAGATCATATCTAATTGGTACTAAAGTAATTGTTTTCATTGACCATGCAGCATTGAAGTATCTTTTCACCAAAAAGGAGGCCAAACCAAGACTCATTCGTTGGATGCTCCTACTTCAAGAGTTCGATATTGAAATTAGGGCCAAGAAAGGTTGTGAAAACGTGGTGGCTGACCACCTAAGCGGATTGGTGCGTGAAGAAGAGTCTCTCCCCATTTCTGAGATGTTTCCGGATGAACAACTTCTGTCCATTGAGGTCAGTACCCCTTGGTATGCCGATTTGGTTAATTTCTTGGTGTCTAAGCAAGTTCCTAACACTCTAAGCAAGGTTCAACGTGATAAATTGAAACATGATGCAAGATTTTATGTGTGGGATGATCCATATCTATAGAAATATTGCCAGGATTAGATTGTTAGAAGATGTGTGCCAAATTCTAATTTTAACTCAATTCTAGCATTTTGTCATTCTTATGCATGTGGAGGCCATTTTGGTACCCAAAGAACAGCCCTCAAAGTGTTAGAATCTAGTTTTTATTGGCCAACATTGTTCAAAGATGCTAGAATGTTTTGCTTAACATGTGATAGATGTCAAAGAACAGGTTCTATTGGTGCTAAAGACCAAATGCCGTAAGCACCCATCTTCAATGTTGAAATTTTTTATGTTTGGGGTATTGAATTTATGGGTCCTTTTCCTTCTTCATTTGGTTTCACTTATATTTTACTTGCGGTAGATTATGTTTCCAAATGGGTAGAAGCAAAAGCTACCCGTACTAATGATTCTAGAGTGGTTTCAGATTTTATCAAGACTAACATTTTCTCTAGATTTGGGATGCCGCGGGTGTTTATAAGTGATGGAGGCTCACATTTCTGCAATAGGACCATTGAAGCACTCTTCAAGAAATACAATGTCAAGCATAAGGTTTCCACACCTTATCACCCACAAACAAGTGGCCAAGCCGAAGTATCAAATAGAGAAATCAAGCAAATCTTGGAGAAGACCGTGGGGCCTAACCGGAAAGATTGGAGCCTGCGTTTGGACGATGCATTGTGGGCATACCGCACTGCCTACAAAACACACCCTTAGGGATCATTTCGGCTAGTTTATGGCAAACCTTGTCACTTACCCGTGGAACTTGAACACAAGGCACATTGGGCCGTGAAAACATTCAATTTAGACTTAGATGCTGCTGGAATGCATCGAAAGCTCCAATTGAATGAGCTTGAGGAGCTAAGGAATGAAGCCTATGAGAATTCCCGAAATTACAAGGAGAAAACGAAGGCGTTTCATGACAAGATGATTAGGGGCAAAACCTTCACCATTGGGCAGAAAGTTTTACTTTTTAATTCTCGTTTACGCTTATTTCCCGGTAAATTACGTTCTAAGTGGATTGGACCTTTTGTTGTTACTAATGTTTTTCCACATGGTGCAGTTCAAGTCCAAAGCTTAAGGAATGGGGTGGAATTCAAGGTCAACGGACATAGATTGAAGCCATATTATGAAAGTGCCGTAGGGCAGGTTGTGGAGGAGATCCCACTCCATGCCGTGGGCTCCAAGGGAGCATGAACGTGTCTTCGTCCGACTGCAAGACGTTAAAGAAAGCGCTACTTGGGAGGCAACCCATGCAATTCAACAAAGGAAGCCCTAGGAAGCACTCCAATTCCAGATTTGCGTTCCTAAACCCTTCCCTTTGTTGTTTATTTCGAATCTGCCTATTTAGTTGTTTTACTTGCTGTTTATGTGTTTATTTGTGTTTTGTGTGATTTTATGCTTGAAACATTGAGGACAATGTTTGATTTAAGTGTGGGGGGGGGGGGGGGGGGTAACTAAGTGTTTTTGATGCAAATTCGTGGGATTTTATCACCCTTTACTTATAAAGTTGCTCTTTGCTGTTTTAAAGTGTTTTTAAGCTGTTTTGGTGTGTTTTAGTGTGTTTTGAAGTAAAAATCCGAAAATCACATAAAAATTTGAAAATTTTGTTTTAAAAACCCAAAAAGAGTTATTTTCAAGTTGTTTTTGTGTGTTTGTTTGTGTCTTAGGATACCTTCCAACACAATGATGAGGATTTGGTTTTTAATACATGGATGTTAAGGAGAGTTATAAACATGGATGAAAGTTTGATTTACTCTTTGTTCATACTTGGTTATGGTTATAATTTATGAATTCACATACAATCATAAAGGAAAAATCAGTTTTTGTAACATGCTTGAAGGAAGGAACTCAAATTAACACTACAACCTTGTGAGACTTCAGCCTAAAACGTTTATTTGGAGAGTTAAAATCTGTGCATCTTTGTTTTCTAAAGTTGTTGCATGATCTCATTATTCTTTGCTTGGTTGCTACTTAGAAGGCGTTTCATCATTTAGTTTCAAATGCTAGAACTCATGTCCATTTCATTCAAAGCATGTCATTGATTTGCATAACACATATTCAAGATAAAGTTGTGTAGTGACCACCACCTTAGCCAAAAGCCGTGAATCCCCTATGTCATTATGTTTTGTAGGTTTTAACCCCATTGAGCCTTGTTTAGCCTTTTCTTTGTTAACCCACATTACCCTTACCTAGCCTAGATTAGGACTATCCATACCCTCGTTCTTAAAGCATAGTAAAGCATGATTCAAATTGAATTCCTTTGTGGCAGAAAACAAGTGTGGGGGAAGTGTTTTTCATGAGAATTTGTGTGCCATAGGCACGGGTAGAAAGGAAAGAAAAGAAAAAAAATCGTGGAAAAAGAAAAAAAAAAGTGAAAAGTATGAAAAAGTGTGAAAAAGTTGTTCCAAAGTATTGTTTGTTGAAGTAAGGGTCCAAAACAATGAATTCGGCCCTAAGGAGTTGTCTAAGTCTTCCCCTTGTGTTTTAAAGTTAATTTCTGCAATCTAAGTGAATTCTAAGCCTCAATTTCATTACTTTGCTCACTAACGCTTGAAGAACGTTTGTTTTCCTTATCCTTTCTTTGTTAACCAATACCTAAGCCCCGTTACAACCCTTGACTTCTATCTTGAGTGTTATGTGTTTCAATTTGTGGAGTTTGAATTTGGTATGAGCATATGGTGTCACTGGTTCTCGCATCTAAGTAGTAGCATTCCATTCATGAGATCATATCTAAACATGCTTATTAACTCCGGAAATTGCTTTCTTTGTGATACATATATGTGAGCTTTCGTTTTTATGTCTACATCAATCTTCTCACATATAACTAGTGTAGAGCGTGTAGTTAGAAAATCTGAGTAAAAATAGAGTGCATATCTTGTAAGGAATTGAGCAAATTCTCTAAGGCATGTTATTACATTCAAAACATCGTTTCAATTGGTTAATTGTGAACTAGTAAGTGGTGACTATGATTAAGTATGTGCTTAAGTGTTAAATTGACTCAAATCTGTGGGAATGATGATTTTTAACATGTTATGTGCATTGGAAATCCCTGAGGCAAACGTTGGAAGGTTTAGGTTGTGTTTTGTTTATCTTGTTTCGTTTTATTTCTTTGTTGTGCTCGAGGACTAGCAAAAGCTAAGTGTGGGGGAATTTGATAGGAGCATTTTTATGCGACTTAATTGGCTTGTTCTCATGCATTTATGTTGATTTTCCTTAGTTAGTTTAGTGTTTAAAGTCATTTTCGTGCAATTTCAGGTTTTATGGTCAAAGTATGCAAAAAGGTGCATTTTGGAGCTTTTAGGAGCAAAATTGGGCTTGGAATGGATTGCATATGCATAGAGCATGAAGGATGGACAAAATGGAAGATCAAATGAGGCTAGGAAGGTGTTAGAAGACATAAGAAATCAGTTTGGAAGCTTGGAAGACAAAGAAAAACACCAATTGAAGCATTCCTACAAAGGTGGCGCCTTGTCCCCTTTGTGTTCCCTCCTTGTCTCCCTTGTTGCAACAATTCCCCTTGCTATGTTTCCCTATCCTTGAACCATGTAAAAACCTTTCCTTTTCCCTCTAGGACAACCCACACCCTTTCCCTTAGTTCCTAGGATCCTGCCGTGCCTTTCCCACCTCCCACCTTTCCTTGCCGCACAAGTTTACCTTTTCCCTTTAGTTTTAGGACACATACCTCTTTCCTACACCCTTTGCCGCACTTTATTAGGGATCCCTGACCCTTACTCTTCCTTGCCGTGCAAGGGAGAGCATTCTTTCCTAATTTCTGAACTTAAAATCACTTTCCCTTGCTCTTTTACCTATTGCCGCACCCTTTAACCCTTTTCCCTTAGGTTTTTGGTTCTAATTTCCTATTTCCTTTAAGTTTTAGTATAATTCCTGATTACCTAAATTATTTTGGAGCCTTGTTCTATAAATACCAAGCCTTGCAGCAGTCTTAGGGGTAACATTCACCAATTCACACAACCTTACACAATTTCACAAACTTCCAGCCATCTTTACACCCTTGCCGCAAATCCCTTCAACCTTAAACACATTCCTGACCTCAAAACCCATCCCAAACACTTCACCCACCTTTGTGTCGTAGCAAGGAGAAAGAAGGAAGGACTCTTGGATGCTCAAGCTTCATCGTTGGTGCATTCTAGGTGTAATTCGTTTTATGATTTCAATGTTCAATTTTTTTTCCTTTCGTTTTGCTATGAACATGAGTGGCTAAACCCCTATTGGTTAGGGGTGATTTCGAAGCCATGACTATGTGTGCAGTTTGATTTTATTAATTCCAGTTATGAGTTCTTGAATCGTGAATGCAATTGGCTTAACTGTGCAAGTAATAACTTATTTGTGTTTGTTAATTATGGGTCGACACTTAATTGGCTTGCATGAATATGATGCTAGAATATAAGGTTGTTTCACATAATCGTCACACACTTATATTCATATGTAGTGAAGATCGCTAGTCACGATCGCGTTAAGTCCAATTCCTAGCATAAGTGTCATGATGTCATAGTCACAAGTTCTTTGTCAATGCTTATAGTTTTCATTGAAAGTAATGATCTTTGATTGTATCTTTATTATGATGTCATGTAGGGAACTTTTGAAGAATGCTTCGGGTTGTCGAATGATGTCATCCAATCCAATAACACAAGGAAAACTTGAGAATTAACTAGTGATGTCACGGTTAATTTGGGGCATTGTCATTCATAGTTCAATGAAGGAATAACTGGAAATCGAGTCGTTTGCATACTTGTCATGTGTGGAGAAAGAGCCTCTAACTAGTCCATCATCCCTTTAAAACCTCAAAATCATTTTCAAAATCTGTTTTACTTTGCAATTTGTTTTGTTAATTTTAAATTTCGTCCAAATCAAATCCCCATTTATTTTGAAGTGTCAAATTAGTTAGAAAGTGTTTTGGTTTATGTTTTTAAGTGTTTTGAACAACTTTTAATTAATTTCGTCCAAGTTAGTGTTAGGTATTCAAAACTGCCCAGAAAGTGGTTTTTAGGCAGTTTTGAGTCTTTTGGTTGCTGTTTTGAGTTTTTGGTTTGTTTTAGTATTTTAAACCTTAGTTTTGCATTCTTTGAGTCCAAATTAGTGTTTTAAACTTTGTTTTTAAGTTTTTAGGTCAGTTTTCAAGTGTTTAGCAATCCCTCCTAATCCCCGGTCTAGAACGATCCCTACTTACATACTTTGCTACAATTGTCAAAAGAGGGTTTAATTTGCGTGCTTAATATATTTCGCATCACCAATTCATACAACCAATCTTTGGCCTTGTCCATTGGGGAGAATGGAAAGGCCTTCATTTTCAAAATTCCTTAAGATGTTTGTTAGGATCTTCCATGGACAACCCATGGAATTTTGGAATATGGTGTAACAAACTTGACTTAAGTTCAAACTCCTATGTCTTACCTTGAGCCGCCGCGGGGTATTGGATACATAAAAGCACGGCATTGTCCAAACCTGAGGCAGAAAGTTCTTTTATGGTTCGATTGTCCGCTCCCATGGTTTGTGCTTCCTCTACAAACTGTGCCGTGGGGGCTTCTTCCTCTCCTACTTCTTCAAACTCGGATGTAGAGCTAGAAGAAGGTGGGTTAGGGTCTTGTTGATGCTTTTGTTTCCTCAAAGTTCGCTCAAAATCGTCGTCAAAGTCAAGGATGTGCTCACGAACAGGTTTTGAACTTTTAGTCATAAACTAGTACCTAAAACAAAAACAAAACAAACTCAGAAACTAAAACGAAAATATATGAAAAATAAACAAAAAGAACAACAGGGAATTAGCAAAGTTGCTAATCCCCGGCAACGGCGCCAAAATTTGATGTGAAAATTAACTCAACACACAAATTAACCCTCTTGTTGTCAAATTGTAGTAAAGATGCAAGTAGGGATCGTTCTGGACCGAGGATTAGGAGGGCTTGCTAAAACCTCTAAACTGACTCAAAAACATACAAATAAAGTTAAAAACGTTCAAAATGACTCAAAGACTTCAAAACAAGTTCAAAAGATTCAAAACGAACTAAAAACACTCAAAACTGCCTAAAAACACAAACTAGGCAGTTTCTAGCTCTAAACGCAACTTTGGACGAAAATAAGGTTTTGGGTTGATTCAAAACCTTCTAAAACATAAACAAAACAGATTCTAAACACTTTAGAACAAGAAAGTAAAAGGGGGATTTTGGTCTGACGAAAATTGAAATAACAAAGCAAGTTATAAAATTAGGCAGATTGTAAAACGAATTTGGGAAATAAGATGAATGATGGACAAGCTAGAGGTTCTTTCTCTACACATGATATGTATGCAAACGAATTGATTTCCGATTACTTCTTATTGAATCATGAACTGAAGGATTATTTTGAGAATACATGTTCATTTAAGCAATATCATTAGCATGCAATTAACAAATTAAAGGCGGAATCATGCTTGCATATACTTAAAAACAAAACATTAACCATGAATGTTAAAAGCCTAGTAGTTTGGTGAACCTTTAAACAACTCAAAACAAAGTGAGTTGAGATTTATACCTTTGTAGATTCCTCTTTGCTTAAGCAAAGGCTAATCACCCAAAGAGAGGGCCTTCATTCCTTGCATCTTAAAACTATGGATTTATATAGAAAGGATAGGTTCTCTAAGTTCTCAAAATTGAGAACCTCTAAGTTTCTACACCAAGGTTTTGATTAAGAAGAAATGAGTGACCTTGGAGGAGCTAGAGTGCTAGCTAAACCCTCCAAGGGTGGCCGGCCATTTCTAGAGAGAAGGGAGAGCTTTTCTTCTCTCCAATTTCCCAAAAACAACCCTTAATGAATTTTGGCTATAAAGTCATATTTATACCTTAATTCATTTGAGTGGCAAACTTGTAAATAAGTCCAAGTTTGCTACCCTTCACAATATGGCCGGCCTTAGGGATTTCATTGGGCAATTTGGCCTTTGTGAATCAATATTCATTAAGTTGTCATACAACTTAAGTTAATGGACTTGACGTTCGAAGCCCATTGGGCCTTAAGGTCCAAAACTATCCCGAGGTCTTTAACGAACTCATTCGTTTGATTAATTAACATATTAATTAATCCTTGCCATAAATAATTAAACCATTTAATTATTCTTACTCATCTCCGTTGAATCTTCAATCTTTACCTTACACGGTGTACGATCCATTAGGTTCCTTTTAGCGAGGCAGTGGGCGATTCAAACTCTTTTAAATCGATTGTGAATTTGAAACTAACTTTCAATTCTCCCTTTAGTGTTTACACACATTTAGGGCTTCCACAAACCATGAGTGACACCTAGCAGCATATCATGGTTACCCAAGCTAATCAGAAGAGGTAGAGAACCTATTCAGTTTAGGATTACAAATGCAATACGGTCCTTCTCTAATACAATACTCTTGACCACATTGTTTGGTTTGATAGTTTATTCATGTCTACTATCCAATGTGAATCTCGTGCTTATATGATTCTATTGAATGTGATCTGGAACACATTCCAACATCTCATTCATACTCTGGCCAGAGATTCTAAATCATATCATAGAGTATTCTCCCTCAACGGTTTGAAGGTTAGAGATCCTTTGTTGCGCATTCACTTGTCTCCATGACTAGATAGCTTGACCCCAACCATGCCGTGGACACTCCAAAGGAATGCCATTTGACACGATCAAAGATCAAGGACCTAACCACAAGACAACTATGATGCCTCAGGTCAAAGGACTAATTTGCATTATCCTAACCATGAGTTCTCACGTGACATGAATATGAGAACTCGTCGTTGATCGTGTTCAGTGAACTCATTCTCTATTGAGCACCTACGTACTTGTCTTGGTGTCACTCACAGCAATGACTCGAGACTAGTCACTCTCCCTGAGAGAAGACATAGCACGTACTGATCTTAACGGACTGTCAATGCCCAATTGGTAATCCTATGATCAGGAACGTTTAGGATGTGTCTACGAAAGAATGGTCTCATGAATCTAACTTCTTTTAGATTGCATTCTCCCAATCACATATTCCTTGGACTTTATCGTTTAAGCATATAACATTTATATGAGACCGCTCAAACAATAATCTTTGCCATTTATATTAAACTAGATTAGTTTAACATGTGAAATGTCCATAAAGTATCATCATATGATTGGTTTTAGGGCACATTTCCAACAATCTCCCACTAGCACTAGAGCCAATCAGCTTGGTCATCAGTGATGATACCTCTTCTGCAGTCATTTCAAAAATGGCTGAATAGTAGGCCTAGACAATGGATATCTATATGTTATCCATAGAAGCAATCTTGAGATTAACAACGTCACCATTATACATGATTCTCAATCATGTGGTTCAGTCTCTCATATGAGTTCGAACCTTGATGAGACCTTGATTCCCTGGCTTGAGCTATCGCCCCATTAGTGTCGTACACTTTCTGGTTGGAACCGAATAGAGAGTTCATAAATGAACTTTCCCATCCAAACAACATTGTTGTAAGCTTCTATATGGCAATATATTTTGCATTCATAATGGAACACACTAAAGTCATTACTTTAATGTTTCCATCCAAATATCTCTTTAGTCATAATAAAGAGATATCTGTTTATCTCTTCATTCACAATGAAGAAACATCCAATGATGGATTAGATTCATAATCTAATACATTTACGCTTCCATTACGTTACTCTAATTCTTCCTCAATTATTGAGGAATCTATCCTTTAATATTTCTTAAATACTTAAGGACTCACTTGACAGTTGCCATGGTTCTGATCCTGGGCTTGCACTGATATCGTTTTGTACCGTTTTAGGTACAACTCATATCAACGTTTTCATACAATATGAAATACATAAATCACCTTTGTGCGTATGCATAAAGGATTCTATTTACGCATTATTTCTTTGGGAGTCAAAGGGTACATTCCCTTTGAGAAGAACAATTTCCTAGTCTCACTAGAATTGTCATTCTAATTGAAGTTTATCATCATATGAGAAACTTCCTAGCGTCTCTTGTCTATTATAGACTATATCTCCCATATTTATTCTATCGTTTATAGAATGTTTAAAGTCATTACTTTATCTAAGAAGTATTCTTTTCATTTCCAAAATTAATATATCATATATATATATATTTAAATTTTAGGAATATGATTAACTCCCACTAATCTTTTGTAAACCTAGTAAACAAAAGATTCATTTACATCTTTACGAGAAATCAAACGATTTGATCTTTCATAAGACGGTTATAGCTCCCACTAGCTTGCTAAGATCCATGATGGATGGATCTCTACAACTTATATGTCTTGTGATTCATAGTTTTAGACATACATTATCAAGACTATCTTAATAATGGTTTAGGAAACCCATATTATGTCCAAACATTGAATCACCATTTAGTTGTAGCTAGTGATCCTCGAATTAATAGAAACTAAGACTATATCAAAGATGGTTTCTTCAAAGTCAATGATAGGAGCATATTTATGCTACTTAGTTAGCTTGTTTTCTTGCACTTACATAGTTAGTTATCGTTTATTATAGTGATTTAAGCTATTTTCGTGTATTTGTAGGTTCAAATGGCAAGTGAAGCAAGAAAGTGCGTTTTGGTGCATTTTAGAGCTAAATTGAGCTTAAATGGAGTACATGCATATGGAGCACCATGGATGGACGATTTTGGAGCTAAATTGAGCTAAGGAGTGAATGAAGATGTGAAGAATGGAATTCAAAGCGAAGGACGAATGAAGAGTCAAAAGTGGAAACCGAAGTTTCTAAGTTTGGAAGTTTCTAATTCCGAAGGTTTCCATTCTTGAAGAGTTTCTATTCTTGAAATGGAGATGTCCTAATCTTTTCTAGAAGGCCATCCTTGGGCCTTATCATCTCAGCCACATCTAAGCCCTCCTAGCCACATTGCCGCACCTTAAACCCTAGCCCATCACATTGGGCCGAACCTAATCATTCTAGAAGCCTAATCTCCCTAAACCCTAGCTGCCGCACCTATTGCCCTATTTTCCCTTGGATTTCAGATTTAATTAGCCCTATTCCTTGTGGATTTGGGTTAATTAGGCCTTAAACCCTTTTTCCTTATTGGGTTTACAATTTCTGCTAGACTTAGGGGGTCTAATCCATCAATTAAATGATCTCCAAACCCTAATCTGATTTAACCCTAGGGTTTGCCATGCCTATATATATCTCCCTTAAGGAGCCGCACCTTTAATCTTTTATCTCAGAAAATCCCTAGAAACAGCCGCCCATTCCCCCTTCATCCAACCTTTGCCGCAAGCTTTTCACCACCCTCCCTAAATCTGCCGCAAGCTTCCATATACACCACCTTCTCCACCGTGCCTACCACCACTCCACCAACCATCACCGCACCTTGCAGCCACTATACCACCATGTGCGCCACCTTGGGAGACTAGAAGGAGAGTGCACCGTGCAGTCCAAGGGGGAGAAGAAGGCACATGCACCAATCTGCCACCATTAGAGTGTTTGGAGTTCTTTCTCTCTTTGTTTCTGTTTTCATGTTTAATTTAATTTGTTGTTCAATTATGTTAAACATGTGGAACTAATTTCTTTTTAGATAGAGGCGAATTTGAAGCCATGGACATATGTTGGTTATGATTTGATTTACTCCAGTTATGAATTTATGAACTTTGGATGTGGTTTACTTTTCTATTTTGATGAAGAACTTGTTTATGTATGTGGGTTGAGGGTCGACACTTAATTTGCATGCTTAAACTTGATGCTAGGATATAAGGGAATTTCACCTAATCGTTATTAACTTATATTCATGAGTAGTAAAGATCGCTAGTCACGATTATGTTTAGTAAACCCTAGGTTGGATTAACATGCGTATTCCATAGTTATGAATGCCTAGTCGTTGTTTATGATTTCCATTGAGCGTAATGATTCTTGTTGAATGTCTCTATCATGCGTATTCCATAGTTAGGGACTTTGATGAGGAATAATTTGGTTGCGATGCGTATTCCATTCAATTCAATGAATTTAGGGAAATCTGAGAATTAATTAGTTCAATACAATTAATTTGGGGCATCGTCATTCATAAGTTCATTGAAATCATAACTGGGAATCAAGTTGTATGCATATGTTCATGTGTGGATAAGGAACCCTCTAACTAGTTTGTCTCATCATTCAATTCATTAGAAATCTGTTTTATTTCTAAGTTTCTGTTTTAATCCTAAATTCGTCAAAACCAATCCCCCATTTATTTTAAAGTGATAGATTAGTAGAAATACATTTAGTTTGTGTTTTTAAGAGTTTTGAGTCAAGTTAGAACTTAATTTCGTCCAAATTTGTGTTTGTGCTCAAAACTGCCCAGAAAGTGATTTTGAGGCAGTTTTGAGTGTTTCTGGGCTGTTTTGAGTCTTTTGCTTTGTTTAAGTGTTTTAAACTCTAGTTTTGCATTCTTTGAGTCTAGTTTAGTGTTTTAAACTTTGTTTTTATGTTTTTGAGTCAGTTTCACATTGATTAGCATCCCTAGTTAATCCCCGGTCTAGAACGATCCCTATTTGCTCATATACTACAATTGTCATCCATAGGGTTTAATTTGAGTGTCAATCTAATTTTCACATCAAATTTTGGCGCCATTGCCGGGGATTAGCAAAATTGCTAATCCCTTGTGTTTTTGCCGTGTGTTTTTAGTTAATTTATCTAGCTTTCTTAATTTGTTTTGTTTTCTTGGTTTAGGTACTAGTGCATGACGCGGAGTTCTCAAACTGTGCATGCACGTATCTTTGACTTTAACGACGATTTTGAACGTGATTTGAGAAGAAAGAGGAGGCATCCCGAACCTAGTGAACCTAGTTCAAGTTCAGAGGCCGAATCTGAGTTTGAAGACGTGGAAGAAGAAGTTATGGTAGCGGACAATCTGACCATTAAAGAGCTCTCGGCCTCGGGGTTGGCTAATGCCGCACCATTATGCATTCAATACCCCCCGGCTGCCCTAGGCAAGACCGCTGAGTTCGAGTTGAAGTCCAGCTTGTTGCACCACATTCCGAAATACCATGGGCTGTCCATGGAAGATCCCAACAAGCATCTCAAGGAGTTCGAGGTGGTTTGTTCGAGCATGACACCCGTCAATGTCGATGGGAACATTCTGATGATGACGTCATTTCCATTCTCACTTTTGGAAAAGGCTAAGGATTGGCTTTTTGAGTTAGCACCCGGAATGGTTACATCTTGGGATAGTATGAAGAGAGCTTTCTTGGAGAAGTTTTTCCCAACTTCAAGAGTCATTCTCTTGAGGAAACGGATTAGTGGTATCCAACAAAATCAAGGTGAATCGTTTCCTTCTTATTATGAACGTTTTAAATCACTTGTTGCTTCTTGTCCACAACATCAAATGAAGGAGGAGTTGCTCATTCAATACTTCTACGAAGGACTCCTTCCCATGGAACGCCAAATGCTTGATGCCTCGGCGGGAGGTGCGTTGGTGGATAAAACTCCGGGGGCTGCAAAAGTTCTAATTGCCAACCGAGCACATAATGCACAACAATACGAAGGTGTTGGACAAAGAGACCCCCCACGGCCACAAGTGAATGAGGTAAGTTCTACTTCCGACATTCAATCCCAATTAGCTAACCTCACTTCTATTGTTTCTCAGTTGGCCGAGGGGATGAAGATACGTGGTCCAAGTGTTTGTGGCGTGTGCTCTATGCAAGGACATGCCAACGATCAATGCCCTCAATTGATTGAGAATGGGGGGTGGGAATCTGCCAATGCCGTGGGTTTTGGGAGCCAAAATCAACCACGCCATGATCCATACTCAAACACCTACAATCCGGGGTGGAGGGACCATCCAAATTTCAAGTGGAGGGATCCTCAACAACCCCAACAACAAGGAGGATTTAGGCAGCAACCACCGGGCTTTTACACAAAGCCATTCGTTCCCAATCAAACCCAAGTGCAATCTGCCCCAACGAGCTCAGGTATGTCTTTGGATAATGATCAAGTTGTTAAGTTACTTACTACTTTGACGCAGGAAGTACAAACTCAACACAAGGAGAGACAAATCCAAGACAAACGGGTGGATAATTTGGAAAAGCAAATGGGTCAAATTGCGGAATTCATGGGGCAGATTAGAGAACAAGGCAAATTGCCTAGTTCAACTGTTATGAATCCGAAAGGCGGCTTTGAAACCATCAATGCAATCATGTTGAGAAATGGTACACAGGTTGGAGCCGAACCAAAATCATCCAAATCAAGTCACGATGAGGATGAAAAGTTGCTGCAAGAAGAGGAGCAAAGAGCAAAACTCACGGCCAAGGATGATCAATCCTTGCCGCCACCATCTAACACCTCCAAGCCATCCCAACCCACCAAGGTATGTCCAAATTCGAATCTTTCAAGTTCTATTCCATTGAATGTGCCCTTTCCTGGTAGGTTTAGGAAATTAAAGCAAGAAGAAGCCGAGAAGGACATTTTAGAGACATTTCAGAAAGTTCAAGTCAATATCCCTCTCCTTGATGCAATTAAGCAAGTCCCCAGGTATGCTAAGTTTTTAAAAGAACTTTGTACATCAAGGAGAAGGATTTCGAATAAAGAAGTGGTTCATGTAAGTGAGAATGTTTCTGCCATATTACAAAGGAAATTACCCCCTAAATGCAAAGATCCGGGTAGTTTTACAATTCCTTGCATGATTGGAAATACTAAGTTTGAACAATGCATGTTAGACTTAGGGGCTTCGATTAATGTTATGCCATATTCTGTTTATGCATCTATGAACTTAGGTGAGCTTAAAAACGATGGTGTGATTATTCAATTAGCCGATCGTTCTAATGCATATCCAAAGGGTGTTTTGGAAGATGTTTTGGTGCAGGTTGGTGATTTGATTTTTCCAGCGGATTTTTACGTGCTTGACATGGAGGATTCACCCTATTCTACCCCATTGCCGATCCTATTAGGGAGGCCCTTCATGAAGACAGCCCAAACTAAGATTGATGTGGCTAAGGGAGAGTTAACAATGGAGTTTGGTGGTGATTTGATTAAATTCAAAGTTCCTGAATATGCTAAAAATTCTAACGATGTTCGTTCGTGTTTTGCCATAGATGTGCTTAAAAATTTAGGGCAGGAACATTCATCCGTACCAATCAAGAAGGATGTACCTAGAAGCCTCGTCGAAGAGGGGATTGGAGTGGAGCATAAGAAATTGGCCGAAAAAACCACCTTTGCTGCCCATTTTGAATCTTCATTAAAAGGCATTGGTAAGCCTCCTCCTCTAATTCCAATTCCTATTTCAACTAATAGGTTATTGCCTTCTGTGGTGCAGGTACCAAATGGAGTCCATGATGGTGGGATTGCATACTTTGACTTTGGGAAACCCAATGCCATAATCTGAGAGCATCACTATCCATTGCCATACATAGACCCAATGCACGAGACTTTTGAGGAGCATGTAGTGGAGGAAGTACCCCTCCATGCCGTGGGGCCTAGTCAAGCTTAAACGGAGGTACCGTCCGGCTGGAAGACGTTAAAGCAAGCGCTTCTTGGGAGGCAACCCATGTGTTGAAACAAGAGACCGAAGGAACTTTCACTCAAAACCCAGATTTGCGTCCCTAACCCTTCTCTTTCTTGCTTATCATCTGCCATTTGCGTTATGTTTGCTAGTTGTGTTATTTGATTGTCTTTGTGTTAATCTATGTTTGAAACATTGAGGACAATGTTTGGTTTAAGTGTGGGGGGGTAAACAAGCTGTTTTTGCATGAAATTCGTAGGATTTTATCACCTATCACTTCTAAGGTTGTTTCTCACTGTTTTAAGTGTTTTTAGAGTGTTTTGATGTGTTTTAGTGTCATATAACAGAAAACCCAAGAAAAATTCGAAAAAAAAGTTTGAAAAATACTAAAAAAAGAGTCATTTTTGAGTCGTTTTTGTGTCTTAGGGTACCTTCCAACACAATGATGAGGATTTGGTTCTTAATTGCATAACTGTGAAAGAAAGTTACAAACATGGATGAAAGTTTGATATGCTCTTTGGTTTATATTTAGTTGTAATTATAGTTCATGAATTCACATGTAATCAAAAGAAAAATTAGTTTTTGTAACATGCTTGAAGGAAGAAACTCAAACTAACGCTACAACCCTGAGAGACTTGAGCTTTTAACGTTCTTTGGAGAGTTAATAATCTGTGCATTTGTTGTCTTCCAAAGTCGTTGCATGATCTCATTATTCTTTGCTTGGTTACTACTTAGAAGGCGTTTCATCATTTAGTTCCAAATACTAGAACTCATGCCCGTTTCATTCAAAGCATAAAATTGATTAGCATATCGCATAACAAGATGAAGTTGTTTAGTGAACCAAGAGCCAAATAGCCATACCCCATGTTCATTTATTTTGTAGGTTTAAACCCTGTTGAGCCTTGTTTAGCCTATGTTCTTTGTTAGCCCACGTTATCCTTACCTAGCCTAGAATAGGACCATCCATGCCCTTGTTCTTGAAGCATAGTGAACATGACTTAGAATGAATTCCTTTTGATTGTACTCTTGCAGAAAAACAAGTGTGGGGGAAGGAACTTATGTGTGTGATTTTGTGCCAAAAACATGAATTGGGCACAAGAAAAGAAAAAGAAAAGAAAAATGTGAAAAGAATGAAAAAGAGTTCAAAATAAGTGAGAAAGAACTCACAAGTGTTGGTTGTTGAAGAAAGGGTCCAAAAAGATGAATTAGACCCTAAGTATTGTGTATTTCACCCCCTTGTGTGTCTAAGTGATTTTCTGCACTCAAAAGCGAATTCTAAGTGTCAATTTCATTATTTCGTTTACTATCGCTTTAAGAACCTTTGTTTATCCGTCTTAACCTTTCTTTGTTAGCCAATACCCCTTAGCCTCGTTACAACCCTTAACTTCTATCTTGAGTGTTATGTATTTCAATATGTGGAGTTTGGGATTGGTATGAGCATATGGTGTCCCTGGTTCTCGCATCTAAGTAGTAGCATTCCGTTCATGAGATTATATCTAAACATGCTTAATAATTGCAGAAAAGTGCTTCCTTTGTTATAACATATGTGAGTGTTCGTTTTCATGATTACATCAATCTTCTCACATATACTTAGTGTAGGGAGTGTAGTTAGAAAATCTGTGTGAAAATAAGAGTGTATCCGGTAAGGAATTGAGTGGATTCTCTAAGGCATGTTACTACGTCCGTAATGTTGTTTTAAACGATTAAATGTGAGCTAGTGAATGGTAATTATGATTAAGTATATGCTCAAGAGTACGGATGACTAAAATCTGTGGGAATAATGATCTTTGACATGTTATGTACCATTGGAAATCCCTGAGGCGAACGTTGGAAGGTTAGGTTATGTTTTGTTTCTTTGTTTTGCTCGAGGACTAGCAAAAGCTAAGTGTGGGGGAATTTGATAGGAGCATATTTATGCTACTTAGTTAGCTTGTTTTCTTGCACTTACATAGTTAGTTATCGTTTATTATAGTGATTTAAGCTATTTTCGTGTATTTGTAGGTTCAAATGGCAAGTGAAGCAAGAAAGTGCGTTTTGGTGCATTTTAGAGCTAAATTGAGCTTAAATGGAGTACATGCATATGGAGCACCATGGATGGACGATTTTGGAGCTAAATTGAGCTAAGGAGTGAATGAAGATGTGAAGAATGGAATTCAAAGCGAAGGACGAATGAAGAGTCAAAAGTGGAAACCGAAGTTTCTAAGTTTGGAAGTTTCTAATTCCGAAGGTTTCCATTCTTGAAGAGTTTCTATTCTTGAAATGGAGATGTCCTAATCTTTTCTAGAAGGCCATCCTTGGGCCTTATCATCTCAGCCACATCTAAGCCCTCCTAGCCACATTGCCGCACCTTAAACCCTAGCCCATCACATTGGGCCGAACCTAATCATTCTAGAAGCCTAATCTCCCTAAACCCTAGCTGCCGCACCTATTGCCCTATTTTCCCTTGGATTTCAGATTTAATTAGCCCTATTCCTTGTGGATTTGGGTTAATTAGGCCTTAAACCCTTTTTCCTTATTGGGTTTACAATTTCTGCTAGACTTAGGGGGTCTAATCCATCAATTAAATGATCTCCAAACCCTAATCTGATTTAACCCTAGGGTTTGCCATGCCTATATATATCTCCCTTAAGGAGCCGCACCTTTAATCTTTTATCTCAGAAAATCCCTAGAAACAGCCGCCCATTCCCCCTTCATCCAACCTTTGCCGCAAGCTTTTCACCACCCTCCCTAAATCTGCCGCAAGCTTCCATATACACCACCTTCTCCACCGTGCCTACCACCACTCCACCAACCATCACCGCACCTTGCAGCCACTATACCACCATGTGCGCCACCTTGGGAGACTAGAAGGAGAGTGCACCGTGCAGTCCAAGGGGGAGAAGAAGGCACATGCACCAATCTGCCACCATTAGAGTGTTTGGAGTTCTTTCTCTCTTTGTTTCTGTTTTCATGTTTAATTTAATTCGTTGTTCAATTATGTTAAACATGTGGAACTAATTTCTTTTTAGTTAGAGGCGAATTTGAAGCCATGGACATATGTTGGTTATGATTTGATTTACTCCAGTTATGAATTTATGAACTTTGGATGTGGTTTACTTTTCTATTTTGATGAAGAACTTGTTTATGTATGTGGGTTGAGGGTCGACACTTTTTGCATGCTTAAACTTGATGCTAGGATATAAGGGAATTTCACCTAATCGTTATTAACTTATATTCATGAGTAGTAAAGATCGCTAGTCACGATTATGTTTAGTAAACCCTAGGTTGGATTAACATGCGTATTCCATAGTTATGAATGCCTAGTCGTTGTTTATGATTTCCATTGAGCGTAATGATTCTTGTTGAATGTCTCTATCATGCGTATTCCATAGTTAAGGACTTTGATGAGGAATAATTTGGTTGCGATGCGTATTCCATTCAATTCAATGAATTTAGGGAAATCTGAGAATTAATTAGTTCAATACAATTAATTTGGGGCATCGTCATTCATAAGTTCATTGAAATCATAACTGGGAATCAAGTTGTATGCATATGTTCATGTGTGGATAAGGAACCCTCTAACTAGTTTGTCTCATCATTCAATTCATTAGAAATCTGTTTTAGAATCTGTTTTATTTCTAAGTTTCTGTTTTAATCCTAAATTCGTCAAAACCAATCCCCCATTTATTTTAAAGTGATAGATTAGTAGAAATACATTTAGTTTGTGTTTTTAAGAGTTTTGAGTCAAGTTAGAACTTAATTTCGTCCAAATTTGTGTTTGTGCTCAAAACTGCCCAGAAAGTGATTTTGAGGCAGTTTTGAGTGTTTCTGGGCTGTTTTGAGTCTTTTGCTTTGTTTAAGTGTTTTAAACTCTAGTTTTGCATTCTTTGAGTCTAGTTTAGTGTTTTAAACTTTGTTTTTATGTTTTTGAGTCAGTTTCACATTGATTAGCATCCCTAGTTAATCCCCGGTCTAGAACGATCCCTATTTGCTCATATACTACAATTGTCATCCATAGGGTTTAATTTGAGTGTCAATCTAATTTTCACATCAGTCAACCATACTCTTTGAGTGTAGTTACCTTAAGCTACCAATTAGCTTTTAAGGTTTCATTATTTCGAGTCAAATGGTATTTTACCATTTCCTTGAGTATATATCGTATATACACTCAATGTAGTCATAAGGATTTTCATTCTTATTTCTTTCGAATTAAGAGGTGCAACTCTATGACATAGTCATAAAGTTCAAACCATTCAACTAAGACGGTTTATAAATCCTTCTTGACTACCTTGGAGCTTGTGGTTTAGGAACTAGGTTGTTATATTTGTTGATTAATATCTTGTCTCTCAAAGAACCCATTCTTTGAGTTCTATGTCTCGTTCATTTGCGTTTAGGCAAATCATATTGTAGGATTACAATGAACTACCCAACAAAACAACATTTGTTAGTTGGTTTATAGAAGCGATATCCAAAAGCTAATTTAAGGATATCCTACAAGATTGTTATCAAACAAATATTGCTTATTAGCACACAACCCCAAATCTTAACATGCTTAAGATTTGTCTTTCTTTCTAACTACATCTTATGAAGTTATGAAAAATTTGGAAGATCTTCTAATTCACAATCGCATTGTTTTTAGAAGTGTATATATCCTATATATAGGTAATAGATAATAACCAACGAACTAAATCTTTATTCAAGTTCGTTCTTCTCCTAATGGAGAAATTCATTATCTTATGATGCTATTTTCCTTGATATCTTTCAAGGAAACTCATCTAAAGTGTTATCTTTCCTTGGATCAAATCTAAGGAGTTAAATACTTTAGACGTCTTACTCATCAACTTACATTTCTTGAATTCTTTGAAACCTTTTGCAAAGTATTCGGACTTGTGTTTATTCAAAGTAAACTATAGTCCAACCGAGAGTGATCTTCGGTGAATGTCATATAAGATGAGTAGTATTATGTTGTGGACTAGTGCCACTAACATCTAAGTGAATTAACCTCAACAACTTTGTGATTCTTTCTTCTTTCCAAAAGAATAAAGATTCGAACATTTCGCCTCTATACAATTTTAACAAGAAGGCATTGGATCCGGATCTAACGATCCAAAGCATCCATCCATAACCAACTCGTAATTTATGTTTTAGAGGTATCACAACTTAGTTGGGATTAGTCACTACCTTGCAACTTTTTGGGTTTTAAGCATCGTTATATTCTAAACAGTTAACACTACCACATCATCTCTACTATAGAGAAAATTAATTAGTTTACAATAATCTAATCATTCTTATTTGGCAGTTCATATGAGGAAGTAAGTACTATCTGCTTTCGCAGAGATCTATATTTTATTCACGTTTCCGAATGTGAAGTACTTTCTCTTCTCTCATTAATCTTCTACTTCTTATTAGCCACACTTTTACAACGATTTGTAAAACATAGTTACTAATACAGAATCAAGTATTCAAGTAGAAGAACCAACTGTTTTGAACCTTTTCAAGAACATTTTACAACACCTTCGAAAGAATGTGTTCTTGAAACTTGCAAGACATTTCTTGCATATACCCCTTCCAATGTCCATCCTTTCATAAAGAAAGTTTGTTCCCTTGGAGTTATTTTGTCTTCTTCATTTAACTTCTCCTTTGACTACAATAGTCATGGTCCCTAAACTCCCACTATCTCTCTTGAAACGTATTTCAATTGTGTTTTACACATCAAACGATTTGGAGAGAGTGTGGTTATTGTTCACTATATAGTTTACAATAAACTTAGTGAACGATTAGGATAGGGACACAAAGCTGAAGTCCTTATCTAGTTTCCGTCTCGTTAAGTGTTTTAACACTTCAACATACAATGATTCAAAATCATCATAAGTCCATGTTGATGGACTATTTTTGTCAACCAACCATTATGTTCTAAACATAATTACAAACATTCAAGAGTTGTTCAAGGCAACTCTCATTTCTTCATACAACGATTTGTAAGTGAAGAATCATGGCACATAAAGTGTCCATGCCCTTGTGCTTTCTTCTTAAGTTCCTTGTTCATGTAACAAAGAGACAAGCACTTATGTTTGCGTTGATTTAAGGTTTGTTCAAAGCAACTCTTATTTCTTCATACAACAATTTGTATTTGAAGAATTACGACATTTAAAATTGTTGTCCTCTTTATGATAGACTTATCTAACATGTTCTTCCAATGATACATTATCAATAGGAAGATTGTGAGGATGAGACTACTTAGGTACATTTACAATCCATTAAAGACAATCTATGGAATTGTAGTACTAAGTCCGGAAACTAAAGTATTCGGCTTTTCTTTGTCAAGTATTGGATAGCGTTTGCAAATATATTGGTAAACAAATACATAACAAATATAAATTGATTGATTTTAAGCTATTTGATTCGGGTCTTTAAATCACAATAACACCACCCACTATTTTTGGCAAATTCCATATCCCTCATCGGAATTCGAGAGTTTTGGAGGAAACTCTTAGTAGGTTATGGGAGACTCACTATTACCAAGCCCACCTCACGATGATACGATGTTGGCTAGCATTAATATCAATGAGAGAGTACGCTTACTCATTTACATCTTTATGTAATAACCCATCTAATTTGGCCTCTAGAGAATGATGCCTCACAATGATATGATGTTGGCTCCATTGCACTTAGTTAAGTCATTCCCACCATGCGAGTTCAAGTTAGGGGTCCAAGAACAACCTCACGATGATACGATGTTGGCTATTCTCTTTGCCTACCTTTCACAACATCAAGTATGCATATAGAATCCTCCCCGAGTGTAAGCATGCACTTTGTACTCCCCCATGATAGGGTGAAGCCGGTGTGCACGTCACAAACATTTGGACCTACCACGGTGGAAGGCCACGAAAGAGTGTTCAAAGCACTCTCACGCTTATCAACTTAATATTGGTTTGGTTGAGGGTTTTTAGGTCTCATCACATATAAACATACATTTTAATCCAATTAAAACATTTTTGGTCCTATCACAACTATTGGTCCATATGATTTATTTAGTTGTATATAATACTCCCACTAAGCTTTTAAAACGGTTTTTAAAGCAAGAGTATTTGATACTACTAACATAAGGTTTGCATTCATTGATGGACTATATAGTTGCCTTAGGGCCTTAGGATGACTATGAACCTTTTATTTAGATCCAACATGAGCCTTGTGTTGAATCTCGGACTAGGGATGGTGATTGATTTTAGTTACGCATTTAATCACATTAAGGCGTGTTGTCTTAGGGGCGTTGGACCCAACTACTTCATTTTCATGCATATCATATAAAGCAAGAAATAAGTACTTCAAAGTAAAGAAGAGCTTATGCTCTTTTACAACAATTGATCAAATCAAATTACTTTAAATTAAAGAAGAGCTTATGCTCTTTTACAACATTTGATCTAATCAAATTACAACCAAAATCTAATCTACACATTCCCATGGTTCAAACAAATTTGAAACGGCCTTTCACATAGCTCAATTATCGTAGGCTTAGGTTCATAATCACCCTTTAATTAATTAACACTTTAACTAATTAAATTGAATGCAACATTTTTCATTTGGTTTTTGTATCCATAAAATTTGATTTTAAATGGAGCTAACTAAATGAAAATCCAATTCTCATTTGAAGAGACAAAACAATTTTTGTTCTCTATTTAATTTGGGCCTAAATGTAATGACCTCAACTTATTTGGGCCATTATGCAATTAACCTCAACTTTTGGGCTATTTTGCAATTAGCCACAACTTTTGGGCCATAGTGCAATTAACCACAACTTTTGGGCTATTTTGCAAAAACTTAAACTTTTGGGGTCACTTTGTAAAAACACAAAAGTACACTACTTCATGTAATCACAACTAGAACCCAAAATTTTCCACAAATGTAAAAACTTCATTAAAGGAGCAAAACAATTTGTCCTTTAGCGTTTTTGGACCTAAACGTAAAAACGTAAACTTTTGGGCCAAAGTGCAAATACACAAAAGTATCAAAACTTTATGTAATTGCATGAAAGCCCCAAAAGTACTCCCACTAGGGAGTGGCCGGCCTTGGGAGACAAAGAATGGAGTGATGTGTGTGTTGATTTGTAGTTTTGACATAAAGAATGCATGTGGTGTGTGAAAGGGATTTAATCCTTACACACCCATTATTATCTCTTACACATTTCAAAACAAATATCTAACATATTTATATATGAAAAATCATAAAACAAAAACTTTATGAAATAAATCAAAACTTTGAATCAAAACACTAAACTTTTTGTTCTTGGCTAAAATGTCAAGAACAATGAAGAACACTCATGAAAAACTCAAAATTTTTCCATGATCATTTTTCACCCAAAAACATCCCAAAACCATTTAAACTTAAGGGAAATTTCATATAACCAAACTAGGGTACTTAGGGGTTCCAAAAGTCACTTGAAAAACATTTTAACAAGACAAACAAGAACCCAAAAATCACCCTTTTAATTTGGCCGAAAATCCCAAAATTCTTGGCACCAAATTTTAGCTTCAATATTCATGCTCATATGAACTACATCTACAACATTTGAGATGCCAAATTTTCCAACAAAATTTACATTCATAAAACAAGAATAAAGCTTGTAACATTTTACAACTTTTAAATCACATATTATGAAATACAAAACCCAAAAGGATTCACCAACTACTAGACCTAGGCTCTGATACCACTTGAAGGATTATTTTGAGAATACATGTTCATTTAAGCAATATCATTAGCATGCAATTAACAAATTAAAGGCGGAATCATGCTTGCATATACTTAAAAACAAAACATTAACCATGAATGTTCAAAGCCTAGTAGTTTGGTGAACCTTCAAACAACTCAAAACAAAGTGAGTTGAGATTTATACCTTTGTAGATTCCTCTTTGCTTAAGCAAAGGCTAATCACCCAAAGAGAGGGCCTTCATTCCTTGCATCTTAAAACTATGGATTTATATAGAAAGGATAGGTTCTCTAAGTTCTCAAAATTGAGAACCTCTAAGTTTCTACACCAAGGTTTTGATTAAGAAGAAATGAGTGACCTTGGAGGAGCTAGAGTGCTAGCTAAACCCTCCAAGGGTGGCCGGCCATTTCTAGAGAGAAGGGAGAGCTTTTCTTCTCTCCAATTTCCCAAAAACAACCCTTAATGAATTTTGGCTATAAAGTCATATTTATACCTTAATTCATTTGAGTGGCAAACTTGTAAATAAGTCCAAGTTTGCTACCCTTCACAATATGGCCGGCCTTAGGGATTTCATTGGGCAATTTGGCCTTTGTGAATCAATATTCATTAAGTTGTCATACAACTTAAGTTAATGGACTTGACGTTCGAAGCCCATTGGGCCTTAAGGTCCAAAACTATCCCGAGGTCTTTAACGAACTCATTCGTTTGATTAATTAACATATTAATTAATCCTTGCCATAAATAATTAAACCATTTAATTATTCTTACTCATCTCCGTTGAATCTTCAATCTTTACCTTACACGGTGTACGATCCATTAGGTTCCTTTTAGCGAGGCAGTGGGCGATTCAAACTCTTTTAAATCGATTGTGAATTTGAAACTAACTTTCAATTCTCCCTTTAGTGTTTACACACGTTTAGGGCTTCCACAAACCATGAGTGACACCTAGCAGCATATCATGGTTACCCAAGCTAATCAGAAGAGGTAGAGAACCTATTCAGTTTAGGATTACAAATGCAATACGGTCCTTCTCTAATACAATACTCTTGACCACATTGTTTGGTTTGATAGTTTTATTCATGTCTACTATCCAATGTGAATCTCGTGCTTATATGATTCTATTGAATGTGATCTGGAACACATTCCAACATCTCATTCATACTCTGGCCAGAGATTCTAAATCATATCATAGAGTATTCTCCCTCAACGGTTTGAAGGTTAGAGATCCCTTGTTGCGCATTCACTTGTCTCCATGACTAGATAGCTTGACCCCAACCATGCCGTGGACACTCCAAAGGAATGCCATTTGACATGATCAAAGATCAAGGACCTAACCACAAGACAACTATGATGCCTCAGGTCAAAGGACTAATTTGCATTATCCTAACCATGAGTTCTCACGTGACATGAATATGAGAACTCGTCGTTGATCGTGTTCAGTGAACTCATTCTCTATTGAGCACCTACGTACTTGTCTTGGTGTCACTCACATCAATGACTCGAGACTAGTCACTCTCCCTGAGAGAAGACATAGCACGTACTGATCTTAACGGACTGTCCATGCCCAATTGGTAATCCTATGATCAGGAACGTTTAGGATGTGTCTACGAAAGAATGGTCTCATGAATCTAACTTCTTTTAGATTGCATTCTCCCAATCACATATTCCTTGGACTTTATCGTTTAAGCATATAACATTTATATGAGACCGCTCAAACAATAATCTTTGCCCTTTATATTAAACTAGATTAGTTTAACATGTGAAATGTCCATAAAGTATCATCATATGATTGGTTTTAGGGCACATTTCCAACATGAACGACAATGCCCCAAATTAACCGTGACATCACTAGTTAATTCTCAGATTTTCCTTAAGTTATTAGATTGGATGACATCATTCGACAACCCAAAGCATTCTCCAAAAGTCCTCTACATGACATCATAATAGAGATACATTCAAAGATCATTACGTTCAATGAAAATCATAAGCATTGACAAAGCACTTATAACTATGACATCATGTTACTCATGCTAGGAATTTTACTTAACGTGATCGTGACCAACGACCTTCACTACATATGAATATAAGCTTGTAATGATTATGTGAAACTCACTTATACTCTAGCATCAGATTTATGCAAGCCAATTAAGTGTTGACCCTCAATCAACAAACACAAATAAGTTATCAATCCAACGGTTAAGCCAATTGCATTCAAAACTCAATAATCCATAACTGAAATTTATCAATTCAAAGTACAAACATAATCATGGCTTTGAAATCACCCCTAGCCAAGAGGGGTTTAGCCACTCATGTTCACAGCAAAGCAAAGTAAAACGAATTTAAACATCATAAACATGAAACGAAGTACACCTAAAAACGCTCCAATCTGCAAACTTGAAACGTCCAAGGCCTCCTTCTTCTCCGCCTTGCTGCGGCACAAATGTTTAAGGTTGTGGTGTAGGTGTATGGATGAAGGGTATAGTTTAGGATACAATGGGGCTACGGCAAGAGTGTAGAAGGGTCAGAAATTATGAATGATTGAGAGGGGAGTTGCGGCAAGAGAAAGGGTTTGTGTCTAGGATGTGTAAAGTCTGAATGGTGGTGAATGAATGGGTTTTTATATATATAGGTTCGGTTTAGGGTTCAGGAAAGGTGTTAAAACTTAGCTATTTTGGTTCCCTCATTGAATAGAAAAGATGTGAAACAAAATAGAAAGTGTTTTAAGGTCAGAAATTGGAGAGAAACCAAGGAAAAAGTGCGGCTTTGATATGAATGGAAAAGGTATGTTATTTAGGACACAAAAGAGGGAAGAAAAGGGTGGTTTGGGCGGCAAGGAAAACTAAGAGAAAAGGGAAGTGTCTTAAGTTCCAGAAAATAGAGTCAAAAGGGAATGTGATATGTGGCTGGTTTTATGGATACAAAAAGGGAAGATTTTTGGACACAAAACAAGAACAATCCCCCTTGCACGGCAAGGAAGAGAATTGAAATAGGAATGTGTTTAGGTCCAGAAAATAGGAAACAATAGGGGTGCTTGTGCGGCAAGGAACAAGGGAGTGCAAGGGGGTGCGGCAAGGTTTGTTTAGCAATGTTTAGGCTTCTAGAACCACCAATCGACTACCCTCACACATTTAGGACCCCTTATGTGGCTGAAACTTTGGTGAAGAAGGATTGGGAAACTTCCATTCCAAGAATAGAAACTCTTCAAGAATGGAAACCTTCGAAAATAGAAACTTCCAAACTTAGAAACTTCGGTTTCCAATTTTGACTCTTCATTCTTCATTCACCCCCTAGCTCATTTGCACTTCAATTTCATCCTTCCATTTAGCTCCAAGCATGTTCAAACCAACATAGGCCCAAAATCGCTCCAAAACGCACCATAATGCACTTCTTTGCTCTAATTGCCCAATGGACCTATAAACACACGAAAATGGCTTAAAGTACTAAAATAACTAGGTTCTAACAACGTAAATGCAAGGAAACAAGCTAGTTAAGTCGCATAAATATGCTCCTATCAAATGCTCCCACACTTAGCTTTTGCTAGTCCTCGAGCAAAACAAAAGAACTAAAACACAATCTAACCTTCCAACAATACCACAGGGATTTCCAATGCACATAACACATTAAAGATCATCACTTACATAGATTTTGGTCGTCCATACACTTAAACACACACTTAACCACATTCACTATTCACTAGATCACATTTAACCAATTAAAACAATGTTTTGAATGTAGTAACATGCCTTAGAGAATTCCCTCAAATCCTCACTAGATATGCACTCAATTTTCACTCAGATTTTCTAACTACACGCCCTACACTAAGTATATGTGAGAAGATTGATGTAAACATGAAAACTAATACTCACATATGTTTTAACAAAGAAAGCACTTTTCTGGAGTTATAATGTATGAATATGATGTCATGAAAGGAATGCCACCACTTAGATGCAAGAACCATTGACACCATATGCTCATACCAATTCCAAACTCCACATTATTGAACACATAACGATCAAGATAGAAGTGTAAGGGTTATAACGGGGCTAAAGGTGTTTGGCTAGCAAAGAAAGGATACGGAAAACAAAGGTCCTTAAAGAAATAGTGAGCAAAGCTATGGAATCAACTTAGAATTCACTTTTGAATGCAAACTCAAGTTTTTAACAAAAAGGGGAGAATTCACTCACTTTAGGGCCATATTTGATGTTTTGGACCCTTCCTTCAACAATCAACATTTAAACACTCATTTTTTTTCTTTTCAAGCTCTTTTTCCTTTCTTTCCTTCTTTTCTGTTCTATTTTTCTTCTCATACGTTTTTCAACTTTTTCTTTTCTTTTAAACCCCAAAAACATACATTGAGCTCAAAAGCAAACATTCCCTCCCCCACACTCATTTTCTTGCATAATGTAACTCAAAAGGAATTCATTTTAAGTCATGCTCACTATCTTTTTAAGAACAAGGGTGTGGACGGTCCTATTCTAGGCTAGGTAGGGATAATGTGGTTTAACAAAGAATAAAAGCTAAACAAGGCTCAACAGGGTTAATGATGCGAAATATATAAGCACACAAATTAAACCCTCTTTTTATCAATTGTAGCAAATATGTAAGTAGGGATCGTTCTAGGCCGGGGATTAGGAGGGATTGCTAAATCACTTGAAAACTGACTCAAAAATGTAAAAACAAAGTTAAAACACTAAACTAGACTCAAAGAATGCAAAACTATACTTTAAATTACTAAAACAAACCAAAAGACTCAAAACAGCAAGAAAACACTCAAAACTGCCTTAAAACCACTTTCTGGGCAGTTTTGAACACTAAAGAAGAATTTGGACGAAAATAGTTATAACTTGGCTCAAGACACTTAAAAACACAAACTAAATTGATTTCTAACTAATTTGACACTCAAAGTATAGGGGGAATTGGTTTTGACGAATTTGAAAACAAAACAAAAACTTTGTAAAACAAAACAGATTGTAAAACGAATTTGGTTTAAATGAATGGATGGGAAGCTAGCTAAGGGGTTCTGATAGGAGCATATTTATGCGCCTTAGTTTAGCTTGTTCTTGTGCATTTATAGTGTTTTTCCTTAGTAAAGTAGTCTTTTAAGTTAGTTTTATGTGTTTTCAGGTTTTAAGGGCAAAGTGTGCAAAAGGAAGCATTTTGGAGCCTTTTGGAGCAAATTAGAGCTTGGAAGGAAGGTCATATGCTTGGAGCCATGAGGATGGACGAAATTGAAGACTTGAAGATGATGATTCCTACTTGAGCAAGGTTTCCTAGTTGAAGTAGGAAAGTCCCTAATGGAAGATGGAATCCTAGTTGAAATAGGATTCCTAGTTAAAATGGGTTTCCTAGTTGAATTAGGATTCCTAGTGGAAATAGGTTTCCTAGTTGAATTGGGATTCCTAAAAGATTGAAGTTTTCCTACTCAAACAAGGTTTCCTACTTGAAGTAGGAAAGTTAAACCCCAAATGACCTCAAGTTGCAGCAACAAAGAAGTTTTCCAAGTCCAAGAAGGAAAAGAATTCCAAGATGAAGAAGGATTAGTTTTCCTAATCCTAATGCATAAAGATTTCAGCTATAAAAGGGATTTCTTTTCCTATTTGGAGCTTAAAACCTGATTTCTAGAAGCCTTATCCCTTCCTACAAAGGTGCCACACCTTATCCCTTGTTTTTCTAGGAATCAGCCACAAAACAACCTTTCTAGAAGGCCTTATCCCTTGTCCTACAAAAGTGACGCCCCAAACCTTTCTAGAACTTCTAGAAACCTAATTATTCCTTTCCCCCTTGGTTTCTAAAAGCCTTAGCCTTTTCCTTCAAGGATTGTGTGTTATTATCCTATACAAATTAGGCCTTTAAATCCTTTTCCTTTGCTACTTAGGGGCTGCGAATTTCAGCCTATAAATACACCCCTTGGCCGCACCATTTATTCATTCATTGACTCCACAAAATCAGAAATTCGCCAAGCACCATTCTCCCTAGTTCTAAGTCCTTGCCGCAGCCACCACCATACCTAAACACTACTACATCCCTCCACAACCATTCATCCATACACCTAAACCCTTAGAACCTGTTCTAGACCCTTTGCCGCACCAAGGAGGAGGAGAAGGAGGCTTGGAAGTTCATGCAATTCAAGTTCGCGTCGCTGGAATTTCTAGGTGTTTCTTTTCCTTTGATTTCAATGTTTAAATTTAATTCTCTTTGTTTTGTGCGTAGGGGGGATTCGAAATACATGTTTATGCTTGCGATATGATTTGATTACTTCTAATTGCGTTTCATAAGTTGTGAATTCAATTTACTTATCTGTTCGTATAAAAACTGATTTGTGTATGTTGATTAAGGGTCGACACTTAGTTTGCATGCATGAATTTGATGCTAGAATATAAGGGAGTTTCACCTAATAGTTACAAACTTATATTTACAAGTAGTGCAGGTTGATGATCTCAATCGAGTTAAGTAAATTCTTGGCATAAGTTTCATGCAATCATAGTAACGAGTGCTTCGTCAATGCTTATGGTTTTCATAGAACTTAATGATTCTTGCTTGTATCTCTATTATGCAATCATGTAGGGGACTTGTGGGGAATGCTTTGGGTTGTCGTATGCAATCATCCAATTCAATAACTTTAGGAAAATCTGAGGGTTAATTTAAGCGGACCTAATTGACTTGGGGCGTTGAGAATTCATGGTTTATTGAAAAGCAATTGGAAATCGTTTCGTATGCAAGTATAACATGTGTGGAGATGAACCCCTTAGCTAGCCTTTCATCCATTGTTTTAAACCAAAATCGTTTTCAAATCTGTTTTGTTTTACAAGTTTAGTTTTGTTTTCAAAATTCGTCAAAACTAATTCCCCCTTTTGTTTTCAAGTGTCAAATTAGTTAGAAAGTGTTTTAGTTTATGTTTTTAAGTGTTTCAAGTCAAGTTGTAACTATTTTCGTCCAAAATCTTCTTTAGTGTCCAAAACTGCCCAGAAAGTGGTTTTAAGGCAGTTTTGGGTGTTTTCTTGCTATTTTGAGTCTTTTGGTTTGTCTTAGTGTTTTAAACTCTAGTTTTGCATTCTTTGAGTCTAGTTTAGTGTTTTATATTATGTTTTTACGTTTTTGAGTCAAATCCAAGTGATTAACAATCCCTCCTAATCCCCGGTCCAGAACGATCCCTACTTACATTCTTCACTACAATTGATAAAAAGAGGGTTTAATTTGTGTGCGTATAATTCTCACATCAGGTTCTTCTCCACACATGTCATACTTGCATACAAAACGATTTCTCGCTGCTTTTCAATAAACCATGGATTTTCAATGCCCCAGATTAACCGTGAATTGCACTAATTAACCCTCCGATTTTCCTAACGTTATTGAATTGGATGATTGCATACGACAACCCAAAGCATTCCCCACAAGTTCCCTACATGAATTGCATAATAGAGATACAAGCAAGAATCATTAAGTTCTATGAAAACCATAAGCATTGACGAAGCATTCGTTACTATGAATTGCATGAAACCTATGCCAATAATTTACTTAACGCGATTGTGATCAACAACCTTTACTACTTGCGAATATAAGTTCATGACGATTAGGTGAAATTCCCTTATATCCTAGCATTAAATTTATGCATGCAAACTAAGCGGGCCCTCTTAACCAACATACACAAATCAGTTTTAGTTCAAACGGATAAGTAAATTGAAATCACAATTTATGAATCACAACTAGAGGTAATCAAATCATATAGCACGCATAAACATGGTTTCGAATCCCCCCTAGCCAAGGGGGTGGTTTAGTTCCTCATACATACAAAACAAAGATTAGTGAATTTAAACATTGAAATCAAAGGAGAGGAAACACCTAAAACTTCCAGGGACTAGAACTTGAATTGCATGAACGTTCCAAGCTTTCTTTTCCTCCTCTTTGCTGCGGCAATGGGTCTAGGGACAGGTTTTGGGTGGTATTTATATGGAGGAATGGATGTGGGATGGTGTGGTAGTGTTTAGAGGGGATGGTGGTTGCGGCAAGGATGGGAAAATATGGTGAATGGTGAAGGATGGCTGCGGCAAAGGTTGTGTGAATTGTGTGGTGTGAATTTTCTGAATGTGGAGAGTAGTATCTGCGGTAAGGGCTTAAATCACATATATATAGGCTCCTCAAACCCTAGCAAATCAGATTAGGATTTGTAGAACCCAAATCCACCAGGAAAAGGCTTAGAAATCAACATTAAACAAGGAATAGGTGCGAAAGATTGGCTAAGAAGGATAAGGCTTCTAGAAAGCCTTGCAAGGCAAGGAACTAGGGTCATCTAGAAGGCTAGGGTGTGGCAGGTTTTAAGGGTTAAGGATAGGGCTTCTAGAAGCCCAAATCCCTTGGGAATTAGGTGAAACTCACGGCACAACAAGGGAATGCTCTAGAACCTTCTTTTGTGTCCAACAATGTTTAGGAGACCTTTATGCATTAGGATTAGGAAAACTAATCCTTCTTCATCTTGGAATTCTTTTCCTTCTTGGACTTGGAAAACTTCTTTGTTGCTGCAACTTGAGGCCATTGGGGTTTAACTTTCCTACTTCAAGTAGGAAACCTTGTTTGAGTAGGAAACTTCAATCTTCTAGGAATCCCAATTCAACTAGGAAACCTATTTCCACTAGGAATCCTAATTCAACTAGGATTCCATTTTCCATTAGGGACTTTCCTACTTCAACTAGGAAACCTTGCTCAAGTAGGAATCATCATCTTCAAGTCTTCAATTTCGTCCATCCTCTTGGCTCCAAGCATATGATATCCATTCCAAGCTCTAATTTGCTCCAAAAGGCTCCAAAATGCATCCTTTTGCATACTTTGCCCTTAAAGCCTGAAAATACATAAAACTAGCTTAAAAGACTACTTTAACTAAGGAAAAACAATATAAATGCACAAGAACAAGCTAACTAAGGTGCATAAATATGCCCTTATCAAATTCCCCCACACTTAGCTTTTGCTAGTCCTCGAGCAAAACAAAACGAAAACAAACAAACAAAACGAACCAAACAAGTAGAACAAAACCTAAACCTTCCAACAATCGTCTCAGGGATTTCCAATGCACATGAAATGTTAAAAATCATCATTCCCACAGATTTTGGCCATCTTTACGCTTAAGCACATACTTAATCATAGTCACTACTTACTAGTTCACAAATAACCAATTAAAACGATGTTTTGAATGTAGTAACACGCCTTAGAGAATTCCCTCAATTCCTTAAAAGATATGCACGCAATCTGCACTCAGATTTTCTAACTGCACACCCTACACTAGTTATATGTGAGAAGATTGATGTAAATATAAAAACGAATGCTCACATATATGTATAACAAAGAACGCAATTTCCGGAGTTAATAACATGTTTAGATATGATCTCATGAATGGAACGCTACTACTTAGATGTGATAGAAGCATATTTATGCTACTTAATTGGCTTGTTCTCGTGCATTTACGTTGTGTTTCCTTAGTTATTTTAGTGTTTTAAGTCACTTTTGTGTGTTTTCAGGTTCTAAGGCCAAAGTGTGCAAGAAGATGCAAATTGGAGCCTTTTGGAGCAGAAGGAATGGATGAATTAAAGAATTGAAGAAGTAAGGATTCCTAATCAACGAAGGATTCCTAATTGAAGATGGATTCCTACTCAATTGAGGATTCATAGAAGAACAAGGATTCCTACTCCAACAAGGATTCCTACTTGAAGTAGGAAAGTTAAGCCAAGGTTTCCTATTTTGGTTTGACCTTTCCTAATCTCAAAGTCCTTAATTTCCAGCCACTTTGAAGGCCTTATATGCACTTTGGGACACAAAATAAAGGCCCTAGACCCCTTAGGGATCTTTGCCGCACCTTACCCTTTCTCACATTCCCTTGCCGTGCAAGGAGGTTCTTCTCCCATCAGTTTTAGGACACTTAGACTTTCCCAAAGACTTTTGCCGCACCTTGTGAGGGATCCCTGACCTTTCCTCTTCCTTGCCGTGCAAGGAAGAGTGTTTCTTTCCTAATTTCTGAATTAAAACACATTCCTTTTGTGTTTTAAGCCCTAGCCGCACCTTCTAGTTTATTTCCTTTAATTTCCTGATTTGATTTCCTATTTCAAAGAGCGTTAGACTTAATTTCTGATTACCTAAATAAACCTAGGGTTTTAATTCCTGATTTCCTTTAAATAAACCTCCTTGTTGCAGCCACAAAAGATACCATTCACATCCATTCTCTCCCATTCACGCCTAAAACACAACCATACTTACTGCCGCATCAATCCTTCACCATTATCCATATTTTCTGATCCCAAACACCTCTAGCCACACCATATATCCATTCTAAACACCATTCTACCTTTCTATACCGTCCATAACCCCAAAAACCTATCACCATTTGTGTGCCGCAGCAAGAAGAAAGAAGGAAGGACCCTTGGATTTTCAAGCTTCAGTTTTGGTGCATTCTAGGTGTAATTCGTTTTATGATTTCATTGTGTAATCTGTTTTCCTTTCGTTTTGCTATGAACATGAGTGGCTAAACCCCTATTGGTTAGGGGTGATTTCGAAGCCATGACTATGTGTGCAATTTGATTTGATAAATTCCAGTTATGAATTCTTGATTTGTGAATGCAATTGGCTTAATTGTTCAAGTAATAACGTATTTTTGTTTGTTAATTAGGGGTCGACACTTAATTGGCATACATAAGTATGATGCTAGAATATAAGGATGTTTCACATAATCCTCACAAACTTATATTCCTATGTAGTGAAGGTTGCTAGTCACAATCGCATTAAGTTCAATTCCTAGCATGAGTGACATGATGCCATAGTTACAAGTTCTTTGTCATTGCCTATGATTTTCATTGAACGTAATGATCTTTGATCGTATCTCTATTATGATGTCATGTAGGGGACCTTTGGAGGAGAGAAGAAGTGTGCCGTGCATTCCAAAGGAGTGAGGGAGCCTCGCGCAAGCAATCTGCCACCATTGGAGTGTTTGGAGTTCTTTCTTTTCTTGTTTCTGTTTTCATGTTTAATTTAATTTGCTTTTCAATTATGTTAAACATGTGGAACTAATTCCTTTATAGTTAGAGGCAAATTTGAAGCCATGGACATATGTTGGTTATGATTTGATTTACTCCAGTTATGAATTCATGAACTATGGATGTGGTTTACTTTTCTGTTTTGATTAAGAACTTGTTTATGTAAGTGGGTTGAGGGTCGACACTTAATTTGCATGCCTAAACTTGATGCTAGGATATAAGGGAATTTCACCTAATCGTTATGAACTTATATTCATGAGTAGTAAAGATCGCTCGTCACAATTGTGTTTAGTAAACCCTAGGTTGGATTAACATGCGTATTCCATAGTTATGAATGCTTAGTCAATGTTTATGATTTCCATTGAACTTAATGATCTTTGTTGAATGTCTCTATCATGCATATTCCATAGTTAGGGACTTTGATGAGGAATAACTTGGTTGCAATGCGTATCCCATTCAATTAAATGAATCTAGGGAAATCTGAGAATTAATTAGTTCAATACAATTAATTTGGGGCATTGTCATTCATAAGTTTGTTGGAATCATAACTGGGAATCAAATTGTATGCATATGTTCATGTGTGGATAAGGACCCCTCTAACTAGTTTCATCATCCTATTTCATCAAAATCTGTTTTGTTTAAAGTTTATTTACAAGTTTCTGTTTTAGATTCAATTTCGTCAAAATCAATCCCCCATTTATTTTAAAGTGTTAGATTAGTTAGAAATCAACTTAGTTTGTGTTTTTAAGTGTCTTGAGTCAAGTTATAACCTATTTAAGTCAAAATTAGTGTTTGTGCTCAAAACTGCCCAGAAAGTGGTTTTAAGGCAGTTTTGAGTGTTTCTGTGTTGTTTTGAGTCTTTTGGTTTGTTTAAGTGTTTTAAACTCTAGTTTTGCATTCTTTGAGTCTAGTTTAGTGTTTTACATTGTGTTTTTACGTTTTTGAGTCAGTTTCACATTGATTAGCATCCCTAGTTAATCCCCGATCTAGAACGATCCTTATTTGCTCATATACTACAATTGTCATCCATAGGGTTTAATTTGTGTGTCAAGTTAATTTTCACATCAGAATTGTAAAACTACCTGGATCTTTTCATTTAGGGGGCAGTTTGGGTTGCAAGATGGCTGAGACGTTTTCACCCACTTTTACAACCTCCTTGGTCGAAATCCTCCTCCTATTAGTTTAAAGTTCCTTCAAGAACTTGGCGTACCTCGGGACTTGCTTGATTGCATCCAAAAGAGGGATATTGACTTGAACTTTCCGAAACGTCTCAAGAATGTCCTTTTCAGCTTCCTCTTTCTTTGTTTGCTTAAACCTATTAGGAAAAGGAACATTCGAAGGAAAAACATTAGTAGGAACTGAATTTGACACGTTTTTACCTTTATTGGACAAATTAGATGGTTTAGGATCACATGGGGCTTGCGGCAAAGGTGTTTCCACCTTGGCCGTCAGTGGGCTTTGTTCCTCCTCTTCAATTCTCAACTCTTCCTCCTCGTTGGAACGTGATTTGGATGGTTTAGGGTCAGATTCGACTTGTTTTCCACTTCGCAAACTCATAGCTTTTGCAGATTCGAATCCACCTTTCAGATTGACCACGGTTGAACTTGGCAACCTACCTTGCTCTCGAAATTGTCCCATGAACTCGGCAATCTGCCCTACTTGCTTCTCCAACTCATCCACCTTCTTGTCCCCAGTTTGCATACCCTGCGCCATAGAAGTTAGTAATTGAAAAATCTGATCATTATCAATTGAAGAACCTGATTTGTTTTGGGCAGGTTGTGCTTGGGCTTGTGTTGGTGCCAACGGCTTTTGATAGAAACCCGGGGGTTGTTGCCTAAATCCGCTTTGTTGTTGGCCTTGTTTGGGTTCTCGCCATTTGAAATTTGGATGATCACGCCAACCGGGATTGTAAGTATTGGAAAAAGGATCACCACGTGGTTGGTATTAATTGCCAAAACCCACGGCATTGAGTGTCTCCCATCCTCCATTCTCTATCAATTGTGGGCACTTATCCGTGGGATGTCCTTGCATGGAGCACACACCACAAGAAGCTACGGTTTGGACCTTTGGACCTTCCACCACCTGAGAAAGCAAAGTAGTAAGGTTAGCCATTTGATTTTGAAGTTCGGTTATAGCATTTATCTCATTCACTTGGTGTTGCCGTGGGATGCTCCTTTGTCCAACGCCTTCGTATTGTTGAGCGTTCAACGCTCGATTAGCAATCAAGGTCTTTGCTGCCTGATAGGGGCATATTTATGCTACTTAGTGATAGGAGCATATTTATGCTACTTAGTTAGCTTGTTTTCTTGCACTTACATAGTTAGTTATCGTTTATTATAGTGATTTAAGATATTTTCGTGTATTTGTAGGTTCAAATGGCAAGTGAAGCAAGAAAGTGCGTTTTGGTGCATTTTAGAGCTAAATTGAGCTTAAATGGAGTACATGCATATGGAGCACCATGGATGGACGAGTTTGGAGCTAAATTGAGCTAAGGAGTGAATGAAGATGTGAAGAATGGAATTAAAGGCGAATGACGAATAAAGAGTCAAAAGTGGAAACCGAAGTTTCTAAGTTTGGAAGTTTCTAATTCCGAAGGTTTCCATTTTTGAAGAGTTTCTATTCTTGGAATGGAGATGTCCTAATCTTGTCTAGAAGGCCATTTTTGGGCCTATGTCAATGCCGCACTATCTAAGCCTTATCCATCTTGGATTTCAAATTTGAGTGGCCTTGTTTTGGGTTAATTGGGCCAAAGCTATTTTTCCTTGTGGACTTCCACTTTGTACCGCACCTAGGGCTTTCTAGAACTAATTTTGCCTTGCCTTGCAAGGCCTTTCCTTGGCCCTAACAAATCAGCCGCACCTAAACCCTAGCCACCCCCTTTGTGCCGCACATAATTCTTTCTAGAAACCCTAGCCCTTTAAACCAAATCAGCCGCACCCTAGGGCCCAATTCCCTTTAGTTTCTGATTGTTTTAACCTAATTTCTGATGGATTTGGCCTTCTAGAAGCCTTAAACCTGATTCACCTAGGGTTAGAAGTCTATATATTTGTGTTTAAGGGTTGGCCGCACCATTCATTCACTCCTCCATTCAGAAATTAAAAGGTGCCGCACACTCCCTTCTTCCATCCATTGATCCGCAAGCTTTCATACACACCACCCATCACCACCGTGCCTATCACCACTCCACCATCACCACCGTGCCCTTGCTACCACCACCCCACCGTGCGCACCACCTTTGGAGGCTAGGAGAAGAGTGCACCGTGCAGTCCAAGGGGGAGAAGAAGGCTTATGCAAGAATCTGCCACCATTGGAGTGTTTGGAGTTCTTTCTTTCCTTGTTTCTGTTTTCATGTTTAATTTAATTCGTTGTTCAATTATGTTAAACATGTGGAACTAATTTCTTTATAGTTAGAGGCGAATTTGAAGCCATGGACATATGTTGGTTATGATTTGATTTACTCCAGTTATGAATTCATGAACTTTGGATGTGGTTTACTTTTCTGTTTTGATTAAGAACTTGTTTATGTATGTGGGTTGAGGGTCGACACTTAATTTGCATGCTTAAACTCGATGCTAGGATATAAGGGAATTTCACCTAATCGTTATTAACTTATATTCATGAGTAGTAAAGATCGCTAGTCACGATTGTGTTTAGTAAACCCTAGGTTGGATTAACATGCGTATTCCATAGTTATGAATGCCTAGTCGTTGTTTATGATTTCCATTGAACTTAATGATTCTTGTTGAATGTCTCTATCATGCGTATTCCATAGTTAGGGACTTTGATGAGGAATAATTTGGTTGCGATGCGTATTCCATTCAATTCAATGAATCTAGGGAAATCTGAGAATTAATTAGTTCAATACAATTAATTTGGGACATCGTCATTCATAAGTTTGTTGAAATCATAACTGGGAATCAAGTTATATGCATATGTTCATGTGTGGATAAGGAACCCTCTAACTAGTTTCTCAATCCATTCAATTCACCAAAATCTGTTTAGAATCTGTTTTGTTTTCAAGTTTCTGTTTTAATTCTAAATTCGTCAAAACCAATCCCCCATTTATTTTAAAGTGTTAGATTAGTTAGAAATACATTTAGATTGTGTTCCTAGGAGTTTTGAGTCAAGTTAGAACCAATTTTCGTCAAAAATTGTGTTTGTGCTCAAAACTGCCCAGAAAGTGATTTTGAGGCAGTTTTGAGTGTTTCTGGGCTGTTTTGAGTCTTTTGCTTTGTTTTAGTGTTTTAAACTCTAGTTTTGCATTCTTTGAGTCTAGTTTAGTGTCTTATATTGTGTTTTTACGTTTTTAAGTCAGTTTCACATTGATTAGCATCCCTAGTTAATCCCCGGTCTAGAACGATCCCTATTTGCTCATATACTACAATTGTCATCCATAGGGTTTAATTTGAGTGTCAATCTCATTTTCACATCACTTAGTTAGCTTGTTTTCTTGCACTTACGTAGTTAGTTATCGTTTATTATAGCGATTTAAGCTATTTTCGTGTGTTTGTAGGTCCAAATGGCAAGTGAAGCAAGGAATTGCGTTTTGGTGCATTTTAGGGCTAAATTGAGCTTAAATGGAGTGCGTGCATGTGGAATGCAATGGATGGACGAAATTGGAGTCAATTGAGGCTAGGATTAAGCTACAATTCTGGAGAAACAAGTTGAGACAAAGAAGATAAGGAAAGAGCAAGAAATATGGAACATTATCCAAAACATTATCCAAACCAACCTTATCGTATCTTATCGTATCTTATCTTGTTGAACCTTACCTTATCTTATCCTATCTTATCCTTGTTGGAAATATGCCCTGAAAGTCAATCTTTGGAAGAAACCTTTCAGGACATTGCATTGATGTGTATATATGACTCTTATACATCGGAAGGCAAAGATACTAACTAGGACTATCTCAATGAACAAAATATGTCCTAAATAGTGAATCCATGGACAATGGATCGATGGAAGAAGTAATCTAATGATGTTAGACTACAGAGACCTTCTTCACATAACCATCATGTCCAAAAGGTTCCTGGTCATAGGATTGTCGGAGGGATACTGACAATGCATAGATCAGTACATACTATGTCCGCTTCAAATGGAAGGATGGAAAGTCTCATCCCATTCGTGTAGTGACACTAAGACAGGTATGTAGGTGCTCATTAAGGGAAGGAGTTCACAGAAAACAATCGAATGAGAGTACTTGCATGGAGGTCTACTCACATGTCAAGCAAGTAACTCTGATAGTTGGAATAATGTAAGTAATCCTTTGACCTGAGACATCATAGATGTCTAATGGTTAGGTCCTTGATCTTTGATCATGTCAAATGGCATTCCATTGGAGAGTCCACGGTATTGTCGGGGTCAAGCTATCTAAACATGTAGGCATGTGAATGGTCAACAAGGGATCTCTAATCCTCGTTAAGAGAGGATGAATACTCTAAGATATGATTCGGGAATCTTCAACCGAAGTATCGAGCGTAGTAAAGGAAAGCGTTCCTATACGACTCAAGTGAATCATATAAGAATGCATAATCACATTAGGGGTTTGACATAGTACATCCATACCCTAGTGATGTGATTAAGAGTATTGTATTAGAGAAGGATCGAATTGCATTGTAATTCCAACTGAATAGGTTCTCTGAATAACTTCTACATTAGCTTGGGTAGCCATGACATATGTTTAGATGCCACTCATGGCTTGTGAGTTCTTCTAGATGATTAATTGTAATTGTCAAAGGAGAACGTGAATTAAAAGTAAGTTTTAATTCATCAAGTGATTGGATTAAATCAATTGGATTGATGCCAATCATCTCACTGCCTTGCTAATTGGAACCTAAAAGATTGTTCACCAATACACTCTTGTAGTGAGTAACCAATGGATGATGGAAATAATTAATTAAGTGTGGTGATTAATTTAGAAAGTCTAAAGAAATCATAAAAGTGATAAAAGATCGTTTTGGGCTTAAAGAAACGTTCGGGTTTAATTGGGCCCATTGGGCCTAAACCCATTGGGCTTTTATTCAAGCATTGGATGACTTGAAATAATAAAAGCCCAAAGCCCAAATAATCACACTAAGGGCCGGCCACAATGAGGAGGTGAGAAGGTCAAATGTTGACTTGTTTCCTTTTGTCTATAAAAGCAACATTATAGCAAATATCTCACTTAGGGTTATTGTGTGTTCAAAAACAAAATAGAGAAAAAGAAAACATCTCTCTAGAACACAAAAGTGGCCGGCCACCTTGGGGGAAATTTTAGCTAATCATCTAATCACCCCTTTGGTTATTCCTTCATCCTTCTCACTACACTAGTGGGTGAGGATCTTTAAAGGTTTCCTCTTTGGAAACTTAAAGAGAACCTTGGAGCACTCAATCTCACAAAGTGGAGGAGGCAAGGAGGGAGGCTAGGCTCAAAGACTTTGAGGAGCAAAGATCTTGGAGGTGGTCCATCCTTGGTCTTAAGAGTAGATCAAGAGGTACAAATCTACTCCTTAACTTTGTTCTTCAATAAAATAATTTGTGATGCATCTTACATAAACCTATGCATCTTGAAGGGGATTTAAATGACTAGAGCTTTAATATTAATTGTTAACATGCTTCCGTTGTTTTCGTATATATATTATGATTTGTATATGCATGTTAGTCAGTAGAAATCCCTAATGAATCTCATAAATTCTTTCAATCCTCACATTATCCTATCTTAATTCCTTCTAGAGGGGGGATTTCTTATCCTATTTGGAGGCCTAAAATCTGATTTCTAGAAGACCTTATCTCTCCCTACAAAGGTGCCGCACCCTTCCCTTCTAGAGGACCCTAATTCCTTGCCTTGCAAGGCTTTCTAGAAGCCCTATCTTATCCTATAGAACCTGCCGCACCTTTTACCCTAATTCCCTTTGGATTTCAGATTTAATTGGCCCTTTTCCTTGTGGATTTGGGTTAATTGGGCCATAAACCCTTTTCCTTATTGGACTTACAATTCCTGCTGGACTTAGGGGGCCTAATCCATCAATTAAACTAAATCCAAGCCCTAATCTGAATTGACCTAGGGTTTGGTGATGCGATGAATAAGCAAACACACAAATTAAACCCTCTTGTTGACAATTGTAGTATATATGCAAGTAGGGATCGTTCTAAACTGGGGATTAGGAGGGATTGCTAATCTATATAAAATAAACTTAGAAACACTAAATAAAACTTTAAAAACACAAATCTAAAATGAAAACACTTCACTAGATTCAAATGATTTCAACTAAACTAGAATAACTGTTGGAGTTTTTCCTTCCTAATGCTAAAGACATGTTGAGTATAATAACACAAGTAAGGGTGTCGAATCCACAGGGACTAATTAGACCTATGTAACCACTTGTTTTGCAAGAACTTTACTAGAAAATAAAACTAATCAATTTAGGCAGATTTGATGTTGTAACTTGAAACACAAAGAAATGAAATGAATACAAGTAAATGAAATAACAAGTAAGATAAGGAGGTAGAACCAATGGAGTTGAGACTCGGGACTTGTATCAATAGAGAGAAGGTTAGGGATTCGGTTTCACCATAGCTAATTGATTCCATGTTTGTTAATTCAAGTTATGCTCACCCATCTATCTATTTCTTGAGTTTGTTTCACTTTAGTTATGATCATCCATATGATGTGTGGTTTTGATCAAGTATTCCTAGTTATGGACCTAATTGTGATGTGCAACTTCGGTTCTTAATCAAGAATGTGTTAAGCATAAGAAACTTTCATAAAACCAAAGGAAACACTTGGCAGGATGTATGCCAAACATTCCCTTCATTCATTCCCATATCTGCCAAGGTTATGCATGATGTGTGCTATAAGATTGGCTAAACAACTTATGGTTAATTCAAATGGTGATCAAGCATTAAAATCAACACACTAAGTGACAATTAAAATCATAGAATGAAACAAGAAATAGAATGATAAACTGAGCATTTCCGAGTTAACTACATGGCAATCTTGCTAGGCTACATCGAATCCCTATAGAGAGATTAGTTACACTTCATGTTTACAAAGATTTGACATAGAAATATAACATGAGTGTACATAGAATTGAGAAGAAGAACCCCTTGAAGCAAAACTATGTTGAAGATCACTTGGGAATGGCCTTCGGTGCAAGCTCTCCAAGTGTGGCGTAGTCCTCCAAGAATGGTGTAGATGAATGTGGCACGGTGATGATGAAATGGTTTCTGTGAAATGGGAGAGAATGGGCAGAAATGGCGTGGTGTTTTGTGTTTTGGGAGTAAGGATGAATGTAGTAGTGTAGGGTTGTGGAATTGGAGAGTTTGTGCCGAATTGAAGATTCATTTTTCCCCCTTCAGATTTCTTTACACTTAAAGAGAATGAATGGAATAGCTTTTCAGGTTTAGATCCAAGATTGGATCTCAACAAATGTAAAATATGGGATGCAAGTGTGTGTAATGATGGGGAATTCAATTTCTGAAATGGATAGTGCATGGCATGGGGAAAATGGGCAAGCATGTGGTCATTTTGAATGGAGAAGCATGTGAAAACTGTAATGACAGGCTGGCAAGGGATAGAAAAGGCACGGCATGGGTGAAATTGTTTGTGAAATTGCATGGCTGAAAGGTTTAACTAATGGGAAGGGTAGAAAATGTGAGTTAATGCATGGCAAGGTGGTGAAATCACCCAAATCCGAATCCAATGCATGTGCCATGCATAGGTTCTCCAATATGGCCGAATTGCACCATTCTTCCCTCCATATTACTTCCTGAAATTCCAGCAACCAACATGCTTAGATACTTCATTTGGACTTCAAAAATCCATCTCCATGCTTGAAGTAATTCTCGGCTACCAAATGTGGTGTTTTTGCTTCATTATCCTTCCAATTGATCCTAACACACACATAGCTGCACACTAACACAAAATGATGTAAAATGCAACTAGTTTAAATCAAACACACCACAAAGACACAAAATATGGATGCTATAAATGCATATGAAATGTGAACTATCAAATACCCCCAAACCTGGTTTTTGCTAGTCCACGAGCAAACTTAGAATTAAAACACACAAAACACTAACATCTAACAAACATTTATCATCTAACTAAACGATTGCATTGAGCATATGCAACAAGCCTTTGAACCCCTAGGTGTCCCTAGTTGGAGGAGTTGTGTCTCCTGAGGGTTTACATTGATGACACCCTCAAACATCAACAAAATCTGCAAACAACTTGGTTAAACATGCTTTAAACAAACTTAATCAAAACCAATGAAAACTTTGTATTACACTCAAACTCAAAAGGCCTTGCCATTCCAAAGAATCATATCAAGTGTAATGTATAAAGATAGTGCACCATGTCTTACAACTTCAAGGTCACCATACCCAAATGCTTAAGAATGAATTCGCCTCAACTCTATTCCTCACGGTTCCACTCAAGTTCTCACTCAGATCCTAAGGTTTTGGTCTCTCTACTAACATATGTGAGTGAAGTTATGTAAAGGAAATCAAAATTCTCACATATGAAACTTGAAATGAAAGCACAATTTCTGAGTAGATCTCATAAAATGAATCAAATACCAAGAATATAGATAACCACACACTTAACATCACCCATGAATACATCCTCAATGATCAACTAGGTCTTTCTCAAGATTGTAATGTAAGGCTTAGGTTAGGGGTTTATGAAAGAAGTGATATGAAATACTAGAACTTGGGGCATACCAAAGTGTCTTTGAGGTCCATGCTTTTCACTTGCATTTTTCTTTCTTCTTCATTTTTGGCGTCCAAGACCTATGTCTTATAATGAGGAGATTTGGGACTTGATTTCACTTGATTCTCTTCTTTGTTAACTTCTTTTTTTTTTTTTTTTAGAATCACACTTCACATAGGTCTTCGGTACACGCCACAATCTTGTTCTATTATTCAAGCTACCTTTAGAGTTCATCACCATGGTATTCCCCAAGCTATAAGGTACGGCTTGCATTGAGCTAAAATGGGGTAGAGTATGGTGTGTGGGTGATGAAAGAATTAGGCAAAAGTGTTTGGCTGCAAAGGGGTGAATGGAACACACAAAGGGATAGGATTTTAGCCATTTAGTAGTTAAAACATGCATAGCCTAACATCATCTCATTGAGTTCCTTCATGAATGGTACTAAACACATGGTATCTACAAAGGAGAGTAATTCGTAGCATTCAAACAAAATATAAGTAATGAGATCATTTAAAGTGAAATTTGAAAAAAACAAGATAGGAGTCGAAACACTTTAAACACTCTCAACGAAGCAATTTAGGCTCAAAATACTCACTAGGGTAGTCTCCACTATTCTTCTTTGTGAATTTGAGTATGGTACCTCTATCCTCATATCTTCAAGTGTAACAACTTTATACATGACAACAAGATACAACACTTTTTTATAGTGACCCCAAAGTTTGTTTGCAAACATAGCTCTCATATACATTCATATTCTCATATACATTCATATTAGTAAGTAAAAACATATTTAACCAAGACCAACATAAATAAACACAAAAACAAACCTTTCAACACTCAAACAAACAACTTAACCAAAACATAACATAAAACTTTCCATCCATAATACCCCCGAACCTAGTTTAAGCATTGTCCTCAATGTTTACATTTGAATGTAGTGCAAGTAGGCAAACAATATGGAATGGAAACAACATAAACACAACATAAGGAAAGAACACAAACCACACTAGGTTGCCTCCTAGCAAGCGCTTTATTTAATGTCTAGGCAAGACATGGAAGCTTGTTCATGGTGTTGTAAATTCAAGGTAATCCACAACTTGATACATTAGCTCATCCTCCACATTGTCCAAATATGGTTTCAATCTCTGCCCATTGACTTTAAAAGAGGTGCCATTCTTCATGCTCTCAATCTCCACAGCTCCGTGGGGAAATGTTTGCACCACTTTGAATGGTCCAACCCACCTAGACTTCAATTTTCCTGGAAAAAGTCTCAAACGTGAGTCATACAAAAGTACTTTCATACCTTGGTGAAACTCCTTCCTTAGGATGGCCTTGTCATGATAGAGCTTAGTCCTTTCCTTGTAGATTTTGGCATTCTCATATGCCTCATTTCTAAGCTCTTCCAACTCATTAAGTTGGAGCTTTCTTGCTATTCCCGCATCTTTGTAATCAAAGTTGAACTTCTTGATGGCCCAATATGCACGGTGTTCAAGCTCCATTGGCAAATGACAAGCTTTCCCAAACACAAGTCGATATGGACTCATGCCAATGGGGGTCTTGTATGCTGTCCTATATGCCCAAAGTGCATCATTCAACCTCAATGACCAATCCTTCCTTGTAGGGCTCACGGTCTTCATCAAAATGTTCTTGATCTCCCTATTGCTAATCTCCACTTGTCCAGAGGTTTGAGGATGGTACTGGGTAGATACTTTGTGGTTGATGTTGTACTTCTTCATCAAGGATTCAAAGGGTTTGTTGCAGAAATGGGTACCACCATCACTAATAATAGCTCTTGGTGTTCCAAACCTACAAAAAATCACATCTTTAAGAAAATTCAAAACAACCTTATGATCATTAGTTCTTGTAGCAATGGCTTCAACCCATTTAGATACATAATCTACGGCTACTAAGATGTACAAGTAACCAAAAGAAGATGGGAATGGTCCCATGAAATCGATTCCCCAAACATCAAAGAGTTCTACCACCAAAATGTTGTTCAAAGGCATCTCATTCCTTCGGCTTATGTTCCCCATTTTCTGGCACCTATCACACTTAGAACAAAAATCAAAAGCATCTTTGAATAAGGTAGGCCAAAAGAAACCAGATTGTAAAACCTTTAGGGATGTCTTTTTGGCACCAAAATGTCCTCCACATGCCAATGTATGGCTAAATGTTAGAATGCTTTGTTGCTCACTCTCCGGGACACATCTCCTAATGATTTGGTCAGGACAATACTTAAACAAGTATGGTTCATCCCAAATGTAATGCTTTACCATGGCAAGGAACTTCTTTCTTTCCTGAAAAGAAATGTCATTTCTAAATACACCACAAGCAAGGTAATTGACAAAATCAGCATACCATGGTTCCTTTTCTTGAACAACAAAGAGTTGTTCATCTGGAAATGATTCATTTAGAGGCAAGGGTTGTCCAACTCCATGGTTCTCATCAAGCCTAGACAAATGGTCAGCCACAACATTGTCACTTCCCTTCTTATCTCGAATTTCCAAATCAAACTCTTGTAGTAAGAGTATCCATCTAATTAGGCGCGGTTTAGCATCCTTCTTTGTCATCAAATACCTAAGGGCTGCATGATCAGAAAACACAATGACTTTAGATCCCACAAGATATGACCTAAACTTCTCTAAAGCAAAGACAATAGCAAGCAACTCCTTTTCAGTTGTGGAGTAGTTAAGTTGAGCATCATTTAGAGTTCGGCTTGCATAGTAGATCACATGTGGGAGCTTGTTCACCCTTTGTCCTAAAACTGCACCAATAGCATAATCAGAGGCATCACACATCAATTCAAAAGGTAGAGACCAATCTGGTGCCATAATGATAGGAGCCGAAGTTAGTTCATGTTTCAAAGTATTGAATGCATCCATACAAGCTTTATCAAAGTGAAACACAACATCTTTAGCTAACAAATTGCATAATGGCCGAGTTATCATTGAAAAATTCTTAATGAAACGTCTATAAAAGCCTGCATGCCCTAAGAAACTTCTCACTCCCTTCACGGTTGTGGGAGCTGCCATAGTGTTGATAATGTCAATTTTGGCTTTGTCTACCTCCATTCCTTTGCTAGAGATTACATGTCCCAAAACAATGCCTTGTTTCACCATGAATTGGCATTTTTCCCAATTGAGAACCAAATTTGTTTCTTGGCATCTTTGAAGCACCAAAGAGAGATGGTTAAGACATTCATCAAAAGAAGAACCAAACACTGAAAAATCATCCATGAATACCTCAATGAACCTTTCCACCATGTCAGAAAAGATTGCCAACATACATCTTTGGAATGTGGCCGGGGCATTGCAAAGTCCAAAGGGCATTCTCCTATATGCAAATGTGCCAAAGGGGCAAGTGAATGTAGTTTTCTCTTGATCCTCGGGGGCAATTGCAATTTGATTGTAACCTGAGTAACCATCAAGAAAACAATAATGTGAATAACCTGCCAATCTCTCAAGCATTTGATCTATGAAAGGCATGGGAAAGTAATCTTTTCTAGTGTTAGAATTCAACTTCCTGTAATCGGTGCAAACTCTCCAACTAGCCGTGGGTCTTGTGGGCACAAGTTCTTGGTTTTCATTTCTCATTACTGAGATTCCCACCTTCTTTGGTACCACTTGAATGGCACTCACCCATTTGCTATCAGAAATGGGATATATGATCCCCACATCTAACAACTTCAAGACCTCATCCCTAACAACTTCTTTCATGTGTGGATTGAGCCTTCTTTGTGGCTCACGGGTTGTCTTTGCTCCATCCTCCAAAAGGATCCTATGCATGCACCTAGTAGGGCTTATTCCCTTGATATCTGCAATAGACCAACCAATAGCCGATTTGGACTCTTTTAACACCCTAAGTAGTTTATCATCTTCATTAGGTGTTAGGTCCGAGGCTATGATAACTGGAAGAGTTTCAAACTCAGCTAGATATGCATATTTTAGATGTGGTGGAAGTGGTTTAAGTTCAAGTTTAGGTGCCTTAACAATGGAAGGGATTAAATGTGACCTTGATGGTTCTAATGACTCTACAAGAGGTGAAACATTTAAAGGATATGGTGCTAATGCTTCCAAGGCAGCAACCACTTCCATGAGTGCATCTTCATCATCAAACTCATCTTGAGATTGAGTCAAAACAGTTTGTAATGGTTCATTAGATTGTGCCTGCAAGAACTTAGAGAAAACAAGTGAATCAAGCACATCAATGGCATAGCAATCAAGAGATGAAGAAGGATGAGAAAGAGACTCAAACACTTTGAATTGGACGGTCTCTCCTAGCACTGTCATAGTGAGGAGTCCATTTTGCACATCAATGATGGTCTTGGCCGTGGCCATGAATGGTCTTCCAAGCAAAATATGCAACTCTCTATCATGTATAGGTGCTTTTTCCATGTCCAACACTACAAAATCCACAGGCAAGATTAGTTTATCAATTTGAACTAGAATGTCCTCTACTATACCTCTTGGATACTTCACGGATCTGTCCGCAAGTTGTAGTGAAATGGTTGTGGCCTTCAATTCCCCCAAACCTAGTTGAAGGTACACGGAGTATGGCATTAAGTTGATGCTAGCACCCAAATCAAGCATGGCCTTCTCCACTTTCTTGTCCCCTATGGTGATGTTGATAGAAAAACTTCCCGGATCTTTGAGCTTTGGTGGAAGTTTCCTTTGTAACACCGCACTTACATTCTCCGACACTACTACCTTCTCATGTGGTCCATACTTCCTTTTGTAGTTGTTTAACTCCTTGAAGAACTTCCCATAAGCCGGCATGTTCCTAATGACATCAAGCAAAGGTAAGTTAACATTCACCTTACTTAGAATATCAAAAATCTCTTTAAATGACTTATCCTGCTTGCCCTTGGCAAGTCTTCCAGGGAATGGTATTGGTGGAGTGTAAGGCTTCTCGGCCTTGTGAAGGTTTGGTGCTTCATTTGAGGAAGAAGCTTGGCTTGGTTCCTCATTTGGTTTCTCATTTATACCTACATTCACATGATCAAATTCATTAGTAACTTCATTTCCAACTCTATTATCAATAACCTTACCATTTCTTAGTGTAGTGATTGCTTTGGCTTGCTCTTGGTTCCTTTGAAGTATCACGGGTTGGCTTGGAAACTTGCCAACCTCTCTTTGGTTCAAGGCATCTGCAATTTGTCCCAATTGTGTCTCCATTTTGGTTAGGGCAGCCGAATGTTGTTGGAAAGTGCTATTTGTGGCTTGTTGGAATTGCAATGTGTTTTGAGCTAACAACTTAACCGTATCCTCAAGTGTAGGGGCAGGTATTGGTTGGAAGTTTTGGACTTGATTTTGGTTGGCATTGGGAGGTTTTGGTTGGAAATTTTGGTAGTTGTTGTTGTTCTTCCATGAAAAGTTGGGATGATCTCTCCACCCTGGATTATATGTGTTTGAAAATGCATCATTCCTTGGCCTTTGATTGTAAGAATTCATGAGGTTCACTTGTTCTTGAACAAACTCGGGATAGGCTTCCCTAGATGGACATTGGTGAGTAGGGTGGTTAGGTATGTTGCAAATGGCACACACTTCATTTGGTTTTGGCACCATGTTGAGCACGGATTCAAGCTTTCTTTCTAGGTTAGCTACCTGCAAAGAAAGATCATGGTTAGAACTTGTTTCATACACTCCAAGTTTCTTACCCCTTACATCTTTGTGTTGAGCATTAGATCCCAACATCTCATAAATGTTGTAAGACTCTTGAGCATTCTTTTTCTTCAAAGCACCACCTGCGGCATTATCAACAGTTGATTGACATGTTTGGGTTAATCCATCATAAAAAATTTGCATTTGTAAGTGAAGAGGTAACCCATGGTGTGGACATTGTAGCAAATGTCCTTTAAAACGCTCCCAACACTCATTGAAAGGTTCTCCATCATCTTGTTTGAAGTTGAAGATTTGTCCCCTTAATGTGGCTGTCTTTTGCGTGGAGAAAAACTTCTCCAAAAACTTCTTAGCCACGGCATCCCATGTGGTGAGTGAACCCGGAGCTAAGGTCATTAACCAACTCTTGGCCTTGTCTTTCAAAGTGTAAGGAAACACTCTCATCCTCAAGTTTGCTTCACTTACTCCCTGCAAAGGTAAACCACTCACAACATTGTAAAACTCTTTAACATGAGCTAAAGGATCTTCATTAGGTATGCCATAAAAAGAAGGAAGCATATGAAAATGTGAAGATTTGAAATCATAGTTTCTAGCTTCCGTGGACAACAAGATGCATGAAGGAGAGTTTGGTATGATTGGTTGTGCAAAGTCCTCCAAGGCTCTAAGTTCATCTTGGTTGGCAGCCATCTCGTCTCTTTCCCAATGAATGTGCTCAGAAGTTGCACTTGTGGAACTAGATGAAGTTCCTTCCAATTCTTCTCGGACAAGGGATGAACTAGATGGCACAAAGTTGTCCAAAGTGTTGCCTTTCAAACGTTCAATTCTTTGGCCCAACTCAACAAGTCTATGTGACATATACTACCTAAAACAAAACAAAACAAACAATATTAAACAGAAATCAAAACTAAACTCTACTTAGAATGAAAATAACAAAGTTTAAATAGCAAAACAAGCAATTACAAGGGACTGAAATCAGTCCCCGGCAACGGCGCCATTTTTGTTGGAGTTTTTCCTTCCTAATGCTAAAGACATGTTGAGTATAATAACACAAGTAAGGGTGTCGAATCCACAGGGACTAATTAGACCTATGTAACCACTTGTTTTGCAAGAACTTTACTAGAAAATAAAACTAATCAATTTAGGCAGATTTGATGTTGTAACTTGAAACACAAAGAAATGAAATGAATGCAAGTAAATGAAATAACAAGTAAGATAAGGAGGTAGAACCAATGGAGTTGAGACTCGGGACTTGTATCAATAGAGAGAAGGTTAGGGATTCGGTTTCACCATAGCTAATTGATTCCATGTTTGTTAATTCAAGTTATGCTCACCCATCTATCTATTTCTTGAGTTTTTTTCACTTTAGTTATGATCATCCATATGATGTGTGGTTTTGATCAAGTATTCCTAGTTATGGACCTAATTGTGATGTGCAACTTCGGTTCTTAATCAAGAATGTGTTAAGCATAAGAAACTTTCATAAAACCAAAGGAAACACTTGGCAGGATGTATGCCAAACATTCCCTTCATTCATTCCCATATCTGCCAAGGTTATGCATGATGTGTGCTATAAGATTGGCTAAACAACTTATGGTTAATTCAAATGGTGATCAAGCATTAAAATCAACACACTAAGTTACAATTAAAATCATAGAATGATAAACTGAGCATTTCCGAGTTAACTACATGGCAATCTTGCTAGGCTACATCGAATCCCTATAGAGAGATTAGTTACACTTCATGTTTACAAAGATTTGACATAGAAATATAACATGAGTGTACATAGAATTGAGAAGAAGAACCCCTTGAAGCAAAACTATGTTGAAGATCACTTGGGAATGGCCTTCGGTGCAAGCTCTCCAAGTGTGGCGTAGTCCTCCAAGAATGGTGTAGATGAATGTGGCACGGTGATGATGAAATGGTTTCTGTGAAATGGGAGAGAATGGGCAGAAATGGCGTGGTGTTTTGTGTTTTGGGAGTAAGGATGAATGTAGTAGTGTAGGGTTGTGGAATTGGAGAGTTTGTGCCGAATTGAAGATTCATTTTTCCCCCTTCAGATTTCTTTACACTTAAAGAGAATGAATGGAATAGCTTTTCAGTTTTAGATCCAAGATTGGATCTCAACAAATGTAAAATATGGGATGCAAGTGTGTGTAATGATGGGGAATTCAATTTCTGAAATGGATAGTGCATGGCATGGGGAAAATGGGCAAGCATGTGGTCATTTTGAATGGAGAAGCATGTGAAAACTGTAATGACAGGCTGGCAAGGGATAGAAAAGGCACGGCATGGGTGAAATTGTTTGTGAAATTGCATGGCTGAAAGGTTTAACTAATGGGAAGGGTAGAAAATGTGAGTTAATGCATGGCAAGGTGGTGAAATCACCCAAATCCGAATCCAATGCATGTGCCATGCATAGGTTCTCCAATATGGCCGAATTGCACCATTCTTCCCTCCATATTACTTCCTGAAATTCCAGCAACCAACATGCTTAGATACTTCATTTGGACTTCAAAAATCCATCTCCATGCTTGGAGTAATTCTCGGCTACCAAATGTGGTGTTTTTGCTTCATTATCCTTCCAATTGATCCTAACACACACATAGCTGCACACTAACACAAAATGATGTAAAATGCAACTAGTTTAAATCAAACACACCACAAAGACACAAAATATGGATGCTATAAATGCATATGAAATGTGAACTATCAATAACTCAAATTAAAACTAACAAATAAACTAAAACAGATTCTAGGGATGCTTTAGGACGTGAATTGAATTTAAAAGATTCAAATTATGAAAATTAACCAACTCTAAACTAAATTAATTCAAAGAACTCAAAAGAAATCAAATAAAGTAGATTCAAATCAAAGGACATAAATTGTAAAAGGGGGATTGGTTTTTGATGAGAATAACTTGAAAATAAACAAATTATAAACTAGACAAATTTAGACACAAAATATGGTTATTTGAATGGATGATGGATTAGCTAGAGGGTTCTCCTCCACACATGATACACTTGTACATCAACCAATTTTTAGTTGTTCTTTCGATAACTTATGAAACTCAATACTCCGGGTTAACCGTGATAGCACTTTTTTAACCTTCAAGTTCTCCTTAAGTTAATGAATTGAATGGGAAAACGCATATAACAATTCAAAACATTCTTCAAAAGTTCCATACGTGAAAAGCACAATAGAGATACAATCAAAGATCATTAAGATTCATCAGAACTATAAGTATTGACGAGTCATTCATAACTATGAAAAGCATGATACTCTTGCCAAGAATTCACTTAACACGATTGTGGATAGCAACCTTCACTACTCATGAATATAAGTTCATAACGATTAGGTGAAATTTCCTTATATTCTAGCATCAAACTTATGCATGAAAACTAAGCGTGCACTCTTAATTAACATACACAAATAAGTTATCAATCAAATAGTTAAGCGAATTGAAATCACAAATTATTAAAGCACAACCAAAAGTAATTAATTCATAATGCAAATGTAATCATGGCTTTGAATCCCCCCTAGCAAAAGGGGGGGGGTTTAGTTCCTCATAATTGTAAAACAAAGGTAAATAGATTTATACATTGAAAATAAAAGAAAGAAAACACCTAAACGCTCCAACGATCCTCGTTGAGTGGTAAGCACGTCCAAGCACTTTCCTTCCCTTCCTTTGCTACGGCACAAGGGGTGGTTGTGGGTTGAAGGTTTGGTTGTATGGAGGAATGGATAGGAGGATGTATGGTGGTATTTAGGATGGTTGGGGGGGGGGGTGTGGCAATGGTGTTTATGGGCAGATTTTTGTGGAGTGTTTTAGGGAATAGGTGCGGCTGTTTTTGGAGAGAATGAATGGATGTGTAGAAGGAAATTGTTGTATGAATAGGTGTGTTTTAAGCCTTGCAAGAAGGCCTATTTATAGGTGCTCAAAAGTAAAGAACCACACAAGTTGTTTTAATAAACAAAGCAAGAATTAATCATCAAAAACAGCTAGCACACATGCATCTTTGCAGAAATTTCATGATGAAACAACTTGCATTCATCATCCTTGGTCCATGCCTTTGGTCCCTCTTGGTCTTCTCATGATGAATCAGCTAGTACACTTGCAAAACAGCTAGCACACTTGTATTTCATGATTAAATAAGCTAGCACACTTGCAAAACATGATTATCCATCCATGTTGTGGGGTTTCCTTGCAAAAACAACTTGCACACTTGTGTTTTCATGATTAAAACAGCTAGCAACACACATGCTTGGTCTTTGCAAGGTATCTTCTTCATTTTGATCAGATTTTAGCATGTGTTTGAAGCCCTTTCATGCACCAAAACGTCCATCCTTTTGCTGCATGCATGTGCTTTGCTCATTGCAGTTACAAACTGCTCAGCCGCTTTGGAACCTTTCAGTGTTAAAATGCCCATAACTTCTTCTAGAAAAATGATCTTAATAATCCGCAAAATGCTCCAGAAAATAGACATCCGTAGATTTCCAAACATAATTTGCATGCCTAAACTTGATTTGCATGCCGAAACTTGATGCTAGGATATAAGGGAATTTCACCTAATCGTTATGAACTTATATTCATGAGTAGTAAAGATCGCTCGTCACGATTGTGTTTAGTAAACCCTAGGTTGGATTAACATGCGTATTCCATAGTTATGAATGCCTAGTCGATGTTTATGATTTCCATTGAACTTAATTATCTTTGTTGAATGTCTCTATCATGCGTATTCCATAGTTAGGGACTTTGATGAGGAATAATTTGGTTGTAATGCGTATCCCATTCAATTCAATGAATCTAGGGAAATCTGAGAATTAATTAGTTCAATACAATTAATTTGGAGCATTGTCATTCATAAGTTTGTTAGAATCATAACTGGAAATCAAATTGTATGCATATGTTCATGTGTGGATAAGGAACCCTCTAACTAGTGTCTCATCATTCTATTTCATCAAAATCTGTTTTAGAATCTGTTTAGTTTACAAAGTTTTGTTTTAATTTCAATTTCGTCAAAATCAATCCCCCATTTATTTTGAAGTGTTAGATTAGTTAGAAATCAACTTAGTTTGTGTTTTTAAGTGTTTTGAGTCAAGTTATAATTTATTTTCGTCAAAATTAGTGTTTGTGCTCAAAACTGCCCAGAAAGTGGTTTTAAGGCAGTTTTGAGTTTTTTCTGTGCTGTTTTGAGTCTTTTGGTTTGTTTTAGTGTTTTAAACTTTAGTTTTGCATTCTTTGAGTCTAGTTTAGTGTTTTAAACTTTGTTTTTATGTTTTTGAGTCAATTTCACATTGGTTAGCATCCCTAGTTAATCCCCGGTTCAGAACGATCCCTAGTTTCGTACATACTACAATTGTCATCCATAGGGTTTAATTTGTGTGCTTATAATTCTCACATCAAATTTTGGCGCCGTTGCCAGGGATTAGGAAAATTGCTAATCCCTTGTGTTTGCCGTGTGTCTTAGTTTAATTTATCTAGTTTTCTTATTTTGTTTTGTTTTCTTGGTTTAGGTACTAGTGCATGACGCGGAGTTCTCAAACTGTGCATGCACATATCTTGGACTTTAATGACGATTTTGAATGTGATTTGAGAAAAAAGAGGAGGCATCCCGAACCTAGTGAACCTAGTTCAAGTTCAGAGGCCGAATCTGAGTTTGAAGACGTAGAAGAAGTTATGGCAGCGAACAATCGTACAATTAAGGAGCTCTCGGCCTCGGGGTTGGTCAATGCCGCACCATTATGCATTCAATACCCCGTGGCTGCCCAAGGCAAGACCGATGAGTTTGAGTTGAAGTCAAGCTTGTTGCACCACATTCCAAAATACCATGGGCTGTCCATGGAAGATCCCAACAAGCATCTCAAGGAGTTCGAGGTGGTTTGTTCGAGCATGACACCCATCAATGTCGATGGGAACATTCTGATGATGAAGGCTTTTCCATTCTCTCTTTTGGAAAAGGCTAAAGATTGGCTCTACGAATTAGCACCCGGAACGGTCACTTCTTGGGAAAGCATGAAGATGGCGTTTTTGGAGAAGTTCTTCCCCACCTCTAGAGTCATTCTCTTAAGGAAGAAAATCAGTGGCATTCAACAACAACAAGGGGAGTCTTTTCCGGCCTACTATGAGCATTTCAAGGCTCTTGTCGCTTCATGTCCTCAACATCAAATGAAAGAAGAACTTTTATTGCAATACTTTTATGAAGGACTTCTTCCAATTGAGCGACAAATGCTAGATGTCGCAGCGGGGGGGGGTGCGTTGGTTGACAAAACACCCATGGCTGCCAAGACATTAATTGCCAACCGAGCGTTAAATGCACACCAATACTAAGGACTTGGACAGAGAGATGCCCCACGGCCACAAGTGAATGAGGTAAGTTCTATGCCCGATATGCAATCCCAATTAGCTAACCTTACTTCTATTGTTTCTCAGTTGGCCGAGGGAATGAAGATTCATGGACCAAGTGTTTGTGGCGGGTGCTCTATGCAAGGACATGCCAATGATCAATGCCCTCAATTGATTGAGAATGGAGGGTGGGAATCTGCCAATGCCGTGGGTTTTGGGAGTCAAAATCAGCCACGCCATGATCCATATTCCAACACTTACAATCCAGGGTGGAGGGACCTTCCAAATTTCAAGTGGAGGGATCCTCAACAACCCCAACAACAAGAAGGATTTAGGCAGCAACCACCGGGTTTTTATACAAAGCCATTCGTCCCTAATCAAAACCAATTGCAATCTACCCCAACAGGCTCAGGTATGTCTTTGGATAATGATCAAGTTGTTAAGTTACTTACTACTTTGACGTAGGAAGTACAAAATCAAAACAAAGAGAGGCAAATCCAAGACAAAAGAGTGGATAACTTGGAAAAGCAAATGGGGCAAATAGCCGATTTCATGGGGCAGATTAGAGAACAAGGAAAATTGCCTAGTTCAACCGTTGTTAATCCTAAAGGAGGCTTTGAAACCGTCAATGCAATCATGTTGAGAAGTGCTAAACAGGTTGGAGCCGAACCAAAATCATCCAAATCAAGTCACGATGACGATGCAAAGTTGCTGCAAGATGAAGCCCAATGAGACAAACCCACGGCATTGAAGGATCCATGTGTGCCGCACCCATCTCACACCTCTAAGCCACTCCAAACCACCAAGGTAAGTCCAAATTCGACTTTTTCTAGTTCCATTCCATTGAATGTGCCCTTTCCTAGCAGGTTTAGGCAATCAAAGAAGGAAGAAGCCGAGAAGGACATTCTAGAGACCTTCCGGAGAGTTCAAGTCAATATCCCACTCCTTGATGCCATAAACAAGTCCCGAGGTATGCTAAGTTTTTAAAAGAACTTTGTACAACAAGGAGAAGGATGTCGAACAAAGAGGTGGTTCAAGTAAGTGAGAATGTTTCTGCCATGTTACAAAGGAAATTACCCCCTAAATGAAAAGATCCGGGTAGTTTTACAATTCCGTGCGTTATTGGCAATACTAAGTTTGAACAATGCATGTTAGACTTAGGGGCTTCGATTAATGTTATGCCATACTCTGTTTATGCATCTATAAACTTAGGTGAGCTTAAAAATGATGGTGTGATTATTCAATTAGCCGATCGTTCTAATGCATATCCAAAGGGTGTTTTGGAAGATGTTTTGGTGCAGGTGGGCAATTTGATTTTTCCAGCGGACTTTTAGACATGGAGAATTCGCCCTATTCTACCCCATTGCCGATCCTCTTAGGGAGGCCCTTCATGAAGACAGCCCAAACTAAGATTGATGTGGCTAAGGGAGAGTTAACAATGGAGTTTGGTGATGAATTGATTAAATTCAAAGTTCCTGAATATGTTAAGAATCATACTGATGTTCGTTCTTGTTTTGCCATAGATGTGATTAAAAATGTGGGGCAGGAACATTCATCCGCACAAATCAAGAAGGATGTCCCTAGAAGCATCATCGAAGAGGGGATTGAAGTGGAGCACAAGAAACATGTCGTTACTCCCAAAATACCAAATCTGGCTGAGAGCACCACCTTTGCTGGCCATTTTGAGTCTTCATCTAAATGCATTGGTAAGCCTCCTCCCCTAATTCCAATTCCTATTTCGACTAATAGGTTGTTGTCTTCTGTGGTGCAGGTACCAAATCGAATCCGTGATAGTGGGAGTGCTTACTTTGGCGTTAGGAATCTCAATGCCACAATCTGGGAGCATCACTATCCATTGCCATACATAGACCCAATGCATGAGACGTTAGAGGAGCATGTCGTGGATGATGTACTCCTCCATGCTGTGGAGTCTATTCAATCTTAAACGGAGGTACCGTCCGGCTGGAAGACGTTAAAGCAAGCGCTTCTTGGGAGGCAACCCATGTGTTGAAACAAGAGAACGAAGGAACTTTCACTCCAAACCCAAATTTGCGTCCCTAACCTTTCCCTTTATTGCTTATACTCTGCCATATGTATTATGTTTGATAGTTGTGTTATTTGATTGTTTTTGTGTGGAGCTATGTTTGAAACATTGAGGACAATGTTTGGTTTAAGTGTGGGGGGAACAAGCTGTTTTTGCATGAAATTCGTAGGATTTTATCACCTATCACTTATAATGTTGTTTCTCATTGTTTTTAGTGTTTTTAGTGTGTTTTAGTGTCATATAACCGAAAAACAAAGAAAAAATCGAAAAAGTTTGAAAAATACCAAAAAGAGTCGTTTTTGAGTCGTTTTTGTGTCTTAGGGTACCTTCCAACACAATGATGAGAATTTGGTTTTTAATTGTATAACTGTTAAAGTAAGTTACAAACATGGATGAAAGTTTGATATGCTCTTTGGTTTATGCTTAGTTGTAATTATAGTTCATGAATTCACATGTAATCAAAAGAAAAAAAATTAGTTTTTGTAACATGCTTGAAGGAAGAAACTCAAACTAACGCTACAACCCTGAGAGACTTGCGCTTTTAACGTTCTTTGGAGAGTTAATAATCTGTGCATTTATTGTGTTCTAAAGTCGTTGCATGATCTCATTATTCTTTGCTTGGTTACTACTTAGAAGGCGTTTCATCATTTAGTTCCAAATACTAGAACTCACGCCCGTTTCATTCAAAGCATAAAATTGATTGCATAACACATAACAAGATGAAGTTGTTTAATGAACTAAGAGCCAAATAGCTATACCCCATGTTCATTTGTTCTGTAGGTTTAAACCCCGTTGAGCCTTGTTTAGCCTATGTTCTTTTTCACCCACATTATCCTTACCTAGCCTAGAATAGGACCATCCATACCTTTGTTCTTAAAGCATAGTGAGCATGACTTAGAATGAATTCCTTTTGATTGTACTCTTGTAGAAAAACAAGTGTGGGGGAAGGAACTTATGTGTGTGATCATGTGCCAAAAACATGAATTGGGCACGAGAAAATAAAAAAAAAGAAAGAAAGAAAAAAAAAATGTTATGAAAGGAATGGAAAAGAGTTCAAAATAAGTGGGAAAGAACTCACAAGTGTTGGTTGTAGGGTCCAAAAAGTTGAATTAGACCCTAAGTGTTGTGTATTTTGTCCCCTTGTGTGTCTAAGTGATTTTCTGCACTCAAATGTGAATTCTAAGTGTCAATTTCATTATTTGGTTGCTATCGCTTTGAGAACTTTTGTTTATCCCTACCTTTCTTTGTTAGCCAATACCACTTAGCCCCGTTACAACCCTTAACTTCTATCTTGAGTGTTATGTATTTCAATATGTGGAGTTTGGGATTGGTTTGAGCATATGGTGTCCCTGGTTCTCGCATCTAAGTAGTAGCATTCTATTCATGAGATCATATCTATACATGCTTAATAATTGCAGAAACGTGCTTCCTTTGTTATAACTTATGTGAGTGTTCGTTTTCATGTTTACATCAATCTTCTCACATATACTTAGTATAGGGAGTGTAGTTAGAAGATGGACGAATTTGAAGTCCAAATGAAGCTAGGAATATGTTTCAAGGTTGGAGAAATAAATTCAAGTCAAAGAAGATAAGGAATCAGCTCAAAAGAAGGAGAATTATCCAAAACATTATCCAAACCAACCTTATCTTATCTTATCTTATCTTGTTGAACCTTACCTTATCTTATCCTATCTTATCCTCACCTTATCCTATCTTAATTCCTTCTAGAGGGGGGATTTCTTATCCTATTTGGAGACCTAAAATCTGATTTCTAAAAGACCTTATCTCTCCCTACAAAGGTGCCGCACCCTTCCCTTCTAGAGGACCCTAATTCCTTGCCTTGCAAGGCTTTCTAGAAGCCCTATCCTATCCCATAGAACCTGCCACACCTTTTACCCTAATTCCCTTTGGATTTCAGATTTAATTGGCCCTTTTCCTTGTGGATTTGGGTTAATTGGGCCATAAACCCTTTTCCTTATTGGACTTACAATTCCTGCTGGACTTAGGGGGCCTAATCCATCAATTAAACTAAATCCAAGCCCTAATCTGAATTGACCTAGGGTTTGGGGTGCCTATATATTCATAACATAAGTGTGCCGCACCCTTTATCACCCATTATCTCAGAAATCCAAGTAGACACCCCCTCAAAGCCGTCCTCCATACATTCATCCGCCATTCACCACCACACACCCTTGCCGCAAACACCACAACACATTCATCCAATCTGCCGCAACTATCAATTCAACCCCGTTCTCCACCGTGCACCACCATTCACACAACCATCGCCGCGCCTTACCACCACCATAGACACCTTGTGCCGCCATCTTTGGAGGAGAGAAGAAGTGTGTCGTGCATTCCAAAAGAGTGAGGGAGCCTCGCGCAAGCAATCGACCACCATTAGAGTGTTTGGAGTTCTTTCTTTTCTTGTTTCTGTTTTTATGTTTAATTTAATTTGCTTTTCAATTATGTTAAACATGTGGAACTAATTCCTTTATAGTTAGAGGAAAATTTGAAGCCATGGACATATGTTGGTTATGATTTGATTTACTCCAGTTATGAATTCATGAACTATGGATGTGGTTTACTTTTCTGTTTTGATTAAGAACTTGTTTATGTAAGTGGGTTGAGGGTCGACACTTAATTTGCATGCCTAAACTTGATACTAGGATAAAAGGGAATTTCACCTAATCGTTATGAACTTATATTCATGAGTAGTAAAGATCGCTCGTCACGATTGTGTTTAGTAAACCCTAGGTTGGATTAACATGCGTATTCCATAGTTACGAATGCCTAGTCGATGTTTATGATTTCCATTGAACTTAATGATCTTTGTTGAATGTCTCTATCATGCGTATTCCATAGTTAGGGATTTTGATGAGGAATAACTTGGTTGTAATGCGTATCCCATTCAATGAAATGAATCTAGGGAAATCTGAGAATTAATTAGTTCAATACAACTAATTTGGGGCATTGTCATTCATAAGTTTGTTGGAATCATAACTGGGAATCAAATTGTATGCATATGTTCATGTGTGGATAAGGACCCCTCTAACTAGTTTCATCATCCTATTTCATCAAAATATGTTTTGTTTAAAGTTTATTTACAAGTTTCTGTTTTAGATTCAATTTCGTCAAAATCAATCCCCCATTTATTTTAAAGTGTTAGATTGGTTAGAAATCAACTTAGTTTGTGTTTTTAAGTGTCTTGAGTCAAGTTATAACCTATTTTCGTCAAAATTAGTGTTTGTGCTCAAAACTGCCCAGAAAGTGGTTTTAAGGCAGTTTTGAGTGTTTTTGTGTTGTTTTGAGTTTTTTGGTTTATTTAAGTGTTTTAAACTCTAGTTTTGCATTCTTTGAGTCTAGTTTAGTTTTTTACATTGTGTTTTTACGTTTTTGAGTCAGTTTCACATTGATTAGCATCCCTAGTTAATCCCTAGTCTAGAAGATGGCTGAGACGTTTTCACCCACTTTTACAACCTCCTTGGTCGAAAACCTCCTCCTATTAGTGCAAAGTTCCTTCAAGAACTTGGCGTACCTCGGGACTTGCTTGATTGCATCCAAAAGAGGGATATTGACTTGAACTTTCCGAAACGTCTCAAGAATGTCCTTTTCAGCTTCCTCTTTCTTTGTTTGCTCAAACCTATTAGGAAAAGGAACATTCGAAGGAAAAACATTAGTAGGAACTGAATTTGACACGTTTTTACCTTTATTGGACAAATTAGACGGTTTAGGATCACATGGGGCTTGCGGCAAAGGTGTTTCCACCTTGGCCGTCAGTGGGCTTTGTTCCTCCTCTTCAATTCTCAACTCTTCCTCCTCGTTGGAACGTGATTTGGATGGTCTAGGGTCAGATTCAACTTGTTTTCCACTTCGCAAACTGATAGCTTTTGCAGATTTGAATCCACCTTTCGGATTGACCACGGTTGAACTTGGCAACCTACCTTGCTATCGAAATTGTCCCATGAACTCAGCAATCTGCCCTACTTGCTTCTCCAACTCATCCACCTTCTTGTCCCCAGTTTGCATACCCTGCGCCATAGAAGTTAGTAATTGAAAAATCTGATCATTATCAATTGAAGAACCTGATTTGTTTTGGGCAGGTTGTGCTTCGGCTTGTGTTGGTGCCAACGGCTTTTGATAGAAACCCGGGGGTTGTTGCCTAAATTCGCTTTGTTGTTGGCCTTGTTGGGGTTCTCGCCATTTGAAATTTTGATGATCACGCCAACCGGGATTGTAAGTATTGGAAAAAAGATCACCACGTGGTTGGTATTAATTGCCAAAACCCACGGCATTGAGTGTCTCCCATCCTCCATTCTCTATCAATTGTGGGCACTTATCCGTGGGATGTCCTTGCATGGAGCACACACCACAAGAAGCTACGATTTGGACTTTTGGACCTTCCACCACCTGAGAAAGCAAAGTAGTAAGGTTAGCCATTTGATTTTGAAGTTCGGTTATAACACTTACCTCATTCACTTGGTGTTGCCGTGGGATGGTCCTTTGTCCAACGCCTTCGTATTGTTGAGCGTTCAACGCTCGATTAGCAATCAAGGTCTTTGCAGCCTGATAGGGGCATATTTATGGTGCCGCCATCTTTGGAAGAGAGAAGAAGTGTGTCGTGCAGTCCAAAGGAAGGAAGACACCCTGCGCAAGCAATCTGCCACCATTGGAGTGTTTGGAGTTCTTTATTTCCCTAGATTCATTGAATTGAATGGAATACGCATCACAACCAAATTATTCTTATCAAGTTCCCTAACTATGGAATACGCATGATAGAGAGACATATCAAAGATCATTAAGTTCAATGGAAATCATAAACATCGACTAGGCATTCATAACCATGGAATACGCATGTTAATCCAACCTAGGGTTTACTAAACACAATCGTGACTAGCGATCTTTACTACTCATGAATATAAGTTCATAACGATTAGGTGAAATTCCCTTAAGTTCATAAGCGTGCACTCTCAATCAACATACATAAACAAGTTCTTAATCAAAACAGAAAAGTAAACCACATCCAAAGTTCATGAATTCATAACTGGAGTAAATCAAATCATAATAAACATATGTCCATGGCTTCAAATTCACCTCTAACTAAAAAGAAATTAGTTCCACATGTTTAACATAATTGAGAAACAAATTAAATTAAACATAGAAACGACACAAAGGAAGAAAGAACTCGGAAACTCCCCAATGGTGGCAGATTGCTTGCGTAAAGCTTTCTCCCTCCTTTTTGGCATGCACGGTGCTCTCCTCTTCTCCTCCAAAGGTGGCGCCACAAGGTGGTTATGGTGGTGGGAAGGTGCGGCTATGGTGGATGAATGGTGGTATGGATGGTGGGTTGCGGCAAGGATGGAAAATATGGAGAATGGTGTTTGTAGGTTGCGGAAAAGGGGTGTGAAGGAATTCTGGCGAATTTCTGAATGGGGGGGGGGGGTGATGCCTTGTGCGGCACACATAAGGAATATATATATAGGCATCTCAAAACCCTCGCAAATCAGATTATTCCATGGGCATAGCAGAAATTAAGGCCTAGGGTAGGAAAATGCCTTGCAAGGCAAGGCAAAAGGAGATTCTAGAAGGTTTTGTGCGGCACAAGGTGAGCTAGGGTTTAGGGTGCAGCAAGCCTTGTTTCTAGAAGGGTTTAGGGTGTGGCTGAGATGATAAGGCCCAAGGAATGCCTTGCAAGGCAAGGGAAAGTGGTTCTAGAGGCCCTAGGTGCGGCAGATTTTGTAATTCCCTAAGGGAGAGGGTTTTGGGTCCAATTAACCCAAATCCAAGAGGGAAATGGGCTAGTATGGTGCGGCATTGACATAGGCCCAAGAATGGCCTTCTAGACAAGATTAGGACATCTCCATTCCAAGAATAGAAACTCTTCAAGAATGGAAACCTTCGGAATTAGAAACTTCCAAACTTAGAAACTTCGGTTTCCACTTTTGACTCTTCATTCGTCATTCGCCTTGAATTCCATTCTTCACATCTTTATTCACTCCCTAGCTCATTTTAGCTCCAAATTCTTCCATCCATGGTGCTCCATATGCATGTACTCCATTTAAGCTCAATTTAGCTCTAAAATGCACCAAAATGCACTTTCTTGCTTCACTTGCCATTTGAACCTACACATACACGAAAATAGCTTAAATCACTATAATAAACGATAACTAACTACGTAAGTGCAAGACAACAAGCTAACTAAGTAGCATAAATATGCTCCTATCAGGGTGCGGCATGGATCAAGGGAGTAGGATAGGGCTTCTAGAAAGCCCCAAAACTGATAGAAACTTCATGAAACTCACGGCAAGGAGGAGGAATGATCTAGAACTTCCAATTTGTGTCCTACAATACTTAGGAGTCCTTCTAGCATTAGGAAACATGTCTTTCTCCTTCTTTGACTTGGAATTCTTCCTTGTAGCTGCAACTTGATGCCATTTGGGGATGCCATTTCCTACTTCAAGTAGGAAACCTTGTTTGAGTAGGAAACTTCATTCTTCTAGGAATCCTAATTCAACTAGGAAACCAATTTCAACTAGGAATCCTAATTCAACTAGGAATCCATCTCCATTAGGGATTTTCCTACTCCAACTAGGAAACCTTGCTCAAGTAGGACTCATCATCTTCAAGTCTTCAATTTCGGCCATCCTTTTGGCCCTAAGCATACGATATCCATTCCAAGCTCTAATTTGCTCCAAAAAGCTCCAAAATGCCTCTTTTTGCATACTTTGCCCTTAAAACCTGAAAATACATAAAACTAGCTTAAAAGACTACTTTAACTAAGGAAAACAATATAAATGCACAAGAACAAGCTAAACTAAGGTGCATAAATATGGCCCTATCACTTAACGCGATTGTGATCAACAACCTTGACTACTTGCGAATATAAGTTCATGACGATTAGGTGAAATTCCCTTATATCCTAGCATTCAATTTATGCATGCAAACTAAGCGGGCCCTCTTAACCAACATACACAAATCAGTTTTAGTTCAAACGGATAAGTAAATTGAAATCACAGTTTATGAATCACAACTAGAGGTAATCAAATCATATAGCAAGCATAAACATGGTTTCGAATCCCCCCCCTAGCCAAGGGGGGGGTTTAGTTCCTCATACATACAAAACAAAGAGTAGTGAATTTAAACATTGAAATCAAAATAGAGGAAACACCTAAAACTTCCAGCAACTCGAACTTGAATTGCATGAACGTTCCAAGCTTTCTTCTCCTCCTCTTTGCTGCGGCAAGGGGTCTAGGGATAGGTTTTGGGTGGTATTTATATGGAGGAATGGATGTGGGATGGTGTGGTAGTGTTTATAGGGGATGGTGGTTGCGGCAAGGATGAGAAAATATGGTTAATGGTGAAGGATAGCTGCGGCAAAGGTTGTGTGAATTGTGTGGTGTGAATTTTCTGAATGTGGAGAGTAGTATCTGCGGCAAGGGCTTAAATCACATATATATAGGCTCCTTGATGTGAGATTTATACGCACACAAATTAAACCCTCTTTTTATCAATTGTAATGAAGAATGTAAGTAGGGATCGTTCTGGACCGGGGATTAGGAGGAATTGCAAAATCACTTGGAATTGACTCAAAAACGTAAAAACAAAGTTTAAAACACTAACTAGACTCAAACAATGCAAAACTAGAACTTGAAACACCAAAATAAACCAAAAGACTCAAAATAACACAAAAATACTCAAAACTGCCTTAAAACCACTTTCTGGGCAGGTTTGAACACTAAAGAAGATTTTGGACGAAAATAGTTATAACTTGACTCAAGACACTTTAAAAACACAAACTAAACAGATTCTAAGACTTTTAAACAAGAAAGTAAAGGGGGGTTTTAAATTTGACGAATTTGAAAACAAAACTTAAACTTGTAAATCAAAACAGATTTTAAAGGAATAATCAGGTTTCTAGAAGTTCTAGAAAGGTTTGGGGCGTCACTTTTGTTGGACAAGGGATAAGGCCTTCTAGAAAGGTTGTTTTGTGGCTGATTCCTAGAAAAACAAGGGATAAGGTGTGGCACCTTTGTAGGAAGGGATGTGGCTACTAGAAATCAGGTTTTAAGTCTCCAAATAGGAAAAGAAATCCCTTTTATAGCTGAAATCTTTATGCATTAGGATTAGGAAAGCTTGTCTTGGTCAATCCTTGTTCTTCTTGGATTCCTTTTCCTTCTTGGACTTGGAAAACTTCTTTGTTGCTGAAACTTTAGGCCAATGAGGTTTAACTCTCCTACTTTAAGTAGGAAACCTTGTTTGAGTAGGAAACTTCAATCTTCTACGAATCCCAATTCAACTAGGAAACCTATTTCAACTAGGAATCCTAATTTAACTAGGATTCCCATTTTAATTAGGAATCCTAATTCAACTAGGATTCCATCTTCCATTAGGGACTTTCCTACTTCAACTAGGAAACCTTGCTCAAGTAGGAATCATCATCTTCAAGTCTTCAATTTCGTCCATCCTCTTGGCTCCAAGCATATGATATCCATTCCAAGCTCTAATTTGCTCCAAAAGGCTCCAAAATGCATCCTTTTGCATACTTTGCCCTTAAAACCTGAAAATACATAAAACTAGCTTAAAAGACTACTTTACTAAGGAAAACACTATAAATGCACAAGAACAAGCTAAACTAAGGTGCATAAATATGCCCCTATCAGAGACGGGTTTAGGAACGCAAATCTGGAATTGGAGTGATTCCTAAGTCTTCTTTTGTTGAATGCATGGGTTGCCTCCCGTGAAGCGCTTTCTTTTACGTCTTGCAGCCGGACGAAGAACTCCACTCATTCCCCATTGGAGGCCACGGCTTGGAAAGGAATTTCTTGCACAACCTACCCCACGGCACTCTCATAGTATGGCTTCAATCTATGTCCGTTTACTTTGAATTCTTGCCCATTCCTTAAGCTTTGGATTTGGACTGCACCATATGGAAAAACGTTAGTAACAACAAAAGGTCCAATTCACTTGGAACGTAACTTACCAGGAAATAAACGTAAACGGGAATTGAAAAGCAACACTTTCTGCCCAATGGAGAATGTTTTGCCCCTTATCATCTTGTCATGAAAAGCTTTTGTTTTCTCCTTGTAAATTTGGGCATTCTCATATGCTTCATTCCGGATCTCCCCAAGTTCATTCAATTGGAGTTTTCTATGCATTCCAGCAGCATCTAACTCCGAATTGAATGTTTTCATGACCCAATGTGCTTTGTGCTCAAGTTCCACCGGTAAGTGACATAGCTTGCCATATATGAGCCGAAAAGGTGACATGCCAAGGGGAGTTTTGTAGGCCGTACGATAAGTAATGCATCGTCTAAGCGCAAACTCCAATCCTTCCTTGTTGTTCCCACAATTTTTTCTAGAATCTGTTTTATCTCCCTATTAGAAACCTCGGCTTGCCCAATGGACCTAGAAACACACGAAAATGGCTTAAAGTACTAAAATAACTAGGTTCTAACAATGTAAATGCAAGGAAACAAGCTAGTTAAGTCGCATAAATATGCTCCTATCAAATTCCCCCACACTTAGCTTTTGGTAGTCCTCGAGCAAAACAAAAGAACTAAAACACAATCTAACCTTCCAACAATACCTCAGGGATTTCCAATGCACATAACACATTAAAGATCATCACTTACATAGATTTTGGTCGTCCATACACTTAAACACACACTTAACCACAGTCACTATTCACTAGATCACATTTAACCAATTAAAACAATGTTTTGAATGTAGTAACATGCCTTAGAGAATTCCCTCAAATCCTCACTAGATATGCACTCAATTTTCACTCAGATTTTCTAACTACACTCCCTACACTAAGTATATGTCAGAAGATTGATGTAAACATGAAAACTAATACTCACATATGTTTTAACAAAGAAAGCACTTTTCTGGAGTTATAATGTATGAATAGTGATGTGAGAATTATACGCACACAAATTAAACCCTCTTTTTATCAATTGTAGTGAAGAATGTAAGTAGGGATCGTTCTGGACCGGGGATTAGGAGGGATTGTTAATCACTTGGATTTGACTCAAAAACGTAAAAACATAATATAAAACACTAAACTAGACTCAAAGAATGCAAAACTAAAGTTTAAAACACTAAGACAAACCAAAAGACTCAAAACAGCAAGAAAACACTCAAAACTGCCTTAAAACCACTTTCTGGGCAGTTTTGAACACTAAAGAAGAATTTGGACGAAAATAGTTATAACTTGACTCAAGACACTTTAAAAACACAAACTAAACAGATTCTAAGACTTTTAAACAAGAAAGTAAAGGGGGGTTTTGATTTTGACGAATTTGAAAACAACACTTAAAACCTTGGAAAACGAACAGATTTTAAAACGACTTTGGATTTAAGGAATGGATGGAAGGCTAGCTAAGGGGTTCATCTCCACACATGTTATACTTGCATACGAAACGATTTCCAATTGCTTTTCAATAAACCATGAATTCTCAACGCCCCAAGTTAATTAGGTTCGCTTAAATTAACCTTCAGATTTTCCTAAAGTTATTGAATTGGATGATTGCATACGACAACCCAAAGCATTCCCCACAAGTCCCCTACATGATTGCATAATAGAGATACAAGCAAGAATCATTAAGTTCTATGAAAACCATTAGCATTGATGAAGCACTCATTACTATGATTGCATGAAACTTATGCCAAGAATTTACTTAACTCGATTGAGATCATCAACCTTTACTACTTGTGAATATAAGTCCATAACGATTAGGTGAAACTTCCTTATATCCTAGCATTCAATTTATGCATGATAATTAAGCGTGCACTCTCAACCAACACACACAAACCAATGTAATTCACATAGATAAGTAAATTGAATTCATAACTTATGAAACCGCAATTAGAAGTAATCAAATCATATCGCAAGCATAAACATGTATTTCGAATCCCCCCCTAGCCAAGGGGGGTTTAGTTCCTCATGATAGCAATTAAACAAAGTAAACTAAATTGAAACATTAAAAACAAGGATAGACAACACCTAGAAAAGCTCCAGCGATTCAATGCTTTGAATGGCATTCACGACTCCAAATGGCACCTTCTCCTTCCTTCCTTGAATAATTGCGGCACAAGAGGGATTTTTGTGTGGATTTGTGGTGGTGGATGGATGTAGGTGAATTATGGTAGAGGGTGGTGTCTAAATGGTGCAGCAAAGGATGGTATTTATAGGCTGAAATTCGCAGCCCCTATGTAGCAAAGGAAAAGGATTTAAAGGCCTAATTTGTATAGGATAATAACACACAATCCTTGAAGGAAAAGGCTAAGGCTTTTAGAAACCAAGGGGGAAAGGAATAATCAGGTTTCTAGAAGTTCTAGAAAGGTTTGGGGCGTCACTTTTGTAGGACAAGGGATAAGGCCTTCTAGAAAGGTTGTTTTGTGGCTGATTCCTAGAAAAACAAGGGATAAGGTGTGGCACCTTTGTAGGAAGGGATAAGGCTTCTAGAAATCAGGTTTTAAGCTCCAAATAGGAAAAGAAATCCCTTTTATAGCTGAAATCTTTATGCATTAGGATTAGGAAAACTAATTCTTCTTCATCTTGGAATTCTTTTCCTTCTTGGACTTGGAAAACTTCTTTGTTGCTGCAACTTGAGGTCATTTGGGGTTTAACTTTCCTACTTCAAGTAGGAAACCTTGTTTGAGTAGGAAAACTTCAATCTTCTAGGAATCCCAATTCAACTAGGAAACCTATTTCCACTAGGAATCCTAATTCAACTAGGAAACCCATTTTAACTAGGAATCCTAATTCAACTAGGATTCCATCTTCCATTAGGGACTTTCCTACTTCAACTAGGAAACCTTGCTCAAGTAGGAATCATCATCTTCAAGTCTTCAATTTCGTTCATCCTCATGGCTCCAAGCATATGACCTTCATTCCAAGCTCTAATTTGCTCCAAAAGGCTCCAAAATGCTTCCTTTTGCACACTTTGCCCTTAAAACCTGAAAACACATAAAACTAGCTTAAAAGACTACTTTACTAAGGAAAAACACTATAAATGCACAAGAACAAGCTAAACTAAGGCGCATAAATATGCTCCTATCAAATATGATCTCATGAAAGGAATGCCACCACTTAGATGCAAGAACCATTGACACCATATGCTCATACAAATCCCAAACTCCACATTATTGAACACGTAACGATCAAGATAAAAGGGTAAGGGTTATAACAGGGCTAAGGGTGTTTGGCTAACAAAGAAAGGATATGGAAAACAAGGGTCCTTAAAGAAATAGTGAGCAAAGCTATGGAATCAACTTAGAATTCACTTTTGAATGCAAACTGAACTTTTTAACAAAAAGGGGAGAATTCACTCACTTTAGGGCCATATTTGATGTTTTGGACCCTTCCTTCAACAATCAACATTTAAACACTCATTTTTTTTTCTTTTCAAACTCTTTTTTTCTTTCTTTCTTTCCTTTCTGTTCTATTCTTCTTCTCATACGTTTTTCAACTTTTTCTTCTCTTTTAAACCCCAAAAACATACATTGAGCTTAAAAAAAAACATTCCCGCCCCCACACTCATTTTTTTGCATAATGTAACTCAAAAGGAATTCATTTTAAGTCATGCTCACTATCTTTTTAAGAACAAGGGTCTGGATGGTCCTATTCTAAGCTAGGTAAGGATAATGTGGGTTAACAAAGAATAAAGGCTAAACGAGGCTCAATGGGGTTAAAAACCTACAAAACAAATGAACAAGGGATATGGCTATTTGGCTTTAATGGCAACTACCCAACTTCATCTTGATATGTGTTATAAAATTCAATGTCATGCTTTGAATGAAACGGATACAAGTTCTAGCATTTAGTTCTATGATGTGAAAATTAACTTGACACACAAATTAAACCCTATGGATGACAATTGTAGTATATGAGCAAATAGGGATCGTTCTAGACCGGGGATTAACTAGGGATGCTAATCAATGTGAAACTGACTCAAAAATGTAAAAACACAATGTAATACACTAAACTAGACTCAAAGAATGCAAAACTAGAGTTTAAAACACTTAAACAAACCAAAAGACTCAAAACAACACCGAAACACTCAAAACTGCCTTAAAACCACTTTCTGGGCAGTTTTGAGCACAAACACTAATTTTGACGAAAATAGGTTATAACTTGACTCAAGACACTTAAAAACACAAACTAAATGGATTTCTAACTAATCTAACACTTTAAAACAAATGGGGGATTGGTTTTGACGGAATTGAATTTAAAACAAAACTTTGTAAACTAAACAGATTCTAAAACAGATTTTGATGAATTGAATGGATGGAGAAACTAGTTAGAGGGTTCCTTATCCACACATGAACATATGCATACAATTTGATTCCCAGTTATGATTTCAACAAACTTATGAATGACAATGCCCCAAATTAATTGTATTGAACTAATTAATTCTCAGATTTCCCTAGATTCATTGAATTGGACGGAACATGCATCACAACCAAATTATTCCTCATCAAAGTCCCTAACTATGGAATACGCATGATAGAGACATTCAACAAGAATCATTAAGTTCAATGGAAATCATAAACATCGACTAGGCATTCATAACTATGGAATACGCATGTTAATCCAACCTAGGGTTTACTAAACACAATCGTGACTAGCGATCTTTACTACTCATGAATATAAGTTCATAACGATTAGGTGAAATTCCCTTATATCCTAGCATCAAGTTTAGGCATGCAAATTAAGTGTCGACCCTCAATCCACATACATAAACAAGTTCTTAATCAAAACAGAAAAGTAAACCACATCCAACGTTCATGAATTCATAACTGGAGTAAATCAAATCAGAACCAACATATGTCCATGGCTTCAAATTCGCCTCTAACTATAAAGGAATTAGTTCCACATATTTAACATAATTGAAAAGCAAGTTAAATTAAACATGACAACAGAAACACGAAAAGAAAGAACTCCAAACACTCCAATGGTGGCAGATTGCTTGCGTGAGCCTTTTCCTCCCTCTTGGACTGCACGGTGCACTCTTTCTCTCCTCCAAAGATGGCGGCACAAGGTGTCTATGGTGGTAGTAGGGTGCGGCTATGGTTGTATGAGTGGTGGTTTGAATGAAAGGTTGCGGCAGATTGGATGAATGTGGTATGGTGTTTGCGGCAAGGCTCTTTGTGGTGGTGAATGGCGGATGAATGTATGGAGGAAGGCTTGGATGGTGTGGCTGCTGCGATTTCTGAGAGAATGGATGATCAAGGGTGCCGCACACTATGTTATGAATATATAGGCACCCTAAACCCTAGGTCAATTCAGATTAGGGCTTGGATTTAGTTTAATTGATGGATTAGGCCCCCTAAGTCCAGCAGGAATTGTAAGTCCAATAAGGAAAAGGGTTTATGGCCCAATTAACCCAAATCCACAAGGAAAAGGGCCAATTAAATCTGAAATCTAAAGGGAATTAGGGTATAAGGTGCGGCAGGTTATATGGGATAGGATAGGGCTTCTAGAAAGCCTTGCAAGGCAAGGGATTAGGTCTTCTAGAAGGGAAGGGTGCGGCACCTTTGTAGGGAGAGATAGGGTCTTCTAGAAATCAGATTTTAGGCCTCCAAATAGGATAAGAAATGCCCCCTCTAGAAGGAATTAAGATAGGATAAGATGAGGATAAGATATGATAAGATAAGGTTCAACAAGATAAGATAAGATAAGGTTGGTTTGGATAATGTTCCATATTTCTTGCACATTCCTTATCTTCTTTGTCTCAAACTTGTTTCATCCTCATTAAAACTGATTCCTAGCTCCTTTTAGCTCCAAATTCCTAATTGAAGAAGGATTCCTAATCAAAAGAGGATTCCTAGAAGAATGAGGATTCCTAATCCAACAAGGATTCCTACTTGAAGTAGGAAAGTTAAGCCAAGGTTTCCTATTTTGGTTGACTTTTCCTAAACCTAAATGTCTCTAAATTCCAGAAACTTTGAAGGTTTCCTAAGCATTTTAGGACACAAAACAAAGGCCCTAGAACACCTAAAAGCCCTTGCCGCACCCTCTCCTTGTTTCCCTTTCCTTTTTCCTAGTTTCCTATTTTCCTAATCCCTTTCCCTTTACTTTTAGGACATTATACCTTTCCCAAAGCCTTTTGCCGCACCCTGTGAGGGATCCCTGACCTTTCCTCTTCCTTGCCGTCCAATGAAGAGTGATTCTTTCCTATTTTCTGAAATAAAACACATTCCTTTTGTGTTTTAAACCCTAGCCGCACCTTTTAGTTAATTCCTTTAAATTTCTGATTTGTTTCCTATTTTCTGGAAGCCTTGGACTTAATTTCTGATTACCTAATTGACCTAGGGTTTAAATTCCTGATTTCTTTTAAATAAGACCCTTGTTGCAGCCGCAAGAAACCATTCACACACCATTCACCATTCATTCTCTTCCATTCACGCCAGAAACACAACCCTACTCTTTGCCGCACCAATCCTTCACCCCCATCCATATTTTCTGACCCCAAACACCTCTAGCCGCACCATACATCCATTCTAAACACCCTCCATACATCACCACTTGTGTGCCGCAGCAAGAAGGAAGAAGGAAGGAGCCTTGGATGTTCAAGCTTCATCGTTGGTGCATTCTAGGTGTAATTCGTTTTATGAATTCATTGTGTAATCTGTTTTCCTTTCGTTTTGCTATGAACATGAGTGGCTAAACCCCTATTGGTTAGGGGTGATTTCGAAGCCATGACTATGTGTGCAATTTGATTTGATAAATTCCAGTTATGAATTCTTGAATTGTGAATGCAATTGGCTTAACTATTCGATTAATAACTTATTCGTGTTTGTTAATTAGGGGTCGACACTTAATTGGCATGCATAAATATGATGCTAGAGTATAAGGTTGTTTCACATAACCGTTGCAAACTTATATTCATATGTAGTGAAGGTTGCTAGTCACAATCGCGTTAAGTTCAATTCCTAGCATGAGTGACATTATGTCATAGTTACAAGTGCTTTGTCGTTGCTTATGATTTTCATTGAGCGTCATGATCTTTGATCGTATCTCTATTATGATGTCATGTAGGGAACCTTTGAAGAATGTTTGGGTTGTCGAATGATGCCATCCAATCCAATAACACAAGGAAAATCTGAGAATTAGCTAGTGATGTCACAGTTAATTTGGGGCAATGTCGTTTATAATTCTATGAAAGAATAACTGGAAATCGAGTCCTTTGCATACATGTCATGTGTGGAGGAAGAGCCTCTAACTAATCCATCATCCATCTAAAGTCCCAACTCGGTTTTACAATCTGCCTATTTTTATAACTTGCTTTGTTATTTCAATTTTCGTCAAATCAAAATCCCCCTTTTACTTTCTTGTTCTAAAGTGTTTAGAATCTGTTTTGTTTATGTTTTAGAAGGTTTGGAATCAACCCAAAACCTTAATTTCGTCTAAAATTGTGTTTAGGTCCAAAACTGCCCAGAAAGTGTTTTTAAGGCAGTTTTGAGTGTTTTTACAAAGTTTCTGTTTTGATAAGTTTAAATTCGTCCAAAACAATTCCCCCATTCACTTTCTTGTTTCAAATTAGTCTAAACTTGTTTTGTTTGTGTTTTTGAGTAGTTGGAGTCAAGTTAAAACCCAAATTCGTCCAATTTGGTGCATTGTGTCCAAAACTGCCCAGAGAGTGTTTTTAAGGCAGTTTTGAGTCTTTTGGTTGCTGTTTTGAGTATTTGGTTTGTTTTAGTGTTTTAAAGTATAGTTTTGCATTCTTTGAATCTAGTTTAGTGTTTTAACGTTTTTGAGTCAGTTTCCAAGTGATTTAGCAATCCCTCCTAATCCCCGGTCCAGAACGATCCCTACTTACATTCTTTACTACAATTGATAAAAAAAAGGGTTTAATTTGTGTGCTTAATATATTTCGCATCATCCATCCATGGTGCTCCATATGTATGTACTCCATTTAAGCTCAATTTAGCTCTAAAATGCACCAAAATGCACTTTCTTGCTTCACTTGCCATTTGAACCTACAAACACATGAAAATAGCTTAAATCACTATAATAAACGATAACTAACTACGTAAGTGAAAGAAAACAAGCTAACTAAGTAGCATAAATATGCTCCTATCAAATTCCCCCACACTTAGCTTTTGCTAGTCCTCGAGCAAAACAAAGAAACAAAACATGACCTAAACCTTCCAACGTTTGCCTCAGGGATTTCCAATGGTACACAACATGCCAAAGTTCATTATTCCCACAGATTTTAGTCATCCCTACTCTTGAGCATATACTTAACCCTAATTACCATTCACTAGCTCCATATGCATGTACTCCATTTAAGCTCAATTTAGCTCTAAAATGCACCAAAATGCACTTTCTTGCTTCACTTGCCATTTGAACCTACAAACACACGAAAATAGCTTAAATCACTATAATAAACGATAACTAACTACGTAAGTGAAAGAAAACAAGCTAACTAAGTAGCATAAATATGCTCCTATCAAATTCCCCCACACTTAGCTTTTGCTAGTCCTCGAGCAAAACAAAGAAACAAAACATGACCTAAACCTTCCAACGTTTGCCTCAGGGATTTCCAATGGTACACAACATGCCAAAGTTCATTATTCCCACAGATTTTAGTCATCCCTACTCTTGAGCATATACTTAACCCTAATTACCATTCACTAGCTCCATATGCATGTACTCCATTTAAGCTCAATTTAGCTCTAAAATGCACCAAAATGCACTTTCTTGCTTCACTTGCCATTTGAACCTACAAACACACGAAAATAGCTTAAATCACTATAATAAACGATAACTAACTACGTAAGTGCAAGAAAACAAGCTAACTAAGTAGCATAAATATGCTCATATCATTCTATCATGATATAAATGCATTCTAAGCAGCAACCAAGCAAGGAATAATGAGATCATGCAACAACTTTAGAAAACAAAGAATCACAGATTATAACTCTCCAAAAGAAGGTAATGGCTCAAGTCTCACAGGGATGTAACGTTATTTCGAGTTCATTCCTTCAAGCATGTTACAAAAACTATTTTATCCTTTTGTGATCAAATGTGAGTTCATAAACATCAACTACAACTAAGCATAAGCCAAGATTATATCAAACTTTAATCCATGCTCGTAACTTTCTTTAATAGTTATGCAATTAAAAACCGAATCCTCATCATTGTGTTGGAAGGTACCCTAAGACACAAACAAACAAAAACAACTCTTTTTGGGGTTTCCAAACATTTTGTCAAATTTTTATGAGTTTTTCGGATTTTTATGTCACAACACACTAAAATGCTTCAAAACACACTAAAAACACTTAAAAAGAAGTGAGAAACAACATTGGAAGTGATAGGTGAATAAAACCCATGAAAATCATGCAAAATAGATTGTTTACTGATAGGAGCATATTTATGCTACTTAGTTAGCTTGTTTTCTTGCACTTACGTATTTAGTTATCGTTTATTATAGTGATTTAAGCTATTTTCGTGTGTTTGTAGGTCCAAATGGCAAGTGAAGCAAGAAATTGCGTTTTGGTGCATTTTAGAGCTAAATTGAGCTTAAAAGGAGTGCATGCATGTGGAGTGCAATGGATGGACGAAATTGGAGCCAATTGAGGCTAGGATTAAGCTACAATTCTGGAGAAACAAGTTGAGATAAAGAAGATAAGGAAAGAGCAAGAAATATGGAACATTATCCAAAACATTATCCAAACCAACCTTATCTTATCTTATCTTATCTTGTTGAACCTTATCTTATCCTATCTTATCCTCACCTTATCCTATCTTAATTCCTTCTAGAGGGGGGATTTCTTATCCTATTTGGAGGCCTAAAATCTGATTTCTAGAAGACCTTATCTCTCCCTACAAAGGTGCCACACCCTTCCCTTCTAGAGGACCCTAATTCCTTGCCTTGCAAGGCTTTCTAGAAGCCCTATCCTATCCCATAGAACCTGTCGCACCTTTTACCCTCATTCCCTTTGGATTTCAGATTTAATTGGCCCTTTTCCTTGTGGATTTGGGTTAATTGGGCCATAAACCCTTTTCCTTATTGGACTTACAATTCCTGCTGGACTTAGGGGGCCTAATCCATCAATTAAACTAAATCCAAGCCCTAATCTGAATTGACCTAGGGTTTGGGGTGCCTATATATTCATAACATAAGTGTGCCACACCCTTTATCACCCATTCTCTCAGAAATCCAAGCAGCCACCCCCTCCAAGCCGTCCTCCATACATTCATCTGCAATTCACCACCACACAGCATTGCCGTAAACACCACACCACATTCATCTAATCTACCGCAACTATCAATTCAACCCCGTTCTCCACCGTGCACCACCATTCACACAACCATCACCGCGCCTTACCACCACCATACACACCTTGTGGCGCCATCTTTGGAGGAGAGAAGAAGTGTGCCGTGCATTCCAAATGAGTGAGGGAGACTCCCGCAAGCAATCTGCCACCATTGGAGTGTTTGGAGTTCTTTCTTTTCTTGTTTCTGTTTTCATGTTTAATTTAATTTTCTTTTCAATTATGTTAATCATGTGGAACTAATTTCTTTTGAGTTAGAGGCGAATTTGAAGCCATGGACATATGTTTATTATGATTTGATTTACTCCAGTTATGAATTCATGACTATGGATGTGGTTTACTTTTCTGTTTTGATTAAGAACTTGTTTATGTATGTGGGTTGAGGGTCGACACTTAATTTGCATGCCTAAACTTGATGCTAGGATATAAGGGAATTTCACCTAATCATTATGAACTTATATTCATGAGTAGTAAAGATCGCTAGTCACGATTGTGTTTAGTAAACCCTAGGTTGGATTAACATGCGTATTCCATAGTTATGAATGCCTAGTCGATGTTTATGATTTCCATTGAACTTAATGATATTTGTTTAATGTCTCTATCATGCGTATTCCATAGTTAGGGACTTTGATGAGGAATAATTTGGTTGTAATGCGTATCCCATTCAATTCAATGAATCTAGGGAAATCTAAGAATTAATTAGTTCAATACAATTAATTTAGAGCATTGTCATTCATAAGTTTGTTGGAATCATAACTGGGAATCAAATTATATGCATATGTTCATGTGTGGATAAGGACCCCTCTAACTAGTTTCTCATCATTCTATTTCATCACAATCTGTTTTGTTTGAAGTTTGTTTACAAGTTTCTGTTTGAAATTCAATTTCGTCAAAATCAATCCTCCATTTATTTTGAAGTGTTAGATTAGTTAGAAACAACTTAGTTTGTGTTTTTAAGTGTCTTGGGTCAAGTTATAACTTAATTTCGTCCAAATTTGTGTTTGTGTTCAAAACTGCCCAGAAAGTGGTTTTAAGGCAGTTTTGAGTGTTTCTGTGTTGTTTTGAGTCTTTTGGTTTGTTTTAGTGTTTTAAACTTTAGTTTTGCATTCTTTGAGTCTAGTTTAGTGTTTCAAACTTTGTTTTTACGTTTTTGAGTCAATTTCACATGGATTAGCATCCCTAGTTTATCCCCGGTCCAGAACGATCCCTATTTGCTCATATACTACAATTGTCATCCATAGGGTTTAATTTGTTTTGTTTTCTTGGTTTAGGTACTAGTGCATGACTCGGAGTTCTCAAACTGTGCATGCACACATCTTGGATTTCAATGACGATTTTGAACGTGATTTGAGAAGAAAGAGGAGGCATCCTGAACCTAGTGAACCTAGTTCAAGTTCAGAGGCCGAATCTGAATTTGAAGAGGTAGAAGAAGTGATGGCAGCGGACAATCGGACCATTAAAGAGCTCTCGGCCTCGGGGTTGGCCAATGCCGCACCATTATGCATTCAATACCCCGTGGCTGCCCAAGGCAAGACCGATGAGTTCGAGTTGAAGTCGAGCTTGTTGCACCACATTCTAAAATACCATGGGTTGTCCATGGAAGATCCCAACAAGCATCTCAAGGAGTTCGAGGTGGTTTGTTCGAGCATGACACCCATCAATGTCGATGGGAACATTCTGATGATGAAGGCCTTTCCATTCTCACTTTTGGAAAAGGCTAAGGATTGGCTCTATGAATTAGCACCCGGAACGGTCACTTCTTGGGAAAGCATAAAGATGGCGTTTTTGGAGAAGTTTTTCCCTACCTCGAGAGTCATTCTCTTGAGGAAGAAAATCAGTGGCATTCAACAACAACAAGGGGAGTCTTTTCCGACCTATTATGAGCGTTTCAAGGCTCTTGTTGCTTCATGTCCTCAACACCAAATGAAAGAAGAACTTTTATTGCAATACTTTTATGAAGGACTTCTTCCAATTGAGCGACAAATGCTTGATGCTTCAGCAGGGGGTGCGTTGGTTGACAAAACACCCATGGCTGCCAAGACGTTAATTGCCAACCGAGCGTTAAATGCACAACAATACGAAGGCCTTGGATAGAGAGATGCCCCACGGCCACAAGTGAATGAGGTAAGTTCTATGCCCGATATTCAATCCCAATTAGCTAACCTCACTTCTATTGTTTCTCAGTTGGCCGAGGGAATGAAGATTCATGGACCAAGTGTTTGTGGCGTTTGCTCTATGCAAAGACATGCCAATGATCAATGCCCTCAATTGATTGAGAATGGGGGATGGGAATCTGCCAATGCCGTGGGTTTTGGGAGCCAAAATCAACCACGCCATGATCCATATTCAAATACCTACAATCCGGGGTGGAGGGACCATCCAAATTTCAAGTGGAGGGAGCCTCAACAACCCCAACAACAAGGAGGATTTAGGCAGCGACCACCGGGCTTTTATACAAAGCCATTCGTCCCAAATCAAACCCAATTGCAATCTGCCCCGACAAACTCAGGTATGTCTTTGGATAAGGATGAAATTGTTACGTTACTTACTACTTTGACGCAGGAAGTACAAAATCAAAACAAAGAGAGGCAAGTCCAAGACAAAAGGGTGGATAACTTGGAAAAGCAAATGGGGCAAATAGCGGAATTTATGGGGCAAATTAGAGAACAAGGCAAATTGCCTAGTTCAACCATTGTGAATCCTAAGGGAGGCTTTGAAACCGTCTATGCAATCATGTTGAGAAGTGGTAAACAGGTTGGAACCGATCCAAACTCATCCAAATCAAGTCAAGAAGAGGAGGAGAAGTTGCTGCAAGAAGAAGAAAAGGGAGCATAACCCACGGTAATGAAGGATTTAACCTTGCCGCAGCAATCTAGCACCGCAGCAATCTTGTAAGGAATTGAGGGAATTCTCTAAGGCATGTTACTACAGTCAAAGCATTGTTTTAATTGATTACTTATGAACTAGTAAGTAGTGGCTTCAATTAAGTATGTGCTCGTGTAAAGATGACTCAAATCTGTGGGGATAACAATCTTTAACATGTCATGTGCATTGGAAATCCCTGAGATGAACGTTGGAAGGTTTAGGTTATGTTTTATTTCTTTGTTTTGCTCGAGGACTAGCAAAAGCTAAGTGTGGGGGAATTTGATAGGAGCATATTTATGCGCCTTAGTTTAGCTTGTTCTTGTGCATTTATAGTGTTTTTCCTTAGTAAAGTAGTCTTTTAAGCTAGTTTTATGTATTTTCAGGTTCTAAGGGCAAAGTATGTAAAAGGATGCATTTTGGAGCCTTTTGGAGCAAATTAGAGCTTGGAATGAATGGCATGTGTTTGGAGCCATGAAGATGGACGAAATTGAAGACTTGAAGATGAAGATTCCTACTTGAGCAAGGTTTCCTAGTTGAAGTAGGAAAATCCTAAATGGAAGATGGAATCCTAGCTAAATTGGGAATCCTAGTTGAAATGGGTTTCCTAGTTGGATTGGGAAACCTAGAATATTGAAAGTCCTACTTGAACAAGGTTTCCTACTTGGAGTAGGAAACTTAAACCCCAAATGGCACCAAGTTGCAGCTACTAAGAAGATTTGCAAGTCCAAGAAGGAAAAGGTTTCCAAGATGAAGAAGGAGAAGAATTCCAAGTCATGCAAGGTGAAAAACATGTTTTCCTAGTGCTAGAAGGATTCCTAATCATTGGAGGACACAAGTTGGAAGGTTCTAGAGTTTTCTTCTCTTTGCCGTGGGTTTGGGCTCATTCCTACCAGATTTGGGCTTCTAGAAGCCCTATCCCTAAGTCCCTAAGGCATGCCGCACCCTAGCTTCTAGAAGGCCCTTGTTCCTTGCCTTGCAAGGCATTCTAGAAACCCTAGCTCTCAAATACAAACCTGCCGCACCCTAGGTCCTAATTCCCCTTGGATTTCAGATTTAATTAGCCCAATTCCTTGTGAATTTGGGTTAATTGGGCCATAATCCCTTCTCCTTATTGGATTTACAATTTCTGCTACACTTAGGAGGCCTAATCCATCAATTAAATTAAATCCAAGCCCTAATCTGATTTATCTAGGGTTTAGGGTGCCTATATATATATATGTGCTTATGAGTGCCGCAAGGGCGATCACCCATTCTCTCTAAAACAATTTCTGCCGCACCCTCTAAGCCTCCATCATTCCTTCATACACCATTCCAGCCACCTTTCACACCTTGCCGCAGCCACCATACAACCTTCTCCCCCATTCCCACACCTTGCCGCAAGCACCACACCACCACCATCCTTCACCGTGCACATCCACCATCTCCACACCGTGTGCAGCTACTTTGAAGAGGAGATAGGAGCCTTGCCGTGCAGTCCAAAGGAGGGAGACACCTTGCGCATGCAATCTGCCACCATTGGAGTGTTTGGAGTTCTTTCTTTTCTTGTTTCTGTTTTCATGTTTAATTTAATTCGTTGTTCAATTGTATTAAACACGTGGAACTAATTTCTTTTTAGTTAGAGGCGAATTTGAAGCCATGGACATATGTTGGTTATGAATTGATTTACTCCAGTTATGAATTCATGAACTTTTAATGTGGTTTACTTTTCTGTTTTGATGAAGAACTTGTTTATGTATGTGGGTTGAGGGTCGACACTTAATTTGCATGCTTAAACTTGATGCTAGGATATAAGGGAATTTCACCTAATCGTTATTAACTTATATTCAAGAGTAGTAAAGATCGCTAGTCACGATTATGTTTAGTAAACCCTAGGTTGGATTAACATGCGTATTCCATAGTTATGAATGCCTAGTCGTTGTTTATGATTTCCATTGAACTTAATGATTCTTGTTGAATGTCTCTATCATGCGTATTCCATAGTTAGGGACTTTGATGAGGAATAATTTGGTTGCGATGCGTATTCCATTCAATTCAATGAATTCTAGTTTAGTGTTTTACATTGTGTTTTTACGTTTTTAAGTCAGTTTCACATTGATTAGCATCCCTAGTTAATCCCCGGTCTAGAACGATCCCTATTTGCTCATATACTACAATTGTCATCCATAGGGTTTAATTTGAGTGTCAATCTAATTTTCACATCATACAACAAGGAGAAGGATGTCGAACAAAGAGGTGGTTCAAGTAAGTGAGAATGTTTCTGCCATGTTACAAAGTGAGCATATTTATGCCACTTAGTTAGCTTGTTTTCTTGCACTTACGTATTTAGTTATCGTTTATTATAGTGATTTAAGCTATTTTCGTGTGTTTGTAGGTCCACATGGCAAGTGAAGCAAGAAATTGCGTTTTGGTGCATTTTAGAGCTAAATTGAGCTTAAATGGAGTGCAAGCATGTGGAGTGCAATGGATGGACGAAATTGGAGTCAATTGAGGCTAGGATTAAGCTACAATTCTGGAGAAACAACTTGAGACAAAGAAGATAAGGAAAGAGCAAGAAATATGGAACATTATCCAAAACATTATCCAAACCAACCTTATCTTATCTTATCTTGTTGAACCTTATCTTATCCTATCTTATCCTCACCTTATCCTATCTTAATTCCTTCTAGAGGAGGGATTTCTTATCCTATTTGGAGGCCTAAAATCTGATTTCTAGAAGACCTTATCTCTCCCTACAAAGGTGCCGCACCCTTCCCTTCTAGAGGACCCTAATTCCTTGCCCTGCAAGGCTTTCTAGAAGCCTTATCCTATCCCATAGAACCTGCCGCACCTTTTACCCTAATTCCCTTTGGATTTCAGATTTAATTGGCCCTTTTACTTGTGGATTTGGGTTAATTGGGCCATAAACCCTTTTCCTTATTGGACTTACAATTCCTGCTGGACTTAGGGGGCCTAATCCATCAATTAAACTAAATCCAAGCCCTAATCTGAATTGACCTAGGGTTTGGGGTGCCTATATATTCATAACATAAGTGTGCCACACCCTTTATCACCCATTCTCTCAGAACTCCAAGCAGCCACCCCCTCCAAGCCGTCCTCCATACATTCATCAGCCATTCACCACCACACAGCCTTGCCGCAAACAGCACACCACATTCATCCAATCTGCCGCAACTATCAATTCAACCCCGTTCTCCACCGTTCACCACCATTCACACAACCATTGCCGCGCCTTACCACCACCATAGACACCTTGTGCCGCCATCTTTGGAGGAGAGAAGAAGTGTGCCGTGCATTCCAAAGGAGTGAGGGAGCCTCGCGCAAGCAATCTGCCACCATTGGAGTGTTTGGAGTTCTTTCTTTTCTTGTTTCTGTTTTCATGTTTAATTTAATTTTCTTTTCAATTATGTTAAACATGTGGAACTAATTTCTTTTGAGTTAGAGGCGAATTTGAAGCCATGGACATATGTTTATTATGAATTGATTTACTCTAGTTATGAATTCATGAACTATGGATGTGGTTTACTTTTCTGTTTTGATTAAGAACTTGTTTATGTATGTGGGTTGAGGGTCGACACTTAATTTGCATGCCTAAATTGATGCTAGGATATAAGGGAATTTCACCTAATCGTTATGAACTTATATTCATGAGTAGTAAAGATCGCTGATAGGAGCATATATATGCACCTTAGTTTAGCTTGTTCTTGTGCATTTATAGTGTTTTTCCTTAGTAAAGTAGTCTTTTAAGCTAGTTTTATGTATTTTCAGGTTTTAAGGGCAAAGTGTGCAAAAGGAAGCATTTTGGAGCCTTTTGTAGCAAATTAGAGCTTGAAATGAATATCATATGCTTGGAGCCATGAGGATGGACGAAATTGAAGACTTGAAGATGATGATTCCTACTTGAGCAAGGTTTCCTAGTTGAAGTAGGAAAGTACTTAGAAAGATGGAATCCTAGCTAAATTGGGAATCCTAGTTGAAATGGGTTTCCTAGTTGAAATGGGAAACCTAGAAGATTGAAGTTCCCTACTTGAACAAGGTTTCCTACTTGGAGTAGGAAATGTAAACCCCAAATGGCATCAAGTTGCAGCTACAAAGGAGTTTTCCAAGTCCAAGAAGGAAAAGGTTTCCAAGATGAAGAAGGAGAAGAATTCCAAGTCAAAGAAGGAGAGTGACAAGTTTCCTAATGCTAGAAGGACTCCTAAACATAGTTGGAGACAAATTGGAAGATTCTAGAAGTATTCCTCTTCCTTGCCGCAAGTTCTATGCAATTCCCACCAGTTTTGGGCTTTCTAGAAGCCTTATCCCTAATCCCTACATTGGTGCCGCACCTAGCCTTCTAGATGGTCCCTAATTCCTTGCCTTGCAAGGCTTTCCAGAAGCCTTATCTGCCCTAGACCCTTTGCCGCAAGGAATCCTAGTCCTTAGTTGATTTTTAATCCAATTCCTGATGGATTTGGCTTTCTAGAAGGTCTAAACCTGATTTGCCTAGGGTTAGAAGCCTATATAAACCACCTAGGTGCCGCATATCATTGATTCATTCACTCCACAATTCAGAAATTCGCCCAAACCTCTCCTAAGCCTTTGCCGCAGCCACTAAACATCCTTCTCCCTAGTTTTAGGTTCTTGCCGCACCATCTACCTCCCATAAACACTACTACATCCATCCATGACCATTCATCCATGCACCTAAACCCTTAGAACCTGATCTAGACCCTTTGCCGCACCAAGGAGGAGGAGAAGGAAGCTTGGAAGTTCATGCAATTCAAGTTCGCGTCGCTGGAATTTCTAGGTGTTTCTTTTCCTTTGATTTCAATGTTTAAATTTAATTCTCTTTGTGCATATGAGGAACTAAACCCCCCCCCCCTTGGCTAGGGGGGATTCCAAATACATGTTTATGCTTGCGATATGATTTGATTACTTCTAACTGCGGTTTCATAAGTTATGAATTCAAATTACTTATCTATGTGAATTACATTGGTTTGTGTGTGTTGTTGAGAGTGCACGCTTAATTATCATGCATAAATTGAATGCTAGGATATAAGGAAGTTTCACCTAATCGTTATGGACACAAGTAGTAAAGGTTGATGATCTCAATCGAGTTAAGTAAATTCTTGGCATAAGTTTCATGCAATCATAGTAATGAGTGCTTCGTCAATGCTTATGGTTTTCATAGAACTTAATGATTCTTGCTTGTATCTCTATTATGCAATCATGTAGGGGACTTGTGGGGAATGCTTTGGGTTGGCGTATTCAATCATCCAATTCAATAACTTTAGGAAAATCTGAAGGTTAATTTAAGCGAACCTAATTAACTTGGGGCGTTGAGAATTCATGGTTTAAGCGAACCCTCAGATTTTCCTAACGTTATTGAATTGGATGATTGCATACGACAACCCAAAGCATTCCCCACAAGTTCCCTACATGAATTGCATAATAGAGATACAAGCAAGAATCATTAAGTTTTATGAAAACCATAAGCATTGACGAGGCATTCGTTACTATGAATTGCATGAAACTTATGCCAAGAATTTACTTAACGCGATTGTGATCAACAACCTTTACTACTTGCGAACATAAGTTCATAACGATTAGGTGAAATTCCCTTATATCCTAGCATTCAATTTATGCATGCAAACTAAGCAGGCCCTCTTAACCAACATACACAAATCAGTTTTAGTTCAAACAGATAAGTAAATTGAAATCACAATTTATGAATCACAACTAGAGGTAATCAAATCATATAGCAAGCATAAACATGGTTTCGAATCCCCCCCTAGCCAAGGGGGGGTTTAGTTCCTCATACGTACAAAACAAAGAGTATTGAATTTAAACATTGAAATCAAAGGAAAGGAAACACCTAAAACTTCCAGCAACTCGAACTTGAATGGCATGCACGTTCCAAGGCTTCTCCTCCTCCTCTTTGCTGCAGCACAAGGTCTAGGGACAGGTTTAGGGACTTAGGTGTATGGGTGAAGGGATATGGAGTGGTGTTTGATAGGAGCATATTTATGCTACTTAGTTAGTGTGTTTTCTTGCATTTACTTAGCTAGTTGTTGCTTATTATAGTGTTTAAAGTCATTTTCGTGTGTTTTTAGGTCCAAGGAGCAAAGTTGGCAAAAAGATGCATTTTTGAGCATTTTGGAGCAAATCTGGGGTTAGAATGGACGAATTTGGGCAAGAAGATGGACGAATTTGAAGTCCAAATGATGCTAGGAATATGTTTCAAGGTTGGAGAAATAAATTCAAGTCAAAGAAGATAAGGAATCAACTCAAAAGAAGGAGAATTATCCAAAACATTATCCAAACAACCTTATCTTATCTTATCTTATCCAATCCTTATCCTTTCCTAACTAACCTTATCTTATCCTATCCTTGTCTAAACTTAATTCCTGTTACATTGAGGGTTTATTTCTGATTGGGGGACATGTAAAAATAGGTTCTAGAAGCCCTAATCCCTCCCTACAAAGGTGCCGCACCATCCATCCATTTTCCTACAAATCTGGCACTTAAAACTAGTTTCTAGAAAACCTTATCTTATCTCCTACAAAGGTGGCGCCTAATATGTTTTAGAAACACATTTTTCTGACCCTAAGAACATGGAACATGGTCCCCTTTATTATCCATCTAGAAGACTTAACAAACTGCATTTAAATTAGATTCTAGAAGCCTAAAACCATGCCGCATGCACCCTTTATAGAAACCTGAAATCTCTCCTATTTCCTTGAGGTTTTAAGTTATTCTAGAAGCACCAAATCCTATCTGCACCATTATCCCTTCTCCTACGTGGTTTTAGTCCTTCTAGAAAGCCAAAATTCCATCTAGATGTCCCATAAAATTTGCCGCAAGTTTCCCTTGTCCTCTGGGGTTTCCTACCTTCTAGATGGCCTATTCCTATGGGGTTTAGATTATGTAATCCTTCTCTGATTCCTAAGCCTAAAACCTGCACCCTAAACCCTATAAATAGACCAATTGCCGCACCATTCATTCATGAAGCCTTTCATTCACAATCTGCCTTCACACATACATACATCCATCCACAAATCCTTTCTACAAAACCTTCCACGCCATCCATCACCATCCATCCTTCACCAAACACATCCCCAAACCCAGAAAACCCTCTTGTGCCACATCTATTCAAGGAAGGAAGGAGAAGGTGCCATTTAGAGTCGTGAATGCCATTCAAAGCATTGAATCGCTGGAGCAATTCTAGGTGTTGTCTATCTTTATTTTTAATGTTTCCATTTAGTTTTCTTTGTTTATTTGCTATCATGAGGAACTAAACCCCTATTAGTTTGGGGGGGGGGGAATTTGAAGCCATGGACATATGTTTATTATGATTTGATTTACTCCAGTTATGATTTCATGAACCATGAATGTGGTTTACTTTTCTGTGTTGATTAAAAACTTGTTTATGTATGTGGGTTGAGGGTCGACACTTAATTTGCATGCTTAGACTTGATGCTAGGATATAAGGGAGTTTCACCTAATTGTTATGAACTTATATTCATGAGTAGTAAAGGTCGCTAGTCATGATTGTGTTTAGTAAACCCTAGGATGGATTAACATGCGTATTCCATAGTTATGAATGCCTAGTCAATGTTTATGATTTCCATAGTTAGGGAATTTGATAAGAATAATTTGGTTGCAATGCGTATTCCATTCAATTCAATGAACTTAGGGAAATCTGAGGGTTAATTCGTTCAATACAATTAATTTGGGACATTGTCATTCATGGTTTGTCGAAAGAATAATTGGGAGTTAAGTTGTATGCATATGTTCATGTGTGGATAAGGAACCCTCTAACTAGTGTCTCACCATTTGATTTCATTCAAGAAATTCGTTTTCTTCAAAGTTTGGTTACAAAGTTTATGTTTTAGTTTCAAATTCGTCAAAATAATCCCCCTTGCTTTTAAATCTTGTTTTTAGAGTCAAAATCTGTTTTCTTTTAGTTCTTTGAGTCTCTTGAGTCAAGTTAAGTTTGATTTTCGTCTAAATCACTTGTTAGGTCTAGGATTGAGTCTTTTTATTGTTTCTTGCTGTTTTGAGTGTTTAAAGTTTGGTTTGAGTCAATAGAGTCTAGTTTAGTGTTTTTAAGTATTATTTACATTGATTAGCATCCCTAGTTAATCCCCGGTCTAGAACGATCCCTATTTGCTCATATACTACAATTGTCATCCATAGGGTTTAATTTGTGTGTCAAGTTAATTTTCACATCACCCATACATTCAGATTTCACGCCACAACTCATTCACATCCCTTGCCGCACCGTCCATTCACCCTAAACACTACTACATGATGTGAAAATTAACTTGACACACAAATTAAACCCTATGGATGACAATTGTAGTATATGAGCAAATAGGGATCGTTCTAGACCGGGGATTAACTAGGGATGCTAATCAATGTGAAATTGACTCAAAAACGTAAAAACACAATGTAAACACTAAACTAGACTCAAAGAATGCAAAACTAGAGTTTAAAACACTTAAACAAGCCAAAAGACTCAAAACAACACAAAAACACTCAAAATTGCCTTAGAACCACTTTCTGGGCAGTTTTGAGCACAAACACAAATTTGGACGAAAATAATTTGTAACTTGACTCAAGACTCTTAAAAACACAAACTAAAAGGATTTCTAACTGATCTAACACTTTAAAAAAATTGGGGATTGGTTTTGACGAAATTGAATTTAAAACAAAACTTTGTAAACAAAACAGATTCTAAACAGATTTTGATGAATTTAATGGATGCAGAAACTACTTAGAGGGGTCCTTATCCACACATGAACATATGCATACAATTTGATTCCCAGTTATGATTTCAACGAACTTATGAATGACAATGCCCCAAATTAATTGTATTGAACTAATTAACTCTTAGATTTCCCTAGATTCATTGAATTGAATGGGATACGCATTACAACCAAATTATTCCTCATCACAATCCCTAACTATGGAATACGCATGATAGAGACATTCAAGCAAGATCATTAAGTTCAATGGAAATCATAAACATCGACTAGGCATTCATAACTGTGGAATACGCATGTTAATCCAACCTAGGGTTTACTAAACACAATCGTGACTAGCGATCTTTACTACTCATGAATATAAGTTCATAATGATTAGGTGAAATTCCCTTATATCCTAGCATCAAGTTTAGGTATGCAAATTAAGTGTCGACCCTCAACCCACATACATAAACAAGTTCTTAATCAAAACAGAAAAGTAAACCACATCCATAGTTCATGAATTCATAACTGGAGTAAATCAAATCATAACCAACATATATCCATGGCTTAAAATTCGCCTCTAACTATAAAGAAATTAGTTCCACATGTTTAACATAATTGAAGAACGAATTAAATTAAACATGAAAACAGAAACAAGAAGAGAAAGAACTCCAAACACTCCAATGGTGGCAGATTGCTTGCGCAAGGTGTCTCCCTTCCTTTGGACTGCACGGCGCCCTCCTTCTCTCCTCCAAAGGTGGCTGTGCACGGTGTCTATGGTGGTGGTAAAGCACGGTGATGGTTGTGAGAATGGTGGCGCACGGTGGAAGGATGGTGGTTTGGATGAAAGGTTGCGGCAGATTGAGGGATAGTGGTGTATGGCTTGCGGCAAGGCTCTTTGTGGTGGTGAATGGCGTAGGAATGTATGGAGGAGCTCTTGGATGTGTGGCTGCTGTGGTTTCTGAGTGAATGGGTGATCAAAAGTGCGGCAACAATTAAGAAGAGTATATATAGGCACCATAACCCTAGGGCAACTCAGATTAGGACTTGGATTTAGTTTAATTGATGGATTAGGCTCCCTAAGTCTAGCAGGAATTGTAAGTCCAATAAGGAAAAGGGTTTATGGCCCAATTAACCCAAATCCACAAGGGAAAGGGCCAATTAACTCAGAAATCCAAAGGGAAAAGGGAGAGAGGGTGCGGCAGCTTCCTAGGCCCAAATACACATTCTAGAAATCAGAAAACCAAGGGGGATGAGGGGATAACTGCGGCAGGTTCTATGGGATAGGATAGGGCTTCTAGAAAGCCTTGCAAGGCAAGGAATTAGGGTCTTCTAGAAGGGAAGGGTGCGGCACCTTTGTAGGGAGAGATAGGGTCTTCTAGAAATCAGATTTTAGGCCTCCAAATAGGATAAGAAATCCCCCCTCTAGAAGGAATTAAGATAGGATAAGGTGAGGATATGATAGGAGCATATTTATGCTACTTAGTTAGCTTGTTTTCTTGCACTTACGTAGTTAGTTATTGGTTATTATAGTGATTTAAGCTATTTTCGTGTATTTGTAGGTTCAAATGGCAAGTGAAGCAAGAAAGTGCGTTTTGGTGCGTTTTAGAGCTAAATGGAGCTTAAATGGAGTACATGCATATGAAGCACCATGGATGGACGAATTTGAAGTGCAAATGAGCTAAGGAGAGAATGAAGATGTGAAGAATGGAATTCAAGGCGAATGACGAATGAAGAGTCAAAAGTGGAAACCGAAGTTTCTAAGTTTGGAAGTTTCTAATTCCGAAGGTTTCCATTCTTGAAGAGTTTCTATTCTTGAAATGGAGATGTCCTAATCTTGTCTAGAAGGCCATTCTTGGGCCTATGTCAATGCCGCACCATATAAGCCCTTATCCATCTTGGATTTCAGATTTAGTTGGCCTTGTTTTGGGTTAATTGGGCCAAAACTAGTTTTTCTTGTGGATTTCCACCTTGTGCCGCACATAGGGCCTTGTAGAACCAATTTGCCTTGCCTTGCAAGGCTTTTCCTTGGCCTCACTATCTCAGCCGCACCCTATACCCTAGCCCATCACTTGTGCCGCACCTAGTTCTTCTAGAACCTCCCTTTGCCTTGCCTTGCAAGGCATTTTTCTACCCTAGGCTTTAATTTCTGCAAAAGCCCAAGCCTAATCTGATTTAACCTAGGGTTTAGGGTGCCTATATATATGCTTCTTAATTGTTGCCGCACCATTCACTCTCCCACATTCAGAAATTCGCCAAAACACCATCCTCCCTAGTTCTAAGTCTTTGCCGCAGCCACCACCATACCTAAACACCATTATATCCTTCCATACCCATCTACCCATCCACATAAGGTCCTAGACTTGTCTCTGCACCCTTTGCCGCACCAAGGAGGAGGAGAAGGAGGCTTGGAAGTTCATACAATTCAAGTTCACATCGCTGGAATTTCTAGGTGTTTCTTTTCCTTTAATTTCAATGTTTAAATTCAATTCTCTTTGTTTTGTGCGTATGAGGAACTAAACCCCCCCTTGGCTAGGGGGGGATTCGAAACACATGTTTATGCTTGCGATATGATTTGATTACCTCTAATTGCGTTTCATAAGTTGTGAATTCAATTTACTTATCCGTTCGTATAAAAACTGATTTGTGTATGTTAATTGAGGGTCGACACTTAGTTTTCATGCATGAATTTGATGCTAAAATATAAGGGAGTTTCACCTAATCGTTACAAACTTATATTTACAAGTAGTGAAGGTTGATGATCTCAATCGAGTTAAGTAAATTCTTGGCATAAGTTTCATGCAATCATAGTAACGAGTGCTTCGTCAATGCTTATGGTTTTCATAGAACTTAATGATTCTTGCTTGTATCTCTATTATGCAATCATGTAGGGGACTTGTGGGGAATGCTTTGGGTTGTCGTATGCAATCATCCAATTCAATAACTTTAGGAAAATCTGAGGGTTAATTTAAGCGGACCTAATTAACTTGGGGCATTGAGGAGTCATGGTTTATTGAAAAGCAATTGGAAATCGTTTCGTATGCAAGTATAACATGTGTGGAGATGAACCCCTTAGCTATCTTTCCATCCATCTATTTTAAAACCAAAATCGTTTTCAAATCTGTTTTGTTTTACAAAGTTTAAGTTTTGTTTTCAAATTCGTCAAAATCAAAACCCCCCTTTACTTTCTTGTTTCAAAGTCTTAGAATCTGTTTAGTTTGTGTTTTTAAAGTGTCTTGAGTCAAGTTATAACTATTTTCGTCCAAATTCTTCTTTAGTGTTCAAAACTGCCCAGAAAGTGGTTTTAAGGCAGTTTTGAGTGTTTTTGTGTTATTTTGAGTCTTTTGGTTTGTTTTGGTGTTTCAAGTTCTAGTTTTGCATTGTTTGAGTCTAGTTAGTGTTTTAAACTTTGTTTTTACGTTTTTGAGTCAATTCCAAGTGATTTTGCAATCCCTCCTAATCCCCGGTCTAGAACGATCCCTACTTACATTCTTCACTACAATTGATAAAAAGAGGGTTTAATTTGTGTGCGTATAATTCACAACATCAGGATAAGATAGGATAAGATAAGGTCCAACAAGATAAGATAAGATAAGATAAGGTTGGTTTGGATAATGTTTTGGATAATGTTCCATATTTCTTGCACATTCCTTATCTTCTTTGTCTCAAACTTGTTTCATCCTCATTAAAACTGATTCCTAGCTCCTTTTAGCTCCAAATTCGTCCATCAATGGTGCTCCATATGCATGTACTCCATTTAAGCTCAATTTAGCTCTAAAATCCACCAAAACGCACTTTCTTGCTTCACTTGCCATTTGGACCTACAAACAGACGAAAATAGCTTAAATCACTATAATAAACGATAACTAACTACGTAAGTGCAAGAAAACAAGCTAACTAAGTAGCATAAACATGCTCCTATCAAATTCCCCCACACTTAGCTTTTGCTAGTCCTCGAGCAAAACAAAGACACAAAACATAACCTAAACCTTCCAACGTTCGCCTCAGGGATTTCCAATGGTACATAACATGCCAAAGATCATTATTCCCACAGATTTTAGTCATCCCTACTCTCGAGCATATACTTAACCATAATTACCATTCACTAGCTCCCATTTAATCGTTTAAAACAATATTATGAACATAGTAACATGCCTTAGAGAATCCACTCAATTCCTTACTGGATACACTCTTATTTTCAGACAGATTTTCTAACTACACACCCTACACTAGGTATATGTGAGAAGATTGATGTAAACATGAAAATGAACACTCACACATGTTATAACAAAAGAAGCACTTTTCTGGAATTATTAAGCATGTATAGATATGATCTCATGAACGGAATGCTACTACATAGATGCGAGAACCAGGGACACCATATGCTCAAGCCAATCCCAAACTCCACATATTTGAAACACATAACACTCAAGATAGAAGTTAAGGGTTGTAACAAGGCTAAGGGGTATTGGCTAACAAAGAAAGGTTACGGATAAACAAAAGTTCTTAAAGTGATAGTAAACAAAGTAATGAAATTGACTTTTAGAATTCACTTTGGAGGGCAGAAAATCACTTAGACACACAAGGGGTGAAATACACAATACTTAGGGTCTAATTCAACTTTTTGGACCCTTTCTTCAACAACCAACACTTGTGAGTTCTTTCTCACTTATTTTGACCTCTTTTTCATTCTTTTCACATTTTTTTTTTCTTTCTTTTCTCGTGCCCAATTCATGTTTTTGTCACAAATTCACACACAAGTTCCTTCCCCCACACTTGTTTTTCTGCAAGAGTACAATCAACAGGAATTCATTCTAAGTCATGCTCACTATGCTTTAAGAATAAAGGTATGGATGGTCCTATTCTAGGCTAGGTAAGGATAACGTGGGTGAACAAAGAACATAGAGGAAAAGGCCTAATTAAATCAGAAACCCAAAGGGAAAAGGGATAGAGGCGCCAGATTTTTAGGGGTTCTAGAAACAAAGTGTTTTGTGGCAGAAATTGGGACTTCTAGAAGGATTTGGGGCGCCACTTTTATAGGGGATTCTAGAAAGAGTGTTATTTGGCTGATTTCGAGAAGAACAAGGCCTAAAAACATGCAACACCAATGTAGGAACAGATAAGAGCTTCTAGAAAGGTTTCTAAGTGATTTAAATTAGAAATTAACTCCCCCGTGCAGCTGGAATTAAGTTAGGATAGGATTAGGATAAGATAAGACAAGATAAGATAAGGATAAGGTTGGTTAAGATAAGATAAGATAAGGTTGTTTGGATAATGTTTTGGATAATTCTCCTTCTTTTGAGCTGATTCCTTATCTTCAATGATTTGAATTGATTTCTCCAACTTTGAAACACATTCTTAACTCCATTTGAACTCCAAATTCATCCATCTTCTTGCCCATTGCTTGTGCTATCCATTCCAAGCTCAGATTTGCTCCAAAATGCATCTTTTTACCAACTTTGCTTCTTGGACCTAAAAGCAAACGAAAATGACTTTAAACACTATAATAAGCAACAAATAGCTAAGTAAATGCAAGAAAACACACTAACTAAGTAGTGCTGTGAGAATTTATAAGCACACAAATTAAACACTCTTTTTATCAATTGTAGTGAAGAATGTAAGTAGGGATCGTTTTGGACCGGGGATTAGGAGGGATTGTTAATCACTTGGATTTGACTCAAAAACGTAAAAACAAAGTATAAACCACTAAACTAGACTCAAAGAATGCAAAATCAAACTTTAAAACACTAAAACAAACCAAAAGACTCAAACAACAAGAAAACACTCAAAACTGCCTTAAAACCACTTTCTGGGCAGTTTTGAACACTAAAGAAGAATTTGCACGAAAATTGTTATAACTTGACTCAAGACACTTTAAAAACACAAACTAAACAGATTCTAAGCACTTTTTAAACAAGAAAGTAAAGGGGGATTTTGGTTTTGACGAATTTGAAAACAAAACTTAAAACTTTTGTAAAACGAACAGATTTTAAAACGAATTTGGGTGAATTAAATGGATGGAAGGCTAGCTAAGGGGTTCATCTCCACACATGCCATACTTGCATACGAAATGATTTCTAATTGCTTTTCAATAAATCATGAATTCTCAACGCCCCAGATTTTCCTAACGTTATTGAATTGGATGATTGCATACGACAACCGAAAGCATTCCCCACAAGTTCCCTACATGAATTGCATAATAGAGATACAAGCAAGAATCATTAAGTTCTTTGAAAACCATAAGCATTGACGAAGCACTCGTTACTATGAATTGCAGGAAACTTATGCTAAGAATTTACTTAACACGATTGAGATCATCAACCTTTACCACTTGTCAATATAAGTTTGTAACGATTAGGTGAAACTTCCTTAAATCCTAGCATTAGATTTATGCATGACAATTAAGCGTGCGCTCTCAACCAACACACACAAATCAGTTTAATTCAAATAGATAAGTAAATTAAATTCACAACTTATGAAACGCAATTAGAGGTAATCAAATCATATAGCAAGCATGATCATGGTTTCGAATCCCCCCTAGCCAAGAGGGGTTTAGTTCCTCATACGTACAAGACAAAGAGAATTAAATTTAAACATTGAAATCAAAGGAGAGAAAACACCTAAAAATTCCAGCGACTCGAACTTGAATTGCATGAACGTCCAAGCCCTCTTCTCCTCCTCTTTGTTGCGGCACAAGGTCTAGGGACAGGTTTTGGATGGTATGTGTATGGATGAAGGGATATGGAGTGGTATGGTAGTGTTTAGGAAGGATGGGGGGTGCGGCAAAGATGTAAACTATGGAGAATGGTGGTTGATTTCTGCGGCAAAGGGAGAGTGAATTGTGAATTTCTGAATGTGGAGGAGTGAATGAATTAAATGGTGCGGCAAGGGGGTCTATTTATAGGGTTTAGGGTGCAGGTTTTAGGCTTAGGAATTAGAGAAGGAATACATCATCTAAACCCCATAGGAATAGGCCATCTAGAAGGTAGGAAACCCCAAAGGACAAGGGAGACTTGCGGCAGATTTGCAAGGCTTCTAGAAGGTTTTAGGCGCCACCTATTTAGGGTTTTCTAGAAGGAATTAGGTGCAGGTCCTTTTAAGTTTCTAGATTTTAAATGCAAGGTACCAAATCAGGTTTCTTGAAGCTACACCCAAAGAAATAGGCGCCACCTTTGTAGGGATTAGGATAAGAGCTTCTAGAAAACAAACACAAGGCAAGGAAATCAGGTTTTCTAGAAGCTAGGTGCGGCAAGGAGGGATAAGGCTACTAGAAGGGATAAGGTGTTCTAGAACCTTCCTTTGTGTCCAACAATGTTTAGGAGACCTTCATGCACTAGGAAAATTAATCCTTCTTCATCTTGGAATTTTTCTCCTTCTTGAACTTGGAAAACTTTTGTTGTTGTTGCAACTTGAGGCCATTGGGATTTGCCTTTCCTACTTCAAGTAGGAAACCTTGTTTGAGTAGGAAACTTCAATCTTCTAGGAATCCCAATTCAACTAGGAATCCTAATTCAACTAGGATTCCACTTCCATTAGGGATTTTCCTACTTCAACTAGGAAACCTTGCTTAAGTAGGAATCATTATCTTCAAGTCATCAATTTCGTCCATCCTCTTGGCTCCTGATCGGATCATATTTATATATATTTTTACTTCAAATTCACTCGTCTTTTCTTAGTTAGTTCCTTATATTTTTGAGCTATTTACGTTATTTTTGTGTTTCTAGGATTTGTTATGCAAAGAAAATAAAAAATTGAATAAGTGAATTTTTAAGTGTCAAATTCGTCAAAACTACCTTACTCACTAATTTTCTTTGTTTATATTTTCGATTCGAGCCAGAAAGATGGAATACAGCAAGAGAGGGCCAACCTTTTAAATTAAAAACACAAAGGCAGCTTAAAAGAAGTGGGCAGCGCCCATTTGATGAGAAATGATTGAAACAAGCTGCCTTGCAGCTGGCGTTAAAGAAGAGAATAATAGAAGAGTGGAGGCCAGCTAGAGGGGGGACTCGGCAAAGAATAAAAATAAGGAAAAGGCAGAGAATAATAAAAGGGAGAGATAAGCTGCCTTGCAGCTGCCCAGGGAAGATAAGAAAAATAAAAAAATAAAACGTGAGCTGCCAAGGCAGCTAAAAGAGACACAGAGCACAGAAGCATAAAGAAGAGGCAGGAGGGGGAGAAACGGGGAGCTGCCTTAGCGAGCAGCGAGAAAAGGAAAAAAAAATAAAAAAAAAAGGAAGGCTGCCATTTGAAGGCAGCCAATAGAGGTGAAAAACAGCTGCCTTTGGCAGTTGCGGAGAGAAGAACAGAGTTTAGAAAGCCTCGGGTAAGAGAGGGGTGAAAATCACAAGGCAGCAAAGCTGCCAACGCTGCGCAGACTTGGAAGGAGGCCAAGCCTCGAGGAGAGAGAGCTGCTGATTGGCATCGTTAGAAAAGAAAAGGCAGCTACGCTGCCACTTGGCAGCAAGCAGAGTAGAAGGCAGCTGAGCACCGACAGCTGTGTAGTGCCAAGCGGCACGGGGAGAACCGGCAGGCAGTCAGCGAGCACAGCACAGAGGCTCCTGCCAACAGAGAGGCTGCCTTTGTTTTTCTGCACTCTCATTTTGGTTAAATCTCTCCAAACTCATGTTTTATTTCTGTTTTAATTTATAAATAATGTGTAATTAATTTATTTTGGCTAGAGGTTAATTCAAAGCCATGAATATATTTGTAATATGAATTGATTACCTTCAGTTGTGATTTCTGAGTTGTGATTCAATTTGCTTAATTGCTTGATTGATAACTTATTTGTGTATGTCGATTAAGGATGCATACTTAGTTTGCATGCATGAATTTGATGCTAGAATATAAGTGAATTTCACCTAATCGTTATGAACTTATATTCATGAGTAGTGAAGGTTGCTATCCACAATCGTGTTAAGTAAATTCTTGGCAGGAGTATCATGCTTTTCATAGTTACGAATGCCTCGTCAGTATTTATAGTTTTCACAAAGTTTAATGATCTTTGATTGTATCTCTATTGTGCTTTTCACGTAGGGGACTTTTAGAGAATGTGTTGAATTGTTGTATGTTGTTCATCCAATTCAATAACTTAAGGAAAACTTGAAGATTAAAAAAGTGTTGTTCACGGTTAATCTGGAGTATTGAGATTTACAATTTATTGAAAGAACAACTGAAAATCAATTTGGGTTGCATATGTGTCATGCGTGGAGAAGAACCCTCTAGCCAATCCGTCGCCCATCCGTTCACTTTTATTTTATGTTTTTGTCAATTCTGTAATTTATTTAAGTTTAATTTACGACTCGTCAAAACCAAACCCCCGCCCCCCCCCCCATTGTTAAATTGTATTATTTAGTTAGATTTCATTGTTTTGAGTCTTTTAATTCATTTTCCGTCCAAGTCAGTCCCTAGTGTCTAGTTAAGTGTCTCTTTCCTAGTTTTGTGTTTTTGAGTCTTATTTTATATTTTTTTTAAATCAATTTAGAGTAGATTAGCAATCCCTCCTAATCCCCGGCCTAGAACGATACCCTACTTACATCTATACTACATCTGTCAAAAAGAGGGTTAAATTTGTGCGGTTTTAAAATCCCGTCAATTTTTTGGCGCCGTTGCCGGGGATTAGTAACTTTGCTAATCCCTATATTTATTTATTTTTTGTTTGTGTTTATGTTTATATTTGTGTTTTTTTTTTTTTTTTTTTTCTATATTTTCTTGGTTAACTGATTTATTTCTTTTCTTTGCAGGAACTTTCGGTTATTTCCACCCTTGAAGTTGATTGCAGAATTTAAGCTTGGGGGTCATCGATTGAGTTTTCTGCAAATTAGGGAAGTTTTCAGTCCTATTGCTTTATTTTGTTTCTTTTCATTTAGTAATTTTATTTTTATTTTTATTTTTATATTTTTATTTGCTTATTAATGTTTTCTGACATTGGGGACAATGTCTAGTTTAAGTGTGGGGGTAAAGACTATAAAAAATGACCAAATTGAAAATTTTTGTACCTTCGACTATGAACTGGTTCATTTGTTTCCATGTTATTACTTTTTGTTTTCTTAATTAGTTTTGTTTTATTTAATTTTTTTCGAAAAATTTAAAAAATCCAAAAATATTGTTCTGTTTTCCTTATTGTTTTGAATTAGATTTTTATTAGTTTCCCGACCCAATGGTATAATTGGATGAAATTTGAACCATGATTATCAAGAACTTAATTAACATGTGTGATGTGAAATTCCTAATTCTCTTGTTAGTATTGTACATGTTTGATCATCTGTGAAAAACCAAATGCACATAGCCTTGTTAATGTGAAACTAAAGCATGACTTAAAGCTTCATATGTGAATTTAGTGACCATATACATCCTATGTGAGTTTTTGAGCCTATTGAAAGTGTGTGCATTTTCATACACTCCTATTCTTTCATGTGTGATGAACTTTTGTGAGATACATCTCTAGAACTTGCGTAACGATCTTTCGAAATTTTTGTCATTGATTGCATGAACTTGAAAATGATAGAGGCATTAGGTTCACCACCATGGCCCAAATAACCATATTTCCCAAAGAAAAAAATGATATCATTAGATTGCCAATTTGAGCCGTATATGTTGAGCCTTTTATTTCTTATAGCCAGATATGTCTACCCTTATACCTCAAACATTTTTCCTTACCCTTTCTAAGCGAGCTAGTGAGCAATGTGAGATTGTCTTATGAGAAATGTTTGTGAAGAACTTAGAAGAAGTTTGGCAAAAGAATAAGTGTGGGGGTATTTCATGTTTGTATTTAGTTATGTGCTAAATTTTTTTTAAAAAAAAAAGAGAAAAGAGAAGAAAAGAAAAAGAAAAAGAAAGATTGTATACAAAGAAAATAAAAAGTTTAAAAGTCTCAGTTTAAGGGTGTGGTTGGAGGTGTTAAAAGAATCGTTGGAGAGCTTGAGTTCTTATAAATCTCAACTAAAAGAATTGCTTGCAATGTAGCTTGGAACTTGTGTTTTCCTATTCTTTCGTTTCAATAACCCTATCCCTAAGCCTCACTACATCCAATAAAAGTCCTCTTGATTTAAGTTTTGCAATTATGATTGTGGAGAAGTGATCTTTATTCAAGCTTATGGTAGAACTTTCACATTTGTTTCTTTGAGCGAAACACATTAAAACTAAACACATGTGTGATTGAGTGCATATCCTGTGAGAAGGTTGCTAGTTTGCATATGATGTTTTTAAAAATAAAAACTTGAAATTGCATTAGCATGGCTAGCTCACACACTACACTTCAAGGATGATTTAAAGATTACTGCTAATATTTGAATAAGGAATATGGACTTGGATTAGCTTGTTTGATGCTAGCTATGGTTCTTGATGATTTGTGTTCTCGAATGAAATTCTATGAGGGTCACATAGGGGGAAGCTAATGTTTTTCATGTTATTACTTGTTCTTGTTTTCTTTGTTTTGCTCGAGGACTAGCAAAAGCTAAGTGTTGGGGTATTTGATCGGATCATATTTATATATATTTTTACTTCAAATTCACTCGTCTTTTCTTAGTTATTTCCTTATATTTTTGAGCTATATACGTTATTTTTGTGTTTATAGGATTTGTTATGCAAAGAAAATAAAAAATTGAATAAGTGAATTTTTAAGTGTCAAATTCGTCAAAACTACCTTACTCACTTATTTTCTTTGTTTATATTTTCGATTCGAGCCAGAAAGATGGAATACAGCAAGAGAGGGCCAACCTTTTAAATTAAAAACACAAAGGCAACTTAAAAGAAGTGGGCAGCGCCCATTTGATGAGAAATGATTGAAACAAGCTGCCTTGCAGCTGGCGTTAAAGAAGAGAATAATAGAAGAGTGGAGGCCAGCTAGAGGGGGGACTCGGCAAAGAATAAAAATAAGGAAAAGGCAGAGAATAATAAAAGGGAGAGATAAGCTGCCTTGCAGCTGGCCAGGGAAGATAAGAAAAATAAAAAAATAAAACGTGAGCTGCCAAGGCAGCTAAAAGAGACACGGAGCACAGAAGCATAAAGAGGAGGCAGGAGGGGGAGAAACGGGGAGCTGCCTTAGCGAGCAGCGAGAAAAGGAAAAAAATAAATAAATAAAGGAAGGCTGCCATTTGAAGGCAGCCAATAGAGGTGAAGAACAGCTGCCTTTGGCAGCTGCGGAGAGAAGAACAGAGTTTAGAAAGCCTCGGGTAAGAGAGGGGGTGAAAATCACAAGGCAGCAAAGCTGCCAACGCTGCGCAGACTTGGAAGGAGGCCAAGCCTCGAGGAGAGAGAGCTGCTGATTGGCAGCGTTAGAAAAGAAAAGGCAGCTACGCTGCCACTTGGCAGCAAGCAGAGTAGAAGGCAGCTGAGCACCGACAGCTGTGCAGTGCCAAGCGGCACGGGGAGAACCGGCAGGTAGTAAGCGAGCACAGCACAGAGGCTCCTGCCAACAGAGAGGCTGCCTTTGTTTTTCTGCACTGTCATTTTGGTTAAATCTCTCCAAACTCATGTTTTATTTATGTTTTAATTTATAAATAATGTGTAATTAATTTATTTTGGCTAGAGGTTAATTCAAAGCCATGAATATATTTGTAATATGAATTGATTACCTTCAGTTGTGATTTCTGAGTTGTGATTCAATTTGCTTAACTGCTTGATTGATAACTTATTTGTGTATGTCGATTAAGGATGCATACTTAGTTTGCATGCATGAATTTGATGCTAGAATATAAGCGAATTTCACCTAATCGTTATGAACTTATATTCATGAGTAGTCAAGGTTGCTATCCACAATCGTGTTAAGTAAATTCTTGGCAGGAGTATCATGCTTTTCATAGTTACGAATGCCTCGTCAGTATTTATAGTTTTCACAAAGTTTAATGATCTTTGATTGTATCTCTATTGTGCTTTTCACGTAGGGGACTTTTAGAGAATGTGTTGAATGGTTGTATGCTGTTCATCCAATTGAATAACTTAAGGAAAACTTGAACATTAAAAACGTGCTATTCACGGTTAATCTGGAGTATTGAGATTTACAATTTATTGAAAGAACAACTGAAAATCAATTTAGGTTGCATATGTGTCATGTGTGGAGAAGAACCCTCTAGCCAATCCGTCGCCCATCCGTTCACTTTTATTTTATGTTTTTGTCAATTCTGTAATTTATTTAAGTTTAATTTACGACTCGTCAAAACCAAACCCCCCCCATTGTTAAATTGTATTATTTAGTTAGATTTCATTGTTTTGAGTCTTTTAATTCATTTTCCGTCCAAGTCAGTCCCTAGTGTCTAATTAAGTGTCTTTTTCCTAGTTTTGTGTTTTTGAGTCTTATTTTATATTTTTTTTAAATCAATTTAGAGTAGATTAGCAATCCCTCCTAATCCCCCGCCTAGAACGATACCCTACTTACATCTATACTACATCTGTCAAAAAGAGGGTTAAATTTGTGCGGTTTTAACGGGGCTTGGGGAGTTGGCTAACAACGAAAGGATAGGGGAAACAAACGTTTTTACAGCACTACCAAGCAAAATAATGAAATTGAACTTAGAATTCCTTTTAGCATGCAAAAATCAACTTTTAAACACAAAGGGAAGATTCAAGCAACAATTAGGGGCGAATTCAATGTTTTGGACCCTTCCTTCAACAAACAACACTTAAGAACTCTTTTTCACATCTTTTCAACTCCTTTTTCATTCTTTTTCACAACTTTTCTTTTTTTCATTTTATTTTCCACGAAATTTTTTTTCCTTTCTTTTTTTTTTCTTTTTCTACCCGTGCCTTATTCAAGACTTTGGCACACCCACATATCAAGAATCCTTCCCCCACACTTGTTTTCTGCAATGCAATGATCAAAAGGGATTCATCTTGAGTTATGCTTTTACTATGCTTCAAGAACAAAGGTATGGATGGTCCTAATCTAGGCTAGGTGAGGATAATGTGGGTTAACAAAGAACATAGGCTAAACAAGGCTCAACGGGGTTAAAACCTACAAAACACAATGAATTAGGGAGATATGGCCATTTGGCTATGGTGGTCACTACACAACTTCATCTTGAATATGTGTTATGCAAATCAATAACATGCTTTGAATGAATTGGGCATGAGTTCTAGTGTTTGGAACTAAATGATGAAACGCCTTCTAAGTAGCAACCAAGCAAAGAATAATGAGATCATGCAACGACTTTAGAAAACAACAATGCATAGATTATTAACTCTCCAAATAAATGTTTAGGCTCAAGTCTCACAAGGTTGTAGCGTTAGTTTGAGTTCCTTCCTTCAAGCATGTTACAAAAACTGATTTTTCTTTTATGATTGCATGTGAATTCATACGTTATAACCACAACCAAGCATAAACCAAAGAGTAAATCAACTTTCATCCATGTTTACAACTCTCTTTAACAGTCATGCAATTACAAACTGAATCCTCATCATTGTGTTGGAAGGTACCCTAAGACACAAACAAACACACAAGAACAACTCAAAACAACTCTTTTTGGGTTTTTCAAAACAATTTTTCAAATTTTTATGGGATTTTCGGATTTTTGAGTCAAAACACACTAAAACAGTTTAAAAACACTTAAAAACACTTAAAAACAGCAAGGAACAACATTAGAAGTTATGAGTGATAAAACCCTACGAATTTGCATCAAAACACTTTGGTTACCCCCCACACTTAAATCAAACATTGTCCTCAATGTTTCAAGCATAGACTCACACAAATAACAAACACGCAAACAAAACAACAACTAAACAACCGAACATGGCAGAAACGAAATAGCAACAAAGGGAAGAGTTTAGGAACACAAATTTGGAATTGGAGTGCTTTCTACGTCTTCCTCTATTGAATGTATGGGTTGCCTCCCAAGTAGCGCTTGCTTTAACGTCGTACAGCCTGACGAAGAACCCAATCACTCCAGATTGGAGCCCACGACATCCAAGGGGGTGTCATCCACGGTGTGCTCCACAAAGTTCTCATAATAGGGCTTCAAACGATGCCCGTTCACCTTGAATTCATGTCCCGTTTTCAAGCTTTGGATTTGGACTGCACCATGAACAAAAACATTAGTAATAACAAACGGTCCAATCCACTTGGAACGTAACTTACCGGGAAACAATCGTAAGCGGGAATTGAACAATAGTACTTTCTGCCCAATGGAGAAGGATTTCCCACGGATCATGTTGTCATGGAAAGCTTTGGTCTTTTGCTTGTAAGTGCTTGCATTCTCGTACGCCTCGTGCCGTATTTCATCAAGCTCATTCAATTGGAATTTCCTATGACTGCCTGCTTCATCTAACTGCATGTTAAACTTCTTGACGGCCCAAAGAGCTTTATGCTCCAACTCCACGGGAAGATGGCACGCCTTGCCATAGACAAGTCGAAAGGGGGACATCCCAATGGGAGTTTTGTATGTCGTACGATACGCCCAAAGTGCATCATCTAACCGTAAACTCCAATCCTTCCTTGTTGGCCCAACAGTCTTTTCTAGGATTTGCTTGATCTCTCGGTTGGAAACCTCGGCTTGGCCATTTGTTTGAGGATGGTAAGGTGTAGAAACCTTATGGTTGACACTGTATTTCCTCAATAACGCCTCAATGGTTCGGTTGCAAAAGTGTGAGCCTCCATCACCAATGATTACTCGTGGCATGCCAAACCTTGCAAAAATGTTAGTTCTAATAAAATCTGCAACCACTTTAGAATCATTGGTCCGGGTGGCTTTTGCTTCCACCCACTTCGACACATAATCAACCGCAAGCAAAATATACATGAAACCATATGATGAAGGAAAGGGACCCATAAAATCAATACCCCAAACATAAAAAATTTCAACATTTAGGATAGAAACCTGCGGCATTTGGTCCTTTGCACTAATACTACCCATTCTTTGGCATTTATCACATGTTAAGCAAAAAGTTCTAGCATCCTTAAAAATACTAGGCCAATAGAATCCACATTGTAACACTTTGAGGGCCGTGCGTTGTGTGCCAAAGTGCCCTCCACATGCATATGTATGACAAAAACTCAAAATTGAATGACATTCAAAATCATGCACACAACGACGTATAATCTGATCGGGGCAAAATTTCCATAAGTATGGATCATCCCACACATAAAACCGTGCATCATGCCTAAGTTTGTCACGTTGGTGCCTAGTGAACTCACTTGGAATTCGTTTTGACACCAAAAAATTAACTATATCGGCATACCAAGGTGTACTAACCTTTATGGACAACAATTGTTCATCGGGGAATGTCTCTGCAATGGGTAGGGATTCCTCATTATGCACCATTCGGCTTAGGTGGTCAGCTACCACGTTTTCACTTCCCTTCTTGTCACGAATCTCGATGTCGAACTCTTGAAGTAACAACATCCACCGAATTAGTCGGGGCTTGGCCTCCTTTTTGGTGAGCAAGTACTTTAGAGCTGCATGATCAGTGAAAACAATTACTTTAGTACCAATTAGATATGATCGAAATTTATCTAAAGCAAAGACAACGTCAAGAAGTTCTTTTTCCGTAGTGGAATAGTTCAACTGGGCATCATTCAACGTCCGCGAGGCATAGTAGATGACATGCGGCCTCTTGTCCTTTCTTTGTCCCAAAACAGCCCCTAAAGCATAATCGGACGCATCACACATAAGCTCGAACGGGAGGCTCCAATCCGGGGGAACAATAATGGGTGCCATGGTCAACAACTCCTTGAGTTGGTTGAATGATGCCGTGCACTCCTTGGTGAACTCAAACACCACTTCTTTTTGTAGGAGACGAAAAAGAGGTTGTGCCACCTTTGAGAAATCTTTGATAAACCTACGCTAGAAACCTGCATGGCCAAGAAACGAACGAACCTCTCTAACCGAAGTTGGAGAGGGTAAGTGACGTATAGGATCTATTTTTGACTTATCAACTTCAATGCCGTTTTCAGAGATGATATGACCTAAAACTATGCCTTGTTTAACCATGAAATGACATTTTTCCCAATTAAGAACAAGGTTAGTTTCAACGCAACGTTTTAGAATCAAACTTAGATTATGCAAGCAACCATCAAAAGAATCTCCAAAGACACTGAAATCATCCATAAAAACTTCAATTATTTTCTCAACATAATCAGAAAATATGCTCATCATGCATCTTTGAAATGTGGCAGGTGCATTACATACCAAAAGGCATGTGACGATATGCAAATGTACCAAAAGGGCATTTGAAAGTAGTTTTTTCTTGATCCTCGGGTGTTATGACAATTTGATTATAACCAGAATAACCATTAAGAAAACAATAGAAAGCATAACCGGCTAACCTCTCAAGCATTTGGTCAATGAACGGCAATGGGAAGTGATCATTCCTTGTGGTGGCGTTTAGCTTCCTATAGTCGATGCACACCCTCCAACCATTTTGAATGCGTGTAGGAACAAGCTCGTTCTCGGCATTTGCAACCACAGTCACTCCGGATTTCTTTGGCACACATTGAACGGGCGAAACCCACCTACTGTCCGAGATTGGATAGATTACTCCACAATCCAAAAGCTTGATTATCTCCTTCTTCACAACTTCCATCATCGGAGGGTTGATACGGCGTTGAGCCTTTCGAGAAGTTTTGGACCCCTCCTCTAGAAGTATGCGATGCATGCACGTAGTAAGGCTAATTCCCTTTATGTCGGCCAATATCCATCCAATTGCCGTTTTGTACTCTTTAAGCACTCGCACCAATTTGCTCTCTTCTTGTGCCGTAAGTGAGGATGAGATAATGACGGGCAATGTGTCATCCTTGCCCAAGAAAACGTACTTTAAGTGACTAGGCAACGGCTTAAGTTCAAGTGTAGGTGGCTGCACAACTGAGGGAAGCATTTTATTAGCCGAAACTGAACTTAAAATAGGGTCCACAATCTTACCAGATTGTGATGGCAATGACTCGAGGGCAGCCACCATCTCAATGACATCTTCACTAGGGGGCACGGCAAAGGATGCTACATGCATGCCGTGGGGTTCCTTGGTGGTTGTTTCAATGTTTTGCATGTCCCTTCCTTGTGGAATGGCCAATTCGAGTGCATCGGCCTTCAAATTGTCCAAATGGTCCTGTGCCAAAGAGTCAATTATATCAATAGCAAAACATGAATGATTCTCACTAGGGTACTTCATAGAATTAGAAAGATTGAAATTAATAACTTCCCCATCAAATTCCATCGTCAAAGTGCCATTATATACGTCAATCTTCGTACGAGTAGTTTTCATGAATGGCCTTCCAAGGAGAATAGGCAATGAAGGGGCATGGTCCGATTCATCCATCTCAAGTACGTAGAAATCCGCCGGAAAGATTAACTGATTAACCTGCACTAAGACATCTTCCAAAACTCCCTTTGGATAGGCATTAGATATATCGGCCAATTGTATGATAACACCATCATTTTTCAATGCTCCTAGGTTCATAGATGCATAAATTGAATATGGCATGACATTTACAGATGCACCTAAGTCTAACATGGCAGATTCAAACCTAGAATTACCAATAACACACGGAATTATGAAACTACCCGGATCTTTGCATTTAGGGGGCAGTTTGCGTTGCAAGATGGCTGAGATGTTTTCACCCACTTTTACAACCTCCTTGGTCGAAATCCTCCTCCTATTAGTGCAAAGTTCCTTCAAGAACTTGGCGTACCTCGGGACTTGCTTGATTGCATCCAAAAGAGGGATATTGACTTGAACTTTGCGAAACGTCTCGAGAATTTCTTTTTCCGCTTCCTCTTTCTTTGTTTGCTTAAACCTACTAGGAAAAGGAACATTCAAAGGAAAAACATTAGTAGGAACTGAACTTGACACGTTTTTACCTTTATTGGGCGAATTGGACGGTTTAGAATCACATGAGTCTTGCGGCAAAGGTGTTTCCACCTTGGCCGTGAGTGGGCTTTGTTCCTCCTTTTCAATTCTCAACTCTTCCTCCTCGTTGGAATGTGATGTGGATGGTCTAGGGTCAGATCCCACTTGCTTTCCACTTCGCAAACTCATAGCTTTTGCAGATTCGATCCACCTTTCGGATTGACCACGGTTGAACTTGGCAACCTACCTTGCTCTCGAAATTGTCCCATGAACTCGGCAATTTGCCCCAATTGCTTCTCCAAATTGTCCACCCTTTTGTCTTGGATTTGTCTCTCCTTATTGTGAGTCTGTACTTCCTGCGTCAAAGTATTAAGTAACTTAACAACTTGATCATTATCCAAAGACATCCCTGAGCTTGTTGGGGTAGATTACGATTGAGTTTGATTGGGGACGAATGGCTTTGTATAAAAGCCCGGTGGTTGCTGCCTAAATCCTCCTTGTTGTTGAGGTTGTTGAGGATCTCGCCATTTGAAATTTGGATGATCACGCCAACCGAGATTGTAGGTATTGGAGAATGGGTCACCACGATTTTGGTATTGGTTCCCATATCCCACGGCATTGAGTGTCACCCACCCTCCATTCTCGATCAATTGTGGGCACTTATCCGTGGGATGTCCTTGCATGGAGCACACACCACAAGAAGCTACGGTTTGAACTTTTGGACCTTCCACCACCTGAGAAAGCAAAGTAGTAAGGTTAGCCATTTGATTTTGAAGTTCGGTTATGGCACTTACCTCATTCACTTGGTGTTGCCGTGGGGTACTCCTTTGTCCAACACCTTCGTATTGTTGAGCGTTCAACGCTCGATTAGCAATCAAAGTCTTTGCAGCCGTGGGGGTCTTGTCCACCAAAGCTCCTCCCGCTGAGGCATCTAGCATTTGACGTTCGATTGGTAGAAGTCCCTCGTAGAAGTATTGTAAGAGAAGTTCCTCCTTCATCTGATGCTGTGGACACGAAGCAACAAGAGATTTAAAACGTTCATGATAAGTAGGAAAAGATTCACCTTCATCTTGTTGAATTCCACTTATCCTTTTTCGAAGGAGGATGACTCGAGAAGTTGGGAAAAACTTCTCCAAGAAAGCCCGTTTCATGCTCTCCCACAATGTGACAGTTCCGGGAGCCAATTCATACAACCAATCTTTAGCTTTATCCATTAGAGAGAATGGAAAAGCTTTCATCTTCAAGATGCTTCCATCGACATTCATTGGGGTCATGCTTGAACAAAAAACTTCGAACTCCTTTAAGTATTTGTTTGGATCTTCCATGGACAGCCCATGGTACTTCGGAATGTGATGTAGCAAACTTGACTTCAACTCGAACTCGGCAGTCTTATCTGTAGCCGCCCTAGAATATTGAATGCATAGGGGTGCGGCATTGTCCAATCCCGAAGCGGAAAGCTCCTTGATTGTTCGGTTGTCCGCTGCCATGTCTACTTCACCCACTCTTGCCGTGGGTTCCTCTTCTTCAAATTCAGAAACGGACTCGAAACTTTCACTTGATTCACTAGGTTCTGGGTTCTTCCTCTTCCGTCTCAACTCTCGCTCGAAATCGTCGTCAAAGTCCAAGATATGTTCACGAATCGGATGAGAACTCCGAGTCATAAACTAGTACCTAAAACAAGAACAGAACAAGATCAGAATCTGGAATAAAATAAAACAAACGAAAATAAAACAATCCAAGGGATTAGCAAAGTTGCTAAACCCCGGCAGCGGCGCCAAAATTTGCTGTGAGAATTTATAAGCACACAAATTAAACCCTCTTTTTATCAATTGTGGTGAAGAATGTAAGTAGGGATCGTTCTGGACCGGGGATTAGGAGGGATTGTTAATCACTTGGATTTGACTCAAAAATGTAAAAACAAAGTATAAACCACTAAACTAGACTCAAAGAATGCAAAATCAAACTTTAAAACACTAAAACAAACCAAAAGACTCAAACAACAAGAAAACACTCAAAACTACCTTAAAACCACTTTCTGGGCAGTTTTGAACACTAAAGAAGAATTTGGACGAAAATTGTTATAACTTGACTCAAGACACTTTAAAAACACAAACTAAACAGATTCTAAGCACTTTTAGACAAGAAAGTAAAGGGGGATTTTGGTTTTGACGAATTTGAAAACAAAACTTAAAACTTTTGTAAAACGAACAGATTTTAAAACGAATTTGGGTGAATTAAATGGATGGAAGGCTAGCTAAGGGGTTCATCTCCACACATGCCATACTTGCATACGAAACGATTTCTAATTGCTTTTCAATAAACCATGAATTCTCAACGCCCCAGATTAACCGTGAATTGCACTAATTAACCCTCAAATTTTCCTAACGTTATTGAATTGGATGATTGCATACGACAACCCAAAGCATTCCCCACAAGTTCCCTACATGAATTGCATAATAGAGATACAAGCAAGAATCATTAAGTTCTTTGAAAACCATAAGCATTGACGAAGCACTCGTTACTATGAATTGCATGAAACTTATGCTAAGAATTTACTTAACACGATTGACATCATCAACCTTTACCACTTGTGAATATAAGTTTGTAACGATTAGGTGAAACTTCCTTAAATCCTAGCATTAGATTTATGCATGACAATTAGGCGTGCGCTCTCAACCAACACACACAAATCAGTTTAATTCAAATAGATAAGTAAATTGAATTCACAACTTATGAAACGCAATTAGAGGTAATCAAATCATATAGCAAGCATGATCATGGTTTCGAATCCCCCCTAGCCAAGGGGGGGTTTAGTTCCTCATACGTACAAGACAAAGAGAATTAAATTTAAACATTGAAATCAAAGGAGAGGAAACACCTAAAAATTCGAGCGACTCGAACTTGAATTGCATGAACGTCCAAGCCCTCTTCTCATCCTCTTTGTTGCGGCACAAGGTCTAGGGACAGGTTTGTTGGAAATGTGCCCTAAAACCAATCATATGATGATACTTTACGGACATTTCACATGTTAAACTAATCTAGTTTCATATCAAGGGCAAAGATTATTGTTTGAGCGGTCTCATATAAATGTTATATGCTTAAACGATAAAGTCCAAGGAATATGTGATTGGGAGAATGCGATCTAAAGAAGTTAGATACATGAGACCATTCTTTCGTAGACACATCCTAAACGTTCCTGATCATAGGATTGCCAATTGGGCATTGACAGTCCGTTGAGATCAGTACGTGCTATGTCTTCTCTCAGGGAGAGTGACTAGTCTCGAGTCATTGGTGTGAGTGACACCAAGACAAGTACGTAGGTGTGATGTGAGAATTAGATTGACACTCAAATTAAACCCTATGGATGACAATTGTAGTATAAGAGCAAATAGGGATCGTTCTAACCGGGGATTAACTAGGGATGCTAATCAATGTGAAATTGACTCAAAAACGTAAAAACAAAGTTTAAAACACTAAACTAGACTCAAAGAATGCAAAACTAGAGTTTAAAACACTTAAACAAAGCAAAAGACTCAAAACAGCCCAGAAACACTCAAAACTGCCTCAAAATCACTTTCTGGGCAGTTTTGAGCACAAACACAAATTTGGACGAAATTAAGTTCTAACTTGACTCAAAACTCTTAAAAACACAAACTAAATGTATTTCTACTAATCTATCACTTTAAAATAACTTGGGGATTGGTTTTGACGAATTTAAAATTAAAACAGAAACTTTGTAAACAAAACAGATTCTAAAACAGATTTTGATGAATTGAATGATGAGACAAACTAGTTAGAGGGTTCCTTATCCACACATGAACATACGCATACAATTTGATTCCCAGTTATGAATTCAACGAATTTATGAATGAGAATGCTCCAAGTTAATTAGGTCCGCTTAAATTAACTTTCAGATTTCCCTAACGTTATTGAGTTGGATGATTTCATACGACAACCCGAAGCATTCCCCACAAGTTCCCTACATGAATTGCATAATAGAGATACAAGCAAGAATCATTAAGTTCAATGGAAATCATAAACATCGACTAGGCATTCATAACTATGGAATACGCATGTTAATCCAACCTAGGGTTTACTCAACACAATCGTGACTAGCGATCTTCACTACTCATGAATATAAGTTAATAACGATTAGGTGAAATTCCCTTATATTCTAGCATCAAGTTTAAGCATGCAAATTAAGTGTCGACCCTCAACCCACATACATAAACAAGTTCTTAATCAAAACAGAAAAGTAAACCACATCCAAGTTCATGAATTCATAACTGGAGTAAATCAAATCATAACCAACATATGTCCATGGCTTCAAATTCGCCTCTAACTAAAAAGAAATTAGTTCCACATGTTTAACATAATTGAACAACGAATTAAATTAAACATAGAAACAGAAACAAGAGAAGAAAAACTCCAAACACTCCAATGGTGGCAGATTGCTTGCGTGAGCTCTCTCCTCTCTTTTGGTATGCACGGTGCTCTCCTCTTCTCCTCCAAAGATGGCTGTGCACGGTGGTTATGGTGGTGGAAGGTGCGGCTAGGGTTGTATGAGTGGTGGTTGTGGCGGTGGCTGAATGGTAGTGTGATGGTGCTTGCGGCAAAGGTTGAATGAAGGGGGGATGATGGGCGGCTGTTTCTAGGGATTTTCTGAGATTAAAGATCAAAGGTGCGGCTCCTTAAGGGAGATATATATAGGCATGGCAAACCCTAGGGTTAAATCAGATTAGGGTTTGGAGATCATTTAATTGATGGATTAGGCCCCCTAAGTCTAGCAGAAATTGTAAACCCAATAAGGAAAAAGGGTTTAAGGCCTAATTAACCCAAATCCACAAGGAATAGGGCTAATTAAATCTGAAATCCAAGGGAAAATAGGGCAATAGGTGCGGCAGCTAGGGTTTAGGGAGATTAGGCTTCTAGAATGATTAGGTTCGGCCCAATGTGATGGGCTAGGGTTTAAGGTGCGGCAATGTGGCTAGGAGGGCTTAGATGTGGCTGAGATGATAAGGCCCAAGGATGGCCTTCTAGAAAAGATTAGGACATCTCCATTTCAAGAATAGAAACTCTTCAAGAATGGAAACCTTCGGAATTAGAAACTTCCAAACTTAGAAACTTCGGTTTCCACTTTTGACTCTTCATTCGTCCTTCGCTTTGAATTCCATTCTTCACATCTTCATTCACTCCTTAGCTCAATTTAGCTCCAAAATCGTCCATCCATGGTGCTCCATATGCATGTACTCCATTTAAGCTCAATTTAGCTCTAAAATGCACCAAAACGCACTTTCTTGCTTCACTTGCCATTTGAACCTACAAATACACAAAAATAGCTTAAATCACTATAATAAACGATAACTAACTATGTAAGTGCAAGAAAACAAGCTAACTAAGTAGCATAAATATGCTCCTATCAAGGTGCTCAATAGAGAATGAGTTCACTGAACACGATCAACGAGGAGTTCTCATACTCATGTCACATGAGAACTCATGGTTGGGATAATGCAAAGTAGTCCTTTGACCTGAGGCATCATAGTTGTCTTGTGGTTAAGTCCTTGATCTTTGACTATGTCAAATGTGACTCCATCTGGTGTGTCCACGGCATAGTCGGGGTTAAGCCACTTAGCCATGGAGACAAGTGAATGCGCAACAAGGGATCTCTAACCTTCAAACCGTTGAGGGAGAATACTCTATGATATGATTAAGAATCTCTGGCCAGAGTATGAATGAGATGTTGGAATGCGTTCCAGATCACATTCAAAGTAATCATATAAGTACAAGATTCACATTGGATAGTAGACATGAATAAACTATCAAACCAAACAATGTGGTCAAGAGTATTGTATTAGAGAAAGACCGTATTGCATTTGTAATCCTAAACTGAATAGGTTCTCCACCTCTTCTGATTAGCTTGGGTAACCATGATATGCTGCTAGGTGTCACTCATGGTTTGTGGAAGCCCTAAACGTGTCTAAACACTAAAGGGAGAATTGAAAGTAAGTTTCAAATTCACAATCGATTTGAAAAAGTTTGAATCGCCCACTGCCTCGCTAAAAGGAACCTAATGGATCGTACACCGTGTAAGGTAGAGATTGAAGATTCAACGGAGATGAGTAAGAATAATTAAATGGTTTAATTATTTATGGCAAGGATTAATTAATATGATTATTAATCAAACGAATAAGTTCGTTAAAGACCTCGGGATGGTTTTGGACCTTAAGGCCCAATGGGCTTCGAACGTGAAGTCCATTGACTTAAGTTGTATGACAACTTAATGAATAATGATTCACAAAGGCCCAAAACCCCTATTAACACCCAATGGCCGGCCATTTAAGGAGGGTAGCAAACTTGGACTTATTTACAAGTTTACCACTCAAATGAATTAAGGTATAAATTTGACTTTATAGCCAAAATTCATTTAAGGGTTCTTTTTGGGGAACTTGGAGAAATACAATCTCTCTTTTCTCTCTAAAAGGCCGGCCCCCCTTGGAGGGATTAGCTAGCAATCCTACTCCTCCAAGGTCACTCATTTCTTCTTAAATCAAACCTTGGTGTGGTGAATTAGAGGTTCTCAATTTTGAGAACTTGGAGAAACTTTTTCATCCAACCAAATCCATAGATTTTAGATGCAAGGAATGAAGGCCCTCTCTTTGGGTGATTAGCCTTTGCTTAAGCAAAGAGGAATCTACAAAGGTATAAATCTCAACTCACTTTGATTTGAGTTGTTTAAAGGTTCACCAAACTACTAGGCTTTGAACATTCATGGGTAATGTTTTGTTTTTAAGTACATGTAAGCATGATTCCGCCTTTAATTTGTTAATTGCATGCTAATGATGTTGCTTAAATGAACATGTATTCTCAAAATAATCCTTCAAGGTTTTGGATGGTTTGTGTATGGATGAAGGGATATGGAGTGGTATGGTAGTGTTTAGGAGGGATGGGGGGTGCGGCAAAGATGTAAACTATGGAGAATGGTGGTTGATTTATGCGGCAAAGGGAGAGTGAATTGTGAATTTCTGAATGTGGAGGAGTGAATGAATTAAATGGTGCGGCAAGGGGGTCTATTTATAGGGTTTAGGGTGCAGGTTTTAGGCTTAGGAATCAGAGAAGGAATACATCATCTAAACCCCATAGGAATAGGCCATCTAGAAGGTAGGAAACCCCAAAGGACAAGGGAGACTTGCGGCAGATTTGCAAGGCTTCTAGAAGGGTTTAGGCGCCACCTATTTAGGGTTTTCTAGAAGGAATTAGGTGTAGGTCCTTTTAAGTTTCTAGAGTTTAAATGCAAGGCACCAAATCAGGTTTCTTGAAGCTACACCCAAAGAAATAGGCGCCACCTTTGTAGGGATTAGGATAAGAGCTTCTAGAAAACAAACACAAGGCAAGGAAATCAGGTTTTCTAGAAGCTAGGTGCGGCAAGGAGGGATAAGGCTACTAGAAGGGATAAGGTGTTCTAGAACCTTCCTTTGTGTCCAACAATGTTTAGGAGACCTTCATGCACTAGGAAAATTAATCCTTCTTCATCTTGGAATTCTTCTCCTTCTTGAACTTGGAAAACTTTCTTGTTGTTGCAACTTGAGGCCATTGGGATTTGCCTTTCCTACTTCAAGTAGGAAACCTTGTTTGAGTAGGAAACTTCAATCTTCTAGGAATCCCAATTCAACTAGGAATCCTAATTCAACTAGGAAACCAATTTCAATTAGGAATCCTAATTCAACTAGGATTCCACTTCCATTAGGGATTTTCCTACTTCAACTAGGAAACCTTGCTTAAGTAGGAATTATCATCTTCAAGTCATTGATAGGAGCATATTTATGCTACTTAGTTAGCTTGTTTTCTTGCACTTACGTAGTTAGTTATCGTTTATTATAGTGATTTAAGCTATTTTCATGCATTTATAGGTTCAAATGGCAAGTAAAGCAAGAAAGTGCGTTTTGGTGCGTTTTAGAGCTAAATGGAGCTTAAATGGAGTACATGCATATGAAGCACCATGGATGGACGATTTTGGAGCTAAAATGAGCTAAGCAGTGAATGAAGATGTGAAGAATGGAATTCAAAGCGAAGGACGAATGAAGAGTCAAAAGTGGAAACCGAAGTTTCTAATTTTGGAAGTTTCTAATTTCGAAGGTTTCCATTCTTGAAGAGTTTCTATTCTTGGAATGGAGGTGTCCTAATCTTTCCTTGGGCCTATGTTCATGCCGCACCATCTAGCCTTATCCATCTTGGATTTCAGATTTAATTGGTTCTTTTTGGGTTAATTGGGCCAAAACCATTTTTGCTTGTGGATTTCCACCTTGTGCCGCACCTAGGGCCTTCTAGAACCAATTTCCCTTGCCTTGCAAGGCATTCCTTGGGCCTTATCATCTCAGCCACATCTAAACCCTTCTAGAAACAAGGCTTGCTGCACCCTAAACCCTAGCCCACCTTGTGCCGCACAAAATCTTCTAGAACCTCCTTTTGCCTTGCCTTGCAAGGCATTTTTCCTACCTATGCCGCACCCTAGGCTTCAATTTCTGCAAAAGCCCAAGCCTAATATGCTTTACCCTAGGGTTTGCCACACTTATATATACATGTACTAAGTGCCGCATCATTCATCACTCCCCATTCAGAAATTAAAAGAGCCGCCCATTCCCCTTCATTCAACCCTTGCCGCAAGCATCCATCCACACCACCATCCTTCCACCGTGACAACCACCACTCATTCAACCCTTACCGCACCCTACCACCACCATATCCACCGTGCACAGCCACCTTTGTGTTGGAAATGTGCCCTAAAACCAATCATATGATGATACTTTACGGACATTTCACATGATTAAACTAATCTAGTTTAATATCAAGGGCAAAGATTATTGTTTGAGCGGTCTCATATAAATGTTATATGCTTAAACGATAAAGTCCAAGGAATATGTGATTGGGAGAATGCGATCTAAATAGTTAGATTCATGAGACCATTCTTTCGTAGACACATCCTAAACGTTCCTGATCATAGGATTGCCAATTGGGCATTGACAGTCCGTTAAGATCAGTACGTGCCATGTCTTCTCTCAGGGAGAGTGACTAGTCTCGAGTCATTGGTGTGAGTGACACCAAGACAAGTACGTAGGTGCTCAATAGAGAATGAGTTCACTGAACACGATCAACGACGAGTTCTCATATTCATGTCACGTGAGAACTCATGGTTAGGATAATGCAAATTAGTCCTTTGACCTGAGGCATCATAGTTGTCTTGTGGTTAGGTCCTTGATCTTTGATCGTGTCAAATGGCATTCCTTTGGAGTGTCCACGACATGGTTGGGGTCAAGCTATCTAGTCATGGAGACAAGTGAATGCGCAACAAGGGATCTCTAACCTTCAAACCGTTGAGGGAGAATACTCTATGATATGATTTAGAATCTCTGGCCAGAGTATGAATGAGATGTTGGAATGTGTTCCAGATCACATTCAATGGAATCATATAAGCACGAGATTCACATTGGATAGTAGACATGAATAAACTATCAAGCCAAACAATGTGGTCAAGAGTATTGTATTAGAGAAGGACCGTATTGCATTTGTAATCCTAAACTGAATAGGTTCTCCACCTCTTCTGATTAGCTTGGGTAACCATGATATGCTGCTAGGTGTCACTCATGGTTTGTGGAAGCCCTAAACGTGTCTAAACACTAAAGGGAGAATTGAAAGTTAGTTTCAAATTCACAATCGATTTGAAAGAGTTTGAATCGCCCACTGCCTTGCTAAAAGGAACCTAATGGATCGTACACCGTGTAAGGTAGAGATTGAAGATTCAACGGAAATGAGTAAGAATAATTAAATGGTTTAATTATTTATGGCAAGGATTAAATAATATGATTATTAATCAAACGAATAAGTTCGTTAAAGACCTCGGGATGGTTTTGGACCTTAAGGCCCAATGGGCTTCGAACGTCAAGTCCATTGACTTAAGTTGTATGACAACTTAATAAATAATGATTTAACAAAGGCCCAAAATACTCCAAAAATATCCCTAAGGCCGGCCACTATGTAAGGGTAGTGAACTTGGACTTATTTACAAGTTTGCCACTCAAATGAATTAAGGTATAAATTTGACTTTATAGCCAAAATTCATTTAGGGTTTGTTTTGGGGAAATTGGAGAGAAGAAATGCTCTCCCTTCTCTCTAGAATGGCCGGCCACCTTGAGGAAATATCTAGCAATATTTATTCCTCAAGGTCACTCATTTCTTCTAAAATCTTGCCTTGGTGTGGAGACTTAGAGGTTCCCAATTTTGGGAACTTGGAGAAACCATTTCATCCAACCAAATCCATAGATCTTAGATGCAAGGAATGAAGGCCCTCTCTTTGGGTGATTAGCCTTTGCTTATGCAAAGAGGAATCTACAAAGGTATTAATCTCAACTCACTTGTTTTGAGTTGATTAAAGGTTCACCAATCTACTAGGCTTTGAACATTCATGGGTAATGTTTTGTTTTTAAGTATATGCAAGCATGATTCCGCCTTTAATTTGTTAATTGCATGCTAATGATATTGCTTAAATGAACATGATCTTCCAAAATAATCCTTCACTTTGGAAGAGAGAAGGAGGCCACCGTGCAGTCCAAAGGGAGGGAGACACCTTGTGCAAGCAATCTGCCACCATTGGAGTGTTTGGAGTTCTTTCTTTTCTTGTTTCTGTTTTCATGTTTAATTTAATTCGTTCTTCAATTATGTTAAACATGTGGAACTAATTTCTTTATAGTTAGAGGCGAATTTGAAGCCATGGATATATGTTGGTTATGATTTGATTTACTCTAGTTATGAATTCATGAACTATGGATGTGGTTTACTTTTCTGTTTTGATTAAGAACTTGTTTATGTATGTGGGTTGAGGGTCGACACTTAATTTGCATGCCTAAACTTGATGCTAGGATATAAGGGAATTTCACCTAATCGTTATGAACTTATATTCATGAGTAGTAAAGCTCGCTAGTCACGATTGTGTTTAGTAAACCCTAGGTTGGATTAACATGCGTATTCCATAGTTATGAATGCCTAGTCGATGTTTATGATTTCCATTGAACTTAATGGTTCTTGTTGAATGTCTCTATCATGCGTATTCCATAGTTAGGGACTTTGATGAGGAATAATTTGGTTGCGATGCGTATTCCATTCAATTCAATGAATTTAGGGAAATCTGAGAATTAATTAGTTCAATACAATTAATTTGGGACATCGTCATTCATAAGTTTGTTGAAATCATAACTGGGAATCGAGTTAAATGCATATGTTCATGTGTGGATAAGGAACCCTCTAACTAGTTTCTCCATCCATTCAATTCATCAAAATCGGTTTAGAATCTGTTTTGTTTTCAAGTTTCTGTTTTAATTTTAAAATTCGTCAAAACCAATCCCCCCTTTATTTTAAAGTGTTAGATTAGTTAGAAATACATTTAGTTTGTGTTTTTAAGAGTCTTGAGTCAAGTTACAACTTAATTTTGTCCAAATTTGTGTTTGTGCTCAAAACTGCCCAGAAAGTGATTCTAAGGCAGTTTTGAGTGTTTCTGGGCTGTTTTGAGTCTTTTGTTTTGTTTAAGTGTTTTAAACTCTAGTTTTGCATTCTTTGAGTCTAGTTTAGTGTTTTACATTGTGTTTTTACGTTTGTGAGTCAGTTTCACATTGATTAGCATCCCTAGTTAATCCCCGGTCTAGAACGATCCCTATTTGCTCATATACTACAATTGTCATCCATAAAGTTTAATTTGTGTGTCAAGTTAATTTTCACATCAGTCATCAATTTCGTCCATCCTCTTGGCTCCAAGCATATGATATCCATTCCAAGCTCTAAATTGCTCCAAAATGCATCCTTTTGCTCACTTTGCCCATAAAACCTGAAAATACATAAAACTAGCTTAAAAGACTACTTTACTAAGGAAAAACACTCTAAATGCACAAGAACAAGCTAAACCAAGGTGCATAAATATGCTCCTATCAAGTAGCATAAATATGCTCCTATCAAAGTGTCTTGAGTCAAGTTATAATTTCGTCCAAATTTGTGTTTGTGTTCAAAACTGCCCAGAAAGTGGTTTTAAGGCAGTTTTGAGTGTTTCTATGTTGTTTTGAGTCTTTTGGTTTGTTTTAGTGTTTTAAACTTTAGTTTTGCATTCTTTGAGTCTAGTTTAGTGTTTTAAACTTTGTTTTTACGTTTTTGAGTCAATTTCACATGGATTAGCATCCCTAGTTAATCCCCGGTCCAAAACGATCCCTATTTGCTCATATACTACAATTGTCATCCATAGGGTTTAATTTGTGTGTCAAGTTAATTTTCACATCATTTACCCCCCCCCCCCCACACTTAAATCAAACATTGTCCTCAATGTTTCTAGCATAAACTAACACAAATAACAAACAACAAACAAACAGCAACTAAACATACTAAACAAAACAGAAACGAAATAACAACAAAGAGAAGGGTTTTAAGAACGCAAATCTGGAATTGGAGTGATTCCTAGGTCTTCCTTTGTTGAATGCATGGGTTGCCTCCCAAGAAGCGCTTTCTTTTACGTCTTGCAGCCGGACGAAGGAATCTCCTCCACAACCTGCCCCACAAATTGCTCAAACAATGGATCTATGAACGGCAAATGATAGTAGTCTGAATTGATACTTCCACAAGCAGGAATTCGATTTGGCACCTGCACCAATGAAGGAGCACCCTATTAGTTGAAATAGGAAATTGACTTATAGGGGAAAACTCACCAATGGAATGCAATGAACCCTCAAAAGCATTTGATTGATCAATAATTTCAGAAAGTGTGCTTTTGGCCAGATTGGGTGGTTTAGGTGTAATGGCTTGTTCTTGGTGCTCCATTACAATTCCTTCTTCATTGGTGGGTTGAGATGCATCATGCTTGATAGTTGCTTGATGTTCCTGCCTTACATTTTCATTCATGTTAATAAGAAAGCAAGAATGAACATCAACAGATTCACAAACATTAAAATTAATCATCTCTCCATCAAATTCCATAGTTAAAGCTCCCTTGGCTACATCAATCTTGGTTGATGCTGTTTTCATAAATGGCCTTCCAAGGAGGATCGGCATTGGAGAAGAATGGTTTCATTCTTCCATGTCTAGCACATAAAAGTCCGCTGGAAATATCAAATGACCCACCTGCACTAAAACATTCTCCAAAACACCTTTCGGATATGCATTAGATCTATCGACTAATTGAATAATCACTCCATCATTTTTCAATTCACCTAAGTTCATAGATGCATATATGGAGTATGGCATGACATTTATTGAAGCCCCTAAGTCTAACATAGGATGTTTAAACTTAATATTTCCAATAACACAAGGTATTGTAAAACTACCTGGATCTTTGCATTTGGGGGGCAGTTTACGTTGCAAGATTGCAGAGACATTTTCACTGACCCTAACCACCTCTTTCTCTCGAATTTTCTTCTTTGTTGTACACAACTTCTTCAAAAACTTGGCACACTTTGGAATCTGTTTGATTGCATCAAGCAGTGGAATGTTGACTTGTGATAGGGGCATATTTATGCACCTTAGTTAGCTTGTTCTTGTGCATTTATATTGTTTTTCCTTAGTTAAAGTAGTCTTAAGCTAGTTTTATGTATTTTCAGGTTATAAGGGCAAAGTATGCAAAAGGATGCATTTTGGAGCAAATTAGAGCTTGGAATGGATATCATATATTTGGAGCCAAGAAGATGGACGAAATTGAAGACTTGAAGATGATGATTCCTACTTGAACAAGGTTTCCTAGTTAAAGTAGGAAAGTCCCTAATTGAAGCTGGAATCCTATTTGAAATAGGTTTCCTAGTTGAATTGGGATTCCTAGAAGATTGAAGATTCCTACTCAAACAAGGTTTCCTACTTGGAGTAGGAAAGTTAAATCCAATTGGTTTCAAGTTTCAGCAACAAAGAAGTTTTCCAAGTCCAAGAAGGAAAAGGATTCCAAGATGTAGAAGGATTGATGAAGACAACAAAGTTTCCAGCTGCAATGAGGAGTCCTAAACACATTAGGACACCTTATCCTTATTCTAGAAGCAATGCCACACCTATTTCAGCAAGGGAGTCCTTGTCCTTGCATTAGAAGACCTTCTAGATGCCCTATCATATCCTTGCCGCACCTAGCCTTCTAGAAGATCCCTTGTTCCTTGCCTTGCAAGGCATTCTAGAAGCCTTATCTCCCTAAACCCTATCTGCCACACCTTGTAGACCTTTTCCCCTTGGAAATCTGATTGTTTAAGCCATTTTCCTTATGGATTTGGGTTCTACAAGTCCTAATCTGATTTGCTACGGTTTTAGGGGCCTATATATATTTGTTTTAAAAGTTGGCCGAATTCACCACCCTCCATTATTCATCATTCACGCCAGAAATCCATCACCCATCTTCTCTGACCTTGCCGCACCCTCCCATCCACCCTAAAGACTACTACCCCTTTCCATACCCATTCACCCATACACCTAAGTCCCTAAACCTGTCCTTAGACCTTGTGCCGCAGCAAAGAGGAGGAGGAGAAGCCTTGTAACGTGCATGCCATTCAAGTTTGAGTTGCTGGAAGTTTTAGGTGTTTCCTTTCCTTTGATTTCAATGTTTAAATTCAATACTCTTTGTTTTGTACGTATGAGGAACTAAACCCCCCTTGGCTAGGGGGGGATTCGAAACCATGTTTATGCTTGCTATATGATTTGATTACCTCTAGTTGTGATTCATAAATTGTGATTTCAATTTACTTATCTGTTTGAACTAAAACTGATTTGTGTATGTTGGTTAAGAGGGCCCGTTTAGTTTGCATGCATAAATTGAATGCTAGGATATAAGGGAATTTCACCTAATCGTTATGAACTTATATTCGCAAGTAGTAAAGGTTGTTGATCACAATTGCATTAAGTAAATTCTTGGCATAAGTTTCATGCAATTCATAGTAATGAATGCCTCGTCAATGCTTATGGTTTTCATAAAACTTAATGATTCTTGCTTGTATCTCTATTATGCAATTCATGTAGGGAACTTGTGGGGAATGTTTTGGGTTGTCGTATGCAATTATCGAATTCAATAACGTTAGGAAAATCTGAGGGTTAATTAGTGCAATTCACGGTTAATCTGGGGTGTTGAGAATCTATGGTTTATTAAAAAGCAACTAGAAATCGTTTTGTATGCAAGTGTGCCATGTGTGGAGAGGAAGCCCTTAGCTAGCCTTCCATCCATTCACTTTAACCAAATTCGCGTTACAATCTGTTTTAGTTTACAAGTTTCGTTTTGTTTTCAAATTCATCAAAACCAATTCCCCCCCTTTACTTTCTTGTTTTAAAGTGTTTAGAATCTGTTTAGTTTGTGTTTAAAAGTGTTTTGAGTCAAGTTAAAACCTGACACACCTGTACCCGAAAGTAGGGCATGCTGGCCGTCACGTGAGTGTGACGTAACCATGTGCGCTGTGCGGAAGCGAAGATCGTTAACGAAGTACGAATAAATTCAAATCGAAGTCTAGAAATGTGTACTAGAGTCAATTCGACACTTATACATATTCAGAGCGTACTAAGTCGGTGCAGTCAAGCACAAATAAAAGATGTTTTAAATACACACTCGACGCCATACATGATGATAAATCTGTCAGAAAGGTGCCGAAGGTTCCTCGATGCGTCAACCCAGAATTCAAGCTATCTAGAACCTGGAGGGGCAAAAAACAAAAGGGAGTGGGTCAGCAAAAACAATTCCTTTTTCCAAAATCATTCTTTTCTCAAAGTTCTAGCCCCTCTCCGTAAAACCTGTATAGTTTCCCAGGAAATAATACATACATATATCTCAATCTTTTCTCAGCATAAAACGTTTACAAAGTATTTCAATGTATGTCGTGCAATGCATCTCATATCATATCGTTAACATATCTCATCTCAGCCCTCGGCTGTAAATATAGCTCATAACTTCTCAATCACATAATCATATATATCCTGTACACACATCATAACCTCATCATATCATCATTATCAACACTGTTTCAATAGTAAATGCTCTAGTGCTACAATCACGTGAGGACTATGCGAATGAACGCGGGTCACCTACATGTCGTAACACTCAAAAGTGATCTATACGACAAGACTATGCACCTAACTTGGATCCAAGGCGAGCATGCGGTGCGGGAGGTGAACGACACGTGAAAGACTATGCCCCTATCTCTGGGCGGAAGCACTAACAGCGTGTACAGATCTATGAGCTAATAATTCATGATATCATCATCATATCTCATCACATCTCATCATATAATTCATCATATCTCATGATCGTTATCAGCATAATATCTCAATTGTATCTCAATCACATTTCAATTATATCTCAAATGTATTTCGTACGTATTTCTAATGTATTTCATACGTATATCAATCGTTATTCGTTCTCAACTATGCATGTACCTACCTGGTACTTACCTGGCGTCCTCGGCACCAACATATGCATGAAATGTATAATTAATTACTCATGCATCAAATCAAGTAATATGCAAGTCGATAAAACGTATATTTCCATTTAAAAAAGTGATTCTGGGAAAATCATATGTATATATAGGTATACGGAAAATAATACTGCCCACTCACTGATAAGTAGCTGGCTCGTAACCCCCGCGTCGGGCCTGGCTACGGTCGTCTTCGGTATACGTATCACCTATACGAGAAATTACGTAAATACGTTATTTAATACATACTCACAACTACGGGAATAACTTCTCATACATAGCTCAATTTTGGTATTTGCATATACCAACGTGACCTACTCGTCGTCACGAACATCCCCATATTTTTAAAATAATTTTTCAATGTCCCACGCGCCCCCACGCGCCTGACGTGGCACGGACCCACGCGCTCCCCACGCGCGGTCACGCGCCGAGCACAGTGACGGCGTCAGTTGACGCCGTCAGGAATATTCCTGGAATATTCCGTCAACTTTAACGGCGTCAGATTAACGGCGTCAGTTTAACGGCGACGGAATATTCCGTCAGGTCGCCGGAATATTCCCTCCGGTCGTCTTCTCCGGCGACTTCGCCGGCCGCCGGCGACTGGTTTCGCCGGATTTCTGGGAAATTTTTAAATTGTCCTATCTTGCTCATTTTTCATCCTTTTTGACCCATTTTTCTTCCTATGTGCTCCAAATTTAGTGTAGAACATGAATATACCTTCAAAAACCTTGAAAAAGGTCTTAGATTTCCTCGGGGACGAACTTCCAATTCGGCCATTCTCGATGCACGTGATCCCAACGTCCAAACACCTCCAACGAACTACTCCGAGCCTCCTTGGGACCTCACAAGGATCACTGTGATCTTAGATTGTCCTAAAACACAACGTATGAAAAGTTGATGAATAGTGCTCAATAAGAACATCGAGTTTTGGACGTGAAATCGAAGGAATCCTTACCTGAAAATGGTACCACTGAGTTCGTATGATCTTCACGAGTCTGAATATGTAATTAGTTTCGACGATCTACGAGTTTTGGTATGAGTTTGACTTTGAGCCGTGCCTTGAACAAGAGAGAGAGAGAGTTTCTGTCGTGGGATGAGAGAGAGAGAGTCTTGTATGGAATAATTGAAAGATAGTGAAAGTTTTCCAATAATGATAGATAGATGGAGAATGACGGAAGTGATGATTGTGAGGGATGAGTGGTGAGGTCCTAGTTGTCCAACACTAGTTTAATCATAGGTTTTAAAAATATTGAGGGCCACTTTCATCCTCACACCACACACATGCACACGTAAATAATTCCCGTAGGGGTAATTCTGTCATTTCATATCTAATAATTTAAAATGTCGGGACGGGTTGTTACAAAGCCTGTTTTCGTCCAATTTGGTGTTTTGTGTTCAAAACTGCCCAGAAAGTGGTTTTAAGGCAGTTTTGAGTGTTTTTGTGCTGTTTTGAGTCTTTTGGTTTGTTTTAGCGTTTTAAACTTTAGTTTTGCATTCTTTGAGTCTAGTTTAGTGCTTTACACTTTGTTTTTACGTTTTTGAGTCAGATTCAAGTGATTTAGCAATCCCTCCTAATCCCCGGTCCAAAACGATCCCTACTTACATTCTTTACTACAATTGATAAAAAGACGGTTTAATTTGTGTGCGTATAATTTTCACATCAACTTGCACTTTCCGAAATATTTCCAAAATGTCCTTTTCATCTTCTTCCTTACTTGCTTGCATAAATCTGCTAGGAAAGGGTGCATTGGGTGGAATGGAGTTAGAAATAATGAATTTTGAACCCAACTTACCTTTGGTGGCCGAATTAGGAGGTGTAGGTGGTTTTGGCAAGGATTGCTCCTCCTCCTCGAATGGCATGTTTTCTTGCTCGGATTTGGATGGGTTGGGGTCAGATCCAACTTCTTTTACACATCGCAAAGTGATGGCATTGGCAGATTCAAAGCCTCCCTTTGGATTCACATGCGTTGAGCTTGGTAACTTACCTTGTTCTCTACTAAATTGCCCTATGAATTCGGTGATAGGAGCATATTTATGCTACTTAGTTAGAATGTTTTCTTGCATTTTCTTAATTATTTGTTGCTTATTATAGTTTTTAAAGTCATTTTCGGGTTCTTTAGGTGCAAGGAGCAAAGTGGTAAAAAAGATGCATTTTGGAGCATTTTAGAGCAAATCTGGGCTTGGAATAGGTAGCACAAGCAATGGGCAAGAAGATGGACGAATTTGAAGTTCAAATGGAGCTAGGAATATGTTTCAAGGTTGGAGAAATAAATTCAAGTCAAAGAAGATAAAGAATCAGCTCAAAAGATGGAGAATTATCCAAAACATTATCCAAACAACCTTATCTTATATTATCTTAACCAACCTTATCCTTATCTTGTCTAATCCTATCCTAATCATTTTCTAAATTATTTCCAGTTACAAAAAGGGTTTGTTTTCAGATTTAAATACATTTAGAAGTGGTTTCTAGAAGACCTTATCACTTCCTAACTTTGTGCTGCACCTAGCCTCTAGAAACCACAATCTGTGCATCCTTTAGGTGTTTCTAGAAGCTCTGATCTCTTCTCCTAAATAGGTGGCGCCTGGTTCCCTTTTATTTGTCTTCTAGAATCCTATTTTTGTGACATGTTATTGATCTTCTAGAATACTAAAACCTGCTGCATGTCTTTCCTTTTCCTTTGGGGTTTCCTACCTTCTAGATAGCCTATTCCTGGTGGGTTTTGATTTCCTTGTCCTCCTCAAATACTTAGTCCTTTTCCTTGCGGATTTGATAGGGATTTTTCACTATAAATAAGCCTCAATACTACTCTCCACATTCCGATTTCACACCACACAATTCACACAACTTTTGCCGCACCATCCACCCCTCCTAAATACTACCACATCATTCTCTGCCATTCTCTACATCATCCACACGCCATATTCACCCAAAAACCCCTCTTGTGCTGCATCTATTCAGGGAAGGAAGGAGAAGGTGCCACTTAGAGTCGTGAATGCCATTAAAAGCATTGAATCGCTGAAGCTTTTCTAGGTGTTATCTATCCTTGTTTTTAATGTTTCAATTTAGTTTTCTTTGTTTAATTGCTATCATCAGGAACTAAATCCCCCCTTAGCTAGGGGGGTAATTCGAAACCATGTCCATGCTTGCTATATGATTTGATTACTTCTAATTGTGTTTCATAAGTTGTGAATTCAATTTACTTATCCGTTCGTATAAAAACTGATTTGTATATGTTGATTGAGGGTCGACACTTAGTTTGCATGCATGAATTTGATGCTAGAATATAAGGGAGTTTCACCTAATCGTTACAAACTTATATTTAGAGGTAGTGAAGGTTGTTTGTTGATCAGAATCGCGTTAAGTAAATTCTTGGCATAAGTTTCATGCAATTCATAGTAACGAATGCCTTGTCAATGCTTATGGTTTTCATAGAACTTAATGATTCTTGCTTGTATCTCTATTATGCAATTCATGTAGGGAACCTGTGGGGAATGATTTGGGTTGTCGTATGCAATCATCCAATTCAACAACGTTAGGAAAATCTGAGGGTTAATTAGTGCAATTCACGGTTAATCTGGGGCGTTGAGAATTCATGGTTTATTGAAAAGAAATTAGAAATCGTTTTGTATACAAGTATGACATGTCTGGAGAAGAACCCCCTAGCTAGCCTTCCATCCATTCATTTAAACCAAATTCGTTTTACAATCTGTTTTGTTTTACAAAGTTTTTGTTTTCGTTTTCAAATTCGTCAAAACCAAATCCCCCTTTACTTTGAGTGTCAAATTAGTTAGAAATCAATTTAGTTTGTGTTTTTAAGTGTCTTGAGTCAAGTTATAACTATTTTCGTCCAAATTCTTCTTTAGTGTTCAAAACTGCCCAGAAAGTGGTTTTAAGGCAGTTTTGAGTGTTTTCTTGCTGTTTTGAGTCTTTTGGTTTGTTTTAGTATTTTAAAGTATAGTTTTGCATTCTTTGAGTCTAGTTTAGTGTTTTAAATTTGTTTTTATGTTTTTGAGTTAGTTTTCAAGTGATTTAGCAATCCCTCCTAATCCCCGGCCTAGAACGATCCCTACTTACATAATTCCTACAATTGATAAAAAGAGGGTTTTGATTTGTGTGCGTATAATTCTCACATCAAATTTTTGGCGCCGTTGCCGGGGATTAGTAAAATTACTAATCCCTTGTGTTTACCGTGTGTTTTAGTTCAATTTATCTAGTTTTCTGATTTAGTTTTGTTTTCTTGGTTATGGCAGTGGACAATCGTACAATTAAAGAGCTCTTGGCCTCGGGGTTGGCCAATGCCGCACCATTATGCATTCAATACCCCGCGGCTGCCCAAGGCAAGACCGATGAGTTTGAGTTGTGATGTGAAAATTAGATTGACACTCAAATTAAACCCTATGGATGACAATTGTAGTATATGAGCAAATAGGGATCGTTCTGGACCGGGGATTAACTAGGGATGCTAATCAATGTGAAACTGACTCAAAAACGTAAAAACACAATGTAAAACACTAAACTAGACTCAAAGAATACAAAACTAGAGTTTAAAACACTTAAACAAAGCAAAAGACTCAAAACAGCCCAGAAACACTCAAAACTGCCTTAGAATCACTTTCTGGGCAGTTTTGAGCACAAACACTAATTTTGACGAAATTAAGTTGTAACTTGACTCAAAACTCTTAAAAACACAAACTAAATGGATTTCTAACTAATCTAACACTTTAAAATAACTTGGGGATTGGTTTTGACGAATTTTAAACTTAAAACAGAAACTTGAAAACAAAACAGATTCTAAACAGATTTTGATGAATTGAATGGATGGAGAAACTAGTTAGAGGGTTCCTTATCCACACATGAACATATGCATATAACTCGATTCCCAGTTATGATTTCAACAAACTTATGAATGACGATGTCCCAAATTAATTGTATTGAACTAATTAATTCTCAGATTTCTCTAAATTCATTGAATTGAATGGAATACGCATCACAACCAAATTATTCCTCATCAAAGTCCCTAACTATGGAATACGCATGATAGAGACATTCAACAAGAATCATTAAGTTCAATGGAAATCATAAACATAGACTAGGCATTCATAACTATGGAATACGCATGTTAATCCAACCTAGGGTTTACTAAACACAATCGTGACTAGTGATCTTTACTACTCATGAATATAAGTTCATAACGATTAGGTGAAATTCCCTTATATCCTAGCATCAAGTTTAGGCATGCAAATTAAGTGTCGACCCTCAACCCACATACATAAACAAGTTCTTAATCAAAACAGAAAAGTAAATCAATTCCAAAGTTCATGAATTCATAACCGGAGTAAATCAAATCATAACCAACATATGTCCATGGCTTCAAATTCGCCTCTAACTAAAAAGAAATTAGTTCCACATGTTTAACATAATTGAAGAACGAATTAAATTAAACATGAAAACAGAAACAAGAGAAGAAAAGAACTCCAAACACTCCAACGGTGGCAGATTGTTGCGTGAGCCTTCTCCTCCCTTTTGGACTGCACGGTGCACTCTTCTCTCCTCCAAAGGTGGTGGCGCAAGGTATGAATGGTGGTGGCAAGGCACGGTGATAGTTCTGAGATGGTGGCACACGGTGGAAGGATGGTGGCTTGGATGAAAGGTTGTGGCAAAGGTTGAATGAAGGGGGAATGGGCGGCTGCTTGAATTTTTGAATGGGGGGTGATGAATGGTGCGGCACACATAAGGAATATATATATAGGCATCTCAAAACCCTAGCAAATCAGATTATTCCATGGGCTTAGCAGAAATTAAGGCCTAGGGTAGGAAAATGCCTTGCAAGGCAAGGCAAAAGGAGGTTCTAGAAGGATTAGGTGCGGCACAAGTGATGGGCTAGGGTTTAGGGTGCGGCAATGTGGGCTAGGAGGGTCTAGATGTGGCTGAGATGATAAGGCCCAAGGATAGCCTTCTAGAAAAGATTAGGACATCTCCATTTCAAGAATAGAAACTCTTCAAGAATGGAAACCTTTGGAATTAGAAACTTCCAAACTTAGAAACTTCGGTTTCCAATTTTAACTCTTCATTCGTCATTCGTCTTGATTTTCATTCTTCACATCTTCATTCACTCCTTAGCTCATTTTAGCTTCAAAATCGTCGATCCATGGTGCTCCACATGCATGTACTCCATTTAAGCTCATTTTAGCTCTAGAATGCACCAAAACGCACTTTCTTGCTTCACTTGCCATTTGAACCTACAAATACACGAAAATAGCTTAAATCACTATAATAAACGATAACTAACTACGTAAGTGCAAGAAAACAAGCTAACTAAGTAGCATAAATATGCTCCTATCAAGTTGAAGTCAAGCTTGTTGCACCACATTCCGAAATACCATGGGTTGTCCATGGAAGATCCCAACAAGCATCTCAAGGAGTTCGAGGTGGTTTGTTTGAGCATGACACCCATCAATGTCGATGGGAACATTCTGATGATGAAGGCTTTTCCATTCTCTCTTTTGGAAAAGGCTAAAGATTGGCTCTACGAGTTGGCACCCGGAACGGTTACATCTTGGGACAGTATGAAAAAAGCATTCTTGGAGAAGTTTTTCCCAACTTCAAGAGTCATTCTCTTGAGGAAACAGATTAGTGGTATTGATAGGAGCATATTTATGCTACTTAGTGTGTTTTCTTGCATTTACTTAGCTATTTGTTGCTTATTATAGTGTTTAAAGTCATTTTCATTTGCTTTTAGGTCCAAGAAGCAAAGTTGGTAAAAAGATGCATTTTGGAGCAAATCTGAGCTTGGAATGGATAGCACAAGCAATGGGCAAGAAGATGGACGAATTTGGAGTCCAAATGGAGTTGGGAATATGTTTCAAGGTTGGAGAAATAAATTCAAATCATTGAAGATAAGGAATCAGCTCAAAAGAAGGAAAATTATCCAAAACATTATCCAAACAACCTTATCTTATCCTTATCTTATCCAATCTTTATCCTATCTTAACTAGCCTTATCTTATCCTAATATTTCCCTAACATATTTCCAGCTGTAAAGAGGGTTTATTTCTTGATTGAAGTACATTTAAATTAGGTTTCTAGAAGCCCTTATCCTCTCCTACATAGGTGCCGCACCTTATCCCTTGTTTTTCTAGAAATCAGCCACAAAACATGTTTTCTAGAAGGCCTTATCCCTTGTCCTTAAAATCTGGCGCCTCTCCCTCTTCTAGAAGCTCTAGAACCGGCAATCCTTTTCCCTTAGGATTGTGCAATCCTTTTCCCTTCAGATTTTGGTGAACCCTAGTCCTTTTCCTTCATGAATTGTGCCAAATACACATTCCTTTCCTTCAGAAATTCGTGGGTTTCCCTAGCCCTATAAATACAGCCCTTTGTGCAGCAAACAAACCACCACCCTCTACCATAATTCACCTACATCCATCCACCACCACAAATCCACACAAAAATCTCTCTTGTGCCGCAATTATTCAAGGAAGGAAGGAGAATGTGTCATTTGGAGTCGTGAATGCCATTCAAAGCATTGAATCGCTGGAGCAATTCTAGGTGTTGTCTATCTTGGTTTTTAATGTTTCAATTTAGTTTTCTTTGTTTATTTCCTATCATGAGGAACTAATTCCCCCTTAGCTAGGGGGGTAATTAGAAACCATGTTCATGCTTGCTATATGATTTGATTACCTCTAGTTGTGATTCATAAATTGTGATTTCAATTTACTTATCCGTTTGAACTAAAACTGATTTGTGTATGTTGGTTAAGAGGGCCCGCTTAGTTTGCATGCATAAATTGAATGCTAGGATATAAGAGAATTTCACCTAATCGTCATAAACTTATATTCGCAAGTAGTAAAGGTTGTTGATCACAATCGCGTTAAGTAAATTCTTGGCATAAGTTTCATGCAATTCATAGTAACGAATGCCTCGTCAATGCTTATGGTTTTCATAGAACTTAATGATTCTTGCTTGTATCTCTATTATGCAATTCATGTAGGGAACTTGTGGGGAATGCTTTGGGTTGTCGTATGCAATCATCCAATTCAATAACGTTAGGAAAATCTGAGGGTTAATTAGTGCAATTCACGGTTAATCTGGGGCATTGAAAATCCATGGTTTATCGAAAAGCAACTAGAAATCGTTTTGTATGCAAGTATGACATGTATGGAGAAGAACCCCTTAGCTAGCTTCCCATCCATTCATTTAAACCAAATTCGTTTTACAATTTGTTTTGTTTTACAAAGTTTTTGTTTTGTTTTCAAATTCGTCAAAACCAATTCCCCCTTTATTTTGAAGTGTCAAATTAGTTAGAAAGTGATTTAAGTTTGTGTTTTTAAATGTCTTGAGTCAAGTTATAACATATTTTCGTCCAAATTCTTCCTTAGTGCTCAAAACTGCCAGAAAGTGGGTTTAAGGCAGTTTTGAGTGTTTGTTTGCTGTTTTGAGTCTTTTGGTTTGTCTTAGTGTTTTAAAGTATAGTTTTGCATTCTTTGAGTCTAATTTAGTGTTTTAAACTTTGTTTTAAGTTTTTGAGTCAGTTTTCAAGTGATTTAGCAATCCCTCCTAATCCCCGGCCTTGAACGATCCCTACTTACATATTTGCTACAATTGATAAAAAGAGGGTTTAATTTGTGTACTTATATATTTCGCATCTGGTATCCAACAAAATCAAGGTGAATCGTTTCCATCTTATTATGAACGTTTTAAATCACTTGTTGCTTCATGTCCACAACATCAAATGAAGGAGGAGCTGCTCATTCAATATTTCTACGAAGGACTCCTTCCCATGGAACGCCAAATGCTAGATGCCTCGGCGGGAGGTGCGTTGGTGGACAAGACTCCGGTGGCTGCCAAAATTCTAATTGCAAACAGAGCACATAATGCACAACAATACGAGGGTGTTGGACAGAGAGACCCCCCACGACCACAAGTGAATGAGGTAAGTTCTATGTCCGACATTCAATCCCAATTAGCTAACCTTACTTCTATTGTTTCTCAGATGGCCGAGGGAATGAAGATACATGGTCCAAGTGTTTGTGGCGGGTGCTCTATGCACGAACATGCCAACGATCAATGCCCTCAAGTGATTGAGAATGGAGGGTGGGAATCTGCCAATGCCGTGGGTTTTGGGAGCCAAAATCAACCACGCCATGATCCATACTCCAACACTTACAATCCCGGTTGGAGAGATCATCCAAATTTCAAATGGCGAGAACCCCAACAAGGCAACAACCCCTGGTTTTCTATCAAAAGCCCTGTGCACCAACTCAACCCCAAGCACAACCTGCCCAAAACAAATCAAGTTCTTCTATTGATAATGATCAATTTTTTCAATTACTAACCTCTATGGCGCAGAGTATGCAAACTAGGGACAAGAGAGTGGACGAGTTGGAGAAGCAAGTAGGGCAAATAGCGGAATTCATGGGGCAGATTAGAGAACAAGGCAAATTGCCTATTTCAACCGTTGTGAATCCAAAATGAGGCTTTGAAACCGTCAATGCAATCATGTTGAGAAGTGGTAAACAAGTTGGAGCCGAACCAAAATCATCCAAATCAAGTCAAGAAGAGGATGAAAAGTTGCTGCAAGAAGAAGAAAAGGGAGCACAACCCACGACATTGAAGGATTCAACCTTGCCGTACCCATCTAACATTTCTAAGCCACTCCAAACCACCAAGGTAAGTCCAAATTCAAATTTTTCAAGTTCTATTTCATTGAATGTGCCCTTTCCTGGCAGGTTTAGGCAATCAAAGAAGGAGGAAGAGGACAGTGACATTCTAGAGACCTTTAAGAAAGTCCAAATCAATATCCCGCTCATTGCTGCAATAAAGCAACTACCAAAGTATGGAAAATTTTTAAAGAAGCTTTGTACTCAAGGAAGCGAATTCGGGAAAAAGAAGTGGTCCAGGTAAGTGAGAATGTTTCAGCTATTTTACAAAGGAAATTTCCCCCTAAATGCAAAGATCCGGGTAGCTTTACAATTCCGTGTGTTATTGGCAATACAAGATTTGAACATGCCATGTTAGATTTAGGTGCTTCCATTAATGTCATGCCATATTCTGTTTATGCATCTATGAATTTAGGAGATCTTAAAAATGATGGCGTTATCATTCAATTAGCCGGTCGTTCTAATGCCTATACAAAAGGAGTTTTGGAAGATGTGTTGGTGCAAGTGGATCACCTAGTGTTCCTGGCTGATTTCTACGTGCTTGAAATGGAGGACTCGGGCCACTCTCCACCAATGCCACTCTTACTTGGACGACTTTTCATGAAGACAGCCCAAACCAAGATTGATGTGGCTAAGGGAGCGTTAACAATGGAGTTTGGTGGTGATATGATTAAATTCAAAGTTCCTGAATCTGTTAAGAATCCTAATAATGTTCGTTCTTGTTTTGCCATAGATGTGATTAAAAATTTAGGCCAGGAACATTCATCCGCACCGATCAAGAAGGATGTACCTAGAAGCATCATCGAAGAGGGGATTGGAGTGGAGCACAAGAAACATGTCGTTACTCCCACAATACCAAATCTGACCGAAAGCACCACCTTTGCTGCCCCTTTTGAGTCTTCATCGAAATGCATTGGTAAGCCTCCTCCTCTAATTCCAATTCCTATTTCGACTAATAGGTTATTGCCTTCTGTGGTGCAGGTACCAAATCGAATTCGTGAGAGTGGGAGTGATTACTTTGACTTTGGGAAGCTCAATGCCACAATTTGGGAGCATCACTATCCCCTGCCATACATAGACCCAATGCATAAGACATTTGAGGAGCATGTCATGGAGGATGTACCCCTCCATGCCGTGGGGCCTATTCAAGCTTAAACGGAGGTACCGTCCGGCTGGAAGACATTAAAGCAAGCGCTACTTGGGAGGCAACCCATGCATTCAACAAAGGAAGACCTATGGAGCACTCCAATTCCAGATTTGCGTTCCTAAACCCTTCTTTTTGTTGTTGCTATTTCGTTTCTGCCTTGTTTATTGTTTAGTTGTTGTTTTGTTTGTTTGTTGTTTATTTGTGTTAGTTTATGCTTGAAACATTGAGGACAATGTTTGATTAAGTGTGGGGGCGTAACCAAAGTGTTTTGATGCAAATTCGTAGGGTTTTATCACCCATAACTTCTAATGTTGTTCCTTGCTGTTTTTAAGTGTTTTAAAGCTGTTTTAGTGTGTTTTGACTCAAAAATCCGAAAATCCCATAAAAATTTGAAAAACTGTTTTTAAAAAATACCCACAAAAAGTTGTTTTTGTGTCTTAGGGTGCCTTCCAACACAATGATGAGGATTCGGTTTGTAATTGCATGACTATTAAAGAGAGTTGTAAACATGGATGAAAGTTTGATTTACTCTTTGGTTTATGCTTGGTTGTGGTTATAACTTATGAATTCACATGCAATCATAAAAGAAAAATCAGTTTTTGTAATATGCTTGAAGGAAGGAACTCAAACTAACGCTACAACCTTGTGAGACTTGAGCCTAAACGTTTATTTGGAGAGTTAATAATCTGTACATTGTTGTTTTCTAAAGTCGTTGCATGATCTCATTATTCTTTGCTTGGTTGCTACTTAGAAGGCGTTTCATCATTTAGTTCCAAACACTAGAACTTATGCCTAATTCATTCAAAGCATGTTATTGATTCGCATAACACATATTCAAGATGAAGTTGTGTAGTGACCACCATAGCCAAATTGCCGTATCTCCCTATTTCATTGTGTTTTGTAGGTTTTAACCCCGTTGAGCCTTGTTTAGCCTATGTTCTTTGATTAACCCACATTATCCTCACCTAGCCTAGATTAGGACCATCCATACCTTTGCTCTTAAAGCATAGTAACGCGACTCAATATGAATTCCTTTTGAGCATTGTTTGGCAGAAAACAAGTGTGGGGGGGGAGTGAGTTTTGTTGTGGGTGTGCCAAAGTCTTGAATGAGGCAAGGAAAAGAAAAGAAAAAAATAAGAAGAAAAATAGAAAAGTTGTGAAAAGAATGAAAAAAGAGTTGAAAAGATGTGAAAAAGAGTTCTTAAGTGTTGTTTGTTGAAGGAAGGGTCCAAAACATTGAATTCGGCCCTAATTGTTGCTTGAATCTTCACTTTGTGTTTAAAAGTTGATTTCTGCATGCTAAGGGGAATTCTAAGTTTGATTTCATTATTTTGTTTGCTATTGCTTTAAGAACGTTTGTTTTTCCTATCCTTTCGTTGTTAGCCAACACCCCAAGCCCCATTACAACCCTTAACTTCAATCTTGAGTGTTCTGTGTTTCAATTTGTGGAGTTTGAATTTGGTTTGAGCATATGGTGTCACTGGTTCTCGTATCTAAGTAGTAGTGTTCCATTCATGAGATCATATCTAAACATGTTATTAACTCCGGAAATTGCGTTCTTTGATATACATATATATGTGAGCATTCGTTTTTATATTTACATCAATCTTCTCACATATAACTAGTGTAGGGTGTGTAGTTAGAAAATCTGAGTGATGATTGAGTGCATATCTTTTAAGGAATTGAGGGAATTCTCTAAGGCATGTTGCTACATTCAAAAATATGTTTTAATTGGTTAAATGTGAACTAGTGAGTGGCTACTGCGATTAAGTATGAGTTAGTGGGTAGGGATGACTAAAATCTATGTAAGTAATGATTTTTAAAATGCTATGTACCATTGGGAATCCCTGAGATGAACGTTGGAAGGTCTAGGTTATGTTTTGCTCGAGGACTAGCAAAAGCTAAGTGTGGGGGAATTTGATAGGAGCATATTTATGCTACTTAGTTAGAATGTTTTCTTGCATTTTCTTAATTATTTGTTGCTTATTATAGTTTTTAAAGTCATTTTCAGGTTTTTTAGGTGCAAGGATCAAAGTGGTCAAAAAGATGCATTTTGGAGCAAATCTGGGCTTGGAATGGATAGCACAAGCAATGGGCAAGAAGATGGACGAATTTGAAGTTCAAATGGAGCTAGGAATATGACGGGATTTTAAACCGCACAAATTTAACCCTCTTTTTGACAATTGTAGTATAGATGTAAGTAGGGTATCGTTCTAGGCCGGGGATTAGGAGGGCTTGCTAAAACCTCTAAAATAATTTAAAAACGTAAAAACAAAGTTTAAAAATACTAAACTAAAATAACTCAAAATAAAACTAACAAATAAACTAAAACAACTCAAAAGACTCAAAACGACTCAAGACTGTAGAAAATACAAACTAAGCTAAAAACTTGAAACACACTAAAAATGACTCAAAATAATGAAAACAATTTAAAATAAAAACTAGGAAAATAATTAGACGGAAATTAAATTAAAAGATAAAAAATAATAAAAATTAACTAAATAATATATTTTAATAATGGGGGGTTTGGTTTAGATGAAACGTAAATTAAACTTAACTAAATTATAAAATTGACAAAAACATAAATTAAAAGATGAACGGATAGGCGACGGATTGGCTAGAGGGTTTTTCTCCACACATGACACAAATGCAATCTAAATTGACCTTCAGTTGTTCTTTTAATAAGTTGTAAATTTCAATACTCCAGATTAATTAGGTACGCTTAAATTAATCTTCAAGTTTTCCTTATGTTATTAAATTGGATGAACAGCATACAACAATTTAACACATTCTCTAAAAGTCCCCTACGTGAAAAGCACAATAGAGATACAATCAAAGATCATTAAACTTTGTGAAAACTATAAATACTGACGAGGCATTCGTAACTATGAAAAGCATGATACTCCTGCCAAGAATTTACTTAACACGATTGTGGATAACAACCTTCACTACTCATGAATATAAGTTCATAACGATTAGGTGAAATTCACTTATATTCTAGCATCAAATTCATGCATGTAAATTAAGTATGCATTCTTAATCAACATACACAAATAAGTTATCAATCAAGCAGTTAAGCAAATTAAATCACAACTCAGAAATCACAACTGAAGTTACCAATTTAAATTACAAATATAATCATGGTTTTGAATTATCCTCTAGCCAAAATAAATTAATTACACATTATTAAAACAGAAATAAAAAAAACATAAGTAAAATAATAAGTTTGGAGGATTAAACCGAAACAAGAGAGCAGAGGTTTGTTTTCTGGCAGCCCCGTGCCTTTGCTGCCTTTCTGCACTGTGCACTGCAATTGGTTATTGTCCCGTGTGGCTGGCGCCTCAATTCCTGGTTGCCAAGTGTGGCTTTTGTTCCGTGCGGCTGGCGCCTCATTCTTAAGCTGCCTGCTCTTTTTCAAGCTGCCTCGTGGCAGCTTCTGTGTTGACCGACTCTCGGTGCTCTCTCCAAGGCTAGCTCGTTTTCTCACCGTGCCTTTAAGCTGCTTCTTGACTGCCCAATGGGCTGCTCTTGGTTTCTGTCGGTCTCTCCCTCTTTTCTCTTCTTTCGTTTCTGTTCTCTCGGCCTCTCTCTTCTCACCAGCCTTCACGCAAAACCCAAAGGGCAGCGCCCTCTTTATTTTCTACTTTCTTTTCCTCAGCTCCCCGTGAGCTTCCCACTGCCCTCGCACCTCCTTCTTTTATGATTCACCGACTCCCCCCTCTCGGCTTATAAGCTGCCAGGCAGCTTATCTTCTAATTATTCCCTCCGTCAAGAATGCCTTGGATGCCTTCTTTTTGACTTCCATTTTTTTCCACGGGGCGCCCCCTTCATCATTCATCATCATTTATTTTTCTTATTTTATTTTTCTGAAGATGCCATCCTGCCAGCCCACCTTCCACCGAAAGCACACACAACATAATATATTAATAAATATAAATATATATAAACATATAAATATATATATATATATATAATAAATATATACTTATATATTTTTTTTCTCTTAACTAGATAAATTTTATAAAAACATAAAAATAACGTAAATAGCTCAAAATATAACGAACTAACTAAGAAAAGACGAGTGAATTTGATATAAAAATATGTATAAATATGGTCCGATCAGAATATGTTTCAAGGTTGGAGAAATAAATTCAAGTCAAAGAAGATAAAGAATCAGATCAAAAGAAGGAGTATTATCCAAAACATTATCCAAACAGCCTTATCTTATATTATCTTAACCAACCTTATCCTTATCTTGTCTAATCCTATCCTAATCCTTTTCTAAATTATTTCCAGTTACAAAAAGGGTTTGTTTTCAGATTTAAATACATTTAGAAGTGGTTTCTAGAAGACCTTATCACTTCCTAACTTTGTGCCGCAGCTAGCCTCTAGAAACCACAATCTGTGCATCCTTTAGGTGTTTCACACCACACAATTCACACAACTTTTGCTAGGTTCGGGATGCCTCGAGTTCTTATAAGTGATGGAGGTTCACATTTCTGTAATCGTACAATCGAGGCCTTGCTCAAGAAGTACAACGTTACACATAGGGTTTCTACACCCTATCATCCTCAAACAAGCGGGCAAGCCGAGGTGTTGAATCGGGAGATAAAACAGATTCTTGAGAAGACGGTGGGTCCAACAAGAAAAGATTGGAGCTTAAGGCTCGAAGATGCATTATGGGCTTATAGGACCGCCTACAAAACACCCATAGGAATGTCCCCCTTTCGGCTTGTTTATGGCAAGCCATGTCACTTACCTGTGGAGTTGGAGCACAAGGCTCATTGGGCCGTGAGGAAGTTCAACATGGATGTGGATGCAGCGGGAATTCTTCGTAAGCTTCAATTGAATGAACTTGAGGAGATACGGAATGAAGCTTATGAGAATGCTCGCCTTTACAAGGAAAAGACGAAGGCCTTTCATGATAAGATGATTCGCACCAAGTCCTTCTCTGTTGGACAGAAAGTGTTGTTGTTTAATTCTCGTCTTCGTCTATTTCCGGGTAAGTTACGTTCACGTTGGATTGGACCCTTTGTTATTACTAACGTTTTTCCTCATGGTGCAGTCCAAGTTCGTAGCTTAAAAACAGGTCAAGAGTTCAAAGTGAATGGGCACAGATTGAAGCCTTACTACGAGGGGTTTGTTGAACATGATGTTGAGGAGACAACCCACTATGCCGTGGGTTTCCATGAAGGTTGATCACTGTGGCATCGTCCGGCTGCAAGACGTAAAAGAAAGCGCTACTTGGGAGGCAACCCATGCAATTCAACAAAGGAAGCTTTCGGACTCACTCCACTTCCAGATTTGCGTTCCTAAACTCTTTCCTTTGTTGTTTATCTTGAATCTGCCTATCTAGTTGTTTTACTTGCTGTTTGTGAGTTTCTTTGTGTTTTGTGTGATTTTATGCCTGAAACATTGAGGACAATGTTTGATTTAAGTGTGGGGGGGGGGGGTAACTAAGTGTTTTTGATGCAAATTCGTGGGATTTTATCACCCTTTACTTATAGACTTGTTCCTTGCTGTTTTTAGGTGTTTTTAAGCTGTTTTAGTATGTTTAGACTTAAAAATTCGAAAATCACATAAAAATTTGAAAAATTGTTTTGAAAATACCAAAAAGAGTTGTTTTTGAGTCATTTTGTGTTTTAGGGTACCTTCCAACACAATGATGAGGATTCGGTTTGTAATTGCATGACTGTTAAAAAGAGTTGTAAACATGGATGAAAGTTTGATTTACTCTTTGATTATGCTTGGTTGTGGTTATAACTTATGAATTCACATGCAATCATAAAGGAAAAATCAGTTTTTGTAACATGCTTGAAGGAAAGAACTCAAATGAACGCTACAACCTTGTGAGACTTGAGCCTAAACGTTTATTTGGAGAGTTTATAATCTGTGCATCTTTGTTTTCTAAGTCGTTGCATGATCTCATTATTCTTTGCTTGGTTACTACTTAGAAGGCGTATCATCATTTAGTTCGAAATGCTAGAACTCATGCCCATTTCATTCAAGGCATGTTATTGATTTGCATAACACATATTCAAGTTGAAGTTGTGTAGTGACCACCACCTAAGCCAAACAGCCATGTATCCTATTTCATTATGTCTTTAAGTTAACCCCGTTGAGCCTTGTTAGCCTTTGTTCTTTGTTAACCTACACTATCCTCACCTAGCCTAGATTAGGACTATCCATACCCTTGTTTTTAAAGCATAGTAAGCATGATTACAATTGAATTCCTTTTGATTAATGAATGGCAGAAAACAAGTGTGGGGGAAGTATTTTTCATGTGAGTTGTGTGCAAAGGCACGGGTAGAAAAGAAAAGAAAAGAAAATTCATGGAAAATAAATAAAAAAAAAAAAAAAAAAAAAAGAGAAAAATTGTGAACAAAGTGCAAAAGAGTTGGAAAATGTTGAAAAAAGAGTTCTAAAGTGTAGTTCATTGAAGAAAGGGTCCAAAACAATGCATTCGGCCCTAAGAGTTGTTTAGATCTTTCCCTTGTGTTTTAAAGTTGATTTCTACATTCTAAGTGAATTCTAAGTCTCAATTTCACTACTTTGCTTACTATCGCTTTAAGAACGTTTGTTATCCCTATCCTTCATTTGTTAGCCAATAACCCAAGCCCCATTACAACCCTTGACTTCTATCTTGAGTGTTATGTGTTCAATTTGTGGAGTTTGAAATTGGTATGAGCATATGGTGTCACTGGTTCTCGCATCTAAGTAGTAGCATTCCATGCATGAGATCATATCTAAACATGTTCATTAACTCCAGAAATTGCTTCCTTCGTGATACATATATGTGAGCTTTCGTTTTCATATCTACATCAATCTTCTCACATATAACTAGTATAGGGTGTGTAGTTAGACAATCTGAGTGAAAATTGAGTGCATATCTTGTAAGGAATTGAGCAAATTCTCTAAGGCATGTTACTACATTCAAAACATCGTTTTAATTGGTTGTTTGTGAACTAGTAAGTAGTGATTATGGTTAAGTATGTGCTTAAGCGTAAAGATGGCTAAAATCTGTGGGAATGATGATTTTTAACATGTCATGTGCATTAGAAATCCCTGAGGCGATTGTTGGAAGGTTTAGGTTGTGTTTTACTCGTTTTGTTTCGTTTGTTTACTTTATTTTGTTTTGTTTTGCTCGAGGACTAGCAAAAGCTAAGTGTGGGGGAATTTGATAGGAGCATATTTATGCGCCTTAGTTTAGCTTGTTCTTGTGCATTTATAGTGTTTTTCCTTAGTAAAGTAGTCTTTTAAGCTAGTTTTATGCGTTTTCAGGTTTTAAGGGCAAAGAATACAAAAAGATGCATTTTGGAGCCTTTTGAAGCAATTTGGAGCTTTTGGAGCAAAAGGAACGGATGAATTGAAGACTTGAAGAAATTTGGTATCCTATTCCAACTTGGATTCCTAATTGAAGAAGGATTCCTACTCACATGAGGATTCCTAATTGAAGAAGGATTCCTAATCAAATGAGGATTCCTAGAAGAATGGGGATTCCTACTCCAACAAGGATTCTTACTTGAAGTAGGAAAGTTAAGCCAAGGTTTCCTATTTTGGTTGAACTTTCCTAAACCTAAAAATCCTTAAGTTCCAGCCACTTTGAAGAGTTCTTATGCACTTTGGGACACAAAACAAAGGCCCTTGAGTACCCTTGAACCTTTGCCGCACCATCCCCCTCCTTTTCCTAGTTTCCTATTTTCCTAATCCCTTTTTCCTTTTAGTTTTAGGTCATAAACCTTCCTTAATCATCTCAGCCGCACCCCTTAACCCTTTCCTCTTCCTTGCCGTGCAAGGGAGAGGGATTCTTTCCTATTTTCTGAATTAAAACACATTCCTTTTGTGTTTTAAAACCCTAGCCGCACCTTTGTGACAATTCCTTTTAATTCCTGTTTTGATTTCCTATTTCTAGAAGCTTTTGACTTAATTTCTGAATACCTAAATACCCTAGGGTTTTAATTCCTGATTTCCTTTAAATAAACCTCATTATTGCAGCCAAAAGGGAGCCATTCATCATAAAAATTCGTCCATTCTATTCCAGCCGCATCCATTGATCCCAAAACACCATTCTTCAACCTAGAGACACAATCAGCCATTCTACCACTTCCCAACCACCAAACACTCATCCACAACCATCCTACATCCCTTGCCGTGTCTCTAAACATCCCACAAACCATTCTACATCACCAAAACATCCCAGAAATCATCCCCATCCAATCTGCCGCAAGCAAGAGGAAGGAGACAGATGCACAAAATTGTTTGGCTCTTCATTCTGAGTTGTTGAACGATTTTAGGTGTATTCTCTCTTATATTTCAATGTCTAATTCATGTAATCTTTGTTTTGCTCTGAGTATGATTGGCTAAATTCGTTTTGGCTAAGGGTGTATTCGAAACCATGGATATATATGTGAAATAAGTTGATTACTCCAGTTATCGTTGCATAAGTCATGAATACAATCTGCTTAACTATGTGATTTAGAACTTATTCTTGAATGTTGATTGAGAGTGCACGCTTAATTTACATGCTTGAATCTGGTGCTAGGATATGAATTTGTTTCACCTAATCATTATGAGTTTATATCCACAAGTAGTGAAGGTCACTAGTCATGATCGTGTTGAGTAGATTCCTGGCGAAAGTATCATGCTTTTCATAGTTACAATTGCCTTGTCGATGCTTATGATTTCCAATGAACGTAATGATTCTAACTTGTATCTTTATCATGCTGTTCATATAGAGAACTTGTTAGGAATAATTTGGTTGCAATGCATATTCATTCAATTCAATGATCTTAGGGAAATCTGAAGGTTAATTTAAGCGGACCTAATTAACTTGGAGTGTCGAGGTTCATAACTTGTCGAATTGATAACTGGAAGTTGACTTAAGTAGCATATAATTCATGTGTGGAGAAGAATCCCTTAGCCATTCCATCATCCATTGGTTTACATCAATTTGCTTTACAATCTGTTTTCTTTACAATCTGTCCATTTAGTTGATTTTCGTCCAAACACAAATCCCCCCATATTTTGTTAAGTCTTAGGCTTAGAATCTGTCTTATTTTGTGTTTTGAACCATTTTGAGTCATAAGAAAGTCCAATTTCGTCCAAATCTGCCTAGTTTAGTTTCTGTTTGTTTTTAGTCTAAATTCGTCCAAACCAAAACCCCTCTTTTACTTCCTTGTCTTAGAGTGTCTTAAATCTGTTTAGTTTGTGTTTTTAAGTGTTTTGAGTCAAGCCCAACCCTAATTTTCGTCCAAAGTTGAGTTTAGTGTCAAAACTGCCCAGTTTGTGTTTTTAGGCAGTTTTGAGAGTTTTTAGCTTGTTTTGAGTATTGTGAATCTGTTTTGAGTCCCTTGAGTCTTTTCAAACGTTTTTAAGTTTATATTTGTGTTTCTAAGTCAGTTTAGAGGTTTTAGCACCCCTAGTTAATCCCCGGATAGAACGATCCCTACTTACTTCATTACTACAATTGTCACAAATAGGGTTTAATTTGTGTGTCAAGTAATTTTCACATCAAATTTTGGCGCCGTTGCCGGGGATTAGCAAAGTTGCTAATCCCTTGTCTTGAGTCTTGTTTAATTTGTTTAAGTTTCTGTTTTGTTTTATATTTTTGCACCGTGTGTGTGTGTTTGTTTTTGTGCCGTGTATAGGCCTATTGTTTTCTTACTTGTGCCGAGTCTTTTAAGTGTGTTACTTATCTTGTTTGCTCTTGTGTGCAGGTACTAGTTTATGACTCGTAGCTCACAACCTGTTCGTGAGAATATCTTCGACTTTAACGACGATTTTGAGAGGACTTTGAGGAGAGAAAAGAAACTACAAGCATCTAATCCTTCTAGTTCCGAACCTGAAATAGAAGAGCAAGAAGTGGAGGTTGAAGAAGAGCCCACGGCAAGGTGTGAAGAAGAAGTACCAACCATGGCAGTAGACACCCGAACCATCAAGGAGCTTTCCGCCTCGGGTTTGGACAATGCAACTCCTCTTTGCATCCAATACCCTAGGGCAGCCCCTGACAAGACCGATGAATTTGAATTGAAGTCCAGTTTGCTACATCATATACCCAAGTTCCATGGGTTATCAATGGAGGACCCCAATAAGCATTTGAAGGAGTTTGAAGTCGTATGCTCAAGTATGACACCGGTGAACGTGGATAGCAACATATTGAAGATGAAAGCTTTTCCTTTTTCTTTGTTGGAAAAGGCTAAGGATTGGTTGTACGAGTTGGCTCCCGGAACTGTCACATCATGGGAGAGTATGAAGCGAGCTTTCTTGGAGAAGTTCTTTCCAACATCACGCATCATTCTTCTTCGCAAGAAGATTAGTGGAATTCAGCAAAACCAAGGTGAATCTTTCCCAACTTATTATGAACGTTTTAAAACCCTTGTTGCTTCATGTCCACAGCACTAATTGAAGGAGGAGCTTCTTCTTCAGTATTTCTACGAAGGGCTCTTACCAATTGAACGTCAAATGTTGGATGCATCCGCGGGAGGAGCTCTAGTGGATAAGACACCCATGGATGCCAAAATTCTCATTGCTAATCGCGCACTCAACGCACAACAATATGAAGGAGTTGGGCAAAGAGATGGCCCACGGCCACATCATGTAAATGAGGTAAGTTCTATTTCTGAGTTGCAATCCCAAATGGCTAACCTTACTTCCATGTTGTCACAGTTTGTTGAAGGCCCCAAACCGCAAGGAACTACAATGTGTGGTGTATGTTCCATTCAAGGACACCAATCTGATCAATGCCCTCAATTAATTGAGAATGGAGGATGGGAATCTGCCCATGCCGTGGGTTATGGGAATCCAAACCAACCAAGGGGTGATCCTTTCTCTAATACATACAATCCGGGATGGCGTGACCACCCCAATTTCAGATGGAGGGATGCACAACAACCTGCCCAACAAAGTGGATTCCGACAACCCCCGAGTTTCTTCCCGAGGCCAATGGCACCACAACCACCTCCTCAAGCACAATCATCCCAAACCAACTCAGGTATGTCCATGAATGATGATAAAACGTATCAATTATTAACCACAATGGCGCAGGGAATGCAGAATCAAGCAAAGGAGGTGAATGAGCTTAAGAAGCAAATGGGCCAAATGGCCGAATTTTTGGGACAATTCCGTGAGAGTGGTAAGTTACCAAGCACTACGGAGATCAATCCAAAGGGTGGTTTTGAATCTGCAAAAGCCATCATTTTAAGAAGTGGAAAAGAAGTGGGAAGCAAAGCACATGCATCTGCCCCAAACAAGGAAGATGAGAAGTTATGCCATATTCCATTTATGCATCAATGAACCTTGGTGAGTTAAAACAAGATGGCGTTATAATTCAATTGGCCGATCGTTCTAACGCTTATCCCAAGGGAGTCCTTGAGGATGTTTTAGTGCAGGTCAATCACCTTATTTTCCCCGCAGATTTCTATGTTTTAGACATGGAGGATTCAAGCCATGCTCCATCATTGCCAATCTTGCTAGGCCGTCCCTTCATGAAAACAGCAAGAACAACGATTGATGTGTATACGGGAACATTGACCATGGAGTTTGATGGGGACATTATTCATTTTAATCTTTCTGAAACCATTAAACATCCACTTGAGGACCATTCTTGTTTTGCTATTGACATTGTTGATTCTTTGGCACAGGTGCATTTGGATCACATGAACGAAGATGCACTTGAGGTAGCCTTAGTGCACGGCATAGGAACAAGAAATAAGTGTGAGGGAGTCTTGGCAACCCACGGCATGCAATCTGACCATATTGCCGTGCCCCCTTGTGATGAAGTACTTGAAATGGTCGCTGCCCTCGAGTCATTGCCATCCCACTCTGGTAAGTCTCCAATCTCACTTTTAGATTCGGTTTTGACTAACAAGTTACTTCCATCAACTGTGCAGCCACCTACACTTGAGTTAAAGCCATTACCTAGTCACTTGAAGTATGTGTTCTTGGGCAAAGATCAAACGCTACCCGTCATCATTTCAAGCTTACTCACGGCTCAAGAAGAAGACAAGTTGATAAGGGTGTTAAAAGAGCACAAATCTGCCATTGGATGGACTTTGGCGGATATCAAAGGCATTAGTCCCACCACGTGCATGCATTGCATCCTTTTGGAGGAGGACGCAAAGCCATCTCGTGAAGCTCAACGTCGCCTTAATCCACCTATGTTGGAAGTAGTGAAAAAGGAGGTTATAAAATTACTTGATTGTGGTGTTATATATCCTATTTCTGATAGTCGATGGGTGTCACCTGTGCAGGTTGTTCCAAAGAAGTCTGGCGTCACAGTGGTGAAGAATGAAGAACAAGAGCTTGTTCCCACTCGTGTGGTGACTGGTTGGCGTGTTTGTATTGATTACAGGAAGTTAAATGCCATGACAAGGAAGGATCACTTTCCATTACCATTCCTCGACCAAATGTTGGAAAGGTTAGCCGGTTATGAATTTTATTGCTTTCTTGATGGATATTCCGGATATAACCAGATTGTGATAGCTCCAGAGGACCAAGAGAAAACAACATTCACATGCCCCTTTGGCACTTTTGCATATAGGCGCATGCCATTTGGCTTGTGCAATGCTCCGGCGACGTTTCAACGATGCATGGTGAGTATATTCTCTGATTATGTGGAGAAGATTATTGAGATATTCATGGATGATTTTAGCGTGTTTGGCAATTCATTTGATCATTGCTTGAATAATCTGACTTTAATCTTGAAACGTTGTGTTGAAACGAATCTTGTGCTTAATTGGGAAAAATGTCACTTCATGGTTAAGCAAGGTATTGTTCTAGGCCATATTATTTCCGAAAAAGGCATTGAAGTGGATAAATCTAAGGTAGACCTTGTTCGCCACTTACCCTCTCCAACTTCGGTTAGAGAGGTTCGTTCGTTTCTTGGCCACGCAGGTTTTTATAGGCGTTTCATCAAAGATTTCTCCAAGATTGCACAACCACTATGCCGATTGCTCCAAAAAGAGGTGGTTTTCCAGTTTGATGAAGCATGCTCCACGGCATTCAAGCACTTGAAGGAGGCTCTCACTTCGGCTCCTATTATCACACCTCCAGATTGGAGTCTTCCATTCGAGTTGATGTGTGATGCGTCGGACTATGCCATTGGTGCTGTTTTGGGGCAGCGAAAGAACAAGCAACCCCACGTTATCTATTATGCTTCTAGGACACTAAATGATGCTCAATTAAATTATTCAACCACTGAGAAAGAATTACTTGCTGTGGTTTTTGCATTAGATAAGTTCCGATCTTACTTACTTGGTACTAAAGTTGTTATTTTTACTGATCATGCAGCTCTCAAATATTTGCTCACGAAAAAGGAGGCCAAGCCTAGATTGATTCGATGGATGTTGCTTCTACAAGAGTTTGACATTGAGATTCGGGATAAGAAGGGTGTGGAGAATGTGGTGGCTTACCACCTAAGCCGAATGGTGCATGAGGAAGCAATGCCAATTTCAGAAACCTTCCCCGATGAACAATTAATGTCTATTCAGGTAAGTGAGCCTTGGTATGCAGATTTGGTGAACTTTTTGGTGTCTAAACATACCCCTAGCACACTTAATAGGAATCAATGTGATAAGCTTAGAAAGGATGCTAGGTTTTATGTTTGGGATGACCCATACCTTTGGAAATTTTGTCCCGATCAGATTGTACGACGTTGTGTGAATGAATCTGAATTTCAATCTATTTTAACATTTTGTCATTCATATGCATGTGGGGGACATTTTGGCACCCAACGCACTGCCCTTAAAGTCTTAGAATGTGGGTTTTATTGGCCAACCATCTTTAGGGATGCTAGGACGTTTTGCCTTACATGTGATCGGTGTCAAAGAATGGGTAATATAAGTGCTAAGGATCAAATGCCACAAACCCCTATACTTTCTGTTGAAATATTTGATGTGTGGGGCATTGATTTTATGGGTCCTTTTCCTTCATCACATGGTTTTCTCTATATCTTGTTGGCGTTGGATTATGTTTCCAAATGGGTGGAAGCAAAAGCCACCCCTACTAACGATTCCAAGGTAGTTGCAGATTTTGTGAAGTCTAACATTTTTGCTAGGTTCGGGATGCCTCGAGTTCTTATAAGTGATGGAGGTTCACATTTCTGTAATCGTACAATCGAGGCCTTGCTCAAGAAGTACAACGTTACACATAGGGTTTCTACACCCTATCATCTGATAGGAGCATATTTATGCGACTTAGCTTGCTTGTTTTCTTGCATTTTGGTTATTATTTAGTATTTATTATAGTGTTTAAAGTCTTTTTTCGTGTGTTTGTAGGTTTATATGTCAAAGTATGCAAAAAGAAGCAATTTGGAGCATTCTAGAGCATTTTTGGGCCAAGATTGGATAGTGCAAGCATGGAGGCATGAGGATGGACGAATTTGATGTAAAGAAGCCCAAGAATTTGATGCAAAGAAGCCCAAGAATTTGATGCAAAGAAGCCCAAAAAATCTGTTGCAATGGGCCTAAAAATGTGATGTAATGCTTAGCTCACCATGACATTTGAGTGGATGATGCAATGCTTAACTCACCATGACATGTGAGTGGATGATGCAATGCTTAGTTCACCATGACATGTGAAGTGGATGACTCAAAACCTAACCCACCATTATTTTTCTATCATTGCCGTGGGTTCCTTGTCAATTCCACCAGAAATTTGCATTAAACAAGCATTAAACATGTCCATCCTCTCCCTATAAATACCCATGGTAGCAACCTCATTCAAATCATCCAAGAATAAACCATTCTACAAGCCTTTCCTTGCCTCTCCCTACATATCTAAACCTCCTCCATCCATTCCTCCATAAAACCAACCTTTCAACATCATTCAAAGCCTTGTGCCGCAACAAAGAGAAGAAGAGGAAAATCCTTGGAGGCGCTTGGATCGTTGGAAAGTTTAGGTGTTTTCTTTCTTTTATTTCTCAATGTTTAATTTAAATTGTTGTTCAATTATGTTAAACATGTGGAACTAATTTCTTTTTAGTTAGAGGCAAAATTTGAAACCATGGACATATGTTGGTTATGATTTGATTTACTCCAGTTATGAATTCATAAACTTTAGATGTGGTTTACTTTTCTGTTTTGATTAAGAACTTGTTTATGTATGTGGGTTAAGGGTCGACACTTAATTTGTATGCCTAAACTTGATGCTAGGATATAAGGGAATTTCACCTAATCGTTATGAACTTATATTCATGAGTAGTAAAGATCGCTAGTCACGATTGTGTTAAGTAAATCCTTGGCAAGAGTAACATGCGTATTCCATAGTTATGAATGCCTAGTCAATGTTTATGATTTCCGTTGAACTTAATGATCTTTGTTAAATGTCTCTATCATGCGTATTCCATAGTTAGGGACTTTGATGAGGAATAATTTGGTTGTAATGCGTATTCCTTGCAATCCAATGAATCTAGGGAAATCTAAGAGTTAATTTAAGCAAACCTAATTAACTTGGAACATTGTCATTTATCGTTTGTTGAAGTCATAACTGGGAATCAAATTATATGCATATGTTCATGTGTGGATAAGGAACCCTCTAACTAGTTTCTCATCATTCTATTTCATCACAATCTATTTTGATTTAAGTTTGTTTTCAAAGTTTAAGTTTTAAAGTTCAATTTTCACCAATCCCAAATCCCCCTTTTACTTTCTTGTTTTAAAATCTTTTGTTTACATTTTTAACTTTGTTTTTATATTTTTGAGTCTTATATTTATTGATTAGCATCCCTAGTTAATCCCCGGTCTAGAACGATCCCTACTTGCATCATTACTACAATTGTCATCAATAGGGTTTAATTTGTGTGTCAAGGAATTCTCACATCAAATTTTGGCGCCGTTGCCGGGGATTAGCAAAATTGCTAATCCCTTGTGTTTTTAGTGTAATTTACCTAGTTTTCTTATTTTGTTTTGTTTTCTTGGTTTAGGTACTAATGCATGACGCGGAGTTCTCAAACTGTGCATATCTTGGACTTTAACGCCGATTTTGAACGTGATTTGAGAAGAAAGAGGAGGCATCCCGAACCTAGCGAACCTAGCGAACCTAGTGAACCTAGTTCAAGTTCAGAGGACGAATCTGAGTTTGAAGAAGTAAAAGAAGAAGTTATGGCAGCGGACAATCGGACCATTAAAGAGCTCTCGGCCTCGGGGTTGACCAATGCCGCACCATTATGCATTCAATACCCCGCGGCTGCCCTAGGCAAGACTGCTGAGTTCGAGTTGAAATCAAGCTTGTTGCACCACATTCCAAAATACCATGGGCTGTCCATGGAAGATCCCAACAAGCATCTCAAGGAGTTCGAGGTGGTTTGTTCGAGCATGACACCCGTCAATGTCGATGGGAACATTCTGATGATGAAGTCATTTCCATTCTCACTTTTGGAAAAGGCGAAGGATTGGCTTTATGAGTTAGCACCCGGAACGGTTACATCTTGGGATAGTATGAAAAGAGCTTTCTTGGAGAAGTTTTTCCCAACTTCAAGAGTCATTCTCTTGAGGAAACGGATTAGTGGCATCCAACAAAATCAAGGTGAATCGTTTCCTTCTTATTATGAACTTTTTAAATCACTTGTTGCTTCATGTCCACAGCATCAAATGAAGGAGGAGCTGCTCATTCAATATTTCTACGAAGGACTCCTTCCCATGGAACGCCAAATGCTTGATGCCGCGGCGGGAGGTGCGTTGGTGGATAAAACTCCGGGGGCTGCAAAAGTTCTAATTGCCAACCGAGCTCATAATGCACAACAATACGAAGGTGTTGGGCAAAGAGACCCCCCACGGCCACAAGTGAATGAGGTAAGTTCTTCGTCCGACATTCAATCCCAATTAACTAACCTCACTTCTATTATTTCTCAGTTGGCCGAGGGAATGAAGATTCATGGACCAAATGTGTGTGGCGTGTGCTCTATGCAAGGACATGCCAACGATCAATGTCCTCAATTGATTGAGAATGGGGGTTGGGAATCTGCCAAAGCCGTGGGTTTTGGGAACCAAAATCAACCACGCCATGATCCATACTCTAACACCTACAATCCGGGGTGGAGGGACCATCCAAATTTCAAATGGCGGGATCCTCAACAACCCCAACAACAAGGAGGATTTAGGCAGCAACCACCGGGCTTTTATACAAAGCCATTCGTCCCCAATCAAAACCAACCATCTGCCTCAAACTCTTCAGGTACGTCTCTTGACAATGATACACTCCTTAAGTTACTAACTAAATTGTCTAATGGGCAGGAAGATCAAGCTAAGGCTATGCAAAACCGAGACAAAAGAGTGGACCATTTAGAGAAGCAAATTGGGCAAATTGCTGAGTTTATGGGGCAGTTTCATGAGCAAGGCAAGTTACCAAGCAATACCGTAATGAATCCGAAGGGAGGATTTGAAACCGCTAAGGCCATCACGTTGAGAAGTGGTAAACAGGTTGTAACGGACTCAAATATATCCAAATCAAGTCAAGACGAGGAGGACAAGTTGCTGCAAGAAGAAGCACAGGGAGCAAAGCCCACAACCAAAGATGACCAAACCTTGCCGAATTCATCTAGTCCTCCTAAACCGTCCCAACCCACCAAGGTAAGTCCCAATTCAACTTTTTCTAGTTCTATTCCACTAAATGTGCCCTTTTTTGGCAGGTTTAGGCAATCAAAGAAGGAAGAAGCCGAGAAGGACATTCTAGAGACCTTTCGGAAAGTTCAAGTCAATATCCCGCTCCTTGATGCGATTAAGCAAGTCCCGAGGTACGCTAAGTTTTTAAAAGAACTTTGTACAACAAGGAGAAGGATTTCGAACAAAGAGGTGGTTCAAGTAAGTGAAAATGTTTCTGCTGTGTTACAAAGGAAATTACCCCCTAAATGCAAAGATCCGGGTAGTTTTACAATTCCGTGCGTTATTGGTAATACTAAGTTTGAACAATGCATGTTAGACTTAGGGGCTTCGATTAATGTTATGCCATACTCTATTTATGCATCTATGAACTTAGGTGCACTTAAAAATGATGGTGTGATAATTCAATTAGCCGATCGTTCTAATGCATATCCAAAGGGTGTTTTGGAAGATGTATTGGTGCAGGTTGGTAACTTGATTTTTCCAGCGGATTTCTACGTACTTGACATGGAGGATTCACCCCATTCCACCCCATTGCCGATTCTATTAGGGAGGCCCTTCATGAAAACAGCCCGCACCAAGATAGATGTGTTTAAAGGAACTTTAACGATGGAATTTGATGGGGAAGTCATTGATTTCAATCTTTCTGAAAGTATTAAATTTCCTAAGGACGATCATTCTTGCTTTTCTATTGACATAATTGATGATTTGGCGCAGGATTTTCTCGATTGTTTGGAGAGGGATACACTTGAAACAACAATTGCACAAGGAATTGGGCAAAAATCTGGTTTTGCCGTGCCTAGAAGTGTGGAGGAGGCCGAGATAGTGGCTACCCTTGAGTCACTACCTCAACATCATGGTAAGCCTTCTAAACCAATTTCAATTTCAGTTTCCACTAATAAATTGTTACCCTCAGTGATTCAGGCACCCGTACTTGAGCTTAAACCGTTGCCCGATCATTTAAAGTACGTCTTTTTGGGAGACAACGAGACATTGCCCGTCATTGTCTCCTCCTCACTCACAGCCCTAGAGGAGGAGAAGCTAATCCGAGTGTTGAAAGAGCACAAGACGGCCATTGGGTGGACTTTGGCCGATATTAGGGGAATTAGCCCGACTACGTGCATGCATCGAATACTTCTAGAGGAGGGGGCTAAACCAACTCGAGAGGCTCAGCGCCGTCTCAACCCTCCAATGATGGAAGTTGTGAAAAAGGAGATTATCAAACTTCTTGATTGTGGAGTGATTTATCCGATCTCTGATAGTCGTTGGGTATCACCGGTACAATGTGTTCCAAAGAAGTCCGGAGTGACAGTGGTGAAGAATGCCGAGAATGAGCTTGTGCCAACCCGTATCCAAACAGGTTGGAGAGTGTGCATTGATTATAGGAAGCTCAACACCACCACAAGGAAGGACCACTTCCCTTTGCCGTTCATTGATCAAATGCTTGAAAGGTTAGCCGGTCATTCTTATTATTGTTTCCTTGATGGTTATTCTGGATATAATCAGATTGTCATAGCGCCGGATGACCAAGAAAAGACAACTTTCACATGCCCCTTTGGTACTTTTGCTTATCGTCGCATGCCTTTTGGTTTATGCAATGCTCCGGCCACATTTCAAAGGTGTATGGTAAGTATCTTTTCAGATTTTGTGGAAAAGATTATTGAGGTATTTATGGATGATTTCAGTGTGTTTGGAAATTCATTTGATGGGTGTTTAGAAAATCTCACAATAATTTTGAAACGATGTGTTGAGACTAACCTTGTGCTTAATTGGGAAAAATGTCACTTTATGGTTAGACAAGGCATAGTTCTAGGGCATATTGTTTCAGAAAGAGGAATTGAAGTGGATAAATCGAAAATAGATCTTATACGCAACTTACCCTCTCCTACTTCGGTTCGAGAGATTCGTTCGTTTCTTGGTCATGCAGGATTTTATAGGCGATTTATCAAGGAATTCTCCAAGATCTCAAACCCTCTTTGCCATCTCCTCCAAAAAGATGTGGCGTTTGACTTCAACGAGAAGTGTGAGAAGGCGTTCAATCACCTCAAAGAAATGCTAACTTCGGCCCCTATCATAGTTCCACCGGATTGGAGCCTTCCTTTTGAGCTTATGTGCGATGCTTCCGATTATGCATTAGGAGCTGTTTTAGGGCAAAGGAAGGAAAAGAGGCCGCATGTTATCTATTATGCCTCTCGGACTTTAAATGATGCACAATTGAATTATTCTACCACTGAAAAAGAACTTCTTGCTGTTGTATTTGCTTTAGATAAATTCCGTTCTTATTTGCTTGGTACTAAAGTTATTATTTATACTGACCATGCAGCATTGAAGTATTTGTTCACCAAGAAGGAAGCCAAACCACGACTCATTCGTTGGATGCTTCTTCTCCAAGAGTTCGATATCAATTCTCTCACATATAACTAGTATAGGGTGTGTTGTTAGAAAATCTGAGTGAAAATAGAGTGCATATCTTGTAAGGATTGAGGGAATTCTCTAAGGCATGTTACTACATTCAAAACATTGTTTTAATTGGTTCATTGTGAACTAATAAGTAGTGACTATGATTAAGTATGTGCTTAAGTATTAAATTGACTCAAATCTGTGGGAATGATAATCTTTAACATGTCATGTGCATTGGAAATCCCTGAGGCAAACGTTGGAAGGTTTAGGTTATGTTTGTTTATTTGTTTTGTTTTATTGTTTTGCTCGAGGACTAGCAAAAGCTAAGTGTGGGGGAATTTGATAGGAGCATATTTATGCGACTTAGCTTGCTTGTTTTCTTGCATTTTGGTTATTATTTAGTATTTATTATAGTGTTTAAAGTCTTTTTTCGTGTGTTTGTAGGTTTATATGTCAAAGTATGCAAAAAGAAGCAATTTGGAGCATTCTAGAGCATTTTTGGGCCAAGATTGGATAGTGCAAGCATGGAGGCATGAGGATGGACGAATTTGATGTAAAGAAGCCCAAGAATTTGATGCAAAGAAGCCCAAGAATTTGATACAAAGAAGCCCAAAAAATCTGTTGCAATGGGCCTAAAAATGTGATGTAATGCTTAGCTCACCATGACATTTGAGTGGATGATGCAATGCTTAACTCACCATGACATGTGAGTGGATGATGCAATGCTTAGTTCACCATGACATGTGAAGTGGATGACTCAAAACCTAACCCACCATTATTTTTCTATCATTGCCGTGGGTTCCTTGTCAATTCCACCAGAAATTTGCATTAAACAAGCATTAAACATGTCCATCCTCTCCCTATAAATACCCATGGTAGCAACCTCATTCAAATCATCCAAGAATAAACCATTCTACAAGCCTTTCCTTGCCTCTCCCTACATATCTAAACCTCCTCCATCCATTCCTCCATAAAACCAACCTTTCAACATCATTCAAAGCCTTGTGCCGCAACAAAGAGAAGAAGAGGAAAATCCTTGGAGGCGCTTGGATCGTTGGAAAGTTTAGGTGTTTTCTTTCTTTTATTTCTCAATGTTTAATTTAAATTGTTGTTCAATTATGTTAAACATGTGGAACTAATTTCTTTTTAGTTAGAGGCAAAATTTGAAACCATGGACATATGTTGGTTATGATTTGATTTACTCCAGTTATGAATTCATAAACTTTAGATGTGGTTTACTTTTCTGTTTTGATTAAGAACTTGTTTATGTATGTGGGTTAAGGGTCGACACTTAATTTGTATGCCTAAACTTGATGCTAGGATATAAGGGAATTTCACCTAATCGTTATGAACTTATATTCATGAGTAGTAAAGATCGCTAGTCACGATTGTGTTAAGTAAATCCTTGGCAAGAGTAACATGCGTATTCCATAGTTATGAATGCCTAGTCAATGTTTATGATTTCCGTTGAACTTAATGATCTTTGTTAAATGTCTCTATCATGCGTATTCCATAGTTAGGGACTTTGATGAGGAATAATTTGGTTGTAATGCGTATTCCTTGCAATCCAATGAATCTAGGGAAATCTAAGAGTTAATTTAAGCAAACCTAATTAACTTGGAACATTGTCATTTATCGTTTGTTGAAGTCATAACTGGGAATCAAATTATATGCATATGTTCATGTGTGGATAAGGAACCCTCTAACTAGTTTCTCATCATTCTATTTCATCACAATCTATTTTGATTTAAGTTTGTTTTCAAAGTTTAAGTTTTAAAGTTCAATTTTCACCAATCCCAAATCCCCCTTTTACTTTCTTGTTTTAAAATCTTTTGTTTACATTTTTAACTTTGTTTTTATATTTTTGAGTCTTATATTTATTGATTAGCATCCCTAGTTAATCCCCGGTCTAGAACGATCCCTACTTGCATCATTACTACAATTGTCATCAATAGGGTTTAATTTGTGTGTCAAGGAATTCTCACATCATCATCCTCAAACAAGCGGGCAAGCCGAGGTGTTGAATCGGGAGATAAAACAGATTCTTGAGAAGACGGTGGGTCCAACAAGAAAAGATTGGAGCTTAAGGCTCGAAGATGCATTATGGGCTTATAGGACCGCCTACAAAACACCCATAGGAATGTCCCCCTTTCGGCTTGTTTATGGCAAGCCATGTCACTTACCTGTGGAGTTGGAGCACAAGGCTCATTGGGCCGTGAGGAAGTTCAACATGGATGTGGATGCAGCGGGAATTCTTCGTAAGCTTCAATTGAATGAACTTGAGGAGATACGGAATGAAGCTTATGAGAATGCTCGCCTTTACAAGGAAAAGACGAAGGCCTTTCATGATAAGATGATTCGCACCAAGTCCTTCTCTGTTGGACAGAAAGTGTTGTTGTTTAATTCTCGTCTTCGTCTATTTCCGGGTAAGTTACGTTCACGTTGGATTGGACCCTTTGTTATTACTAACGTTTTTCCTCATGGTGCAGTCCAAGTTCGTAGCTTAAAAACAGGTCAAGAGTTCAAAGTGAATGGGCACAGATTGAAGCCTTACTACGAGGGGTTTGTTGAACATGATGTTGAGGAGACAACCCACTATGCCGTGGGTTTCCATGAAGGTTGATCACTGTGGCATCGTCCGGCTGCAAGACGTAAAAGAAAGCGCTACTAGGGAGGCAACCCATGCAATTCAACAAAGGAAGCTTTCGGACTCACTCCACTTCCAGATTTGCGTTCCTAAACTCTTTCCTTTGTTGTTTATCTTGAATCTGCCTATCTAGTTGTTTTACTTGCTGTTTGTGAGTTTCTTTGTGTTTTGTGTGATTTTATGCCTGAAACATTGAGGACAATGTTTGATTTAAGTGTGGGGGGGGGGGGGGTAACTAAGTGTTTTTGATGCAAATTCGTGGGATTTTATCACCCTTTACTTATAGACTTGTTCCTTGCTGTTTTTAGGTGTTTTTAAGCTGTTTTAGTATGTTTAGACTTAAAAATTCGAAAATCACATAAAAATTTGAAAAATTGTTTTGAAAATACCAAAAAGAGTTGTTTTTGAGTCATTTTGTGTTTTAGGGTACCTTCCAACACAATGATGAGGATTCGGTTTGTAATTGCATGACTGTTAAAAAGAGTTGTAAACATGGATGAAAGTTTGATTTACTCTTTGATTATGCTTGGTTGTGGTTATAACTTATGAATTCACATGCAATCATAAAGGAAAAATCAGTTTTTGTAACATGCTTGAAGGAAAGAACTCAAATGAACGCTACAACCTTGTGAGACTTGAGCCTAAACGTTTATTTGGAGAGTTTATAATCTGTGCATCTTTGTTTTCTAAGTCGTTGCATGATCTCATTATTCTTTGCTTGGTTACTACTTAGAAGGCGTATCATCATTTAGTTCGAAATGCTAGAACTCATGCCCATTTCATTCAAGGCATGTTATTGATTTGCATAACACATATTCAAGTTGAAGTTGTGTAGTGACCACCACCTAAGCCAAACAGCCATGTATCCTATTTCATTATGTCTTTAAGTTAACCCCGTTGAGCCTTGTTAGCCTTTGTTCTTTGTTAACCTACACTATCCTCACCTAGCCTAGATTAGGACTATCCATACCCTTGTTTTTAAAGCATAGTAAGCATGATTACAATTGAATTCCTTTTGATTAATGAATGGCAGAAAACAAGTGTGGGGGAAGTATTTTTCATGTGAGTTGTGTGCAAAGGCACGGGTAGAAAAGAAAAGAAAAGAAAATTCATGGAAAATAAATATAAAAAAAAAAAAAAAAAAAAGAGAAAAATTGTGAACAAAGTGCAAAAGAGTTGGAAAATGTTGAAAAAAGAGTTCTAAAGTGTAGTTCATTGAAGAAAGGGTCCAAAACAATGCATTCGGCCCTAAGAGTTGTTTAGATCTTTCCCTTGTGTTTTAAAGTTGATTTCTACATTCTAAGTGAATTCTAAGTCTCAATTTCACTACTTTGCTTACTATCGCTTTAAGAACGTTTGTTATCCCTATCCTTCATTTGTTAGCCAATAACCCAAGCCCCATTACAACCCTTGACTTCTATCTTGAGTGTTATGTGTTCAATTTGTGGAGTTTGAAATTGGTATGAGCATATGGTGTCACTGGTTCTCGCATCTAAGTAGTAGCATTCCATGCATGAGATCATATCTAAACATGTTCATTAACTCCAGAAATTGCTTCCTTCGTGATACATATATGTGAGCTTTCGTTTTCATATCTACATCAATCTTCTCACATATAACTAGTATAGGGTGTGTAGTTAGACAATCTGAGTGAAAATTGAGTGCATATCTTGTAAGGAATTGAGCAAATTCTCTAAGGCATGTTACTACATTCAAAACATCGTTTTAATTGGTTGTTTGTGAACTAGTAAGTAGTGATTATGGTTAAGTATGTGCTTAAGCGTAAAGATGGCTAAAATCTGTGGGAATGATGATTTTTAACATGTCATGTGCATTAGAAATCCCTGAGGCGATTGTTGGAAGGTTTAGGTTGTGTTTTACTCGTTTTGTTTCGTTTGTTTACTTTATTTTGTTTTGTTTTGCTCGAGGACTAGCAAAAGCTAAGTGTGGGGGAATTTGATAGGAGCATATTTATGCGCCTTAGTTTAGCTTGTTCTTGTGCATTTATAGTGTTTTTCCTTAGTAAAGTAGTCTTTTAAGCTAGTTTTATGCGTTTTCAGGTTTTAAGGGCAAAGAATACAAAAAGATGCATTTTGGAGCCTTTTGAAGCAATTTGGAGCTTTTGGAGCAAAAGGAACGGATGAATTGAAGACTTGAAGAAATTTGGTTTCCTATTCCAACTTGGATTCCTAATTGAAGAAGGATTCCTACTCACATGAGGATTCCTAATTGAAGAAGGATTCCTAGAAGAATGGGGATTCCTACTCCAACAAGGATTCTTACTTGAAGTAGGAAAGTTAAGCCAAGGTTTCCTATTTTGGTTGAACTTTCCTAAACCTAAAAATCCTTAAGTTCCAGCCACTTTGAAGAGTTCTTATGCACTTTGGGACACAAAACAAAGGCCCTTGAGTACCCTTGAACCTTTGCCGCACCATCCCCCTCCTTTTCCTAGTTTCCTATTTTCCTAATCCCTTTTTCCTTTTAGTTTTAGGTCATAAACCTTCCTTAATCATCTCAGCCGCACCCCTTAACCCTTTCCTCTTCCTTGCCGTGCAAGGGAGAGGGATTCTTTCCTATTTTCTGAATTAAAACACATTCCTTTTGTGTTTTAAAACCCTAGCCGCACCTTTGTGACAATTCCTTTCATTATCTCTTTAAGTTAACCCCGTTGAGCCTTGTTAGCCTTTGTTCTTTGTTAACCTACACTATCCTCACCTAGCCTAGATTAGGACTATCCATACCCTTGTTTTTAAAGCATAGTAAGCATGATTACAATTGAATTCCTTTTGATTAATGAATGGCAGAAAACAAGTGTGGGGGAAGTATTTTTCATGTGAGTTGTGTGCAAAGGCACGGGTAGAAAAGAAAAGAAAAGAAAATTCATGGAAAATAAATAAAATAAAAAAAATAAAAAAAAAGAGAAGAATTGTGAACAAAGTGCAAAAGAGTTGGAAAATGTTGAAAAAAGAGTTCTAAAGTGTAGTTCATTGAAGAAAGGGTCCAAAACAATGCATTCGGCCCTAAGAGTTGTTTAGATCTTTCCCTTGTGTTTTAAAGTTGATTTCTACATTCTAAGTGAATTCTAAGTCTCAATTTCACTACTTTGCTTACTATCGCTTTAAGAACGTTTGTTATCCCTATCCTTCATTTGTTAGCCAATTAACCCAAGCCCCATTACAACCCTTGACTTCTATCTTGAGTGTTATGTGTTCAATTTGTGGAGTTTGAAATTGGTATGAGCATATGGTGTCACTGGTTCTTGATGCGAAATAAATCAAACAATCAAATAAAACCCTCTTGTTGTCAGATTGTAGTAAGGATGCAAGTAGGGATCGTTCTGGACCGGGGATTAGGAGGGATTGCTAAAACCTCTAAACTGACTCAAAAACGTAAAAACAAAGTTTAAAACACTAAACTAGACTCAAAGAATACAAAACTAGAATTTAAAACACCAAAACAAACCAAAAACTCAAAACAGCAACCAAAAGACTCAAAACTGCCTTAAAAACACTTTCTGGGCAGTTTTGAACACAAAGCACCAAATTGGACGAATTTGGGTTTTACTTGACTCCAAAACCTTCTAAAACACAAACTAAACAGATTTTGACACTTTTAAAACAAGAAAGCAAAAGGGGGTTTTGGTTTTGACAAAAATTGAAATAACAAAACAAAGTATAAAACTAGGCAGATTGTAAAACCAATTTGGGAAATAAGATGAATGATGGACAAGCTAGAGGTTCTTTCTCCACACATGATATGTATGCAAACGAATTGATTCTCAGTTACTTTTCATTTAATTATGAATGACAATGCCCTAAATTAACCGTGACATCACTAGTTAATTCTCAGATTTTCCTTAAGTTATTAGATTGGATGACATCATTCGACAACCTAAAACATTCTCCAAAAGTCCTCTACATGACATCATAATAGAGATACATTCAAAGATCATTACGTTCAATGAAAATCATAAGCATTGACAAAGCACTTATAACTATGACATCATGTTATTCATGCTAGGAATTGAACTTAACGCGATCGTGACCAACGACCTTCACTACATATGAATATAAGCTTGTAACGATTATGTGAAACTCACTTATACTCTAGCATCATATTTATGCAAGATAATTAAGTGTCGACCCCCAATCAACAAGCACAAATAAGTTATCAATCCAACGGTTAAGCCAATTGCATTCAGAACTCAATAATCCATAACTGAAATTTATCAATTCAAATTACACACATAATCATGGCTTTGAAATCACCCCTAGCCGAGAGGGGCTTAGCCACTCATGTTCACAATAAGGCAAAGTAAACAGAATTTAAACATAAGAGACATGGAACGAATTACACCTAAAACGCTCCAATCTTCAAACGTCCAATCCTTCTTCTCCTTGCTGCGGCACAAGTGCTCAGGGTATGGTGGATGTGTATGGATGGAAGGGATATGTTTAGGGTAGAGGGGTGGTGCGACAAGAGTGAAGGATGGACAGAAATTGTGAAGGACTTAGAGAGAGGTTGCGGCAAAGACTTAGAATGGTGTCTAGGGTGTGTAAAAACTGTCTTGTGGTGAATGAATGGACTTATATATATAGGGCACGGCTAGGGTTCAGGAAAGGTGTATAAAACTTAGCTAATTTGGTTCCCTAATTGAATAGGGAAGAAAAGAAATCAGAAAATCCAAATAGAATAGGTAAGAAAAGGTTTGACACAAAATAGGAAGTGTTTTAAGTCAGAAATTCAATGGAATAAAAGGGCAAGGTGCGGCAACCATAAAGAAATAGAATAGGAATGTATTTAGGTCCAGAAAATAGGTAAGGAAGGATGGCTTGGACGGCAAGGGAGTTAGGGAATAGGAAAGTACTTAAAGTTACAGAAAATATGAAAGAATAGGCATGTAAGGTGCGGCTGATTTGTATGGATGTAAAGGGAAGTAAATTGGAACACAAAATAGGTAAGGAATCCCTACCCCTTGCACGGCAAGGAAGAGAAGAAAAAGGGAATGTGTTTGTGCACAGAAATTAGGCAAGGGAGACTACCTTGTGCGGCAAGGAACAAGGACTCCAAAGAATGGTGCGGCAAGGGTCCTTTAGGGAAGTTTGGGGTTCTAGAACCACTAATTGAATGTCCCCACATATTTTAAAACCCTTTTGTGGCTGAAACTTTGGTGAAAAATGATTAGGAAACTTCCATTCCAAGAATAGAAACTTTTCAAGAATGGAAACCTTCGAAAATGGAAACTTCCAAACTTAGAAACTTCGGTTTCCAAATTTGACTCTTCATTCTTCATTTGCCTTGAATTCCATTCTTCACATCCTCATTCGCTCCTTAGCTCATTTGCACTTCAATTCCATCACTCCAATTGGGTCCAAGCATGTCCTTTCCATCATAGGCCCAAAATCGCTCCAAAACGCACCAAAATGCACTTCTTTGCTCCAATTGCCCAATGAACCTAAAAACATACGAAAATGGCTTAAAGTACTAAAATAACTAAGTTCTAACAACGTAAATGCAAGGAAATAAGCTAGTTAAGTCGCATAAATATGCTCCTATCAGTTCTCGCATCTAAGTAGTAGCATTCCATTCATGAGATCATATCTAAACATGTTCATTAACTCCAGAAATTGCTTCCTTCGTGATACATATATGTGAGCTTTCGTTTTCATATCTACATCAATCTTCTCACATATAACTAGTATAGGGTGTGTAGTTAGACAATCTGAGTGAAAATTGAGTGCATATCTTGTAAGGAATTGAGCAAATTCTCTAAGGCATGTTACTACATTCAAAACATCGTTTTAATTGGTTGTTTGTGAACTAGTAAGTAGTGATTATGGTTAAGTATGTGCTTAAGCGTAAAGATGGCTAAAATCTGTGGGAATGATGATTTTTAACATGTCATGTGCATTGGAAATCCCTGAGGCGATTGTTGGAAGGTTTAGGTTGTGTTTTACTCGTTTTGTTTCGTTTGTTTACTTTGTTTTGTTTTGTTTTGCTCGAGGACTAGCAAAAGCTAAGTGTGGGGGAATTTGATAGGAGCATATTTATGCGCCTTAGTTTAGCTTGTTCTTGTGCATTTATAGTGTTTTTCCTTAGTAAAGTAGTCTTTTAAGCTAGTTTTATGCGTTTTCAGGTTTTAAGGGCAAAGAATACAAAAAGATGCATTTTGGAGCCTTTTGAAGCAATTTGGAGCTTTTGGAGCAAAAGGAACGGATGAATTGAAGACTTGAAGAAATTTGGTTTCCTATTCCAACTTGGATTCCTAATTGAAGAAGGATTCCTACTCACATGAGGATTCCTAATTGAAGAAGGATTCCTAATCAAATGAGGATTCCTAGAAGAATGGGGATTCCTACTCCAACAAGGATTCCTACTTGAAGTAGGAAAGTTAAGCCAAGGTTTCCTATTTTGGTTGAACTTTCCTAAACCTAAAAATCCTTAAGTTCCAGCCACTTTGAAGAGTTCTTATGCACTTTGGGACACAAAACAAAGGCCCTTGAGTACCCTTGAACCTTTGCCGCACCATCCCCCTCCTTTTCCTAGTTTCCTATTTTCCTAATCCCTTTTTCCTTTTAGTTTTAGGTCATAAACCTTCCTTAATCATCTCAGCCGCACCCCTTAACCCTTTCCTCTTCCTTGCCGTGCAAGGGAGAGGGATTCTTTCCTATTTTCTGAATTAAAACACATTCCTTTTGTGTTTTAAAACCCTAGCCGCACCTTTGTGACAATTCCTTTTAATTCCTGTTTTGATTTCCTATTTCTAGAAGCTTTTGACTTAATTTCTGAATACCTAAATACCCTAGGGTTTTAATTCCTGATTTCCTTTAAATAAACCTCATTATTGCAGCCAAAAGGGAGCCATTCATCATAAAAATTCGTCCATTCTATTCCAGCCGCATCCATTGATCCCAAAACACCATTCTTCAACCTAGAGACACAATCAGCCATTCTACCACTTCCCAACCATCAAACACTCATCCACAACCATCCTACATCCCTTGCCGTGTCTCTAAACATCCCACAAACCATTCTACATCACCAAAACATCCCAGAAATCATCCCCATCCAATCTGCCGCAAGCAAGAGGAAGGAGACAGATGCACAAAATTGTTTGGCTCTTCATTCTGAGTTGTTGAACGATTTTAGGTGTATTCTCTCTTATATTTCAATGTCTAATTCATGTAATCTTTGTTTTGCTCTGAGTATGATTGGCTAAATTCGTTTTGGCTAAGGGTGTATTCGAAACCATGGATATATATGTGAAATAAGTTGATTACTCCAGTTATCGTTGCATAAGTCATGAATACAATCTGCTTAACTATGTGATTTAGAACTTATTCTTGAATGTTGATTGAGAGTGCACGCTTAATTTACATGCTTGAATCTGGTGCTAGGATATGAATTTGTTTCACCTAATCGTTATGAGTTTATATCCACAAGTAGTGAAGGTCACTAGTCATGATCGTGTTGAGTAGATTCCTGGCGAAAGTATCATGCTTTTCATAGTTACAATTGCCTTGTCGATGCTTATGATTTCCAATGAACGTAATGATTCTAACTTGTATCTTTATCATGCTGTTCATATAGAGAACTTGTTAGGAATAATTTGGTTGCAATGCATATTCATTCAATTCAATGATCTTAGGGAAATCTGAAGGTTAATTTAAGCGGACCTAATTAACTTGGAGTGTCGAGGTTCATAACTTGTCGAATTGATAACTGGAAGTTGACTTAAGTAGCATATAATTCATGTGTGGAGAAGAATCCCTTAGCCATTCCATCATCCATTGGTTTACATCAATTTGCTTTACAATCTGTTTTCTTTACAATCTGTCCATTTAGTTGATTTTCGTCCAAACACAAATCCCCCCATATTTTGTTAAGTCTTAGGCTTAGAATCTGTCTTATTTTGTGTTTTGAACCATTTTGAGTCATAAGAAAGTCCAATTTCGTCCAAATCTGCCTAGTTTAGTTTCTGTTTGTTTTTAGTCTAAATTCGTCCAAACCAAAACCCCTCTTTTACTTCCTTGTCTTAGAGTGTCTTAAATCTGTTTAGTTTGTGTTTTTAAGTGTTTTGAGTCAAGCCCAACCCTAATTTTCGTCCAAAGTTGAGTTTAGTGTCAAAACTGCCCAGTTTGTGTTTTTAGGCAGTTTTGAGAGTTTTTAGCTTGTTTTGAGTATTGTGAATCTGTTTTGAGTCCCTTGAGTCTTTTCAAACGTTTTTAAGTTTATATTTGTGTTTCTAAGTCAGTTTAGAGGTTTTAGCACCCCTAGTTAATCCCCGGATAGAACGATCCCTACTTACTTCATTACTACAATTGTCACAAATAGGGTTTAATTTGTGTGTCAAGTAATTTTCACATCACTAATCTGATTTAACCTAGGGTTTGCCATGCCTATATATATCCCCCTTAAGTTGCCGCAAGGGGGGACCAGGGATTCATTCAGAAATTCGCCACAATTCATTCAGACCCCTTTGCCGCAACCTACAACCACCATTCTCCATATTTTCCATCCTTGCCGCACCCCTCCCATCCATCCTAACACTACCATACCCTCTCACACCCATTTATCCATACAAATAACCCCTGGAATTGTTTCTAGACCTTGTGCCGCAACAAAGAGGAGGAGAAGAAGGCTTGGACGTTCATGCAATTCAAGTCGAGTCGCTGGAAGTTTTAGGTGTTTCTTTTCCTTTGATTTCAATGTTTAAATTCAATACTCTTTGTTTTGTACGTATGAGGAACTAAACCCCCCCCCCCTTGGCTAGGGGGGGATTTGATGTGAGAATTATACGCACACAAATTGATAGGAGCATATTTATGCGCCTTAGTTTAGCTTGTTCTTGTGCATTTATAGTGTTTTTCCTTAGTAAAGTAGTCTTTTAAGCTAGTTTTATGTGTTTTCAGGTTTTAAGGGCAAAATAAGCAAAAGGAAGCATTTTGGAGCTTTTGGAGCAAATTAGAGCTTGGAATGAAGATCATATGCTTGGAGCCATGAGGATGGACGAAATTGAAGACTCGAAGATGATGTTTCCTACTTGGGCAAGGTTTCCTAGTTGAAGTAGGAAAGTACTTAGAAAGATGGAATCCTAGCTAAATTGGGAATCCTAGTTGAAATGGGTTTCCTAGTTGGATTGGGAGACCTAGAATATTGAAAGTCCTACTTGAACAAGGTTTCCTACTTGGAGTAGGAAACTTAAACCCCAAATGGCACCAAGTTGCAGCTACTAAGAAGATTTCCAAGTCCAAGAAGGAAAAGGTTTCCAAGATGAAGAAGGAGAAGAATTCCAAGTCATGCAAGGTGAAAAACATGTTTTCCTAGTGCTAGAAGGATTCCTAATCATTGGAGGACACAAGTTGGAAGGTTCTAGAGTTTTCTTCTCTTTGCCGTGGGTTTGTGCTCATTCCTACCAGATTTGGGCTTCTAGAAGCCCTATCCCTAAGTCCCTAAGGCATGCCGCACCCTAGCTTCTAGATGGCCCAACTTCCTTGCCTTGCAAGGCCTTCTAGAAACCCTAGCTTTCAATTACAAACCTGCCGCACCCTAGGTCCTAATTCCCCTTGGATTTCAGATTGAATTAGCCCAATTCCTTGTGAATTTGGGTTAATTGGGCCATAAACCCTTCTCCTTATTGGATTTACAATTTCTGCTAGACTTAGGGGGCCTAATCCATCAATTAAGTGAAATCCAAACCCTAATCTGATTTAACCTAGGGTTTAGGATGTCTATATATTCTTAACCTAAGTGTGCCGCACCATTATCACCTATTCTCTCTAAAACAATTTCTGCCGCACCCTCTAAGCCTCCATCATTCCTTCATACACCATTCCAGCCAACTTTCACACCTTGCCGCAGCCACCATACAACCTTCTCCACCATTCCCACACCTTGCCGCAAGCACCACACCACCACCATCCTTCACCGTGCACATCCACCATCACCACACCGTGTGCAACTACTTTGAAGAGGAGATAGGAGCCTTGCCGTGCAGTCCAAAGGAGGGAGACACCTTGCGCATGCAATCTGCCACCATTGGAGTGTTTGGAGTTCTTTCTTTTCTTGTTTCTGTTTTCATGTTTAATTTAATTTGTTCTTCAATTATGTTAAACATGTGGAACTAATTTCTTTATAGTTAGAGGCGAATTTGAAGCCATGGACATATGTTAGTTATGATTTGATTTACTCCAGTTATGAATTCATGAACTTTGGATGTGGTTTACTTTTCTGTTTTGATTAAGAACTTGTTTATGTATGTGGGTTGAGGGTCGACACTTAATTTGCATGCTTAAACTTGATGCTAGAATATAAGGAAATTTCACCTAATCGTTATTAACTTATATTCATGAGTAGTGAAGATCGCTAGTCACGATTATGTTTAGTAAACCCTAGGTTGGATTAACATGCGTATTCCATAGTTATGAATGCCTAGTCGTTGTTTATGATTTCCATTGAGCGTAATGATTCTTGTTGAATGTCTCTATCATGCGTATTCCATAGTTAGGGACTTTGATGAGGAATAATTTGGTTGCGATGCGTATTCCATTCAATTCAATGAATTAAGGGAAATCTGAGAATTAATTAGTTCAATACAATTAATGTGGGGCATCGTCATTCATAAGTTTATTGAAATCGTAACTGGGAATCAAGTTGTATGCATATGTTCATGTGTGGATAAGGAACCCTCTAACTAGTTTCTCCAGCCATTCAATTCATTAGAAATCTGTTTTAGAATCTGTTTTATTTTCAAGTTTCTGTTTTAATTCTAAATTCGTCAAAACTAATCCCCCATTTATTTTAAAGTGTTAGATTAGCTAGAAATACATTTAGATTGTGTTTCTAGGAGTTTGGAGTCAAGTTAGAACCAATTTTCGTCAAAAATTGTGTTTGTGCTCAAAACTGCCCAGAAAGTGATTTTGAGGCAGTTTTGAGTGTTTCTGGGCTGTTTTGAGTCTTTTGCTTTGTTTTAGTGTTTTAAACTCTAGTTTTGCATTCTTTGAGTCTAGTTTAGTGTCTTATATTGTGTTCTTACGTTTTTGAGTCAGTTTCACATTGATTAGCATCCCTAGTTAATCCCCGGTCTAGAACGATCCCTATTTGCTCATATACTACAATTGTCATCCATAGGGTTTAATTTGAGTGTCAATCTAATTTTCACATCAAATTTTGGCGCCGTTGCCGGGGATTAGCAAACTTGCTAATCCCTTGTGTTTCTGCCGTGTGTTTTAGTTAATTTATCTAGTTTCTTATTTTGTTTTGTTTTCTTGGTTTAGGTACTAGTGCATGACGCGGAGTTCTCAAACTGTACATGCACGCCTCTTTGACTTTAACGACGATTTTGAACGTGATTTGAGAAGAAAGAGGAGGCATCCCGAACCTAGTGAACCTAGTTCAAGTTCAGAGGCCGAATCTGAGTTTGAGGAGGAAGAAGAAGTTATGGCAGTGGACAATCGGACCATTAAAGAGCTCTCAGCCTCGGGGTTGACCAATGCCGCACCATTATGCATTCAATACCCCCCGGCTGCCCTAGGCAAGACCGCTGAGTTCGAGTTGAAGTCGAGCTTGTTGCACCATATTCCGAAATACCATGGGCTTTCCATGGAAGATCCCAACAAGCATCTTAAGGAGTTCGAGGTTGTTTGTTCGAGCATGACCCCCATCAATGTCGATGGGAACATTCTGATGATGAAGTCTTTTCCATTCTCACTTTTGGAAAAGGCTAAGGATTGGCTTTACGAGTTAGCACCCGGAACGGTTACATCTTGGGATAGCATGAAAAGAGCTTTCTTGGAGAAGTTTTTCCCAACTTCAAGAGTCATTCTCTTGCGGAAACGGATTAGTGGCATCCAACAAAATCAAGGTGAATCGTTTCCTTCATATTATGAACGTTTTAAATCACTTGTTGCTTCTTGTCCACAGCATCAAATGAAGGAGGAGCTGCTCATTCAATATTTCTACGAAGGACTCCTTCCTATGGAACGTCAAATGCTTGATGCATCGGCGGGAGGTGCGTTGGTGGACAAGACTCCGGGGGCTGCAAAAGTTCTAATAGCCAACCGAGCTCATAATGCACAACAATACGAAGGTGTTGGGCAAAGAGACCCCCCACGGCCACAAGTGAATGAGGTAAGTTCTTCATCCGACATTCAATCCCAATTAGCTAACCTCACTTCTATTGTTTCTCAGTTGGCCGAGGGAATGAAGATACATGGACCTAGTGTTTGTGGTGTGTGCTCTATGCAAGGACATGCCAACGATCAATGCCCTCAATTGATTGAGAATGGGGGTTGGGAATCTGCCAATGCCGTGGGTTTTGGGAACCAAAATCAACCACGCCATGATCCATATTCTAATACCTACAATCCGGGGTGGAGGGACCATCCAAATTTCAAATGGCGGGATCCTCAACAACCCCAACAACAAGGAGGATTTAGGCAGCAACCACCGGGCTTCTATACAAAGCCATTCGTCCCAAATCCAAACCAAGTGCAATCCGGCCCAACAAGCTCAGGTATGTCTTTAGATAATGATCAAGTTGTTAAGTTACTTACTACGTTGACGCAGGAAGTACAAACACAAAACAAGGAGAGACAAATCCAAGACAAACGAGTGGACAATTTGGAGAAGCAAATGGGCCAAATTGCCGAGTTTATGGGGCAGATTAGAGAACACGGCAAATTGCCTAGTTCAACCGTGATGAATCCGAAGGGAGGATTTGAGTCCGCTAAGGCCATCACGTTGAGGAGTGGTAAACAGGTTGGAACGGACTCAAATACATCCAAATCAAGTCAAGACGAGGAGGATAAGTTGCTGCAACAAGAAGCACAGGGACCAAAGCCCACGGCCAAGGATGATCCAACCTTGCCGAGTTCATCCAATCCTCTTAAACCGTCCCCAACCACCAAGGTAAGTTCCAATTCGACTTTTTCTAGTTCTATTCCATTAAATGTGCCTTTTCCTGGCAGGTTTAGGAAATCAAAGAAGGAAGAAGCCGAGAAGGACATTCTAGAGACCTTCCGGAAAGTTCAAGTCAATATCCCGCTCCTTGATGCAATTAAGCAAGTCCCGAGGTATGCTAAGTTTTTAAAAGAACTTTGTACAACAAGGAGAAGGATTTCGAACAAAGAGGTGGTTCAGGTAAGTGAAAATGTGTCTGCTGTGTTGCAAAGGAAATTACCCCCTAAATGCAAAGATCCGGGTAGTTTTACAATTCCGTGCGTTATTGGGAATACTAAGTTTGAACAATGCATGTTAGACTTAGGGGCTTCGATTAATGTTATGCCATATTCTGTTTATGCATCTATGAACTTAGGTGAGCTTAAAAATGATGGTGTGATTATTCAGTTAGCCGATCGTTCTAACGCATATCCAAAGGGTGTTTTGGAGGATGTTTTGGTGCAGGTTGGTAATTTGATATTCCCAGCGGATTTCTACGTACTTGATATGGAGGATGCACCCCATTCTACCCCATTGCCGATTTTATTAGGGAGGCCTTTCATGAAAACAACCCGCACCAAGATAGATGTGTTTAAAGGAACTTTAACGATGGAATTTGATGGGGAAGTCATTGATTTCAATCTTTCTGAAAGTATTAAATTTCCTAAGGATGATCATTCTTGTTTTTCTATTGACATAATTGATGATTTGGCGCAGGATTTCCTTGATTCCTTGGAGAGGGATACACTTGAAACAACAATTGCACAAGGAATTGGGCAAAAATCTGGTTTTGCCGTGCCTAGAAGTGAAGAGGAGGCCGAGATAGTGGCTGCCCTTGAGTCACTACCTCCACACTATGGTAAGCCTTCTAACAGAAATTCAATTCCCGTTTCCACTAATAAGTTGTTACCCTCAGTGATTCAGGCACCCGTACTTGAACTTAAACCGTTGCCCGATCATTTAAAGTACGTCTTTTTGGGAGACAATGAGACGTTGCCCGTTATTGTCTCCTCCTCACTCACGGCATTAGAGGAGGAGAAGTTGATCCGTGTGTTGCAAGACCACAAAACGGCCATTGGGTGGACTTTGGCCGACATTAGGGGAATTAGCCCTACGACGTGCATGCATCGCATACTTCTAGAGGAGGGGGCTAAACCAACTCGAGAGGCTCAGCGCCGTCTCAACCCTCCAATTATGGAAGTTGTGAAGAAAGAGATCATCAAACTTCTTGATTGTGGAGTGATTTATCCGATCTCTGATAGCCGTTGGGTGTCACCGGTGCAATGTGTTCCAAAGAAATCCGGAGTGACAGTGGTGAAGAATGCCGAGAGTGAGCTTGTGCCAACCCGAGTCCAAACAGGTTGGCGAGTATGCATCGATTATAGGAAGCTCAACGCAACAACCAGGAAGGACCACTTTCCTTTGCCGTTCATCGATCAAATGCTTGAAAGGTTAGCCGGTCATTCTTTCTATTGTTTCCTTGATGGTTATTCTGGATATAATCAGATTGTCATAGCTCCGGATGACCAAGAAAAGACAACTTTCACGTGCCCCTTTGGTACCTTTGCCTATCGTCGCATGCCTTTTGGGTTATGCAATGCCCCGGCCACATTTCAAAGGTGTATGGTAAGTATCTTTTCAGATTTTGTGGAAAAGATAATTGAGGTATTCATGGATGATTTCAGTGTATTTGGTGATTCGTTTGATGGTTGTTTGGAAAATCTCACAATAATCTTGAAACGATGTGTAGAAACTAACCTTGTGCTTAATTGGGAAAAATGTCATTTTATGGTTAGACAAGGCATAGTTTTAGGGCATATTGTTTCAGAAAGAGGAATAGAAGTGGATAAATCGAAAATAGATCTTGTACGCTACTTACCCTCTCCTACTTCGGTTCGAGAGATTCGTTCGTTTCTTGGTCATGCAGGATTTTATAGGCGGTTTATCAAGGACTTCTCCAAGATCTCAAATCCTCTATGCCGTCTCCTCCAAAAAGATGTGGCGTTTGACTTTAACGAGGATTGTGAGAAGGCGTTCAAACACCTCAAGGAAATGCTAACTTCGGCCCCTATCATAATGCCACCGGATTGAAGCCTTCCTTTTGAACTTATGTGTGATGCATCCGATTATGCATTAGGAGCTGTTTTGGGGCAAAGGAAGGACAAGAGGCCGCATGTTATCTATTATGCATCCCGGACTTTAAACGATGCACAATTGAATTATTCTACCACTGAAAAAGAACTTCTTGCTGTTGTATTTGCTTTAGATAAATTCCGTTCTTATTTGCTTGGTACTAAAGTAATTATTTATACTGACCATGCAGCGTTGAAGTACTTGTTCACCAAGAAGGAGGCCAAACCACGACTCATTCGGTGGATGCTTCTTCTCCAAGAGTTCGATATCGAAATCCGGGATAAGAAAGGAAGTGAGAACGTGGTGGCTGACCACTTGAGCCGCATGGTGCATGAGGAGGAGGCCGTGTCTATCATAGAGACATTCCCAGATGAGCAATTGATGTCCATCAAGGTAAGTGAACCATGGTATGCTGATTTGGTGAATTATTTGGTGTCTAAACATGTTCCTAGTGAATTACTTAAACACCAATGTGATAAATTGAAGAAAGAGGCACGGTTTTATGTGTGGGATGACCCGTATTTATGGAAATATTGCCCTGATCAAGTTATACGTAGGTGTGTGCACGAGTCTGAGTTTCATGCTATTTTAACGTTTTGTCACACTTATGCTTGTGGGGGACACTTTGGCACACAAAGAACAGCACTTAAGGTGTTAGAATGTGGTTTCTATTGGCCTACCATTTTTAGGGATGCTAGAACATTTTGCATGTCTTGTGATAGATGCCAAAGAACGGGCAATATTGGTCCTAAACAACAAATGCCGCAAACCCCAATTTTTTGTGTTGAAATCTTTGATGTTTGGGGTATTGATTTTATGGGTCCATTTCCTTCGTCACATGGTTTTCTTTACATTTTGCTTGCTGTAGATTATGTGTCGAAATGGGTGGAAGCAAAAGCCACCCGAACTAATGATTCTCGAGTGGTTGCAGATTTTGTGAAAACTAACATTTTTGCAAGGTTTGGAATGCCAAGAGTGCTAATTAGTGATGGAGGTTCCCATTTTTGTAATCGAACCATCGAGGCGTTGCTCAAGAAGTACAATGTCACGCATAAGGTGGCCACACCTTATCATCCACAAACAAGTGGGCAAGCCGAGGTTTCGAATAGGGAAATCAAGCAAATTCTTGAGAAGACCGTGGGGCCAACAAGGAAGGATTGGAGTTTGCGCTTAAACGATGCATTGTGGGCGTATCGCACTGCCTACAAAACCCCCATTGGGATGTCCCCCTTTCGGCTCATCTATGGGAAGCCATGCCATCTTCCCGTCGAGTTGGAGCATCGTGCACATTGGGCCATCAAAACGTTCAATATGGACCTTGATGCCGCAGGTTTACATAGGAAGCTTCAATTGTGTGAGCTTGATGAAATCCGGAATGAAGCTTATGAGAATGCCCGGATTTACAAGGAGAGGACGAAGGCGTTCCATGACAAGATGATTCGTGCCAAGACGTTCTCTATTGGGCAGAAAGTCTTGTTGTTCAATTCTCGCCTTCGGTTGTTTCCGGGTAAGTTGCGTTCCAAATGGGTTGGTCCTTTTATTGTCACTAATGTTTTCCCTCATGGTGCAGTGCAAATTAAAAGTTCAAGGACGCAACAAGAATTCAAAGTGAATGGGCATCGATTGAAACCCTATTATGAGACGTTTGTGGAGCATGTCGTGGAGGAGGTACCCCTCCATGCCGTAGGCCCTAATCAAGCTTAAACGGAGGTACCGTCCGGCTGGAAGACGTTACAGCAAGCGCTTCTTGGGAGGCAACCCATGTGTTGAAACAAGCGAAGAAGGCACTTTCACTCCGAACCCAGATTTGCGTTCCTAACCCTTCTCTTTATTGCTTATACTTTGCCATTTGTGTTATGTTTGCTAGTTGTGTTATTTGGTTGTTTTTATGTTAATCTATGTTTGAAACATTGAGGACAATGTTTGATTTAAGTGTGGGGGGGTAACCAAAGTGTTTTGATGCAAATTCGTAGGGTTTATCACTCATAACTTCTAAATGTTGTTCCTTGCTGTTTTTAAGTGTTTTTAAGCGTTTTTAAGCTGTTTTAGTGTGTTTTGATTCAAAAATCCGAAAATCCAATAAAAATTTGAAAAATTGTTCTAAAAAACCCAAAAAGAGTTGTTTTGGTGTGTTTGATTGTGTCTTAGGGTACCTTCCAACACAATGATGAGGATTCGGTTTGTAATTGCATGACTGTTAAAGAGAGTTGTAAACATGGATGCAAGTTTGATTTACTCTTTGGTTTATGCTTGGTTGCGGTTATAACTTATGAATTCACATGTAATCATAAAGGAAAAATCAGTTTTTGTAACATGCTTGAAGGAAGGCACTCAAACTAACGCTACAACCTTGAGAGACTTGAGCCTAAACGTTTATTTGGAGAGTTAATAATCTGTGCATTTTTGTTTTCTAAAGTCGTTGCATGATCTCATCATTCTTTGCTTGGTTGCTACTTAGAAGGCGTTTCATCATTTAGTTCCAAACACTAGAACTCATACCTAATTCATTCAAAGCATGTTATTGATTAGCATAACACATATTCAAGATAAAAGTTGTGTAGTGACCACCATAGCCAAATGGCCATATCTCCCTATGTCATTGTGTTTTGTAGGTTTTAACCCCGTTGAGCCTTGTTTAGCCGATGTTCTTTGTTAACCCACATTATCCTCACCTAGCCTAGATTAGGACCATCCATGCCTTTGTTCTTGAAGCATAGTAAAGCATGACTAAAGTTGAATTCCTTTTGGGCATTGTGGGTAGAAAACAAGTGTGGGGGAAGTGAGTTTTGTGTGAGTGTGCCAAAGTCTTGAATAAGGCACGAAATAGAAAAGTAGAAAAGCAACAAGAGAAAGAAAAAAAAAAGAAGTTGAAAAGATATGAAAAAAGAGTTCTTAAGTGTTGGTTGTTGAAGGAAGGGTCCAAAACATTGAAATTCGGCCCTAAGTGTTGCTCGAATCTTCCCTTTATCTTTAAAAGTTGATTTTTGGATGCTAATTGGAATTCTAAGTCTATTTCATTACTTTGCTTGCTATTGCTTAAAGAACGTTTGTTTTCCCTATCCTTTCATTGTTAGCCAACTCCCCAAGCCCCGTTACAACCCTTGACTTTAATCTTGAGTGTTGTGTGTTTCAATTTGTGGAGTTTGAATTGGGTATGAGCATATAGGTGTCACCGGTTCTCGCATCTAAGTAGTAGCATTCCATTCATGAGATCATATCTAAACATGTTATTTACTCCAGAAAATGCTTTTCTTGTTATACAGATATGTGAGCATTCGTTTTTATATTTACATCAATCTGCTCACATATAACTAGTGTAGGGTGTGTAGTTAGAAAATCTGAGTGAAGATTGAGTGCGTATCTAGTAAGGAATTGAGGAAATTCTCTAAGGCATGTTACTACATTCAAAACATCGTTTTAATTGGTTATTTGTGAACTAGTGAGTAGTGACTATGATTAAGTATGTGCTTAAGTGTAAAGATGGCTAAAATCTGTGGGAATGATGATTTTTAACATGTCATGTGCATTGGGAATCCCTGAGGCAATTGTTGGAAGGTTTAGATTGTGTTTTACTCGTTTTGTTTCGTTTGTTTACTTTGTTTCGTTTTGTTTTGCTCGAGGACTAGCAAAAGCTAAGTGTGGGGGAATTTGATAGGAGCATATTTATGCGCCTTAGTTTAGCTTGTTCTTGTGCATTTATAGTGTTTTTCCTTAGTAAAGTAGTCTTTTAAGCTAGTTTTATGTGTTTTCAGGTTTTAAGGGCAAAATAAGCAAAAGGAAGCATTTTGGAGCTTTTGGAGCAAATTAGAGCTTGGAATGAAGATCATATGCTTGGAGCCATGAGGATGGACGAAATTGAAGACTCGAAGATGATGTTTCCTACTTGGGCAAGGTTTCCTAGTTGAAGTAGGAAAGTACTTAGAAAGATGGAATCCTAGCTAAATTGGGAATCCTAGTTGAAATGGGTTTCCTAGTTGGATTGGGAGACCTAGAATATTGAAAGTCCTACTTGAACAAGGTTTCCTACTTGGAGTAGGAAACTTAAACCCCAAATGGCACCAAGTTGCAGCTACTAAGAAGATTTCCAAGTCCAAGAAGGAAAAGGTTTCCAAGATGAAGAAGGAGAAGAATTCCAAGTCATGCAAGGTGAAAAACATGTTTTCCTAGTGCTAGAAGGATTCCTAATCATTGGAGGACACAAGTTGGAAGGTTCTAGAGTTTTCTTCTCTTTGCCGTGGGTTTGTGCTCATTCCTACCAGATTTGGGCTTCTAGAAGCCCTATCCCTAAGTCCCTAAGGCATGCCGCACCCTAGCTTCTAGATGGCCCAACTTCCTTGCCTTGCAAGGCCTTCTAGAAACCCTAGCTTTCAATTACAAACCTGCCGCACCCTAGGTCCTAATTCCCCTTGGATTTCAGATTGAATTAGCCCAATTCCTTGTGAATTTGGGTTAATTGGGCCATAAACCCTTCTCCTTATTGGATTTACAATTTCTGCTAGACTTAGGGGGCCTAATCCATCAATTAAGTGAAATCCAAACCCTAATCTGATTTAACCTAGGGTTTAGGATGTCTATATATTCTTAACCTAAGTGTGCCGCACCATTATCACCTATTCTCTCTAAAACAATTTCTGCCGCACCCTCTAAGCCTCCATCATTCCTTCATACACCATTCCAGCCAACTTTCACACCTTGCCGCAGCCACCATACAACCTTCTCCACCATTCCCACACCTTGCCGCAAGCACCACACCACCACCATCCTTCACCGTGCACATCCACCATCACCACACCGTGTGCAACTACTTTGAAGAGGAGATAGGAGCCTTGCCGTGCAGTCCAAAGGAGGGAGACACCTTGCGCATGCAATCTGCCACCATTGGAGTGTTTGGAGTTCTTTCTTTTCTTGTTTATGTTTTCATGTTTAATTTAATTTGTTCTTCAATTATGTTAAACATGTGGAACTAATTTCTTTATAGTTAGAGGCGAATTTGAAGCCATGGACATATGTTAGTTATGATTTGATTTACTCCAGTTATGAATTCATGAACTTTGGATGTGGTTTACTTTTCTGTTTTGATTAAGAACTTGTTTATGTATGTGGGTTGAGGGTCGACACTTAATTTGCATGCTTAAACTTGATGCTAGAATATAAGGAAATTTCACCTAATTGTTATTAACTTATATTCATGAGTAGTGAAGATCGCTAGTCACGATTATGTTTAGTAAACCCTAGGTTGGATTAACATGCGTATTCCATAGTTATGAATGCCTAGTCGTTGTTTATGATTTCCATTGAGCGTAATGATTCTTGTTGAATGTCTCTATCATGCGTATTCCATAGTTAGGGACTTTGATGAGGAATAATTTGGTTGCGATGCGTATTCCATTCAATTCAATGAATTAAGGGAAATCTGAGAATTAATTAGTTCAATACAATTAATGTGGGGCATCGTCATTCATAAGTTTATTGAAATCGTAACTGGGAATCAAGTTGTATGCATATGTTCATGTGTGGATAAGGAACCCTCTAACTAGTTTCTCCAGCCATTCAATTCATTAGAAATCTGTTTTAGAATCTGTTTTATTTTCAAGTTTCTGTTTTAATTCTAAATTCGTCAAAACTAATCCCCCATTTATTTTAAAGTGTTAGATTAGCTAGAAATACATTTAGATTGTGTTTCTAGGAGTTTGGAGTCAAGTTAGAACCAATTTTCGTCAAAAATTGTGTTTGTGCTCAAAACTGCCCAGAAAGTGATTTTGAGGCAGTTTTGAGTGTTTCTGGGCTGTTTTGAGTCTTTTGCTTTGTTTTAGTGTTTTAAACTCTAGTTTTGCATTCTTTGAGTCTAGTTTAGTGTCTTATATTGTGTTCTTACGTTTTTGAGTCAGTTTCACATTGATTAGCATCCCTAGTTAATCCCCGGTCTAGAACGATCCCTATTTGCTCATATACTACAATTGTCATCCATAGGGTTTAATTTGAGTGTCAATCTAATTTTCACATCACAAATTAAACCCTCTTTTTATCAATTGTAGTGAAGAATGTAAGTAGGGATCGTTCTAGACCGGGGATTAGGAGGGATTGCAAAATCACTTGGAATTGACTCAAAAACGTAAAAACAGAGTTTAAAACACTAACTAGACTCAAACAATGCAAAACTAGAACTTGAAACACCAAAACAAACCAAAAGACTCAAAATAACACAAAAACACTCAAAACTGCCTTAAAACCACTTTCTGGGCAGTTTTGAACACTAAAGAAGAATTTGGACGAAAATAGTTATAACTTGACTCAAGACACTTTAAAAACACAAACTAAACAGATTCTAAGACTTTTAAACAAGAAAGTAAAGGGGGGTTTTGATTTTGACGAATTTGAAAACAAAACTTAAACTTTGTAAAACGAACAGATTTGAAAACGAATTTGGATTTAAGGAATGGATGGAAGGCTAGCTAAGGGGTTCATCTCCACACATGTTATACTTGCATACGAAACGATTTCCAATTGCTTTTCAATAACCCATGAATTCTCAACGCCCCAAGTTAATTAGGTCCGCTTAAATTAACCTTCAGATTTTCCTAAAGTTATTGAATTGGATGATTGCATACGACAACCCAAAGCATTCCCCACAAGTCCCCTACATGATTGCATAATAGAGATACAAGCAAGAATCATTAAGTTCTATGAAAACCATAAGCATTGACGAAGCACTCATTACTATGATTGCATGAAACTTATGCCAAGAATTTACTTAACTCGATTGAGATCATCAACCTTTACTACTTGTGAATATAAGTCCATAACGATTAGGTGAAACTTCCTTATATCCTAGCATCAAATTCATGCATGCAAACTAAGTGTCGACCCTTAATCAACATACACAAATCAGTTTTTATACGAACGGATAAGTAAATTGAATTCACAACTTATGAAACGCAATTAGAAGTAATCAAATCATATCGCAAGCATAAACATGTATTTCGAATCCCCCCCTAGCCAAGGGGGGGGTTTAGTTCCTCATACGCACAAAACAAAGAGAATTAAATTTAAACATTGAAATCAAAGGAAAAGAAACACCTAGAAATTCCAGCGACGCGACTTGAATTGCATGAACTTCCAAGCTTCCTTCTCCTCCTCCTTGGTGCGGCAAAGGGTTTAAAGACAGGTTTAGGACCTTATGTGTATGGATGAATGGTTATGGAGGGATATAATGGTGTTTAGGTATGGTGGTAGCTGCGGCAAAGACTTAGAACTAGGGAGGATGGTGTTTTGGTGAATTTCTGAATGTGGGAGAGTGAATCAATGAATAAATGGTGCAGCCAAGGGGTGTATTTATAGGCTGAAATTCGCAGCCCCTATGTAGCAAAGGAAAAGGATTTAAAGGCCTAATTTGTATAGGATAATAACACACAATCCTTGAAGGAAAAGGCTAAGGCTTTTAGAAACCAAGGGGGAAAGGAATAATCAGGTTTCTAGATGTTCTAGAAAGGTTTGGGGCGTCACTTTTGTAGGACAAGGGATAAGGCCTTCTAGAAAGGTTGTTTTGTGGCTGATTCCTAGAAAAACAAGGGATAAGGTGTGGCACCTTTGTAGGAAGGGATAAGGCTTCTAGAAATCAGGTTTTAAGATCCAAATAGGAAAAGAAATCCCTTTTATAGTTGAAATCTTTATGCATTAGGATTAGGAAAACTAATCCTTCTTCATCTTGGAATTCTTTTCCTTCTTGGACTTGGAAAACTTCTTTGTTGCTGCAACTTGAGGTCATTTGGGGTTTAACTTTCCTACTTCAAGTAGGAAACCTTGTTTGAGTAGGAAAACTTCAATCTTCTAGGAATCCCAATTCAACTAGGAAACCTATTTTAACTAGGAATCCTATTTCAACTAGGATTCCATCTTCCATTAGGGACTTTGATAGGAGCATATTTATGCACCTTAGTTTAGCTTGTTCTTGTGCATTTATATTGATTTTCTTAGTTAAAGTAGTCTTTTAAGCTAGTTTTATGTATTTTCAGGTTTTAAGGGCAAAATATGCAAAAGGATGCATTTTGGAGCCTTTTGGAGCAAATTAGAGCTTGGAATGAAGATCATATGCTTGGAGCCATGAGGATGGACGAAATTGAAGACTTGAAGATGATGTTTCCTACTTGAGCTAGGTTTCCTAGTTGAAGTAGGAAAATACTTAGAAATATGGAATCCTAGCTAAATTGGGAATCCTAGTTGAAATGGGTTTCCTAGTTGAATTGGGAAACCTAGAAGATTGAAGTTCCCTACTTGAACAAGGTTTCCTACTTGGAGTAGGAAATGTAAACCCCAAATGGCATCAAGTTGCAGCTACAATGAAGATTTCCAAGTCCAAGAAGGAAAAGGTTTCCAAAGTGAAGAAGGAGAAGAATTCCAAGTCAAGGAAGGAGAAAGACATGTTTTCCTAATGCTAGAAGGACTCCTAAGTATTGTAGGACACAAGTTGGAAGGTTCTAGAGTGTTCCACCCCTTTGCCGCAAGTTCTAAGCAATTTCCTATCAGTTTTGGGGCTTTCTAGAAGCCCTATCCCTAATCCCTACAAAGGTGCCGACCCTAGCCTTCTAGATGGACCTAATCCCTTGCCTTGCAAGGCTTTCTAGAAGCCTTAGCCTAACCCTATAAACCTGCCGCATGTTTCCCCAAAATCTGTGAGGTTTCCTAGCTTCTAGAAGGCCTATTCCTATAGGATTTAGATTTTATTATCCTTCTCTGATTCCTAACCCTAAATCAGCCCCTAAACACTATAAATACACCCCTTGGCCGCACCATTTAATTCATTCACTTTCCCACATTCAGAAATTCGCCAAAACACCATCCTCCCTAGTTCTAAGTCTTTGCCGCAGCCACCACCATACCTAAACACCATTATATCCTTCCATACCCATCCACCCATCCACATAAGGTCCTAAACTTGTCTCTACACCCTTTGCCGCACCAAGGAGGAGGAGAAGGAGTCTTGGAAGTTCATGCAATTCAAGTTCACATCGCTGGAATTTCTAGGTGTTTCTTTTCCTTTGATTTCAATGTTTAAATTTAATTCTCTTTGTTTTGTGCGTATGAGGAACTAAACCCCCCCTTGGCTAGGGGGGGATTCGAAACACATGTTTATGCTTGCGATATGATTTGATTACTTCTAATTGCGTTTCATAAGTTATGAATTCAATTTACTTATCTATGTGAATTACATTGATTTGTGTGTGTTGGTTGAGAGTGCACGCTTAATTTTCATACATGAATTGAATGCTAGGATATAAGGAAATTTCACCTAATCGTTATGGACTTATATTCACAAGTAGTAAAGGTTGATGATCTCAATCGAGTTAAGTAAATTCTTGGCATAAGTTTCATGCAATCATAGTAACAAGTGCTTCGTCAATGCTTATGGTTTTCATAGAACTTAATGATTCTTGCTTGTGTCTCTATTATGCAATCATGTAGGGGACTTGTGGGGAATGCTTTGGGTTGTTGTATGCAATCATCCAATTCAATAACATTAGGAAAATCTGAAGGTTAATTTAAGCGGACCTAATTAACTTGGGGCATTGAGAATTCATGGTTTATTGAAAAGCAATTGGAAATCGTTTTGTATGCAAGTATAACATGTGTGGAGATGAACCCCTTAGCTAGCTTTCCATCCATCTATTTTAAAACCAAAATCGTTTTCAAATCTGTTTGTTTTACAAGTTTTAAGTTTTGTTTTCAAATTCGTCAAAAACCAAATCCCCCTTTGTTTTGAAGTGTCAAAATAGTTAGAAGTGTCTTAGTTTGTGTTTTTGAGTGTTTTGGGTCAAGTTATAAAGTATTTTCGTCAAAATCTTCCTTTAGAGTCCAAAACTGCCCAGAAAGTGTTTTTAAGCAGTTTTGAGTGTTTTTGTGCTGTTTTGAGTCTTTTGGTTTGTTTTAGAGTTTTAAAGTATAGTTTTGCTTTGTTTGAGTCTAGTTAGTGTTTTAAACTTTGTTTTTACGTTTTTGAGTCAATTCCAAGTGATTTTGCAATCCCTCCTAATCCCCGGTCTAGAACGATCCCTACTTACATTCTTCACTACAATTGATAAAAAGAGGGTTTAATTTGTGTGCGTATAATTCTCACATCAAATTTTGGCGCCGTTGCCGGGGATTAGCAACTTTGCTAATCCCTTGGATTGTATTTTCGTTTTGTTTAAGTAAGGTCAGATTCTGAGTTGTTTTTGTTTCTTGTTTAGGTACTAGTTTATGACTCGGAGTTCTAATCCGATTCACGAACATATTCTGGACTTTGACGACGATTTTGAGCGCGAGTTGAGACGAAAGAGGAAGAATCCGGAACCTAGTGAATCAAGTGCAAGTTCCGAGTCCGTTTCTGAATTTGAAGAGGAAGTGGAAGACATGGCAGCGGACAACCGGACAATCAAGGAGCTTTCCGCTTCGGGATTGGACAATGCCACACCTCTATGCATCCAATATCCTAGGGCAGCTCCCGACAAAACCGCCGAATTCGAATTGAAGTCAAGCTTGTTACATCATATTCCGAAATACCATGGGCTATCCATGGAAGATCCGAACAAGCATTTGAAGGAATTTGAAGTAGTTTGCTCGAGCATGACTCCGGTGAACGTTGATGAGAGCATATTGAAGATGAAGGCCTTTCCCTTTTCTCTCCTAGAGAAGGCGAAAGATTGGTTGTACGAATTGGCTCCCGGAACCGTCACATCTTGGGAGAGCATGAAACGAGCCTTCTTGGAGAAGTTTTTCCCAACTTCTCGAGTCATCCTCCTACGCAAAAGGATAAGTGGAATTCAACAAGATGAAGGTGAATCTTTCCCTACTTATTATGAACGTTTTAAATCTCTTGTTGCTTCATGTCCACAGCATCAAATGAAGGAGGAACTACTTCTACAATACTTCTACGAGGGACTTCTACCAATTGAACGTCAAATGCTAGATGCCTCAGCGGGAGGAGCTTTGGTGGACAAGACCCCCACGGCAGCAAAGATGTTGATTGCCAACCGAGCGTTGAACGCTCAACAATACGAAGGAGTTGGACAAAGAGGAACCCCACGGCAACATCAAGTCAATGAGGTAAGTGCCATAACCGAACTTCAAAATCAAATGGCTAACCTTACTACGTTGCTTTCTCAGGTGGTGGAGGGTCCAAAAGTCAAAACCGTAGCTTCGTGTGGCGTATGCTCCATGCAAGGCCACCATACGGACAAGTGCCCACAATTGATCGAGAATGGAGGATGGGAAACCCTCAATGCCGTGGGTTATGGCAACCAATACCAACCACGTGGTGATCCATTTTCCAATACTTACAATCCCGGTTGGCGTGATCATCCAAATTTCAAATGGCGAGAACCCCAACAAAGCCAACAACAAAGTGGATTTAGGCAACAACCCCCGGGTTTCTATCAAAAGCCGTTGGCACCACCACAAGCCCAAGCACAACCTGCCCAAAGCAACCAAGGTAATTCAAGTGATAATGATAAGATTTTTCAATTACTTACTACTTTGACGCAGGAAGTCCAAACTCAAAACAAAGAGAGGCAAATCCAAGACAAGAGGATGGATGAGTTGGAGAAACAAGTGGGACAAATTTCCGAGTTCTTGGGGCAATTTCGTGAGCAAGGAAGGTTGCCTAGCTCAACGGTGGTCAATCCGAAAGGTGGATTCGAATCTGCAAAAGCCATAAGTTTGCGAAGTGGACGACAAGTAGGATCTGACCTTAAACCATCCAAATCACGCTCCAACGAGGAGGAAGAGCAAAGGCCACTCACGGCCAAAGGAGAACCACCATTGCCGCAAGTCCCAAGTGATCCCAATTCGTCCAAATTGGCCAATAAAGGTAAAAACGTGTCAAGTTCAGTTCCTACTAATGATTTTCCTTCAAATGTTCCCTTTCCTAGTAGGTTCATGCAAGCAAAGAAAGAAGAGGATGAAAAAGACATTCTGGAAACGTTTAGGAAGGTGCACGTCAATATACCGCTCCTTGATGCTATAAAGCAAATCCCGAAGTACGCCAAGTTTTTGAAGAAGCTTTGTACAACAAAGAAGCGGATTCGGGAGAAAGAGGTGGTGCATGTAAGTGAGAATGTCTCTGCGATATTGCAAAGGAACCTGCCACCTAAATGCAAGGATCCGGGTAGTTTCACTATCCCTTGTGTAATTGGTAATACACGGTTTGAACATGCTATGCTAGATTTAGGTGCATCAATTAATGTCATGCCATATTCTATTTATGCATCTATGAATCTAGGAGCGCTTAAAAATGATGGTGTTATTATTCAATTAGCCGATCGATCTAATGCATATCCGAAAGGAGTTTTGGAGGATGTTTTGGTGCAGGTAGACCACCTGATTTTTCCTGCAGATTTCTATGTGCTTGACATGGAGGATTCGGCCCACTCTCCATCATCACCACTTTTACTTGGCCGACCTTTCATGAAAACGGCTCAAACCAAGATTGACGTGGCCAAGGGAGCAGTTACTATGGCTTTTGGTGGTGATATGATTAACTTTAAGATTTCTGAATCGGTTGAGAATACTAATGATGTTCGTTCTTGTTGTGCTATTAATGTAATTGAAAATATAGGGCAGGAATGTTCAACGCTAGCCAAGAAGAATGCGCCTCAACCCGCCGTCGAGGAAGGAATTGGAGTGCACAAAAAGGAGTGCACGGCCCCAACTTTACAATCACGAAATCTGGCCAAGACCACCCCTTGTGCAGCTGTCCATTGTGCTACCACTTCCTTGCCGTACAAAGGTAAGCCACCTATTCCAATTTCGATTCCCATTTCAACTAAAAGGGTGTTACCTTTTATGGAGCAGGTACCTAATCGACTTCAACGTGGTGGGAGAGTTCGTGTTGATTTAGAGAAACCAAACACCACAATCAGAAAGGACCATTATCCCATCCCATTCAAGGACCCAAAGTATGAAGTATTTCCGAGGGCAGATCGTAGACAATACACCTCTCCAAGCCGTGGGGTCCAATAAGCTTCAAAGGAGTTTCGTCCGGCTGTACGACGTTAAAGCAAGCGCTACTTGGGAGGCAACCCATGCATTCAACAAAGGAAGACCGAGAAAGCACTCCAATTCCAGATTTGCGTTCCTAAACCCTTCTCTTTGTTGCTATTTTGTTTCTGCCATGTTAGGTTGTTTAGATGTGTTTTGTTTGTTTGTTTGTTATTTGTGTGAGTCTATGCTTGAAACATTGAGGACAATGTTTGATTTAAGTGTGGGGGGGTAACCAAAGTGTTTTGATGCAAATTCGTAGGGTTTATCACTCATAACTTCTAAATGTTGGTCCTTGCTGTTTTTAAGTGTTTTTAAGTGTTTTTAAGCTGTTTTAGTGTGTTTTGACTCAAAAATCCGAAAATCCCATAAAAATTTGAAAAATTGTTTTAAAAAACCCAAAAAGAGTTGTTTTTATGTGTTTGTTTGTGTCTTAGGGTACCTTCCAACACAATGATGAGGATTCGGTTTGTAATTGCATGACTGTTAAAAAGAGTTGTAAACATGGATGAAAGTTTGATTTACTCTTTGGTTTATGCTTGGTTATGGTTATAACTTATGAATTCACATATAATCATAAAGAAAAAGAAAAATCAATTTTTGTAACATGCTTGAAGGAAGGAACTCAAACTAACGCTACAACCTTGTGAGACTTGAGCCTAAACGTTTATTTGGAGAGTTAATAATCTGTGCATTGTTGTTTCCTAAAGTCGTTGCATGATCTCATTATTCTTTGCTTGGTTATTACTTAGAAGGCGTTTCATCATTTCGTTCCAAACACTAGAACTCATGCCCAATTCATTCAAAGCATGTTATTGATTTGCATAACACGTATTCAAGATAAAAGCTGTGTAGTAACCACCATAGCCAAATGGCCATATCTCCATATTTCATTGTGTTTTGTAGGTTTTAACCCCGTTGAGCCTTGTTTAGCCTATATTCTTTGTTAACCCACATTATCCTCACCGAGCCTAGATTAGGACTATCCATACCCTTGTTTTTGAAGCATAGTAATGCATGACTCAATATGAATTCCTTTTTAACCAATGCATGGCAGAAAACAAGTGTGGGGGAAGTGAGTTTTGTGTGGGTGTGCCAAAGTCTTGAAGAAGGCACGAAATAGAAAAGAAAAGAAGAAAAATTCGTGGAAAATAGAAAGAGAAAAAGAAAAGTCGTGAAAAGAATGAAAAAGGAGTTGAAAAGATGAGAAAAAGAGTTCTTAAGTGTTGTTTGTTGAAGGAAGGGTCCAAAAAGTTGAATTTGACCCTAAGTGTTGCTTAAATTTTCCCCTTTGTGTTTAAAAGTTGATTTTTGCATGCTAATGGGAATTCTAAGTTCAATTTCATTATGTTGCTTGCTATTGCTTTAAGAACGTTTGTTTTCCCTATCCTTTCGTTGTGAGCCAACTCCCCAAGCCCCGTTACAACCCTTGACTTTAATCTTGAGTGTTGTGTGTTTCAATTTGTGGAGTTTGAATTTGGTATGGGCATATAGGTGTCACTGGTTCTCGCATCTAAGTAGTAGCATTCCGTTCATGAGATCATATCTAAACATGTTAGTTACTCCGGAAAAATGCTTTTCTTGTTATACATATATGTGAGCATTCGTTTTCATATTTACATCAATCTTCTCACATATAACTAGTGTAGGGTGTGTAGTTAGAAAATCTGAGTGAAAATAGAGTGCATATCTAGGAAGGAATTGAGGAAATTCTCTAAGGCATGTTACTACATACAAACATCGTTTTAATTGGTTTAATGTGAACTAATGAGTAGTGACTATGATTAAGTATGTGCTTAAGTGTAAAGATGGCAAAAATCTGTGGGAATGATGATTTTTAACATGTCATGTGCATTGGAAATCCCTGAGGCGATTGTTGGAAGGTTTAGGTTGTGTTTTACTCGTTTTGTTTCGTTTTGTTTTGCTCGAGGACTAGCAAAAGCTAAGTGTGGGGGAATTTGATAGGAGCATATTTATGCACCTTAGTTTAGCTTGTTCTTGTGCATTTATATTGATTTTCTTAGTTAAAGTAGTCTTTTAAGCTAGTTTTATGTATTTTCAGGTTTTAAGGGCAAAATATGCAAAAGGATGCATTTTGGAGCCTTTTGGAGCAAATTAGAGCTTGGAATGAAGATCATATGCTTGGAGCCATGAGGATGGACGAAATTGAAGACTTGAAGATGATGTTTCCTACTTGAGCTAGGTTTCCTAGTTGAAGTAGGAAAATACTTAGAAATATGGAATCCTAGCTAAATTGGGAATCCTAGTTGAAATGGGTTTCCTAGTTGAATTGGGAAACCTAGAAGATTGAAGTTCCCTACTTGAACAAGGTTTCCTACTTGGAGTAGGAAATGTAAACCCCAAATGACATCAAGTTGCAGCTACAATGAAGATTTCCAAGTCCAAGAAGGAAAAGGTTTCCAAAGTGAAGAAGGAGAAGAATTCCAAGTCAAGGAAGGAGAAAGACATGTTTTCCTAATGCTAGAAGGACTCCTAAGTATTGTAGGACACAAGTTGGAAGGTTCTAGAGTGTTCCACCCCTTTGCCGCAAGTTCTAAGCAATTTCCTATCAGTTTTGGGGCTTTCTAGAAGCCCTATCCCTAATCCCTACAAAGGTGCCGACCCTAGCCTTCTAGATGGACCTAATCCCTTGCCTTGCAAGGCTTTCTAGAAGCCTTAGCCTAACCCTATAAACCTGCCGCATGTTTCCCCAAAATCTGTGAGGTTTCCTAGCTTCTAGAAGGCCTATTCCTATAGGATTTAGATTTTATTATCCTTCTCTGATTCCTAACCCTAAATCAGCCCCTAAACACTATAAATACACCCCTTGGCCGCACCATTTAATTCATTCACTCTCCCACATTCAGAAATTCGCCAAAACACCATCCTCCCTAGTTCTAAGTCTTTGCCGCAGCCACCACCATACCTAAACACCATTATATCCTTCCATACCCATCCACCCATCCACATAAGGTCCTAAACTTGTCTCTACACCCTTTGCCGCACCAAGGAGGAGGAGAAGGAGTCTTGGAAGTTCATGCAATTCAAGTTCACATCGCTGGAATTTCTAGGTGTTTCTTTTCCTTTGATTTCAATGTTTAAATTTAATTCTCTTTGTTTTGTGCGTATGAGGAACTAAACCCCCCCTTGGCTAGGGGGGGATTCGAAACACATGTTTATGCTTGCGATATGATTTGATTACTTCTAATTGCGTTTCATAAGTTATGAATTCAATTTACTTATCTATGTGAATTACATTGATTTGTGTGTGTTGGTTGAGAGTGCACGCTTAATTTTCATACATGAATTGAATGCTAGGATATAAGGAAATTTCACCTAATCGTTATGGACTTATATTCACAAGTAGTAAAGGTTGATGATCTCAATCGAGTTAAGTAAATTCTTGGCATAAGTTTCATGCAATCATAGTAACAAGTGCTTCGTCAATGCTTATGGTTTTCATAGAACTTAATGATTCTTGCTTGTGTCTCTATTATGCAATCATGTAGGGGACTTGTGGGGAATGCTTTGGGTTGTTGTATGCAATCATCCAATTCAATAACATTAGGAAAATCTGAAGGTTAATTTAAGCGGACCTAATTAACTTGGGGCATTGAGAATTCATGGTTTATTGAAAAGCAATTGGAAATCGTTTTGTATGCAAGTATAACATGTGTGGAGATGAACCCCTTAGCTAGCTTTCCATCCATCTATTTTAAAACCAAAATCGTTTTCAAATCTGTTTGTTTTACAAGTTTTAAGTTTTGTTTTCAAATTCGTCAAAAACCAAATCCCCCTTTGTTTTGAAGTGTCAAAATAGTTAGAAGTGTCTTAGTTTGTGTTTTTGAGTGTTTTGGGTCAAGTTATAAAGTATTTTCGTCAAAATCTTCCTTTAGAGTCCAAAACTGCCCAGAAAGTGTTTTTAAGCAGTTTTGAGTGTTTTTGTGCTGTTTTGAGTCTTTTGGTTTGTTTTAGAGTTTTAAAGTATAGTTTTGCTTTGTTTGAGTCTAGTTAGTGTTTTAAACTTTGTTTTTACGTTTTTGAGTCAATTCCAAGTGATTTTGCAATCCCTCCTAATCCCCGGTCTAGAACGATCCCTACTTACATTCTTCACTACAATTGATAAAAAGAGGGTTTAATTTGTGTGCGTATAATTCTCACATCAGACTTCCCTACTTCAAGTAGGAAACCTTGCTCAAGTAGGAATCATCATCTTCAAGTCTTCAATTTCGTCCATCCTTATGGCTCCAAGCATATGACCTTCATTCCAAGCTCTAATTTGCTCCAAAAGGCTCCAAAATGCTTCCTTTTGCACACTTTGCCCTTAAAACCTGAAAACACATAAAACTAACTTAAAAGACTACTTTACTAAGGAAAAACACTATAAATGCACAAGAACAAGCTAAACTAAGGCGCATAAATATGCTCCTATCAGGATTTGAAATACATGTTGATGTTTACGATATGATTTGATTACTTCTAATTGCGGTTTCATAAGTTATGAATTCAATTTACTTATCTATGTGAATTACATTGGTTTGTGTGTGTTGGTTGAGAGTGCACGCTTAATTATCATGCATAAATTGAATGCTAGGATATAAGGAAGTTTCACCTAATCGTTATGGACTTATATACACAAGTAGTAAAGGTTGATGATCTCAATCGAGTTAAGTAAATTCTTGGCATAAGTTTCATGCAATCATAGTAATGAGTGCTTCGTCAATGCTTATGGTTTTCAAAGAACTTAATGATTCTTGCTTGTATCTCTATTATGCAATTCATGTAGGGAACTTGTGGGGAATGCTTTGGGTTGTCGTATGCAATCATCCAATTCAATAACGTTAGGAAAATCTGAGGGTTAATTAGTGCAATTCACGGTTAATCTGGGGCGTTGAGAATTCATGGTTTATTGAAAAGCAACTAGAAATCGTTTCGTATGCAATTATAACATGTGTGGAGATGAACCCCTTCGCTAGCCTTCCATCCATTCATTAAATCCAAAGTTATTCTAAAATCTGTCCGTTTTACAAAGTTTTAAGTTTTGTTTTCAAATTCGTCAAAATCAAAACCCCCCTTTACTTTCTTGTTTAAAAGTCTTGGAATCTGTTTAGTTTGTGTTTTTAAAGTGTCTTGAGTCAAGTTATAAGTATTTTCGTCCAAAATCTTCTTTAGTGCTCAAAACTGCCCAGAAAGTGGTTTTAAGGCAGTTTTGAGTGTTTTTGTGTTATTTTGAGTCTTTTGGTTTGTTTTGGTGTTTCAAGTTCTAGTTTTGCATTGTTTGAGTCTAGTCAGTGTTTTAAACTTTGTTTTTACGTTTTTGAGTCAATTCCAAGTGATTTTGCAATCCCTCCTAATCCCCGGTCTAGAACGAACCCTACTTACATTCTTCACTACAATTGATAAAAAGAGTGTTAATTTGTGTGCGTATAATTCTCACATCAAATTTTGGCGCCGTTGCCAGGGATTAGCAACTTTGCTAATCCCTTGGATTGTATTTTCGTTTGTTTTTAATTAGGACAGATTCTGACTTTGTTTTTAATTAGGACATATTCTGGACTTTGACGACGATTTTGAGCGCGAGTTGAGACGAAAGAGGAAGAACCCAGAACCTAGTGAATCAAGTGCAAGTTCCGAGTCCGTTTCTGAATTTGAGGAAGAGGAACCTACGGCAAGAGTGGGTGAAGTGGACATGGCAGCGGACAACTTAACAATCAAGGAGCTTTCCGCTTCGGGATTGGACAATGCCGCACCCCTTTGCATCCAATATCCTAGGGCGGCTCCGGACAAGACTGCCGAGTTCGAATTAAAGTTAAGCTTGTTACATCACATTCCGAAGTACCATGGGCTGTCCATGGAGGATCCGAACAAGCATTTGAAGGAGTTTGAAGTAGTGTGTTCGAGCATGACCCCGGTGAATGTTGATGGGAGCATATTGAAGATGAAGGCCTTTCCCTTTTCTCTCCTAGAAAAGGCGAAAGATTGGTTGTATGAATTGGCGCCCGGAACCGTCACATCTTGGGAGAGCATGAAACAGGCTTTCTTGGAGAAGTTTTTCCCAACTTCTCGAGTCATCCTCCTACGAAAAAGGATAAGTGGCATTCAACAAGATGAAGGTGAATCTTTCCCTACTTATTATGAACGTTTTAAATCTCTTGTTGCTTCATGTCCACAACATCAAATGAAGGAGGAACTTCTCCTACAATACTTCTACGAGGGACTTCTACCAATTGAACGACAAATGCTAGATGCCTCAGCGGGAGGAGCTTTGGTGGACAAGACCCCTACGGCTGCAAAGATGTTGATTGCTAACCGAGCGTTGAACGCTCAACAATACGAAGGTGTTGGACAGAGAGGAACCCCACGGCAACATCAAGTCAATGAGGTAAGTGCCATAACCGAACTTCAAAATCAAATGGCTAACCTTACTACGTTGCTTTCTCAGGTGGTGGAGGGTCCAAAAGTCAAAACCGTAGCTTCGTGTGGCGTATGCTCCATGCAAGGCCACCATACGGACAAGTGCCCACAATTGATCGAGAATGGAGGGTGGGAGACACTCAATGCCGTGGGATATGGCAACCAATACCAATCACGTGGTGATCCGTTCTCCAATACTTACAATCCCGGTTGGCGTGATCATCCAAATTTCAAATGGTGAGACCCCCAACAAGGCCAACAACAAAGCAGATTTAGGCAACAACCACCGGGTTTCTATCAAAAGCCGTTGGCACCACCACAAGCCCAAGCACAACCTGCCCAAAGCAATTCAAGTAATTCAAGTGATAATGATAAGATTTTTCAATTACTTACCACTTTGACGCAGGAAGTCCAAACTCAGAACAAAGAGAGGCAAATCCAAGATAAGAGGGTGGACGACTTGGAGAAGCAAGTGGGACAAATTGCCGAGTTCATGGGGCAATTTCGTGAGCAAGGAAGGTTGCCTAGCTCAACGGTGCTCAATCCGAAAGGTGGATTCGAATCTGTAAAAGCTATGCATTTGCGAAGTGGAAAGCAAGTTGGATCTGACCTCAAACCATCCACATCACGCTCCAACGAGGAGGAAGATTTGAGAATTGAAGAGGAAGAGCAAAGGCCACTCACGGCCAAAGGAGAACCACCATTGCCGCAAATCCCAAGTGATCCCAATTCGTTCAAAGTGGCCAATAAAGGTAAAAACGTGTCAAGTTCAGTTCCTACTAATGATTTTCCTTCGAATGTACCTTTTCCTAGTAGGTTTAAGCAAACAAAGAAAGAAGAAGCGGAAAAGGACATTCTGGAGACGTTTCGAAAAGTTCAAGTCAATATCCCCCTTTTGGATGCAATCAAGCAAGTCCCGCGGTACGCCAAGTTCTTGAAGGAACTTTGCACCAATAGGAGGAGAATTTCGACCAAGGAGGTGGTCAAAGTGGGTGAAAACGTTTCAGCCATCCTACAACGCAAACTGCCCCCTAAATGCAAGGATCCGGGTAGTTTTACAATTCCGTGCGTTATTGGTAATTCTAGGTTTGAATCTGCCATGTTAGACTTAGGTGCATCTATAAATGTCATGCCATATTCAATTTATACATCTATGAACCTAGGAGAGTTGAAAAACGATGGTGTGATTATACAATTGGCCGATAGATCTAATGCCTATCCAAAGGGAGTTTTGGAGGATGTTCTAGTGCAGGTTAATCATTTGATCTTTCCGGCGGATTTCTATGTACTTGAGATGGATGAATCAGACCATGCCCCTACCTTGCCCATCCTCCTTGGAAGGCCATTCATGAATCAACTTAGAATTCACTTTTGAACAAAAAGGGAAGATTTAGACAATTTAGGGCCAGATTTGGTGTTTTGGACCCTTTCTTCAACATTCAACACTTAATCACTCATTCATACATCTTTTCAAGCTCTTTTTTCTTTCTTTCATACTTTTCTTTTCTATTTTTCTTTTTCATACGTTTTTCTCAACGTTTTTCTTTTCTTTTGAACCTCAAAACATACATAAGAACTTAAGAACAAACATTCCTTCCCCCACACTCATTTTCTTACATAATGTAACTCAAAAGGAATTCATTTAAATCATGCTCACTATATTTTAAGAACAAGGGTGTGGACTGTCCTAAACTAGGCTAGGTGAGGGTAATGTGGGTTAATAATAAAAAAAACAAAGCCTAAACAAAGCTCAACGGGGCTAAAACCTACAAAACATACGAAATATGGGGAGTAAGGCTATTTGGCTATGGTGGCAACTACACAACTTCATCTTGATATGTGTTATGCAACTCAATGTCATGCTTTGAATGAAACGGATACAAGTTCTAGCATTTAGTTCTATCATGACACGAATGCATTCTAAGTGGCAACCAAGCAAAGAATAATGAGATCATGCAACGACTTTAGAAAACAAAGAAATCACAGATTATAACTCTCCAAAAGAAAGCAAAGGCTCAAGTCTCACAAGGATGTAGCATTAGTTGAGTTCTTTCCTTCAAGCATGTTACAAAAACTAATTTTAACCACTTTGTAATCAAATGTGAGTTCATAAACATCAACTATAACCAAGCATAAGCCAAGAACATGTCAAACTTCCATCCATGCTTGTATCTTTCTTTAATAGTTATGCACTTAAAAACCAAATCCTCATCATTGTGTTGGAAGGTACCTAAGACACAAACACACAAAAACAACTCTTTTTGGGTTTTTCAAAACATTTTTTCAAATTTTTATGTGATTTTCAGATTTTTAAGTCACAACACACTAAAATGCTTCAAAACAGCTTAAAAACACCTTAAAACAGCAAGGAACAAGTCTAAAAGTAATGGGTGATAAAATCCCACGAATTTGCATCAAAAACACTTAGTTACCCCCCCCCCCCCACACTTAAATCAAACATTGTCCTCAATGTTTCAAGCATAAAATCACACCAAATATAAAGAAACACACAAACAGCAACTACAATGCAAAACTAGGCAGATTAGAAAGAATCAACAAAGAGAAGGGTGTTAGGAACGCAAATCTGGAATTGGAGTGATTCCTAGGCCTTCCTTTGTTGAATCGCATGGGTTGCCTCCCATGAAGCGCTTTCTTTTACGTCTTGCAGCCGGACGATGCTTCTCTTTAAGCTCCCCTATGTCCCATAGCATGGAATTGATCCGTGAATGGAAGGTGATACTTGAAATGATCCGGCAATGGTCTAAATTCTAGTGTAGGTGCCTGAATCATCAAAATCAGCAAGTTAGTATAAACTGTAATGGAAATTGGAGAAGATGACTTACTTGCTTTGTCCGACAAGAACTCAATGACAAACACCACTCCTTTTAAAGTTTCAGGGATATTGGACTTGGCTAGATTGAATGTGATGGTTGCGACTTGTCCCGTGTCATAAAATTCCACTTCTTTGATCTTTGTGGTTTCAAATACGTCCTCTTTGATGTATTCTACATCTTCTCCAGCCACTACTTTCTCTTGAATCATTCTTCTTGGTGTACAAAGTCCCTTGAATAATTCAACACAATCTAGAACTTTCTTTTGTGCACCAAGAATTGGAGTATCATTTTGCACCTTGGGAAGAGCTTCGACAATGTCTTTTGCACTTTCCTCGTGCTTGGGAATCAAAAACCTGCGAGGAAAAGGGACATTGGGTGGAATAGTGTTAGAATTAACGAAAATTGGACCCAACTTACCTGTATTGGACAGTGGTGGAGCATTGGGAGGCTGCGGCAAGGGTAGTTCTTTCCTTGCCGTAGCCTTGTCATCCTCTTCTTCCTCGAACTGTAGTTGTTCATCCATGTTTTGGCTTGGTTTGGACGTCTTGGGTTCATCTTCATCCTCCATGCCACTTTCCAAGGTGATGGCTTCAGCAATTTCAAATTCTCCTATTGAATGTACAATGTTTGAATTGGAGAGTTCACGTTGTTCTTGAATCTGTGCCATGAAGTCCACCATCTCTCCCATTTGATTCTTCAAGTTATCCATTCTTTTGTCTTGATTTTGTTGGTCCTGTATCAAAGAGGTTAGTAATTGAAAAATTTGATCATTATCCATGGACATACTTGAATTTGATTGGAATTGTTGTGGGGGCGGTTGTGGTGGCTGCATAGGTGTTGTATAGAACTCTTCATATGGCTGCCAATATTCTCCTTGGTGAGTCTCCTTAGCTTGATTTTGTGACCCCTGCACCAAAGAGTTTAATTCATTAAGGATTTGATTATAATCTATTGACGAACCTGAGTTTGATTGAGCATATTGCATATGAGGTTGTGGTGGCTGCATAGGTCTTGAATAGAACTCCTCATATGGCTGCCAATATGCTTCATGTTGAACTTGTTGAGCTTCCCACCACATAGAGTTTGAATGATCACTCCAATCTCTTTGTGGACATTGATTGGTTTGAAATCCTTGCCTATACGATGCACCAAATGTAGGGACACTTTGCAGTGTGGTCCTTTCAACATACTGCGACAATTGAGAAGTAAGATTTGCCAATTGAGCTTGAATACTAGCAAAATCCATGTCTTACTTCTCTAGTACCTTAAATCAAAGAAAAAGAACTAAATCAAATATCAAAAGTAACACAAAACATAGAAAACAAAACTAAATCAGAAACTAAAACAAAAATAACTAAACAAAAAGAAAAGAACCAAGGGATTAGCAAAGTTGCTAATCCCCGGCAACGGCGCCAAAATTTGATGTGAAAATTAACTTAACACACAAATAAAACCCTCTTGTTATCAAATTGTAGTAAAGGTGCAAGTAGGGATCGTTAGGGACCGGGGATTAGGAGGGCTTGCTAAAACCTCTAAACTGACTCAAAAACATAAAAACAAAGTTAAAAACGTTCAAAAAGACTCAAAGACTTCAAAACAAGTTCAAAAGACTCAAAACGAACTAAAAAGACTCAAAACTGCCTAAAAACACTAAATAGGCAGTTTCTAGTTCTAAACACAATTTTGGACTAAAATAGGGTTTTGGGTTGATTCAAAACCTTCTAAAACATAAACAAAACAGATTTTAAACACTTTAAAACAAGAAAGTAAAGAGGGGGTTTGATTTGGACGAATTCAAATTAACAAAACAGATTCTAAAACTAAACAGATTGCAAAACGAAATTGGGAATTAAGATGAATGATAGGCAAGCTAGAGGCTCTTTCTCTACACATGATATGCATGCAAACGAATTGATTTCCAGTTACTTCCTATTGAATCATGAACGACAATGCTCCAAATTAACCGTGACATCACTAGTTAATTCTCAGATTTTCCTTAAGTTATTAGATTGGATGACATCATTCGACAACCTAAAGCATTCTCCAAAAGTCCTCTACATGATATCATAATAGAGATACATTCAGAAATCATTACGTTCAATGAAAATCATAAGCATTGACAAAGCACTTATAACTATGACATCATGTTACTCATGCTAGGAATTGAACTTAACGCGATCGTGACCAACGACCTTCACTACATATGAATATAAGCTTGTAACGATTATGTGAAACTCACTTATACTCTAGCATCATATTTATGCAAGATAATTAAGTGTCGACCCTCAATCAACAAGCACAAATAAGTTATCAATCCAACGGTTAAGCCAATTGCATTCAAAACTCAATAATCCATAACTGAAATTTATCAATTCAAATTACACACATAATCATGGCTTTGAAATCACCCCTAGCCAAGAGGGGTTTAGCCACTCATGTTCACAGCAAGGCAAAGTAAACAGAAATTAAACATAAGAGACATGAAACGAATTACACCTAAAACGCTCCAAACCGCAAACTTTGAAACGTCCAAGGCTCATTCTTCTCCTCCTCCTTGCTGCGGCACAAGTCCTAAAGGGTGTGGTTGATGTGTATGGATGAAGGGGATGTGTTTAGGATAGAGGGGTGGTGCGGCAAGGGAGAAGGATGGTCAGAAACTGTGAAGGAATTAGAGGGGAGTTGCGGCAAAGGTGTAGAAGGGTGTCTAAGGTGTGTAAAAACTGCCTGCTTGTGAATGAATGGATTTAAACATATAGGGCACGACTAAGGATCAGAAAAGGCCCTTTAAAACTTAGCTAAAATGGTTCCCTAATTGAATAAGGAAGAAAAGAAATCAGAAAATAAAATAGGAATGTGAAATTCGGCAGAATTGTGTAGGAGGAAAAAGGAATGTGTTTAATGGTCAGAAAATAGGAAAGAGAGGGTCCTCCTTGTGGGGCAAGGCTAGGTACTAAAGGGGAATGTGTTTTATGACAAAAAATAGGCAACTAAGGTGCAGGAATTAAAGAGAATAGGAAAGGAAATTCGGAGGAATTTATGGGACAGATTTAGGAATGTGTTTTGAGGCACAAAATAGGTAAGAACAAGGTATGTTTGTGTAGCAAGGCATAGAACACAAAGGGAATGTATTTTGTGACAGAAATTAGGCATGGGAATGTCCCCTTGGGCGGCAAGGATGTGTAGGGAAAAGGAAAGTGGTTTAGGTGCAGAGTTGGTCAAGAAAAGGGAAAGATATTTAGGAGGTGCGGCATGGACATTTAGGGAAGTTTAGGCTTCTAGAACTCTCAATTGAATGTCCTCACACATTTAGGAACCCTTTTGTGGCTGAAACTTTGGTGAAGAAGGATTGGGAAACTTCCATTCCAATAATAGAAACTCTTCAAGAATGGAAACCTTCGAAAATAGAAACTTCCAAACTTAGAAACTTCGGTTTCCAATTTTGACTCTTCATTCTTCATTTGCCTTGAATTCCTTTCTTCACATCTTCATTCGCTCCTTAGCTCATTTGCACTTCAATTTCATCCTTCCGTTTAGCTCCAAACATGTCCTATCCATCTTAGGCCCAAAATTGCTCCAAAACGCTCCAAAATGCACCTTTTTGCATACTTTGACCTTAGAACCTGAAATTGCACGAAAATGGCTTAAAGTACTAAAATAACTAGGTTCTAACAACGTAAATGCAAGGAAATAAGCTAGTTAAGTCGCATAAATATGCTCCTATCAATAAGATAAGGATAAGGTTGGTTAAGATAAGATAAGATAAGGTTGTTTGGATAATGTTTTAGATAATTCTCCTTCTTTTGAGCTGATTCCTTATCTTCAATGATTTGAATTGATTTCTCCAACTTTGAAACACATTCCTAACTCCATTTGAACTCCAAATTTGTCCATCTTCTTGCCCATTGCTTGTGCTATCCATTCCAACCTCAGATTTGCTCCAAAATGCTCCAAAATGCATCTTTTTACCAACTTTGCTTCTTGGACCTAAAAACACACGAAAATGACTTTAAACACTATAATAAGCAACAAATAGCTAAGTAAATGCAAGAAAACACACTAACTAAGTAGCATAAATATGCTCCTATCAAATTCCCCCACACTTAGCTTTTGCTAGTCCTCGAGCAAAACAAAGAAACAAAACATAACCTAAACCTTCCAACGTTCGCCTCGGGGATTTCCAATGGTACATAACATGCCAAAGATCATTACTCCCATATATTCTAGCCATCCCTACCCTTGAGCGTATACTTAATCATAGTTACCATTCACTAGCTCACATTTAATCGTTTTTAAAACAACATTTTGAATGTAGTAACATGCCTTAGAGAATCCTTCAATTCCTCACCGGATACACTCTATTTTCACACAGATTTTCTAACCACACTCCCTACACTAGATATATGTGAGAAGATTGATGTAAACAAGAAAACGAACACTCACATAAGTTATAACAAAGAAAGCACTATCTCGAGTTATTAATGCATGTACAATATGATCTCATGAACGGAATGCTACTACTTAGACGCGAGAACCAGGGACACCATACGCTCATACCAATCCCAACCTCCACATATTGAAACACATAACACTCAAGATAGAAGTTAAGGGTTGTAACGGGGCTAAGGGGTATTGGCTAACAAAGAAGGGTTAAGGATAAACAAAAGTTCTTAAAGCATAGTAAACAAAGTAATGAAATTGACACTTAGAATTCACTTTTGAGTGCAGAAAACAACTTAGGAACACAAGGGGAAGACAAACAACACTTAGGGTCAAATTCACCTTTTTGGACCCTTTCTTCAACAACCAACACTTGTGAGTTCTTGCTCACTTATTTTGAGCTCTTTTTCATTCTTTTCACAACTTTTTGTTTTTTTTCTTATATTTTTTCTTTTCTCGTGCCCACTTGTTTTTCTTGGCACACAATCACACCCATAAATCCCTTCCCTTACACTTGTTTTTGTGCACAAGAACAATCAAAAGGAATTCATTCTAAGTCATGCTCACTATGCCTTAAGGACAAAGGTATGGATGGTCCTATTCTAGGCTAGGTAAGGATAAAGTGGGTTAACAAAGAACATAGGCTAAACAAGGCTCAACGGGGTTTAAACCTACAAAACAAATGAACATGGGGTACGGCTATTTGGCTCTTGGTTTACTAAACAACTTCATCTTGTTATGTGTTATGCTAATCAATTTTATGCTTTGAATGAAACGGGCATGAGTTCTAGTATTTGGAACTAAATGATGAAACGCCTTCTAGGTAGTAACCAACAAAGAATAATGAGATCATGCAAAGACTTAAGAAGACAACAAATGCACAGATTATTAACTCTCCAAAGAACGTTAATGGCTCAAGTCTCTCAAGGTTGTAGCGTTAATTTGAGTTTCTTCGTTCAGGCATGTTACAAAAACTGATTTTTCTTTTCTTTGTGATTACATGTGAATTCGTAAACAACAACTACAACTAAGCATAAACCAAAGAGTATATCAAACTTCCATCCATATTTGTAACTTTCTTTAACAGTTATGCAATTAAAAACCAAATCCTCATCATTGTGTTAGAAGGTACCCTAAGACAAACAAACACACAAAAACAACTCTTTTTGGGTTTTTCAAAACATTTTTTCAAATTTTTATGAGTTTTTCGGATTTTTATGTCACAACACACTACAAAACACACTAAAAACACTTAAAAACAGTGAGAAACAACATTGGAAGTGATAGGTGAATAAATCCCACGAAAATCATGCAAAACATCACACACTTAAATCAAACATTGTCCTTAATGTTTCAAGCATAAACTAACACAAATAATAAACCAACAAACCAACAGCAACTAAACACACTAAACAAAGCAGAAATGAAATAACAACAAAGAGAAAGGTTTTAAGAACGCAAATCTTGAATTGGAGTGATTCCTAGGTCTTCCTTTGTTGAATGCATGGGTTGCCTCCCAAGAAGCGCCTGCTTTAACGTCTTCCAGCCGGACGGTACCTCCATTTAAGCTGGAATAGGCCCCATGGCATGGAGGGGTACATCCACCACGACATGCTCCTCAAATGTCTTGTGCATTGGGTCTATGTATGGCAGTGGATAGTGATGCTCCCAGATTGTGGCATTGAGCTTCCCAAAGTCAAAGTACGTGATAAGCTCATATTTATATATATTTTACATCAAATTCACTTGTCTTTTCTTAGCTAGTTCTTTATATTTTTGAGCAATGTACTTTGTTTTTGTGTTTTATAGAATTTGTCAAGCAAAGAAAATAGAAATAGAATAAGTAAAATTTTAAGTGTCAAATTCGTCAAAACTAGCTCTTTTATTAGAAAAGCATATGTGTTGTTATAGCCTTATGTTTGAAAATCTGTATTTATCTACTTGTTATGCAGCGTTGTCTATGGCTGAGATCATTTATTAAAAGAAAAAAGGATGAAAAGCAGCTTGGTGAGCTGCACAACATGGCAAAAGGAATAAAAGCTGCCAGGAAAGGCAGCGTGAGTGCGGGAAGATATAAGAAGTCATAATAAAAAGAGAAGGGAAGACCATCAAAGGAGCTGCCAAGAGCAGCAAGATGATTAGAGGGCTGCCAGAAAAGGCAGCGTGGAAAATAAAAAAAAATATAATAACAAAGCTGCCTTAGCAGCGGCAGAAGTCAGGAGAAGTGCACAGAAAGGGCTCACGGTGGAGAGGAAGTCATTCGGTTTTGTCTTCTCAAACTTATATTTTATTTCTGTTTTAATTTAAGAATAATGTGTAACTAAATTTGTTTTGGCTAGATGTTAATTTAGAGCCATAAATATATTTGTAATATGAATTGATTACCTTCAGTTGTGAATTTAATTTGCTTAACTGCTTGATTGATAACTTATTCTTGTATGTCAATTAAGGATGCATACTTAGTTTGCATGCATGAATTTGATGCTAGAATATAAGGGAATTTCACCTAATCGTTATGAACTTATATTCATGAGTAGTGAAGGTTGCTATCCACAATCGAGTTAAGTAAATCCTTGGCAAGAGTATCATGCTTTTCATAGTTACGATTGCCTCGTCAATGCTTATAGTTTTCACAAAGCTTAATGATCTTTAATTGTATCTTTATTGTGCTTTTCACGTAGGGGACTTTTGAAGAATGTTTCGAATTGTTGTATGCGTTTTTCCGTCCAATTCAATAAGTTAAGGAAAACTTGAAGATTAAAAAAGTGTTGTTCACGGTTAATCTGGAGTGTTGAGATTTACAATTTATCGAAAGAACAACTGAAAATTAATTTACGTTGCATATGTGCCATGTGTGGAGAAGAACCCTCTAGCTAGTCCATCACCCATCCGTTCACCTTAATTTCATTCTTTTGTCAAATTTGCAACTTATTTAAGTCTAGTTTACTTCTCGTCAAAACTCAATCCCCCATTGTTAAGTTGTATTATTTAATTAGATTTTATTGTTTTTAATCTTTTAATTCAAATTCCGTCCAAATCAGTCCCTAGTATCTAGTTTGAGTTTAACTAACTGTTTTGAGTTATTAGAGTTTAGTTAAGTGGCTTTTTAGCCTAGTTTTGTGTCCTTGAGTCTTATTTAGTATTTTTAAATTAATTTAGAGTAGATTAGCAATCTCTCCTAATCCCCGGCCTAGAACGATACCCTACTTACATCTATACTACAATTGTCAAAAAGAGGGTTAAATTTGTGTGTGGTTTTACATCGTACCAAATTTTTGGCGCCGTTGCCGGGGATTAGCAACTTTGCTAATCCCTTTATTTTTGTTTGTGTTTATGTTTATATTTGTGTTTATGTCTTTTACTTTTGATATTTGATTTAGTTTTCTTTCTTTGATTTTAGGTACAAATGGAGCAAGACATGGCACTTGCGACCATTCAAGCTCAATTGGCGCATCTCACTTCTCAATTGACTAATAATGCCGAAAGGACCACAATGCCAAGTGTCCCTACATTTGATGTGCCCTATGGGCAAGGATATCAAACTCATCAATGTCCTCAATTTTCTGCAAATGAAGATGTTTGGAGATATCAAGGCCATAGCCAATCAAGGGGCAACATGTTTTCCAACGCTTACTGATAGGAGCATATTTATGCGACTTAACTAGTTTATTTCCTTGCATTTACGTTGTTAGAACCTAGTTATTTTAGTACTTTAAGCCATTTTCGTGCAATTTCAGGTTCTAAGGTCAAAGTATGCAAAAAGGTGCATTTTGGAGCGTTTTGGAGCAATTTTGGGCCTAAGATGGATAGGACATGCTTGGAGCCAATTGGAAGGATGAAATTGAAGTGCAAATGAGCTAAAGAGCGAATGAAGAATGAAGAGTCAAAATTGGAAACCGAAGTTTCTAAGTTTGGAAGTTTCCATTTTCGAAGGTTTCCATCCTTGAAGAGTTTCTATTCTTGGAATGGAAGTTTCCCAATCATTCTTCACCAAAGTTTCAGCAAAAAAAAAGGGTTCCTAATTGTGTGAAGACATTCAATTAGTGGTTCTAGAACCCCAAACTTACCCTAGAAGCCCATGCCGCACCTTCCTTGGAATTTAAACTTCCTTGCCGCACAAGGGGTGTGTACTTGCCTAATTTCTGTGCACAAATACTTACCTTTTCTCTTCCTAGTCCTTGCTGTGCAAGGGGGAGGATTGTTTACCTATTTTGTGTCCTAAATCCTTCCCTTTACACCCTAGGATTAAGTGCCGCACCTTGTTTTCCTTTTTTCCTATTTTCTGGAACTCTTGGCACTTCCCTTTTCCTTGCACATCCTTGCCGCCCAAGACACTCAAATTCCTTCCTATTTCCTGCCTTCAAATCCCATTCCCTTTTAAATTAAAGGCTTGCCGCACCTATCCCTTTATTTCCTTGGATTTCTGACTTAAAACATTTCCTATTTTGTGTCAAACCTTTTCTTACCTATTCTATTTGGATTTTCTGATTTCTTTTCTTCCCTATTCAATTGGGGAGCCATATTAGCTAAGTTTTGGCATATTTCCTGAACCCTAAACCGTGCCCTATATATATAAGTCCATTCATCCACCACAATCAAGTTTTTACAGACCCTAAACACATTCCACACCCTTGCTGCAGCCTCCCTTACATCCTCCATACTTTCTGATCCCAAACCCCCCTAGCCGCACCATACACCCATCCTAGACATCTTTCCTCCATTCTACATCATTCAAACACATCCCAAACCATCTCCATACCTTGTGCCGCAGCAAGAAGGAAGAAGGAGTGCCCTTGAATGTGCTTGCTAGTCTCTCGCAGATTGCTGGAACTTTTAGGTGTAATCTTTCTTATGTTTTCAATGTTTCAATTCAATAAACTTTGTGTTGTGAGTATGAGGAACTAAACCCCCTTAGTTGGGGGGTGATTCGAAACCATGTACATGCTTGCAATATGATTTGATTACATTCAGTTGTTATTTCATAAGTTGTGGATTCAATTCGTTCATCTACTTGATTGATGACTTATTTGTGTATGTTGATTGAGAGTGCACACTTAGTTTTCATGCATGAATATGATGCTAGATTATGAGGGAGTTTCACCTAATAGTTACAATCTTATAATCACAAGTAGTGAAGGTCGTTTCTCAACGATCGCGTTGAATGAATTCTTGGCATAAGTTTCATGCAATTCATAGTAACAAGTGCCTCGTCAATGCTTATGGTGTTCTTAGAACTTAATGATTCTTGCTTGTATCTCTTGTATGCAATTCATTGAGGGAACTTGTGGGGAATGCTTTGGGTTGTCGTATGCAATCATCCAATCCATTAACTTAAGGAAAATCTGAAAATTAATCTATGCAATTCATGGTTAATTTGGGGTATTGAGGATTTGTAACTCATTGGAAGAACAACTGAAAATCGTTTTGTTTGCAAGTGTGACATGTGTGGAGAAGAGCCTCCTAACTAGCCTTTTATCCATCCTTTTCATCCAAAAACGTTTTACAATCTGTTTTGTTTTAAAGTTTCTGTTTTGATTTCAATTTTCGTCAAACCAAAATTCCCCTTGTTCTTTCTTGTTCTAAAGTGTCTAGAATCTGTTTTCTTTGTGTTTTAGAAGGTTTTGAATCAACCCAAAACCTTATTTTCGTCTTAAATTGTGTTTAGGTCAGAAACTGCCTAAGTTGTGTTTTTAGGCAGTTTTGAGTGTTTTTACAAAGTTTCTGTTTTGATTAAGTTTAAATTCGTCCAAATCAATCCTCCCATTTACTTTCTTGTTTCAATTTATTCTAAACTTGTTTTGCTTGTGTTTTTAAGTAGTTGGAGTCAAGTTAAAACCCAAATTCGTCCAATTTGGTGCTTTGTGTTCAAAACTGCCCAGAAAGTGTTTTTAAGGCAGTTTTGAGTCTTTTGGTTGCTGTTTTGAGTTTTTGGTTTGTTTTAGTGTTTTAAATTCTAGTTTTGCATTCTTTGAGTCTAGTTTAGTGTTTTAAACTTTGTTTTACGTTTTTAAGTCAGTTTCCAAGTGTTTAGCAATCCCTCCTAATCCCCGGTCCAGAACGATCCCTACTTATATATCTTTACTACAATTTGACAAAAGAGGGTTTAATTTGAGTGCTAGTTAATATCATATCACTTACAATTCGGACTGGAGAGATTATTCAGACTATATGTGGGAAGAACCTCAACAAGTTCAACAATGTGGATATTGGCAGCAAGAGGAGTTCTATACAAGACCTATGCAGCCACCACAACATCCCCCACAACAATTCCAATCAAATTCAAGTATGCCCATGAGCTATAATGAAATTCTTGAAGGACTAATCTCTTTGACACAGGGTTCACAAAAAGAAGAACAATTGCAGCCATTGGAAGAGTTCTATCAATGGCCATATGAACCATCACAGCCACCACAACAATCTGCCCAATTCAATTCAGGTACGTCTTTGGATAATGATACGTTTAATAACTTACTCACCTCTTTGAATCAGGGAGTAGAAAATCAAAACAAGGCGATGCAAGACTGATAGGAGCATATTTATGCGACTTAACTAGCTTATTTCCTTGCATTTACGTTGTTAGAACCTAGTTATTTTAGTACTTTAATCCATTTTCGTGCAATTTCAGGTTCTAAGGTCAAAGTATGCAAAAAGGTGCATTTTGGAGCGTTTTGGAGCAATTTTGGGCCTAAGATGGATAGGACATGTTTGGACCTAAACGGAAGGATGAAATTGAAGTGCAAATGAGCTAAGGAGCGAATGAAGATGTGAAGAATGGAATTCAAGGCAAATGAAGAATGAAGAGTCAAAATTGGAAACCGAAGTTTCTAAGTTTGGAAGTTTCTATTTTCGAAGGTTTCCATTCTTGAAGAGTTTCTATTCTTCGAATGGAAGTTTCCCAATCCTTCTTCACCAAAGTTTCAGCCACAAAAGGGTTCCTAAATGTGTGAGGACATTCAATTGAGAGTTCTAGAAGCCTAAACTTCCCTAAAGAACCTTTGCCGCACCCTCTTTGTAATTCCCTCTTCCTTGCCGCAAAAACACTCTCCTTGTTTCCTATTTTCTGTGACATAACTTCCTTGCCTATTATCTAAACATCCTTGCCGCACAAGGGGAGGGATTCTTTGCCTAATTTCAGCCATAAAACACATTCCTATTTCATTCTAATCCTTGTTGTGCAAGGGATGTATCTTGTTTCTTATTTTCTGATTTTAAAGCATTCCTATTTTGTTCCTAAAGTTCCTTGCCGCCCAAGACCCTTATGCCTTTCCTATTTTCTGTCCTAAACCACTTCCCTATTCTATTTCTCCTTTAGAGCCGCACCTTTTCCCTTATTCTCTCCAAATTTCTGACCAAAACACTTCCTATTTTGTTTCACATATTTTCTATCCTATTCTATTTTCTTTTCTGATTTCTTTTCTTCCCTATTCAATTAGGGAGCCTAATTAGCTAAGTTTTAAGACCTTTCCTGAACCCTAAGCCGTGCCCTATATATATAAGTCCATTCATTCACCACAATTCAGTTTTTACAGACCCTAGACACATCTCTCTTCTTTGCCGCAATTCCTCTCTAAGTCTTTCACAATATCTGATCATTCCACACCCTTGCCGCACCATCCCTATACCCAAAACATATCCCCTTCATCCATACACATCAACCACACCCTTTAGGACTTGTGCCGCAGCAAGGTGGAGAAGTTTGGAGCGTTTTAGGTGTAATTCGTTTCATGTCTCTTATGTTTAATTTCTGTTTACTTTGCCTTGTTGTAATCATGAGTGGCTAAACACCTAATTAGTTAGGGGAAAGTTTGAAGCCATGAACATGTTTGAGATATGAATTGATTCCTTCCAATTGTGATTTGTTAAGTTGTGATTGCAATTCAATTATCTGTTTTATTCATAACTGATTCATGCATGTTTATTGAGGATGCATACTTGGTTTTCATTCATGAATTAGATGCTAGATTATGAACGAGTTTCACCTAATCGTTATAAGTTCATATTCATGAGTAGTGAAGGTTGCTAATCACAACCGCGTTAATTGAATTCTTGGCAAGAGTATCATGCATTCATAGTTATAATTGCCTCGTCAACACTTATGATTTTCATGGAACGTAATGATCTCTATTCGTACTTCTATTATGCAGTCATGTAGGGGACTTGTAGAGAATAATTTGGGTTGTCGCATGCAATCATCCAATTCAATGAGTAAAGGAAAATCTGAGGGTTAATTTGTGCATCACGGTTAACTTGGGGTGTTGAGCATCATAGTTTAGTGAAAAGCAATTGGAAAATCGATTCGTATACAGATATGTCATGTGTGGAGAATGGACCTCTAACTAATCCATCCATCATCTTATTTCTCAAATTTGTTTTACAATCTGTCTAGTTTCATACATCGCTTTGTTATTTCAATTTTCGTAAAAACCAAAACCTCCCTTTACTTTCTTGTTCTAAAGTGTTTAGAATCTGTTTTGTTTATGTTTTAGAAGGTTTTGAATCAACCCAAAACCTTATTTTCGTCCAAAATTGTGTTTAGAACTAGAAACTGCCTATTTAGTGTTTTTAGGCAGTTTTGAGTCTTTTTAGTCAGTTTTGAGTCTTTTGAACTTGTTTTGGAGTCTTTAAGTCAGTTTGAACGTTTTTAACTTTGTTTTTATGTTTTTGAGTCAGTTTAGAGGTTTAGCAAGCCCTCCTACTTGCACCTTTACTACAATTTGATAACAAGAGGGTTTTATTTGTGTGTTAAGATAATTTTCACATCAAAGACCGAGTAAAAAAAGTGGACGAATTGGATATGCAAGTTGGGCAGATTGTGGAATTCATGGCGCAGATTCAAGATCAACGTGAACTCTCAAATTCCAACATTACAAATTCAATAGGAGAAGTTGAAATCGATGAAGCCATCACTTTGGAAAGTGATATGGAGGTTGAAACTGTCCCAGAACTATCCAAACATAGCCCAAACATGGATGAATTGCTGCAAGAAGAAGAAGAGGAGGACGACCTGGGCAGTTTAGAAGAATTCTTGCTGCAAGCTCCTCAAATCCCTATGCCGTCCAACTCAGGTGAGGAAGTTCTAAGTTCAATTCATTCTAGCCCCATTCCACCAAATGTCCTTATTCCTCACAGGTTTTTGATTCCAAATATCAAAGAGAGTGAAAAAGACATTGTGGAAGCTCTTTCAGAGGTGCAAAGTGAGATCCCAATTCTTGGTGTACCAAATCAAGTTCCAGATTGTGTTGAATTGCTTAAAGAGACTTGTACACCAAGAAGAGGGATTCAAGAGAATGAAGTGGCTGGAGAATATCAAGAATACATCAAAGAGGCTGTGCATGAGACAATTAAGCCCAAAGAAGTTGAGTTTGATGACACGGGACAAGCCACAACCATCATAGTAAATTTGGCCAAGTTCAAAGTCCCTGAAACATTCAAGGACGTGGTGTTTGTCATTGAGTTTGAATGAGCAAGTAAGCCATCTTCTCCAATTTCAATTTTGTTTTCTCTTAACAATCTGATTTTGATGATTCAGGCACCTCCATTAGAACTTAGACCGTTGTCGGATCATTTCAAGTACCACCGTCCATTCAAGGATAAACCCATGCATTTGAATAGAGAAGGGAGGCCTAGGAATTGCCCACAATCAGATTTGCATTCTTAAACCCTTCTCTTTCCTACATTTATTTTGCCATGTTTAGTTAATTGTGTTGTTTGTTTGATTTGTGTGAGTTTAAATTTAAAACCTTTAGGGCAATATTTAGTTGAAGTGTGGGGGAGGATAAATAAGATTTTGATTTTCGTGGACGTTTTTACATTGATTTTTTTTTTTTTTTTTTTTTTTTTTTTTTTTTTGGAAATGATAACATGCTTGAAAAAAAAATACAAATAAAAGCAGAAATATTTTACAATGATGTGAACTAATAGCATTCATTGGTCATTGGTCAGGTGGTGCCTCAGAAGTCGACGGAGCTCCGGAAAGACGAAGCGCCAGAGTTGGATTCTCTGGAGCCTCAACACTTGGTGCAACTCCAGATGACGAAGGCAACATAAACCTCGGGAGTAACGCCATAAACCTTTGATGATCACTCTGAATCCAAACGTCCGACTCTTGCAGCTGGTCCAGCTTCCTCTTCATACTTGTTGAGTAACTAGTTGCGAGCATGTGCAACTCCTTATTCTCATTCCTGAGTCCTCTGACCTCTTGCCGAAGACTAGCCACTTCAGCCATCAGAGACTCAACCTGACGAGATCGTGCAAGAAGGCGTTGGCCCATGTTTGAAACTGAGCCTGCACACTGGACGCTGAGAGCCAGAGAGTCCTGAACTGCCAGCTCGTCTGACCGCTTGGATAGCATCCTATTGTCTCTCGGAGTAAGAAGATTTCTAGCAACCACCGTAGCGGTTATATCGTTTCTCATCATTGAGTCCCCAACTGTAAGAGGACCATTGGGGGATATGAAGGACGGATGCCAAATGTTGTTTGGAGAAGACAAGTCGTCATCTTCTCCGACATTCAATTTAAGGCGACGGTCAGAGGGGCAAGACATTTTTAGAAGGTGTTGAGAAATAGGAGATCGGAAAGATTAAGATTGCAAAAGTGCAAGAAGGGAGTGTTTACAGGAGGGAACTCAAGTGTGCTGTGGAGCAAAATCAGTGCCTCTATAAAAAGAAGAAATCGAAGAGGCGCTATCCAGAGATCGAAGAGGCGTCCGCTCGCAAATCGAAGAGCCGGACTCCTTTCTCAAAAGCTGGACTCTGTTCTCAAAAGAGGCGTTCCTTTCCCAAAAGTCGGGCTTGCTCAGAAACCACGAGCCGATCCACGACTTTTCCAGACGTGTCAGCACCATTCACATGCAACTTGCAGCTTTGCGGGAATTGCGGGGTAGTTTTGTCAGAAAGCGCGTAACCCTTACTATTCATCCATCCACCGGCTGCCGACAGAGTAAGAGAATAGTTTCGGTTGTGAAGAAATTCCTATAAGTGTCTACCTTCGCCCTTCATAGCAAAGGCAGACTTGCTCAACCTCTCTTCATCTCTGAGAATGATTTCCCAAAGAAATCTCTGAAGTTACTCAGTGTTATTCATCCCTTAGAGCACCTCAGAAAACAAATCATCAAGAGTAAAAGTATTTCATATCATGAAGGTTAAAAGCAAAAGTATCTCATATCATGCTTTCTCCTCACCTTCATCTGAAGAACATGGAGAAAGAGAGATCTTGATTGCTTACCTAGTCTTGCTCTCGAGTACTCATCTCAGACCCCTCCCAGCCCATTTCAAAAATAAACCTGTGTAGATGTACTTCTTCAAAAGTAAAAGTATCTCACAGACGAATCAGGAGGAGTCTGAGTTGCATCGAAGAGCATGATGAGTCTGAGTTGATCCAAGAACTCAAGAAGATGCACACCTGCATGGAGACCTGATTACTTGAAGCATGTGGAGACAACGTGCTGATTCATCCTCAACTAAGCTGAGGATCACTTGCAAGAAACAAGTCTCATCCAGTTCAAGATGAAAGCTGTGGAAAATCAACAAGCACCACCAATGATCACCTATTAGTTCTATTCTTTGTCTTTTATTGTCATTTTCAATTTTTCGTTTGCATTTTTCTACATTTTCTTGCGTGTTTAACTGATTTATTTCTTTTCTTTGCAGGGACTTTTGGTTATTTCCACCCTTGAAGTTGATTGCAGAATTTAAGCTTGGGGGTCATCGATTGAGTTTTCTGCAAATTAGGGAAGTTTTCAGTCCTATTGCTTTATTTTGTTTCTTATTATTTAGTCATTTTATTTTTATTTTTATTTGCATATTAATGTTTTCTGACATTGGGGACAATGTCCAGTTTAAGTGTGGGGGTAAAGAGTATAAAAAATGACCAAATTGAAAATTTTTGTACCTTCGACTACGAACTGGTTTCATTTGTTCCCGTGTTGTTGCTTTCTGTTTTCTTAATTAGTTTTGTTTTTTTAATAAATTAATTTTTTTCGGAAAATTTAAAAATCCAAAAAAAAATATTGTCTTGTTTTCCTTATTGTTTTGAATTAGATTTTTATTAGTTTACCGACCCAATGATATAATTGGATCAAATTTGAACCGTGATGATCAAGAACTTAGTTAACATGTGTTGTGTGAAATTCCTAATTCTATTGTTAGTATTGTACATGTTTGATCATTCTTGAAAAACCAAATGCACATAGCCTTGTTGATGTGAAACTAAAGCATGACTTAAAGCTTCATATGTGAATTTAGTGACCATATACATCCTATGTGAGTTTTTGAGCCTATTGAAAGTGTGTGCATTTTTCATACACTCCTATTCTTTCATGTGTGATGAACTTATGTGAGATACATCTCTAGAACTTGCGTAACGATCTTTCGAAATATTTGTCATTGATTGCATGAACTTGAAAATGATAGAGGCATTAGGTTTACCACCATGGCCCAAATAACCATGTTTCCCAAAGAAAAATGATTATCATTACATTGCCAATTTGAGTCGTATATGTGAGCCTTTTATTTCTTATCACCAGATATGTCCACCCTTATACCTCGAACATTTTTCCAAGTGAGCAATGTGAGATTATCTTATGAAAAATGTTTGTGAAGTACTTTGAAGATGTTTGGCAAAAGAATAAGTGTGGGGGTATTTCATGTTTGTATTTATTGAAAATAAAAATAAAAAAATAAAAAAGAAGAAGAAAAGAAAAAGAAAACGAAAGATTGTATACGAAGAAAATAAAAGGTTTTTAAAGTTTCAGTTTAAGGGTGCGGTTGGAAGTGCTAGAAGAATAGCTGGAGAACTTGAGTTCTTATAAATCTAGACAAAAGAATTGCTTGCAATGTAGCTTGGAACTTGTGTTTACCTCTTCTTTCATTTCAATAACCCTCTCCCTAAGCCTCATTACATCCAATAAAAGTCCTCTTGATTTAAGTTTTGCAATTATGATTGTGGAGAAGTGATCTTTATGCAAGCTTATGGTAGAACTTTCACATTTAATTCTTTGAGCGAAACACATTAAAACTAAACACATGTGTGATTGAGTGTATGTCCCGTGAGATGGTCGCTAGTTTGCATATGATGATTTTAAAAATAAAAACTTGAAATTGTATTAGCATGGCTACCTCACACACTACACTTCAAGGATGATTTAAAGATTACTGCTAATATTTGAATAAGGAAGATGAACTTGGAATAGCTTGTTTGGTGGTAGCTATGGTTCTTGATGATTTATGTTCTCGAATGAAATTCTATGAGGGTCACATAGGGGGAAGCTAATGTTTTTCATGTTACTACTTCTTCATGTTTTCTTTATTTTGCTCGAGGACTAGCAAAAGCTAAGTGTGGGGGTATTTGATAAGCTCATATTTATATATATTTTACATCAAATTCACTTGTCTTTTCTTATTTAGTTCTTTATATTTTTGAGCAATGTACTTTGTTTTTGTGTTTTATAGAATTTGTCAAGCAAAGAAAATAAAAATAGAATAAGTAAAATTTTAAGTGTCAAATTCGTCAAAACTAGCTCTTTTATTAGAAAAGCATCTGTGTTGTTATAGCCTTATGTTTGAAAATCTGTATTTATCTACTTGTTATGCAGCGTTGTCTATGGCTGAGATCATTTATTAAAAGAAAAAAGGATGAAAAGCAGCTTGGTGAGCTGCACAGCATGGCAAAAGGAATAAAAGCTACCAGGAAAGGCATCGTGAGTGCGGGAAGATATAAGAAGTCATAATAAAAAGAGAAGGGAGGACCATCACAGGAGCTGCCAAGAGCAGCAAGATGATTAGAGGGCTGCCAGAAAATGCAGCGTGCAAAATAAAAAAAAATATAATAACAAAGCTGCCTTAGCAGCGGCAGAAGATAGGACAGAAAAATAAGAGGAAGGCAGCGGTGGGGAGAAGCGGAGGCAGTCGGTGCAGCAATAGGACGCTGCCATGCAGCTTGCGACCAAGAGCAGGGACACAGCTAATCAAGGCTGACTTGTTTTTCTTGTACCGAAGACCAGCGAGGACAATCAGAAGGACAGCAGGCGCACAGAGCACCGAAGTCAGGAGAAGTGCACAGAGAGGGCTCACGGTGGAGAGGAAGTCATTCGGTTTTGTCTTCTCAAACTTATATTTTATTTCTGTTTTAATTTAAGAATAATGTGTAACTAAATTTGTTTTGGCTAGAGGTTAATTCAAAGCCATGAATATATTTGTAATATGAATTGATTACCTTCAGTTGTGAATTCTGAGTTGTGAATTTAATTTGCTTAACTGCTTGATTGATAACTTATTCTTGTATGTCAATTAAGGATGCATACTTAGTTTGCATGCATGGATTTGATGCTAGAATATAAGGGAATTTCACCTAATCGTTATGAACTTATATTCATGAGTAGTGAAGGTTGCTATCCACAATCGAGTTAAGTAAATTCTTGGCAAGAGTATCATGCTTTTCATAGTTACGAATGCCTCGTCAATGCTTATAGTTTTCACAAAGCTTAATGATCTTTAATTGTATCTCTATTGTGCTTTTCACGTAGGGGACTTTTGAAGAATGTTTCGAATTGTTGTATGCGCTTTTCCGTCCAATTCAATAAGTTAAGGAAAACTTGAAGATTAAAAAAGTGCTGTTCACGGTTAATCTGGAGTGTTGAGATTTACAATTTATCGAAAGAACAACTGAAAATTAATTTACGTTGCATATGTGTCATGTGTGGAAAAGAACCCTCTAGCTAGTCCATCACCCATCCGTTCACCTTAATTTCATGCTTTTGTCAAATTTGCAACTTATTTAAGTCTAGTTTACTTCTCGTCAAAACTCAATCCCCCATTGTTAAGTTGTATTATTTAATTAGATTTTATTGTTTTTAATCTTTTAATTCAAATTCCGTCCAAATCAGTCCCTAGTATCAAGTTTGAGTTTAACTAATTGTTTTGAGTTATTAGAGTTTAGTTAAGTGGCCTTTTAGCCTAGTTTTGTGTCCTTGAGTCTTATTTAGTATTTTTAAACTAATTTAGAGTAGATTAGCAATCCCTCCTAATCCCCGGCCTAGAACGATACCCTACTTACACCTATACTACAATTGTCAAAAAGAGGGTTAAATTTGTGTGTGGTTTTACAACCCATCCGTACGCACTCCCACTATCATGGATTCGATTTGGTACCTGATGCGAAATATACAAGCACACAAATTAAACCCTCTTTTTATCAATTGTAGTAAAGAATGTAAGTAGGGATCGTTCTGGACCGGGGATTAGGAGGGATTGCTAAATCACTTGGAAACTGACTCAAAAACGTAAAAACAAAGTTAAAACACTAAACTAGCCACAAAGAATGCAAAACTATACATTAAAATACTAAAACAAACTAAAAGACTCAAAACAGCAAGAAAACACTCAAAACTGCCTTAAAACCACTTTCTGGGCAGTTTTGAACACTAAGGAAGAATTTGGACGAAAATAGTTTATAACTTGACTCAAGACATTAAAAACACAAACTAAATTGATTTCTAACTAATTTGACACTCAAAGTAAATGGGGGGGGGGGTTTTGGTTTTTACGAATTTGAAAACAAAAACAAAAACTTCGTAAAACAAAACAGATTGTAAAACGAATTTGGTTTAAATGAATGGATGGAAAGCTAGCTAAGGGGTTCTTCTCCACACATGTCATACTTGCATACAAAACGATTTCTAATTGCTTTTCAACAAACCATGAATTCTCAACACCCCAAGTTAATTAGGTCCGCTTAAATTAACTTTCAGATTTCCCTTATGCCAATGAATTGGAAGGAAAATGCGCATCACAATCAAATTATTCTTCAAGAGTTCTCTATATGAAAGCGCATACTAGAGATACAACCAAAGATCATTATGTTCAATGGAAATCATAAGCATTGACGAGGCACTTGTGATAGGAGCATATTTATGCTACTTAGTTAGCTGGTTTTCTTGCACGTACGTAGTTAGTTGTTGCTTATTATAGTGCTTAAAGTCATTTTAGTGTTTTTAGGTCTAAGGAGCAAAGTTGGCAAAAAGATGCATTTTTGAGCATTTTGGAGCAAATCTGGGCTTGGAATGGATTGCACAAGCATTGGGCAAGAAGATGGACGAATTTGAAGTCCAAATGAAGCTAGGAATATGTTTCAAGGTTGGAGAAATAAATTCAAATCAAAGAAGATAAGGAATCAGCTCAAAAGAAGGAGAATTATCCAAAACATTATCCAAACAACCTTATCTTATCTTATCTTAACCAACCTTATCCTTATCTTAACTAACCTTATCTTATCCTATTCTTGTCTAAACTTAATTCCTGAAACATTGAGGGTTTTTTTCCTGATTGGGGACATTTAAAATAGGTTCTAGAAGCCCTAAGCCTTCCCTACAAAGGTGCCGCACCCATCCCCTTATGCTCCTTGGTTTTCTGACTTCTAGAATCCTTATCTTGGGCCTAAAAGCATGCCGCACCTTCTCTCCCTCTTTCCTTTGGATTTCTGAGTTATTTGGCCCTTTTCCTTGAGGATTTGGGTTAATTGGGCCATAAACCTTGTCCCTTGTGGATTAATAAAACCTGCCGCACCTAGGAGCCCAATTCTATCAAATAACTAAGTCCAAGCCCTAATCTGATTTAACCTAGGGTTTGGGGTGCCTATATATATGTCCCTTATTTGTGCCGCAGGTTTTCATCACTCATTCACCCAATTTTCGTCCATTCATCCAGCCACACCATTCTACACATCCTAAAATCCCAGAAACACAATTCCAGCCACATTTCTCCCTTTGCCGCAACCTTCCATCCAAGCCACCATCCTTCACCGTTCCAACCACCATTCATACAACCATAGCCGCACCTTCCCACCACCATAACCACCTTGTGCCACAACCTTTGGAGGAGACGAGTGTGCCGTGCAGTCCAAAAGGAAGGAGAAGGCTTGTGAAAGCAATCTGCCACCATTGGAGTGTTTGGAGTTTTTTTCTTTTCTTGTTTCTGTTTTCATGTTTAATTTAATTTGCTTTTCAATTATGTTAAACATGTGGAACTAATTCCTTTATAGTTAGAGGCGAATTTGAAGCCATGGACATATGTTGGTTATGATTTGATTTACTCCAGTTATGAATTCATGAACTATGGATGTGGTTTACTTTTCTTTTTTGATTAAGAACTTGTTTATGTATGTGGGTTGAGGGTCGACACTTAATTTGCATGCTTAAACTTGATGCTAGGATATAAGGGAATTTCACCTAATCGTTATGAACTTATATTCATGAGTAGTAAAGATCGCTCGTCACGATTGTGTTTAGTAAACCCTAGGTTGGATTAACATGCGTATTCCATAGTTATGAATGCCTAGTCGATGTGTATGATTTCCATTGAACTTAATGATCTTTGTTGAATGTCTCTATCATGCGTATTCCATAGTTAGGGACTTTGATGAGGAATAATTTGGTTGCGATGCATATTCCATTCAATTCAATAAATTTAGGGAAATCTGAGAATTGATTAGTTCAATACAATTAATTTGGAGCATTGTCATTCATAGTTTGTTGGAATCATAACTGGGAATCAAATTGTATGCATATGTTCATGTGTGGATAAGGAACCCTCTAACTAGTGTCTCATCATTCTATTTCATCAAAATCTGTTTAGTTTTCAAAGTTTTGTTTTAATTTCAATTTCGTCAAAATCAATCCCCCATTTATTTTCAAGTGTTAGATTAGTTAGAAATCAACTTGGTTTGTGTTTTTAAGTGTCTTGAGTCAATTTATAACCTATTTTCGTCAAAATTAGTGTTTGTGCTCAAAACTGCCCAGAAAGTGGTTTTAAGGAAGTTTTGAGTGTTTCTGTGTTGTTTTGAGTCTTTTGGTTTGTTTAAGTGTTTTAAACTCTAGTTTTGCACTCTTTGAGTCTAGTTTAGTGTTTTACTTTGTGTTTTTACGTTTTTGAGTCAGTTTCACATTGATTAGCATCCCTAGTTAATCCTCGGTTTAGAACGATCCCTATTTGCTCATATACTACAATTGTCATCCATAGGGTTTAATTTGTGTGTCAAGTTATTTTTCACATCAAATTTTGGCGCCGTTGCCGGGGATTAGCAAAATTGCTAATCCCTTGTGTTTGCCATGTGTCTCAGTTTAATTTATCTAGTTTTCTTATTTTGTTTTGTTTTCTTGGTTTAGGTACTAGTGCATGACGCGGAGTTCTTAAACCGTGCATGCACATATCTTGGATTTTAACGTCGACTTTGAGCGTGATTTGAGAAGAAAGAGGAGGCATCCGGAACCTAGTGAACCTAGTTCAAGTTCAGAGGCCGAATCTGAGTTTGAAGAAGTAGAAGTTATGGCAGCAGACAATCGGACCATTAAAGAGCTCTCGGCCTCGGGGTTGGCCAATGCCGCACCATTATGCATTCAATACCCCGTGGCTGCCCAAGGCAAAACCGATGAGTTCGAGTTGAAGTCAAGCTTGTTGCACCACATTCCAAAATACCATGGGCTGTCCATGGAAGATCCCAACAAGCATCTCAAGGAGTTCGAGGTGGTTTGTTCGAGCATGACACCCATCAATGTCGATGGGAACATTCTGATGATGAAGGCCTTTCCATTCTCACTTTTGGAAAAGGCTAAAGATTGGCTCTACGAATTAGCACCCAGAACGGTCACTTCTTGGGAAAGCATGAAGATGGCGTTTTTGGAGAAGTTCTTCCCCACCTCGAGAGTCATTCTCTTGAGGAAGAAAATCAGTGGCATTCAACAACAACAAGGGGAGTCTTTTCCGACCTATTATGAGCGTTTCAAGGCTCTTGTCGCTTCATGTCCTCAACACCAAATGAAAGAAGAACTTTTATTGCAATACTTTTACGAAGGTCTTCTTCCAATTGAGTGACAAATGCTTGATGCTTCAGCGGGGGGTGCGTTGGTTGACAAAACACCCATGGCTGCCAAGACGTTAATTGCCAACCCAGCGTTAAATGCACAACAATACGAAGGACTTGGACAGAGAGATGCCCCACGGCCACAAGTGAATGAGGTAAGTTCTATGCCCGATATTCAATCCCAATTAGCTAACCTTACTTCTATTGTTTCTCAGTTGGCCGGGGGAATGAAGATTCATGGACCAAGTGTTTGTGGCGTGTGCTCTATGCAAGGACATGCCAATGATCAATGCCCTCAATTGATTGAGAATGGAGGGTGGGAATCTGCCAATGCCGTGGGTTTTGGGAGTCAAAATCAGCCACGCCATGATCCATATTCCAACACTTACAATCTGGGGTGGAGGGACCATCCAAATTTCAAGTGGAGGGATCCTCAACAACCCCAACAACAAAGAGGATCTAGGCAGCAACCACCGGGTTTTTATACAAAACCATTCGTCCCTAATCAAAACCAATTGCAATCTACCCTAACAAGCTCAGGTATGTCTTTGGATAATGATCAAGTTGTTAAGTTACTTACTACTTTGACGCAGGAAGTACAAAATCAAAACAAAGAGAGGCAAATCCAAGACAAAAGGGTGGATAACTTGGAAAAGCAAATGGGGCAAATAGCGGAGTTTATGGGGCAGATAAGAGAACAAGGCAAATTGCCTAGTTCAACCATTGTTAATCCTAAATGAGGCTTTGAAACCGTCAATGCAATCATGTTGAGAAGTGGTAAACAGGTTGGAGCCGAACCAAAATCATCCAAATCAAGTCACAATGAGGACGCAAAGTTGCTGCAAGATGAAGCCCAAGGAGACAAACGCACGGCATTGAAGGATCCATGTGGGCCGCACCCATCTCACACCTCTAAGCCACTCCAAACCACCAAGGTAAGTCCAAATTCGACTTTTTCTAGTTCCATTCCATTGAATGTGCCATTTCCTGGCAGGTTTAGGCAATTAAAGAAGGAAGAAGCCGAGAAGGACATTTTAGAGACCTTCCGGAAAGTTCAAGCCAATATCTCACTCCTTGATGCAATCAAGCAAGTCCCAAGGTATGCTAAGTTTTTAAAAGAACTTTGTACAACAAGGAGAAGGATTTCGAACAAAGAGGTGGTTCAAGTAAGTGAGAATGTCTCTGCTGTGTTACAAAGGAAATTACCCCCTCAATGCAAAGATCCGGGTAGTTTTACAATTCCGTGCGTTATTGGCAATACTAAGTTTGAACAATGCATGTTAGACTTAGGGGCTTCGATTAATGTTATGCCATACTCTGTTTATGCATCTATGAACTTAGGTGAGCTTAAAAACGATGGTGTGATTATTCAATTAGCCGATCGTTCTAATGCATATCCAAAGGGTGTTTTGGAAGATGTTTTGGTGCAGGTGGGCAATTTGATTTTTCCAGCGGACTTTTATGTGCTTGACATGGAGAATTCGCCCTATTCTACCCCATTGCCGATCCTCTTAGGGAGGCCCTTCATGAAGACAGCCCAAACCAAGATTGATGTGGCTAAGGGAGAGTTAACAATGGAGTTTGGTGATGAATTGATTAAATTCAAAGTTCCTGAATATGTTAAGAATCATACTGATGTTCGTTCTTGTTTTGCCATAGATGTGATTAAAAATGTGGGGCAGGAACATTCATCCGCACCAATCAAGAAGGATGTCCATAGAAGCATCATCGAATAGGGGATTGGAGTGGAGCACAAGAAACATGTCGTTACTCCCAAAATACCAAATCTGGCCGAGAGCACCACCTTTGCTGCCCATTTTGAATCTTCATCTAAATGCATTGGTAAGCCTCCTTCTCTAATTCCAATTCCTATTTCAAGTAATAGGTTATTGCCTTCTGTGGTGCAGGTACCAAATCGAATCCGTGATAATGGGAGTGCTTACTTTGGCGTTGGGAATCTCAATGCCACAATCTGGGAGCATCACTATCCATTGCCATACATAGACCCAATGCACGAGACGTTTGAGGAGCATGTCGTGGAGGATGTACCCCTCCATGCCGTGGGGCCTAGTCAAGCTTAAACGGAGGTACCGTCCGGCTGGAAGACGTTAAAGCAAGCGCTTCTTGGGAGGCAACCCATGTGTTGAAACAAGAGAACGAGGGAACTTTCACTCCAAACCCAGATTTGCGTCCCTAACCTTTCTCTTTATTGCTTTTACTTTGCCATTTGTGTTATGTTTGCTCGCTGTGTTATTTGTTTGTTTTTGTGTTAATCTATGTTTGAAACATTGAGGACAATGTTTGGTTTAAGTGTGGGGGGTAAACAAGCTGTTTTTGAATGAAATTCATAGGATTTTATCACCTATCACTTATAATGTTGTTTCTCACTGTTTTAGGTGTTTTTAGTGTGTTTTAATGTGTTTTAGTGTCATATAACAGAAAAACAAAGAAAAAATCGAAAAAGTTTGAAAAATACCAAAAAGAGTCGTTTTTGAGTCGTTTTTGTGTCTTAGGGTACCTTCCAACACAATGATGAGGATTTGGTTTTTAATTGCATAACTGTTGGAAAAAAGTTAACATGGATGAAAGTTTGATATGCTCTTTGGTGTATGCTTAGTTGTAATTATAATTCATGAATTCACATGTAATCAAAAGAAAAAAGTTAGTTTTTGTAACATGCTTGAAGGAAGAAACTCAAACTAACGCTACAACCCTGAGAGACTTGAGCTTTTAACGTTCTTTGGAGAGTTACAAATCTGTGCATTTGTTGTCTTCTAAAGTCGTTGCATGATCTCATTATTCTTTGCTTGGTTACTACTTAGAAGGCGTTTCATCATTTAGTTCCAAATACTAGAACTCACGCCCGTTTCATTCAAAGCATAAAATTGATTGCATAACACGTAACAAGATGAAGTTGTTTAGTGAACCAAGAGCCAAATAGCCGTACCCCATATTCATTTGTTTTGTAGGTTTAAACCCCGTTGAGCCTTGTTTAGCCTATGTTCTTTGTTCACCCACGTTATCCTTACCTAGCCTAGAATAGGACCATCCATACCTTTGTTCTTAAAGCATAGTGAGCATGACTTAGAATGAATTCCTTTTGATTGTACTCTTGCAAAAAAACAAGTGTGGGGGAAGGAACTTATGTGTGTGATTATGTGCCAAAAACATGAATTGGGCACGAGAAAAAAAAAAAAAAAAACAAAAACAAAAAGAGAGAAAGAAAAAAAAATGTTATGAAAAGAATGAAAAAGAGTTCAAAATAAGTGGGAAAGATCTCACAAGTGTTGGTTGTTGAAGAAAGGGTCCAAAAAGTTGAATTAGACCCTAAGTATTGTGTATGTCACCCCCTTGTGTGTCTAAGTGATTTTCTGCACTCAAAAGTGAATTCTAAGTGTCAATTTCATTACTTGTTTGCTATCGCTTTAAGAACTTTTGTTTATCCTTAACCTTTCTTTGTTAGCCAATACCCCTTAGCCCCATTACAACCCTTAACTTCTATCTTGAGTGTTATGTATTTCAATATGTGGAGTTTGGGATTGGTTTGAGCATATGGTGTCCCTGGTTCTCGCATCTAAGTAGTAGCATTCCATTCATGAGATCATATCTATACATGCTTAATAATTGCAGAAACGTGCTTCCTTTGTTATAACTTATGTGAGTGTTCGTTTTCATGTTTACATCAATCTTCTCACATATACTTAGTATAGGGAGTGTAGTTAGAAAGTCTGTGTTAAAATAAGAGTGTATCCGGTAAGGAATTGAGTGGATTCTCTAAGGCATGTTACTACGTTCATAATGTTGTTTTAAACGGTTAAATGTGAGCTAGTGAATGGTAATTACGATTAAGTATATGCTTGAGAGTAGGGATGACTAAAATCTGTGGGAATAATGATCTTTGGCATGTTATGTACCATTGGAAATCCCTGAGGCGAACGTTGGAAGGTTTAGGTTATGTTTTGTGTCTTTGTTTTGCTCGAGGACTAGCAAAAGCTAAGTGTGGGGGAATTTGATAGGAGCATATTTATGCTACTTAGTTCGCTTGTTTTCTTGCACATACGTAGTTAGTTGTTGCTTATTATAGTGTTTAAAGTCATTTTCGTGTGTTTTTAGGTCCAAGGAGCAAAGTTGGCAAAAAGATGCAATTTTGAGCATTTTGGAGCAAATCTGGGCTTGGAATGGATTGCACAAGCATTGGGCAAGAAGATGGACGAATTTGAAGTCCAAATGAAGCTAGGAATATGTTTCAAGGTTGGAGAAATAAATTCAAATGAAAGAAGATAAGGAATCAGCTCAAAAGAAGGAGAATTATCCAAAACATTATCCAAACAACCTTATCTTATCTTATCTTAACCAACCTTATCCTTATCTTAACTAACCTTATCTTATCCTATTCTTGTCTAAACTTAATTCCTGATACATTGAGGGTTTATTTCCTGATTGGGGACATTTAAAATAGGTTCTAGAAGCCCTAAGCCTTCCCTACAAAGGTGCCGCACCCATCCCCTTATGCTCCTTGGTTTTCTGACTTCTAGAAGCCTTATCTTGGGCTTAAAAGCATGCCGCACCTTCTCTCCCTCTTTCCTTTGGATTTCTGAGTTATTTGGCCCTTTTCCTTGAGGATTTGGGTTAATTGGGCCATAAACCTTGTCCTTTGTGGATTAATAAAACCTGCCGCACCTAGGAGCCCAATTCCATCAATTAAACTAAGTCCAAGCCCTAATCTGATTTAACCTAGGGTTTGGGGTGCCTATATATATGTCCCTTATTTGTGCTGCAGGCTTTCATCACTCATTCACCCAATTTTCGTCCATTCATCCAGCTAGACCTGGCATTCGTGTCGTGTTTCTCGTGTTCGTGTCGTTTTCGTGTCATACCCGATAGCTTAACGGGTGACGTCGTGTAACACTCGTTAAAATAAACGGGTAATATGACCCAACCCGAAATCGACCCGTTAATATTATCAGGTAATATGACCCGACCCGTTACCCGTTATGAAAAATATTTTTTAAATCAATAAATAATGAAAATGAAAAACATAATTTGACCCTAATAAATGTAAAACATAATACTAAATTAGTATATACATACCATATTGTCACATAAATACTAATTCAAAACATTAATAAATAAATAAATAAAACATTTTTCTTTCAAGTTTACATACCCCAAAATAAGAGTCTAATGAAAAAACATTAGTGCATACTACAAAATACAAATGTTCAAAGATATGCAAAATGAAGAGAGTTATACTTAATGAAAGTATAAATAAACTCTAAAGTGTTAGTCAATCTATCGTTTTGATGGGATACGAATTCTCTGAAACTAATTTCAACGATCACAACCGTCAAACTTGTTTGTATATGTTTCGAGATCACAGCAGCAAAAAATCACAAAAAAACAAACATTCAGAGATCAAGTAACAGGACAAAACTTTTCGACGATTATAAACAAAAAATCACGATTTAACGGTAATTTTAACTCTGATTTTCATGATTTTATACAGCTACACTCTTTGACCCTATATGAATACAATGAATGAATTCGATATTTAATTTAAAATATTTACACAAGTGGATACCACAAAATCTTATGTTATACTTAATGAAAGTATAAATAAACTCTTAAGTGTTAGTTAATCTATCGTTTTGATGGGATACGAATTCTCCGAAACTAATTTAAACGATCACAACCGTCAAACTTGTTTGTATATGTTTCAAGATCACATCAGCAAAAAAATACAAAAAAAAACATTCAGAGATCAAGTAACGGGACAAAGCTTTTCGACGGTTATAAACAAAAAATCACGATTTAACGGTTATTTTAACTCCGATTTTGATGATTTTTTACAGATACACTCCTTGACCCTATATGAATACAATGAATGAATTCAATCTTCAATTTAAAATATTTACACAAGTGGATACCACAAAATCTTATGTTATACTTAATGAAAGTATAAATAAACTCTTAAGTGTTAGTCAATCTATCGTTTTGATGGGATACGAATTCTTCGAAACTAATTTCAACGATCACAACCGTCAAACTTGTTTGTATATGTTTCGAGATCACAGCAGCAAAAAATCACAAAAAACAAACATTCAGAGATCAAGTAACAGGACAAAGCTTTTCGACGGTTATAAAAAAAAAATCACGATTTCACGATTATTTTAACTCTGATTTTGGTGATTTTTTACAGATACACTCCTTGACCCTATATGAATACAATGATGAATTCGATCTTCAATTTAAAATATTTACACAAGTGGATACCACAAAATCTTATGTTATACTTAATGAAAGTATAAATAAACTCTTGAGTGTTAGTCAATCTATCGTTTTGATGGGATACGAATTATCCGAAACTAATTTCAATGATCACAACCGTCAAACTTGTTCGTATATGTTTCGAAATCACATCAGTAAAAAATCACAAAAAATAAACATTCAGAGATCAAGTAACGGGACAAAGCTTTTCGACTGTTGTAAACAAAAAATCACGATTTGACGGCTATTTTAACTTCGATTTTGATGATTTTTTACAGATACACTCCTTGACCCTATATGAATACAATGAATGAATTCGATCTTCAATTTAAAATATTTACACAAGTGGATACCACAAAATCTTATGTTATACTTAATGAAAGTATAAATAAACTCTTAAGTGTTAGCCAATCTATCGTTTTGATGGGATACGAATTATCCGAAACTAATTTCAACGATCACAACCGTCAAACTTGTTCGTATATGTTTCGAGATCACATTAGCAAAAAATCACAAAAAACAAACATTCAAAGATCAAGTAACGGGACAAAGCTTTTCGACGGTTATAAACAAAAAATCACGATTTAACGGTTATTTTAACTCCGATTTTGATGATTTTTTACAGATACACTCCTTGACCCTATATGAATACAATGAATGAATTCGATCTTCAATTTAAAATATTTACACTAGTGGATGTGGATATCACAAAATTTTATGTTATATACTTAAACGACAAATGTTTTAATGTTTTGAAGTAATATTTATGTGGCCATGTGTGGTATGTGTAATTTTTTTTTTTAAATCTTATTAATTTTTCACTTCTACAATATTATTAATTTTTCACTAAAAAAAACATTATTCATGAGATTTGGAGGGTTTTAAAAATCTAAACGACCATGTAACGATTGTCTAAGGGTAGAGGATGCAATCATGAGCATTTATATAGGGGTGTGCTATCCACACACCTCATTTACTTCTTACACACCCCTTGTTAATTTCTATTTGTTGATTTTCTTCAATTCATCCGATCCGACGGTCGAAAATTAGAAGGGTGTGTGAAAAGTAAAATGGGGTGTGTGAATATCACACCCCTTTATATATGCTTTCACATTTTTCAGACTTATACATTAATGATTATGAATTTTATTTATTTTGAACTACCTTAAAAATACTTGAGGGTTTGTATAATTTTAAAAATTCATGTACGCACCTTTAAAGCGTAGAGGATGCGATTAAGAGTGCTTGCATATTTTTTTCACATTTTTTGCACTTGTAAATTAATTATTTTAAATATTTAAATGTATTTGGTATTTTTTAAATTACTTGATGTTTTTATTTTTAATGTGTTTTATAATTTTTTAATCTCACTCTTTGCTCATAATATTTTATAAAATAAATAAATAAAACTTAAATTTTTAAAATTTATTTAGAATAATAATACAATAATAATTAATGAACAAAAAAATAATATATATATATATATATCCACTATATTTATTGTATTTTATAGTAAGTTTTTTTTAGTAATTAAAAAAAATTAAAATCATCAAAATAACTTTTTCCTTTTCGTGTCAAAACAGGTTACCCGCGTGCCACTCTCGTGTAAACCTGTTAAGGACCCGTTATTAACGGGTTCTTAACGGGTTACCCGATAATGACCCGATTAGTTATCGTGTCGACCCGAAACCCGTTATTTTCGTGTCGTTTTCGTGTCGTGTCATCGTGTCGTGTCAGAAACTGCCAGATCTACATCCAGCCACACCATTCTACACATCCTAAAATCCCAGAAACCCAATTCTAGCCACCTTTCTCCCTTTGCCGCAACCTTCCATCCAAGCCACCATCCTTCACCGTTCCAACCACCATTCATACAACCATAGCCGCACCTTCCCACCACCATAACCACCTTGTGCCACAACCTTTGGAGTAGAGGAGTGTGCCGTGCAGTCCAAAAGGAAGGAGAAGGCTTGTGCAAGCAATCTGCCACCATTGGCGTGTTTGGAGTTTTTTTCTTTTCTTGTTTCTGTTTTCATGTTTAATTTAATTTGCTTTTCAATTATGTTAAACATGTGGAACTAATTCCTTTATAGTTAGAGGCGAATTTGAAGCCATGGACATATGTTGGCTATGATTTGATTTACTCCAGTTATGAATTCATGAACTATGGATGTGGTTTACTTTTCTGTTTTGATTAAGAACTTGTTTATGTATGTGGGTTGAGGGTCGACACTTAATTTGCATGCTTAAACTTGATGCTAGGATATAAGGGAATTTCACCTCATCGTTATGAATGCCTAGTCGATGTGTATGATTTCCATTGAACTTAATGATCTTTGTTGAATGTCTCTATCATGCGTATTCCATAGTTAGGGACTTTGATGAGGAATAATTTGGTTGCGATGCGTATTCCATTCAATTCAATGAATTTAGGGAAATCTGAGAATTGATTAGTTCAATACAATTAATTTGGAGCATTGTCATTCGTAGTTTGTTGGAATCATAACTGGGAATCAAATTGTATGCATATGTTCATATGTGGATAAGGAACCCTCTAACTAGTGTCTCATCATTCTATTTCATCAAAATTTGTTTTAGAATCTGTTTAGTTTACAAAGTTTTGTTTTAATTTCAATTTCGTCAAAATCAATCCCCCATTTATTTTGAAGTGTTAGATTAGTTAGAAATCAACTTGGTTTGTGTTTTTAAGTGTCTTGAGTCAATTTATAACCTATTTTCGTCAAAATTAGTGTTTGTGCTCAAAACTGCCCAGAAAGTGGTTTTAAGGCAGTTTTGAGTGTTTCTGTGTTGTTTTGAGTCTTTTGGTTTGTTTAAGTGTTTTAAACTCTAGTTTTGCACTCTTTGAGTCTAGTTTAGTGTTTTACATTGTGTTTTTACGTTTTTGAGTCAGTTTCACATTGATTAATATCCCTAGTTAATCCCGGTCTAGAACGATCCCTATTTGCTCATATACTACAATTGTCATCCATAGGGTTTAATTTGTGTGTCAAGTTAATTTTCACATCAACTTGTAACTACGAAAGCGCATGATACTTATGCCAAGAATTTACTTAACACAATTGAGATCATCAACCTTTACTACTTGTGAATATAAGTTTGTAACGATTAGGTGAAACTTCCTTATATCCTAGCATTAGATTTATGCATGACAATTAAGCGTGCACTCTCAACCAACACACACAAATCAGTTTAATTCAAACAGATAAGTAAATTGAATTCACAACTTATGAAACGCAATTAGAAGTAATCAAATCATATAGCAACGTTTGAATTGGAGAGTTCACGTTGTTCTTGAATCTGTGCCATGAATTCCACCATCTCTCCCATTTGATTCTTCAAGTTATCCATTCTTTTGTCTTGCTTTTGTTGGTCCTGCGTCAAAGAGGTTAGTAATTGAAAATTTTGATCATTATCCATGGACATACTTGAATTTGATTGGAATGGTGGTGGGGGAGGTTGTGGTGGCTGCATAGGTCTTGAATAGAACTCTTCATACGGCTGCCAATATTCTCCTCGGTGAGTCTCCTTAGCTTGATTTTGTGAACCCTGCACCAAAGAGTTTAATTCATTAAGAATTTGATTATAATCTATTGACGAACTAGAGTTTGATTGAGCATATTGCATATGAGGTTGTGGTGGCTGCATAGGTCTTGAATAGAACTCCTCATTTGGCTGCCAATATGCTTCAAGTTGAACTTGTTGAGCTTTCCACCACATAGAGTTTGAATGATCACTCCAATCTCTTTGTGGACATTGATTGGCTTGAAATCCTTGCCTATACGATGCACCAAATGTAGGGACACAATGCATTGTGGTCCTTTCGGCATACTGCGACAATTGAGAAGTAAGATTTGCCAATTGAGCGTGAATGCTAGCAAAATCCATGTCCTACTTCTCTAGTACCTAAAATCAAAGAAAGAGAACTAAATTAAATATCAAAAGTAACACAAAACAAAGAAAACAAAACTAAGCCAGAAACTAAAAGAAAAGAATGTAAGTAGGGATCGTTCTGGACCGGGGATTAGGAGGGATTGCTAAATCACTTGGAAACTGACTCAAAAACGTAAAAACAAAGTTAAAACACTAAACTAGACTCAAAGAATGCAAAACTATACTTTAAAATACTAAAACAAACCAAAAGACTCAAAACAGCAAGAAAACACTCAAAACTGCCTTAAAACCACTTTCTGGGCAGTTTTGAACACTAAGGAAGAATTTGGACGAAAATAGTTTATAACTTGACTCAAGACACTTAAAAACACAAACTAAATTGATTTCTAACTAATTTGACACTCAAAGTAAAGGGGGGTTTTGGTTTTTACGAATTTGAAAACGAAAACAAAAACTTTGTAAAACAAAACAGATTGTAAAACGAATTTGGTTTAAATGAATGGATGGAAAGCCAGCTAAGGGGTTCTTCTCCACACATGTCATACTTGCATACAAAACGATTTCTAATTGCTTTTCAACAAACCATGAATTCTCAACACCCCAAGTTAATTAGGTTCGCTTAAATTAACTTTCAGATTTCCCTTATGTCAATGAATTGGACGGAAAATGCGCATCACAATCAAATTATTCTTCAAGAGTTCTCTATATGAAAGCGCATACTAGGGATACAATCAAAGATCATTACGTTCAATGGAAATCATAAGCATTGACGAGGCACTTGTAACTATGAAAGCGCATGATACTTATGCCAAGAATTTACTTAACATAATTGAGATCATCAACCTTTACTACTTGTGAATATGATGTGAAAATTAACTTGACACACAAATTAAACCCTATGGATGACAATTGTAGTATATGAGCAAATAGCGATCGTTCTGGACCGGGGATTAACTAGGGATGCTAATCAATGTGAAATTGACTAAAAAATGTAAAAACAAAGTTTAAAACACTAAACGTGACTCAAAGAATGCAAAACTAAAGTTTAAAACACTTAAACAAACCAAAAGACTCAAAACAGCACAGAAACACTCAAAACTGCCTTAAAACCACTTTCTGGGCAGTTTTGAGCACAAACACTAATTTGGACGAAAATATGTTATAACTTGACTCAAGACACTTAAAAACACAAACTAAGTTGATTTCTAACTAATTTTGACGAAATTGAATTGAAAACAAAAACTTGTAACCAAACTTTAAAGAAAAACGAATTTTGATGAAATCGAATGATGAGAAGCTAGTTAGAGGGGTCCTTATCCACGCATGAACATATGCATATAATTTGATTCGCAGTTATGATTCCAACAAACTTATGAATGACAATGCTCCAAATTAATTGTATTGAACTAATTAATTCTCAGATTTCCCTAGATTCATTGAATTGAATGGAATACGCATTACAACCAAATTATTCCTCATCAAAGTCCCTAACTATGGAATACGCATGATAGAGACATTCAACAAAGATCATTAAGTTCAATGGAAATCATAAACATCGACTAGGCATTCATAACTATTGGAATACGCATGTTAGTCCAACCTAGGGTTTACTAAACACAATCGTGACTAGCGATCTTTACTACTCATGAATATAAGTTCATAACGATTAGGTGAAATTCCCTTATACCCTAGCATGAAGTTTAGGCATGCAAATTAAGTGTCGACCCTCAACCCACATACATAAACAAGTTCTTAATCAACACAGAAAAGTAAACCACATCCATAGTTCATGAATTCATAACTGGAGTAAATCAAATCATAACCAACATATGTCCATGGCTTCAAATTCGCCTCTAACTATAAAGGAATTAGTTCCACATGTTTAACATAATTGAAAAGCAAGTTAAATTAAACATGAAAACAGAAACAAGAAAAGAAAGAACTCCAAACACTCAAATGGTGGCAGAGTGCTTGCACGAGCCTTCTCCTTCCTTGTGGACTGCACGGCACACTCCTTCTCTCCTCCAAAGGTGGCGGCACAAGGTGGTTATGGTGGTGGGAAGGTGCGGCTATGGTGGATGAATGGTTGCGGCAAAAGGAGAAAAGTGGCTGGAATTGTGTTTTTGGGATTTTAGGATGTGTAGAATGGTGTGGCTGGATGAATGGACGAAAATTGGGTGAATGAGTGATAAAGGGTGTGGCACACTTATGTTATGAATATATAGGCACCCCAAACCCTAGGTCAATTCAGATTAGGGCTTGGATTTAGTTTAATTGATGGATTAGGCCCCCTAAGTCTAGCAGGAATTGTAAGTCCAATAAGGAAAAGGGTTTATGGCCCCTATTAACCCAAATCCACAAGGAAAAGGGCCAATCAAATCTAAAATCTAAAGGGAATTAGGGTAAAAGGTGGGGCAGGTTCTATGGGATAGGATAGGGCTTCTAGAAAGCCGCAAGGCAAGGAATTAGGGTCCTCTAGAAGGGAAGGGTGTGGCACCTTTGTAGGGAGAGATAAGGTCTTCTAGAAATCAGATTTTAGGCCTCCAAATAGGATAAGAAATCCCCCCTCTAGAAGGAATTAAGATAGGATAAGGTGAGGATAAGATAGGATAAGATAAGGTAAGGTTCAACAAGATAAGATAAGATAAGATAAGGTTGGTTTGGATAATGTTCCATATTTCTTGCTCTTTCCTTATCTTCTTTGTCTCAACTTGTTTCTCCAGAATTGTAGCTTAATCCTAGCCTCAATTGACTCCAATTTCGTCCATCCACTGCACTCCACATGCATGCACTCCATTTAAGCTCAATTTAGCTCTAAAATGCACCAAAACGCACTTTCTTGCTTCACTTGCCATTTGGACCCACAAACACACGAACATAGCTTAAATCACTATAATAAATGATGTGAGAATTATACGTACACAAATTAAACCCTCTTTTTGTCAATTGTAGTGAAGAATGTAAGTAGGGATCGTTCTAGACCGCGGATTAGGAGGGATTGTTAACCACTTGGATTTGACTCAAAAACGTAGAAACACAATATAAAACACCAAACTAGACTCAAAGAATGCAAAACTAAAGTTTAAAACACTAAGACAACCCAAAAGACTCAAAATAACACAAAAACACTCAAAACTGCCTTAAAACCACTTTCTGGGCAGTTTTGAACACTAAAGAAGAATTTGGACGAAAATAGTTATAACTTGACTCAAGACACTTTAAAAACACAAACTAAACAGATTCTAAGACTTTTAAACAAGAAAGTAAAGGGGGGTTTTGATTTTGACGAATTTGAAAACAAAACTTAAACTTTGTAAAACGAACAGATTTTAAAACGAATTTAGTTTAAACAATGGATGAAAGGCTAGCTAAGGGGTTCATCTCCACACATGTTATACTTGCATACGAAACGATTTCCAATTGCTTTTCAATAAACCATGAATTCTCAACGCCCCAAGTTAATTAGGTTCGCTTAAATTAACCTTCAGATTTTCCTAAAGTTATTGAATTGGATGATTGCATACGACAACCCAAAGCATTCCCCACAAGTCCCCTACATGAATGCATAATAGAGATACAAGCAAGAATCATTAAGTCCTATGAAAACCATAAGCATTGACGAAGCACTGGTTACTATGATTGCATGAAACTTATGCCAAGAATTTACTTAACGTGATTGAGATCATCAACCTTTACTACTTGTGAATATAAGTCCATAACGGTTAGGTGAAACTTCCTTATATCCTAGCATTCAATTTATGCATGATAATTAAGCGTGCACTCTCAACCAACACACACAAACCAATGTAATTCACATAGATAAGTAAATTGAATTCATAACTTATGAAACCGCAATTAGAAGTAATCAAATCATGTCGCAAGCATAAACATGTATTTCGAATTCCCCCCTAGCCAAGGGGGGGGGGGGGGTTTAGTTCCTCATACGCACAAAACAAAGAGAATTGAATTTAAACATTGAAATCAAAGGAAAAGAAACACCTAGAAATTCCAGCGACGCGACTTGAATTTCATGAACTCCCAAGCTTCTTTCCCTCCTCCTTGGTGCGGCAAAGGGTCTAGATCAGGTTCTAAGGGTTTAGGTGTGTGGATGAATGGTTGTGGAGGGATGTAGTATTGTTTAGTTATGGTGGTGGCTGCGGCAAGGACTTAGAACTAGGGAGAATGGTGCTTGGCGAATTTCTGATTTTGTGGAGTGAATGAATGAATAATTGGTGCGGCCAAGGGTCCTATTTATAGTGTTTAGGGTGCAGATTTAGGGCTAGGATTCAGAGAAGGATTATATAATCTAAATCCTATAGGAATAAGCCTTCTAGAAGGTAGGAAACCTCACAGATTTTGGGGAAACATGCGGCAGGTTTGTAGGGTTAGGCTAAGGCTTCTAGAAAGCCTTGCAAGGCAATTGATTAGGTCCAACTAGAAGGGGATAGGGCGGCAGATTTGTAGGGTGAGGATAGGGCTTCTAGAAGCCCAAAACCAAGGGGATTTGGATAAAACTCACGGCAAGGAGGAGGAAAGTTCTAGAATCTTCTCATTTGTGTCCTACCATGTTTAGGAGTCCTTCTAGCATTAGGAAAACATGTCCCACTCCATCCTTGACTTGGAATTCTTCTCCTTCTTCATCTTGGAAACCTTTTCCTTCTTGAACTTGGAAATCTTCCTTGTAGCTGCAACTTGATGCCATTTGGGGTTTACATTTCCTACTTCAAGTAGGAAACCTTGTTTGAGTAGGAAACTTCAATCTTCTAGGTTTCCCAATTCAACTAGGAAACCAATTTCAACTAGGATTCCCATTTCAACTAGGAAACCCAATTTAGCTAGGACTCCATCTTCCATTAGGGCTTTTCCTACTCCAACTAGGAAACCTTGCTCAAGTAGGAATCATCATCTTCAAGTCTTCAATTTCGTCCATTCTCATGGCTCCAAGCATATGACATTCATTCCAAGCTCTAATTTGCTCCAAAAGGCTCCAAAATGCATCCTTTTGCATACTTTGCCCTTAAAACCTGAAAATACATAAAACTAGCTTAAAAGACTACTTTACTAAGGAAAAACACTATAAATGCACAAGAACAAGCTCAACTAAGGTGCATATATATGCTCCTATCAATAAACGATAACTAACTACGTAAGTGCAAGAAAACAAGCTAACTAAGTAGCATAAATATGCTCCTATCAGAATATAAGTTTGTAACGATTAGGTGAAACTTCCTTATATCCTAGCATTAGATTTATGCATGACAATTAAGCGTGATCTCTCAACCAACACACACAAATCAGTTTAATTCAAACAGATAAGTAAATTGAATTCACAACTTATGAAACGCAATTAGAAGTAATCAAATCATATAGCAAGCATGGTTTGGCATGCCACGAGTGAACATATTTTATTAGAACTAACATATTTGCAAGGTTTGGCATGCCACGAGTGATCATTAGTGACGGAGGGTCACACTTTTGCAACCGGACTATTGAGGCGTTATTGAGGAAATACAGTGTCAACCATAAGGTTTCTACACCGTACCATCCTCAAACAAATGGCCAAGCCGAGGTTTCCAACCGAGAGATCAAGCAAATACTAGAGAAGACCGTTGGGCCAACAAGGAAGGATTGGAGTTTACGGTTAGATGATGCACTTTGGGCGTATCGTACGGCATACAAAACCCCCATTAGGATGTCCCCCTTTCAACTTGTCTATGGCAAGGCGTGCCATCTTCCCGTTGAGTTGGAGCATAAATCTCTTTGGGCCGTCAAGAAGTTTAACATGAACCTATATAGTCATAGGAAATTCCAATTGAATGAGCTTAATGAGATACGGCACGAGGCGTACGAGAATGCAAGCATTTACAAGCAAAAGACCAAAGCTTTCCATGACAACATGATCCGTGGGAAATCATTCTCAATTGGGTAGAAAGTGCTATTGTTCAATTCCCGTTTACGATTGTTTCCCGGTAAGTTACGTTCTAAGTGGATTGGACCATTTGTTATTACTAATGTTTTTGTTCATGGTGCAGTCCAAATCCAGAGCTTGAAAACAGGACATGAATTCAAGGTGAACGGGCATCGTTTGAAACCCTACTATGAGAATTTGTGGAGCAACCCGTGGATGACATCTCCTTGGATGCCGTGGGCTCCAATCTGGAGTGATTGGGTTCTTCGTCCGGCTGTACGACGTTAAAGCAAGCGCTACTTGGGAGGCAACCCATGCATTCAACAAAGGAAGACCTAGATAGCACTCCAATTCCAGATTTGCGTTCCTAAACCCTTCTCTTTGTTGCTATTTCGTTTCTGCCATGTTAGGTTTTTTTTAGTTGGTGTTTTGTTTGCTTGTTTGTTATTTGTGTGAGTATATGCTTGAAACAATGAGGACAATGTTTGATTTAAGTGTGGGGGGGGGGAGGGGGGGGAACCAAAGTGTTTTGATGCAAATTCGTAGGGTTTTATCACTCATAACTTCTAATGTTGTTCATTGGTGTTTTTAAGTGTTTTTTTAAGTGTTTTTAAGCTGTTTTAGTGTGTTTTGACTCAAAAATCCGAAAATCACATAAAAATTTGAAAAATTGTTTTGAAAAACCCAAAAAGAGTTGTTTTGAGTTGTTTTTGTGTGTTTGTTTGTGTCTTAGGGTACCTTCCAACACAATGATGAGGATTCGGTTTGTAATTGCATGACTGTTAAAGAGAGTTGTAAACATGGATAAAAGTTTGATTTATGATGCGAAATATATTAAGCACACAAATAAAACCCTCTTTTTATCAATTAAAGTAAAGAATGTAAGTAGGGATCGTTCTGGACCGGGGATTATGAGGGATTGCTAAATCACTTGGAAACTGACTCAAAAACGTAAAAGCAAAGTTAAAACACTAAAGTAGACTCAAAGAATGCAAAACTATACTTTAAAACACTAAAACAAACCAAAAACTCAAAGCAGCAACCAAAAGACTCAAAACTGCCTTAAAAACACTTTCTGGGCAGTTTTGGACACAATGCACCAAATTGGACGAATTTGGGGTTTAACTTGACTCCAACTACTCAAAAACACAAACAAAACAAGTTTAGACTAATTTGAAACAAGAAAGTAAATGGGGTAATTGTTTTGGACGAATTTAAACTTATCAAAACAGAAACTTTGTAAAAACACTCAAAACTGCCTTAAAAACACTTTCTGGGCAGTTTTGGACCTAAACACAATTTTAGACGAAATTAAGGTTTTGGGTTGATTCAAAACCTTCTAAAACATAAACAAAACAGATTCTAAACACTTTAGAACAAGAAAGTAAAAGGGGGATTTTGATTTGACGAAAATTGAAATAACAAAGCAAGTTATAAAACTAGGCAGATTGTAAAATCGATTTGGGACTTTAGATGGATGATGGATTAGTTAGAGGCTCTTCCTCCACACATGACTGATGTGAGAATTATACGCTGATCGGACCATATTTCTACATATTTTTATATCAAATACACTCGTCTTTTCTTAGTTAGTTCGTTATATTTTGAGCTATTTACGTTGATTTTATGCTTTATAGAATTTATAAAGTTAAGAAAATAAAAATAGAATAAGTGAAGTGTTAAGTATTAATTTCGTCTAAATTATCTTGCTTGTTGATTAGAATTTATCATTTGGAAATTAATATATATATTTATATATATTTATATTTATTTAAACTTTGTGTGTGCATGTGATAATAGAAGTGGACTGCTGGAAAGTGAAGTTGGCAAGCATGCTTTCGGTGGATTGAAAGCTGCCTTTGAAGCAGCAGAAAATAATAAAGAAAAAAAAAGGGCCACGGGCCTTGAAGAATGATGAGGCAGAAAATATTTAAAAGAAAGGCATCCAAGGCTGATTCGACAGGAGGATAGCACCGCAAGAAGCAGCGCCTATTTGAGGGGAAAGGCAGTTCAAGAAGAGGAGGGCGCCAATTAGAGAACAGGCGCAAGGGGAGGCGTGAGCCTCGGAGCCTGGGCGTCAGGGAGAGAATAAGAAAATAAAAATAAATCAGAGAGGGGGATAAAAAGGAGGCGGTGGGAGGAATACACAGCAAAAACAGACGCTGCCAAGTGGCACTCTCTCCGTCTCTCCCTATTCCTGGCTTTCAAGCTCACGGTTTTGCACAGAAATCAAGCAGCGCAGGGAGCTACCTTGTGGCTGCTTGAGAACCGAGAGACGCGGGCAGAAAAATAAAAGCAACAGGAGCCAATAGGGAGTACCGAGTGAAGAAACTGCTGGGAGTCAGCTCGAGGGCAGAAGGTACCTCAGGGATTCAGATGCAACTTGGCAGCCAGGGTCAGGCAGCAACACTCTGTGCACAGACAAACCCTTAATCCCCGTTTCGGTTTAATCCTCCAAACTCAGTTTTATTTTTGTTTTAATTTATAAATAATGTGTAATTAATTTGTGTTGGCTAGAGGATAATTCAAAACCATGATTATATTTGTAATTTGAATTGGTAATTTCAGTTGTGATTTCTGAGTTGTGATTTAATTTGCTTAACTGCTTGATTGATAACTTATTTGCGTATGTTAATTAAAGATGCATACTTAATTTACATGCATGAATTTGATGCTAGAATATAAGTGAATTTCACCTAATCGTTATGAACTTATATTCATGAGTAGTGAAGGTTGTTATCCACAATCGCGTTAAGTAAATTCTTGGCAGGAGTATCATGCTTTTCATAGTTACGAATGCCTCGTCAGTATTTATAGTTTTCACAAAGTTTAATGATCTTTGATTGTATCTCTATTGTGCTTTTCACGTAGGGGACTTTTAGAGAATGTGTTAAATTGTTGTATGCTGTTCATCCAATTTAATAACATAAGGAAAACTTGAAGATTAAAAAAGTGCTGTTCACGGTTAATCTGGAGTATTGAAATGTAACAACTTATTGAAAGAACAACTGAAGGTCAATTTAGATTGCATATGTGTCATGTGTGGAGAAAAACCCTCTAGCCAATCCGTCGTCCATCCATTCACTTTTATTTTATGTTTTTGTCAATTCTGTAATTTATTTAAGTTTAATTTACGTTTCGTCAAAAACCAAACCCCCCCCATTATTAAATTATATTATTTAGTTAGTTTTTACTATTTTTAATCTTTTAATTTAAATTTCCGTCAATTTTAATTCCTAGTGTCTAGATTGAGTTTATTTGTTAGTTTTATTTTGAGTTATTTTAGTTAAGTGTTTTTATTTTAGTTTAGTGTTTTAAACTTTGTTTTTACGTTTTTAAATTATTTTAGAGGTTTTAGCAAGCCCTCCTAATCCCCGGCCTAGAACGATACCCTACTTACATCTTTACTACAACTGTCAAAAAGAGGGTTAAATTTGTGCGGTTTAAAATCCCGTCATACGCACACAAATTAAACCCTCTTTTAAAAATTGTAGTATATGTATAAGTAGGGATCGTTTTGGACCGGGGATTAGGAGGGATTGTTAATCACTTGGATTTGACTCAAAAACGTAAAAACACAATATAAAACACCAAACTAGACTCAAAGAATGCAAAACGAAAGTTTAAAACACTAAGACAAACCAAAAGACTCAAAACAGCAAGAAAACACTCAAAACTGCCTTAAAACCACTTTCTGGGCAGTTTTGGACACTAAAGAAGATTTTGGACGAAAATACTTATAACTTTGACTCAAGACACTTTAAAAACACAAACTAAACACTTTCTAATTAATTTGACACTTCAAGACTGATAGGAGCATATTTATGCGACGTAGCTAGCTTGTTTTCGTGCATTTATGTTGCTTTTCCTTAGTTAGATTAGTGTTTAAAGTCATTTTCGTGCAATTTCAGATTCTAAGGTCAAAGTATGCAAAAAAGGTGCATTTTGGTGCGTTTTGGAGCGATTTTGGGCCTAAGATGGATAGGACATGTTTGGAGCTAAACGGAAGGATGAAATTGAAGTACAAATAAGCCAAGGAGCGAATGAAGAATGAAGAGTCAAAATTGGAAACCGAAGTTTCTAAGTTTGGAAGTTTCTTTTTTCGAAGGTTTCTATTTTCGAAGGTTTCCATTCTTGAAATGTTTCTATTCTTGGAATGGAAGTTTCCTAATCCTTCTTCACCAAAGTTTCAGCCACAAAAGGGTTCTAAAATATGTTGGGACATTCAATTAGTGGTTCTAGAAGCCTAAACTTCCCTAAAGGACCTTTGCCGCACATCCCTTGCACCTTCCTCTTCCTTGCCGCACAAGGACCCCTTTTCTTGCCTAAATTCTGAACATAAAGCACATACCTATTTTGTGCTAGTCCTTGCCGTTCAAAGAGGGTGATTTCCTACTTGTTTTGTGTCCTAAAAACATTCCTATTTCCTTCACAAATCTGCCACACAAGGGAGGGAGGTTCTTTCCTATTTTCTGGACATATTTCACATTCCTATTTTTGTTTCCCCTCTCCTTGCCGCCCAAGGCTCTCACCCCTTGCCTATTTTGTGTCCTAATTACATTCCTATTCTATTCTTTTCATCATTGCCGCACCATATACCCATTCCCTCTCCAAATTTCTGACCAAAGTTCCTACCTATTTTGTTTCACATATTTTGTATCCTATTCTATTTTCTTTTCTGATTTCTTTTCTTCCCTATTCAATTAGGGAGCCTAATTAGCTAAGTTTTAAGACCTTTCCTGAACCCTAAGCCGTGCCCTATATATATAAGTCCATTCATTCACCACAATGGAGTTTTACACACCCTAAACACATTCCACACCCTTGCCGTAGCCTCCCTTACATCCTCCATACTTTCTGATCATTCCACACCCCTTGCCGCACCATCCCTATACCCAAAACACATCCCCTTCATCCATACACATCAACCACACCCTTTAGGACTTGTGCCGCAGCAAGGTGGAGAAGTTTGGAGCGTTTTAGGTGTAATTCGTTTCATGTCTCTTATGTTTAATTTCTGTTTACTTTGCCTTGCTGTAATCATGAGTGGCTAAACCCCTAATTAGTTAGGGGAAAGTTTGAAGCCATGAACATGTTTGAGATATGAATTGATTCCTTCCAATTGTGATTTGTTAAGTTGTGATTGCAATTCAATTATCTGTTTTATTCATAACTGATTCATGCATGTTTATTGAGGATGCATACTTGGTTTTCATTCATGAATTAGATGCTAGATTATGAACGAGTTTCACCTAATCGTTATAAGTTCATATTCATGAGTAGTGAAGGTTGCTAATCACAACCGCGTTAATTGAATTCTTGTTAAGAGTATCATGCATTCATAGTTACAATTGCCTCGTCAACGCTTATGATTTTCATGGAACGTAATGATCTCTATTCGTACTTCTATTATGCAGTCATGTAGGGGACTTTTAGAGAATAATTTGGGTTGTCGCATGCAATCATCCAATTCAATGAGTAAAGGAAAATCTGAGGGTTAATTAGTGCATCACGGTTAACTTGGGGTGTTGGGCATCATAGTTTAGTGAAAAGCAATTGGAAAATCGATTCGTATACAAATATGTCATGTGTGGAGAATGGACCTCTAACTAATCCATCCATCATCTTATTTCTCAAATTTGTTTTACAATCTGTCTAGTTTCATACATCGCTTTGTTATTTCAATTTTCGTCAAAACCAAAACCCCCCTTTACTTTCTTGTTCTAAAGTGTTTAGAATCTGTTTTATTTATGTTTTAGAAGGTTTTGAATCAACCCAAAACCTTATTTCTGTCCAAAGTTGTGTTTGTGCTAGAAACTGCCTAGTTTGTGTTTTTAGGCAGTTTTGAGTGTTTTTAGTCCGTTTTGAGTCTTTTGAACTTGTTTTGAAGTCTTTGAGTCCTTTTGAACGTTTTTAACTTTGTTTTTATGTTTTTGAGTCAGTTTAGAGGTTTTAGCAATCCCTCCTAATCCCCGGTCCAGAACGATCCCTACTTGCATCCTTACTACAATTTGACAACAAGAGGGTTTTATTTGAGCATTTGATTTATTTCGCATCAAAGACAAAGGGGGAATTGGTTTTGACGAATTTGAAAACAAAACATAAACTTGTAAATCAAAACAGATTTTAAAACGAATTTGGTTTAAATGAATGGATGGAAAGGCTAGCAAGGGGGTTCTTCTCCACTGATGTCATACTTGCATACAAAACGATTTCCAATTGCTTTTCAATAAACCATGAATTCTCAACGCCCCAAGTTAATTAGGTTCGCTTAAATTAACCTTCAGATTTTCCTAAAGTTATTGAATTGGATGATTGCATACGACAACCCAAAGCATTCCCCACAAGTCCCCTACATGATTGCATAATAGAGATACAAGCAAGAATCATTAAGTTCTATGAAAACCATAAGCATTGACGAAGCACTCATTACTATGATTGCATGAAACTTATGCCAAGAATTTACCTAACTTGATTGAGATCATCAACCTTCACTACTTGTAAATATAAGTTTGTAACGATTAGGTGAAACTCCCTTATATTCTAGAATCAAATTCATGCATGCAAACTAAGTGTCGACCCTCAATCAACATACACAAATCAGTTTTTATACGAACGGATAAGTAAATTGAATTCACAACTTATGAAACGCAATTAGAGGTAATCAAATCATATAGCAAGCATGGACTTGGTTTCGAATTACCCCCCTAGCTAAGGGGGGATTTAGTTCCTCATGATAGCAATTAAACAAAGAAAACTAAATTGAAACATTAAAAACAAGGATAGACAACACCTAGAAAAGCTCCAGCGATTCAATGCTTTGAATGGCATTCACGACTCCAAACGGCACCTTCTCCTTCCTTCCTTGAATAATTGCGGCACAAGAGGGATTTTTGTGTGGATTTGTGGTGGTGGATGGATGTAGGTGAATTATGGTAGAGGGTGGTGTCCAAATGGTGCAGCAAAGGATGGTATTTATAGGCTGAAATTCGCAGCCCCTATGTAGCAAAGGAAAAGGATTTAAAGGCCTAATTTGTATAGGATAATAACACACAATCCTTGAAGGAAAAGGCTAAGGCTTTTAGAAACCAAGGGGGAAAGGAATAATCAGGTTTCTAGAAGTTCTAGAAAGGTTTGGGGCGTCACTTTTGTAGGACAAGGGATAAGGCCTTCTAGAAAGGTTGTTTTGTGGCTGATTCCTAGAAAAACAAGGGATAAGGTGTGGCAACTTTGTAGGAGAGGATAAGGGCTTCTAGAAACCTAATTTAAATGTACTCCAATCAGAAAATAAACCCTCATTGTCCCAGGAATTAAGTTTAGACAAGAATAGGATAAGATAAGGTTAGTTAAGATAGGATAAAGATTGGATAAGATAAGATAAGATAAGGTTGTTTGGATAATGTTTTGGATAATTCTCCTTCTTTTGAGCTGATTCCTTATCTTCTTTGACTTGAATTTATTTCTCCAACCTTGAAACATATTCCTAGCTCCATTTGGACTTCAAATTCGTCCATCTTCTTGCCCAAAGCTTGTGCAATCCATTCTAAGCCCAGATTTGCTCCAAAATGCTCCAAAATGCATCTTTTTGCCAACTTTGCTCCTTGGACCTAAAACACACACGAAAATGACTTTAAACACTATAATAAGCAATAAATAGCTAAGGAAATACACGAAAGCATACGAACTAAGTAGCATAAATATGCTCATATCAATGACATGTATGCAAACGACTCGATTTCCAGTTATTCTTTCATAGAATTATAAACGACATTGCCCCAAATTAACTGTGACATCACTAGCTAATTCTCATATTTTCCTTGTGTTATTGGATTGGATGGCATCATTCGACAACCCAAAGCATTCTTCAAAGGTTCCCTACATGACATCATAACAGAGATACGATCAAAGATCATGACGCTCAATGAAAATCATAAGCAACGACAAAGCACTTGTAACTATGACATCATGTCACTCATGCTAGGAATTGAACTTAACGCGATTGTGACTAGCAACATTCACTACATATGAATATCAGTTTGCAACGATTATGTGAAACAACCTTATACTCTAGCATCATATTTATGCATGCCAATTAAGTGTCGACCCCTAATTAACAAACACAAATAAGTTATTAATCGAATAGTTAAGCCAATTGCATTCACAATTCAAGAATTCATAACTGGAATTTATCAAATCAAATTGCACACATAGTCATGGCTTCGAAATCACCCCTAACCAATAGGGGTTTAGCCACTAATGTTCATAGCAAAACGAAAGGAAAACAGATTACACAATGAAATCATAAAACGAATTACACCTAGAATGCACCAACGATGAAGCTTGAACATCCAAGGCTCCTTCCTTCTTCCTTCTTACTGCGGCACACAAGTGGGTAAGTGTATGGATGGTGTTTAAGGTCAGAAACTATGGGAATTGGTGAAGGATGGGTGCGGCAAGGGGAGTGTGTGTGGTTTCTGCGTGAATTAGGATGAATGAATGGTGAATTGGTCCTCTTGCGGCTGCAACAAGGGTCTTTATTTAAAAGAAATTTGGAATTCAAACCCTAGGTCAATTAGGTAATGATAGGAGCATATTTATGCTACTTAGTTAGCTTGTTTTCTTGCACTTACGTAGTCAGTTATCGTTTATTATAGTGATTTAAGCTATTTTCGTGTATTTGTAGGTTCAAATGGCAAGTGAAGCAAGAAAGTGCGTTTTGGTGCATTTTAGAGCTAAATTGAGCTTAAATGGAGTACATGCATTTGGAGGACCATGGATGGACGAATTTGGAGCTAAAATGAGCTAAGGAGTGAATGAAGATGTGAAGAATGGAATTCAAGGCGAATGACGAATGAAGAGTCAAAAGTGGAAACCGAAGTTTCTAAGTTTGGAAGTTTCTAATTCTGAAGGTTTCCATTCTTGAAGAGTTTCTATTCTTGGAATGGAGATGTCCTAATCTTTTCTAGAAGGCCATTCTTGGGCCTATGTTCATGCCGCACCATATAAGCCCTTTTCCATCTTAGATTTCAGATTTAATTGGCCCTTTTCCTTGTGGATTTGGGTTAATTGCACCCTAAACCCTAGCCCATCACTTGTGCCGCACCTAATCCTTCTACCCTAGGCCTTAATTTCTGCTAAAGCCCATGCCTAATCTGATTTAACATAGGGTTTGCCATGCCTATATATAGCCACCTTAAGTGCCGCACCCTTTATCATTCATTCTCTCCCTCAAAACAATTCCATCCGCACCAATTCAGCCACCTTTCTTCTTTGCCGCAATCCCCCATTCACTTCAGCCACCATTCACTCACCCACACACCTTTGCCGCCACCTTTGGAGAGGATAAGAACTTGGGCCGTGCAACACCAAGGAAGGAGAAGGCTTGTGCATGCCATCTGCAACCATTGGGGAGTTTCCGAGTTCTTTCTTCCTTCGTTTCGTTTCTATGTTTAATCTAATTTGCTTTTCAATTATGTTAAACATGTGGAACTAATTTCTTTTTAGTTAGAGGCGAATTTGAAGCCATGAACATATGTTGGTTATGATTTGATTTACTCCAGTTATGAATTCATGAACTATGGATGTGGTTTACTTTTCTGTTTTGATTAAGAACTTGTTTATGTATGTGGGTTGAGGGTCGACACTTAATTTGCATGCCTTAACTTGATGCTAGGATATAAGGGAATTTCACCTAATCGTTATTAACTTATATTCATGAGTAGTAAAGATCGCTAGTCACGATTGTGTTTAGTAAACCCTAGGTTGGATTAACATGCGTATTCCATAGTTATGAATGCCTAGTCGATGTTTATGACTTCCATTGAACTTAATGATTCTTGTTGAATGTCTCTATCATGCGTATTCCATAGTTAGGGACTTTGATGAGGAATAATTTGGTTGCGATGCGTATTCCATCCAATTCAATGAATTTAGGGAAATCTGAGAATTAATTAGTTCAATACAATTAATTTGGGACATCGTCATTCATAAGTTTGTTGAAATCATAACTGGGAATCAAGTTATATGCATATGGTCATGTGTGGATAAGGAACCCTCTAACTAGTTTCTCCATCCATTCAATTCATCAAAATCTGTTTAGAATCTTGATGCGAAATAAATCAAACAATCAAATAAAACCCTCTTGTTGTCAGATTGTAGTAAGGATGCAAGTAGGGATCGTTCTGGACCGGGGATTAGGAGGGATTGCTAAAACCTCTAAACTGACTCAAAAACGTAAAAACAAAGTTTAAAACACTAAACTAGACTCAAAGAATACAAAACTAGAATTTAAAACACCAAAACAAACCAAAAACTCAAAACAGCAACCAAAAGACTCAAAACTGCCTTAAAAACACTTTCTGGGCAGTTTTGAACACAAAGCACCAAATTGGACGAATTTGGGTTTTACTTGACTCCAAAACCTTCTAAAACACAAACTAAACAGATTTTGACACTTTTAAAACAAGAAAGCAAAAGGGGGTTTTGGTTTTGACGAAAATTGAAATAACAAAACAAAGTATAAAACTAGGCAGATTGTAAAACCAATTTGGGAAATAAGATGAATGATGGACAAGCTAGAGGTTCTTTCTCCACACATGATATGTATGCAAACGAATTGATTCTCAGTTACTTTTCATTTAATTATGAATGACAATGCCCTAAATTAACCGTGACATCACTAGTTAATTCTCAGATTTTCCTTAAGTTATTAGATTGGATGACATCATTCGACAACCTAAAACATTCTCCAAAAGTCCTCTACATGACATCATAATAGAGATACATTCAAAGATCATTACGTTCAATGAAAATCATAAGCATTGACAAAGCACTTATAACTATGACATCATGTTATTCATGCTAGGAATTGAACTTAACGCGATCGTGACCAACGACCTTCACTACATATGAATATAAGCTTGTAACGATTATGTGAAACTCACTTATACTCTAGCATCATATTTATGCAAGATAATTAAGTGTCGACCCTCAATCAACAAGCACAAATAAGTTATCAATCCAACGGTTAAGCCAATTGCATTCAGAACCCAATAATCCATAACTGAAATTTATCAATTCAAATTACACACATAATCATGGCTTTGAAATCACCCCTAGCCGAGAGGGGCTTAGCCACTCATGTTCACAATAAGGCAAAGTAAACAGAATTTAAACATAAGAGACATGGAACGAATTACACCTAAAACGCTCCAATCTTCAAACTTCCAATCCTTCTTCTCCTTGCTGCAGCACAAGTGCTCAGGGTATGGTGGATGTGTATGGATGGAAGGGATATGTTTAGGGTAGAGGGGTAGTGCGGCAAGAGTGAAGGATGGACAGAAATTGTGAAGGACTTAGAGAGAGGTTGCGGCAAAGACTTAGAATGGTGTCTAGGGTGTGTAAAAACTGTCTTGTGGTGAATGAATGGACTTATATATATAGGGCACGGCTAGGGTTCAGGAAAGGTGTATAAAACTTAGCTAATTTGGTTCCCTAATTGAATAGGGAAGAAAAGAAATCAGAAAATCCAAATAGAATAGGTAAGAAAAGGTTTGACACAAAATAGGAAGTGTTTTAAGTCAGAAATTCAATGGAATAAAAGGGCAAGGTGCGGCAACCATAAAGAAATAGAATAGGAATGTATTTAGGTCCAGAAAATAGGTAAGGAAGGATGGCTTGGACAGCAAGGGAGTTAGGGAATAGGAAAGTACTTAAAGTTACAGAAAATATGAAAGAATAGGCATGTAAGGTGCGGCTGATTTGTATGGATGTAAAGGGAAGTAAATTGGAACACAAAATAGGTAAGGAATCCCTACCCCTTGCACGGCAAGGAAGAGAAGAAAAAGGGAATGTGTTTGTGCACAGAAATTAGGCAAGGGAGACTACCTTGTGCGGCAAGGAACAAGGACTCCAAAGAATGGTGCGGCAAGGGTCCTTTAGGGAAGTTCGGGGTTCTAGAACCACTAATTGAATGTCCCCACATATTTTAAAACCCTTTTGTGGCTGAAACTTTGGTGAAAAAGGATTAGGAAACTTCCATTCCAAGAATAGAAACCTTTCAAGAATGGAAACCTTCGAAAATGGAAACTTCCAAACTTAGAAACTTCCAAACTTAGAAACTTCGGTTTCCAAATTTGACTCTTCATTCTTCATTTGCCTTGAATTCCATTCTTCACATCCTCATTCGCTCCTTAGCTCATTTGCACTTCAATTCCATCACTCCAATTGGGTCCAAGCATGTCCTTTCCATCATAGGCCCAAAATCGCTCCAAAACGCACCAAAATGCACTTCTTTGCTCCAATTGCCCAATGAACCTAAAAACATACGAAAATGGCTTAAAGTACTAAAATAACTAAGTTCTAACAACGTAAATGCAAGGAAATAAGCTAGTTAAGTCGCATAAATATGCTCCTATCAAATCTGTTTTGTTTTCAAGTTTCTGTTTTAATTTTAAAATTTGTCAAAACCAATCCCCCCTTTATTTTAAAGTGTTAGATTAGTTAGAAATACATTTAGTTTGTGTTTTTAAGAGTCTTGAGTCAAGTTCCAACTTAATTTCGTCCAAATTTGTGTTTGTGCTCAAAACTGCCCAGAAAGTGATTCTAAGGCAGTTTTGAGTGTTTCTGGGCTGTTTTGAGTCTTTTGCTTTGCTTAAGTGTTTTAAACTCTAGTTTTGCATTCTTTGAGTCTAGTTTAGTGTTTTACATTGTGTTTTTACGTTTTTGAGTCAGTTTCACATTGATTACCATCCCTAGTTAATCCCCGGTCTAGAACGATCCCTATTTGCTCATATACTACAATTGTCATCCATAAGGTTTAATTTGTGTGTCAAGTTAATTTACACATCAAATTTTGGCGCCGTTGCCGGGGATTAGCAAAATTGCTAATCCCTTGTGTTTTTGCCGTGTGTTTTTAGTGTGATTTATCTAGTTTTCTTATTTTGTTTTGTTTTCTTGGTTTAGGTACTAGTGCATGACGCGGAGTTCTCAAACTTTGCATGCACATATCTTGGACTTTAACGACGATTTTTAACGTGATTTGAGAAGAAAGAGGAGGCATCCCGAACCTAGTGAACCTAGTTCAAGTTCAGCGGCCGAATCTGAGTTTGAAGACGTGGAAGAAGAAGTTATGGCAGCGGGCAATCTGACCTATAAAGAGCTCTCGGCCTCGGGGTTGGCCAATGCCGCACCATTATGCATTCAATACCCCGCGGCTGCCCTAGGCAAGACCGCTGAGTTCGAGTTGAAGTCAAGCTTGTTGCACCACATTCCAAAATTCCATGGGCTGTCCATGGAAGATCCCAACAAGCATCTGAAGGAGTTCGTGGTGGTTTGTTCGAGCATGACACCCGTCAACGTCGATGGGAACATTCTGATGATGAAGTCATTTCCATTCTCACTTTTGGAAAAGGCGAAGGATTGGCTTTACGAGTTAGCACCCGGAACGGTTACATCTTGGGATAGTATGAAAAGAGCTTTCTTGGAAAAGTTTTTCCCAACTTCAAGAGTCATTCTCTTGAGGAAACAGATTAGTGGCATCCAACAAAATCAAGGTGAATCGTTTCCTTCTTATTATGAACGTTTTAAATCACTTGTTGCTTCATGTCCACAACATCAAATGAAGGAGGAGCTGCTCATTCAATATTTCTATGAAGGACTCCTTCCCATGGAACGCCAAAGCTTGATGCCTCGGCGGGTGGTGCGTTGGTGGACAAGACTCCGGGGGCTGCAAAAGTTCTAATTGCCAACCGAGCACATAATGCACAACAATACGAAGGTGTTGGACAAAGAGACCCCCCACGGCCACAAGTGAATGAGGTAAGTTCTACGTCCGACATTCAATCGCAATTAGCTAACCTTACCTCTATTGTTGCTCAGTTGGCCGAGGGGATGAAGATACGTGGTCCAAGTGTTTGTGGCGTGTGCTCTATGCAAGGACATGCCAATGATCAATGCCCTCAATTGATTGAGAATGGAGGGTGGGAATCTGCCAATGCCGTGGGTTTTGGGAGCCAACATCAACCACTCCATGATCCATACTCAAACACCTACAATCCGGGGTGGAGGGACCATCCAAATTTCAAGTGGAGGGATCCTCAGCAACCCCAACAACAAGGAGGATTTAGGCAGCAACCACCGGGCTTTTATACAAAGCCATCCGTCCCCAATCAAACCCAATTGCAATCTACCCCAACAAACTCAGGTATGTCTTTGGATAATGATCAAATTTTTAAGTTACTTACTACTTTGACGCAGGAAGTACAAAATCAAAACAAAGAGAGGCAAATCCAAGACAAAAGGGTGGATAACTTGGAAAAGCAAGTGGGGCAAATAGCGGAATTCATGGGGCAGATTAGAGAACAATGCAAATTGCCGAGTTCAACTGTTATGAATCCTAAAGGAGGCTTTGAAACCGTCAATGCAATCATGTTGAGAAGAGGTACACAGGTTGGAGCCGAACCAAAATCATCCAAATCAAGTCACGATGAGGATGACAAGTTACTACAAGAAGAAGAAAAAGGAGCAAAACCCACGGCAATGGAGGATCCACCTTTGCCGCACCCATCTCATACTTCTAAGCCGTCCCAAACCACCAAGGTAAGTCCAAATTCAAATGTTTCTAGTACCATTCCATTGAATGTGCCCTTTCCTGGTAGGTTTTTGCAATCAAAGAAGGAGGAGGAAGGCAGTGACATTCTCGAGACTTTTAAGAAAGTCCAAGTCAATATCCCACTCATTGCCGCAATAAAGCAAATTCCGAAGTATGCGAAATTTTTGAAGAAGCTTTGTACATCAAGGAAGAGAATTCGGGACAAAGAAGTGGTCCAGGTAAGTGAGAATGTTTCAGCTGATTTACAAAGGAAATTACCCCCTAAATGCAAAGATCAGGGTAGTTTTACAATTCCTTGCGTTGTTGGAAATACTAGGTTTGAACAATGCATGTTAGACTTAGGAGCTTCAATTAACGTCATGCCATACTATATTTATGCATCTATGAACTTAGGCGAACTTAAAAATGATGGTGTAATTATTCAATTAGCCGATCGTTCAATGCATATCCAAAGGGTGTTTTGGAAGATGTCTTGGTGCAGGTTGGTCATTTGATTTTTCCAGCGGACTTTTATGTGCTTGACATGGAGGATTCACCCTATTCTACCCCATTGCCGATCCTCTTAGGGAGACCTTTCATGAAGACAGCCCAAACCAAGATTGATGTGGCTAAGGGAGCATTAACAATGGAGTTTGGTGGTGATATGATTAAGTTTAAAGTTCCTGAATCAGTTAAGAAACATAATGCTGTTCGTTCTTGTTTTGCCTCAGATGTGATTAAAAATTTGGGGCAGGAACATTCGTCCGCATCAATCAAGAAGGATGTACCTAAAATCACCATCGAAGAGGGGATTGGAGTGGAGCACAAGAAACATGTCGTTACGCCCAAAATACCAAATCTGGCCGAGAGCATCGCCTTTGCTGCCCCTTTTGAGTCTTCATCTAAATGCATTGGTAAGCCTCCTCCTCTAATTCCAATTCCTATTTCGACTAATAGGTTATTGCCTTATGTGGTGCAGGTACCAAATGGAATCCATGATAGTGGGAGTGCGTACTTTGGGAAGCCCAATGCCACAATCTGGGAGCATCACTATCCATTGCCATACATAGACCCAATGCATGAGTATTTCAAGGAGCATGTCATGGAGGATGTACCCTTCCATGCCGTGGACCCTGGGGGAGCTTAAACGGAGGTACCGTCCGGCTGGAAGACGTTAAAGCAAGCGCTTCTTGGGAGGCAACCCATGTGTTGAAACAAGAGAACGAAGGAACTTTCACTCCAAACCCAGATTTGCGTCCCTAACCTTTTTCTTTCTTGCTTATAATCTGCCATTTGTGTTATGTTTGCTAGTTGTGTTATTTGATTGTCTTTATGTACATCTATGTTTTAAACATTGAGGACAATGTTTGGTTTAAGTGTGGGGGTAAACAAGCTGTTTTTGCATGAAATTCGTAGGATTTTATCACCTTTCACTTATAATGTTGTTTCTCACTGTTTTAGGTGTTTTTAGTGTGTTTTGATGTGTTTTAGTGTCATATAACAGAAAAAAAATCGAAAAAGTTTGAAAAATACCAACAAGAGTCGTTTTTGTGTCTTAGGGTACCTTCTAACACAATGATGAGGATTTGGTTTTAAATTGCATTACTGTTTAAGTAAGTTACAAACATGGATGAAAGTTTGATATGCTCTTTGGTTTATGCTTAGTTGTAATTATAGTTCATGATTTCACATAAAATCAAAAGAAAAAAAAAAGTAGTTTTTGTAACATGCTTGAAGGAAGAAACTCAAACTAACGCTACAACCCTGAGAGACTTGAGCTTTTAACGTTCGTTGGAGAGTTAAGAATCTGTCCATTTGTTGTCTTCTAAAGTCGTTGCATGATCTCATTATTCTTTGCTTGGTTACTACTTAGAAGGCGTTTCATCATTTAGTTCCAAATACTAGAACTCATGCCCGTTTCATTCAAAGCATAAAATTGATTGCATAACACGTAACAAGATGAAGTTGTTTAGTGAACCCAGAGCCAAATAGCCGTACCCGATGGTCCTTTATTTTGTAGGTTTAAACCCCATTGGGTCGTGTTTAGCCTTTGTTCTTTGTTAACCCACGTTATCCTTACCTAGCCTAGAATAAGACCATCCATACCCTTGTTCTTAAAGCATAGTGAACATGACTCAAAATGAATTCCTTTTGATTGTTCTTTTGCAGAAAAACAAGTGTGGGGGAAGGAATTTATGTGTGTGAAATTGTGCCAAAAACATGAATTGGGCACGAGAAAAGAAAAACAAAAGAAAAATGTGAAAAGAATGAAAAAGAGTTCAAAATAAGTGAGAAAGAACTCACAAGTGTTGGTTGTTGAAGAAAGGGTCCAAAAAGTTGAATTAGACCCTAAGTATTGAGTATTTTACCCCCTTGTGTGTCTAAGTGATTTTGCTGCACTCAAAAGTGAATTCTAAGTGTCAATTTCATTATTTGTTTACTATCGCTTTAAGAACTTTCGTTTATCCTTAACTTTTCTTTGTTAGCCAATACCCCTTAGCCTCGTTACAACCCTTAACTTCTATCTTGAGTGTTATGTATTTCAATATATGGAGTTTGGGATTGGTATGAGCATATGGTGTCCCTGGTTCTCGCATCTAAGTAGTAGAATTCCGTTCATGAGATCATATCCATACATGCTTAATAATTCCAGAAAAGTGTTTTCTTTGTTATAACGTATGTGAGTGTTCGTTTTCATGATTACATCAATCTTCTCACATATACCTAGTGTAGGGAGTGTAGTTAGAAAATCTGTGTGAAAATAAGAGTGTATCCGGTAAGGAATTGAGTGGATTCTCTAAGGCATGTTACTACGTCCATAATGTTGTTTTAAACGGTTAAATGTGAGCTAGTGAATGGTAACTATGGTTAAGTGTATGCTCAAGAGTAGGGATGACTAAAATCTGTGGGAATAATGATCTTTGGCATGTTATGTACCATTGGAAATCCCTGAGGTGAACGTTGGAAGGTTTAAGTTATGTTTTGTGTCTTGGTTTTGCTCGAGGACTAGCAAAAGCTAAGTGTGGGGGAATTTGATAGGAGCATATTTCTGCTACTTAGTTAGCTTGTTTTCTTGCACTTACGTAGTCAGTTATCGTTTATTATAGAGATTTAAGCTATTTTCGTGTATTTGTAGGTTCAAATGGCAAGTGAAGCAAGAAAGTGCGTTTTGGTGCATTTTAGAGCTAAATTGAGCTTAAATGGAGTACATGCATTTGGAGGACCATGGATGGACGAATTTGGAGCTAAAATGAGCTAAGGAGTGAATGAAGATGGTAAGAATGGAATTCAAGACGAATGACGAATGAAGAGTCAAAAGTGGAAACCGAAGTTTCTAAGTTTCTCATGCCGCACCATATAAGCCCTTTTCCATCTTGGATTTCAGATTTAATTGGCCCTTTTCCTTGTGGATTTGGGTTAATTGCACCCTAAACCCTAGCCCATCACTTGTGCCGCACCTAATCCTTCTAGAACCTCCTTTTGCCTTGCCTTGCAAGGCATTTTCCTACCCCTAGGCCTTAATTTCTGCTAAAGCTCATGCCTAATCTGATTTAACCTAGGGTTTGCCATGCCTATATATAGCCACCTTAAGTGCCGCACGCTTTATCATTCATTCTCTCCCTCAAAACAATTCCATCCGCACCAATTCAGCCACCTTTCTTCTTTGCCGCAATCCCCCATTCACTTCAGCCACCATTCACTTACCCACACACCTTTGCCACCACCTTTGGAGAGGATAAGAACTTGAGCCGTGCAACACCAAGGAAGGAGAAGGCTTGTGCATGCCATCTGCAACCATTGAGGAGTTTCCGAGTTCTTTCTTCCTTCGTTTAGTTTCTATGTTTAATCTAATTTGCTTTTCAATTATGTTAAACATGTGGAACTAATTTCTTTTTAGTTAGAGGCGAATTTGAAGCCATGAACATATGTTGGTTATGATTTGATTTACTCCAGTTATGAATTCATGAACTATGGATGTGGTTTACTTTTCTGTTTTGATTAAGAACTTGTTTATGTATGTGGGTTGAGGGTCGACACTAAATTTGCATGCCTAAACTTGATGCAAGGATATAAGGGAATTTCACCTAATCGTTATTAACTTATATTCATGAGTAGTAAAGATCGCTAGTCACGATTGTGTTTAGTAAACCCTAGGTTGGATTAACATGCATATTCCATAGTTATGAATGCCTAGTCGTTGTTTATGACTTCCATTGAACTTAATGATTCTTGTTGAATGTCTCTATCATGCGTATTCCATAGTTAGGGACTTTGATGAGGAATAATTTGGTTGCGATGCGTATTCCATTCAATTCAATGAATTTAGGGAAATCTGAGAATTAATTAGTTCAATACAATTAATTTGGGACATCGTCATTCATAAGTTTGTTGAAATCATAACTGGGAATCAAGTTATATGCATATGTTCATGTGTGGATAAGGAACCCTCTAACTAGTTTCTCCATCCATTCAATTCATCAAAATCTGTTTAGAATCTGTTTTGTTTTCAAGTTTCTGTTTTAATTTTAAAATTCGTCAAAACCAATGCCCCCTTTATTTTAAAGTGTTAGATTAGTTAGAATTACATTTAGTTTGTGTTTTTAAGAGTCTTGAGTCAAGTTACAACTTAATTTCGTCCAAATTTGTGTTTGTGCTCAAAACTGCCCAGAAAGTGATTCTAAGGCAGTTTTGAGTGTTTCTGGGTTGTTTTGAGTCTTTTTCTTTGCTTAAGTGTTTTAAACTCTAGTTTTGCATTCTTTGAGTCTAGTTTAGTGTTTTACATTGTGTTTTTACGTTTTTGAGTCAGTTTCACATTGATTAGCATCCCTAGTTAATCCCCGGTCTAGAACGATCCGTATTTGCTCATATACTACAATTGTCATCCATAGGGTTTAATTTGTGTGTGAAGTTAATTTACACATCAGGTAATCAGAAATTAAGTCCAAGGCTTTTTGAAAATAGGAAACAAATCAGAAATTTTAAAGGAAATAAACTAGAAGGTGCGGCAAGGAATTAAAACACAAAAGGAATGTGTTTTAATTCAGAAAATAGGAAAGAATCACTCTCCCTTGCACGGCAAGGAAGAGGAAAGGGTTAGGGGGTGCGGCTGGGATTTTAAGGAAGGGTTTGTGACCTAAAACTAAAGGGAAAAGGATTAGGAAAGTAGGAAACTAGGAAAAAGGAAGGGGAAAGGTGCGGCAAGGATTGAAGGGTGTTCTAGGGCCTTTGTTTTGTGTCCTAAAATGCATATAAGGCCTTCAAAGTGGCTGGAAATTAAGGACTTTTAGGTTTAGGAAAGGTCAACCAAAATAGAAAACCTTGGCTTAACTTTCCTACTTCAAGTAGGAATCCTTGTTGGATTAGGAATCCTCATTCTTCTAGGAATCCTCTTTTGATTAGGAATCCTTCGTCAATTAGGAATCCTCTTTTGATTAGGAATCCTTCTTCAATTAGGAATCCTCATGTGAGTAGGAATCCTCATGTGATTAGGAAACCTAACACCTTCAAATCTTCAATTTCGTCCAATCCTTTGGCTCCAAGCATACATTCATTCCAAGCTCCAATTTGCTCCAAAAGGCTCCAAAAATGCATCTTTTTGTATTCTTTGCCCTTAAAACCTGAAAACGCATAAAACTAGCTTAAAAGACTACTTTAACTAAGGAAACACAACATAAATGCATAAGAACTAGCTAACTAAGGCGCATAAATATGCTCCTATCAATTTACTCTTTGGTTTATGCTTGGTTGTGGTTATAACTTATGAATTCACATGTAATCATAAAAGAAAAATCAGTTTTTGTAACATGCTTGAAGGAAGGAACTCAAACTAACGCTATAACCTTGTGAGACTTGAGCCTAGACGTTTATTTGGTGAGTTAATAAATCTGTGCATTGTTGTTTTCTAAAGTCGTTGCATGATCTCATTATTCTTTGCTTGGTTGCTACTTAGAAGGCGTTTCATCATTTAGTTCCAAACACTAGAACTCATGCCTAATTCATTCAAAACATGTCATTGATGTGCATAACACATATTCAAGATAAAGTTGTGTAGTGACCACCATAGCAAAATTGCTGTGATCCCCAAGTTCATTTGTTTTGTAGGATTTAACCCCGTTGAGCCTTGTGTAGCCTATTTTCTTTGTTAACCCACATTATCCTCACCTAGCCTAGATTAGGACCATCCATACCTTTGTTCTTGAAGCATAGTAACGCATGACTCAATATGAATTCCTTTTGATCATTATTGGCAGAAAACAAGTGTGGGGGAAGTGAGTTTTGTTGTGGGTGTGCCAAAGTCTTGAATGAGGCACGGAAAAGAAAAGAAAAAAAAACCATAAAAAAAAAAGAGGAAAAAAAATTTCGTGGAAAATAAAAAGAAAAAAAAGAAAAGTTGTGAAAAGAATGAAAAAGGAGTTGAAAAGATGTGAAAAGAGTTCTGAAGTGTTGTTTGTTGAAGGAAGGGTCCAAAACATTGAATTCGGCCCTAATTGTTGATAGGGGCATATTTATGCACCTTAGTTTGGCTTGTTCTTGTGCATTTACATTGTTTTCCTTAGTTAAAGTAGTCTTTTAAGCTAGTTTTATGTATTTTCAGGTTTTAAGGGCAAAGTATGCAAAAGGATGCATTTTGGAGCAATTTAGAGCTTGGAATGGATATCATATGTTTGGAGCCATGAGGATGGACGAAATTGAAGACTTGAAGATGATGATTCCTACTTGAGCAAGGTTTCCTAGTTGGAGTAGGAAAATCCCTAATGGAAGATGGAATCCTAGTTGAATTAGGATTCCAAGTTGAAATTGGTTTCCTAGTTGAATTAGGATTCCTAGAAGATTGAGGTTCCCTACTCAAACAAGGTTCCTACTTGAAGTAGGAAAGTGATAGGAGCATATTTATGCTACTTAGTTAGCTTGTTTTCTTGCACTTACGTAGTTAGTTATAGTTTATTATAGTGATTTAAGCTATTTTCGTGTATTTGTAGGTTCAAATGGCAAGTGAAGCAAGAAAGTACGTTTTGGTGCGTTTTATAGCTAAATTGAGCTTAAATGGAGTACATGCATATGGAGCACCATGGATGGACGAATTTGGAGCTAAAATGAGCTAAGGAGTGAATGAAGATGTGAAGAATGGAATTCAAGGCGAATAACGAATGAAGAGTCAAAAGTGGAAATCGAAGTTTCTAAGTTTGGAAGCTTCTAATTTCGAAGGTTTCCATTCGTGAAGAGTTTCTATTCTTGGAACGGAAGTTTCCTAATCTTTTCTAGAAGCCTTATCTCAGCCCTATAAGGATGCCGCACCTTCTAGGCCCTTTTCCTTGTGGATTTGGGCTATACAAATCCTTTTATAGAACAAAATGGGCCAAAACCCTTTTTCCTTGTGGATTTCCACCTTGTGCCGCACCTAGGGCCTTTTAGAACCATTTTCCCTTGCCTTGCAAGGCATTCCTTGGGCCTTATCATCTCAGCCACATCTAAACCCTCCTAGCCCACCTTGTGCCGCACCTAAATCCTTCTAGAACCTCATTTTTCCTTCCCTTGCAAGGCATTCTTTTACCCTAGGCTTTAATTTCTGCTAAAGCCCAAGCCTAATCTGATTTAACCTAGGGTTTGCCACACCTATATATATGTGTGCTAAGTGTGCCGCAAGTTTTATCATTCATTCACCTAATTTTCGTCCATTAATCCAGCCACACCATTCTACACATCCTAAAATCCCAGAAACACAATTCCAGCCACTCTTCTCCCTTTGCCGCAACCTTCCATCCAAGCAACCATTCATCCACCATAGCCACACCTTCCCACCACCATAGACACCTTGTGCCGCCATCTTTGGAGGTGAGGAAGAGTGCACCGTGCAGTCTAAAAGGGAGGAGAAGGCTCACGCAAGCAATCTGCCACCATTGGAGTGTTTGGAGTTCTTTCTTTTCTTGTTTCTGGTTTCATGTTTAATTTAATTCGTTTTTCAATTATGTTAAACATGTGGAACTAATTTCTTTATAGTTAGAGGCGAATTTGAAGCCATGGACATATGTTGGTTATGATTTGATTTACTCCAGTTATGAATTCATGAACTTTGGATGTGGTTTACTTTTCTGTTTTGATTAAGAACTTGTTTATGTATGTGGGTTGAGGGTCGACACTAAATTTGCATGCCTAAACTTGATGCTAGGATATAAGGGAATTTCACCTAATCGTTATGAACTTATATTCATGAGTAGTAAAGATCGCTAGTCACGATTGTGTTTAGTAAACCCTAGGTTGGATTAACATGCGTATTCCATAGTTATGAATGCCTAGTCGATGTTTATGATTTCCATTGAACTTAATGATTCTTGTTGAATGTCTCTATCATGCGTATTCCATAGTTAGGGACTTTAATGAGGAATAATTTGGTTGTGATGCGTATTCCGTCCAATTCAATGAATCTAGGGAAATCTGATAATTAATTAGTTCAATACAATTAATTTGGGGCATCGTCATTCATAAGTTTGTTGAAATTATAACTGGGAATCAAATTATATGCATATGTTCATGTGTGGATAAGGACCCCTCTAACTAGTTTCTCACCATTCTATTTCATCCAAATCTGTCTTCTTTGAAGTTTGTTACAAGATTCTGTTTTAATTTCAATTTCGGCCAAACCAATCCCCCATTTATTTTAAAGTGTTGGATTAGTTAGAAAACAATTTAGTTTGTGTTTTTAAGAGTCTTGAGTCTAGTTGTAACTCAATTTCGTCCAAATTAGTGTTTGTGTTCAAAACTGCCCAGAAAGTGATTCTAAGGCAGTTTTGAGTGTGTTTGTGCTGTTTTGAGTCTTTTGATTTGTGTTAGTGTTTTAAACATTAGTTTTGAATTCTTTGTGTCTAGTTTAGTGTTTTACATTGTGTTTTTACGTTTTTGAATCATATTCACATTGGTTAGCATCCCTAGTTAACGATCCCTATTTGCTCTTATACTACAATTGTCATCCATAGGGTTTAATTTGTGTGTCAAGTTAATTTTCACATCAAATTTTGGCGCCGTTGCCAGGGATTAGCAAAATTGCTAATCCCTTGTGTTTGCCGTGTGTCTTAGTGTAATTTATCTAGTTTTCTTGTTTTGTTTTCTTGGTTTAGGTACTAGTGCATGACGCGGAGTTCTCAAACTGTGCATGCACATATCTTGGACTTTAATGACGATTTTGAACGTGATTTGAGAAGAAAGAGGAGGCATCCCGAACCTAGTGAACCTAGTTCAAGTTCAGAGGCCGAATTTGAATTTGAAAACGTAGAAGAAGTTATGGCAGTGGACAATCGGACCATTAAAGAGCTCTCGGCCTCGGAGTTGGCCAATGCCGCACCATTATGCATTCAATACCCCGCAGCTGCCCTAGGCAAGACCGATGAGTTCTAGTTGAAGTCAAGCTTGTTGCACCACATACCAAAATACCATGGGCTGTCCATGGAAGATCCCAACAAGCATCTCAAGGAGTTCGAGGTGGTGTGTTCGAGCATGACACCCGTCAATGTCGATGGGAACATTCTGATGATGAAGTCTTTTCCATTCTCACTTTTGGAAAAGGCTAAGGATTGGCTCTACGAGTTAGCACCCGGAACGGTTACATCTTGGGATAGTATGAAAAGAGCATTTTTGGAGAAGTTTTTCCCAACTTCAAGAGTCATTCTCTTGATAAAATGGATTAGTGGCATCCAACAAAATCAAGGTGAATCGTTTCCATCTTATTATGAACGTTTTAAATCACTTGTTGCTTCATGCCCACATCATCAAATGAAGGAGGAGCTGCTCATTCAATATTTCTACGAAGGACTCCTTCCCATGGAACGCCAAATGCTAGATGCCTCTGCGGGAGGTGCGTTGGTGGACAAGACTCCGAGGGCTGCAAAAGTTCTAATTGCCAACCGAGCACATAATGCACAACAATACGAAGGTGTTGGACAAAGAGACCCCCCACGACCACAAGTGAATGAGGTAAGTTCTACGTCCGACATTCAATCCCAATTAGCTAACCTTACCTCTATTGTTTCTCAGTTGGTCGAAGGGATGAAGATACGTGGTTCAAGTGTTTGTGGCGTGTGCTCTATGCAAGGACATGCCAATGATCAATGCCCTCAATTGATTGAGAATGGAGGGTGGGAATCTACCAGTGCCGTGGGTTTTGGGAGGCAAAATCAACCACGCCATGATCCATACTCAAACACCTACAATCCGGGGTGGAGGGACCATCCAAATTTCAAGTGGAGGGATCCTCAACAACCCCAACTACAAGGAGGATTTAGGCAGCAACCACCGGGCTTTTATACAAAGCCATTAGTCCCCAATCAAACCCAATTGCAATATGCCCCAACAAACTCAGGTATGTCTTTGGATAATGATCAAATTGTTAAGTTACTTACTACTTTGACGCATGAAGTACAAAATCAAAACAAAGAGAGGCAAATCAAGACAAAATGGTGGATAACTTGGAAAAACAAGTGGGGAAAATAGCGGAATTCATAGGGCAGATTAGAGAACAAGGCAAATTGCCTAGTTCAACTGTTATGAATCCTAAAGGCAGCTTTGAAACCGTCAATGCAATCATGTTGAGAAGTGGTACACACGTTGGAGCCGAACCAAAATCATCCCAATCAAGTCACGATGAGGATGAAAAGTTGCTGCAAGATGAAGCCCAGGGAGAAAAACCCACGGCATTCAAGGATCCATGTGTGCCGCAACCATCTAACACTTCTAAGTCGTCCCCAACCACCAAGGTAAGTCCAAATTCGACTTTTACTAATTCCATTCCGCTAAATGTGCCCTTTCCTGGCAGGTTTAGGCAATCAAGGAAGGAGGAAGAGGACAATGACATTCTAGAGGCCTTTAAGAAAGTCCAAATCAATATCCCGCTCATTGCTGCAATAAAGCAAATTCCAAAGTATGCGAAATTTTTGAAGAAGCTTTGTACATCAAGGAAGAGAGTTCGGGAAAAAGAAGTGGTCCAAGTAAGTGAGAATGTTTCAGCTATTTTACAAAGGACATTACCCCCTAAATGCAAAGACCCGGGTAGCTTTACGATTCCTTGTGTTATTGGCAATACAAGATTCGAACATGCCATGTTAGACTTAGGTACATCCATTAATGTCATGCCATATTCTGTTTATGCATCTATGAATCTAGGAGATCTTAAAAATGATGGCGTTATCATTCAATTAGCCGATCGTTCTAATGCCTATCCAAAAGGAGTTTTGGAAGATGTTTTGGTGCAGGTGGATCACCTAATATTCCCAGTTGATTTCTACGTGCTTGAGATGGAGGACTCGGGCCACTCTCCACCCATGCCACTCTTACTTGGACAACCTTTCATGAAGACAGCCCAAACCAAGATTGATGTGGCCAATGGAGCCTTAACAATGGAGTTTGGTGGTGATATGATTAAATTCAAAGTTCCTGAATCTGTTAAGAATCCTAAAGATGTTCGTTCTTGATTTTCCATAAATGTGATTAAAAATGTGGAGCAGGAACATTCATCCACACCAATCAAGATGGAGGAGCCTAGAAGCATCATCGAAGAGGGGATTGGAGTTGAGCATAAGAAACATGCCGAGAACACCACCTTTGCTACCCCTTTTGAGTCTTCATCTAAATGCATTGGTAAGCCTCCTCCTCTAATTCCAATTCCTATTTCGACTAATCGGTTATTACCTTCTGTGGTGCAGGCACCAAATCGAATCCGTGAGAGTGGGAGTGATTACTTTGACCTTGGGAAGCTCAATGCCACAATCTGGGAGCATCATTATCCACTGCCATACATAGACCCAATGCATGAGTATTTCAAGGAGCATGACATGGAGGATGTACCCTTCCATGCCGTGGACCCTGGGGGAGCTTAAACGGAGGTACCGTCCGGCTGGAAGCCGTTAAAGCAAGCGCTTCTTGGGAGGCAACCCATGTGTTGAAACACGAGAAGAAGGAACTTTCACTCCGAACCCAGATTTGCGTCCCTCACCTATCTCCTAATTGCTTATACTCTGTCATTTGCGTTATGTTTGCTAGTTGTGTTATTTGATTGTTTTTGTGTTAATCTATGTTTGAAACATTGAGGACAATGTTTGGTTTAAGTGTGGGGGGGTAAACAAGCTGTTTTTTGCATGAAATTCGTAGGATTTTATCACCTATCACTTATAATGTTGTTTCTCACTGTTTTAAGTGTTTTTAGTGTGTTTTAATGTGTTTTAGTGTCATATAACAGAAAAACAAAGAAAAAATCGAAAAAAGTTTGAAAAATACCAAAAAGAGTCGTTTTTGAGTCGTTTTTGTGTCTTAGGGTACCTTCCAACACAATGATGAGGATTTGGTTTTTAATTGCATAACTGTTGAAGAAAGTTACAAACATGGATGAACGTTTGATATGCTCTTTGGTTTATGCTTAGTTGTAATTATAGTTCATGAATTCACATGTAATCAAAAGGAAAAAGTAGTTTTTGTAGCATGCTTGAAGGAAGAAACTCAAACTAACGCTACAACCCTGAGAGACTTGAGCTTTTAACGTTCTTTGGAGAGTTAATAATCTGTGCATTTGATTGTCTTCTAAAGTCGTTGCATGATCTCATTATTCTTTGCTTGGTTACTACTTAGAAGGCATTTCATCATTTAGTTCCAAATACTAGAACTCATACCCGTTTCATTCAAAGCATAAAAATTGATTAGCATAACACATAACAAGATGAAGTTGTTTAGTAAACCAAGAGCCAAATAGCCGTACCCCATGTTCATTTGTTTTGTAGGTTTAAACCCCGTTGAGCCTTGTTTAGCCTATATTCTTTGTTAACCCACATTATCCTTACCTAGCCTAGAATAGGACCATCCATACCCTCTTTCTTGAAGCATAGCGAACATGACTTAAAATGAATTCCTTTTGATTGTTCTTGTGCAGAAAAACAAGTGTGGGGGAAGGGATTTATATGTGTGATTTTGTGCCAAAAACATGAATTGGGCACGAGAAAAGGAAAAGAAAAAAAAATATGTGAAAAGAATGAAAAAGAGTTCAAAATAAGTGAGAAAGAACTCACAAGTGTTGGTTGTTGAAGAAAGGGGTCCAAAAAGTTGAATTAGACCCTAAGTATTGTGTATTTCACCCCCGTGTGTGTCTAAGTGATTTTCTGCACTCAAAAGTGAATTCTAAGTGTCAATTTCATTACTTCGTTTGCTATCGCTTTAAGAACTTTTGTTTATCCTTAACCTTTCTTTGTTAGCCAATACCCTTAGCCCCGTTACAACCCTTAACTTCTATCTTGAGTGTTATATGTTTCAATATGTGGAGTTTGGGATTGGTTTGAGCATATGGCATCCCTGGTTCTCGTATCTAAGTAGTAGCATTCCGTTCATGAGATCATATCGAAACATGTTTAATAATTGCAGAGACGTGCTTCCTTTGATATACCGTATGTGAGTGTTCGTTTTCATAATTACATCAATCTTCTCACATATATCTAGTGTAGGGAGTGTGGTTAGAAAATCCGTGTGAAAATAAGAGTGTATCCGGTAAGGAATTGAGTGGATTCTCTAAGGCATGTTACTACGTCAAAATATTGTTTTAAACGATTAAATGGGAGCTAGTGAATGGCAATTATGGTTAAGTATATGCTCAAGAGTAGGGATGACTAAAATCTATGGGAATAATGATCTTTGGCATGTTGTGTACCATTGGAAATCCCTGAGGCAAACGTTGGAAGGCTAAGTTATGTTGTGTGTCTTTGTTTTGCTCGAGGACTAGCAAAAGCTAAGTGTGGGGGAATTTGATAGAAGCATATTTATGCTACTTAGTTAGCTTGTTTTCTTGCACTTACGTAGTTAGTTATCGTTTATTATAGTGATTTAAGCTATTTTTGTGTATTTGTAGGTTCAAATGGCAAGTGAAGCAAGAAAGTGCGTTTTGGTGCGTTTTAGAGCTAAATTGAGCTTAAATGGAGTACATGCATATGGAGCACCATGGATGGACGAATTTGGAGCTAAAATGAGCTAAGGAGTGAATGAAGATGTGAAGAATGGAATTCAAGGCGAATAACGAATGAAGAGTCAAAAGTGGAAACCAAAGTTTCTAAGTTTGGAAGTTTCTAATTTCGAAGGTTTCCATTCGTGATGAGATTCTATTCTTGGAACGGAAGTTTCCTAATCTTTTCTAGAAGCCTTATCTCAGCCCTATAAGGATGCCGCACCTTCTAGGCCCTTTTCCTTGTGGATTTGGGCTATATGATAGGTGATCGGATCATATTTATACATATTTTTATATCAAATTCACTCGTCTTTTCTTAGTTAGTTCGTTATATTTTGAGCTATTTACGTTGATTTCGTGTTTTATAAGATTTATCAAGAAAAGAAAATAAAAATAGAATAAGTGAAAGTGTTAAGTAATTAATTCATCTAAACTTTATTGTCTGTTGAATTTTACTTATCATTTAGAAAATAATATATATATATATATATTTATATTTATTTATATATATATATATATATTTATATATATAATATAACATGTGCTTTCGGTGGCAGCACTAAGAACAGGAGTTTTTCAAAGGACAGAATAATTGAAGGGCACTGGGAGATTAAATGAAGTCTGAAGGTAGGCGCCCATTAAGCTCGGACAGAATGATTAAAAAGAAGAATGGGAGCTGCAATTGGCAGCTAAAGAAAGAATAAATAAAACAATACAAGTCGGTGAGCCTAGCTTTGGACAGATGCCATTACGAAGCAGGGGGGCTAATAAGAGAGCTCTGGAGAGAGGGAGGATAGGCTCCTGGGGAGCGGAATAGAAGAAAATAAATAAAAACAGAGGAGGAGATAGAGTCAGAAAAAGCCTTGGGCTTTGGGAGGACTGAAAAGCAGCTACGGAGGGCCTTAAAAAGAAAAGAGGGGGAGTCTTGAAAGCTGCCATAGGCAGCCAATAGAAAGAAAAGGGCAGGAACTGCACAGTGGACTGGGAGCCTGGGAGCGCAACTGCCAGCTGGGCAGCAAGCCACACGGAACCAGCCATTTGGCAGGCCTCGGGACGATTTTGGAAAAGCAGATCAAAGCTGCCTTAGCAGCTCGCGGTACAGACGTGCAGAAATCAAAGACCCACGGAGCACAGTATCACAGTGCACAGACAATCCTATTTCATCCCTATTTCGGTTTATCCCCTCCAACTTAATGTTTTTAATTTATAAATAATGTGTAATTAATTATATTGGCTAGAGGTTAATTCGAAACTATGATTATATTTGTAATTTGAATTGGTAACTTCAGTTGTGATTTCTGAGTTGTGATTTAATTTGTTTAACTGTTTGATTAATAACTTATTTATGTTTGTCGATTAAGAATGCAAACTTAATTTACATGCATGAATTTGATGCTAGAATATAAGTGAATTTCACCTAATCGTTATGAACTTATATTCATGAGTAGTGAAGGTTGCTAGTCACAATCGCGTTAAGTAAATTCTTGGCATAAGTTTCATGCAATTCATAGTAATAAGTGCCTCGTCAATGCTTATGGTTTTCATAGAACTTAATGATTCTCGCTTGTATCTCTATTATGCAATTCATGTAGGGAACTTGTGGGGAATGTTTTGGGTTGTCGTATGCAATCATCCAATCCATTAACTTAAGGAAAATCTGAGAATTAATTTAAGCGTACCTAATTAATTTGGGGTGTTGAAATTCACAACTTATTGAAAGAACAACTGAAAATCAATTTAGGTTGCATTTGTGTCATGTGTGGAGAAGAACCCTCTAGCCAATCCGTTATCTATCCGTTCACTTTTATTTTATGTTTTTGTCAATTTTGTAATTTATTTAAGTTTAATTTACGTTTCATCCAAACCAAACCCCCCATTATTATATTATATTATTTAGTTAGTTTTTATTATTTTTAATCTTTTAATTTAAATTTTGTCCAATTAATTTCCTAGTGTCTATTTTAAATTGTTTTCATTATTTTGAGTCATTTTTAGTGTGTTTCGAGTTTTTAGCTTAGTTTGTATTTTCTAGAGTCTTGAGTTGTTTTGAGTCTTTTGATTTGTTTTAGTTTATTTGTTAGTTTTATTTTGAGTTATTTTAGTTAAGTGTTTTTATTTTAGTTTAGTGTTTTAAACTTTGTTTTTACGTTTTTAAATTATTGAAGAGGTTTTAGCAAGCCCTCCTAATCCCCGGCCTAGAACGATACCCTACTTATACCTATACTACGATTGACAAAAGAGGGTTTAATTTGCGTGCTTATATATTTCGCACCAAATTTTTGGCGCCGTTGCCGGGGATTAGTAAATTTGCTAATCCCTTTATTTTTTGTTTGTGTTTATTTTATTTTATTTTATTTTATCTTTATTTTCTTGTTTGTGTTTATTTTTTTTACTTTTGATATTTGATTTAGTTTTCGTTCTTTAATTTTAGGTACTAGAGAAGTAAGATATGGATTTTGCTAGTATTCAAGCTCAATTGGCAAATCTTACTTCTCAATTGTCACAGTATGCCGATCAGACCTCAATGCCAAGTGTCCCTACACTTGATGTGCCCTATGGGCAAGGTTATCAGACTCATCAATATCCTCAATTTTCTTCATATGACGATGATTGGGGATATCAAAGCCACAGCCAATCAAGGGGCAATATGTATTCCAACGCTTGCAATTCGGATTGGAGAGGTTATTCAAATCAGACGTGGGATGAACCTCAACAATTTCAACAAAGTGGATATTGGCAGCAAGATGATTTCTATTCAAGACCTATGCAGCCACCACAACAATTTGCCCAATTCGATTCAGGTACATCTCTGGATAATGATACATTTAATAAGTTACTCACTTCTTTGAATCAGGGAGTGGAAAATCGAATCCAGGAGATGCAAGACCGGACCAACAGAGCGGACGAATTGGAGAGGCAAGTTGGGGAGATTATGGAGATCATGGCCGAGATTCAAAATCAAAGTGAACTTTCCAACTCACCTATTGAAAATTCAATGGCGGAAGTTGAAATCGATGAAGCCATCTCTTTGGAAGGTGACGTGGAGGATGAAGTTAACTTGGACGAATCGCCGCTGCAAGCAGAAGAGGAAGAGGACGACCTGGGCAGTTTAGAAGAATTCTTGTCTCAAACCCCTGAAGTCCCTATGTTGTCCAACTTCGGTAATGTTGTTCCAAGTGAAATTCATTCTAACATTTTTCCACCAAATGTCTCTTTTCCTTGCAGATTTTTTCCAAATAACGAAGAAAGTGAAATAGACATGGTGGAAGCTCTTCCAAAGGTCCAAAGTGATATCCCAATTCTTGGTGCACCAAAACAAGTTTCCGAACCTTGCACACCAAGAAAAGAGATTCAAGACATCGAAGTGGCTGGAAAATGCGTTGAAAACATCCAAGAGGCTGTGTGTGAGACAATCAAGGCCCAAGCAATTGAGTTTGATGACACGGGACAGGCCACAACCATAGTCAACCTGGCCCAGTTCAAAATCCCCGAAATATCCAAAGGCGTAGTTTTTATAATTGAGTTTGTGTCGGAGAAATACAATAAGCCATCTTCTCCAATTTTAATTTTAATTTTATTTTATACTAACATTTTTCTCATTTTAATGATTCAGGCACCCGCTCGAGAATTCAGACCACTGCCGAATCATTTCAAATATCACCTCCCGTTAAAAGATAAATTTCATGCTTTGGAGCCGAGGGGAGGATAATGGAAAGATTCGTCCGGCTAAAGACGTTAAAGCAAGCGCTTCTTGGGAGGCAACCCAAGCAACCAGATTTGCATTTCTTAACCTTCTTCTTTATTGCTTTTACTTTCATTTTGTTTTGCTTAGTTAATTTTGCTATTTGGTTGATTGTTGTTTCGTTTGTGTTTAAATAAATTAAGGGCAATGTTTATTTTTAGTGCAGATAAACAAAGTCTTTTTGCATTAATTTACTTATTTTATTTTACATATTTTAATTTGCTTAAAATAAACCCTGAAAAAAAAAAAAAGTTTATTTAAATAATAATAATATTTATATATATTTATATATATAAATATTTAAATAAACTTAAAAAAAAATAAAAAAAAAAAAAAAAAAATTAAAAATTACAATAATACGAAAAACTAATAGCAATCATTGGTTTTGGTTAGGTGGCGCCTCAGAGGTTGACGGAGCTCCGGGAAGACGAAGAGCCAGAGTTGGAATCTCCGGAGCCGGAACGCTTGGTGTTGCTCCAGAGGACGAAGGCAACATAAATCGCGGGAGTAACGCCATGAACCGCTCATGATCACTCTGGATTCGACCGTCCGACTCCTGCAGCTGGTCCAGCTTCCTCTTCATGCTGGTCGAGTAGCTAGTTGCGAGCATGTGCAACTCCTTGTTCTCGTGCCTGAGTCCTCTGACTTCTTGCCGAAGACTGACCACCTCCGCCATTAGCGACTCCACCTGACGAGATCTTGCAAGCAGGCGCTGACCCATGTTTGAAACTGAGCCTGCACACTGGACACTGAGAGCCAGTGAGTCCTGAACAGCCAGCTCGTCTGACCGCATAGACAGCAACCTAGTGTCTCTGGGAGTAAGAAGGTTTCTTGCAACCACCGTTGCGGTTATATCGTTCCTCATCATTGTGTCCCCGACTGTAAGAGGACCATTGGGGGATATGAAGGACGGATTCCAAATGTTGTTCGGAGAAGACGAGTCATCGTCTTCCCCGACATTCAAGTTTAGGCGACGGTCGGAAGGGCAAGACATTTTTAGAGGGGGTTGAGGAAGAAGAGTTCGGAAAAATTAAGATTGCTGAAGCGGAAGAAGAGTTCGGAAAGATTAAAAGTGCAGAAGTGCAGGAAGAGAGCGGAAGGAGTAAGATTAAAAAGTGCAGAAATGAGTGTTTTCAGGAGGGAGTTCAAGTGTGATGTGAAGCAGAATTAGTGCCTCTATAAAAAGAAGAAAATGAAGAGTGCCCGCTCCTCAGAGATCAAAGAGCGCTCCTCGGAGGTTGAAGACGCGTCCTCACGCAATTCGGAAAAGCTGGACGCTCCTTTCTCAAAAGAGCCGTTTCCTTTCTCAAAAGTCGGGCGCCTCTCTCAAAAGCAGGAGCAGTCAGGAATCACGAGGCGGTCGATTTGGCCAGACGTGTCGTCACTCATGACGTGCAGCTTGGAGCCTTGCGAAAACCACGAGCCGCACCCGGTTTTGAACCCCGGTTTTCAAAAGATCATCATTCCGATTGTGTCGTCACTCGTCACTTGCACCGTCAGCCAGCGGAAATTACGGACGCTTTGTCAGAAAGCGCGTAACGGGTACTGTTGATCCATCACCGGCTGCCGACAAATAGTGAGGGAACAGTTCCGGTTGTGAAGCCAAATGTCTATAAGTCTCGACCTTCGCTTTCCACTTCAAAGGCACACCTTCACACCCTCTCAACCTCTCAACCTCTCAACCTCTCTTCATCTCCGATAATGTCTTCCCAAAGAAAGCTTTCGAGTTATTCAGTGTTTTTCATCCCTTGGATCACCCCAGAAAACAAACCTTCCAGAGCAAAAGTATTTCATATTAAAAAGGTTAAAAGCAAAAGTATCTCATATTATGCTTTCTCCTCTCCTTCATCTGAGGAACGTGGAGAAAGTGAGATCCTGATTGCTTACCTAGTCTTGCTCTCGAGTACTCATCTCAGACCCCTCCCAACACACTTCAAAAATAAACCTGTGTTGAGGTACTTCTTCAAAAACAAAAGTACCTCACAGACGAAGCAGGAGGAGTCTGAGGTGCATCCAGATGAAGGTAGAGTCTGAGATGATCCAAGAGTTCAAGAAGATGCCACACCTGCGTGGAGACCGGACTACTTGAAGCATGTGGAGACAACGTGCTGATTCATCCTCAACTAAGCTGAGGAGCACCTGCAAGAAGGAGGCCCATCCAGTTCAAGAAGAAAGCTGTGGAAAATAAACAAACAGGACCAATGATCGCCTATTAGTTCTTTTCGTTGTCTTTTATTTTCAATTTTTATTTTTCGTTTGCATTTTTCTATATTTTCTTGCGTGCTTAACTGTTTTATTTCTTTTCTTTGCAGGAACGTTTGAATATTTCCTCCCTTGAAGTTGATTGCAAAATTTACGCTTGGGGGTCATCGCTTGGTTTTCTGCAAATTAGGGAAGTTTTCAGTCCTATTGCTTTATTTTGTTTCGTATTATTTATTTATTTTATTTTTATTTGCTTATTAATGTTTTCTGACATTGGGGACAATGTCTAGTTTAAGTGTGGGGGTATCAAGTATAAAAAATTGACCAAATTGAAAATTTTTGTACCTTCGACTTTGAACTGGTTTCATTTGTTTCCATGTTATTGCTTTTTGTTTTCTTAATTAGCTTTGTGTTTTACTTAATTTTTTTTCGGAGTTTTGTGTTTTATTTAATTTTTCTCGAAAAATTTAAAAAATCCAAAAATATTGTCTTGTTTTCCTTATGGTTTTAAATTAGTTTTTTATTAGTTTCCCGACCCAATGATATAACTGGAAGAAATTTGAACCATGATTATCAAGAACTTAGTTAACATGTGTTTTATGAAATTTCTTGTTCTCTTGTTAGTATTGTACATGTTTGATCATCTTTGAAAAACCAAATGCACATAGCCTTGTTGATGTGAAACTAAAGCATGATTTAAAGCTTCATATGTGAATTTAGTGACCATATACATCCTATGTGAGGTTTTGAGCTTATTGAAAGTGTGTGCATTTTTCATACACTCCCATTCTTTTATGTGTGATGAACTTATGTGAGATGCATCTCTAGAACTTGCGTAACGATCTTTCGAAATATTTGTCATTGATTGCATGAACTTGAAAATGATAGAGGCATTAGGTTCACCACCATGGCCCAAATAAACATGTTTCCCAAAGAAAAATGATATCATTAGATTGCCAATTTGAGCCGTTTATGTTGAGCCTTTTATTTCTTATCACCAGATATGTCTACCCTTATACCTCAAGCATGTTTCCTTACCCTTTCCAAGCGAGCAATTTGAGACTGTCTTATAAGAAATGTTTGTGAAGTACTTGGAAGGTTTGGCAAAAGAATAAGTGTGGGGGTTTTTCATGTTTGTATTTATTCTTAAAAAAAAAAAAAAAAAGAGAAAAGAGAAGAAAAGGAAAAGAAAGATTGTATACGAAGAAAATAAAAAGTTTAAAGTTTCAGTTTAGGGGTGTGGTTGGAAGTGTTAGAAGAATCGTTGGAGAGCTGAGTTCTTATAAATCTCAACTAAAAGAATTGCTTGCAATGTAGATTGGAACTTGTGTTTTCCTATTCTTTCGTTTCAATAGCCCTATCCCTAAGCCTCATTACATCCAATAAAAGTCCTCTTGATTTAAGTTTTGCAATTATGATTGTGGAGAAGTGATTTTTATGCAAGCTTATGGTAGATCTTTCACATTTGTTTCTTTGAGCGAAACACATTAAAACTAAACACATGTGTGATTGAGTGCATATTCCGTGAGAATGTTACTGGTTTGCATATGATGATTTTAAAAATAAAGACTTGAAATTGCATTAGCATGGCTATCTCACACACTACACTTCAAGGATGATTTAAAGATTACTGCTAATATTTGAATAAGGAAGATGAACTGGAATTAGTTTGTTTTGTTTTAGCTATGGTTCTTGATGATTTGCGTTTTCGAATGAAATTCTATGAGGGTCACATAGGGGGAAGCTAATGTTTTTCATGTTATTACTTTTTCTGTTTTCTTTGTTTTGCTCGAGGACTAGCAAAAGCTAAGTGTGGGGGTATTTGATCGGATCATATTTATACATATTTTTATATCAAATTCACTCGTCTTTTCTTAGTTAGTTCGTTATATTTTGAGCTATTTACGTTGATTTCGTGTTTTATAAGATTTATCAAGAAAAGAAAATAAAAATAGAATAAGTGAAAGTGTTAAGTAATTAATTCATCTAAACTTTATTGTCTGTTGAATTTTACTTATCATTTAGAAAATAATATATATATATATATATATTTATATTTATTTATATATATATATATATATTTATATATATAATATAACATGTGCTTTCGGTGGCAGCACTAAGAACAGGAGTTTTTCAAAGGACAGAATAATTGAAGGGCACTGGGAGATTAAATGAAGTCTGAAGGTAGGCGCCCATTAAGCTCGGACAGAATGATTAAAAAGAAGAATGGGAGCTGCAATTGGCAGCTAAAGAAAGAATAAATAAAACAATACAAGTCGGTGAGCCTAGCTTTGGACAGATGCCATTACGAAGCAGGGGGGCTAATAAGAGAGCTCTGGAGAGAGGGAGGATAGGCTCCTGGGGAGCGGAATAGAAGAAAATAAATAAAAACAGAGGAGGAGATAGAGTCAGAAAAAGCCTTGGGCTTTGGGAGGACTGAAAAGCAGCTACGGAGGGCCTTAAAAAGAAAAGAGGGGGAGTCTTGAAAGCTGCCATAGGCAGCCAATAGAAAGAAAAGGGCAGGAACTGCACAGTGGACTGGGAGCCTGGGAGCGCAACTGCCAGCTGGGCAGCAAGCCACACGGAACCAGCCATTTGGCAGGCCTCGGGACGATTTTGGAAAAGCAGATCAAAGCTGCCTTAGCAGCTCGCGGTACAGACGTGCAGAAATCAAAGACCCACGGAGCACAGTATCACAGTGCACAGACAATCCTATTTCATCCCTATTTCGGTTTATCCCCTCCAACTTAATGTTTTTAATTTATAAATAATGTGTAATTAATTATATTGGCTAGAGGTTAATTCGAAACTATGATTATATTTGTAATTTGAATTGGTAACTTCAGTTGTGATTTCTGAGTTGTGATTTAATTTGTTTAACTGTTTGATTAATAACTTATTTATGTTTGTCGATTAAGAATGCAAACTTAATTTACATGCATGAATTTGATGCTAGAATATAAGTGAATTTCACCTAATCGTTATGAACTTATATTCATGAGTAGTGAAGGTTGCTAGTCACAATCGCGTTAAGTAAATTCTTGGCATAAGTTTCATGCAATTCATAGTAATAAGTGCCTCGTCAATGCTTATGGTTTTCATAGAACTTAATGATTCTCGCTTGTATCTCTATTATGCAATTCATGTAGGGAACTTGTGGGGAATGTTTTGGGTTGTCGTATGCAATCATCCAATCCATTAACTTAAGGAAAATCTGAGAATTAATTTAAGCGTACCTAATTAATTTGGGGTGTTGAAATTCACAACTTATTGAAAGAACAACTGAAAATCAATTTAGGTTGCATTTGTGTCATGTGTGGAGAAGAACCCTCTAGCCAATCCGTTATCTATCCGTTCACTTTTATTTTATGTTTTTGTCAATTTTGTAATTTATTTAAGTTTAATTTACGTTTCATCCAAACCAAACCCCCCATTATTATATTATATTATTTAGTTAGTTTTTATTATTTTTAATCTTTTAATTTAAATTTTGTCCAATTAATTTCCTAGTGTCTATTTTAAATTGTTTTCATTATTTTGAGTCATTTTTAGTGTGTTTCGAGTTTTTAGCTTAGTTTGTATTTTCTAGAGTCTTGAGTTGTTTTGAGTCTTTTGATTTGTTTTAGTTTATTTGTTAGTTTTATTTTGAGTTATTTTAGTTAAGTGTTTTTATTTTAGTTTAGTGTTTTAAACTTTGTTTTTACGTTTTTAAATTATTGAAGAGGTTTTAGCAAGCCCTCCTAATCCCCGGCCTAGAACGATACCCTACTTATACCTATACTACGATTGACAAAAGAGGGTTTAATTTGCGTGCTTATATATTTCGCACCAATAGGGGCATATTTATGCACCTTAGTTTAGCTTGTTCTTGTGCATTTATAGTGTTTTTCCTTAGTAAAGTAGTCTTTTAAGCTAGTTTTATTCGTTTTCAGGTTTTAAGGGCAAAGAATACAAAAAGATGCATTTTGGAGCCTTTTGGAGCAAATTGGAGCTTGGAATGGATGTCATATGCTTGGAGCCAAAGGATTGGACGAAATTGAAGATTTGAAGGTGTTAGGAATCCTACTCAAATGAGGATTCCTAATTCAAGAAGGAATCCTACTCAAATGAGGATTCCTAATTGAAGAAGGATTCCTAATCAAAAGAGGATTCCTAGAAGAATGAGGATTCCTAATCCAACAAGGATTCCTACTTGAAGTAGGAAAGTTAAGCCAAGGTTTCCTATTTTGGTTGACCTTTCCTAAATGTCTCTAAATTCCAGAAACTTTGAAGGTTTCCTAACCATTTTAGGACACAAAACAAAGGCCCTAGAACACCTAAAAGTCTTTGCCGCATATCACCTTACCTTTGCTCTTTTTAATTCTGATTTCTTACCTCTTCTTGGAGAATTTGGAGATTTAAACTTAGCCAATTTCAGTCCCAAAACCGTGCCTTACCCTCCCCTAATCCTTGCTGCACATGGAATCCTTTCTTTCCTATTTTCTAAACTTAAACCACATTCCTGTTTTGTTCCATTCCTTGCCACACAAGGGAGAGGTTCTCCTTCCTATTTTATGTCTTAAAACACATTCCCTTTCTCCCTTAACCTATGCCGCACCTTTCACTCCTTTCTTGCCTATTTTCTGACCCAAAACACTTTCCTAAAATCTGCCCTACATTCTTTGCCGAATTTCCTTTCCTTTTCTATTTAATTCCTGCACCTTACTTGCCTATTTTCCATTGATTTCTGATTCCAAATTGAAGAAATTCGTAGCCCTTCCTTCCCCTATAAATAAAACTCCTTTATGACCATTCTGGGGGGTTCCACCCTTCACCATAACTCACCTATATCCATCCACCACCTCCATAATTCACAATTCACGTCAGAAACTCTCCCACACACTTTGCCGCAGCCATCAACCACCATTCTCCATAATTCCTGATCCTAAACACCACCACACCATCCCACATCCATTCCTCCATACAAATACCACCCAAAACCTGTCCTAGAGCCTTGTGCCGCAACAAAGAGGAGGAGAAGAAGCCTTGGACGTTCATGCCATTCAAGTTCGAGTTGCTGGAAGTTTTAGGTGTTTCCTTTCCTTTGATTTCAATGTTTAAATTCAATACACTTTGCGTTGTGAGTATGAGGAACTAAACCCCCTTAGTTGGGGGGGGGGGGGGATTCGAAACCATGTTCATGCTTGCTATATGATTTGATTACCTCTGGTTGTGATTCATAAGTTATGGATTCAATTTATTTATCTATTTGAATTAAACTGATTTGTGTATGTTGGTTGAGAGTGCACGCTTAATTTTCATGCATAAATTGAATGCTAGTATATAAGGGAATTTCACCTAATTGTTAGGAACTTATATTCGCAAGTAGTAAAGGTTGTTGATCACAATCGCGTTAAGTAAATTCTTGGCATAAGTTTCATGCAATTCATAGTAACGAGTGCTTCGTCAATGCTTACGGTTTTCATAGAACTTAATGATTCTTGCTTGTATCTCTATTATGCAATTCATGTAGGGAACTTGTGGGGAATGCTTTGGGTTGTCGTATGCAATCATCCAATTCAATAACGTTAGGAAAATCTGAGGGTTAATTAGTGCAATTCACGGTTAATCTGGGGCGTTGAGAATCCATGGTTTATTGAAAAGCAATTAGAAATCATTTTGTATGCAAGTATGACATGTGTGGAGAAGAACCCCTTAGCTAGCTGATCCATCATTCATTCATTCACCAATTTCGTCCAAATCTGCCTAGATTAGTTTCTGTTTGTTTTTTAGTTTAAATTCGTCCAAACCAAAACCCCCCTTTTACTTTCTTGTTCTAAAAGTGTTAGAATCTGTTTTGTTTATGTTTTAGAAGGTTTTGAATCAACCCAAAACCTTATTTTCGTCCAAAGTTGTGTTTAGAGCTAGAAACTGCCTATTTAGTGTTTTTAGGCAGTTTTGAGTCTTTTTAGTTCGTTTTGAGTCTTTTGAACTTGTTTTGAAGTCTTTGAGTCCTTTTGAACGTTTTTAATTTTGTTTTTATGTTTTTGAGTTAGTTTAGAGGTTTTAGCAAGCCCTCCTAATCCCCGGTCCAGAACGATACCCTACTTACATCTTTACTACAATTGTCCAGAACTTATATTCATGAGTAGTAAAGATCGCTAGTCACGATTGTGTTTAGTAAACCCTAGGTTGGATTAACATGCGTATTCCATAGTTATGAATGTCTAGTCGATGTTTATGATTTCCATTGAACTTAATGATTCTTGTTGAATGTCTCTATCATGCGTATTCCATAGTTAGGGATTTTGATGAGGAATAATTTGGTTGTGATGCGTATTCCGTCCAATTCAATGAATCTAGGGAAATCTGAGAATTAATTAGTTCAATACAATTAATTTGGGGCATCGTCATTCATAAGTTTGTTGAAATCATAACTGGGAATCAAATTATATGCATATGTTCATGTGTGGATAAGGACCCCTCTAACTAGTTTCTCACCATTCTATTTCATCCAAATCTGTCTTCTTTGAAGTTTGTTTACAAGATTCTGTTTTAATTTCAATTTCGGCCAAACCAATCCCCCATTTATTTTAAAGTGTTGGATTAGTTAGAAAACAATTTAGTTTGTGTTTTTAAGAGTCTTGAGTCTAGTTATAACTCAATTTCGTCCAAATTAGTGTTTGTGTTCAAAACTGCCCAGAAAGTTATTCTAAGGCAGTTTTGAGTGTGTTTGTGCTGTTTTGAGTCTTTTGATTTGTGTTAGTGTTTTAAACTCTAGTTTTGAATTCTTTGAGTCTAGTTTAGTGTTTTACATTGTGTTTTTACGTTTTTGAGTCATATTCACATTGGTTAGCATCCCTAGTTAATCCCCGGTTAGAACGATCCCTATTTGCTCTTATACTACAATTGTCATCCATAGTGATGCGAAATAAATCAAATGCTCAAATAAAACCCTCTTGTTGTCAAATTGTAGTAAGGATGCAAGTAGGGATCGTTCTGGACCGGGGATTAGGAGGGATTGCTAAAACCTCTAAACTGACTCAAAAACATAAAAACAAAGTTAAAAACGTTCAAAAGGACTCAAAGACTTCAAAACAAGTACAAAAGACTCAAAACGGACTAAAAACACTCAAAACCTCCTAAAAACACAAACTAGGCAGTTTCTAGCACAAACACAACTTTGGACAGAAATAAGGTTTTGGGTTGATTCAAAACCTTCTAAAACATAAATAAAACAGATTCTAAACACTTTAGAACAAGAAAGTAAAGGGGGGTTTTGGTTTTGACGAAAATTGAAATAACAAAGCGATGTATGAAACTAGACAGATTGTAAAACAAATTTGAGAAATAAGATGATGGATGGATTAGTTAGAGGTCCATTCTCCACACATGACATATTTGTATACGAATCGATTTTCCAATTGCTTTTCACTAAACTATGATGCTCAACACCCCAAGTTAACCGTGATGCACTAATTAACCCTCAGATTTTCCTTTACTCATTGAGTTGGATGATTGCATGCGACAACCCAAATTATTCTCTAAAAGTCCCCTACATGACTGCATAATAGAAGTACGAATAGAGATCATTACGTTCCATGAAAATCATAAGTGTTGACGAGGCAATTGTAACTATGAATGCATGATACTCTTGCCAAGAATTCAATTAACGCGGTTGTGATTAGCAACCTTCACTACTCATGAATATGAACTTATAACGATTAGGTGAAACTCGTTCATAATCTAGCATCTAATTCATGAATGAAAACCAAGTATGCATCCTCAATAAACATGCATGAATCAATTATGAATAAAACAGATAATTGAATTGCAATCACAACTTAACAAATCACAATTGGAAGGAATCAATTCATATCTCAAACATGTTCATGGCTTCAAACTTTCCCCTAACTAATTAGGGGTTTAGCCACTCATGATTACAGCAAGGCAAAGTAAACAGAAATTAAACATAAGAGACATGAAACGAATTACACCTAAAACGCTCCAAACTTCTCCACCTTGCTGCGGCACAAGTCCTAAAGGGTGTGGTTGATGTGTATGGATGAAGGGGATGTGTTTTGGGTATAGGGATGGTGCGGCAAGGGGTGTGGAATGATCAGAAAATATGGAGGATGTAAGGGAGGCTGCGGCAAGGGTTTGGAATGTGTTTAGGGTGTGTAAAACTGAATTGTGGTGAATGAATGGACTTATATATATAGGGCACGGCTTAGGGTTCAGGAAAGGTCTTAAAACTTAGCTAATTAGGCTCCCTAATTGAATAGGGAAGAAAAGAAATCAGAAAAGAAAATAGAATAGGATAGAAAATATGTGAAACAAAATAGGAAGGAACTTTGGTCAGAAATTTGGAGAGGGAATGGGTATATGGTGCGGCAATGATGAAAAGAATAGAATAGGAATGTTTTTAGGACACAAAATAGGCAAGGGGTGAGAGCCTTGGGCGGCAAGGAGAGGGGAAACAAAATAGGAATGTGAAATATGTCCAGAAAATAGGAAAGAACCTCCCTCCCTTGTGTGGCAGATTTGTGAAGGAAATAGGAATGTTTTTAGGACACAAAACAAGTAGGAAATCACCCTCCTTGCACGGCAAGGACTAGCACAAAATAGGTATGTGCTTTATGTTCAGAATTTAGGCAAGAAAAGGGGTCCTTGTGCGGCAAGGAAGAGGAAGGTGCAAGGGATGTGCGGCAAAGGTCCTTTAGGGAAGTTTAGGCTTGTAGAACCACTAATTGAATGTCCCAACATATTTTAGAACCCTTTTGTGGCTAAAACTTTGGTGAAGAAGGATTAGGAAACTTCCATTCCAAGAATAGAAACTTTTCAAGAATGGAAACCTTCGAAAATAGAAACTTCCAAACTTAGAAACTTCGGTTTCCAATTTTGACTCTTCATTCTTCATTCGCTCCTTGGCTTATTTGTACTTCAATTTCATCCTTCCGTTTAGCTCCAAACATGTCCTATCCATCTTAGGCCCAAAATCGCTCCAAAACGCACCAAAATGCACCTTTTTGCATACTTTGACCTTAGAACCTGAAATTGCACGAAAATGACTTTAAACACTAATCTAACTAAGGAAAAGCAACATAAATGCACGAAAACAAGCTAGCTACGTCGCATAAATATGCTCCTATCACATAGGGTTTAATTTGTGTGTCAAGTTAATTTTCACGTCAGAAAGCTCCAAATGGCCTCAAGTTGTGGCAACAAAGAAGTTTTCCTAGTTCTAGAAGGAAAAAGAATTACAAGATGAAGGAGGATTAGTTTCCCTAATCCTAGTGCATAAAGGAGTCCTAAACACATTAGGACACCCTATCCCTTCTATATACCTTATCCCCTCAATGCCGTGCACTTTCCCTTGTTTTGGGGGGTTTCTAGAAGCCCTATCCATCCTTGCCGCACCTTCCCTTCTAGAAGCCCCTTGTTCCTTGCCTTGCAAGGCTTTCTAGAAGCCTTACCCTAGCTGCCGCACCTTGGACCCTAATCCTCCTTGGATTTCAGATTTAATTAGCCCTATTCCTTGAGGATTTGGGTTAATTGGGCCATAAACCCTTTTCCTTATTGGATTTACAATTTCTGTTGGACTTAGGGGGCCTAATCCATCAATTAAACTAAATCCAAGCCCTAATTTGAATTGACCTAGGGTTTAGGGTGTATATATATATATATCTCCCTTATGTGTGCCGCAAAGGTTGATGAATCATTCACTCAGAAATTAAAAGGGCCGCACCATTCCTCTCATCCATTTCGCATCCATTCATTCAAAACCCAGAAATTCAACCCTAGCCGCAAGCTTCTATACACACCCCCATTCTCCACCGTGCCTACCACCACTCAACCAACCTTCACCGCACCTTTCCACCACCACAACCACCATGTGCGCCACCTTTGGAGGCTAGGAGGAGAGTGCACCGTGCAGTCTAAGAGGGAGAAGAAGGCTCACGCAACAATCTGCCACCATTGGAGTGTTTGGAATTCTTTTCTTTTCTTGTTTCTGTTTCATGTTTAATTTAATTCGTTGTTCAATTATGTTAAACATGTGGAACTAATTCCTTTATAGTTAGAGGCGAATTTGAAGCCATGGACATATGTTGGTTATGAGTTGATTTACTCCAGTTATGAATTGATGAACTTTGAATGTGGTTTACTTCTCTGTTTTGATTAAGAACTTGTTTAGGTATGTGGGTTGAGGGTCGACACTTAATTTGCATGCTTAAACTTCATGCTAGGATATAAGTGAATTTCACCTAATTGTTATTAACTTATATTCATGAGTAGTAAAGATCGCTAGTCACGATTGTGTTTAGTAAACCCTAGGTTGGATTAACATGCGTATTCCATAGTTATGAATGCCTAGTTGATGTTTATGATTTTCATTGAACTTAATGATTCTTGTTGAATGTCTCTATCATGCGTATTCCATAGTTAGGGACTTTGATGAGGAATAATTTGGTTGCGATGCGTATTCCATTAAATTCAATGAATTTAGGGAAATCTGAGAATTAATTAGTTCAAGACAATTAATTTGGGACGTCGTCATTCATAAGTTTGTTGAAATCATAACTGGGAATCAAGTTATATGCATATGTTCATGTGTGGATAAGGAACCCTCTAGCTAGTTCTTCCATCCATTCAATTCATCAAAATCTGTTTAGAATCTGTTTTGTTTACAAAGTTTTGTTTTAAATTCAATCTCGTCAAAACCAATCCCCAAGTTATTTTAAAGTGTTAGATTAGTTAGAAATCCATTTAGTTTGTGTTTTTAAGAGTCTTGAGTCAAGTTATAACCTATTTTCGTCAAAATTAATGTTTGTGCTCAAAACTGCCCAGAAAGTGATTCTAAGGCAGTTTTGAGTGTTTTTGTGCTGTTTTGAGTCTTTTGGTTTGTTTAAGTGTTTTAAACTCTAGTTTTGCATTATTTGAGTCTAGTTTAGTGTTTTAAACTTTGTTTTTACATTTTTGAGTCAGTTTCACATTGATTAGCATCCCTAGTTAATCCCCGGTCCAGAACGATCCCTATTTGCTCATATACTACAATTATCATCCATAGGGTTTAATTTGTGTGTCAAGTTAATTTTCACATCAATTGTTGCTTGAATCTTCCCTTTGTGTTTAAAAGTTGATTTTTGCATTCTAATGGGAATTCTAAGTTCGATTTCATTATTTTGCTTACTATTGCTTTAAGAACGTTTGTTTTTCCTATCCTTTCGTTGTTAGCCAACACCCCAAGCCCTGTTACAACCCTTGACTTTAATCTTGAGTGTTGTGTGTTTCAATTTGTGGAGTTTGAATTTGGTTTGAGCATATGGTGTCACTGGTTCTCGCATCTAAGTAGTAGCGTTCCATTCATGAGATCATATCTAAACATGTTATTAACTCCGGAAATTGCGTTCTTTGTTATACATATATGTGAGCATTCGTTTTTATATTTACATCAATCTTCTCACATATAACTAGTGTAGGGTGTGTAGTTAGAAAATCTGAGTGAAGATTGAGTGCATATCTTGTAAGGAATTGAGGAAATTCTCTAAGGCGTGTTACTACATTCAAAACATCGTTTTAATTGGTTATTTGTGAACTAGTAAGTAGTGACTATGATTAAGTATTCGCTTAAGCGTAATGATGGCCAAAATCTGTGGGAATGATGATTTTTAACATGTCATGTGCATTGGAAATCCCTGAGACGAATGTTGGAAGGTTTAGGTTGTGTTTTACTTGTTTGGTTTCGTTTGGTTTGTTTGTTTTCGTTTTGTTTTGCTCGAGGACTAGCAAAAGCTAAGTGTGGGGGAATTTGATAGGGGCATATTTATGCACCTCAGTTTAGCTTGTTCTTGTGCATTTATAGTGTTTTTCCTTAGTAAAGTAGTCTTTTAAGCTAGTTTTATGTATTTTCAGGTTTTAAGGGCAAAGTATGCAAAAGGATGCATTTTGGAGCCTTTTGGAGCAAATTAGAGCTTGGAATGGATATCATATGCTTGGAGCCAAGAGGATGGACGAAATTGAAGACTTGAAGATGATGATTCCTACTTGAGCAAGGTTTCCTAGTTGAAGTAGGAAAATCCCTAATGGAAGATGGAATCCTAGTTGAATTAGGATTCCTAGTTAAAACTGGTTTCCTAGTGGAATTAGGATTCCTAGTGGATTGAGGTTTCCTAGTTGAATTAGGATTCCTAAAAGATTGAAGTTTCCTACTCAAACAAGGTTTCCTACTTGAAGTAGGGAAGGTAAATCCCAATGGCCTCAAGTTGCAGCAACAAATAAATTTTCCAAGTCCAAGAAGGAGAAAAATTCCAAGATAAAGAAGGATTAGTTTTCCTAATCCTATTGCATGAAGGTCTCCTAAACATTGTTGGACACAAAAGGAAGATTCTAGAACATTCCCTTGCACCCTATCCCTTCTAGAGGCCTTATCCCCTCAATGCCGTGCACTTTCCCTTGTTTTGGAGGGTTTCTAGAAACCCTATCCAGCCATGCCGCACCTAGCCTTCTAGAAGACCCTAGTTCCTTGCCTGCCTTGCAAGGCTTTCTAGATGCTTTATCCTCCCTATTCCTTTTCTGCCACACCCTTTGCACCTTATCCCTTGTTAATTCTGATTCCTAACCCTATTTCCTAGTGGATTTGGCTTTCTAGAAGCCCTAATCTGATTACCTAGGGTTTTAGGAGCCTATATATATGTGTGTTAAGCCTTGCCGCAAAGCATCACCTCCCATACATTCAGAAATTTGCCACAATTCATTCCTCTCCCTTTGCCGCAGAAAACCTTCACCATTCACTCAATTCCCTGACCTTGCCGCACCCCCCAACCCTCCTAAACACTACCATACCTTCCCACATACATTCCTCCACATAAATACCACCCAAAACCTGTCCCTGGACCTTGTGCCGCAACAAAGAGGAGGAGAACAAGGCTTGGACATTCATGCAATTCAAGTTCGAGTCGCTGGAATTTTTAGGTGTTTCCTCTCCTTTGATTTCAATGTTTAATTTTAATACTCTTTGTTTCGTACGTATGAGGAACTAAACCCCCCCTTGGCTAGGGGGGGATTCGAAACCATGTTCATGCTTGCTATATGATTTGATTACCTCTGGTTGTGATTAATGAGTTATGGATTCAATTTACTTATCTATTTGAATTAAACTGATTTGTGTGTGTTGATTGAGAGTGCACGCTTAATTGTCATGCATAAATCTAATGCTAGGATATAAGGAAGTTTCACCTAATCGTTACAAACTTATATTCACAAGTAGTAAAGGTTGTTGATCACAATTGTGTTAAGTAAATTCTCGGCATAAGTTTCATGCAATTCATAGTAACGAATGCTTCGTCAATGCTTATGGTTTTTATAGAACTTAATGATTCTTGCTTGTTGATGTGAAAATTATCTTAACACACAAATAAAACCCTCTTGTTATCAAATTGTAGTAAAGGTGCAAGTAGGGATCGTTAGGGACCGGGGATTAGGAGGGCTTGCTAAAACCTCTAAACTGACTCAAAAACATAAAAACAAAGTTAAAAACGTTCAAACTGACTCACAGACTCCAAAACAAGTTCAAAAGACTCAAAACTGACTAAAAAGACTCAAAACTGCCTAAAAACACTAAATAGGCAGTTTCTAGCTCTAAACACAACTTTGGACGAAATTGAGGTTTTGGGTTGATTCAAAACCTCCTAAAACATAAACAAAACAGATTCTAAACACTTTAGGACACGAAAGTAAAAGGGAGGTTTGATTTGGACGAATTCAAATTAACAAAACAGATTCTAAAACTAAACAGATTGCAAAACGAAATTTGGAATTAAGATGAATGATAGGCAAGCTAGAGGCTCTTTCTCTACACATGATATGCATGCAAACGAATTGATTTCCAGTTACTTCTTCTTGAATCATGAATGACAATGCCCCAAATTAACCATGACATCACTAGTTAACTCTCAGATTTTCCTTAAGTTATTAGATTGGATGACATCATTCGACAACCTAAAACATTCTCCAAAAGTCCTCTACATGACATCATAGTAGAGATACATTCAGAAATCATTATGTTCAATGAAAATCATAAGCATTGACAAAACACTTATAACTATGACATCATGTTACTCATGCTAGGAATTGAACTTAACGCGATCGTGACCAACGACCTTCACTACATATGAATATAAGCTTGTAACGATTATGTGAAACTCACTTATACTCTAGCATCATATTCATGCAAGATAATTAAGTGTCGACCCTCAATCAACAAGCACAAATAAGTTATCAATCCAACGGTTAAGCCAATTGCATTCAAAACTCAATAATCCATAACTGAAATTATCAATTCATATTACACACATAATCATGGCTTTGAAATCACCCCTAGCCAAGAGGGGTTTAGCCACTCATGTTCACAACAAGGCAAAGTAAACAGAAATTAAACATAAGAGACATGAAACGAATTACACCTAAAACGCTCCAATCTTCGAATGTCCAAGGTTCCTCCTTCTTCTCCTTGCTGCGGCACAAGTGCTATGGTTGGTGTATATGGATGAAGGGAATTGGCTTAGGGTAGATGTATGGTGCGGCAAGGAAGAAGAATGGTCAGAATTTGTGAAAGACTTAGAGAGGAATTGCGGCAGAGAATAGAGATGTGTCTAGGGTGTGTAAAAACTGAATTGTGGTGAATGAATGGACTTATATATATAGGGCACGGCTTAGGGTTCAGGAAAGGTCTTAAAACTTAGCTAATTAGGTTCCCTAATTGAATAGGGAAGAAAAGAAATCAGAAAATAAAATAGAATAGGATAGAAAATATGTGAAACAAAATAGGAAGGAACTTTGGTCAGAAATTTGGAGAGGGAAAGGGTAAATGGTGCGGCAATGATGAAAAGAATAGAATAGGAATGTATTTAGGACAGAAAATAGGCAAGGGTTTAAAACCTTGGACGGCAAGGAGAAGGAAAACAAAATAGGAATGTGAGATGTGTCCAGAAAATAGGAAAGAACCTCCCTCCTTTGTGTGGCAGATTTGTGAAGGAAATAGGAATGTTTTTAGGACACAAAACAAGTAGGAAATCACCCTTCTTGCACGGCAAGGACTAGCACAAAATAGGTATGTGCTTTATGTTAAGAAATTAGGCAAGAAAGGGTGTCCTAGTGCGGCAAGGAAGAGGAAGGTGCAAGGGGTGTGCGGCAAGGATTGTTTAGGAATGCTTAGGCTTCTAGAACCATCAATTGACTATCCTCACACATTTAGGAACTCCTTTGTGACTGAAACTTTGGTGAAGAAGGATTAGGAAACTTCCATTCCAAGAATAGAAACTCTTCAAGAATGGAAACCTTCGAAAATGGAAACTTCCAAACTTAGAAACTTCGGTTTCCAAATTTGACTCTTCATTCTTCATTTGCCTTGAATTCCATTCTTCACATCCTCATTCGCTCCTTAGCTCATTTGCACTTCAATTCCATCACTCCAATTGGGTCCAAGCATGTCCTTTCCATCATAGGCCCAAAATCGCTCCAAAACGCACCAAAATGCACTTCATTGCTCCAATTGCCCAATGAACCTAAAAACATACGAAAATGGCTTAAAGTACTAAAATAACTAAGTTCTAACAACGTAAATGCAAGGAAATAAGCTAGTTAAGTCGCATAAATATGCTCCTATCACTTGTATCTCTATTATGCAATTCATGTAGGGAACTTGTGGGGAATGCTTTGGGTTGTCGTATGCAATCATCCAATTCAATAACATTAGGAAAATCTAAGGGTTAATTAGTGCAATTCACGGTTAATCTGGGGGATTGAGAATGCATGGTTTATTGAAAAGCAATTAGAAATCGTTTTGTATGCAAGTATGACATGTGTGGAGAAGAACCCCTTAGCTAGCCTTCCATCCATTGATTTAAACCAATTTCGTTTTAAAATCTGTTCTGTTTTACAAAGTTTTGTTTTCGTTTCCAAATTCGTCAAAACCAAAACCCCCCTTTAGAATCCGTTTAGTTTGTGTTTTTAAAGTGTCTTGAGTCAAGTTACAACTATTTTCGTCCAAATTCTTCTTTAGTGTTCAAAACTGCCCAGAAAGTGGTTTTAAGGAAGTTTTGAGTGCTATCTTGCTGTTTTGAGTCTTTTGGTTTGTTTTAGTGTTTAAAAGTTTGACTTTGCATTCTTTGAGTCTAGTTTAGTGGTTTATACTTTGTTTTTATGTTTTTGAGTCAAATTCAAGTGATTTAGCAATCCCTCCTAATCCCCGGTCCAGAACGATCCCTACTTACATTCTTCACTACAATTGATAAAAATAGGGTTTAATTTTTGTGCGTATAATTCTCACATCACACCATATGCTTATACCAAATTCAAACTCCACAAATTGAAACACATAACACTCAAGATTGAAGTCAAGGGTTGTAACGGGGCTTGGGCCATTGGTTAACAAATGAAGGATAGGGAAAACAAACGTTCTTAAAGCAATAGTAAGCAAATTAGTGAAATTGAGACTTAGAATTCACTTTAGAATGCAAAAAATTAACTTTAAAACACAAGGGGAAGATTTAAACAACTCTTAGGGCCGAATTCATTGTTTTGGACCCTTTCTTCAACAAACAACACTTTAGTACTCTTTTTCACATCTTTTCAACTCTTTTTTTTCATAATTTTCACAACTTTTCTTTTTTCTCTTTCTTTATTTTCACGAATTTTTTTTTTCCCATGCCTATGGCACACACAAACTCTCATAAGAACACTTCCCCCACACTTGCTTTCTGCCCAACATTAATCAAAAGGAATTCAATTTGAATCATGCTTTAATATGCTTAAAAAACAAGGGTATGGATAATCCTAATCAAGGCTAGGTGAGGAAAATATGGGTTAACAAAGAACATAGGCTAACAAGGCTCAACGGGGTTAACTTAAACATAAAATGGAGTAGGGCACACGGCATTTTGGCTAAGGTGGTGGTGACTACACAACTTCATCTTGAATATGTGTTATGCAAATCAATAGCATGCTTTGAATGAAATGGGCATGAGTTCTAGCATTTGGAACTAAATGATGAATCGCCTTCTAAGTAGTAACCAAGCAAAGAATAACGAGATCATGCAACGACTTTAGAGAACAAAGATGCACAGATTATAAACTCTCCGAATAAACGTTTAGGCTCAAGTCTCACAAGGTTGTAGTGTTAATTTGAGTTCCTTCCTTCAAGCATGTTACAAAAACTGATTTTTCCTTTATGATTGCATGTGAATTCATAAGTTATAACCACAACCAAGCATAAACAAAGAGTAAATCAAACTTTCATCCATGTTTACAACTCTTTTTAACAGTCATGCAATTACAAACCGAATCCTCATCATTGTGTTGGAAGGTACCCTAAGACACAAACAAACGCACAAAAACAACTCTTTTTGGGTTTTTCAAAACAATTTTTCAAATTTTTATGTGATTTTCGGATTTTTAAGTCAAAACACACTAACAAGCACCAAAACACCTTAAAACAGCAAGGAACAAGTCTATAAGTAATGGGTGATAAAATCCCACGAATTTGCATAAAAAACATTTAGTAACCCCCCCCCCCACACACACACTTAAATCAAACATTGTCCTCAATGTTTCAAGCATAAATGATGTGAAAATTAGATTGACACTCAAATTAAACCCTATGGATGACAATTGTAGTATATGAGCAAATAGGGATCGTTCTAGACCGGGGATTAACTAGGGATGCTAATCAATGTGAAACTGACTCTAAAACGTAAAAACACAATGTAAGACACTAAACTAGACTCAAAGAATGCAAAACTAGAGTTTAAAACACTTAAACAAAGCAAAAGACTCAAAACAGCCCAGAAACACTCAAAACTGCCTCAAAATCACTTTCTGGGCAGTTTTGAGCACAAACACAATTTTGGACGAAAATTGGTTCTATCTTGACTCAAGACTCTTTAAAACACAACCTAAATGTATTTCTAACTAATCTAGCACTTTAAAATAAAGGGGGGATTGGTTTTGACGAACTGAAAATTAAAACAGAAACTTGAAAACAAAACAGATTTTAAAACCGATTTTGGTGAATTGAATGGATGAGACACTAGTTAGAGGGTTCCTTATCCACACATGAACATATGCATATAACTTGATTCCCAGTTATGATTTCAACAAACTTATGAATGACGATGTCCCAAATTAATTGTATTGAACTAATTAATTCTCAGATTTCCCTAGATTCATTGAATTGAATGGAATACGCATTGCAACCAAATTATTCCTCATCAAAGTCCCTAACTATGGAATACGCATGATAGAGACATTCAACAAGAATCATTAAGTTCAATGGAAATCATAAACAACGACTAGGCATTCATAACTATGGAATACGCATGATAGAGACATTCAACAAGAATCATTAAGTTCAATGGAAATCATAAACAACGACTAGGCATTCATAACTATGGAATACGCATGTTAATCCAACCTAGGGTTTACTAAACACAATCGTGACTAGCGATCTTTACTACTCATGAATATAAGTTAATAACGATTAGGTGAAATTCCCTTATATCCTAGCATCAAGTTTAAGCATGCAAATTAAGTGTCGACCCTCAACCCACATACATAAACCAGTTCTTAATCAAAACAGAAAAGTAAACCACATCCAAAGTTCATGAATTCATAACTGGAGTAAATCAAATCATAACCAACATATGTCCATGGCTTCAAATTCGCCTCTAACTATAAAGAAATTAGTTCCACATGTTTAACATAATTGAACAACGAATTAAATTAAACATGAAAACTGAAACAAGGAAAGAAAGGACTCCAAACACTCCAATGGTGGCAGATTCTTGCATAAGCCTTCTTCTCCCCCTTGGACTGCACGGTGCACTCTTCTCCTAGCCTCCAAAGGTGGCGCACAAGGTAGTTTGGTGGTGGACAGGGTACGGTGATGTTGGTGGAGTGGTGGTAGGCACGGTGGTGATGGGTAGTGTGTATGGAGGCTTGCGGCAATGGGTGTTTTGGTGGTGAATGGTGCTGTGATGTAGAGAGGATAGTATGGGAGGTGCGGCACTTTTTAATTTCTGAATGGAGGAATGAATGAATGTGCGGCACACATAAAGGAGGTATATAAATACACCCTAAACCCTAGGTCAATTCAGATTAGGGCTTGGATTTCATTTAATTAATGGATTAGGCCTCCTAAGTCTAGCAGAAATTGTAAATCCAATAAGGACAAGGGATTATGGCCCAAATTAACCCAAATCCACAAGGAATAGGGCCAATTAAATCTGAAATCCAAGGAGAAGTAGGGCAAAAGGTGCGGCAGCTAGGGATAAGGTGATAAGGCTTCTAGAAAGCCTTGCAAGGCAAGGGATTAGGCCATCTAGAAGGCTAGGGTGCGGCATGGATGAAGGGAGTAGGATAGGTAGGGCTTCTAGAAAGCCCCAAAACTGATAGAAACTTCATGAAACTCACGGCAAGGAGGAGGAATGATCTAGAACTTCCAATTTGTTTCCAACAATGCTTAGGGAACCTTTGTGCACTAGGATTAGGAAAACTAATCCTACTTCATCTTGGAATTCCTTTTCCTTCTAGGACTAGGAAAACTTCATTGTTGTGACAACTTGAGGCCTTTGGGATTCCACTTTTCCTACATCAAGTAGGAAACCTTGTTTGAGTAGGAAACTTTATTCTTTTAGGAATCCTAATTCAACTAGGAAACCAATTTCAACTAGGAATCCTAATTCAACTAGGAAACCATCTCCATTAGGGATTTTCCTACTCCAACTAGGAAACCTTGCTCAAGTAGGACTCATCATCTTCAAGTCTTCAATTTCGTCCATCCTTTTGGCTCCAAGCATACGATATGCATTCCAAGCTCCAATTTGCTCCAAAAGGCTCCAAAATGCATCCTTTTGCATACTTTGCCCTTAAAACCTGAAATTACATAAAACTAGCTTAAAAGACTACTTTACTAAGGAAAACAATGTAAATGCACAAGAACAAGCTAAACTAAGGTGCATAAATATGCCCCTATCAATAAAACCACAAAAAACACAAAGAATTAAACAAACAGCACTTAAATCCAAAACGGGGCAGATTAGAAACAACAACAAAGAGAAGGGTGTTAGGAACGCAAATCTGGAATTTGATTGATTCCTAAGGCTTCCTTTGTTGAATGCATGGGTTGCCTCCCAAGAAGCGCTTGCTTTAACGTCTTGCAGCCGGATGAAGAACACGTTCATTCCCCATTGGAACCCACGACATGGAGTGGGATCTCCTCCACGACATGCCCCACAAATTGCTCAAACAATGGATCTATGAACGGCAAATGATAGTAGTCTGAATTGATACTTCCACAAGCATGAATTCGATTGGACACTTGCACCAACGAAGGGAGCACCCTATTAGTTGACATAGGAATTTGACTTATAGGGAAACACTCACCAATGGAGTGCAATGAACCCTTAAAAGCATTTGATTGATCAATAATTTCAGAAAGTGATAGGAGCATATATATGCACCTTAGTTTAGCTTGTTCTTGTGCATTTATAGTGTTTTTCCTTAGTAAAGTAGTCTTTTAAGCTAGTTTTATGTGTTTTCAGGTTTTGAGGGCAAAGTGTGAAGAAGGAAGCATTTTGGAGCCTTTTGGAGCAAATTAGAGCTTGGAATGAAGGTCATATGCTTGGAGCCATGAGGATGGACGAAATTGAAGACTTGAAGAAGATGTTTCCTACTTGAGCAAGGTTTCCTAGTTGGAGTAGGAAAAGCCCTAATGGAAGATGGAGTCCTAGCTAAATTGGGTCCTAGTTGAATGAGGAATCCTAGTTGGAATTGGTTTCCTAGTTGAATTGGGAAACCTAGAAGACAAAGTTTCCTACTCAAACAAGGTTTCCTACTTGAAGAAGGAAATGTAAACCCCAAATGGCATCAAGTTGCAGCTACAAGGAAGTTTTCCAAATCTAAGAAGGAAAGGTTTCCAAAGTGAAGAAGGAGAAGGTTCAAAGTCCATGAAGGAGAGAGACAAGTTTCCTAATGCTAGAAGGACTCCTAAACATAGTTGGAGACAAATTGGAAGATTCTAGAAGTATTCCTCCTCCTTGCCGCAAGTTCTATGCAATTCCCACCAGTTTTGGGCTTCTAGAAACCCTATCCTTCACCCTACAAATCTGCCGCCCTATCCCCTTCTAGATGGACCTAATTCCTTGCCTTGCAAGGCTTTCTAGAAGCCTTAGCCTTAACCTACAATCTGCCGCATGTTTCCCCAAAATCTGTGAGGTTTCCTACCTTCTAGAAGGCTTATTCCTATAGGATTTAGATTATATAATTCTTCTCTGATTCCTAGCCCTAAATCTGCACCCTAAACACTATAAATAAACACCTTGGCCGCACCAATTATTCATTCACTCCACAATTCAGAAATTCACACCACACAATACATTCTCCCTTTGCCGCAACCATTCTTCACCATTCTCCCTAAATTCTGTTCTTGCCGCACCCCCACCTCTCCTAAACACCTTTGCCGCACCACATATCCATTCACCCATCTAAATACGATCCAAACCTTGTCCCTAGACCCTTTGCCGCACCAAGGAGGAGGAGAAGGAAGCTTGGAAGTTCATGCAATTCAAGTTCGCGTCGCTGGAATTTCTAGGTGTTTCTTTTCCTTTGATTTCAATGTTTAAATTTAATTCTCTTTGTTTTGTGCGTATGAGGAACTAAACCCCCCCTTGGCTAGGGGGGGGATTCGAAATACATGTTTATGCTTGCGATATGATTTGATTACTTCTAATTGCGTTTCATAAGTTGTGAATTCAATTTACTTATCCGTTCGTATAAAAACTGATTTATGTATGTTGATTGAGGGTCAACACTTAGTTTGCATGCATGAATTTGATGCTAGGATATAAGGAAGTTTCACCTAATCGTTATGGACTTATATTCACAAGTAGTAAAGGTTGATGATCTCAATCGAGTTAAGTAAATTCTTGGCATAAGTTTCATGCAATCATAGTAATGAGTGCTTCGTCAATGCTTATGGTTTTCATAGAACCTAATGATTCTTGCTTGTATCTCTATTATGCAATCATGTAGGGGACTTGTGGGGAATGCTTTGGGTTGTCGTATGCAATCATCCAATTCAATAACTTTAGGAAAATCTGAAGGTTAATTTAAGCGAACCTAATTAACTTGGGGCGTTGAGAATTCATGGTTTATTGAAAAGCAATTGGAAATCGTTTCGTATGCAAGTATAACATGTGTGGAGATGAACCCCTTAGCTAGCCTTTCATCCATTGTTCTAAACTAAATTCGTTTTAAAATCTATTCGTTTTACAAAGTTTAAGTTTTGTTTTCAAATTCGTCAAAATCAAAACCCCCCTTTACTTTCTTGTTTAAAAGTCTTAGAATCTGTTTAGTTTGTGTTTTTAAAGTGTCTTGAGTCAAGTTATAACTATTTTCGTCCAAATTCTTCTTTAGTGTTCAAAACAGCCCAGAAAGTGGTTTTAAGGCAGTTTTGAGTGTTTTTGTGTTATTTTGAGTCTTTTGGTTTGTTTTGGTGTTTCAAGTTCTAGTTTTGCATTGTTTGAGTCTAGTTAGTGTTTTAAACTTAGTTTTTACGTTTTTGAGTCAATTCCAAGTGATTTTGCAATCCCTCCTAATCCCCGGTCTAGAACGATCCCTACTTACATTCTTCACTACAATTGATAAAAGAGGGTTTAATTTGTGTGTGTATAATTCTGTTGGAAATGTGCCCTAAAACCAATCATATGATGATACTTTACGGACATTTCACATGTTAAACTAATCTAGTTTAATATCAAGGGCAAACATTATTGTTTGAGCGGTCTCATATAAATGTTATATGCTTAAACGATAAGTCCAAGGAATATGTGATTGGGAGAATGCAATCTAAAGAAGTTAGATTCATGAGACCATTCTTTCGTAGACACATCCTAAAGGTTCCTGATCATAGGATTGCCAATTGGGCATTGACAGTCCGTTAAGATCAGTACATGCTATGTCTTCTCTCAGGGAGAGTGACTAGTGTCGAGTCATTGGTGTGAGTGACACCAGGACAAGCATGTAGGTGCTCAATAGAGAATGAGTTCACTGAACACGATCAACGAGGAGTTCTCATACTCATGTCACATGAGAACTCAAGGTTGGGATAATGCAAAGTAGTCCTTTGACCTGAGGCATCATAGTTGTCTTGTGGTTAGGTCCTTGATCTTTGACTATGTCAAACGTCACTCTATCAGGGTGTCCACGGCATCGTCGGGGTTAAGCCACTTAGCCATGGAGACAAGTGAATGCGCAACAAGGGATCTCTAACCTTCAAACCGTTGAGGGAGAATACTCTATGATATGATTTGGAATCTCTGGCCAGAGTATGAATGAGATGTTGGAATACGTTCCAGATCACATTCAAGGTAATCATATAAGTACAAGATTCACATTGGATAGTAGACATGAATAAACTATCAAACCAAACAATGTGGTCAAGAGTATTGTAATAGAGAAGGACCGTATTGCATTTGTAATCCTAAACTGAATAGGTTCTCCACCTCTTCTGATTAGCTTGGGTAACCATGATATGCTGCTAGGTGTCACTCATGGTTTGTGGAAGCCCTAAACGTGTGTAAACACTAAAGGGAGAATTGAAAGTAAGTTTCAAATTCACAATCGATTTGAAAGAGTTTGAATCGCCCACTGCCTCGCTAAAAGGAACCTAATGGATCGTACACCGTGTAAGGTAGAGATTGAAGATTAAACGGAGATGAGTAAGAATAATTAAATGGTTTAATTATTTATGGCAAGGATTAATTAATATGATTATTAATCAAACGAATAAGTTCGTTAAAGACCTCGGGATGGTTTTGGACCTTGAGGCCCAATGGGCTTTGAACGTCAAGCCCATTGACTTAAGTTGTATGACAACTTAATAAATAATGATTCACAAAGGTCCAAATAGTCCATTAAATCCCACATGGCCGGCCATTTAGAGTTAGGGTGGGTGGACTTATTTACAAGTTTGCCACTCAAATGAATTAAGGTATAAGTATGACTTTATAGCCAAAATTCATTAAGGGTTTTTTTTGGGGAAATTGGAGAAATACAATCTCTCTTTTCTCTCTAAAAAGGCCGGCCCCCCTTGGAGGGATTAGCTAGCAATCCTACTCCTCCAAGGTCACTCATTTCTTCTTAAATCAAACCTTGGTGTGGTGAATTAGAGGTTCTCAATTTTGAGAACTTGGAGAAACTTTTCATCCAACCAAATCCATAGATTTTAGATGCAAGGAATGAAGGCCCTCTCTTTGGGTGATTAGCCTTTGCTTAAGCAAAGAGGAATCTACAAAGGTATAAATCTCAACTCACTTTGATTTGAGTTGTTTAAAGGTTCACCAAACTACTAGGCTTTGAACATTCATGGGTAATGTTTTGTTTTTAAGTACATGCAAGCATGATTCCGCCTTTAATTTGTTAATTGCATGCTAATGATGTTGCTTAAATGAACATGTATTCTCAAAATAATCCTTCAAATTCTCACATCAAAATTTTGGCGCCGTTGCCGGGGATTAGCAACTTTGCTAATCCCTTGGATTGTATTTTCGTTTGTTTTTAATTAGGACAGATTCTGACTAGTTTATGACTCGGAGTTCTCATCCGATTCGTGAACATATCTTGGACTTTGACGACGATTTCGAGCGAGAGTTGAGATGAAAAAGGAAGAACCCAAAACCTAGCGAATCAAGTGAAAGTTCCGAGTCCGTTCCTGAATTTGAAGAAGAGGAATCCACGGCAAGTGTGGGTGAAGAAGACATGGCAGCGGACAACTTAACAATCAAGGAACTTTCCGCTTCGGGATTGGACAATGCCGCACCCCTATGCATCCAATATCCTAGGGCGGCTCCGGACAAGACTGCCGAGTTCGAATTAAAGTCAAGCTTGTTACATCACATTCCGAAGTACCATGGGCTGTCCATGGAGGATCCGAACAAGCATTTGAAGGAGTTTGAAGTAGTGTGTTCGAGCATGACCCCGGTGAATGTTGATGGGAGCATATTGAAGATGAAGGCCTTTCCCTTTTCTCTCCTAGAAAAGGCGAAAGATTGGTTGTATGAATTGGCTCCCGGAACCGTCACATCTTGGGAAAGCATGAAAGGAGCCTTCTTGGAGAAGTTTTTCCCAACTTCTCGAGTCATCCTCCTACGCAAAAGGATAAGTGGCATTCAACAAGATGAAGGTGAATCTTTTCCTACTTATTATGAACATTTTAAATCACTTGTTGCTTCATGTCCACAGCATCAAATGAAGGAGGAACTACTTCTACAATACTTCTACGAAGGACTCCTACCAATTGAACGTCAAATGTTAGATGCCTCAGCGGGAGGAGCTTTGGTGGACAAGACCCCTATGGCTGCAAAGGTGTTGATTGCTAACCGAGCGTTGAACGCTCAACAATACGAAGGTGTTGGACAGAGAGGAACCCCACAGCAACATCAAGTCAATGAGGTAAGTGCCATAACCGAACTTCAAAATCAAATGGCTAACCTTACTACGTTGCTTTCTCAGGTGGTGGAGGGTCCAAAAGTCAAAACTGTAGCTCCGTTTGGCGTATGCTCCATGCAAGGCCACCATACGGACAAGTGCCCACAATTGATCGAGAATGGAGGGTGGGAGACACTCAATGCCGTGGGATATGGCAACCAATACCAATCACGTGGTGATCCGTTCTCCAATACTTACAATCCCGGTTGGCGTGATCATCCAAATTTCAAATGGCGAGACCCCCAACAAGGCCAACAACAAAGCGGATTTAGGCAACAACCACTGGGTTTCTATCAAAAGCCGTTGGCACCACCACAAGCCCAAGCACAACCTGCCCAAAGCAATTCAGGTAATTCAAGTAATAATGATAAGATTTTTCAATTACTTACTACGTTGACGCAGGAAGTCCAAACTCAGAACAAAGAGAGGCAAATCCAAGACAAGAGGGTGGACAACTTGGAGAAGCAAGTGGGACAAATTGCCGAGTTCATGGGGCAATTTCGTGAGCAAGGAAGGTTGCCTAGCTCAACGGTGGTCAATCCGAAAGGTGGATTCGAATCTGCAAAAGCTATGCATTTGCGAAGTGGGAAGAAAGTTGGATCTGACCTCAAAGCATCCAAATCACGCTCCAACGAGGAGGAAGAGTTGAGAATTGAAGAGGAAGAGCAAAGGCCACTCACGGCCAAAGGAGAACCACCATTGCCGCAAATCCCAAGTGATCTCAATTCGTCCAAATTGGCCAATAAAGGTAAAAACGTGTCAAGTTCAGTTCTTACTAATGATTTTCCTTCGAATGTACCTTTTCCTAGTAGGTTTAAGCAAACAAAGAAAGAGGAAGCGGAAAAGAACATTTTGGAGACGTTTCGGAAAGTTCAAGTCAATATCCCCCTTTTGGATGAAAACAATGTAAATGCACAAGAACAAGCTAAACTAAGGTGCATAAATATGCCCCTATCAAATTCCCCCACACTTAGCTTTTGCTAGTCCTCGAGCAAAACGAAACGAAACAAAGTAAACAACACAAAACACACAACTAAAACACAACCTAATCCTTCCAACAATTGCCTCAGGGATTTCCAATTCACATGACATGTTAGAAATCATCATTCCCACAGATTTTGGCCATCTTTACGCTTAAGCACATACTTAATCATAGTCACTACTTACTAGTTCACAATTAACCAATTAAAACGATGTTTTGAATGTAGTAACATGCCTTAGAGAATTCCCTCAATTCCTTACAAGATATGCACTCAATCTTCACTCAGATTTTCTAACTACACACCCTACACTAGTTATATGTGAGGAGATTGATGTAATTATAAAACGAATGCTCACATATATGTATCACAAAGAAAGCAATTTCTGGAGTTAATAAGCATGTTTAGATATGATCTCATGAATGGAATGCTACTACTTAGATGCGAGAACCAGTGACACCATATGCTCATACCAAATTCAAACTCCACAAATTGAAACACATAACACTCAAGATCAAAGTCAAGGGTTGTAATGGGGCTTGGGTTATTGGCTAACAAATGAAGGATAGGGATAACAAACGTTTTTAGAGCGATAGTAAGCAAAGTAGTGAGATTGAGACTTAGAATTCACTTTAGAATGCAGAAATCAACATTAAAACACAAAGGGAAGATTTAAGCAACTCATAGGGCCGAATGCATTATTTTGGACCCTTTCTTCAACAAACTACACTTTAGAACTCTTTTTCAAACTTTTCAACTCTTTTTTCTTTTCTTTCTCTTTTCCACGAATTTTCTTTTCTTTTCTTCTTTTCTACCCGTGCCTTTGCACACAAACTCACATGAAAAATACTTCCCCCACACTTGTTTTCTGCCATTCATTAATCAAAAGGAATTCAATTGTAGTCATACTTTACCATGCTTTAAAAACAAGGGTATGGATAGTCCTATTCTAGGCTAGGTGAGGATAATGTGGGTTACAAAGAACATAGGCTAAACAAGGCTCAACGGGGTTAAAACCTACAAAACACAATGAAATAGGGAGATATGGCCATTTGGCTATGGTGGTCACTACACAACTTTTATCCTGAATATGTGTTATGCAAATCAATAACATGCTTTGAATGAATTAGGCGTAAGTTCTAGTGTTTGGAACTAAATGATGAAACGCCTTCTAAGTAGCAACCAAGCAAAGAATAATGAGATCATGCAACGACTTTAGGAAACAACAATGCACAGATTATTAACTCTCCAAATAAACGTTTAAGCTCAAGTCTCACAAGGTTGTAGCGTTAGTTTGAGTTCCTTCCTTCAAGCATGTTACAAAAACTGATTTTTCTTTTATGATTGCATGTGAATTCATAGATTATAACCGCAACCAAGCATAAACCAAAGAGTAAATCAAACTTTCATCCATGTTTACAACTCTCTTTAACCGTCATGTTTACAACTCTCTTATGCCGTACGATAACCCCAAAGTTCATCATCTAGCCGTAAGCTCCAATCCTTCCTTGTTGGCCCAACGGTTTTCTCAAGTATTTGCTTGATCTCTCGTTGGAAACCTCGGCTTGGGCATTCGTTTGAGGATGATAAGGTGTAGAAACCTTATGGGTGACACTGTATTTCCTCAATAACTCTTCAATGGTCCGATTGCAAAAGTGACCCTCCATTACTAATGATCACCCGTGGCATTCCAAACCTTGCAAAAATGTTAGTTCTAATAAAATCTGCAACCACTTTAGAATCATTAGTCCGGGTGGCCTTTGCTTCCACCCATTTCGACACATAATCAACCGCAAGCAAAATATACATGAAACCATACGATGAAGGAAAGGGACCCATAAAATCAATACCCCAAACATAAAAAATTTCAACATTTAGGATAGAAACCTGCGGCATTTGGTCCCTTGCACTAATACCACCCATTCTTTGGCATTTATCACATGTTAAACAAAAAGTTCTAGCATCCTTAAAAATACTAGGCCAATAGAATCCACATTGTAACACTTTGAGGGCTGTGCGTTGTGTGCCAAAGTGCCCTCCACATGCATATGTATGACAAAAACTCAAAATTGAATGACATTCAGAATCATGCACACAACGACGTATAATCTGATCGGGACAAAATTTCCATAAGTATGGATCATCCCACACATAAAACCGTGCATCATGCCTAAGTTTATCACGTTGGTGCCTAGTGAACTCACTTGGAATACGTTTTGACACCAAAAAATTAACAATATCGGCATACCAAGGTGCACTAACCTTAATGGACAGCAATTGTTCATCGGGGAATGTCTCGGCAATGGGTAAAGACTCTTCATTGTGCACCACGTTTTCACTTCCCTTCTTGTCACGAATCTCTATGTCGAACTCTTGAAGTAGCAACATCCATCAAATTAGCCGTGGCTTGGCCTCCTTTTTGGTGAGCAAGTACTTCAAAGCTGGATGATCAGTGAAAACAATTACTTTAGTACCAATTAGATATGATCGAAATTTATCTAAAGCAAAGACAACGGCAAGAAGTTCTTTTTCCGTAGTGGAGTACTTCAATTGTGCATCATTCAACGTCCGGGAGGCGTAGTAGATGACATGCGGCCTCTTGTCCTTTCGTTGGCCTAAAACAGCTCCTAAAGCATAGTCGGACGCATCACACATGAGCTCGAAAGGTAGGCTCCAATCCGGTGGAACAATGATGGGTGCCGTGGTCAACAACTCCTTGAGTTGGTTGAATGATGCCGTGCACTCTTTGGTAAAGTCAAACGCCACGTCTTTTTGTAGCAAACGGCAAAGAGGTTGTGCAACTTTTGAGAAATCTTTGATAAACCTACGATAAAAACCTGCATGGCCAAGAAACGAACGAACCTCTCTAACCGAAGTCGGAGAGGGTAAGTGACGTACAAGATCTATCTTTGACTTATCAACTGCAATGCCATTTTCAGAGATGATATGACCTAAAACAATGCCTTGTTTAACCATGAAATGACATTTTTCCCAATTAAGAACAAGGTTAGTTTCAACGCAACGTTTTAGAATCAAACTTAGATTATGCAAGCAACCATCAAAAGAATCTCCAAAGACGCTGAAATCATCCATAAACACTTCAATGATCTTTTCAACATAATCATAAAATATGCTCATCATGCATCTTTGAAATGTAGCAGGTGCATTACATAAACCAAAAGGCATGAGACGATATGCAAAAGTGCCAAAAGGACATGTGAAAGTGGTTTTTTCTTGATCCTCAGGTGCTATGACAATTTGATTATAACCAGAATAACCATCAAGAGAACAATAGAAAGCATAACCGGCTAACCTTTCAAGCATTTGGTAAAGGAACGGCAATGGAAAGTGATCCTTCCTTGTGGTGGCGTTTAGCTTCCTATAATCGATGCACACCCTCCAACCGGTTTGAATGCGCGTAGGAATAAGCTCATTCTCGGCATTAGCTACCACTGTCACTCCGGATTTCTTTGGAACGCATTGAACGGGCGAGACCCACTGACTATCCGAGATTGGATAGATTACTCCACAATCCAAAAGCTTGATTACCTCCTTCTTCACAACTTCCATCATCGGAGGGTTGAGACGGCGTTGAGCCTCTCGAGATGTTTTGGACCCCTCCTCTAGAAGTATGCGATGCATGCACGTAGTAGGGCTAATTCCCTTTATATCGGCCAAAGTCCATCCAATTGCCGTTTTGTACTCCTTAAGCACTCGCACCAATTTGCTCTCTTCTTGTGCCGTGAGTGATGATGAGATAATGACGGGCAACGTCGCATCCTCGCCCAAGAAAACGTACTTCAAGTGACTAGGCAACGGCTTAAGTTCAAGTGTAGGTGGCTGCACAACTGAGGGAAGCATTTTATTATCCGAAACTGAACTTAAAATAGGGTCCGAATACTTACTAATTGTGATGGCAATGACTTGAGGGCAGCCACCATCTCCATGACATCTTCACTAGGGGGCACGGCAAAGGACTCCTCATGCATGCCGTGGGGTTCCTTGGTGTTTATTTCAATGTTTTGCATGTCTCTTCCTTGTGCAATGGCCAATTCAAGTGTATCGTCCTTCAAATTGTCCAAATGGTCCTGCGCCAAAGAGTTAATTACATCAATAGAAAAACATGAATGATTCTCACTAGGGTACTTCATAGAATCAGAAAGATTGAAATTAATAACTTCCCCATCAAATTCCATCGTCAAAGTGCCATTGTATACGTCAATCTTTGTACGAGCAGTTTTCATGAATGGCCTTCCAAGGAGGATGGGCAATGAAGGGGCATGGTCTGATTCATCCATCTCAAGTACATAGCAATCTGCCGGAAAGATCAAATGATTAACCTGCACTAGAACATCCTCCAAAACTCCCTTTGGATAGGCATTAGATCTATCGGCCAATTGTATATTCACACCATCGTTTTTCAACTCTCCTAGGTTCATAGATGCATAAATTGAATATGGCATGACATTTATAGATGCACCTAAGTCTAACATGGCAGATTCAAACCTAGAATTACCAATAACGCACAGAATTGTAAAACTACCCGGATCCTTGCATTTAGGGGGCAGTTTGCGTTGTAGGATGGCTGAAACGTTTTCTCCCACTTTGACCACCTCCTTGGTCGAAATTCTCCTCCTATTGGTGCAAAGTTCCTTCAAGAACTTGGCGTACCTCGGGACTTGCTTGATTGCATCCAAAAGGGGGATATTGACTTGAACTTTCCGAAACGTCTCTAAAATGTCCTTTTCCGCTTCTTCTTTCTTTGTTTTCTTAAACCTACTAGGAAAAGGTACATTCGAAGGAAAATCATTAGTAGGAACTGAACTTGACACGTTTTTACCTTTATTGGCCAATTTGGACGAATTGGGATCACTTGGGATTTGCGGCAATGGTGGTTCTCCTTTGGCCGGGAGTGGCCTTTGCTCTTCCTCTTCAATTCTCAACTCTTCCTCCTCGTTGGAGTGTGATTTGGATGGTTTGAGGTCAGATCCAACTTGCTTCCCACTTCGCAAATGCATAGCTTTTGCAGATTCGAATCCACCTTTCGGATTGACCACCGTTGAGCTAGGCAACCTTCCTTGCTCACGAAATTGCCCCATGAACTCGGCAATTTGTCCCACTTGCTTCTCCAAGTTGTCCACCCTCTTGTCTTGGATTTGCCTCTCTTTGTTCTGAGTTTGGACTTCCTGCGTCAAAGTAGTAAGTAATTGAAAAATCTTATCATTATCACTTGAATTACCTGAATTGCTTTGGGCAGGTTGTGCTTGGGCTTGTGGTGGTGCCAACGGCTTTTGATAGAAACCCGGGGGTTGTTGCCTAAATCCGCTTTGTTGTTGGCCTTGTTGGGGTTCTCGCCATTTGAAATTTGGATGATCACGCCAACCGGGATTGTAAGTATTGGAAAATGGATCACCACGTGGTTGGTATTGGTTGCCATAACCCACGGCATTGAGGGTTTCCCATCCTCCATTCTCGATCAATTGTGGGCACTTGTCCGTATGGTGGCCTTGCATAGAGCATACGCCACAAGAAGCTACAGTTTTGACTTTCGGACTTTCCACCACCTGAGAAAGCAAAGTAGTAAGGTTAGCCATTTGATTTTGAAGTTCGGTTATGGCACTTACCTCATTGACTTGATGTTGCCGTGGGGTTCCTCTTTGTCCAACTCCTTCGTATTGTTGAGCGTTCAACGCTCGGTTGGCAATCAACATCTTTGCTGCCGTAGGGGTCTTGTCCACCAAAGCTCCTCCCGCTGAGGTATCTAGCATTTGACGTTCAATTGGTAGGAGTCCCTCGTAGAAGTATTGTAGAAGTAGTTCCTCCTTCATTTGATGCTGTGGACATGAAGCAACAAGTGATTTAAAACGTTCATAATAAGTAGGGAAGGATTCACCTTCATCTTGTTGAATGCCACTTATCCTTTTGCGTAAGAGGATGACTCGAGAAGTTGGGAAAAACTTCTCCAAGAAGGCTCGTTTCATGCTTTCCCAAGATGTGACGGTTCCGGGAGCTAATTCATACAACCAATCTTTCGCCTTTTCTAGGAGAGAAAAGGGAAAGGCCTTCATCTTCAATATGCTCTCGTCAACATTCACCGGGGTCATGCTCGAACACACTACTTCAAACTCCTTCAAATGCTTGTTCGGATCCTCCATGGACAGCCCATGGTACTTTGGAATGTGATGTAACAAGCTTGACTTTAATTCGAACTCGGCAGTCTTGTCCGGAGCCGCCCTAGGATATTGGATGCAAAGGGGTGCGGCATTGTCTAATCCCGAAGCGGAAAGCTCCTTGATTGTTTGGTTGTCCGCTGCCATGTCTTCCACTTCCTCTTCAAATTCAGAAACGGACTCGGAACGTGCACTTGATTCACTAGGTTCTGGGTTCTTCCTCTTGCGTCTCAACTCGCGCTCGAAATCGTCGTCAAAGTCCAAAATATGTTCGCGAACCGGATGAGAACTCCGAGTCATAAACTAGTACCTAAAACAAGAAACAAAACAAAGTCAGAATCTGACCTTACTTAAACAAAACGAAAATACAATCCAAGGGATTAGCAAAGTTGCTAATCCCCGGCAACGGCGCCAAAATTTGATGTGAAATATTATACGCACACAAATCAAACCCTCTTTTTATCAATTGTAGTGAAGAATGTAAGTAGGGATCGTTCTAGACCGGGGATTAGGAGGGATTGCAAAATCACTTGGAATTGACTCAAAAACGTAAAAACAAAGTTTAAAACACTAAACTAGACTCAAACAATGCAAAACTATACTTTAAAACTCTAAAACAAACCAAAAGACTCAAAACAGCACAAAAACACTCAAAACTGCCTTAAAACCACTTTCTGGGCAGTTTTGGACACTAAAGAAGATTTTGGACGAAAATAGTTATAACTTGACTTGAAACACTTAAAAACATAAACTAAAACACTTTCTAACTAATTTGACACATGAAAACAAAGGGGGATTTGGTTTTGACGAATTTTGAAAACAAAACTAAACTTGTAAAACAAAACAGATTTCAAAACGATTTTTGCTTAAAACAATGGATGAAAGGCTAGCTAAGGGGTTCATCTCCACACATGTTATACTTGCATCCGAAACGATTTCCAATTGCTTTTCAATAAACCATGAATTCTCAACGCCCCAAGTTAATTAGGTCCGCTTAAATTAACCTTCAGATTTTCCTAAAGTTATTGAATTGGATGATTGCATACGACAACCCAAAGCATTCCCCACAAGTCCCCTACATGATTGCATAATAGAGATACAAGCAAGAATCATTAAGTTCTATGAAAACCATAAGCATTGACGAAGCACTCATTACTATGATTGCATGAAACTTATGCCAAGAATTTACTTAACTCGATTGAGATCATCAACCTTTACTACTTGTGAATATAAGTCCATAACGATTAGGTGAAATTTCCTTATACCCTAGCATTCAATTTATGCATGATAATTAAGCGTGCACTCTCAACCAACACACACAAATCAATGTAATTCACATAGATAAGTAAATTGAATTCATAACTTATGAAACGCAATTAGAAGTAATCAAATCATATCGCAAGCATAAACATGTGTTTCGAATTGAATTTAAACATTGAAATCAAAGGAAAAGAAACACCTAGAAATTCCAGCGACGTGACTTGAATTGCATGAACTTCCAAGCCTCCTTCTCCTCCTCCTTGGTGCGGCAAAGGGTTTAGAGACAGGTTTAGGACCTTATGTGTATGGATGAATGGTTAGGAGAGGGTATAGTGGTGTTTAGGTATGGTGGTGGCTGCGGCAAGGACTTAGAACTAGGGAGAATGGTGCTTGGCGAATTTCTGATTTTGTGGAGTGAATGAATGAATAAATGGTGCGGCCAAGGGGTGTATTTATAGTGTTTAGGGGCTGACTTAGGGTTAGGAATCAGAGAAGGATAATAAAATCTAAATCCTATAGGAATAGGCCTTCTAGAAGCTAGGAAACCTCAAGGAACAAGGGGAAACTTGGGGCAGATTTTAGGGAGAGGCTAAGGCTTCTAGAAAGCCTTGCAAGGCAAGGGATTAAGTCCATCTAGAAGGTAGGGTGCGGCACCAATGTAGGAATTAGAGATAGGGCTTCTAGAAACCCCAAATCTGATGGGAATTGCTTAGAACTTGCGGCAAAGGGGAGGAACACTCTAGAACCTTCCAACTTGTGTCCTACAATACTTAGGAGTCCTTCTAGCATTAGGAAAACATGTCTTTCTCCTTCCTTGACTTGGAATTCTTCTCCTTCTTCACTTTGGAAACCTTTTCCTTCTTGGACTTGGCAATCTTCCTTGTAGCTGCAACTTGATGCCATTTGGGGTTTACATTTCCTACTCCAAGTAGGAAACCTTGCTCAAGTAGGAATCATCTTCTTCAAGTCTTCAATTTCGTCCATCCTCATGGCTCCAAGCATATGACGTTCATTCCAAGCTCTAATTTGCTCGAAAATGCATCATTTTGCATACTTTGCCCTTAAAACCTGAAAATACATAAAACTAGCTTAAAAGACTCCTTTACTAAGGAAAAACACTATAAATGCACAAGAACAAGCTCAACTAAGGTGCATATATATGCTCCTATCATTGTTACTAATGTTTTTGTTCATGGTGCAGTGCAAATCAAAAGCTTGAAAAGTGGACAAGAATTCAAGGTGAATGGGCACCGATTGAAGCCATATCATGAGCACTTTGTGGAGCAAACCGTGGATGACATCCCCATGGATGCCGTGGGTACCCTTCTGGGATGAATGGCCGTTTCGTCCGGCTGTACGACGTTAAAGAAAGCGCTACTTGGGAGGCAACCCATGCATTCAACAAAGGAAGACCGAGAGAGCACTCCAATTCCAGATTTGCGTTCCTAAACTCTTCTCTTTGTTGCTATTTCGTTCTTGCCATGTTAGGTTGTTTAGTTGTTGTTTTGTTGCTTGTTTGTTATTTGTGTGAGTCTATGATTGAAACATTGAGGACAATGTTTGATTTAACTGTGGGGGGGGGGGGGTAACCAAAGTGTTTTCACGCAAATTCGTAGGGTTTTATCACTCATAACTTCTAATGTTGTTCCTTGCTGTTTTTAAGTGTTTTTAAGCTGTTTTAGGGTGTTTTGACTCCAAAATCCAAAAATCACATAAAAATTTGAAAAATTGTTTTGAAAAATCCAAAAAGAGTTGTTTTGAGTTGTTTTTGTGTGTTTGTTTGTGTCTTAGGGTACCTTCCAACACAATGATGAGGATTCGGTTTGTAATTGCATGACTGTTAAAGAGAGTTGTAAACATGGATGAAAGTTTGTTTTACTCTTTGGTTTATGCTTGGTTGTGGTTATAACGTATGAATTCACATGCAATCATAAAAGAAAAATCAGTTTTTGTAACATGCTTGAAGGAAGGAACTCAAACTAACGCTACAACCTTGTGAGACTTGAGCCTAAACGTTTATTTGGAGAGTTAATAATCTGTGCATTGTTGATTTCTAAAGTCGTTGCATGATCTCATTATTCTTTGCTTGGTTGCCACTTAGAAGGCGTTTCATCATTTAGATCCAAACACTAGAACTCATGCCCAATTCATTCAAAGCATGTTATTGATTTGCATAACACATATTCAAGATGAAGTTGTGTAGTGACCACCATAGCCAAATGGCCATATCTCCCTAATTCATTGTGTTTTGTAGGTTTTAACCCTGTTGAGCCTTGTTTAGTGATGTGAAAATTAAATTGACACTCAAATTAAACCCTATGGATGACAATTGTAGTATATGAGCAAATAGGGATCGTTCTAGACCGGGGATTAACTAGGGATGCTAATCAATGTGAAACTGACTCAAAAACGTAAAAACACAATATAAAACACTAAACTAGACTCAAAGAATGCAAAACTAGAGTTTAAAACACTTAAACAAAGCAAAAGACTCAAAACAGCCCAGAAACACTCAAAACTGCCTCAAAATCACTTTCTGGGCAGTTTTGAGCACAAACACAATTTTTGACGAAATTAAGTTGTAACTTGACTCAAGACTCTTAAAAACACAACCTAAATGGATTTCTAACTAATCTAGCACTTTAAAATAAATGGGGGATTGGTTTTGACGAATTTAGAATTAAAACAGAAACTTAAAAACAAAACAGATTCTAAAACCGATTTTGATGAATTGAATGGATGAGACACTAGTTAGAGGGTTCCTTATCCACACATGAACATATGCATATAACTTGATTCCCAGTTATGATTTCAACAAGCTTATGAATGACGATGTCCCAAATTAATTGTATTGAACTAATCAATTCTCAGATTTCCCTAGATTCATTGAATTGAATGGAATACGCATCACAACCAAATTATTCTTATCAAGTTCCCTAACTATGGAATACACATGATAGAGAGACATATCAAAGATCATTAAGTTCAATGGAAATCATAAACATCGACTAGGCATTCATAACTATGGAATACGCATGTTAATCCAACCTAGGGTTTACTAAACACAATCGTGACTAGCGATCTTTACTACTCATGAATATAAGTTAATAACGATTAGGTGAAATTCCCTTATATCCTAGCATCAAGTTTAAGCATGCAAATTAAGCGTGCACTCTCAATCAACATACATAAACAAGTTCTTAATCAAAACAGAGAAGTAAACCACATCCAACGTTCATGAATTCATAACTGGAGTAAATCAAATCATAACCAACATATGTCCATGGCTTGAAATTCGCCTTTAACTAAAAAGAAATTAGTTCCACATGTTTAACATAATTGAGAAACAAATTAAATTAAACATAGAAACGAAACGAAGGAAGAAAGAACTCTGAAACTCCCCAATGGTGGCAGATTGCATGCGTGAGCCTTCTCCTCCCTTTTGGATTGCACGGAGCACTCTTCCTATCCTCCAAAGATGGCGCACAAGGTGGGTATGGTGGCTGAAAGGTGCGGCAAAGGTGGATGAATGGTGGTATGGATGGTGGGTTGCGGCAAGGATGGAAAATATGGAGAATGGTGGTTGTAGGTTGCGGCAAAGGGGTGTGAAGGAATTTTGGCGAATTTCTGAATGGGGGGGAGGAATGAATCCTCTCTGCGGCAAGGATAAGGAATATATATATAGGCACCCTAAACCCTAGGTTAAATCAGATTAGGCTTGGGCTTTTGCAGAAATTAAAGCCTAGGGTAGAAAAATGCCTTGCAAGGCAAGGCAAAGGGAGGTTCTAGAAGGACTAGGTACGGCACAAGTGATGGGCTAGGGTTTAGGGTGCGGCAATGTGGGCTAGGAGGGTTTAGATGTGGCTGAGATGATAAGGCCCAAGGGTGGCCTTCTAGAAAAGATTAGGACATCTCCATTTCAAGAATAGAAACTCTTCAAGAATGGAAACCTTCGGAATTAGAAACTTCCCAAACTTAGAAACTTCGGTTTCCAATTTTAACTCTTCATTCGTCATTCGCCTTGAATTCCATTCTTCACATCTTCATTCCCTCCATAGCTCATTTTAGCTCCAAATTCGTCCATCCATGGTGTTCCACATGCATATACTCCATTTAAGCTCCATTTAGCTCTAAAACGCACCAAAACGCACTTTCTTGCTTCACTTGCCATTTGAACCTACAAATACACGAAAATAGCTTAAATCATTAGCTTGTTTTCTTGCACCTACGTAGTTAGTTATTGGTTATTATAGTGATTTAAGCTATTTTCGTGTATTTGTAGGTTCAAATGGCAAGTGAAGCAAGAAAGTGCGTTTTGGTGCGTTTTAGAGCTAAATGGAGCTTAAATGGAGTACATGCATGTGGAGCACCATGGATGGACGATTTTGAAGCTAAAATGAGCTAAGGAGTGAATGGAGATGTGAAGAATGAAATTCAAGACGAATGACGAATGAAGAGTTAAAAGTGGAAACCGAAGTTTCTAAGTTTGGAAGTTTCTAATTCCGAAGGTTTCCATTCTTGAAGAGTTTCTATTCTTGAAATGGAGATGTCCTAATCTTTTCTAGAAGGCCACCCTTGGGCCTTATCATCTCAGCCACATCTAAACCCTCCTAGCCCACATTGCCGCACCCTAAACCCTAGCCCATCACTTGTGCCGCACCTAATCCTTCTAGAACCTCCTTTTGCCTTGCCTTGCAAGGCATTTTCCTACCCTAGGCCTTAATTTCTGCTAAGCCCATGGAATAATCTGATTTGCTAGGGTTTTGAGATGCCTATATATATATTCCTTATGTGTGCCGCACCATTCATCACCCCCCCACCCATTCAGAAATTCGCCAGAATTCCTTCACACCCCTTTTCCGCAACCTACAAACACCATTCTCCATATTTTCCATCCTTGCCGCAACCCACCATCCATACCACCATTCATCCACCTTTGCTGCACCTTTCAGCCACCATACCCACCTTGTGCGCCATCTTTGGAGGATAGGAAGAGTGCTCCGTGCAATCCAAAAGGGAGGAGAAGGCTCACGCATGCAATCTGCCACCATTGGGGAGTTTCAGAGTTCTTTCTTCCTTCGTTTCGTTTCTATGTTTAATTTAATTTGTTTCTCAATTATGTTAAACATGTGGAACTAATTTCTTTTTAGTTAGAGGCGAATTTGAAGCCATGGACATATGTTGGTTATGATTTGATTTACTCCAGTTATGAATTCATGAACGTTGGATGTGGTTTACTTCTCTGTTTTGATTAAGAACTTGTTTATGTATGTTGATTGAGAGTGCACGCTTAATTTGCATGCTTAAACTTGATGGGGCAGATTAGAGAACAAGGCAAATTGCCTAGTTCAACTGTTATGAATCCTAAAGGAGGCTTTGAAACCGTCAATGCAATCATGTTGAGAAGTGGTACACAGGTTGGAGCCGAACCAAAATCATCCAAATCAAGTCACGATGAGTATGAAAAGGAGCAAAACTCACGGCCAAGGATGATCAATCCTTGCCGCCACCATCTAACACCTCTAAGCCATCCCAACCCACCAAGGTATGTCCAAATTCGAATCTTTCAAGTTCTATTCCATTGAATGTGCCCTTTCCTGGCAGGTTTAGGAAATTAAAGCAAGAAGAAGCCGAGAAGGACATTTTAGAGACATTCCGGAAAGTTCAAGTCAATATCCCTCTCCTTGATGCAATTAAGCAAGTCCCCAGGTATGCTAAGTTTTTAAAAGAACTTTGTACATCAAGGAGAAGGATTTCGAATAAAGAAGTGGTTCATGTAAGTGAGAATGTTTCTGCTATGTTACAAAGGAAATTACCCCCTAAATGCAAAGATCCGGGTAGTTTTACAATTCCTTGCATGATTGGAAATACTAAGTTTGAACAATGCATGTTAGACTTAGGGGCTTCGATTAATGTTATGCCATACTCTATTTATGCATCTATGAACTTAGGTGAGCTTAAAAACGATGGTGTGATTATTCAATTAGCCGATCGTTCTAATGCATATCCAAAGGGTGTTTTGGAAGATGTTTTGGTGCAGGTTGGTGATTTGATTTTTCCAGCGGATTTTTACGTGCTTGACATGGAGGATTCACCCTATTCTACCCCATTGCCGATCCTATTAGGGAGGCCCTTCATGAAGACAGCCCAAACCAAGATTGATGTGGCCAAGGGAGCCTTAACAATGGAGTTTGGTGGTGATATGATTAAATTCAAAGTTCCTGAATCTGTTAAGAATCCTAAAGATGTTCGTTCTTGTTTTGCCATAGACGTGATTAAAAATATGGAGCAGGAACATACATCCGCACCAATCAAGATGGAGGAGCCTAGAAGCATCATCGAAGAGGGGATTGGAGTAGAGCATAAGAAACATGCCGAGAACACCACCTTTGCTACCCCTTTTGAGTCATCATTGAAATGCAGTGGTAAGCCTCCTCCTTCAATTCCAATTCCTATTTCGATTAATAGGTTGTTGCCTTCTGTGGTGCAGGTACCAAATCGAATGCGTGAGAGTGGGAGTGCTTACATTGACTTTGGGAGGCTCAACGACACAATCTGGGACCATCATTATCCACTGCCATACATAGACCCAATGCATAAGTATTTTAAGGAGCATGTCATGGAGGATGTACCCTTCCATGCCGTGGACCCTGGGGGAGCTTAAACGGAGGTACCGTCCGGCTGGAAGACGTTAAAGCAAGCGCTTCTTGGGAGGCAACCCATGTGTTGAAACAAGAAACGAAGGAACTTTCACTCAAAACCCAGATTTGCGTTCCTCACCCTTCTCTTTATTGCTTATACTTTGCCATTTGCGTTATGTTTGCCAGTTGTGTTATTTGATTGTCTTTGTGTTAATCTATGTTTGAAACATGGAGGACAATGTTTGGTTTAAGTGTGGGGGGGTAAACAAGCTGTTTTTGCATGAAATTCGTAGGATTTTATCACCTATCACTTCTAATGTTGTTTCTCACTGTTTTAAGTGTTTTTAGAGTGTTTTGTTGTGTTTTAGTGTCATATAACAGAAAACCAAAGAAAAATTCGAAAAAGTTTGAAAAATACCAAAAAGAGTCGTTTTTGTGTCTTAGGGTACCTTCCAACACAATGATGAGGATTCGATTTTTAATTGCATAACTGTGAAAGAAAGTTACAAACATGGATGAAAGTTTGATATGCTCTTTGGTTTATGCTTAGGTGTAATTATAGTTCATGAATTCACATGTAATCAAAAGAAAAAATTAGTTTTTGTAACATGCTTGAAGGAAGAAACTCAAACTAATGCTACAACCCTGAGAGACTTGAGCTTTGAACGTTCTTTGGAGAGTTAATAATCTGTGCATTTGTTGTCCTCTAACGTCGTTGGATGATCTCATTATTCTTTGCTTGGTTACTACTTAGAAGGCGTTTCATCATTTAGGTCCAAATACTAGAACTCATACCTGTTTCATTCAAAGCATAAAATTGATTAGCATAACACATAACAAGATGAAGTTGTTTAGTGAACCAAGAGCCAAATAGCCTTACCCCATGTTCATTTATATTGTAGGTTTAAACCCCGTTGAGCCTTGTTTAGCCTTTGTTCTTTGTTAACCCACGTTATCCTTACCTAGCCTAGAATAGGACCATCCATACCCTCGTTCTTAAAGCATAGTGAACATGACTCAAAATGAATTCCTTTTGATTGTTCTTGTGCAGAAAAACAAGTGTGGGGGAAGGAACTTATGTGTGAGATTATGTGCCAAAAACATGAATTGGGCACGAGAAAAGAAAAAGAAAAAAAAAATGTGAAAAGAATGAAAAAGAGTTCAAAATAAGTGACAGAGAACTCACAAGCGTTGGTTGTTGAAGAAAGGGTCCAAAAAGTTGAATTAGACCCTAAGTATTGAGTATTTCACCCCCTTGTGTGTCTAAGTGATTTTGCTGCACTCAAAAGTGAATTAGACCCTAAGCTTTAAGAACTTTCGTTTATCCTTAACCTTTCTTTGTTAGCCAATACCCCTTAGCCCCGTTACAATCCTTAACTTCTATCTTGAGTGTTATGTATTTCAATATGTGGAGTTTGGGATTGGTATCAGCATATGGTGTCCCTGGTTCTCGCATCTAAGTAGTAGCATTCCGTTCATGAGATCATATCTATACATGCTTAATAATTGCAGAAAAGTGCTTCCTTTGTTATAACGTATGTGAGTGTTCGTTTTCATGATTACCTCAATCTTCTCACATATACCTAGTGTAGGGAGTGTAGTTAGAAATTCTGTGTGAAAATAAGAGTGTATCCGGTAAGGAATTGAGTGGATTCTCTAAGGCATGTTACTACGTCCATAATGTTGTTTTAAACGATTAAATGTGAGCTAGTGAATGGTAATTATGGTTAAGTATATGCTCAAGAGTAGGGATGACTAAAATCTGTGGGAATAATGATCTTTGGCATGTTATGTACCATTGGAAATCCCTGAGACGAACGTTGGAAGGTTTAGGTTATGTTTTGTTTATTTGTTTTGCTCGAGGACTAGCAAAAGCTAAGTGTGGGGGAATTTGATAGGAGCATATTTATGCTACTTAGTTAGCTTGTTTTCTTGCACCTACGTAGTTAGTTATTGGTTATTATAGTGATTTAAGCTATTTTCGTGTATTTGTAGGTTCAAATGGCAAGTGAAGCAAGAAAGTGCGTTTTGGTGCGTTTTAGAGCTAAATGGAGCTTAAATGGAGTACATGCATGTGGAACACCATGGATGGACGATTTTGATGCTAAAATGCGCTAAGGAGTGAATGGAGATGTGAAGAATGAAATTCAAGACGAATGACGAATGAAGAGTTAAAAGTGGAAACCGAAGTTTCTAAGTTTGGAAGTTTCTAATTCCGAAGGTTTCCATTCTTGAAGAGTTTCTATTCTTGAAATGGAGATGTCCTAATCTTTTCTAGAAGGCCACCCTTGGGCCTTATCATCTCAGCCACATCTACACCCTCCTAGCCCACATTGCCGCACCCTAAGCCCTAGCCCATCACTTGTGCCGCACCTAATCCTTCTAGAACCTCCTTTTGCCTTGCCTTGCAAGGCATTTTCCTACCCTAGGCCTTAATTTCTGCTAAGCCCATGGAATAATCTGATTTGCTAGGGTTTTGAGATGCCTATATATATATTCCTTATGTGTGCCGCACCATTCATCACCCCCCCACCCATTCAGAAATTCGCCAGAATTCCTTCACACCCCTTTTCCGCAACCTACAAACACCATTCTCCATATTTTCCATCCTTGCCGCAACCCACCATCCATACCACCATTCATCCACCTTTGCTGCACCTTTCAGCCACCATACCCACCTTGTGCGCCATCTTTGGAGGATAGGAAGAGTGCTCCGTGCAATCCAAAAGGGAGGAGAAGGCTCACGCATGCAATCTGCCACCATTGGGGAGTTTCAGAGTTCTTTCTTCCTTCGTTTCGTTTCTATGTTTAATTTAATTTGTTTCTCAATTATGTTAAACATGTGGAACTAATTTCTTTTTAGTTAGAGGCGAATTTGAAGCCATGGACATATGTTGGTTATGATTTGATTTACTCCAGTTATGAATTCATGAACGTTGGATGTGGTTTACTTCTCTGTTTTGATTAAGAACTTGTTTATGTATGTTGATTGAGAGTGCACGCTTAATTTGCATGCTTAAACTTGATGCTAGGATATAAGGGAATTTCACCTAATCGTTATTAACTTATATTCATGAGTAGTAAAGATCGCTAGTCACGATTGTGTTTAGTAAACCCTAGGTTGGATTAACATGCGTATTCCATAGTTATGAATGCCTAGTCAATGTTTATGATTTCCATTGAACTTAATGATTCTTGTTGAATGTCTCTATCATGCGTATTCCATAGTTAGGGACTTTGATGAGGAATAATTTGGTTGCGATGCGTATTCCATTCAATTCAATGAATTTAGGGAAATCTGAGAATTAATTAGTTCGATACAATTAATTTGGGGCATTGTCATTCATAAGTTTGTTGAAATCATAACTGGGAATCAAGTTATATGCATATGTTCATGTGTGGATAAGGAACCCTCTAACTAGTTTCTCCATCCATTCAATTCATAAAAATCTGTTTAGAATCTGTTTTGTTTTCAAGTTTCTGTTTTAATTCTAAATTCGTCAAAACCAATCCCCCCTTTATTTTAAAGTGCTAGATTAGTTAGAAATACATTTAGTTTGTGTTTTTAAGAGTCTTGAGTCAAGTTAGAACCTATTTTCGTCCAAAATTGTGTTTGTGCTCAAAACTGCCCAGAAAGTGATTCTAAGGCAGTTTTCAGTGTTCTTGTGCTGTTTTGAGTCTTTAGGTTTGTTTAGGTGTTTTAAACTCTAGTTTTGCATTCTTTGAGTCTAGTTTAGTGTTTTAAACTTTGTTTTCACGTTTTTGAGTCAATTTCACATTGATTAGCATCCCTAGTTAATCCCCGGTTAGAACGATCCCTATTTGCTCTTATACTACAACTGTGAAGGAATTAGAAGGGAGTTGCGGCAAAGGTGTAGAAGGGTGTCTAAGGTGTGTCAAAACTGAATCTTGTGAATGAATGGGTTTAAATATATATATAGGGCACGGCTAGGGTTCAGGAAAGGTGCTAAAACTTAGCTAATATGGCTCCCTAATTGAATAAGGAAGAAAAGAAATCAGAAAATCAAATAGAATAAGTAAGAAAATATGTGACACAAAATAGGAATGAACTTTGGTCAGAATTTTGGTGAGGGCCTTGAGCGGCAAGGAGAAGGGAAACAAAATAGGAATGTGAGATATGTCCAGAAAATAGGAAAGAACCTCCCTCCCTTGTGTGGCAGATTTGTGAAGGAAATAGGAATAATTTTAGGACACAAAACAAGTAGGAAACCACCCTCCTTGCACGGCAAGGACTATCACAAAATAGGTATGTGCTTTATGTTCAGAAATTAGGCAAGAAAGGGGGTCCTTGTGCGGCAAGGAAGAGGAAGGTGCAAGGGATGTGCGGCAAAGGTCCTTTAGGGAAGTTTAGGCTTCTAGAACCACTAATTGAATGTCCCCACATATTTTAGAACCCTTTTGTGGCTGAAACTTTGGTGAAGAAGGATTAGGAAACTTCCATTCCAAGAATAGAAACTCTTCAAGAATGGAAACCTTCGAAAATAGAAACTTCCAAACTTAGAAACTTCGGTTTCCAATTTTAACTCTTCATTCTTCATTTGCCTTGAATTTCATTCTTCACATCTTCATTCTTCATTTGCGCTTCAATTCCATCACTCCAATTGGCTACAAGCATGTCCTTTCCATCATAGGCCCAAAATCGCTCCAAAACGCACCAAAATGCACTTCTTTGCTCCAATTGCCCAATGAACCTAAAAACATACGAAAATGGCTTAAAGTACTAAACTAACTAGGTTCTAACAACGTAAATGCAAGGAAATAAGCTAGTTAAGTCGCATAAATATGCTCCTATCAAATTCCCCCACACTTAGCTTTTGCTAGTCCTCGAGCAAAACGAAATAAACAAAAGAAACAAAACTCAACCTAAACCTTCCAACATTACCTTAGGGATTTCCAAAGCACATAACACATCAAAGATCATCATTTACATAGATATTGGTCGTCCATACACTTAAGCACATACTTAACCATAGTTACCATTCATTAGTTCACATTTAATCAATGAAAACAACATTTTGAATGTAGTAACATGCCTTAGAGAATTTCCTCAAATCCTCACTAGATATGCACTCAATTTTCACTCAGATTTTCTAACTACACTCCTTATACTAGGTATATGTGAGAAGATTAATGTAAACATGAAAACTAATACTCACATATGTTTTAACAAAGAAAGCACGTTTCTGGAGTTATAAGTGAATGTATGAATATGATCTCATGAAAGGAATGCCACCACTTAGATGCAAGAACCATTGACACCATATGCTCATATCAATCCCAAACTCCACATATTGAACACATAACATAATCAAGATAGAAGTGTAAGGGTTGTAACGGGGCTAAGGGTGTTTGGTTAACAAAGAAAGGATATGGAAAACAAAAGTTCTTAAACAAATAGTGAGCAAAGCATTTGAATCAATTTAGAATTCACTTTTGAACAAAAAGGAAAGATTTAGACAATTTAGGGCCAGATTTGGTGTTTTGGACCCTTTCTTCAACATTCAACACTTAATCACTCATTCATACATCTTTTCAAGCTCTTTTTTTCTTTCTTTCTTACTTTTCTTTTCTGTTTTTCTTTTCCATACGTTTTTCTCAACTTTTTTCTTTTCTTTTGAACCTCAAAACATACATAAGAACTTAAGAACAAACATTCCTTCCCCCACACTCATTTTCTTACATAATGTAACTCAAAAGGAATTCATTTAAGTCATGCTCACTATGTTTTAAGAACAAGGGTGTGGACTGTCCTAAACTAGGCTAGGTAGGGATAATGTGGGTTAACAAAGAATAAAGGCTAAATAAGGCTCAATGGGGTTAAAACCTACAAAACATACGAAATATAGGAAGTAAGGCTATTTGGCTATGGTGGCAACTACACAACTTCATCTTAATATGTGTTATGCAATTCAATGTCATGCTTTGAATGAAACGGATACAAGTTCTAGCATTTAGTTCTAACATGATACGAATGCATTCTAAGTGACAACCAAGCAAAGAATAATGAGATCATCCAACGACTTAAGAAAACAAAGAATCACAGATTATAACTCTCCAAAAGAAAGCAAAGGCTCAAGTCTCACAAGGATGTAGCGTTAGTTGAGTTCTTTCCTTCAAGCATGTTACAAAAACTGATTTTAACCACTTTGTGATCAAATGTGAGTTCATAAACATCAACTATAACCAAGCATAAGCCAAGAACATATCAAACTTCAATCCATGCTTGTAACTTTCTTTAATAGTTATGCAATTAGAAACCGAATCTCATCATTGTGTTGGAAGGTATCCTACGACACAAACACACCAAAATGACTCAAAAACAACTCTTTTTGGGTTTTTCAAAACAATTTTTCAAATTTTTATGTGATTTTCGGATTTTTAAGTCACAACACACTAAAATGCATCAAAACAGCTTAAAAACACCTTAAAACAGCAAGGAACAAGTCTAAAAGTAATGGGTGATAAAATCCCACGAATTTGCATCAAAAACACTTAGTTACCCCCCCACACTTAAATCAAACATTGTCCTCAATGTTTCAAGCATAAAATCACACCAAATATAAAGAAACACACAAACAGCAACTACAATGCAAAACGAGGCAGATTAGAAAGAATCAACAAAGAGAAGGGTTTTAGGAACGCAAATATGGAATTGGAGTGATTCCTAGGGCTTCCTTTGTTGAATTGCATGGGTTGCCTCCCATGAAGAGCTTTCTTTTACGTCTTGCAGCCGGACGAAGAACTGCAATCACTCCCCATTGGATCCCACGGGTTGGAGAGGAATGTCCTCCACAACCTGCCCCACGGCATGCTCATAGTAAGGCTTCAATCTATGTCCGTTGACTTTGAATTCTTTCCCATTCCTTAAGCTTTGGATTTGGACTGCACCATAGGGAAAAACATTAGTGACAACAAAGGGTCCAATCCACTTAGATCTTAACTTACCAGGAAATAAACGTAAGCGGGAATTGAAAAGCAACACTTTCTGCCCAATGGAGAAGGTTTTTCCCCTAATCATCTTGTCATGGAAAGCTTTTGTTTTCTCCTTGTAAATTCGGGCACTCTCATATGCTTCATTCCGGATCTCCTCTAGTTCATTCAATTGGAGTTTCCTATGCAGTCCAGCAGCATCTAACTCCATATTGAATGTTTTCACGACCCAATGTGCTTTATGCTCAAGTTCCACCGGTAAGTGACATGGCTTGCCATAGATAAGCCGAAAAGGTGACATGCCAAGGGGAGTTTTGTAGGCCGTACGATAAGCCCACAATGCATCGTCTAAGCGCAAACTCCAATCCTTCCTTGAGGTGCCCACGGTTTTCTCTAGAATCTGTTTGATCTCCCTATTCGACACCTCGGCTTGCCCATTGGTTGGAGGATGATAAGGTGTGGAAACCTTATGGGTAATGTTGTACTTCTTGAGCAAAGCCGCAATGGTAATATGCACACATCGTCTAACAATCTGATCTGGGCAATATTTCCACAAATATGGATCATCCCACACATAAAATCGTGCATCTTTTCTAAGCTTATCACGTTTGAATTTATCTAGAGTGCTAGGAACTTGTTTTGTGACCAAATAATTCACCAAATCAGCAAACCAAGGCTCACTTACCTCTAAGGACATCAATTGCTCATCAGGGAATGTTTCTTGAATGGGTAAGGAATCCTCAATGTGCACCATACGGCTAAGGTGGTCAGCCACCACGTTTTCACTCCCCTTTTTGTCTCTAATTTCGACATCAAACTCTTGAAGTAGGAGCATCCAACGAATTAGCCTTGGTTTGGCTTCCTTCTTGGTGAAAAGATACCTTAAAGCTGCATGGTCAGAAAATATAATCACTTTAGTGCCAAGTAGGTATGAACAAAATTTATCTAAAGCGAACACAACTGCAAGAAGTTCTTTCTCAGTGGTAGAGTAATTTAATTGAGCATCATTTAGGGTACGAGAAGCATAATAAATAACATGGGGCTGTTTGTTCCTCCGTTGGCCTAAAACAGCACCAATGGCATAGTCGGATGCATCACACATTAACTCAAACGGAAGGCTCCAATCGGGAGGAACAATGATAGGGGCCGAAGTGAGCTTTTCTTTGAGTTGCTTGAATGCCAATTCACACTCCTCATCAAACTTGAAAGGCACATCTTTTTGGAGCAATCGGCAAAGTGGGTTGGAAATCTTGGAAAAATCCTTTATGAAACGCCTATAGAACCCTGCATGACCAAGAAAACATCGGACCTCTCTAACCGAAGTTGGAGAGGGTAAGTGACGCACAAGGTCTATTTTGGACTTATCGACTTCAATTCCTTTTTCTGAAACAATATGACCTAAAACTATAACTTGTTTTACCATAAAATGACATTTTTCCCAATTTAAAACAAGATTAGTTTCAACACATCGTTTCAAGATCAAGGTCCAATTATCCAAGCATTTATCAAAAGAATCCCCAAACACACTAAAATCATCCATAAATACCTCAATAATCTTCTCAACATAATCGGAAAATATACTTACCATACACCTTTGGAAAGTGGCCGGGGCGTTGCATAACCCAAATGGCATGCGTCTATAAGCAAAGGTACCAAAGGGGCACGTGAAAGTAGTCTTCTCTTGGTCATCGGGAGCGATCACAATCTGATTATAACCTGAGTAGCCATCAAGAAAGCAATAAAAAGCATGACCGGCTAACCTTTCAAGCATTTGGTCGATGAATGGCAAAGGAAAGTGATCTTTCCTTGTTGTGGCATTTAGCTTCCTATAGTCAATACAAACCCGCCATCCGGTTTGAATTCGAGTGGGCACAAGCTCATTCTCATCATTTCTTACCACGGTGACTCCGGACTTCTTTGGAACAACTTGAACCGGAGATACCCAACGGCTATCAGAAATTGGGTAAATCACCCCACAATCAAGTAACTTGATGATTTCCTTCTTCACAACGTCTAGCTGATAGGAGCATATTTATGCGACTTAACTAGCTTATTTCCTTGCATTTACGTTGTTAGAACCTAGTTATTTTAGTACTTTAAGCCATTTTCGTGCAATTTCAGGTTCTAAGGTCAAAGTATGCAAAAAGGTGCATTTTGGAGCGTTTTGGAGCAATTTTGGGCCTAAGATGGATAGGACATGTTTGGAGCTAAACGGAAGGATGAGATTGAAGTGCAAATGAGCTAAGGAGCGAATGAAGATGTGAAGAATGGAATTCAAGGAAAATGAAGAATGAAGAGTACAAATTGGAAACCGAAGTTTCTAAGTTTGGAAGTTTCTATTTTCGAAGGTTTCCGTTCTTGAAGAGTTTCTATTCTTGGAATGGAAGTTTCCCAATCCTTCTTCACCAAAGTTTCAGCCACAAAAGGGTTCCTAAATGTGTGAGGACATTCAATTGAGAGTTCTAGAAGCCTAAACTTCCCTAAATGTCCATGCCGCACCTCCTAAATATCTTTCCCTTTTCTTGACCAAATCTGCACCTAAACCACTTTCCTTTTCCCTACACATCCTTGCCGCCCAAGGGGACATTCCCATGCCTAATTTCTGTCACAAAATACATTCCCTTTGTGTTCTATGCCTTGCTACACAAACATACCTTGTTCTTACCTATTTTGTGCCTCAAAACACATTCCTAAATCTGTCCCATAAATTCCTCCGAATTTCCTTTCCTATTCTCTTTAATTCCTGCACCTTAGTTGCCTATTTTCTGTCATAAAACACATTCCCCTTTAGTACCTAGCCTTGCCACACAAGGAGGACCCTCTCTTTCCTATTTTCTGACCATTAAACACATTCCTTTTTCCTCCTACACAATTCTGCCGAATTTCACATTCCTATTTTATTTTCTGATTTCTTTTCTTCCTTATTCAATTAGGGAACCATTTTAGCTAAGTTTTAAAAGGCCTTTTCTGATCCTTAGTCGTGCCCTATATATTTAAATCCATTCATTCACAAGCATTGAGTTTTTACACACCTTAGACACCCTTCTACACCTTTGCCGCAACTCCCCTCTAATTCCTTCACAGTTTCTGACTATCCTTCTCCCTTGCCGCACCACCCCTCTATCCTAAACACATCCCCTTCATCCATACACATCAACCACACCCTTTAGGACTTGTGCCGCAGCAAGGAGGAGAAGAAGGAGCCTTGGACGTTTCAAAGTTTGCGGTTTGGAGCGTTTTAGGTGTAATTCGTTTCATGTCTCTTATGTTTAATTTCTGTTTACTTTGCCTTGCTGTGAACATGAGTGGCTAAACCCCTCTTGGCTAGGGGTGATTTCAAAGCCATGATTATGTGTGTAATTTGAATTGATAAATTTCAGTTATGGATTATTGAGTTTTGAATGCAATTGGCTTAACCGTTGGATTGATAACTTATTTGTGCTTGTTGATTGAGGGTCGACACTTAATTATCTTGCATAAATATGATGCTAGAGTATAAGTGAGTTTCACATAATCGTTACAAGCTTATATTCATATGTAGTGAAGGTCGTTGGTCACGATCGCGTTAAGTTCAATTCCTAGCATGAGTAACATGATGTCATAGTTATAAATGCTTTGTCAATGCTTATGATTTTCATTGAACGTAATGATTTCTGAATGTATCTCTATTATGATGTCATGTAGAGGACTTTTGGAGAATGCTTTAGGTTGTCGAATGATGTCATCCAATCTAATAACTTAAGGAAAATCTGAGAATTAACTAGTGATGTCACGGTTAATTTGGGGCATTGTCGTTCATGATTCAATAGGAAGTAACTGGAAATCAATTCGTTTGCATGCATATCATGTGTAGAGAAAGAGCCTCTAGCTTGCCTATCATTCATCTTAATTCCCAATTTCGTTTTGCAATCTGTTTAGTTTTAGAATCTGTTTTGTTTATTTGAATTCGTCCAAATCAAACCCCCTTTTTACTTTCTTGTTCTAAAGTGTTTAGAATCTGTTTTGTTTATGTTTTAGAAGGTTTTGAATCAACCCAAAACCTTATTTTCGTCCAAAATTGTGTTTAGAACTAGAAACTGCCTATTTAGTGTTTTTAGGCAGTTTTGAGTCTTTTGAACTTGTTTTGAAGTCTTTGAGTCTTTGTGAACGTTTTTAACTTTGTTTTTATGTTTTTGAGTCAGTTTAGAGGTTTTAGCAAGCCCTCCTAATCCCCGGTCCCTAACGATCCCTACTTGCACCTTTACTACAATTTGATAACAAGAGGGTTTTATTTGTGTGTTAAGTTAATTTTCACATCACTAGCATGGGTGGATTGAGGCGGCGTTGTGCTTCCCTAGATGGTTTGGCCCCCTCCTCCAAGAGTATGCGATGCATGCAAGTGGTAGGGCTAATTCCCTTAATATCGGCAAATGTCCACCCAATGGCAGTTTTGTAGTCTCGAAGCACCCTCACCAACTTGTCCTCCTCTTGTGCCGTGAGTAAAGAAGAGATTATGACGGGCAATGTCTCTTCTTCCCCCAAAAACACATATTTCAAATTGCTAGGCAATGGTTTAAGCTCTAAAGACGGTGGCTGCACTATAGAAGGAAGTAACTTGTTAGTCGAAACGGGAATTGGAACTAGGTTAGGAGACTTACCCGTATGCTCTGGAATTGACTCTAGGGCAGCAACCATCTCCACCAAAGCTTCTTGACTAGGCACGGCAAGGAATGGCTTGTTGTGGCCGTGAGCACCCCTAAGTGCCAAACCTTCGTTTTTGAGTCCAATGCCTTGTGTTAGGGTCTTTTCAAGTGCATCCTCATTCAAATCATCAAGGAATTCCGACGCCAAAGAATCAATCACATCAATAGAAAAACAAGAGTGATCATCATGAGGATATCTCATAGCATCAGAAACTTTGAAATCAATCACTTCCCCATCAAATTCCATGGTTAATGTTCCTTTGAAGACATCAATCTTGGTGCGAGCAGTCTTCATGAATGGGCGGCCAAGTAAGATGGGTAATGTAGGGGCATGGTCCGAGTCTTCCATCTCAAGCACATAAAAATCCGCCGGAAAAATTAAGTGATTCACCTGCACTAAGACATCTTCCAACACACCTCTCGGATATGCGTTAGATCTATCGGCCAATTGAATAATTACGCCATCATTTTTTAATTCACCCAAATTCATAGATGCATAAATTGAATAAGGCATGACATTTATTGATGCACCTAGATCTAACATGGCAGATTCAAAGCGAGTATTGCCTATTACACAAGGAATTGTAAAACTTCCGGGATCCTTACACTTAGGAGGCAATTTTCTTTGTAACATGGCCGAGACATTCTCACTTACCCGTACTACCTCCTTGTTTGAAGCCCTCTTTCTTGTTGTGCACAATTCTTTCAAGAACTTGGCATACTTAGGAACTTGTTTAATTGCATCCAAAAGGGGAATGTTGACTTGCACCTTCCGGAATGTGTCAAGTATGTCTTTGTCATTCTCCTCCTTCTTGGATTGTACAAATCTGCGAGGAAAGGGTGCATTGGGGGGGATAGAGTTAGAAATTACAGAATTTGAACTCAACTTACCCGTGGTGACCGAATTAGAAGATGTGGATTGGTTCGGCAAGGATTGCTCAATCCTTGCCGTGGGCTCCTCTTGATCTTTCTCCTCAGATTGCACACTTTCATCCTTCTTTTGGTTGGATTTAGATGGGTTAGGGTCAGATCTTACCTCTTTACCACTTCGCAAAAGGATGGCTTTGGCAGATTCGAACCCCCCCTTGGGATTCAAATTTGTCAAACTTGGTAACTTACCTTGTTCTCTACCAAATTGCCCCATGAATTCAGCCATTTGTCCCACTTGTCTTTTCAATTCACTCACCTCTCGAGCTTGATTTTGCACTTCGTTGGCGTAATTGTGCATGTCTTTGGTTTGTTTTTCTTGCCCCTGCGCCAACGTAGTTAGTAATTGAATAACTTGAGAATTCTCAAAAGACGAACCTGAGTTGTTTTGGGACGTTTGTGGCGGATTAGCTTGGTATGGCCGTGGGAACCCAGGGGGGTTTTGTTGAAATCCCCTTTGTTGTGCAGATTGTTGGGGATCTCTCCATCCGGGGTTGTAGGTGTTGGAGTACGGATCGTATTTGGTTTGGTTTTGGCCTTGGAAACCAATAGCATTGGCGGATTCCCATCCTCCATTTTCTATCAACTGAGGGCATGTCTCGGATGGATGCCCTTGCATTGAACACACGCCACACACTTGGTTTTCTTGTGGTTTTGATCCTTTGACAACCTGAGATACAAGAGTAGTAAGATTAGCCAATTGTGATTGAATATCAGAAATTGCACTTACCTCATTCACACTTTGTTGCCGTGGCCCCTCTCTTTGTCCAACACCCTCATATTGTTGTGCATTGTGTGCTCGGTTTGCAATGAGAGTTTTGGCAGCCACCGGAGTTTTGTCCACCAATGCACCACCCGCTGAGGCATCTAGCATTTGGCGTTCCATGGGAAGGAGTCCCTCGTAGAAATATTGAATGAGTAGCTCCTCCTTCATTTGGTGATGTGGACATGAAGCAACAAGTGATTTAAAACGTTCATAATATGATGGAAACGACTCACCTTGATTTTGTTGGATGCCACTAATTCGTTTCCTCAAAAGAATGATCTTTGCAGTGGGAAAGAACTTCTCTAAGAATGCACGCTTCATACTTTCCCAAGAATTTACGGTTCCGGGTGCCAATTCAAACAACCAATCTTTGGCCTTGTCTACTAGGGAGAATGGAAAGGACTTCATCTTTAAAATACTCCCATCCACATTAATGGGTGTCATACTTGAGCAAACAACTTCAAATTCCTTAACATGTTTGTTAGGATCTTCCATGGACAGCCCATGGAATTTAGGAATATAATGTAATAAACTAGACTTAAGTTCAAATTCGTCCGTCTTACCTTGAGCCGCCGCAGGGTATTGGATACATAAAGGAACGGCATTATCCATACCTGAGGCAGAGAGCTCTTTGATGGTTAGATTGTCCACCGCCATGGTTTGTACTTCTCCTACAAACTGTGCCGTGGGCTCTCCTTCCTCACCAACTTCTTCAAACTCGGATGTAGAGCTAGAAGACGGTGGTTCAGGGCCTTGTTGATTCTTTTGCTTCCTCAAAGTCCGCTCAAAATCGTCGTCAAAGTCAAGGATGTGCTCACGAACTGGTTTTGAACTTCTAGTCATAAACTAGTACCTAGAAACAAGAACAAAAAATAAGGTCAGTAACTAAAACAAAAATAGATGAAAAATAAACAAAAAGAAAAACGAGGGATTAGCAAAGTTGCTAATCCCCGGCAACGGCGCCAAAATTTGATGTGAAAATTAATTTAACACACAAATAAAACCCTCTTGTTATCAAATTGTAGTAAAGGTGCAAGTAGGGATCGTTAGGGACCGGGGATTAGGAAGGCTTGCTAAAACCTCTAAACTGACTCAAAAACATAAAAACAAAGTTAAAAACGTTCAAAAAGACTCAAAGACTTCAAAACAAGTTCAAAAGACTCAAAACGAACTAAAAAGACTCAAAACTGCCTAAAAACACTAAATAGGCAGTTTCTAGTTCTAAACACAATTTTGGACGAAAATAAGGTTTTGGGTTGATTCAAAACCTTCTAAAACATAAACAAAACAGATTCTAAACACTTTAGAACAAGAAAGTAAAAAGGGGTTTTGATTTGGACGAATTTAAATAAACAAAACAGATTCTAAAACTAAACAGATTGCAAAACGAAATTGGGAATTAAGATGAATGATAGGCAAGCTAGAGGCTCTTTCTCTACACATGATATGTATGCAAACGAATTGATTTCCAGTTACTTCCTATTGAATCATGAACGACAATGCCCCAAATTAACCGTGACATCACTAGTTAATTCTCAGATTTTCCTTAAGTTATTAGATTGGATGACATCATTCGACAACCTAAAGCATTCTCCAAAAGTCCTCTACATGACATCATAATAGAGATACATTCAGAAATCATTACGTTCAATGAAAATCATGCTAGGAATTGAACTTAACGCGATCGTGACCAACGACCTTCACTACATATGAATATAAGCTTGTAACGATTATGTGAAACTCACTTATACTCTAGCATCATATTCATGCAAGATAATTAAGTGTCGACCCTCAATCAACAAGCACAAATAAGTTATCAATCCAACGGTTAAGCCAATTGCATTCAAAACTCAATAATCCATAACTGAAATTTATCAATTCATATTACACACATAATCATGGCTTTGAAATCACCCCTAGCCAAGAGGGGTTTAGCCACTCATGTTCACAGCAAGGCAAAGTAAACAGAAATTAAACATAAGAGACATGAAACGAATTACACCTAAAACGCTCCAAACCGCAAACTTTGAAACGTCCAAGGCTCCTTCTTCTCCTCCTTGCTGCGGCACAAGTCCTAAAGGGTGTGGTTGATGTGTATGGATGAAGGGGATGTGTTTAGGATAGAGGGGTGGTGCGGCAAGGGAGAAGGATGGTCAGAAACTGTGAAGGAATTAGAAGGGAGTTGCGGCAAAGGTGTAGAAGGGTGTCTAAGGTGTGTCAAAACTGAATCTTGTGAATGAATGGGTTTAAATATATATAGGGCACGGCTAGGGTTCAGGAAAGGTGCTAAAAACTTAGCTAATATGGCTCCCTAATTGAATAAGGAAGAAAAGAAATCAGAAAATCAAATAGAATAAGTAAGAAAATATGTGACACAAAATAGGAATGAACTTTGGTCAGAATTTTGGAGAGGTAAGGGGTATATGGTGCGGCAATGAAGAAAAGAATAGAATAAGAATGTAATTAGGACAGAAAATAGGCAAGGGTGAGAGCCTTGAGCGGCAAGGAGAAGGGAAACAAAATAGGAATGTGAGATATGTCCAGAAAATAGGAAAGAACCTCCCTCCCTTGTGTGGCAGATTTGTGAAGGAAATAGGAATAATTTTAGGACAGAAAACAAGTAGGAAACCACCCTCCTTGCACGGCAAGGACTATCACAAAATAGGTATGTTCTTTATGTTCAGAAATTAGGCAAGAAAGGGGGTCCTTGTGCGGCAAGGAAGAGGAAGGTGCAAGGGATGTGCGGCAAAGGTCCTTTAGGGAAGTTTAGGCTTCTAGAACAACTAATTGAATGTCCCCACATATTTTAGAACCCTTTTGTGGCTGAAACTTTGGTGAAGAAGGATTAGGAAACTTCCATTTGATGTGAAAATTAGATTGACACACAAAATAAACCCTATTGATGACAATTGTAGTATAAGAGCAAATAGGGATCGTTCTAACCGGGGATTAACTAGGGATGCTAATCAATGTGAAATTGACTCAAAAACATAAAAACACAATGTAAAACCCTAAACTAGACTCAAAGAATGCAAAACTAGAGTTTAAAACACTCAAACAAAGCAAAAGACTCAAAACAGCCCAGAAACACTCAAAACTGCCTTAGAATAACTTTCTGGGCAGTTTTGAGCACAAACCCAATTTTGGACGAAGATAGGTTCTATCTTGACTCAAGACTCTTCAAAACACAAACTAAATGGATTTCTAACTAATCTAGCAACTTAAAGTAAATGGGGGATTGGTTTTGACGAATTTAAAATTAAAACAGAAACTTGAAAACAAAACAGATTCTAAACAGATTTTGGTGAATTGAATGAATGAGACACTAGTTTGAGGGTTCCTTATCCACACATGAACATATGCATATAATTTGATTCCCAATTATGATTTTGATGCGAAATAAATCAAACAATCAAATAAAACCCTGTTGTTGTCAGATTGTAGTAAGGATGCAAGTAGGGATCGTTCTGGACCGGGGATTAGGAAGGATTGCTAAAACCTCTAAACTGACTCAAAAACGTAAAAACAAAGTTTAAAACACTAAACTAGACTCAAAGAATACAAAACTAGAATTTAAAACACCAAAACAAACCAAAAACTCAAAACAGCAACCAAAAGACTCAAAACTGCCTTAAAAACACTTTCTGGCCAGTTTTGAACACAAAGCACCAAATTGGACGAATTTGGGTTTTACTTGACTCCAAAACCTTCTAAAACACAAACTAAACAGATTTTGACACTTTTAAAGCAAGAAAGCAAAAGGGGGTTTTGGTTTTGACGAAAATTGAAATAACAAAACAAAGTATAAAACTAGGCAGATTGTAAAACCAATTTGGGAAATAAGATGAATGATGGACAAGCTAGAGGTTCTTTCTCCACACATGATATGTATGCAAACGAATTGATTCTCAGTTACTTTTCATTTAATTATGAATGACAATGCCCTAAATTAACCGTGACATCACTAGTTAATTCTCATATTTTCCTTAAGTTATTAGATTGGATGACATCATTCGACAACCTAAAACATTCTCCAAAAGTCCTCTACATGACATCATAATAGAGATACATTCAAAGATCATTACGTTCAATGAAAATCATAAGCATTGACAAAGCACTTATAACTATGACATCATGTTATTCATGCTAGGAATTGAACTTAACGCGATCGTGACCAACGACCTTCACTACATATGAATATAAGCTTGTAACGATTATGTGAAACTCACTTATACTCTAGCATCATATTTATGCAAGATAATTAAGTGTCGACCCTCAATCAACAAGCACAAATAAGTTATCAATCCAACGGTTAAGCCAATTGCATTCAGAACTCAATAATCCATAACTGAAATTTATCAATTCAAATTACACACATAATCATGGCTTTGAAATCACCCCTAGCCGAGAGGGGCTTAGCCACTCATGTTCACAATAAGGCAAAGTAAACAGAATTTAAACATAAGAGACATGGAACGAATTACACCTAAAACGCTCCAATCTTCAAACGTCCAATCCTTCTTCTCCTTGCTGCGGCACAAGTGCTCAGGGTATGGTGGATGTGTATGGATGGAAGGGATATGTTTAGGGTAGAGGGGTGGTGCGGCAAGAGTGAAGGATGGACAGAAATTGTGAAGGACTTAGAGAGAGGTTGCGGCAAAGACTTAGAATGGTGTCTAGGGTGTGTAAAAACTGTCTTGTGGTGAATGAATGGACTTATATATATAGGGCACGGCTAGGGTTCAGGAAAGGTGTATAAAACTTAGCTAATTTGGTTCCCTAATTGAATAGGGAAGAAAAGAAATCAGAAAATCCAAATAGAATAGGTAAGAAAAGGTTTGACACAAAATAGGAAGTGTTTTAAGTCAAAAATTCAATGGAATAAAAGGGCAAGGTGCGGCAACCATAAAGAAATAGAATAGGAATGTATTTAGGTCCAGAAAATAGGTAAGGAAGGATGGCTTGGAAGGCAAGGGAGTTAGGGAATAGGAAAGTACTTAAAGTTACAGAAAATATGAAAGAATAGGCATGTAAGGTGCGGCTGATTTGTATGGATGTAAAGGGAAGTAAATTGGAACACAAAATAGGTAAGGAATCCCTACCCCTTGCACGGCAAGGAAGAGAAGAAAAAGGGAATGTGTTTGTGCACAGAAATTAGGCAAGGGAGACTACCTTGTGCGGCAAGGAACAAGGACTCCAAAGAATGGTGCGGCAAGGGTCCTTTAGGGAAGTTTGGGGTTCTAGAACCACTAATTGAATGTCCCCACATATTTTAAAACCCTTTTGTGGCTGAAACTTTGGTGAAAAAGGATTAGGAAACTTCCATTCCAAGAATAGAAACTTTTCAAGAATGGAAACCTTCGAAAATGGAAACTTCCAAACTTAGAAACTTCGGTTTCCAAATTTGACTCTTCATTCTTCATTTGCCTTGAATTCCATTCTTCACAACCTCATTCGCTCCTTAGCTCATTTGCACTTCAATTCCATCACTCCAATTGGGTCCAAGCATGTCCTTTCCATCATAGGCCCAAAATCGCTCCAAAACGCACCAAAATGCACTTCTTTGCTCCAATTGCCCAATGAACCTAAAAACATACGAAAATGGCTTAAAGTACTAAAATAACTAAGTTCTAACAACGTAAATGCAAGGAAATAAGCTAGTTAAGTCGCATAAATATGCTCCTATCAGATTTCAACAAACGAATGAATGACAATGCTCCAAGTTAGTTAGGTCCGCTTAAATTAACTTTCAGATTTCCCTAGATTCATTGAATTGAATGGAATACGCATCACAACCAAATTATTCTTATCAAGTTCCCTAACTATGGAGTACACATGATAGAGAGACATATCAAAGATCATTAAGTTCAATGGAAATCATAAACATCGGCTAGGCATTCATAACCATGGAATACGCATGTTAATCCAACCTAGGGTTTACTAAACACAATCGTGACTAGCGATCTTTACTACTCATGAATATAAGTTCATAACGATTAGGTGAAATTCCCTTATATCCTAGCATCAAGTTTAAGCATGCAAATTAAGCGTGCACTCTCAATCAACATACATAAACAAGTTCTTAATCAAAACAGAGAAGTAAACCACATCCAAAGTTCATGAATTCATAACTAGAGTAAATCAAATCATAACCAACATATGTCCATGGCTTCAAATTCGCCTCTAACTAAACAGAAATTAGTTCCACATGTTTAACATAATTGAAGAACGAATTAAATTAAACATGAAAACAGAAACAAAAGAAGAAAGAACTCCAAACACTCCAATGGTGGCAGATTGCATGCGTGAGCTCTCTCCTCCCTCTTGGCATGCACGGTGCTCTCCTCTTCTCCTCCAAAGGTGGCGCCACAAGGTGGTTATGGTGGTGGTAAGGTGCGGCTATGGTGGATGATATGATATTAACTAGCACTCAAATTAAACCCTCTTTTGTCAAATTGTAGTAAAGATATAAGTAGGGATCGTTCTAAACCGGGGATTAGGAGGGATTGCTAAACTCTTGAAAACTAACTCAAAAACTTAAAAACAAAGTTTAAAACACTAAACTAGACTCAAAGAATGCAAAATTAAAAGTTAAAACGCCAAAACAAAGCAAAGACTCAAAACAGCAACCTAATGACTCAAAACTGCCTAAAAACCACTTTCTGGGCAGTTTTGAGAACCTAACAAGAACTTGGACGAATTTGGGTGAAAAACTTGAATCAAAATACTTAGAAACACAAATCAAAACACTTTCTAACTAATCTAAGACTTCAAAATAAAGGGGGATTTGTTTTGGACGAAAATTGAAATCAAAACAGAAACTTTAAAACAAAACAGATTGTAAAACGTTTTTGGATGAAAAGGATGGATAAAAGGCTAGTTAGGAGGCTCTTCTCCACACATATCACACTTGCAAACAAAACGATTTTCAGTTGTTCTTCCAATGAGTTACAAATCCTCAATGCCCCAAATTAACCATGAATTGCATAGATTAATTTTCAGATTTTCCTTAAGTTAATGGATTGGATGATTGCATACGACAACCCAAAGCATTCCCCACAAGTTCCCTCAATGAATTGCATATAAGAGATACAAGCAAGAATCATTAAGTTCTAAGAAAACCATAAGCATTGACGAGGCACTTGTTACTATGAATTGCATGAAACTTATGCCAAGAATTCATTCAACGCGATCGTTGAGAAACGACCTTCACTACTTGTGATTATAAGATTGTAACTATTAGGTGAAACTCCCTCATAATCTAGCATCATATTCATGCATGAAAACTAAGTGTGCACTCTCAATCAACATACACAAATAAGTTATCAATCAAGTAGATGAACGAATTGAATCCACAACTTATGAAATAACAACTGAATGTAATCAAATCATATTGCAAGCATGTACATGGTTTCGAATCACCCCCCAACTAAGGGGGTTTAGTTCCTCATACTCACAACACAAAGTTTATTGAATTGAAACATTGAAAACATAAGAAAGATTACACCTAAAAGTTCCAGCAATCTGCAAGAGACTAGCAAGCACATTCAAGGGCACTCCTTCTTCCTTCTTGCTGCGGCACAAGGTATGGAGATGGTTTGGGATGTGTTTGAATGATGTAGAATGGAGGAAAAATGTCTAGGATGGGTGTATGGTGCGGCTAGGGGGGTTTGGGATCAGAAAGTATGGGTTTGGATGAAGGTTGGGCACGGCAAAGGTAGGGGATGGCTTTCTAACGTCCATGGAGTTGTATGGATGGATTTAAATATATAGGGCACGACTAAGGATCAGAAAAGGCCTTTTAAAACTTAGCTAAAATGGTTCCCTAATTGAATAAGGAAGAAAAGAAATCAGAAAATAAAATAGGAATGTGAAATTCGGCAGAATTGTGTAGGAGGAAAAAGGAATGTGTTTAATGGTCAGAAAATAGGAAAGAGAGGGTCCTCCTTGTGTGGCAAGGCTAGGTACTAAAGGGGAATGTGTTTTATGACAGAAAATAGGCAACTAAGGTGCAGGAATTAAAGAGAATAGGAAAGGAAATTCGGAGGAATTTATGGGACAGATTTAGGAATGTGTTTTGAGGCACAAAATAGGTAAGAACAAGGTATGTTTGTGTAGCAAGGCATAGAAAACAAAGGGAATGTATTTTGTGACAGAAATTAGGCATGGGAATGTCCCCTTGGGCGGCAAGGATGTGTAGGGAAAAGGAAAGTGGTTTAGGTGCAGATTTGGTCAAGAAAAGGGAAAGATATTTAGGAGGTGCGGCATGGACATTTAGGGAAGTTTAGGCTTCTAGAACTCTCAATTGAATGTCCTCACACATTTAGGAACCCTTTTGTGGCTGAAACTTTGGTGAAGAAGGATTGGGAAACTTCCATTCCAAGAATAGAAACTCTTCAAGAATGGAAACCTTCGAAAATAGAAACTTCCAAACTTAGAAACTTCGGTTTCCAATTTTGACTCTTCATTCTTCATTTGCCTTGAATTCCATTCTTCACATCTTCATTCGCTCCTTAGCTCATTTGCACTTCAATTTCATCCTTCCGTTTAGCTCCAAACATGTCCTATCCATCTTAGGCCCAAAATTGCTCCAAAACGCTCCAAAATGCACCTTTTTGCATACTTTGACCTTAGAACCTGAAATTGCACGAAAATGGCTTAAAGTACTAAAATAACTAGGTTCTAACAACGTAAATGCAAGGAAATAAGCTAGTTAAGTCGCATAAATATGCTCCTATCAGTGGATGAATGGTGGTTTGGGTGGAAAGTTGCGGCAAAGGTGATAGCCTTGAGCGGCAAGGAGAAAATAGGCAAGGGTGAGAGCCTTGAGCGGCAAGGAGAAGGGAAACAAAATAGGAATGTGAGATATGTCCAGAAAATAGGAAAGAACCTCCCTCCCTTGTGTGGCAGATTTGTGAAGGAAATAGGAATAATTTTAGGACACAAAACAAGTAGGAAACCACCCTCCTTGCACGGCAAGGACTATCACAAAATAGGTATGTGCTTTATGTTCAGAAATTAGGCAAGAAAGGGGGTCCTTGTGCGGCAAGGAAGAGGAAGGTGCAAGGGATGTGCGGCAAAGGTCCTTTAGGGAAGTTTAGGCTTCTAGAACCACTAATTGAATGTCCCCACATATTTTAGAACCCTTTTGTGGCTGAAACTTTGGTGAAGAAGGATTAGGAAACTTCCATTCCAAGAATAGAAACTCTTCAAGAATGGAAACCTTTGAAAATAGAAACTTCCAAACTTAGAAACTTCGGTTTCCAATTTTAACTCTTCATTCTTCATTTGCCTTGAATTTCATTCTTCACATCTTCATTCGCTCCTTAGCTCATTTGCTCTTCAATTCCATCACTCCAATTGGCTCCAAGCATGTCCTTTCCATCATAGGCCCAAAATCGCTCCAAAACGCACCAAAATGCACTTCTTTGCTCCAATTGCCCAATGAACCTAAAAACATACGAAAATGGCTTAAAGTACTAAAATAACTAGGTTCTAACAACGTAAATGCAAGGAAATAAGCTAGTTAAGTCGCATAAATATGCTCCTATCAAATTCCCCCACACTTAGCTTTTGCTAGTCCTCGAGCAAAACGAAATAAACAAAAGAAACAAAACTCAACCTAAACCTTCCAACATTACCTCAGGGATTTCCAAAGCACATAACACATCAAAGATCATCATTTACATAGATATTGGTCGTCCATACACTTAAGCACATACTTAACCATAGTTACCATTCATTAGTTCACATTTAATTAATGAAAACAACATTTTGAATGTAGTAACATGCCTTAGAGAATTTCCTCAAATCCTCACTAGATATGCACTCAATTTTCACTCAGATTTTCTAACTACACTCCTTATACTAGGTATATGTGAGAAGATTAATGTAAACATGAAAACTAATACTCACATATGTTTTAACAAAGAAAGCACGTTTCTGGAGTTATAAGTGAATGTATGAATATGATCTCATGAAAGGAATGCCACCACTTAGATGCAAGAACCATTGACACCATATGCTCATATCAATCCCAAACTCCACATATTGAACACATAACATAATCAAGATAGAAGTGTAAGGGTTGTAACGGGGCTAAGGGTGTTTGGTTAACAAAGAAAGGATATGGAAAACAAAAGTTCTTAAACAAATAGTGAGCAAAGCATTTGAATCAATTTAGAATTCACTTTTGAACAAAAAGGAAAGATTTAGACAATTTAGGGCCAGATTTGGTGTTTTGGACCCTTTCTTCAACATTCAACACTTAATCACTCATTCATACATCTTTTCAAGCTCTTTTTTTCTTTCTTTCTTACTTTTCTTTTCTGTTTTTCTTTTCCATACGTTTTTCTCAACTTTTTTCTTTTCTTTTGAACCTCAAAACATACATAAGAACTTAAGAACAAACATTCCTTCCCCCACACTCATTTTCTTACATAATGTAACTCAAAAGGAATTCATTTAAGTCATGCTCACTATGTTTTAAGAACAAGGGTGTGGACTGTCCTAAACTAGGCTAGGTAGGGATAATGTGGGTTAACAAAGAATAAAGGCTAAATAAGGCTCAATGGGGTTAAAACCTACAAAACATACGAAATATAGGAAGTAAGGCTATTTGGCTATGGTGGCAACTACACAACTTCATCTTAATATGTGTTATGCAATTCAATGTCATGCTTTGAATGAAACGGATACAAGTTCTAGCATTTAGTTCTAACATGATACGAATGCATTCTAAGTGACAACCAAGCAAAGAATAATGAGATCATCCAACGACTTAAGAAAACAAAGAATCACAGATTATAACTCTCCAAAAGAAAGCAAAGGCTCAAGTCTCACAAGGATGTAGCGTTAGTTGAGTTCTTTCCTTCAAGCATGTTACAAAAACTGATTTTAACCACTTTGTGATCAAATGTGAGTTCATAAACATCAACTATAACCAAGCATAAGCCAAGAACATATCAAACTTCAATCCATGCTTGTAACTTTCTTTAATAGTTATGCAATTAGAAACCGAATCTCATCATTGTGTTGGAAGGTATCCTACGACACAAACACACCAAAATGACTCAAAAACAACTCTTTTTGGGTTTTTCAAAACAATTTTTCAAATTTTTATGTGATTTTCGGATTTTTAAGTCACAACACACTAAAATGCTTCAAAACAGCTTAAAAACACCTTAAAACAGCAAGGAACAAGTCTAAAAGTAATGGGTGATAAAATCCCACGAATTTGCATCAAAAACACTTAGTTACCCTCCCCCCCCCCCCCCCACACTTAAATCAAACATTGTCCTCAATGTTTCAAGCATAAAATCACACCAAATATAAAGAAACACACAAACAGCAACTACAATGCAAAACGAGGCAGATTAGAAAGAATCAACAAAGAGAAGGGTTTTAGGAACGCAAATATGGAATTGGAGTGATTCCTAGGGCTTCCTTTGTTGAATTGCATGGGTTGCCTCCCATGAAGAGCTTTCTTTTACGTCTTGCAGCCGGACGAAGAACTGCAATCACTCCCCATTGGATCCCACGGGTTGGAGAGGAATGTCCTCCACAACCTGCCCCACGGCATGCTCATAGTAAGGCTTCAATCTATGTCCGTTGACTTTGAATTCTTTCCCATTCCTTAAGCTTTGGATTTGGACTGCACCATAGGGAAAAACATTAGTGACAACAAAGGGTCCAATCCACTTAGATCTTAACTTACCAGGAAATAAACGTAAGCGGGAATTGAAAAGCAACACTTTCTGCCCAATGGAGAAGGTTTTTCCCCTAATCATCTTGTCATGGAAAGCTTTTGTTTTCTCCTTGTAAATTCAGGCACTCTCATATGCTTCATTCCGGATCTCCTCTAGTTCATTCAATTGGAGTTTCATATGCTTCATTCCGGATCTCCATCTAGTCGATTACAAAAATGGGAGCCACCATCACTGATTAGAACTCGAGGCATTCCAAACCTAGCAAAAATGTTAGTTCTCACAAAATCTGTAACCAGCTTAGAATCGTTAGTACGGGTGGCTTTAGCTTCCACCCATTTAGAAACGTAATCAACAGCAAGCAAGATATAAGTGAAACCAAACGAAGAAGGAAAAGGACCCATGAAATCAATGCCCCAAACATCAAAGATTTCGACATTGAATATGGGAGTTTGTGGCATTTGGTCCTTAGCACCAATGGTACCTGTTCTTTGGCATTTATCACAAGTTAAACAAAACATTCTAGCATCCTTAAACAATGTAGGCCAATAAAATCCACACTCTAACACCTTAAGAGCTGTTCTTTGGGTGCCAAAATGACCCCCACATGCATAAGAGTGACAAAAGGCTAGAATTGAATGAAACTCAGAATTATGCACACATCGTCTAACAATCTAATCTGGGCAATATTTCCACAAATATGGATCATGCGCTTTCATAGTTACAAGTGCCTCGTCAATGCTTATGATTTCCATTGAACGTAATGATCTTTGATTGTATCTCTAGTATGCGCTTTCATATAGAGAACTCTTGAAGAATAATTTGATTGTGATGCGCGTTTTCCGTCCAATTCTTTGACATAAGGGAAATCTGAAAGTTAATTTAAGCGGACCTAATTAATTTGGGACGTTGAGGATCCGTGGTTTATTGAAAAGCAACTAGAAATCGTTTCGTATGCAAGTATGACATGTGTGGAGAAAAACCCCTTAGCTATCCTTCCATTCATTGATTTAAACCAATTTCGTTTTAAAATCTGTTTTAGTTTATAAAGTTTTGTTTTCTTTTTCAAATTCGTCAAAACCAAAACCCCCCTTTACTTTCTTGTTTAAAAGTGCTTAGAATCTGTTTTATTTGTGTTTTTCAGTAGTTGGAGTCAAATTAAAACCCAAATTCGTCCAATTTGGTGCTTTGTGTCCAAAACTGTCCAGAAAGTGTTTTTAAAGCAGTTTTCAGTGTTTTCTTGCTGTTTTGAGTCTTTTGGGTTGTCTTAGTGTTTTAAAGTATAGTTTTGCATTCTTTGAGTCTAGTTTAGTGTTTTAACTTTGTTTTTACGTTTTTGAGTCAGTTTTCAAGTGATTTAGCAATCCCTCCTAATCCCCGGTCCAGAATGATCCCTACTTACATTCTTCACTACAATTGATAAAAAGAGGGTTAATTTGTGTGCGTATAATTCTCACATCAACTATCCAAAGGGAGTTTTGGAAGATGTTCTTATGCAGGTTAATCATTTGATCTTTCCGGCGGACTTCTATGTTCTTGAGATGGATGAATCTGACCATGCACATTCATTGCCCATCCTACTTGGAAGGCCATTCATGAAGACAGCCCAGACTAAGATTGACGTGTTTAATGGAACTTTGTCCATGGAATTTGATGGGGAAGTTGTTAATTTCAATCTTTCTGATTCTATTAAGTATCCTAGTGAAGATCATTCATGTTTCTCTATTGATATTGTTGATTCTTTGGCCCAGGGATATCTTGAAGATTTGAATGACGATGCACTTGAAAAAGTCATTACAAGTGGTGTAAACGTCAAAACCAAGGGGGCAACACCCATGCTAACCCACGGCACAAATGATCCATCCTATGCCGTGCCTCCTAGTGAGGAATTCCTTGAAGTAGTTGCTGCCCTTGAGTCATTGCCTACACATGATGGTAAGTCTCTTAACCGTGAGTGCATTCCCATTTCGACTAACAAGTTGCTTCCATCAATAATTCAGGCACCCATCCTTGAACTCAAGCCATTACCCAACCATTTGAAGTACATTTTCTTGGGGGAAAATGAGACACTACCTGCCATCATCTCCTCATCCCTCACGGCACAAGAAGAGGAGAAACTAGTGCGTGTTTTGAAGGAGTTCAAATCTGCCCTAGGATGGACCTTGGCCGATATCAAAGGTATAAGTCCTACAACGTGCATGCATCACATATTTCTTGAGGATGGGGCCAAACCAACTAGAGAGGCTCAACGCCGTCTCCACCCTCCTATGATGGAAGTTGTGAAAATGAGATAATCAAACTCCTTGATTGTGGAGTGATTTATCCCATCTCCGATAGTCGTTGGGTTTCACCTATCCAATGTGTGCCCAAGAAATCTGGAGTGACGGTTGTGGAAAATGCGGAGAATGAGCTTGTGCCCACACGAATCCAAACCGGTTGGCGAGTATGCATTGATTATAGGAAGCTAAACGCCACCACAAGGAAGGATCACTTCCCATTGTCGTTCCTAGATCAAATGTTGCAAAGGTTAGCGGGTCATTCCTTTCATTGTTTTCTTGATGGTTATTCCGGTTATAATCAGATTGTCATTGCCCCGAATGATCAAGAAAAGACCACTTTTACTTGTCCCTTTGGAACGTTTGCATATCGACGCATGCCATTCGGCTTGTGTAATGCTCCTGCCACATTTCAAAAGTATATGGTTAGTCTCTTTTCTGATTATGTTGAAAGGATTATTGAGATATTCATGGATGATTTTAGTGTGTTTGGTAGTTCATTTGATAATTGCTTGGATAATCTCACCTTAATCTTGAAACGTTGTGTTGAAACAAACCTTGTTTTAAATTGGGAAAAATGCCACTTTATGGTTAAACAAGGTACTGTTTTGGGTCATATAATCTCTGAAAAAGGAATTGAAGTTGATAAGTCTAAAATAGATCTTGTACGCTACTTACCCTCTCCTACTTCGGTTCGAGAGGTTCGTTCTTTTCTTGGTCATGCAGGATTCTATCGACGATTTATCAAGGACTTTTCCAAGATTGCATAACCCCTATGCCGCCTCCTCCAAAAGGATTTGTCTTTTGAGTTCAACGAGGCGTGTGAGAAGGCATTCAAGCATCTAAAGGATCTCATCACCACGGCACCCATCATAAATCCTCCGGATTGGTCCATTCCCTTTGAATTGATGTGTGATGCATCGGATTATGCACTTGGCGCTATTTTGGGCCAAAGGAAAAACAAACAGCCACATGTTATTTATTATGCTTCACGTACTTTAAATGATGCTCAATTGAATTATTCCACCACTGAGAAAGAACTTTTGGCGGTTGTATTTGCTTTAGATAAATTTAGATCATATCTAATTGGTACTAAAGTAATTGTTTTCACTGACCATGCAGCCTTAAAGTATCTTTTCACCAAAAAGGAAGCCAAACCACGACTCATTCGTTGGATGCTCTTACTTCAAGAGTTTGATATTGAAATTAGGGACAAGAAAGGTTGTGAAAACGTGGTGGCTGACCACCTAAGCAGATTGGTGCGTGAAGAAGAGCCCATCCCCATTTCTGAGACGTTTCCGGATGAACAACTTCTGTCCATTGAGGTAAGTACCCCTTGGTATGCCGATTTGGTCAATTTCTTGGTGTCTAAGCAAGTTCCTAACACCCTAAGCAGGGCCCAACGTGATAAACTCAAACATGATGCAATATTTTATGTGTGGGATGATCCATATCTATGGAAATATTGCCCAGATCAGATTGTTAGAAGATGTGTGCCAAATTCTGATTTTAACTCAATTCTAGCATTTTGTCATTCTTATGCATGTGGAGGCCATTTTGGTACCCAAAGAACAGCCCTCAAAGTGTTAGAATCTGGTTTTTATTGGCCAACATTGTTCAAAGATGCTAGAATGTTTTGCTTAACATGTGGTAGATGTCAAAGAACAAGTTCTATTGGTGCTAAAGACCAAATGCCGCAAGCACCCATCTTCAATGTTGAAATTTTTGATGTTTGGGGTATTGACTTTATGGGTCTTTTTCCTTCTTCATTTGGTTTCACTTATATTTTACTTGCGGTAGATTATGTTTCCAAATGGGTAGAAGCAAAAGCTACCCGTACTAATGATTCTAGAGTTGTTTCAGGTTTCATCAAAACTAACATTTTCTCTAGATTTGGGATGCCGCGGGTGTTTATAAGTGATGGAGGCTCACATTTCTGCAATAGGACCATTGAGGCACTCTTTAAGAAGTACAATGTCAAACATAAGGTTTCAACACCTTATCATCCCCAAACAAGTGGTCAAGCCAAAGTCTCGAATCGGGAAATCAAGCAAATCTTGGAGAAAACTGTGGGACCTAACCGGAAGGATTGGAGCGTGCGTTTAGACGATGCATTGTGGGCGTACCAGATTGCCTACAAAACCCCCCTAGGGATGTCTCCATTTCGGCTAGTGTATGGCAAGCCATGCCACTTACCCGTGGAACTTGAGCACAAGGCGCATTGGGCCGTGAAAACATTCAATTTGGACTTAGATGTTGCTGGAATGCATCGAAAGCTCCAATTGAATGAACTTGAGGAGCTAAGGAATGAAGCATATGAGAATGCCCAGATTTACAAAGAGAAAACGAAGGCGTTTCATGACAAGATGATTAGGGGCAAAACCTTCACCATTGGGCAGAAAGTGTTGCTTTTCAATTCCCGTTTACGTTTATTCCCTGGTAAGTTACGTTCTAAGTGGATTGGACCTTTTGTTGTTACTAATGTTTTTCCACATGGTGCAGTTCAAGTCCAAAGCTTAAGGAATGGGGTAGAATTCAAGGTTAACGGACATAGATTGAAGCCATAGTATGAGAGTGCCGTGGGGCAGGTTGTGGAGGAGGTTCCATTCCATGCCGTGGGCACCAATGGGGACTGATCATGTTCTTCATCCGGCTGCATGATAGGAGCATATATATGCACCTTAGTTGAGCTTGTTCTTGTGCATTTATAGTGTTTTTCCTTAGTAAAGTAGTCTTTTAAGCTAGTTTTATGTATTTTCAGGTTTTAAGGGCAAAGTATGCAAAAGGATGCATTTTGGAGCCTTTTGGAGCAAATTAGAGCTTGGAATGAAGATCATATGCTTGGAGCCATGAGGATGGACGAAATTGAAGACTTGAAGATGATGTTTCCTACTTGAGCTAGGTTTCCTAGTTGAAGTAGGAAAATACTTAGAAAAATGGAATCCTAGCTAAATTGGAAATCCTAGTTGAAATGGGTTTCCTAGTTGAATTGGGAAACCTAGAAGATTGAAGTTCCCTACTTGAACAAGGTTTCCTACTTGGAGTAGGAAATGTAAACCCCAAATGGCATCAAGTTGCAGCTACAAGGAAGATTTCCAAGTCCAAGAAGGAAAAGGTTTCCAAAGTGAAGAAGGAGAAAAAATCCAATTCAAGGAAGGAGAAAGACATGTTTTCCTAATGCTAGAAGGACTCCTAAGTATTGAAGGACACAAGTTGGAAGGTTCTAGAGTGTTCCTTCCCTTTCCCGCAAGTTCTAAGCAATTTCCTATCAGTTTTGGGGCTTTCTAGAAGCCCTATCCCTAATCCCTACAAAGGTGCCGACCCTAGGCCTTCTAGATGGACCTAATCCCTTGCCTTGCAAGGCTTTCTAGAAGCCTTAGCCTATCCCTACAAATCTGCCGCAAGTTCCCCTTGTTCCTTGAGGTTTCCTAGCTTCTAGAAGGCCTATTCCTATAGGATTTAGATTTTATTATCCTTCTCTGATTCCTAACCCTAAATCAGCCCCTAAACACTATAAATACACCCCTTGGCCGCACCATTTAATTCATTCACTCTCCCACATTCAGAAATTCGCCAAAACACCATCCTCCCTAGTTCTAAGTCTTTGCCGCAGCCACCACCATACCTAAACACCATTATATCCTTCCATACCCATCCACCCATCCACATAAGGTCCTAAACTTGTCTCTACACCCTTGCCGCACCAAGGAGGAGGAGAAGGAAGCTTGGAAGTTCATGCAATTCAAGTTCGCGTCGCTGGAATTTCTAGGTGTTTCTTTTCCTTTGAATTCAATGTTTAAATTTAATTCTCTTTGTTTTGTGCGTATGAGGAACTAAACCCCCCCTAGGCTAGGGGGGATTCGAAACACATGTTTATGCTTGCGATATGATTTGATTACCTCTAATTGCGTTTCATAAGTTGTGAATTCAATTTACTTATCCGTTCGTATAAAAACTGATTTGTGTATGTTAATTGAGGGTCGACACTTAGTTTGCATGCATGAATTTGATGCTAAAATATAAGGGAGTTTCACCTAATCGTTACAAACTTATATTTACAAGTAGTGAAGGTTGATGATCCCAATCGAGTTAAGTAAATTCTTGGCATAAGTTTCATGCAATCATAGTAACGAGTGCTTCGTCAATGCTTATGGTTTTCATAGAACTTAATGATTCTTACTTGTGTCTCTATTATGCAATCATGTAGGGGACTTGTGGGGAATGCTTTGGGTTGTCGTATGCAATCATCCAATTCAATAACTTTAGGAAAATCTGAAGGTTAATTTAAGCGGACCTAATTAACTTGGGGCGTTGAGAATTCATGGTTTATTGAAAGCAATTGGAAATCGTTTCGTATCCAAGTATAACATGTGTGGAGATGAACCCCTTAGCTAGCCTTTCATCCATTGTTTTAAACCAAAATCGTTTTCAAATTTGTTTTGTTTTACAAAGTTTAAGTTTTGTTTTCCAATTCGTCAAAATCAAAACCCCCCTTTACTTTCTTGTTTAAAAGTCTTAGAATCTGTTTAGTTTGTGTTTTTAAAGTGTCTTGAGTCAAGTTATAACTATTTTCGTCCAAATTCTTCTTTAGTGTTCAAAACTGCCCAGAAAGTGGTTTTAAGGCAGTTTTGAGTGTTTTTGTGTTATTTTGAGTCTTTTGGTGTTTCAAGTTCTAGTTTTGCATTGTTTGAGTCTAGTTAGTGTTTTAAACTTTGTTTTTACGTTTTTGAGTCAATTCCAAGTGATTTTGCAATCCCTCCTAATCCCCGGTCTAGAACGATCCCTACTTACATTCTTCACTACAATTGAATTTTGGCGCCGTTGCCGGGGATTAGCAACTTTGCTAATCCCTTGGATTGTATTTTCGTTTTGTTTAAGTAAGGTCAGATTCTGAGTTGTTTTTGTTTCTTGTTTAGGTACTAGTTTATGACTCGGAGTTCTCATCCAATTCACGAAGATATTTTGGACTTTGACGACGATTTCGAGCGCAAGTTGAGACGAAAAAGGAAGAATCCGGAACCTAGTGAATCAAGTGCAAGTTCCGAGTCCGTTTCTGAATTTGAAGAGGAAGTGGAAGACATGGCAGCGGACAACCGAACAATCAAGGAGCTTTCCGCTTCGGGATTAGACAATGCCGCACCCCTTTTCATCCAATATCCTAGGGCGGCTCCGGACAAGACTGCCGAGTTTGAATTAAAGTCAAGCTTGTTACATCACATTCCGAAATACCATGGGCTATCCATGGAGGATCCGAACAAGCATTTGAAGGAGTTTGAAGTAGTGTGTTCGAGCATGACCCCGGTGAATGTTGATGAGAGCATATTGAAGATGAAGGCCTTTCCCTTTTCTCTCCTAGAGAAGGCGAAAGATTGGTTGTACGAATTGGCTCCCGGAACTGTCACATCTTGGGAGAGCATGAAACGAGCCTTCTTGGAGAAGTTTTTCCCAACTTCTCGAGTCATCCTCCTACGCAAAAGGATAAGTGGCATTCAACAAGATGAAGGTGAATCTTTTCCTACTTATTATGAACGTTTTAAATCTCTTGTTGCTTCATGTCCACAGCATCAAATGAAGGAGGAATTGCTTCTACAATACTTCTACGAGGGACTTCTACCAATTGAACGTCAAATGCTAGATGCCTCAGCGGGAGGAGCTTTGGTAGACAAGACCCCCACGGCAGCAAAGATGTTGATTGCCAACCGAGCGTTGAACGCTCAACAATACGAAGGAGTTGGACAAAGAGTAACCCCACGGCAACATCAAGTCAATGAGGTAAGTGCCATAACCGAACTTCAAAATCAAATGGCTAACCTTACTACGTTGCTTTCTCAGGTGGTGGAGGGTCCAAAAGTCAAAACCGTAGCTTCGTGTGGCGTATGCTCCATGCAAGGCCACCATACGGACAAGTGCCCACAATTGATCGAGAATGGAGGATGGGAAACCCTCAATGCCGTGGGTTATGGCAAACAATACCAACCACGTGGTGATCCATTTTCCAATACTTACAATCCCGGTTGGCGTGATCATCCAAATTTCAAATGGCGAGAACCCCAACAAAGCCAACAACAAAGCGGATTTAGGCAACAACCCCCGGGTTTCTATCAAAAGCCGTTGGCACCACCACAAGCCCAAGCACAACCTGCCCAAAGCAACCAAGGTAATTCAAGTGATAATGATAAGATTTTTCAATTACTTACTACTTTGACGCAGGAAGTCCAAACTCAAAACAAAGAGAGGCAAATCCAAGACAAGAGGATGGATGAGTTGGAGAAACAAGTGGGACAAATTTCTGAGTTCTTGGGACAATTTCGTGAGCAAGGAAGGTTGCCTAGCTCAACGGTGGTCAATCCGAAAGGTGGATTCGAATCTGCAAAAGCCATAAGTTTGCGAAGTGGACGACAAGTAGGATCTGACCTTAAACCATCCAAATCACGCTCCAACGAGGACGAAGAGTTGAGAATTGAAGAGGAAGAGCAAAGGCCACTCACGGCCAAAGGAGAACCACCATTGCCGCAAATCCCAAGTGATCCCAATTCGTCCAAATTGGCCAATAAAGGTAAAAACGTGTCAAGTTCAGTTCCTACTAATGATTTTCCTTCAAATGTTCCCTTTCCTAGTAGGTTCATGCAAGCAAAGAAAGAAGAGGATGAAAAAGACATTCTGGAAGCGTTGAGGAAGGTGCACGTCAATATACCGCTCCTTGATGCTATAAAGCAAATCCCGAAGTACGCCAAGTTTTTGAAGAAGCTTTGTACAACAAAGAAGCGGATTCGAGAGAAAGAGGTGGTGCATGTAAGTGAGAATGTCTCTGCGATGTTGCAAAGGAAGCTGCCACCTAAATGCAAGGATCCGGGTAGTTTCACTATCCCTTGTGTAATTGGTAATACACGGTTTGAACATGCTATGCTAGATTTAGGTGCATCAATTAATGTCATGCCATATTCTATTTATGCATCTATGAATCTAGGAGCGCTTAAAAATGATGGTGTTATTATTCAATTAGCCGATCGATCTAATGCATATCCGAAAGGAGTTTTGGAGGATGTTTTGGTGCAGGTAGACCACCTGATTTTTCCTGCAGATTTCTATGTGCTTGACATGGAGGATTCGGCCCACTCTCCATCATCACCACTTTTACTTGGCCGACCTTTCATGAAAACGGCTCAAACCAAGATTGACGTGGCCAAGGGAGCAGTTACTATGGCTTTTGGTGGTGATATGATTAACTTTAAGATTTCTGAATCAGTTGAGAATACTAATGATGTTCGTTCTTGTTGTGCTATTAATGTAATTGAAAATATAGGGCAGGAATGTTCAACACTAGCCAAGAAGAATGCGCCTCAACCCACCGTCGAGGAAGGAATTGGAGTGCACAAAAAGGAGTGCACGACCCCAACTTTACAATCACCAAATCTGGCCGAGACCACCCCTTGTGCAGCTGTCCATTGTGCTACCACTTCCTTGCCGTACAAAGGTAAGCCACCTATTCCAATTTCGATTCCCATTTCAACTAAAAGGGTGTTACCTTTTATGGAGCAGGTACCTAATCGACTTCAACGTGGTGGGAGAGTTCGTGTTGATTTAGAGAAACCAAACACCACAATCAGAAAGGACCATTATCCCATCCCATTCAAGGACCCAAAGTATGAAGTATTTCCGAGGGCAGTTCGTAGACAATACACCTCTCCAAGCCGTGGGGTCCAATAAGCTTCGAAGGAGTTTCGTCCGGCTGTACGACGTTAAAGCAAGCGCTACTTGGGAGGCAACCCATGCATTCAACAAAGGAAGACCGAGAAAGCACTCCAATTCAAGATTTGCGTTCCTAAACCTTCTCTTTGTTGCTATTTCGTTTCTGCCATGTTAGATTGTGTAGATGTTGTTTCGTTTGTTTGTTTGTTATTTGTGTGAGTCTATGCTTGAAACATTGAGGACAATGTTTGATTTAAGTGTGGGGGGGGTAACCAAAGTGTTTTGATGCAAATTCGTAGGGTTTATCACTCATAACTTCTAAATGTTGTTCCTTGCTGTTTTTAAGTGTTTTTAAGCTGTTTTGGTGTGTTTTAGTGTGTTTTGACTCAAAAATAAATCCGAAAATCCCATAAAATTTTGAAAAATTGTTTTAAAAAACCCAAAAAGAGTTGTTTTTATGTGTTTGTTTGTGTCTTAGGGTACCTTCCAATACAATGATGAGGATTCGGTTTGTAATTGCATGACTGTTAAAGAGAGTTGTAAACATGGATGAAAGTTTGATTTACTCTTTGGTTCATGCTTTGTTGTGGTTATAATTTATGAATTCACATGTAATCATAAAGGAAAAATCAGTTTTTGTAACATGCTTGAAGGAAGGAACTCAAACTAACGCTACAACCTTGTGAGACTTGAGCCTAAACGTTTATTTGGAGAGTTAATAATCTGTGCATTGTTGTTTTCAAAAGTCGTTGCATGATCTTATTATTCTTTGCTTGGTTACTACTTAGAAAGCGTTTCATCATTTCGTTCCAAACACTAGAACTCATGCCCAATTCATTCAAAGCATGTTATTGATTTGCATAACACGTATTCAAGATAAAAGTGTGTAGTAACCACCATAGCCAAATGGCCATATCTCCATATTTCATTGTGTTTTGTAGGTTTTAACCCCATTGAGCCTTGTTTAGCCTATATTCTTTGTAAACCACATTATCCTCACCTAGCCTAGATTAGGACCATCCATACCTTTGTTCTTGAAGCATAGTAATGCATGATTCAATATGAATTCCTTTTGGTCATTGTTTGGCAGAAAACAAGTGTGGGGGAAGTGAGTTTTGTGTGGGTGTGCCAAAGTCTTGAATAAGGCACGAAATAGAAAAGAAAAGAAAAGAAAATTCGTGGAAAATAGAAAGAGAAAAAGAAAAGTCGTGAAAAGAATGAAAAAGGAGTTGAAAAGATGAGAAAAAGAGTTCTTAAGTGTTGTTTGTTGAAGGAAGGGTCCAAAAAGTTGAATTTGACCCTAAGTGTTGCTTAAATTTTCCCCTTTGTGTTTAAAAGTTGATTTTTGCATGCTAATGGGAATTCGAAGTTCAATTTCATTATGTTGCTTGCTATTGCTTTAAGAACGTTTGTTTTCCCTATCCTTTCGTTGTTAGCCAACTCCCCAAGCCCCGTTACAACCCTTGACTTTAATCTTGAGTGTTGTGTGTTTCAATTTGTGGAGCTTGAATTTGGTTTGAGCATATAGGTGTCACTGGTTCTTGCATCTAAGTAGTAGCATTCCATTCATGAGATCATATCTTAACATGTTATTAACTCCGGAAATTGCGTTCTTTGTTATACATTTATGTGAGCATTCGTTTTATATTTACATCAATCTTCTCACATATAACTAGTGTAGGGTGTGTAGTTAGAAAATCTGAGTGAAAATAGAGTGCATATCTAGTAAGGAATTGAGGAAATTCTCTAAGGCATGTTACTACATTCAAAACATCATTTTAATTGGTTATTTGTGAACTAGTAAGTAGTGACTATGATTAAGCATGTGCTCGAGTGTAAAGATGGCTAAAATCTGTGGGAATGATGATTTTTAACATGTCATGTGCATTGGAAATCCCTGAGGCGATTGTTGGAAGGTTTAGGTTGTGTTTTACGCGTTTTGCTTGTTTTATTACCTTGTTTCGTTTTGTTTTGCTCGAGGACTAGCAAAAGCTAAGTGTGGGGGAATTTGATAGGAGCATATATATGCACCTTAGTTGAGCTTGTTCTTGTGCATTTATAGTGTTTTCCCTTAGTAAAGTAGTCTTTTAAGCTAGTTTTATGTATTTTCAGGTTTTAAGGGCAAAGTATGCAAAAGGATGCATTTTGGAGCCTTTTGGAGCAAATTAGAGCTTGGAATGAAGATCATATGCTTGGAGCCATGAGGATGGACGAAATTGAAGACTTGAAGATGATGTTTCCTACTTGAGCTAGGTTTCCTAGTTGAAGTAGGAAAATACTTAGAAAAATGGAATCCTAGCTAAATTGGAAATCCTAGTTGAAATGGGTTTCCTAGTTGAATTGGGAAACCTAGAAGATTGAAGTTCCCTACTTGAACAAGGTTTCCTACTTGGAGTAGGAAATGTAAACCCCAAATGGCATCAAGTTGCAGCTACAAGGAAGATTTCCAAGTCCAAGAAGGAAAAGGTTTCCAAAGTGAAGAAGGAGAAAAAATCCAAGTCAAGGAAGGAGAAAGACATGTTTTCCTAATGCTAGAAGGACTCCTAAGTATTGAAGGACACAAGTTGGAAGGTTCTAGAGTGTTCCTTCCCTTTGCCGCAAGTTCTAAGCAATTTCCTATCAGTTTTGGGGCTTTCTAGAAGCCCTATCCCTAATCCCTACAAAGGTGCCGACCCTAGGCCTTCTAGATGGACCTAATCCCTTGCCTTGCAAGGCTTTCTAGAAGCCTTAGCCTATCCCTACAAATCTGCCGCAAGTTCCCCTTGTTCCTTGAGGTTTCCTAGCTTCTAGAAGACCTATTCCTATAGGATTTAGATTTTATTATCCTTCTCTGATTCCTAACCCTAAATCAGCCCCTAAACACTATAAATACACCCCTTGGCCGCACCATTTAATTCATTCACTCTCCCACATTCAGAAATTCGCCAAAACACCATCCTCCCTAGTTCTAAGTCTTTGCCGCAGCCACCACCATACCTAAACACCATTATATCCTTCCATACCCATCCACCCATCCACATAAGGTCCTAAACTTGTCTCTACACCCTTGCTGCACCAAGGAGGAGGAGAAGGAAGCTTGGAAGTTCATGCAATTCAAGTTCGCGTCGCTGGAATTTCTAGGTGTTTCTTTTCCTTTGAATTCAATGTTTAAATTTAATTCTCTTTGTTTTGTGCGTATGAGGAACTAAACCCCCCCTAGGCTAGGGGGGATTCGAAACACATGTTTATGCTTGCGATATGATTTGATTACCTCTAATTGCGTTTCATAAGTTGTGAATTCAATTTACTTATCCGTTCGTATAAAAACTGATTTGTGTATGTTAATTGAGGGTCGACACTTAGTTTGCATGCATGAATTTGATGCTAAAATATAAGGGAGTTTCACCTAATCGTTACAAACTTATATTTACAAGTAGTGAAGGTTGATGATCTCAATCGAGTTAAGTAAATTCTTGGCATAAGTTTCATGCAATCATAGTAACGAGTGCTTCGTCAATGCTTATGGTTTTCATAGAACTTAATGATTCTTACTTGTGTCTCTATTATGCAATCATGTAGGGGACTTGTGGGGAATGCTTTGGGTTGTCGTATGCAATCATCCAATTCAATAACTTTAGGAAAATCTGAAGGTTAATTTAAGCGGACCTAATTAACTTGGGGCGTTGAGAATTCATGGTTTATTGAAAAGCAATTGGAAATCGTTTCGTATGCAAGTATAACATGTGTGGAGATGAACCCCTTAGCTAGCCTTTCATCCATTGTTTTAAACCAAAATCGTTTTCAAATCTGTTTTGTTTTACAAAGTTTAAGTTTTGTTTTCCAATTCGTCAAAATCAAAACCCCCCTTTACTTTCTTGTTTAAAAGTCTTAGAATCTGTTTAGTTTGTGTTTTTAAAGTGTCTTGAGTCAAGTTATAACTATTTTCGTCCAAATTCTTCTTTAGTGTTCAAAACTGCCCAGAAAGTGGTTTTAAGGCAGTTTTGAGTGTTTTTGTGTTATTTTGAGTCTTTTGGTGTTTCAAGTTCTAGTTTTGCATTGTTTGAGTCTAGTTAGTGTTTTAAACTTTGTTTTTACGTTTTTGAGTCAATTCCAAGTGATTTTGCAATCCCTCCTAATCCCCGGTCTAGAACGATCCCTACTTACATTCTTCACTACAATTGATAAAAAGAGGGTTTAATTTGTGTGCGTATAATTCTCACATCACTGCACGACGTTAAAGAAAGCGCTACTTGGGAGGCAACCCATGCAATTCAACAAAGGAAGCCCTAGGAATCACTCCAATTCCAGATTTGCGTTCCTAAAACCCTTCTCTTTGTTGATTCTTTCTAATCTGCCTAGTTTTGCATTTTAGTTGCTGTTTGTGTGTTTCTTTATATTTGGTGTGATTTTATGCTTGAAACATTGAGGACAATGTTTGATTTAAGTGTGGGGGGGGGGGGGGGGGGAGTAACTAAGTGTTTTTGATGCAACTTCGTGGGATTTTATCACCCTTTACTTATAGACTTGTTCCTTGCTGTTTTAAGGTGGTTTTAAGCTGTTTTGGGCTGTTTTAGTGTGTTTTGACTTAAAAATCCGAAAATCACATAAACATTTGAAAAACCCAAAAAGAGTTGGTTTGAGTTGTTTTTGTGTGTTTGTTTGTGTCTTAGGGTACCTTCCAACACAATGATGAGGATTCGGTTTGTAATTGCATGGCTGTTAAAAAGAGTTGTAAACATGGATTAAAGTTTGATTTACTCTTTGTTTATGCTTGGTTGTGGTTATAACTTATGAATTCACATGCAATCATAAAGGAAAAATCAGTTTTTGTAACATGCTTGAAGGAAGGAACTCAAATTAACGTTACAACCTTGTGAGACTTGAGCCTAATTGTTTATTTGGAGAGTTATAATCTGTGCATTATTGTTTTCTCAGTCGTTGCATGATCTCATTATTCTTTGCTTGGTTATTACTTAGAAGGCGTTTCATCATTTAGTTCTAAATGCTAGAACTCATGCCCATTTCATTCAAAGCATGTTATTGATTTGCATAACACATATTCAAGATGAAGTTGTGTAGTGACCACCACCTAAGCCAAACAGCCGTGTATCCTATTTCATTAGTGTTGAGCTATATATTTTCATAGAGAAAATATATTAGCAAGTTTAATAAAAGATGGGGACACTTAAAAATAGTAGTCCAAAAACATGGACCAACTACAAATAAGGTTCATATTATATATATCTTATATATATATAATTATAAAATAAAAAATAAAACAAAATCTCAAACAGCCCACAAACTAAAAAAATGGACTTCTTGGTTATCCAGAACTCTCCAAAAGCTCCCACGTTCTCCACTCAAGGAGAGGTTTTCTCTCAGCATCCCCACACTCCCAGAAAAGTAGCATCCTAATAATTTTAACTGCCATCCACCGTTCGCCTATAAAAAGGCATTGAACCAAAGCAGAAAAAAAAGAAGAAAAAAAAGGGAGAGACGCTGCAGAAATTGAGATAGCAACAAAGGAGAGAAACAGAAACGGGGAAGAAGAACGGAAAAACTACAGAGAAGGGGTGACAAAAAGGAAAAGCAAGGACTCATCAAAAGGTACTTTGCTTCCTCTAAATTTCTTGTTTTGGTTTCTTTTGGATTTTCTTGCAGGAGAAGAAGAAGCACTTGGTTTCTTCAACCTCTCTCATTCACCGAAGCAAAAAAAAAATGAGGGTGGAGACTCTAAAGAAGCAATCCCAAATCATTTCCCTCTCTCTCTCTCCCGGATTATTCACCGAGACCCACAAAAATAGTTCGGGAAATCTCTCTCTCAGCCGATAGCAGCAAGTCCATTGATGCAGCACTAACCGATGATCAAACGCCAACGACAAAATCTGCTACCAAAGCCCAGAAGCCAACCGATGATCAATCCTCTCAACCCAATGGTCACAGCGATATAGGGGAGCTCCAAGCCATTAAAATGTCGCACCCCAAACCTTCAGTCTCCAGCAGTGTAGCACTGACTGTATACGTACAGGTCCAATATTTCCGTCTCCTTCTCTGCCCAGCGGTAATACTCCACTCAACCAAAGCAAATGAACCATTGTATACGTACAGGTCCAACATCAAAAGAGTAAGAAGCAAAGATTTTCGTACATGGATCACTGTATACGTACAGTGTTTTCTCACAACAGTCAAAGACCGACATCGATTTGGGGGGACCAAATTCTATCTGCATTAACCATGGTTGATGTGGAACAAGTTCTAGAGAGTAATGCGGCTGTTGAAGAGCATTCCCGCAGCATTCATGTTTATGCTCGAAGAGGAGCACGTCATAAAAAAAAGGAGATGGTGGATTCTGGAATAAGGGAGAAAGATGGAAGAGCAGCACGTCAAATAAAAAAGGGGGGCAAGTCACAATGGGAAAAGAAGGAAGAAAGATGGTGGATTCTGTATCCCATCTCACCAATAAAAATATATATAAAGTGAGAGGTTGAAATTGAAAGATGGTGAATGTCGAAAATCAAGACTGCTACCCCCACAGTTATTTGAAATTGTAGAATGGAGACAACTCCCCTTGGAAAGGACGCGTGAAGAAAAAAAAAAGACTAAATCATCTCAGCAACATTAGACAAAAAGTGGAAAAGGGCTGCTCCATCACGTGGAGAGGGGGAAGTTGTCAGAATGGAAAGGAAAAGAAATATATATAAAAAGGGGGTGGGGAATCGCCTTCATCTTTTGTGAAAACCCCACCATTTTTTTTAAGGGAAGGTCAAAGCTAAGACCAAGACCTCACATGAATAGAGTCTGCACAAAAGGGTGGTGAGATTGAAAAATTCAATGCTATCACATCAAAACCAAAAAGTGGGATTTGACAAAAAAAAAAAAAAGGGGGAGTTTACGTGGAGGACACAAGGAAGAAAGAAAAGCAAAACAAAATGGTGTATGACAAAGGAAGAAAGGAAGCTCCCCTCATTTCAAAAGGGTTGAAAAGTCAAAAAGGGAAAAGAAAAATGGTTCTCTAAATGGATTTCTTTTACAAGCCACAAAACTAGGTCCTAGATTGACAAGGCCTCACGTGAAGATTGCTTATTTGGAGGTCCACATTCAAAATTCCTTGTTTTAGGGGAATTGAAATCATGACGCAAATATCAAAAGGCACGAAGCCGCAACAAAATTTCAAGTGGCACAAAGTTACATCAACTTTCAAATGGTACGAAGCTATAAAATAAAAATTAAAAAACATCAAAAGCTCCAATTGACTCAAAGTCTTTGCTTGCAAGAGCCTAAACTACATAAAGCATAATGCTCCTCGCCCGCATGAGCTAAAACTGCCAAGGCATCAAATGCTCCTCGCCCGCACGAGCTAAAACTGCCAAGGCATCAAAAGCTCCTCGCCCGCATGAGCTAAAACTGCCAAGGCATTAAACGCTCCAATGGCTTAAAGTCCTCGCCCGCACGAGCTAAAACTGCACAAGGCATCACATGCTCCTTGCCTGCACGAGCTGAAACTGCACAAGGCATCAAATTCAAACTACTACCAATTTAAGGAACTACGAGTGACTTGATCCCTCAGTGAGGGTACGTAGGCAACCAAGGGTTCTACCTAGGTGCAGTCACAAAATCAAACGAAACAACCAAGTCCCCAAGTTACGATTTATTCAAATTGGAATCAAAGGGTGTTCCTTTCCTAAAAGAAGGGTTGTAATTAATAGGCGCGTAGCCTAGAATGGGTCGAACTCAAATTAATAAAACCCTCTTCAAAAAAATGAACGAGGGTGAAATTGTGTCGAGTGAATTATTTGTTTACACATTTGTGTACAATTTTTGCTCAACATAATTTTTGGCACGCCCAGTGGGACCCATTTTCCCTTTCATCTCTAATTTTGAAAATCACTAATGTATGTGTTTTGTTTTTTGTATCAGGAAACATGGCACCTCAAGTTACTGTTTACTTTCACGAGCTCTCTGCCACTGAATCCAAGCTTGGACATGGAAGGCGTGCTGGTCGCCGAATCTCTTTCACCATCAATCAAGCACCAACCATCTGCAATATGGTGAAGACTAAGGGAGCAACCATGACATTCAAGGCTGCTATCAAGGTCATCAAAGTTGGACCAAAGAAGTACCCGTCCAAGAACGCTCTAAGGAACGCAAGGAAGAGAGCGACACGAGCTCTTAGGAAGAGGATTGCTAAGGAACGTTTACTTGAAGAATTTGAAATCATCTCAAGGGAGCTTCCTGAAGTTATTTCACATGATGTGGACCCCAAGGTGCCTCATCGCAAGATCATCAAAGCGACGTCATCACCATCTACAAAGGTTCATGTAGTCACTCAAATCATGATCGGAACAATTCTGATTACTTTACCTTCAACGGAGTCGGTAATGATGACCTCTGTCGAGGAAGATGAAGAAATCCTACCAATAATATCTGGAAATGTTCAACAAAAGGCCAAGGCCTATGAACTTGTCGAAGAGGGCGACAACATTCAATTTGAGGGACCTATCACACGTGCTAGGGCCCGAGCATTGGCAGTTCACCATTCTGAAGGTTCATTTACCATTGAAAACACAGTTGGAAGAATTGAAACTTTTTCCCAAGACGAAATTCCGAGGGTAATGACTCAATTCCAAAGGTTGGAAATTAACGAGGATGTCGAGTCTGAGAGTATGCAAGTATTGATGACTGGCGCATCAAACGCAGAAGAACAACTGCTAGAAATGCAACGAAGGCTAGCAGAAAAAGAAGCAGAAATGGCGGCTTTGGTAGCCAATAAGGAAGCTGAGATCGCGACTTTAGCAGCTCAGTTGTCCGCTCGAGCTAGCATAAGTAATACTGGAGATGGAGCAAGAAGGAAAATAGAAGGGGAAAGTTCTGGTACCCAGCTCACACATCAAGATATCAACGCGATTTTTGCTGAAAAAATTCGTGAGTTTCAAATGTCTTTAACGACACCAATTCTTGGATACCGAAAGCCCTATCCTGCTCACTATGACACAGTACCATTTCCCCATGGGTATCAAAAACCGAGCTTTGATAAATTTGATGGTTTAAATGGTTCTCCTCAAGAACACTTAGCTCATTTTTACTCAGCATGTGGGGAAACATCACAGTCAGATCCCTTACTGGTTCGACAATTTGTTCAATCACTCAAAGGGTCTGCTTTCACGTGGTACACTCAGTTGGAACCAGGATCTATTCTAACATGGGATGATATGCAAAGAGCTTTTCTAGCTCAATTTGTAAGTTCAAGGAAAAAAGTCACATTGATGGATTTAGCGCAAACGACACAAAGGTCTGGAGAAAGCGCGAGTGAATTCATCACAAGATGGAGAAGCCTTAACCTACAATGCATGGAAAAAATTTCCGAATTTTCGGCAGTGCAAATATGTTACAACAACCTCATCCCTGAGATTGCAACATTTGTAGGAATTGCGGAGCCCCGAACTTTCGACGAGTTGGTATCCAAAGCAAGCAACGTGGAGAAGCAAATGTCCCGGAAAAATGTGTTTGGAAAAATGATCCAAGACTCTGACACCAAGAAAGGAGATAACAAAAGAATACCAAAGAAGGGAGATTCTATGGCAACATTCGTCAAAATTGACAAGAAAAATGACAATGCCAAAAGAAAAGAAGAAACCAAAGGGACAAAGAGGATGTCCCTTAAAGAAAGAAAAGAGGTCAAATATAGTTTCGATAATGAAGATGTCGGAACTATTTTTGACGAACTTCTTGCGGCAAATATGATCACGCTTCCTGAGCCAAAGCGTCCCGCTGAAATAAACAAAACCGACGATCCAAAGTATTGTCGGTATCATCGCCTCATCAGCCATACAATTGAGGATTGCTATATCTTTAAGGATATAATCCAAGAAAAGATCAACAAACATGAGATCGAGGTGGATTCATCTTCGAAACATCAGACGGCAACGTCCAATATGATCGAAGGAAAATCAATACCATCCGCTCCATTACCAGAAGGGTCAATCCCTGTAGGATTTCATGTTGATAATGAAACCACAGTTGTCTATGCTTATCCTGACATGCCTCGTCCCGGAAATCCAAAAATCCCAACTCTATACGAGCTCGTGACATTACCTAGTTTTGATGTTTGGGAGGATTCATCGGAGTCATCACTTGAATCTGAAGACGAGTGGCAAACTGTTAGCAAAAAGAAGGTGAAAAAAGCCATTAAACGCCTTTCTTCCTCAAAGTGACCAAAAGAAAAAGTAAAGAGTGGACCATCCTCAAATGATGGAAAGAAAAAGAAGAAAAGTACCCAGAGAAGGTCGAGAGTCTTTCAAGACGATGAGTACAAGCAACCTTTAAGAACACCAATAACCCTCGAGGACTACGTCTCTCCAAAACTTTTCAAGAGTAAGGGAAGCGAGGGAGAAATTGGAAATTGTCGTGCGACCTCATGCGAAATCCATGGCGATAATGAGGTAGGTGAAATAACTCTACGCTTTGGTCAAAGGATTCCGTCTGCGGACAAGAAAGGAAGTAAAGAAGTAATAGATCCAGTCAATCATTCCGTCAAGCAAAATGCAAAAGAAATTCCAGTCACTACCACTGCAGAGCCTGTGGTAGAAATTTCAACCACAAAGGCAAGTACCTCTAAGAAACATGCAAAAGATGTACTACAATCCCAAGATGGCAAATACGACATCGTCAACCATCTTAAACGCATCCCATCTCTTCTTAGTGTGTACGATGCCTTGAAAATGTCAAAAGAGCTTAGAGAAGCACTCATTACTGCTTTGACAAATCCTGAAGTGTTTGAAACAAGCTTCAAATCCACAGAAGTAGATACAACATCGCCAAAGTATTGCACTTGTTGCCTTGCAAGTATCACATTCGACGAAGATGACCTTATACTTGGAGACGAGTACCACAATCGGCCTTTGTACGTTAGTGGACTGGTGGGAGATACATCGATAAATCGAATCTTGCTTGATTGTGGATCTGCAGTAAACCTACTTCCTCTTCGAACACTTCGAGCTATGGGGATAAATGTTCGTCAACTGACGCCATCAATGCTAACTATTCAAGGTTTCAATCAAGTTGGACAAAAAGCAATGGGAACGATAATATTGCAAATGGAGATAGGGGAGCTGTACTCCGATGCCCTTTTTCATGTAATCAATGCTGACACCTCTTACAATGTTTTATTAGGGTGTCCATGGCTTTATACATATGGAGTCGTTCCTTCTACACTTCATCAGTGCTTTAAATTTTTGGTAAATGGCGAAGTCAAGAAAGTTCTAGCGGACACCGACCCATTTAGGGGTGAAGAAGTGAATTACGCAGATGCAAAGTTCTACAAACAGTCAAAAGTCACTTTTTCACTACCAACAAAGGATGAAGTGGTGCAGAAAGAATCACAATCACCAATTGTGGAAAAGGCAAAGCCATCGAGGCTAGTCAAAATTACGAGTTCCAAAACTCCGAAATCCCAAAAGGTGGTTCTCAACCGCTCTTTAAAAGATCAAAGAGAACCCGAAAAGAAGGCAACAGAACAAATCCAGAATGCATTTGAAGTTCTCGTGACCAGCTATACAAGGCCTCTCCGCAAAATCAACCAATCAATTCCTGGGGGCAATTTGATAGTCTCAACAAACTTGCAAAGGAATAATGGTCGACATGGTCGCATTGTTTCGTTCAAAAGAGAGGAGCCATGGTCCAAAGTTCCATTAAAGATAAAGGCGAAGAGGCATAAAGCTAACAAGAGTGCTATCAATGTCACGGTGCACCAAGAAAATGGGATGCTCAAAGCAGTTGTCTCAGAAACCAAGAACGAGTTAGAAGGCTTTACTGATCTTGAGAAAGCAATGTTGGCTAGAGAGGAGCCAAGTAACAAGCCACCTCGAGTTTCTGTCTTCCAACGACTTGGTAAAATCACCAATTCCCAACCTAAGATGTCTCACAAAAGCAAAAAGTGGAGAGTTAAAAGCCCTAAGGTGACAATAAACCGAGACAAAAATAACGATGCACAAGAGGAGGCACCAGACATTGTTCAAGTTAACATGATTGATAGCAAAGAATCCGAGGACGAACCAATTGCGCTTATTAGACAATTCCCCACCTGTTTTCCTGTCAAAAAGAGAAATGGGCAAAGTCGTATTTGTGTAGACTTCAGAACCCTCAACAATGCACCTCTACTTCCAGAAAGTGAGGCTTATGGAATGGATGAAGAATCAAGCACAGAGGAGGATGAAGAAGAAGTTTGTAAAGTTGCTCAAGTAAATTGCATCACCATTGAGGATGAAAATGACGAAAATGATGACAAATCAAACGAGTTTATTGACAACGCCCAACCAGCACCACCTCAAATAGAGGATGGGGGGACAGGCCACTGTGGATGAACTTCGAGAGATTAATCTTGGGACAAATGATGAGCCTAAGCCTATATTTGTAAGTGCCCTACTAACTCCGGAAGAATTAGAAGATTACAAATGTCTTCTCCAAGATTACCGAGATGTGTTTGCATGGGGCTATCAAGATATGCCCGGTCTGGACACTAAGGTGGCAGTTCACAAATTGTCTATATCAAAAGAAAGGCGTTATGTTAAGCAAACTTCAAGACGTTTTCGACCTGAGCTAGAAGTACAAATTAAGGCCGAAATTGACAAACTGATAGAGGTAGGGTTTATCAGAGAAGTTCAGTACCCTACATGGCTCGCCAATATTGTACCGGTTAAAAAGAAAAATGGACAAATTCGTGTCTGCATAGATTTTAGAGATCTTAACGACGCATGTCTGAAAGATGAGTTCCCTCTTCCAATAACTGAGTTATTGGTTGATGCCACAACTGGTTTTGAGGCTATATCTTTCATGGATGGATTTTCAGGGTACAATCAAATTAAGATGGCACCTGAGGACGAGGAGCTCACAGCATTCCGCACTCCGAAAAGAGTCTACTGCTACACTGTAATGCCGTTTGGGCTCAAAAATGCAGGAGCCACATACCAAAGAGCCATGACAGTCATTTTCAGCGACATGTTGCACAACGTCGTTGAATGCTATGTGGATGACCTCGTCGTCAAAACAAGGAAAGGGGAGCGTCATTTAAATGACTTAAAGAAAGTTTTTGACAGACTCCGAAAACATCAATTAAAAATGAATCCTTTAAAATGTGCATTTGGAGTAACATCTGGAAAATTTCTTGGCTTTGTAGTGAGGTAACGAGGAATCGAAGTTGACCCTTCAAAAATCAAGGCAATCATAGAAATGCCTCCTCCTCGAAATTTACGAGAGCTACGAGGGCTGCAAGGAAGATTGGCATACATCAGAAGATTCATTTCAAACTTATCTGGGAGGTGTCAACAATTCACAAGGCTGATGAAAAAAGATGTGCCTTTCAGGTGGGATGACGCATGTCAAAATGCTCTGAGCAGTATTAAAGAGTATCTTTTGAAACCCCCAGTATTGATGTCTCCAATTAAAGGGAAACCTTTAATTTTGTACATCGCAGCACTTGAACGCTCACTGGGGGCAATGCTTGCACAAAACAATGAGGAGGGAAAAGAAAATGCGCTCTACTATTTAAGTAGAACGCTCGTAGGGGCAGAGCAAAATTACACCCCTACTGAGAAAGTTTGCTTGGCCTTAGTTTTCGCTGTGCAAAAGCTACGACATTACCTACTATCACACATCATTACTTTGATATCTAAAGCAGACCCGCTCAAATACTTGATGTCAAAACCAATGCCATCCGGCCGTCTTGCAAAATGGTCTTTGTTACTGTCCGAATTTGAAATCAAGTATGTCTCTCAAAAAGCCATAAAGGGGCAAGCACTAGCTGATTTCTTAGCAGCTCATCCTGTTCCCGACAATATGGAGCTACCAAGCGATTTGCCGGACGAAGAGGTATTCTCAACATACATTTCTCAATGGTAACTTTACTTCGACGGAGCGGCAAGGAAAAAAGGCGCAGGGGCAGGTATCGTGTTCATCACACCATCTGGAGGCCTAATCCCATATTCATTTTCACTCATGGAGTTATGCTCAAACAATGTGGCAGAATATGAGGCACTCATCATCGGCCTTGAAATTGCACTCGAGCTGCACATCGATTGCCTTCAAGCTTATGGTGATTCACAATTAATCATCAAACAAATGAATGGTCAGTACGCCGTGAAAAATGAAAATCTCATCTTGTATCATGAAAGGGCAAAACACTTGGTGTCACAATTCCAAGAAATCAACATTGCTCACATTCCAAGGTCTGAAAATAACAAAGCCGATGCGTTGGCAAAACTTGCGGCATCTTTAACTCTCCCTGAGGAAAGAGAAATAAAAGTTACAGTTGGAGAACGTCATTTACTTCCTTCGGCATTAGAACGGATTGAAGGAAACCATGAAGTTAACGCAGTTACAGTCTTGGAAGAAGAAGAATGTTCAGATTGGCGGCAATCTTTGATTGATTACCTTCAACATGGAAAACTACCAACTGATCCCAGAGGTAGAATTGATGTACGAAGAAGGGCGAACCGATTTGTGTATCTAAATGACACACTATACAAAAGGTCATTTGATGGAATACTGCTAAGGTGCTTGACAAAAGAGGAAGCAGCCTACGCTCTCTCTGAAACCCATACCGGTATTTGCGGAGCCCATCAATCCGGACCTAAGCTGGCAGCTCAGTTAAAAAGACTTGGGTATTATTGGCCTACAATGGTTCAAGATGCAATGAAATTTGCAAAGTCATGTCGAGCATGTCAAATACATGGAGACTTCAAGCATCAAAATCCATTACCCCTACATCCAACCATCTTGTCTTGGTCATTCAATGCATGGGGTTTAGATGTGATAGGCATGATAACCCCAAAATCATCTCACCAACATCAGTACATTTTAGCTGGCACAGATTATTTCTCCAAATGGGCTGAGGCAATACCGTTGAAAGAAGTGAAGGCGGAAGATGTTGCAAATTTCATAAAGAAAAACATAATCTACCGTTATGGGGTTCCGTCCAAAATAATCTCAGACAATGCTCTCTACTTTAAATGTAGGGCCATGATCAATCTTTGCAAAAAGTACAACATCCAACAAGCCTTCTCCGCAAGTTACAATCCAACTGCCAATGGTCAAGCAGAGGCTTTCAACAAGGTGTTGTGCAATATCCTGAAAAAGATGGTGGCAAAGAACAAAAGAGATTGGCATGAACGCCTTCCCGAAGCATTATGGGCCTATAGGACCACCGTCCGTACATCCACCCGATGTACTCCTTATAGTCTGGTGTATGGATCAGAAGCTGTGCTACCTTTGGAAATTCAGCTACCATCCCTAAGAGTAGCCACACAACTGACAGATCCAGAGGAAAATGTAAAAATCAGGTTGGCGGAACTTGAAGCACTTGACGAAAAATGACTTGCAGTGCAACAAAGACTTGAAGTCTATCAAGCCCAAGTGGCAGGTGCATTCAACAAAAAGGTTAAGTTTAGATCATTCTCTGTTGGGGATTTAGTCTTAACCATCTGAAAACCCGTCGTCATCACCAGAAAAATGCAAGGAAAATTTGAGGCCAAATGGGAAGGACCGTATGTTGTCACCAAAGTCTTCACCAAAGGTGCTTATGAGCTCTCTAACGCTAATGGGAAATGCATATACCCGTGTGTCAATGGAAAGCTCATAAAGAAGTTCTACGCATAAACAGTGCCTAACGAACTCCGAGAGGGAAGCAAGCACGGAGGAAGCAAGCAAGGAAAAAATCCTTTCCTCTAAACTACGTATGACTTGATCCCTCAAAAAGGGTACGTAGGCAGCCTAGCATTAAAGCTGGGTGTAGTCGTACATTAAAAAAAATCATTCCCGGAAATTAAGGGATGAACTACGTTCGGCTTGATCCCTTCACAGGGCACGTAGGTAGTCTAGTTTTTATTACTAGATACAGCCGTAAAAACCACTTTCCCGAAATCAAGGGATGAACTACGTTTGGCTTGATCCCTTCACAGGGTACGTAGGCAATCTAATCCCCAAAATTAGATGCAGCCATAATTTTTCAAAATTTTTTTTTCCCTTCGATGGAATTAGCATTTGTTTGAACTGTTAACGTTCTCAATAATCATCAAGGCCAAGGCCACTAAAAAAGTGATTTTAAATTGAGAATGGCAATAGTTTTGTTTGAACTCTTCACATGCAAGAGTTTAAATCAAGGATGGCGAAGCATAGGTGATTTTCACTTATGAAGAATAAAAATCAAGAGAAAAGCCACAAAAGGGGACGAGTCCAATCCATTGAAGACAATAATGGTCATGCATGCTTAACTATAAAGAAGCTAGGTCCAAATATCAAAACTATACTGGCTTACGGGTGCTGCACAACAGCTGTACTTGACTAAAAGGTTAAAACAACAGCTATGGTACAGCTATCTACAAGGAACTATACCGTGTAGACTAAAAGGTTGCAGCAGCCTACGCTTGAATAAGGATGCAGCTATCTACAAATATGCAGCGGGAAGACTTTTCAATATCAAACTACACCTGCCCATGCATACTGACAGCAACCATATTTGACTAAAATGTGAAAAACAGCAGCCACGTAGGGAAAATGGTGCAGCTGTTTGTAGAAACATGTTGCGGGAAAAAGAAAAAAATGAAGAAAAAATATAAAGGAAAGGACGTCCTCGTTACAAGACTACCAACCAAAGCATTTATATATATATATATATATATATATAAAGGCAGGGGTACAGCATGCTAAAGCTGATCACATCACGAAAACCGAGCAAAGGAGATTGGGTAAAGTAGTATGGTTTGAATAAAAACATTAAACAAGGTTCAAACATACTAAGTTCAATGAACCCATCTTTATCAATCAAATTCGCTTAGAGGAGTCTTCAAAAACAAAAACAAAAAGCGAAGGGGAAAAGCTAAAGAAAAATCCCAGATAACAGAAATGCAAAACAGAAGGAGAACAACTTGAATCCTACTCAGGTTTGCTGCAAAAGTGGAGCAGGGAAGCAATCAAGTTCAAAATTTCTTCTTCTACAGATTTGTTTAAAGCTTCAGCACGCTCGACATCCGAGAGAAGTCCTTCATTTGCATTGACTCGAAATTGACAAAGTTCTATATCCAAATACTTTTGTTGTTCAAATTGAAGCTTTAAGGTCACTCACTCCACGCTTAAGAGCATGTTTTCCGAAATTATATTGTTGACAAAGAGCAACCTCCTCTGCTTCATTTCCACCAATGGTATTGCACGTGGATAAACTGCTATATACTAAAGTTCTTAGAATTCCTGGCAAAAAAAAAAAAAAAAAAAAACATTGGGAGGTCAAGCCACTGCCAAATCAAAACATAAATGGAGCTAGAGAAGAAAAAAAAAATTGCAAGCTCGCACATGTCAAAGCCATTTCCACGCACGATGCTTGAGGGGGCAACTGTTGAGCTATATATTTTCATAGAGAAAATATATTAGCAAGTTTAATAAAAGATGGGGACACTTAAAAATAGTAGTCCAAAAACATGGACCAACTAAAAATAAGGTTCATATTATATATATCTTATATATATATAATTATAAAATAAAAAAATAAAAAAAATCTCAAACAGCCCACAAACTAAAAAAATGGAGTTCTTGGTTATCCAGAACTCTCCAAAAGCTCCCACGTTCTCCACTCAAGGAGAGGTTTTCTCTCAGCATCCCCACACTCCCAGAAAAGTAGCATCCTAATAATTTTAACTGCCATCCACCGTTCGCCTATAAAAAGGCATTGAACCAAAGCAGAAAAAAAAAAGAAAAAAAGGGAGAGACGCTGCAGAAATTGAGATAGCAACAAAGGAGAGAAACAGAAACGGGGAAGAAGAACGGAAAAACTACAGAGAAGGGGTGACAAAAAGGAAAAGCAAGGACTCATCAAAAGGTACTTTGCTTCCTCTAAATTTCTTGTTTTGGTTTCTTTTGGATTTTCTTGCAGGAGAAGAAGAAGTACTTGGCTTCTTCAACCTCTCTCATTCACCGAAGCAAAAAAAAATGAGGGTGGAGACTCTAAAGAAGCAATCCCAAATCATTTCCCTCTCTCTCTCCCGGATTATTCACCGAGACCCACAAAAATAGTTCGGGAAATCTCTCTCTCAACCGATAGCAGCAAGTCCATTGATGCAGCACTAACCGATGATCAAACGCCAACGACAAAATCTGCTACCAAAGCCCAGAAGCCAACCGATGATCAATCCTCTCAACCCAATGGTCACAGCGATATAGGGGAGCAACAAGCCACCCCAAACCTTCAGTCTCCAGTAGTGTAGCACTGACTGTATACGTACAGGTCCAACATTTCCGTCTCCTTCTCTGCCCAACGGTAATATTCCACTCAACCAAAGCAAATGGACCATTGTATACGTACAGGTCCAACATCAAAAGAGTAAGAAGCAAAGATTTTCGTACATGGATCACTGTATACGTACAGTGTTTTCTCACAACAGTCAAAGATCGACATCGATTTGGGGGGACTAAATTCAATCTGCATTAACCATGGTTGATGTGGAACAAGTTCTGGAGATTGATGCGGCTGTTGAAGAGCATTCCCGCAGCATTCATGTTTATGCTTGAAAAGGAGCACGTCATAAAAAAAAGGAGATGGTGGATTCTGGAAGAAGGGAGAAAGATGGAAGAGCATCACGTCAAATAAAAAAGGGGGGCAGGTCACAATGGGAAAAGAAGGAAGAAAGATGGTGGATTCTGTATCCCATCTCACCAATAAAAATATATATAAAGTGAGAGGTTGAAATTGAAAGATGATGAATGTCGAAAATCAAGACTGCTACCCCCACAGTTATTTGAAATTGTAGAATGGAGACAACTCCCCTTGGAAAGGACGCGTGAAGAAAAAAAAAAGACTAAATCATCTCAGCAACATTAGACAAAAAGTGGAAAAGGGCTGCTCCATCACGTGGAGAGGGGGGAAGTTGTCAGAATGGAAAGGAAAAGAAATATATATAAAAAGGGGGTGGGGAATCGCCTTCATCTTTTGTGAAAACCCCACCATTTTTTTTAAGGGAAGGTAAAAGCTAAGACCAAGACCTCACATGATTAAAGTCTGCACAAAAGGGTGGTGAGATTGAAAAATTCAATGCTATCTCATCAAAACCAAAAAGTGGGATTTGACAAAAAAAAAAAAAAAAGGGGGAGTTTACGTGGAGGACAAAAGGAAGAAAGAAAAGCAAAACAAAATGGTGTATGACAAAGGAAGAAAGGAAGCTCCCCTCATTTCAAAAGGGTTGAAAAGTCAAAAAGGGAAAAGAAAAATGGTTCTCTAAATGGATTTCTTTTAGAAGTCACAAAACTAGGTCCTAGATTGACAAGGCCTCACGTGAAGATTGCTTATTTGGAGGTCCACATTCAAAATTCCTTGTTTTAGGGGAATTGAAATCATGACGCCACAAAGATGGTTTTTTGCTTGCAGCTATACCATTCCTTCACATTAAATGAGAATACAAATTACGATGAACTCAGAAGAAAAAAATGGTTCATATGGAGAACAAAAGAAAGGAAGAAAAGCAAGGAAAAATAGGAAAAGATGATGTCTTGGCAAAAGTTCCAGCAGAGCATGGAAGAATGGCCACAAAGTTAAAAGCCCAATATAAAAAGATAAAAGAGTTGTGCCTTTGGCAATAACTATCTGCAAAGAAGACAAAATACAAAGCGAAGTTATACAAAGAAAAAAAGAAGAAGGGAAAGAAAATTATTATGTTTGTTTCTTCCTTTGCTACCCACGGGTACAAGGGTCCAAATTCTAATTAATGGGTCATTTACCTATTAATTATTCAAACGGCATAAAGCCGGTTCAAGATGGCACGAAGCTGTAAAAGAATAGCAAATGGCACGAAGCCACATCAAATTCCAAAAGGCATGAAGCCGTGTCAAATCCCAAAAGGCACAAAGTCGAAGGAAGAGTCAAATATCAAAAGGCACGAAGCCGCAACAAAATTTCAAGTGGCACGAAGCTATAAAATAAAAATAAAAAAACATCAAAAGCTCCAATTGACTCAAAGTCTTTGCTTGCAAGAGCCTAAACTGCATAAAGCATAATGCTCCTCGCCCGCACGAGCTAAAACTGCCAAGGCATTAAACGCTCCAATGGCTTAAAGTCCTCGCCCGCACGAGCTAAAACTGCACAAGGCATCACATGCTCCTTGCCTGCACGAGCTGAAACTGCACAAGGCATCAAATTCAAACTACTACCAATTTAAGGAACTACGAGTGACTTGATCCCTCAGTGAGGGTACGTAGGCAACCAAGGGTTCTACCTAGGTGCAGTCACAAAATCAAACGAAACAACCAAGTCCCCAAGTTACGATTTATTCAAATTGGAATCAAAGGGTGTTCCTTTCCTAAAAGAAGGGTTGTAATTAATAGGCGCGTAGCCTAGAATGGGTCGAACTCAAATTAATAAAACCCTCTTCAAAAAAATGAACGAGGGTGAAATTGTGTCGAGTGAATTATTTGTTTACACATTTGTGTACAATTTTTGCTCAACAATTAGGTCTTTAAGTTAACCCCGTTGAGCCTTGTTAGCCTATGTTCTTTGTTAATCCACGTTATCCTGACCTAGCCTAGTTTAGGGCCATCCATACCCTTGTTTTTAAAGCATAGTAAAGCATGACTACAATTGAATTCCTTTTGATTAATGAATGGCAGAAAACAAGTGTGGGGGAAGTATTTTTCATGTGAGTTTGTGTGCAAAGGCACGGGTAGAAAAGAAAAAGAAAAGAAAATTTGTGGAAAATAGAAAGAAAAAGAGAAAAGTTGTGAAAAAAAATGAAAAAGAGTTGAAAAATGTTTGAAAAAGAGTTCTAAAAGTGTTGTTTGTTGAAGAAAGGGTCCAAAACAATGAATTCGGCCCTAAGTATTGTTTAAATCTTTCCCTTATGTTTTAAAGTTGATTTCTGCATTCTAAAGTGAATTCTAAGTCTCAATTTCACTACTTTGCTTGCTATTGTGATAGGAGCATATTTATGCTACTTAGTTAGTATGTTTTCGTGTATTTCCTTAGCTATTTATTGCTTATTATAGTGTTTAAAGTCATTTTCGTGTGTTTTTAGGTCCAAGGAGCAAAGTTGGCAAAAAGATGCATTTTGGAGCATTTTGGAGCAAATCTGGGCTTAGAATGGATTGCACAAGCTTTGGGCAAGAAGATGGAAGAATTTGAAGTCCAAATGGAGCTAGGAATATGTTTCAAGGTTGGAGAAATAAATTCAAGTCAAAGAAGATAAGGAATCAGCTCAAAAGAAGGAGAATTATCCAAAACATTATCCAAACAACCTTATCTTATCTTATCTTATCCAATCTTTATCCTATCTTAACTAACCTTATCTTATCCTATTCTTGTCTAAACTTAATTCCTGGGACAATGAGGGTTTATTTTCTTATTGGAGTAAATTTAAATTAGGTTTCTAGAAGCCCTTATCCTCTCCTACGAAGGTGCCACACCTTATCCCTTGTTTTTCTAGGAATCAGCCACAAAACAACCTTTCTAGAAGGCCTTATCCCTTGTCCTACAAAAGTGACGCCCCAAACCTTTCTAGAACTTCTAGAAACCTGATTATTCCTTTCCCCCTTGGTTTCTAAAAGCCTTAGCCTTTTCCTTCAAGGATTGTGTGTTATTATCCTATACAAATTAGGCCTTTAAATCCTTTTCCTTTGCTACATAAGGGCTGCGAATTTCAGCCTATAAATACCATCCTTTGCTGCACCATTTAGAACACCACCTGATCGGATCAAATATATATATATTTTTATATCAAATTCTCTCGTCTTTTCTTAGTTAGTTCGTTATATTTTGAGCTATTTACGTTGATTTTATGTTTTATAGAATTTATCTAGTTAAGAAAATAAAAATAGAATTAATGAAGTGTTAAGTAATAATTTTGTCTAAACTATATTTCTTGTTGAATAGAATTTATCTTTTGAAAAATAATATATATATATATATATATATATATATATTTATATATTTATATATTTATATATTATTATTTAATATATTGTTTGTGTGTGAGGTGTAGCTGGCAGGCATTAGGCTCGGTGGAGAGGAGTTGGTGAAAGCTGTAATTGGCAGCTTAAGAAAGGCCTCGGAGAAGACTGAAAAGGGGGGGAGATACATTGGGGCTGCGCACGCAGCCAGAGAGAGAAGAAGAGCTGCCTTGAAAGGCAGCGGGCAGAGACAAAAACAGAAACTCACCGAAGCTGCCAAGGGCAGCGTGTAGCGCACAGAAAACCGAAAAGGAAGGCAGCGTAAGCTGCCAACCAACCAGCAGAGCGCGCAGGAATCAAGGTGAAGGAGAACTGCCCACGGGGCAGCTGAAAAACATAAGCTGAAAGGAAGGTGAGAAGATAGAAAAGAAAACTGCTGAGGGAGTCTCGGTGCAGGGCTGGGCAGCACGGGGGTCATAAGCAAGCTGCCATTTGGCAGCGAGTCAACAACACCAGGCACTGCAGTGAGAAGCCAATCAGCAAGGGCAGTTGGTTGGGGCACGGAAACAGAGGCTCGGAAGAAAAACAAGGCAGCAAGGCTTTGGGGAAAATTAAGAACAGCTGCCACACTTGGCAGCGTGCAAGCAACCTTAAACCAATCCTTGAGCAACTCCTCTTTCGGTTTAATCTCTCCAAACTCTTATGTTTAATTTCTGTTTTAATTTATAAATGATGTATAATTAATTTTATATTGGCTAGAGGATAATTCAAAACCATGATTATATTTGTAATTTTAATTTGATTTACTCCAGTTATGAATTTATGAATGTTGGATGTGGTTTACTTTTCTGTGTTGATTAAGAACTTGTTTATGTATGTGGGTTAAGGGTCGACACTTAATTTGCATGCTTAGACTTGATGCTAGGATATAAGGGAATTTCACCTAATCGTTATGAACTTATATTCATGAGTAGTAAAAATCGCTAGTCACGATTGTGTTTAGTAAACCCTAGGTTGGATTAACATGCGTATTCCATAGTTATGAATGCCTAGTCGATGTTTATGATTTCCATTGAACTTAATGATCTTTGATATGTCTCTCTATCATGCGTATTCCATAGTTAGGGAACTTGATAAGAACAATTTGGTTGTGATGCGTATTCCGTCCAATTCGATGAATTTAGGGAAATCTGAAAGTTAATTTAAGCAAACCTAATTAACTTGGAGCGTTGTCATTCATTCGTTTGTTGAATTCATAACTGGGAATCAATTTAGGTTGCATTTATGTCATGTGTGGAGAAAAACCCTCTAGCCAATCTGTTACCTATCCGTTCACTTTAATTTTATGTTTTTGTCGATTTTGTAATTTAGTTAAGTTTAATTTGCGTTTCGTAAAATCCAAACCCCCCCATTATTATAATATTATTATTTAGTTAATTTTTATTATTTTTAATCTTTTAATTTAATTTCCGTCTAATTAATTTCCTAGTTTTTATTTTAAATTGTTTTCATTATTTTGAGTCATTTTTAGTGTGTTTCGAGTTTTTAGCTTCGTTTGTATTTTCTAGAATCTTGAGTTGTTTTGAGTCTTTTGATTTGTTTTAGTTTATTTGTTAGTTTTATTTTGAGTTATTTTAGTTAAGTGTTTTTATTTTAGTTTAGTGTTTTAAACTTTGTTTCTACGTTTTAAAATTAAAATAGAGGTTTTAGCAAGCCCTCCTAATCCCCGGCCTAGAACGATACCCTACTTACATCTATACTACATATGTCAAAAAGAGGGTTTAATTTGTGTGTCAAGAAATTCTCACATCAAATTTTGGCGCCGTTGCCGGGGATTAGCAACTTTGCTAATCCTTTATTTTTGTTTGTGTTTATTTTTATATTTGTGTTTTTGTTTGTGTTTAGTTTATATTTGTGTTTATGTATTTTACTTTTGATATTTGATTTATTTTTCTTTCTTTAATTTTAGGTACTAATTGGAGCAAGACATGGATAGTATTCAAGCTCAATTGGCGCAGCTCACTGCTCAATTGACTCATAATGCCGAACGGACCTCAATGCCAAGTGTCCCTACACTTGATGTGCCTTATGGGCAAGGATATCAAACTCATCAATATCCTCAATTTTCTGCAAATGAAGATGTTTGGGGATATCAAGGTCATAGCCAATCAAGGGGCAATATGTATTCCAACGCTTGCAATTCGAATTGGAGGGATTATTCAAATCAAATGTGGGATGAACCTCAGCAATTTCAACAAAGTGGATATTGGCAGCAAGACGAGTTCTATTCAAGACCTATGCAGCCACCACAGCATCCCCCACAACAATTCCAATCGAATTCAAGTATGCCCGTTAATTATAATGAAATTCTTGAAGGACTAATTTCTTTAACGCAGGGCTCACAAAGAGAAGAACAATTGCAGCCTTCGGAAGAGTCCTATCAGTGGCCATATGAACCATTACAGCCACCACAAGAATATGCCCAATTCGATTCAGGTACATCTCTGGATAATGATACGTTTAATAAGTTACTCTCCTCTTTGAATCAGGGAGTGGAAAATCGAATCCAGGAGATGCAAGACCGGACCAACAAGGTGGATGAATTGGAAAGGCAAGTTGGGGAGATTATGGAGATCATGGCACAGATTCAAGATCAAAGTGAATTCTCCAACTCCACCATTGCAAATTCAAAGGCAGAAGTTGAAATTGAAGAAGACATCACTTTGGAAGGTGATATGGAGGATGAGGCTGTTCTAGAACCATCCAGTCACAGCCCGAACTTGGATGAATTGCCGCTGCAAGAAGAAGATGAGGAGGACGACTTGGGCAGTTTAGACGAATTCTTGTCTCAAACCCCTCAAGTCCCTATGTCGTCCAACTATGGTGAGGTTGTTCCAAGTTCAATTCCTTCTAACATTTTTCCACCAAATGTCTCTTTTCCTTGCAGATTTTTTCCAAATAACGAAGAAAGTGAAATAGACATTGTGGAAGCTCTTCCAGAAGTGCAAAGTGATATCTCGATTTTTGGTGCACCAAAACAAGTTCCCGAACCTTGCACACCAAGAAAAGAGATTCAAGATAGCGAAGTGGCTGGAGAATGCGAAGAATATCAAGAAAAGATCAAAGAGGCTGTGCAGGAAACAAAGGCCCAAGAAATTGAGTTTGATGACACGGGACAGGCCACAACCGTCATAGTAAACCTGGCCCAGTTCAAAGTCCCGGAGATATCCAAAAACGTAGTTTTTGTTATTGAGTTTAAGTCGGAGAAGGAAAGTAAGCCATCTTCTCCAATTTTATTTTTATATTATTCTAACATATTTCTAATTTTAATGATTCAGGCACCCACCCTGGAATTTAGACCATTGCCGAATCATTTCAAGTATCACCTCCCATTGAAAGATAAATTCCATGCTTTGGAGCCGAGGGGAGGTTAAGGAAAGAATCGTCCGGCTAAAGACGTTAAAGCAAGCGCTTCTTGGGAGGCAACCCAAGCAACCAGATTTGCATTTCTTAACCCTACTCTTTATTTTGAAATTTTTGTTTTGTTTAGATAGTTGTTTTATTTGGTTAATTTTTGTTTAGTTTGTGTTTAAATAAATTAAGGGCAATGTTTATTTTAAGTGCGGATAAACAAAGTCTTTTTACATTAATTTACATATTTTACATTTACATATTTTATTTTGCTTAAAATAAACCTAAAAAACAAAAAAAAAACAAAAAAAAAAAACAAAAAACAAAAAATTAATAATAATAATAATAATATTAGTAACATATATATATATATATATATATATATATATATATATATTTATTTAAATAAACATTAAAAGCATAAATAAATTTACAATAATACAAAAACTGATAGAATTCATTGGTCATTGGTTAGGTGGCGCCCCAGAGGTCGACGGAGCTCCGGGCAGACGAAGAGCCAGAGTTGGAATCTCCGGAGCCGGAACGCTTGGTGCTGCTCCAGAGGACGAAGGCAACATAAACCTCGGGAGTAGCGCCATGAACCTTTCATGATCGCTATGAATCCAACCGTCCGACTCCTGCAGCTGGTCCAGCTTCCTCTTCATGCTGGTCGAGTAACTAGTTGCAAGCATGTGCAACTCCTTGTTCTCGTGCCTGAGTCCTCTGACTTCTTGCCGAAGACTGGCCACCTCTGCCATCAGCGACTCCACCTGACGAGATCGGGCAAGCAGGCGCCGGCCCATGTTTGAAACTGAGCCTGCACTTTGGACGCTGAGAGCAAGAGATTCCTGAACGGCCAGCTCGTCCGACCGCCTAGATAGCATCCTATTGTCCCTTGGAGTGAGCAGATTTCTGGCAATCACCGTAGCGGTGATTTCATTCCTCATCATTGTGTCCCCGACTGTAAGAGGACCATTGGGGGATATGAAGGACGGATTCCAAATGTTGTTCGGAGAAGACGATTCATCGTCTTCCCCGACATTCAAGTTTAGGCGACGGTCGGAAGGGCAAGACATTTTTAGAGGGTGTTGAGGAAGAAAAGAGTTCGGAAAGTTTAAGAGTGCAAGAAGAGTTCGGAAGGAGTAAGAGTACAGAGAAGAGTGTTTTCAGGAGGGAGTTCAAGTGTGAGGTGGAGCAGAATTAGCGCCTCTATAAAAAGAAGAAAATGAAGAAGCGCCCGCTCCTCAGAGGTTGAAGACGCGTCCTCACGCAATTCGGAAAAGCTGGACGCTCCTTTCTCAAAAGGGCCGTTTCCTTTCTCAAAAGCTGGGCTTGACTCAGCAATCACGTGGCTTCAGCTTTTCCAGTTTTGTCGTCGCTCTCACATGCGGCTTGGAGCTTTTTGAAAACCACGGGCCGCACCCGGATTTGAACCCCGGTTTTCAAAAGATCATCATTCCAGTTTGTCGTCACTCGTCGCATGCGCAGTCAGCTTCGCGGACATTACGGACGCGTTGTCAGAAAGCGCGTAACGGGCACTGTTCATCCATCCACCGGCTGCCGACAAATAGTGAAGGAATAGTTCCGGTTGTGAAGCCAAATTTCTATAAGTTCGACCTTCGCCTTCCACATCAAAGGCACACCTTCACACCCTCTCAACCTCTCAACCTCTCTTCATCTCCGATAATGTCTTCCCAAAGAAAGCTTTCGAGTTACTCAGTGTTCTTCATCCCTTGGATCACCCCAGAAAACAAACCTTTCAGAGCAAAAGTATTTCATATCAAAAAGGTTAAAAGCAAAAGTATCTCATATCATGCTTTCTCCTCACCTTCATCTGAGGAACGTGGAGAAAGTGAGATCCTGATTGCTTACCTAGTCTTGCTCTCGAGTACTCATCTCAGACCCCTCCCAACACACTTCAAAAATAAACCTGTGTTGAGGTACTTCTTCAAAAACAAAAGTACCTCACAGACGAAGCAGGAGGAGTCTGAGGTGCATCCTGATGAAGGCGGAAGGTGAGATGATCCAAGAGTTCAAGAAGATGCCACACCTGCGTGGAGACCGGACTACTTGAAGCATGTGGAGACAACGTGCTGATTCATCCTCAACTAAGCTGAGGAGCACTTGCAAGAAAGAGGCACATCCTGTTCAAGATGAAAGCTGTGGAAAATCAACAAGCGACCAATGACCGCCTATTAGTTCTTTTCGTTATCTTTTATTTTCATTTTCAATTTTTTCGTTTGAATTTTCTATATTTTCTTGCGTGCTTAACTGATTTATTTCTTTTCTTTGCAGGAACGTTTGGTTATTTTCTCCCTTGAAGTTGATTGCAAAATTTACGCTTGGGGGTCATCGCTTGGTTTTCTGCAAATTAGAGAAGTTTTCAGTCCCTTTGCTTTATTTTGTTTCGTTTTATTTATTCATTTTTTTATTTGCATTTTATTGTTTTTTGACATTGGGGACAATGTCTAGTTTAAGTGTGGGGGTATCAAGATAAAAAATGACCAAATTGAAAATTTTTGTACCTTCAACTTTGAACTGGTTTCTTTTGTTTCCGTGTTGTTGCTTTTTGTTTTCTTAGTGTTTTTTTTGCTGTTTTGGTGTGTTTTATTGTGTTTTGAGGAAATCTTACGAAAATGACATAAAAATTTGAAAAATATTTTGAAAAACCCAAAAAGAATTTTTTTTAGTTGTTTTTGTGTGTTTGTGTCTTAGGTACCTTCCAACACAATGATGAGGATTTGGTTTTTAATTGCATGACTGTTAAAGAAAATTATAAACATGGATGGAAGTTTGATATGCTCTTGGTTTATGCTTAGTTGTAGTTGTTGTTTATGAATTTAAATTTGATCACAAAAGGATAAAATTAGTTTTTTGTAACATGCTTTAAGGAAGGAACTCAAACTAATGCTACATTCCTGTGAGACTTGAGCTTATACCTTGTTTGGAGAGTTATTAATCTTGATGTTTTTGTTTTCTAAAGTCGTTGCATGATCTCATTATTCTTTGCTTGGTTGCTACTTAGAAGGCGTTTTATCATCTTAGTTCCAGATACTAGAACTCATATCCGTTTCATTCAAAGCATGACATTGAATTGCATAACACATATCAAGATGAAGTTGTTTAGTAAACCACCTTAACCAAAAAGCCTTACCCTCCATCTTTCTTATGTTTTGTAGGCTTAACCCATCTCGAGCCTTGTTTAGCCTATTTTTGTTGTTAACCTCATTAAACCGCACCAAACCTACTGTAGGACTGTATGCACCCTTGTTCTTAAAGAATAGTGAGCATGACTTAAAAAGAATTCATTTTATTCTACACTATGCAGAAAAACAAGTGTGGGGGAAGGATTGGTTGTTTCGAGCTCAATTGTACGTTTTGTTCTTTAAAAAAAAAAAAAAAAAAAAAGAAGAAGAGAAAAACGCGTGAAAAGAAAAGAAAGAAGAAAAAGAGTTTGAAATTTGGCCATAAAATGTGTGAATCCTCCCCTCGGGTTTAGAGTTGAATTTTCATTCAAAAGTGAATTCTATGCGTTAACCTTATTACTTTGCTTACTATTTCTTTAAGAACATTTGTTTCTCCATAGCCTTCCTTTGTTAAGCCTATATCCTTAGCCCCGTTACAACCCTTTGACTTCTATCTTGGTTGTTGTGTGTTCAATATGTGGAGTTTGGGATTGGTAGTAGCATTCCGTTCATGAGATCATATTCATATGCACATTAATAACTCCAGAAAATGCTTTCTTTGCTATAACATATGTGAGTGATCGTTTCCTTGCTTACATCATTCTTCTCACATATACCTAGTGTAGGGAGTATAGTCAGAAAATCTGAGCGAAAAAATTGAGTGCATATCTAGTAAGGAATAGAGTAAATTCTCTAAGGCATGTTACTACATTCAAAATGTTGTTTTAATTGATTAAATGCGAACTAATAAATGGTGACTGTGATTAAGTATGTGCTTAAGGGTATGGATTGCCAAAATCTGTGTAAGTGATGATTTTTAATTTGTCATGTCCATTGGAAATCCCTGAGATAAATGTTGGAAGATTTAGATTGAGTTTTGTTTTTGTTTCTTTGTTTTGCTCGAGGACTAGCAAAAGCTAAGTGTGGGGGTATTTGATCGGATCAAATATATATATATTTTTATATCAAATTCTCTCGTCTTTTCTTAGTTAGTTCGTTATATTTTGAGCTATTTACGTTGATTTTATGTTTTATAGAATTTATCTAGTTAAGAAAATAAAAATAGAATTAATGAAGTGTTAAGTAATAATTTTGTCTAAACTATATTTCTTGTTGAATAGAATTTATCTTTTGAAAAATAATATATATATATATATATATATTTATATATTTATATATTTTTATTTAATATATTGTTTGTGTGTGAGGTGTAGCTGGCAGGCATTAGGCTCGGTGGAGAGGAGTTGGTGAAAGCTGTAATTGGCAGCTTAAGAAAGGCCTCGAAGAAGACTGAAAAGGGGGGGGAGATACATTGGGGCTGCGCACGCAGCCAGAGAGAGAAGAAGAGCTGCCTTGAAAGGCAGCGGGCAGAGACAAAAACAGAAACTCACCGAAGCTGCCAAGGGCAGCGTGTAGCGCACAGAAAACCGAAAAGGAAGGCAGCGTAAGCTGCCAACCAACCAGCAGAGCGCGCAGGAATCAAGGTGAAGGAGAACTGCCCACGGGGCAGCTGAGAAACATAAGCTGAAAGGAAGGTGAGAAGATAGAAAAAAAAAAACTGCTGAGGGAGTCTCGGTGCAGGGCTGGGCAGCACAGGGGTCATAAGCAAGCTGCCATTTGGCAGCGAGTCAACAACACCAGGCACTGCAGTGAAAAGCCAATCAGCAAGGGCAGTTGGTTGGGGCACGGAAACAGAGGCTCGGAAGAAAAACAAGGCAGCAAGGCTTTGGGGAAAATTAAAAATAGCTGCCACACTTGGCAGCGTGCAAGCAACCTTAAACCAATCCTTGAGCAACTCCTCTTTCGGTTTAATCTCTCCAAACTCTTATGTTTAATTTCTGTTTTAATTTATAAATGATGTATAATTAATTTTATATTGGCTAGAGGATAATTCAAAACCATGATTATATTTGTAATTTTAATTTGAATTACTCCAGTTATGAATTTATGAATGTTGGATGTGGTTTACTTTTCTGTGTTGATTAAGAACTTGTTTATGTATGTGGGTTAAGGGTCGACACTTAATTTGCATGCTTAGACTTGATGTTAGGATATAAGGGAATTTCACCTAATCGTTATGAACTTATATTCATGAGTAGTAAAAATCGCTAGTCACGATTGTGTTTAGTAAACCCTAGGTTGGATTAACATGCGTATTCCATAGTTATGAATGCCTAGTCGATGTTTATGATTTCCATTGAACTTAATGATCTTTGATATGTCTCTCTATCATGCGTATTCCATAGTTAGGGAACTTGATAAGAACAATTTGGTTGTGATGCGTATTCCGTCCAATTCGATGAATTTAGGGAAATCTGAAAGTTAATTTAAGCAAACCTAATTAACTTGGAGCGTTGTCATTCATTCGTTTGTTGAATTCATAACTGGGAATCAATTTAGGTTGCATTTATGTCATGTGTGGAGAAAAACCCTCTAGCCAATCTGTTGCCTATCCGTTCACTTTAATTTTATGTTTTTGTCGATTTTGTAATTTAGTTAAGTTTAATTTGCGTTTCGTAAAATCCAAACCCCCCCATTATTATAATATTATTATTTAGTTAATTTTTATTATTTTTAATCTTTTAATTTAATTTCCGTCTAATTAATTTCCTAGTTTTTATTTTAAATTGTTTTCATTATTTTGAGTCATTTTTAGTGTGTTTCGAGTTTTTAGCTTAGTTTGTATTTTCTAGAATCTTGAGTTGTTTTGAGTCTTTTGATTTGTTTTAGTTTATTTGTTAGTTTTATTTTGAGTTATTTTAGTTAAGTGTTTTTATTTTAGTTTAGTGTTTTAAACTTTGTTTCTACGTTTTAAAATTAAAATAGAGGTTTTAGCAAGCCCTCCTAATCCCCGGCCTAGAACGATACCCTACTTACATCTATACTACATCTGTCAAAAAGAGGGTTTAATTTGTGTGTCAAGAAATTCTCACATCACCAGCCCCTACACCACCCTCTACCATAATTCACCTACATCCATCCACCACCACAAATCCACACAAAAATCCCTCTTGTGCCGCAATTATTCAAGGAAGGAAGGAGAAGGTGCCATTTGGAGTCGTGAATGCCATTCAAAGCATTGAATCGCTGGAGCTTTTCTAGGTGTTGTCTATCCTTGTTTTTAATGTTTCAATTTAGTTTTCTTTGTTTAATTGCTATCATGAGGAACTAAATCCCCCCTTAGCTAGGGGGGTAATTCGAAACCATGTCCATGCTTGCTATATGATTTGATTACATCTAATTGTGTTTCATAAGTTGTGAATTCAATTTCCTTATCCGTTCGTATAAAAACTGATTTGTGTATGTTGATTGAGGGTCGACACTTAGTTTGCATGCATGAATTTGATGCTAGAATATAAGGGAGTTTCACCTAATCGTTACAAACTTATATTTGCAAGTAGTAAAGGTGATGTGAAAATTATCTTAACACACAAATAAAACCCTCTTTTTATCAATTGTAGTAAAGTATGTAAGTAGGGATCGTTCTAAACCGGGGATTAGGAGGGATTGCTAAACACTTGGAAACTGACTTAAAAACGTAAAAACAAAGTTTAAAACACTAAACTAGACTCAAAGAATGCAAAACTAGAATTTAAAACACTAAAACAAACCAAAAACTCAAAACAGCAACCAAAAGACTCAAAACTGCCTTAAAAACACTTTCTGGGCAGTTTTGGACAGAGAGCACCAAAGTGGACGAATTTGGGTTTTAACTTGACTCCAACTACTTAAAAACACAAACAAAACAAGTTTAGAATAATTTGAAACAAGAAAGTAAATGGGGGGGGTTTGATTTGGACGAATTCAAATTAACAAAACAGATTCTAGAACTAAACAGATTGCAAAACGAATTTGGGGATTAAGATGAATGATGGACAAGCTAGAGGTTCTTTCTCTACACATGATATGTATGCAAACGAATTGATTCCCAGTTACTTCTTATTGAATCATGAACGACAATGCCCCAAATTAACCGTGACATCACTAGTTAATTCTCAGATTTTCCTTAAGTTATTAGATTGGATGACATCATTCGACAACCTAAAGCATTCTCCAAAAGTCCTCTACATGACATCATAATAGAGATACATTCAGAAATCATTACGTTCAATGAAAATCATAAGCATTGACAAAGCACTTATAACTATGACATCATGTTACTCATGCTAGGAATTGAACTTAACGCGATCGTGACCAACGACCTTCACTACATATGAATATAAGCTTGTAACGATTATGTGAAACTCACTTATACTCTAGCATCATATTTATGCAAGATAATTAAGTGTCGACCCTCAATCAACAAGCACAAATAAGTTATCAATCCAACGGTTAAGCCAATTGCATTCAAAACTCAATAATCCATAACTGAAATTTATCAATTCATATTACACACATAATCATGGCTTTGAAATCACCCCTAGCCAAGAGGGGTTTAGCCACTCATGTTCACAACAAGGCAAAGTAAACAGAAATTAAACATAAGAGACATGAAACGAATTACACCTAGAATGTACCAACGATGAAGCTTGAACATCCAAGGGTTCTTCCTTCTTCCTTCTTGCTGCGGCACACAAGTGGGTGAGTGTTTGGATGGTGTTTAAAGTCAGAATGGTGTTTAGGATGGATGTAGGGTGCGGCTAGAGGTGTTTGGGATCAGAAAATATGGATAGTGGTGAAGGATTGGTGCGGCAAAGAGAGATGGAATGGTTTCTGCGTGAATGGGAGAGAATGGATGTGAATGGTCCTTGTGGCTGAAACAAGAGAGTTTATTTATAGGGATGGGAAAGTCCTAATCCTTAATTAATTTAAAATGACATAATTTCAGCCCAAATTCAAAAGGTGTGGCAGATTTTAGGGAAAAGCAACCATATTTTAGGGAGAAAGTAAATCCAAAAGCATGGCAGATTTTAGGGAAAAGCAACCAGATTTTAGGGAGAAAGTAAATCCAAAAGCATGGCAGATTTTAGGGGAAAGGGAATCAGATTTTAAATAATTTTTCTTCCTCTCTTTGGCTGATTCCTAGCATGCTTTGGTCTTTAATTTCGTCCATCTACATTGCTCCAAACTTATGCTATCCATTTCATGCCCAAAACTGCTCCAAAGGCTCCAAAATGCATGTCCAATCCATCATAGGCCCAAAACTGCTCCAAAGGCTCCAAAATGCATGTCCAATCCATCATAGACCCAAAATTGCTCCAAAAGGCTCCAAAATGCACTTCTTTGCTCCAATAGCCCAATAGACCTATAAACACACGAAAATGGCTAAAAGTACTAAAATAACTAGGTTCTAACAACGTAAATGCAAGGAAATAAGCTAGTTAAGTCGCATAAATATGCTCCTATCAAAAGGTTGTTGATCACAATCGCGTTAAGTAAGTTCTTGGCATAAGTTTCATGCAATTCATAGTAACGAATGCTTCGTCAATGCTTATGGTTTTCATAGAACTTAATGATTCTTGCTTGTATCTCTATTATGCAATTCATGTAGGGAACTTGTGGGGAATGCTTTGGGTTCTCGTATGCAATCATCCAATTCAATAACGTTAGGAAAATCTGAGGGTTAATTAGTGCAATTCACGGTTAATCTGGGGCGTTGAGAATCCATGGTTTATTGAAAAGCAACTAGAAATCGTTTTGTATGCAAGTATGACATGTGTGGAGAAGAACCCCCTAGCTAGCTTTCCATCCATTCATTTAAACCAAATTCGTTTTACAATCTATTTTGTTTTACAAAGTTTTTGTTTAAGTTTCAATTTCGTCAAATCAATCCCCTTTGCTTTTAAATCTTGTTTTTAGAGTCAAAATCTGTTTTCTTTTAGTTCTTTGAGTATTTTGAGTCAAGTTAAAACCAATTTTCGTCCAAAGTCATCCCTAGTGTCTTGTTTGAGTCTATTTAGTTGTTTTGTGCTGTTTTGAATCTTTTAAGTTTGTTTTGAGTCTTGTGAGTCTTGTTATGTGTTTTTAAGTTTATTTTTGTGTTTCTATGTCAGTTTAGTTTAGATTAGCAATCCCTCCTAATCCCCGGTCTAGAACGATCCCTACTTATACATATACTACAATTGTCAAAAGAGGGTTTAATTTGTGTGCGTATAATTCTCACATCATATTGCTTTAAGAACGTTTGTTATCCCTATCCTTCATTTGTTAACCAATGCCCCAAGCCCCGTTACAACCCTTGACTTCAATCTTGAGTGTTATGTGTTTCAATTTGTGGAGTTTGAATTTGGTATGAGCATATGGTGTCACTGGTTCTCGCATCTAAGTAGTAGCATTCCATTCATGAGATCATATCTAAACATGCTTAATAACTCCAGAAATTGCGTTCTTTGTTGTACATATATGTGAGCATTCGTTTTCATATCTACATCAATCTTCTCACAGATAACTAGTATAGGGTGTGTAGTTAGAAAATCTGAGTGAAAATTGAGTGCATATCTTGTAAGGAAATGAGAAAATTCTCTAAGGCATGTTACTACATTCAAAACATCATTTTAATTAGTTAAATGTGAACTAGTAAGTAGTGACTTTGATTAAGTATGTGCTCAAGTGTAAAGATGGCTCAAATTTGTGGGGATGATGATTTTTAACATGTTATGTGCATTGGAAATCCCTGAGGAAAACGTTGGAAGGTTTAGGTTGTGGTTTGTTTGTTTTGTTTCGGTTTGTTTCTTTGTTTTGCTCGAGGACTAGCAAAAGCTAAGTGTGGGGGAATTTGATAGGAGCATATTTATGCTACTTAATTGGCTTGTTCTCGTGCATTTACGTTGTGTTTGCTTAGTTATTTTAGTGTTTAAAGTCACTTTTGTGTGTTTTCAGATTCTAAGGCCAAAGTGTGCAAAATGATGTAATTTGGAGCCTTTTGGAGCAAAATGGGGCCTAAGATGGATAGGACATGCTTGGAGTTAAATGGAAGGATGAAATTGAAGTTCAAATGAGCTAAGGAGTGAATGAAGATGTGAAGAATGGAATTCAAGGCAAATAAAGAAAGAAGAGTCAAAATTGGAAACCAAAGTTTCTAAGTTTGGAAGTTTCTATTTTCGAAGGTTTCCATTCTTGAAGAGTTTCTATTCTTGGAATGGAAGTTTCCTAATCCTTCTTCACCAAAAGTTCAGCCACATAAGGGGTCCTAAATACGTGAGGGTAGTCAATTGCAAGTTCTAGAAATCTAAACTTCCCTAAAACACCCTTGCCGCACCTTCCTTGGATCACTTGTTCCTTGCCGCACAAGTTAGTGTTCCTTTCCTATTTTATGGACTTCAAACACATCCTTGTTTTGTCCTAGTCCTTGCCGTCCAAGGAGGGGGTTTATACCTGTTTTGTGTCTCAAGAAACATTCCTTTTTGAATGCCACAATCTGCCGCACTAGGGAAGTGACTTGTTTCCTATTTTATGGAACTTATGGCACTTTCCTTTTCCCTACACATCCTTGCCGCCCAAGGGGACATTCCTTTGCCTAATTTCTGTCACAAAATACATTCCCTTTGTGTTCTATTCCTTGCTGCACAAACATACCTTGTTCTTACCTATTTTGTGCCTCAAAACACATTCCTAAATCAGTCCCTTAAATTCTTCCGAATTTCCTTTCCTATTCTCTTCAATTCCTGCACCTTAGTTGCCTATTTTCTGTCCTAATTACATTCCTATTCTATTTCCTTGCAATAAAACACATTCCTTTTGTGTTTTAAACCCTAGCCGCACCTTTTAGTTAATTCCTTTAAATTTCTGATTTGTTTCCTATTTTTTGGAAGCCTTGGACTTAATTTCTGATTACCTAAATAAACCTAGGGTTTTAATTCCTGTTTTCCTTTAAATAAACCTCCTTGTGGCAGCCACAAGGGGACCATTCTCTTCCATTCACGCCAGAAACACAACCCTACTCTTTGCCGCACCAATCCTTCACCCCCATCCATATTTTCTGACCCCAAACACCTCTAGCCGCACCATACATCCATTCTAAACACCCTCCATACATCACCACTTGTGTGCCGCAGCAAAAAGGAAGAAGGAAGGAGCCTTGGATGTTCAAGCTTCATCGTTGGTGCATTCTAGGTGTAATTCGTTTTATGAATTCATTGTGTAATCTGTTTTCCTTTCGTTTTGCTATGAACATGAGTGGCTAAACCCCTATTGGTTAGGGGTGATTTCGAAGCCATGACTATGTGTGCAATTTGATTTGATAAATTCCAGTTATGAATTCTTGAATTGTGAATGCAATTGGCTTAACTATTCGATTAATAACTTATTTGTGTTTGTTAATTAGGGGTCGACACTTAATTGGCATGCATAAATATGATGCTAGAGTATAAGGTTGTTTCACATAATCGTTGCAAACTTATATTCATATGTAGTGAAGGTTGCTAGTCACAATCGCGTTAAGTTCAATTCCTAGCATGAGTGACATGATGTCATAGTTACAAGTGCTTTGTCCTTGCTTATGATTTTCATTGAGCGTCATGATCTTTGATCGTATCTCTGTTACGATGTCATGTAGGGAACCTTTGAAGAATGCTTTGGGTTGTCGAATGATGCCATCCAATCCAATAACACAAGGAAAATCTGAGAATTAGCTAGTGATGTCACAGTTAATTTGGGGCAATGTCGTTTATAATTCTATGAAACAATAACTAGAAATCGAGTCGTTTGCATACATGTCATGTGTGGAGGAAGAGCCTCTAACTAATCCATCATCCATCTAAAGTCCCAAATCGGTTTTACAATCTGCCTAGTTTTATAACTTGTTTTGTTATTTCAATTTTCGTCAAATCAAAATCCCCCTTTTACTTTCTTGTTCTAAAGTGTTTAGAATCTGTTTTGTTTATGTTTTAGAAGGTTTTGAATCAACCCAAAACCTTAATTTCGTCTAAAATTGTGTTTAGGTCCAAAACTGCCCATAAAGTGTTTTTTAGGCAGTTTTGAGTGTTTTTACAAAGTTTCTGTTTTGTTAAGTGTAAATTCGTCCAAAACAATTACCCCATTTACTTTCTTGTTTCAAATTAGTCTAAACTTGTTTTGTTTGTGTTTTTGAGTAGTTGGAGTCAAGTTAAAACCCAAATTCGTCCAATTTGGTGCATTGTGTCCAAAACTGCCCAGAAAGTGTTTTTAAGGCGGTTTTGAGTCTTTTGGTTGCTGTTTTGAGTTTTTGGTTTGTTTTGGTGTTTTAAAGTATAGTTTTGCATTCTTTGAGTCTAGTTTAGTTTGTTTTGGTGTTTTAACTTTGTTTTTACGTTTTTGAGTCAGTTTCCAAGTGATTGAGCAATCCCTCCTATTCCCCGGTCCAGAACGATCCCTACTTACATTCTTTACTACAATTGATAAAAAGAGGGTTTAATTTGTGTGCTTAATATATTTTGCATCACAACCCAAGGGATTAACAAAGTTGCTAATCCCCGGCAATGGCGCCAAAAATTTGATGGGTTGTAAAACCACACAAATTAAAGCCTCTTTTTATCAATTGTAGTAAAGTATGTAAGTAGGGATCGTTCTAAACCGGAGATTAGGAGGGATTGCTAAACTCTTGAAAACTGACTTAAAAACGTAAAAACAAAGTTTGAAACACTAAACTAGACTCAAAGAATGCAAAACTAGAATTTAAAACACTAAAACAAACCAAAAACTCAAAACAGCAACCAAAAGACTCAAAACTGCCTTAAAAACACTTTCTGGGCAGTTTTGAACACAAAGCACCAAATTGGACAAATATGGGTTTTAACTTGATTTCAACTACTGAAAAACACAAGCAAAACAAGTTTAGAATACTTTGAAACAAGAAAGTAAATGGGGGATTTTGTTTTGGCGAAAATTGAAGTAACAAAACAATTTATTAAACTAGGCAGATTGTAAAACAAATTTGGGAAACAAGATGATGGATGGATTAGTTAGAGGTCCATTCTCCACACATGACATATTTGTACATGAATCGATTTTCCAATTGCTTTTTACTAACTATGATGCTCAACACCCCAAGTTAACCGTGATTGCACTAATTAACCATCAGATTTTCCTTTACTCATTGAATTGGATGAAATGCATGCAACAACCCAAATCATTCTCTAAAAAGTCCCCTACATGAATGCATAATAGGAGTACAATCAGAGATCATTATGTTCCATGAAAATCATAAGTGTTGACGAGGCAATTGTAACTATGAATTGATGTGAAAATTAGATTGACACACAAATTAAACCCTATGGATGACAATTGTAGTATAAGAGCAAATACGGATCGTTCTAACCGGGGATTAACTAGGGATGCTAATCAATGTGAAATTGACTCAAAAACATAAAAACACAATGTAAAACCCTAAACTAGACTCAAAGAATGCAAAACTAGAGTTTAAAACACTTAAACAAAGCAAAAGACTCAAAACAGCCCAGAAACACTCAAAACTGCCTTAGAATCACTTTCTGGGCAGTTTTGAGCACAAACCCAATTTTGGACGAAAATAGGTTCTATTGATGTGAAAATTATCTTAACACACAAATAAAACCCTCTTTATATCAATTGTAGTAAAGTATGTAAGTAGGGATCGTTCTAAACCGGGGATTAGGAGGGATTGCTAAACACTTGGAAACTGACTTAAAAACGTAAAAACAAAGTTTAAACACTAAACTAGACTCAAAGAATGCTAAACTAGAATTTAAAACACTAAAGCAAACCAAAAACTCAAAACAGCAACCAAAAGACTCAAAACTGCCTTAAAAACACTTTCTGGGCAGTTTTGGACACAAAGCACCAAATTGGACGAATTTGGGTTTTAACTTGACTCCAACTACTTAAAAACACAAACAAAACAAGTTTAGAATAATTTGAAACAAGAAAGTAAATGGGGGGTTTGATTTGGACGAATTCAAATTAACAAAACAGATTCTAAAACTAAACAGATTGCAAAACGAATTTAGGGATTAAGATGAATGATGGACAAGCTAGAGGCTCTTTCTCTACACATGATATGTATGCAAACGAATTGATTTCCAATTACTTCTTATTGAATCATGAACGACAGTGCCCCAAATTAACCGTGACATCACTAGTTAATTCTCAGATTTTCCTTAAGTTATTAGATTGGATGACATCATTCGACAACCTAAAGCATTCTCCAAAAGTCCTCTACATGACATCATAATAGAGATACATTCAGAAATCATTATGTTCAATGAAAATCATAAGCATTGACAAAGTACTTATAACTATGACATCATGTTACTCATGCTAGAAATTGAACTTAACGCGATCGTGACCAACGACCTTCACTACATATGAATATAAGCTTGTAACGATTATGTGAAACTCACTTATACTCTAGCATCATATTTATGCAAGATAATTAAGTGTCGACCCTCAATCAATCAAGCACAAATAAGTTATCAATCCAACGGTTAAGCCAATTGCATTCAAAACTCAATAATCCATAACTGAAATTTATCAAATCAAATTGCAAACATAATCATGGCTTTGAAATCACCCCTAACCAATAGGGGTTTAGCCACTCATGTTCATAGCAAAACGAAAGGAAAACAGATTACACAATGAAATCATAAAACGAATTACACCTAGAATGCACCAACGATGAAGCTTGAACATCCAAGGGTTCTTCCTTCTTCCTTCTTGCTGCGGCACACAAGTGGGTGAGTGTTTGGATGGTGTTTAAGGTCAGAATGGTGTTTAGGATGGATGTAGGGTGCGGCTAGAGGTGTTTGGGATCAGAAAATATGGATAGTGGTGAAGGATTGGTGTGGCAAAGAGAGATGGAATGGTTTCTGCGTGAATGGGAGAGAATGGATGTGTATGGTCTCTTTGTGGCTGAAACAAGAGAGTTTATTTATAGGGATGGGAAAGTCCTAATCCTTAATTAATTTAGAATGACATAATTTCAGCCCAAATTCAAAAGGTGTGGCAGATTTTAGGGAAAAGCAACCAGATTTTAGGGAGAAAGTAAATCCAAAAGCATGGCAGATTTTAGGGAAAAGCAACCAGATTTTAGGGAGAAAGTAAATCCAAAAGCATGGCAGATTTTAGGGGAAAGGGAATCTGATTTTAAATAATTTTTCTTCCTCTCTTTGGCTGATTCCTAGCATGCTTTGGTCTTTAATTTCGTCCATCTACATTGCTCCAAACTTATGCTATCCATTTCATGCCAAAAACTGCTCCAAAGGCTCCAAAATGCATGTCCAATCCATCATAGGCCCAAAATTGCTCCAAAAGGCTCCAAAATGCATGTCCAATCCATCATAGGCCCAAAACTGCTCCAAAGGCTCCAAAATGCATGTCCAATCCATTATAGGCCCAAAATTGCTCCAAAAGGCTCCAAAATACACTTCTTTGCTCCAATAGCCCAATAGACCTATAAACACACGAAAATGGCTAAAAGTACTAAAATAACTAGGTTCTAACAACGTAAATGCAAGGAAATAAGCTAGTTAAGTCGCACAAATATGCTCCTATCAAATTCTCCCACACTTAACTTTTGCTAGTCCTCGAGCAAAACTAAATAAACAAAAGAAACAAAACTTAAACTAAACCTTCCAACAATCGTCTCAGGGATTTTCAATGCACATGACATGTTAAAAATCATCATCCCCACAGATTTGAGTCATCTTTACAATTGAGAGCATACTTAATCAAAGTCACTACTTACTAGTTCACATTTAACCAATTAAAACGATGTTTTGAATGTAGTAACATGCCTTAGAGAATTTGCTCAAATCCTTACAAGATATGCACTCAATTTTCACTCAGATTTTCTAACTACACACCCTATACTAGTTATATGTGAGAAGATTGATGTAGATATGAAAACGAACACTCACGTATATGTTTCACAAAGAAAGCAATTTCAGGAGTTAAGCATGTTTAGATATGATCTCATGAATGGAATGCTACTACTTAGATGCGAGAACCAGTGACACCATATGCTCATACCAAATTCAAACTCCACAAATTGAAACACATAACACTCAAGATAGAAGTCAACGGTTGCAATGGGGCTTGGGGTATTGGTTAACCAATGTTCTTAAAGCGATAGTAAGCAAAGTAGTGAAATTGAAACTTAGAATTCACTTTAGAAAGCAAAAATCAACTTTAAAACACAAGGGGAAGATTTAAACAACTCTTAGGGCCGAATTCATTGTTTTGGACCCTTTCTTCAACAAACTACACTTTAGAACTCTTTTCTTCATAATTTTCAACTGTTTTTCATTCTTTTCATAGCCTTTCTTTTTTTCTTTCTTTATTTTCACGAATATTTTTTTTTTTTTCTGTGCGTATGGCACACACAAACTCTCATAAGAACAGTTCCCCCACACTTGCTTTCTGCCCAACATTAATAAAAAGGAATTCAATTTGAATCATGCTTTACTATGCTTCAAAAACAAGGGTATGGATAATCCTAATCTCGGTTAGGTGAGGAAAACATGGGTTAACAAAGAACATAGGCTAACAAGGCTCAACGGGGTTAACTTAAACATAAAATGGAGTAGGGCACAAGGCATTTTGGCTAAGGTGGTGGTGACTACACAACTTCATCTTGAATATGTGTTATGCAAATCAATAGCATGCTTTGAATGAAATGGGCATGAGTTCTAGCATTTGGAACTAAATGATGAAACGCCTTCTAAGTAGTAACCAAGCAAAGAATAATGAGATCATGCAACGACTTAGAAAACAAAAATGCACAGATTATCAACTCTCCAAAGAGACGTTTAGGCTCAAGTCTCAAAAGGTTGTAGTGTTAATTCGAGTTCCTTCCTTCAAGCATGTTACAAAAACTGATTTTTTTTCCTTTATGATTGCATGTGAATTCATAAGTTATAACCACAACCAAGCATAAACAAAGAGTAAATCAAACTTTCATCCATGTTTACAACTCTTTTTAACAGTCATGCAATTACAAACCGAATCCTCATCATTGTGTTGGAAGGTACCTTAAGACACAAACAAACACACAAAAACAACTCAACACAACTCTTTTTGGGTTTTTCAAAACAATTTTTTCAAATTTTTATGTGATTTTCGGATTTTTAAACCAAAACACACTAAAACAGCCCAAAATTGCTTAAAAACACCTTAAAACAGCAAGGAACAAGTCTATAAGTAATGGGTGATAAAATTCCATGAATTTGCATCAAAAACACTTAGTCACCCCCCCACACTTAAATCAAACATTGTCCTCAATGTTTCAAGCATAAAATCACACCAAACATAAAGAAATACACAAACAGCAACTAAAATGCAAAACTAGGCAGATTAGAAAGAACCAACAAAGAGAAGGGTTTTAGGAATGCAAATCTGGAATTGGAGTGATTCCTAGGGCTTCCTTTGTTGAATTGCATGGGTTGCCTCCCAAGTAGCGCTTTCTTTTACGTCTTGCAGCCGGACGAAGAATTCCACTCATTCCCCATTGGAGGCCACGGCTTGGAAAGGAATGTCTTCCACAACCTGCCCCACGGCATGCTCATAGTAAGGCTTCAATCTATGTCCGTTGACTTTGAATTCTTGCCCATTCCTTAAGCTTTGGACTTGGACTGCACCATAGGGAAAAACATTAGTGACAACAAAGGGTCCAATCCACTTAGATCTTAACTTACCAGGAAATAAACGTAAACGGGAATTGAAAAGCAACACTTTCTGCCCAATGGAGAAGGTTTTGCCCCTTATCATCTTGTCATGGAAAGCTTTTGTTTTCTCCTTGTAAATTCGGGCACTCTCGTATGCTTCATTCCGGATCTCCTCAAGTTCATTCAATTGGAGTTTCCTATGCATTCCAGCAGCATCTAACTCCATATTGAATGTTTTCACGGCCCAATGTGCTTTATGCTCAAGTTCCACCGGTAAGTGACATGGCTTGCCATAAATAATTCGAAAAGGTGACATGCCAAGGGGAGTTTTGTAGTCGCGAAGCACCCTCACCAACTTGTCCTCCTCTTGTGCCGTGAGTGAAGAAGAGATGATGACGGGCAACGTCTCTTCTTCCCCCAAAAACACATATTTCAAATTGCTAGGCAACGGTTTAAGCTCTAAAGACGGTGGCTGCACTATAGAAGGAAGTAACTTGTTAGTCGAAACGGGAATTGGAACTAGGTTAGAAAACTTACCCATATGCTCTGGAATTGACTCTAGGGCAGCAACCATCTCCACCAAATCTTCTTGACTAGGCACGGCAAGGAATTGCTTGTTGTGGCCGTGAGCACCCCTAAGGGTCTTTTCAAGTGCATCCTCATTCAAATCATCAAGGAATTCCTGCGCCAAAGAGTCAATCACATCAATAGAAAAACAAGAGTGATCATCATGAGGATATCTCATAGCATCAGAAACTTTGAAATCAATCACTTCCCCATCAAATTCCATGGTTAATGTTCCTTTGAAGACATCAATCTTGGTACGAGCAGTCTTCATGAATGGGCGGCCAAGTAAGATGGGTAATGTAGGGGCATGGTCCGAGTCTTCCATCTCAAGCACATAAAAATCCGCCGGAAAAATTAGGTGATTCACCTGCACTAAGACATCTTCCAACACACCTCTCGGATATGCGTTAGATTTATCGGCCAATTGAATAATCACGCCATCATTTTTTAATTCACCCAAATTCATAGATGCATAAATTGAATAAGGCATGACATTTATTGATGCACCTAGATCTAACATGGCAGATTCAAAGCGAGTATTGCCTATTACACAAGGAATTGTAAAACTTCCGGGATCCTTACACTTAGGAGGCAATTTTATTTGTAACATGGCCGAGACATTCTCACTTACCCGTACTACTTCTTTGTTCGAAGCCCTCTTTCTTGTAGTGCACAATTCTTTCAAGAACTTGGCATACTTAGGAACTTGTTTAATTGCATCCAAAAGGGGAATGTTAACTTGCACCTTCCGGAATGTGTCAAGTATGTCTTTGTCATTCTCCTCCTTCTTGGATTGTACAAATCTGCGAGGAAAGGGTGCATTGGGGGGAATAGAGTTAGAAATTACAGAATTTGAACTCAACTTACCCGTGGTGGCCGAATTGGAAGATGTGGATTGTGTCGGCAAGGATTGCAAAATTTGATGTGAAAATTATCTTAACACACAAATAAAACCCTCTTTATATCAATTGTAGTAAAGTATGTAAGTAGGGATCGTTCTAAACCGGGGATTAGGAGGGATTGCTAAACACTTGGAAACTGACTTAAAAACGTAAAAACAAAGTTTAAACACTAAACTAGACTCAAAGAATGCAAAACTAGAATTTAAAACACTAAAGCAAACCAAAAACTCAAAACAGCAACCAAAAGACTCAAAACTGCCTTAAAAACACTTTCTGGGCAGTTTTGGACACAAAGCACCAAATTGGACGAATTTGGGTTTTAACTTGACTCCAACTACTTAAAAACACAAACAAAACAAGTTTAGAATAATTTGAAACAAGAAAGTAAATGGGGGGTTTGATTTGGACGAATTCAAATTAACAAAACAGATTCTAAAACTAAACAGATTGCAAAACGAATTTAGGGATTAAGATGAATGATGGACAAGCTAGAGGCTCTTTCTCTACACATGATATGTATGCAAACGAATTGATTTCCAATTACTTCTTATTGAATCATGAACGACAGTGCCCCAAATTAACCGTGACATCACTAGTTAATTCTCAGATTTTCCTTAAGTTATTAGATTGGATGACATCATTCGACAACCTAAAGCATTCTCCAAAAGTCCTCTACATGACATCATAATAGAGATACATTCAGAAATCATTATGTTCAATGAAAATCATAAGCATTGACAAAGCACTTATAACTATGACATCATGTTACTCATGCTAGGAATTGAACTTAACGCGATCGTGACCAACGACCTTCACTACATATGAATATAAGCTTGTAACGATTATGTGAAACTCACTTATACTCTAGCATCATATTTATGCAAGATAATTAAGTGTCGACCCTCAATCAATCAAGCACAAATAAGTTATCAATCCAACGGTTAAGCCAATTGCATTCAAAACTCAATAATCCATAACTGAAATTTATCAAATCAAATTGCAAACATAATCATGGCTTTGAAATCACCCCTAACCAATAGGGGTTTAGCCACTCATGTTCATAGCAAAACGAAAGGAAAACAGATTACACAATGAAATCATAAAACGAATTACACCTAGAATGCACCAACGATGAAGCTTGAACATCCAAGGGTTCTTCCTTCTTCCTTCTTGCTGCGGCACACAAGTGGGTGAGTGTTTGGATGGTGTTTAAGGTCAGAATGGTGTTTAGGATGGATGTAGGGTGCGGCTAGAGGTGTTTGGGATCAGAAAATATGGATAGTGGTGAAGGATTGGTGTGGCAAAGAGAGATGGAATGATTTCTGCGTGAATGGGAGAGAATGGATGTGTATCGTCTCTTTGTGGCTGAAACAAGAGAGTTTATTTATAGGGATGGGAAAGTCCTAATCCTTAATTAATTTAGAATGACATAATTTCAGCCCAAATTCAAAAGGTGTGGCAGATTTTAGGGAAAAGCAACCAGATTTTAGGGAGAAAGTAAATCCAAAAGCATGGCAGATTTTAGGGAAAAGCAACCAGATTTTAGGGAGAAAGTAAATCCAAAAGCATGGCAGATTTTAGGGGAAAGGGAATCTGATTTTAAATAATTTTTCTTCCTCTCTTTGGCTGATTCCTAGCATGCTTTGGTCTTTAATTTCGTCCATCTACATTGCTCCAAACTTATGCTATCCATTTCATGCCCAAAACTGCTCCAAAGGCTCCAAAATGCATGTCCAATCCATCATAGGCCCAAAATTGCTCCAAAAGGCTCCAAAATGCATGTCCAATCCATCATAGGCCCAAAACTGCTCCAAAGGCTCCAAAATGCATGTCCAATCCATCATAGGCCCAAAATTGCTCCAAAAGGCTCCAAAATACACTTCTTTGCTCCAATAGCCCAATAGACCTATAAACACACGAAAATGGCTAAAAGTACTAAAATAACTAGGTTCTAACAACGTAAATGCAAGGAAATAAGCTAGTTAAGTCGCATAAATATGCTCCTATCATCTATCTTGACTCAAGACTCTTCAAAACACAAACTAAATGGATTTCTAACTAATCTAGCAACTTAAAGTAAATGGGGGATTGGTTTTGACGAATTTAAAATTAAAACAGAAACTTGAAACAAACTTCAAAGAAAACAGATTTGGATGAAATAGAATGGTGAGAAACTAGTTAGAGGGGTCCTTATCCACACATGAACATATGCATATAATTTGATTCCCAGTTATGATTTCAACAAACGAATGAATGACAATGCTCCAAGTTAATTAGATCCGCTTAAATTAACTTTCAGATTTCCCTAGATTCATTGAATTGAATGGAATACGCATCACAACCAAATTATTCTTATCAAGTTCCCTAACTATGGAATACGCATGATAGAGAGACATATCAAAGATCATTAAGTTCAATGGAAATCATAAACATCGACTAGGCATTCATAACCATGGAATACGCATGTTAATCCAACCTAGGGTTTACTAAACACAATCGTGACTAGCGATCTTTACTACTCATGAATATAAGTTCATAACGATTAGGTGAAATTCCCTTATATCATAGCATCAAGTTTAAGCATGCAAATTAAGCGTGCACTCTCAATCAACATACATAAACAAGTTCTTAATCAAAACAGAGAAGTAAACCACATCCAAAGTTCATGAATTCATAACTGGAGTAAATCAAATCATAACCAACATATGTCCATGGCTTCAAATTCGCCTCTAACTAAAAAGGAATTAGTTCCACATGTTTAACATAATTGAGAAACAAATTAAATTAAACATAGAAACGAAATGAAGGAACAAAGAACTCGAAAACTCCCCAATGGTGGCAGATTGCTTGCGCAAAGCTTTCTCCCTCCTTTGTGGTGCACGGCACAGGTTCCTTCTTCTCCCAAAAGTGGCGCACAAGGTGGTTGTGGTGGTGATAAGGCACGGTGATGGTGGTGGCTTGGATGGAAGGCTTGCGGCAAAGGCTTGTGTGATGGTGAATGGGCGGATCAATGGATGGAAGAGAGGATGGTGCGGCCCCTTCTGTAATTTCTGAGTGAATGAGTGATGAATGGACGAAAATTAGGTGAATGGGTGATAAAAAAGGTGCGGCACACATAAGGGAAATATATATAGGCACCCTAAACCCTAGGTCAATTCAGATTAGGGCTTGGATTTCATTTAATTGATGGATTAGGCCCCCTAAGTCTAGCAGGAATTGTAAGTCCAATAAGGAAAAGGGTTTATGGCCCAATTAACCCAAATCCACAAGGAATAGGGCTAATTAAATCTGAAATCCAAGGGGAAATAGGTCTAAGGTGCGGCAGGTTTGTCTAGGGTAAGATAGGGCTTCTAAAGCCTTGCAAGGCAAGGAATTAGTGACTTCTAGAAGGGAAGGGTGCGGCACCTTTGTAGGGATTAGGATAGGCCTTCTAGAAAGCCTAATCCCATGGAAAATAGGTAAACTTACAGCCAAGGGAAGGGAAAGCTCTAGAACCTTCCAATTGTTTCCAACAATGCTTAGGGAACCTTTGTGCACTAGGATTAGGAAAACTAATCCTTCTTCATCTTGGAATTCTTTTTTCCTTCTAGAACTAGGAAAACTTCATTGTTGCTGCAACTTGAGGCCATTTGGGATTTAACTTTCCTACTTCAAGTAGGAAACCTTGTTTGAGTAGGAAACTTCATTCTTCTAGGAATCCTAATTCAACTAGGAAACCAATTTCAACTAGGAATCCTAATTCAACTAGGAATCCATCTCCATTAGGGATTTTCCTACTCCAACTAGGAAACCTTGCTCAAGTAGGACTCATCACCTTCAAGTCTTCAATTTCGTCCATCCTTTTGGCCCCAAGCATACGATATCCATTCCAAGCTCTAATTTGCTCCAAAATGCTCCAAAATGCCTCCTTTTGCATACTTTGCCCTTAAAACCTGAAAATACATAAAACTAGCTTAAAAGACTACTTTAACTAAGGAAAACAATATAAATGCACAAGAACAAGCTAAACTAAGGTGCATAAATATGCCCCTATCATGAATGCATGATACTCTTGCCAAGAATTCAATTAACGCGTTTGTGAGTAGCAACCTTCACTACTCATGAATATAAACTTGTAACGATTAGGTGAAACTCGTTTATAAACTAGCATCTAATTCATGAATGAAAACCAAGTATGCATCCTTAATAAACATGCATGAATTAGTTATGAATAAAACAGATAATTGAATTGCAATCACAACTTAACAAATCACAATTGGAAGTAATCAATTCATATCTCAAACATGTTCATGGCTTCAAATTTCCCTCTAACTAACTAGGGGTTTAGCCACTCATGATTACAGCAAAATCAGAAATTAATAATAAAGTAAACATTGAAAACAAGAACGAAATACACCTAAGAACGCTCCAATCTGCAAGTATGAAACGTCCAAGGGTTCCTTCCTTTCCAACTTGTTGCGGCACAAGGGCTAAAGGTTGTGTATGGATGGGGGGTGGTGCGGCAAAGGGTGTGGAAGGACAGATTTTATGGAGGAAAGAAGGGGGGTTGCGGCTGGATAGTTTAGGGTGTGTGTAATGGAATTGTTGTGTGAATTGGTGAGTTTAAACCTTGCAAGAAGGCTTATTTATAGGTGCACAAAGGTAAGGAACCACTCAAGTGGTTTTAATAAACAATACAAAGCAAGATTTAATCATCAACTAAACAGCTAGCATGCATGTGTTTTCATGATTAAAACAGCTTGCATTCATCCTCTTTGGTCCATGCCTTGGATTCCTCTTGGTCTTCTCATGATGAAGCATCTAGTACACTTGCAAAACAGCTAGCACACTTGTATTTCATGATTAAATAAGCTAGCACACTTGCAAAACATAATTGCACCACCATGCCGTGGGTTCTTCTTCACTTTTCAGTTTGCACACTTGTGTTTTCATGATTAAAACAGCTAGCAACACACATGCTTGGTCTTTGCAAGGTATCTTCTTTATTTTGATCAGATTTTGGCATGTATTTGAAATCATTTCATGCACCAAAACGTCCATTCTTTATGCTCCCCATGCATGCAATCCATTTCACCCCAAAATAGCTCCAAATTGCACCAAAATGCACTTCTTTGCTAACTTTGTTATTTGGAACCTACAAACACACAAAAGTGACTTTAAACACTAAAATAACTAAGGAAACACAACATAAATGCACGAGAACAAGCCAACTAAGTAGCATAAATATGCTTCTATCAATGCTCACTATCTTTTAAGAACAAGGGTGTGGAATGTCCTAAACTAGGCTAGGTAGGGATAACGTGGGTTAACAAAGAATAAAGGCTAAACGAGGCTCAATGGGGTTAAAACCTACAAAACATACAAATTATGGGATGTAAGGCTATTTGGCTATGGTGGCAACTACACAACTTCATCTTGATATGTCTTATGCAATTCAATGTCATGCTTTGAATGAAACGGATACAAGTTCTAGCATTTAGTTCTAACATGATACAAATGCATTCTAAGTAGCAACCAAGCAAGGAATAATGAGATCATGCAACAACCTTAGAAAACAAAGAATCACAGATTATAACTCTCCAAAAGAAAGCAAAGGCTCAAGTCTCACAAGGATGTAGCGTTAGTTGAGTTCCTTCCTTCAAGCATGTTATAAAAACTGATTTTATCCTTTTGTGATCAAATATGAGTTCATAAACATCAACTACAACTAAGCATAAGCCAAGAACATAACAAATTTCAATCCATGCTTGTAACTTTCTTTAATAGTTATGCAATTAAAAGCCAAATCCTCATCATTGTGTTGGAAGGTACCTAAGACACAAACACACCAAAACAACTCAAAAACAACTCTTTTTGGTATTTTCAAAACTTGTTTCAAATTTTTATGAGTTTTTCGGATTTTTATGTCACAACACACTAAAATGCTTCAAAACACACTAAAAACACTTAAAAGCAGTGAGAAACAACATTGGAAGTAATAGGTGAATAAAACCCACGAAAATCATTCAAAACAGATTGTTTACATCAAACATTGTCCTCAATGTTTTAAACATAAACTCATACAAAATCAAACAAACAAAACATAGTAGAATAGAAACAACAAAGAGAAGGAGTTAGGAACGCAAATCTGGAAATGGAGTGTTTCCTAGATCTTCCTTTGTTGAATGCATGGGTTGCCTCCCACGAAGCGCTTTCTTTTACGTCTTTCAGCTGAACGAAGAATTCCACTTACTCAATCTCCCTTGGAGCCCACAACATGGAGGGGAAGTTCCTCCACCACATGCTCCTCGAACAGGTCGTAATAGGGCTTCAAACGATGCCCATTTGATAGGGGCATATTTATGCACCTTAGTTTAGCTTGTTCGTGTGCATTTATAGTGTTTTTCCTTAGTAAAGTAGTCTTTTAAGCTAGTTTTATGTATTTTCATGTTTTAAGGGCAAAGTATGCAAAATGATGCATTTTGGAGCCTTTAGGAGCAAATTAGAGCTTGGAATGGATATCATATGCATGGAGTCAAGAGGATGGACGAAATTGAAGACCTAAAGATGCTAGGATTCCTAAGTGAAGAAGGATTCCTAGAAGAATGAGGATTCCTACTCACACAAGGATTCCTAACTGAAGTAGGAAAGTTAAGCCAAGATTTCCTATTTTGGTTTGACCTTTCCTAATCCTAGTGCACAAAGAAGAAGTCCTAAACATTTTGGGATACCTAATTCCTTGTTCTAGGAGGATGCCGCACCTTCCTCATCACTCACCCTTCCTTGCCGCACAACCACCTTCCTTGTTTCTTATTTTCTGACTTCAAACACATTCCTATTCTATTCCTACATCAATGCCGCACCTATCACTTGTTGCCCTTTGATTTCTGAACCACAATCCCTTCCTATTTTGTGTCAAACCTTTTCTTACCTATTCTATTTTGATTTTCTGATTTCTTTTCTTCCCTATTCAATTAGGGAACCATTTTAGCTAAGTTTTAAACACCTTTCCTGAACCCTAGCCGTGCCCTATATATATTTAAACTCATTCATTCACCATAAGTCAGAATTTACACACCCTAGACACAATTCCTTACCTTGCCGCAGCCTCCCTCTTAATCCTTCACAATTTCTAACCTTCCACAACCTTTGCCGCACCGCCCCTCATCGTTACACATCCTTAGACCTTTGTGCCGCAGCAAGTTGGAAAGGAAGGAGACCTTGGACGTTTCATGCTTGCAGATTGGAGCGTTCTTAGGTGTACTTCGTTCTTGTTTTCAATGTTTACTTTGTTATTACTTTCTGATTTTGCTGTAATCATGAGTGGCTAAACCCCTTGTTAGTTAGGGGGAAGTTTGAAGCCATGAACATGTTTGATATATGAATTGATTACTTCCAATTTTGATTTGTTAAGTTGTGATTGCAATTCAATTATCTGTTTTATTCATAACTAATTCATGCATGTTTATTGAGGATTCATACTTGGTTTTCATTCATGAATTAGATGCTAGTTTATAAACGAGTTTCACCTAATCGTTACAAGTTTATATTCATGAGTAGTGAAGGTTGCTAGTCACAACCGCGTTAATTGAATTCTTGGCAAGAGTATCATGCATTCATAGTTACAATTGCCTCGTCAACACTTATGATTTTCATGGAACGTAATGATCTCTGATTGTACTCCTATTATGCATTCATGTAAGGGACTTTTTAGAGAATGATTTGGGTTGTCGCATGCATTTCATCCAATTCAATGAGTAAAGGAAAATCTGATGGTTAATTAGTGCAATCACGGTTAACTTGGGGTGTTGAGCATCATAGTTTATTGAAAAGCAATTGGAAAATCGATTCATGTACAAATAAATCATGTGTGGAGAATGGACCTCTAACTAATCCATCCATCATCTTAATTCCCAAATTCGTTTTGCAATCTGTTTAGTTTTAGAATCTGTTTTGTTAATTGGAATTCGTCCAAATCAAACCCCCCTTTTACTTTCTTGTTCTAAAGTGTTAGAATCTGTTTTGTTTATGTTTTAGAAGGTTTTGAATCAACCCAAAACCTTATTTTCGTCCAAAGTTGTGTTTAGAGCTAGAAACTGCCTATTTAGTGTTTTTAGGCAGTTTTGAGTCTTTTTAGTTCATTTTGAGTCTTTTGAACTTGTTTTGGAGTCTTTGAGTCAGTTTGAACGTTTTTAACTTTGTTTTTATGTTTTTGAGTCAGTTTAGAGGTTTTAGCAATCCCTCCTAATCTCCGGTCCAGAACGATCCCTACTTGCATCCTTACTACAATTTGACAACAAGAGGGTTAATTTGTGTGTTAAGATAATTTGCACATCAAATTTTGGCACCGTTGCCGGGGATTAGCAACTTTGCTAATCCCCTGTTGTTTATTTTTCATATAATTTCGTTTTAGTTTCTGAGTTTGTTTTGTTTTTGTTTTTAGGTACTAGTTTATGACTAGAAGTTCAAAACCTGTTCGTGAGCACATCCTTGACTTTGACGACGATTTTGAGCGGACTTTGAGGAAACAAAAGCATCAACAAGACCCTGACCCACCGTCTTCTAGCTCTACATCCGAGTTTGAAGAAGTTGGTGAGGAAGGAGTGCCCACGGCACAGTTTGTGGAAGAAGTACAAACCATGGCAGTGGACAATCAAACCATCAAAGAGCTCTCTGTGATAGGAGCATATTTATGCTACTTAGTTAGCTTGTTTTCTTGCACTTACGTAGTTAGTTTAATTGATGGATTAGGCCCCCTAACCAGCAGGAATTGTAAGTCCAATAAGAAAAAGGGTTTATGGCCCAATTAACCCAAATCCACAAGGAAAAGGGCCAATTAAATCTGAAATCCAAAGGGAATTAGGGTAAAAAGTGCGGCAGGTTCTATGGGATAGGATAGGGCTTCTAGAAAGCCTTGCAAGGCAAGGAATTATGGTCCTCTAGAAGGGAAGGGTGCAGCACCTTTGTAGGGAGAGATAAGGTTTTCTAGAAATCAGATTTTAGGCCTCCAAATAGGATAAGAAATCCCCCCTCTAGAAGGAATTAAGATAGGATAAGGTGAGGATAAGATAGGATAAGATAAGGTTCAACAAGATAAGATAAGATAAGATAAGGTTGGTTTGGATAATGTTTTGGATAATGTTCCATATTTCTTGCTCTTTCCTTATCTTCTTTGTCTCAACTTGTTTCTCCAGAATTGTAGCTTAATCCTAGCCTCAATTGACTCCAATTTCGTCCATCCACTGCACTCCACATGCATGCACTCCATTTAAGCTCAATTTAGCTCTAAAATGCACCAAAACGCACTTTCTTGCTTCACTTGCCATTTGGACCTACAAACACACGAAAATAGCTTAAATCACTATAATAAACGATAACTAACTACGTAAGTGCAAGAAAACAAGCTAACTAAGTAGCATAAATATGCTCCTATCAAATTCCCCCACACTTAGCTTTTGCTAGTCCTCAAGAAAAACAAGGAAACAAAACATAACCTAAACCTTCCAACGTTCGCCTCAGGGATTTCCAATGGTACATAACATGCCAAAGATCATTATTCCCACAGATTTTAGTCATCCCTACTCTCAAGCATATACTTAATCGTAGTTACCATTCACTATCTCACATTTAACCGTTTAAAACAACATTATGAACGTAGTAACATGCCTTAGAGAATCCACTCAATTCCTTACCGGATACACTCTTATTTTCACACAGATTTTCTAACTACACTCCCTATACTAAGTATATGTGAGAAGATTGATGTAAACATGAAAACGAACACTCACATAAGTTATAACAAAGAAAGCATTATCTCGAGTTATTAATGCATGTACAATATGATCTCATGAACGGAATGCTACTACTTAGATGCGAGAACCAGAGACACCATATGCTCAAGCCAATCCCAAACTCCACATATTGAAACACATAACACTCAAGATAGAAGTTAAGGGTTGTAACGAGGCTAAGGGGTATTGGTTAACAAAGGAAGGTAAGGATAAACAAAAGTTCTTAAAGTAATAGTAAACAAAGTAATGAAATTGACACTTAGAATTCACTTTTGAGTGTAGAAAATCACTTAGACACACAAGGGGACAAAATACACAACACTTAGGGTCTAATTCAACTTTTTGGACCCTTTCTTCAACAACCAACACTTGTGAGTTCTTTCTCACTTATTTTGAACTCCTTTTCATTCTTTTCATAACATTTTTTTTTCTTTTTTTGTTTTTGTTTTTTTTTCTTTTCTCGTGCCCAATTCATGTTTTTGGCACATAATCACACACATAAGTTCCTTCCCCCACACTTGTTTTTCTGCAAGAGTACAATCAAAAGGAATTCATTCTAAGTCATGCTCACTATGCTTTAAGAACAAAGGTATGGATGGTCCTATTCTAGGCTAGGTAAGGATAACGTGGGTGAACAAAGAACATAGGCTAAACAAGGTTCAACGGGGTTTAAACCTACAGAACAAATGAACATGAGGTACGGCTATTTGGCTCTTGGTGCACTAAACAACTTCATCTTGTTACGTGTTATGCAATCAATTTTATGCTTTGAATGAAACGGGCGTGAGTTCTAGTATTTGGAACTAAATGATGAAACGCCTTCTAAGTAGTAACCAAGCAAAGAATAATGAGATCATGCAACGACTTTAGAAGACAACAAATGCACAGATTATTAACTCTCCAAAGAACGTTAAAAGCTCAAGTCTCTCAGGATTGTAGCGTTAGTTTGAGTTTCTTCCTTCAAGCATGTTACAAAAACTAATTTTTTTCTTTTGATTACATGTGAATTCATGAACTATAATTACAACTAAGCATAAACCAAAGAGCATATCAAACTTTCATCCATGTTTGTAACTTTCTTTCAACAGTTATGCAATTAAAAACCAAATCCTCATCATTGTGTTCGAAGGTACCCTAAGACACAAAAACGACTCTTTTTGGTATTTTTCAAACTTTTCTGATTTTTTCTTTGTTTTTCTGTTATATGACACTAAAACCCATTAAAACACACTAAAAACACCTAAAACAGTGAGAAACAACATTATAAGTGATAGGTGATAAAATCCTACGAATTTCATGCAAAAATAGCTTGTTTACCCCCCCCACACTTAAACCAAACATTGTCCTCAATGTTTCAAGCATAGACTAAGACAAAAACAATCAAATAACACAACTAGCAAACATAACATAAATGGCAAAGTAAAAGCAATAAAGGGAAAGGTTAGGGACGCAAATCTGGGTTTGGAATGCGAATTCCGTTGGTCTCTTGTTTCAACACATGGGTTGCCTCCCAAGAAGCGCTTGCTTTAACGTCTTCCAGCCGGACGGTACCTCCGTTTAAGCTTGAGTAGGCCCTACGGCATGGAGGGGTACATCCTCCACGACATGCTCTTCAAATGTCTCGTGCATTGGGTCTATGTATGGCAGTGGATAATAATGCTCCCAGATTGTGGCGTTGAGCTTACCAAAGTCAAAGTACACACTCCCACGATCATGGATTCGATTTGGTACTTGCACCACAGAAGACAACAACCAATTAGTCGAAATAGGAATTGGAATTAGGGGAGGAGGTGATAAGCTTATATTTATATATATTTTACATCAAATTCACTCGTCTTTTCTTAGTTAGTTTCTTATATTTTGAGCTATTTATTTTGTGTTTTATATGATTTGTCTAGCAAATAAAAGAAAAAGAACACAAGTGAGATTTTAAGTGACAAACTCGTAAACACTGCCTTGCTCACTTATTTGATATTTTTCGTACCATAAGAAAAGTCATGCAGAAAAATAAATGCCAGTAGCAAACACATGTGCATGGTTTAGCAAAAGGAATGGTAAGGCAGTGCGGAAAGAAAATAAAAGGAGTGGAAGTCAGCGAAGGAGGGGGGATTTTAATAAGAGAAATACACGGCATAAAAGGGTGAAAAAGAGAAGATAGAGAGGCTGCCAGTCAAGTCCAGCACAGCGTGCAAAACAGAAAAATCATAAAATCTGCCAAGAGGTAGTGCGGTACAGTAAGCAGCAGCATATATGAGGCTGCCTTTGTTTTCAAGGGAGCTATAAGGAGAGAAGACAACAGCTGGAAGGCAGGATACGGCATAAAAAAAAAAGAAGGCTGCCAGGCAGCTCAACTCGTGGTACAAAAGAAAAAGAAAAACAAAAGCTGCCAGGCATAAGAAAAAAGGCAGCTCACGAGCTTGCCAGCCAGAGAGCAGAGGGAAGCTCGGCTAGAGAAGCTGCCAGCCAATAGAGGCAGCAACAGAAAGGATAAAAAGGCAATCAGGACAGTGTGCATAGAGCTGGGAGGGGACTGAGCAAACGGAAGCTGCCTTAGCAGCACAGAAAAACAGAAAAATATATAAAAGGCAGGATAGACAGCTGCCAACAGAAGGCAGCGCCAGGGGGAACGGTATAAAACAGAGGCAGCTTCTCAAGCTGCCAAGCGGCACAAAGGTGCAGCAACAGAGGCAGTGGCAAGGCACGGACAGAGGCAGTGGGAAGCTGCATAGAGCAGCTACACTGTCAGGAAAGCTCACGGTGCAAAGAAAAAAATCTTGCACCTCTTCTCTTTCGGTTTTATCTCTCAAACTTATTTTACTTTTGTTTTAATTTATAAATAATGTTTAACTAAATTTGTTTTGGCTAGAGGTTAATTCAAAGCCATGAACATATTTGTACTATGAATTGATTACCTTCAGTTGTGATTTCTGAGTTGTGAATTTAATTTGCTTAACTGCTTGATTGATAACTTATTCTTGTATGTCGATTAAGGATGCATACTTAGTTTGCATGCATGAATTTGATGCTAGAATATAAGGGAATTTCACCTAATCGTTATGAACTTATATTCATGAGTAGTGAAGGTTGCTATCCACAATCGAGTTAAGTAAATTCTTGGCAAGAGTATCATGCTTTTCATAGTTACGAATGCCTCGTCAATACTTATAGTATTCACAAAGCTTAATGATCTTTGATTGTATCTCTATTGTGCTTTTCACGTAGGGGACTTTTGAAGAATGTTTTGAATTGTTGTATGCGTTATTCCGTCCAATTCAATAACTTAAGGAAAACTTGAAGATTAAAAAAGTGCTGTTCACGGTTAATCTGGAGTGTTGAGATTTATAATTTATCGAAAGAACAACTGAAAATTAATTTACGTTGCATATGTGTCATGTGTGGAGAAGAACCCTCTAGCCAGTCCGTCACCCATCCATTCACCTTAATTTCATGCTTTTGATTAATTCTGCAAACTTATTTAGGTCTAGTTTACTTCTCGTCAAAACCAAACCCCCCCCCCCATTGTTAAATTGTATTATTTAGTTAGATTTCAGTGTTTTGAGTCTTTTAATTAAATTTCCGTCCAAATCAGTCGCTAGTGTCGAGTTTGAGTCAAGTTGGCTGTTTTGAGTTGTTTTGAGTCATTCTAGTGTGTTTTGAGTTGTTAGAGTTTTTAGCCTAGGTTTGTGTCCTTGAGTCTTGTTTAATATTTTTAAATCAATTTAGAGTAGATTAGCAATCCCTTCTAATCCCCAGCCTAGAACGATACCCTACTTACATCTTTACTACAACTGTCAAAAAGAGGGTTTAATTTGTGTGTGGTTTTACATCACATCAAAATTTTGGCGCCGTTGCCGGGGATTAGCAACTTTGCTAATCCTTTTATTTTTGTTTGTGTTTATGTTTATGTTTGTGTTTGTGTCTTTTACTTTTGATATTTGATTTAGTTTTCTTTCTTTAATTTTAGGTACAAATGGAGCAAGACATGGCACTTGCGACTATTCAAGCTCAATTGGCGCATCTCACTTCTCAATTGACTAATAATGCCGAAAGGACCACAATGCTAAGTGTCCCTACATTTGATGTGCCCTATGAGCAAGGATATCAAACTCATCAATGTCCTCAATTTGCTGCAAATGAAGATGTTTGGGGATATCAAGGCCATAGCCAATCAAGGGGCAACATGTTTTCCAACGCTTACAATTCGGATTGGAGAGATTATTCAGAGTGTATGTGGGAAGAACCTCAACAAGTTCAACAAAATGGATATTGGCAGCAAGATGAAGCGTTCTATTCAAGACCTATGCAGCCACCACAGCATCCCCCACAACAATTCCAATCGAATCAAAGTATGCCCATAAATTATAATGAAATTCTTGAAGGATGACGCAGGGTTCACAAAAAGAAGAACAATTGCAGCCATCGGAAGAGTTCTATCAGTGGCCATATGAACCATCATAACCACCACAACAATCTACCCAATTCAATTCAGGTACGTCTTTGGATAATAATACAATTAATAACTTACTCATCTCTTTGAATCAGGGAGTAGAAAATCAAAACAAGGAGATTCAAGAGCGAGTCAATAGGGTGGACGAATTGGATATGCAAGTTGGACAAATTGTGGAATTCATGGCGCAGATTCAAGATCAACGTGAACTCTCCAATTCCAACATTGTAAATTCAATAGGAGAAGTTGAAATCGATGAAGCCATCACTTTGGAAAGTGATATAGAGGTTGAAGCTGTCCCAGAACCATCCAAACATAGCCCGAACATGGATGAATTGTTGTTGCAGGAAGAAAAGGAGGAGGACGACCTGGGCAGTTTAGAAGAATTCTTGCTGCAAGCTCCTCAAATCCCTATGCCGTCCAACTCAGGTGAGGAAGTTCTAAGTTCAATTATTTCTGACCCCATTCCACCAAATATCTCTTTTCCTTGCAAATTTTTGATACCCAATGACAAAGAGAGTGAAAAAGATATTGTGGAAACTCTTCCCAAGGTGCAAAAGGATACCCCAATTCTTGGTGCAACAAATCAAGTTCCAGATTTTGCTGAATTGTTCACAAAACCTTGTAAACCAAGAAGAGGGATTCAAGAGAATGAAGTGGCTGGATCATATCAAGAATACATCAAAGAGGCTGTGCATGAGATAATCAAGCCCAAAGAAGTTGAATTTTATGACACGGGACAAGCCACAACCATCATAGTCAATTTGGCCAAGTGCAAAGTCCCTGAAACGTTCAAGGACGTAGTGTTTGTAATTGAGTTTGTGTCGGAGAAAGAAAGTAAGCCATCTTCTCCAATTTTAATTTTGTTTTATACTAACATGCTAATTTTAATGATTCAGGCACCCACCCTAGAATTTAGACCATTGCCGGATCATTTCAAGTATCACCTCCCATTGAAAGATAAATTCCATGCTGTGGAGCCGAGGGGAGTTTAATGGAAAGTTTCGTCCGGCTGCAAGACGTTAAAACAAGCGCTTCTTGGGAGGCAACCCAAGCATTCAACGAAGGGAGACTTTGGAATTGCTAACCAAATCAGATTTGCATTCTTACACCCTTCTTTTCACTACTTTCATTTTGTTTTGTTTAGTTAGTTGTGTTATTTGGTTGATTTTTGTTTAGTTTGTGTTTAAAGCATTGAGGGCAATAATTTGATTTTCGTGGACGTTTTTACATTGATTTTTTTTGGAAATGATAACTGCTTGAAAAAAAAAATACAAATAAAAGCAGAAATATTTTACAATGATGTGTAAACTAATAGCATTCATTGGTCATTGGTCAGGTGGTGCCTCAGAAGTCGACGGAGCTCCGGAAAGACGAAGCGCCAGAGTTGGATTCTCCGGAGCCTCAACACTTGGTGTAACTCCCGATGACGAAGGCAACATAAACCTCGAGAGTAACGCCATAAACCTTTGATGATCACTCTGAATCCGAACGTCTGACTCCTGCAGCTGGTCCAGCTTCCTCTTCATACTCGTTGAGTAACTAGTTGCGAGCATGTGCAACTCCTTATTCTCGTTCCTGAGTCCTCTGACCTCCTGCCAAAGACTAGCCACCTCAGCCATCAGTGACTCAACCTGACGAGATCGTGCAAGAAGGCGTTGGCCCATGTTTGAGACTGAGCCTGCACACTGGACGCTGAGAGCAAGAGAGTCCTGAACAGCCAGCTCGTCTGACCGCTTGGATAGCATCCTATTGTCTCTTGGAGTAAGAAGATTTCTAGCAACCCACGTAGCGATTATATCGTTTCTCATCATTGAGTCCCCAACTGTAAGAGGACCATTGGGGGATATGAAGGACGGATGCCAAATGTTGTTCGGAGAAGACAAGTCATCGTCTTCCCCGACATTCAAGTTAAGGCGACGGTCAGAGGGGCAAGACATTTTTAGAAGGTGTTGAGAAAGAAAAGATCGGAAAGATTAAGATTGCAGAAGCGTAAGAAGGGACTGTTTACAGGAGGGAACTCAAGTGTGTTGTGGAGCAAAATTAGTGCCTCTATAAAAAGAAGAAATTGACGAGGCACTACCCAGAGATCGAAGAGGCATCCGCTCGCAAATCGAAGAGGCGTTCCTTTCTCCAAAGCCGGCGTCCCTTTCTCAAAAGCCGAACTCCTTTATCAAAAGTCGGGCTTGCTCAGAAACGACGAGCCGATCCACGACTTTTCCGGACGTGTCGTCACTCGTCACATGCAACTTGCAGCTTTGCGGGAATTGCGGGGTAGCTTTGTCAGAAAGCGCATAACCCTTACTGTTCATCCATCCACCAGCTGCCGACAGAGTAAGAGAATAGTTCTAGTTGTGAAGAAATTCCTATAAGTATCTACCTTCGCCTTCCATAACAAATGCACACCCTCTCAACACTTCTTCATCTCCGAGAATGTATTCTCAAAGAAACCTCTCGAGTTACTCAGTATTCTTCATCCCTTGGAACACCTCAGAAAACAAATCATCGAGAGCAAAAGTGTTTCATATCATGAAGGTTAAAAGCAAAAGTATCTCATATCATGCTTTCTCCTCACCTTTATCTGAAAAACACGGAGAAAGAGAGATCCTGATTGCTTACTTAGTCTTGCTCTCGAGTACTCATCTCAGACCCCTCCCAGCCCACTTCAAAAATAAACCTGTGTAGAGGTACTTCTTCAAAAGCAAAAGTATCTCACAGACGAAGCAGGAGGAGTCTGAGTTGCATCCAGATGAAGGCGGAGTCTAAGATGATCCAAGAACTAAAGAAGATGCACATCTGCATGGAGACCTGAGTACTTGAAGCATGTGGAGACAACGTGCTGATTCATCCTCAACTAAGCTGAGGATCACTTGCAAGAAAAAAGTCTCATCCAGTTCAAGATGAAAGCTGTGGAAAAGCAACAAGCACGACCAATGATCACCTATTAGTTCTATTCATTGTCTTTTATTGTCATTTTTAATTTTTCGTTTGCATTTTCTAGATTTTCTTGCGTGCTTAACTGATTTATTTCTTTTCTTTGCAGGAAGTTTTGGTTATTTCCACCCTTGAAGTTGATTGCAGAATTTAAGTTTGGGGGTCATCACTTGAGTTTTCTGCAAATTAGGGAAGTTTTCAGTCCATTGCTTTATTTTGTTTCTTATTATTTATTCATTTTATTTTTATTTGCATATTAATGTTTTATGACATTGGGGACAATGTCCAGTTTAAGTGTCGGGGTAAAGAGTATAAAAAATGACCAAATTGAAAAATTTTGTACCTTCGACTACGAACTGGTTTCATTTGTTTCCGTGTTGTTGCTTTTTGTTTTCTTAATTAGTTTTATTTTTTTTAATAAATTAAATTTTTTCGGAAAATTTAAAAATCCAAAAATATTGTCTTGTTTTCCTTATTGTTTTGAATTAGATTTTTATTAGTTTCTTGACCCAATGATATAAGTGGATCAAATTTGAACCGTGATGATCAAGAACTTAGTTAACATGTGTTGTGTAAAATTCCTAATTCTCTTGTTAGTATTGTACATGTTTGATCATTCTTGAAAAAACCAAATGCACATAGCCTTGTTGATGTGAAACTAAAGCATGACTTAAAAGCTTCATATGTGAATTTAGTGACCATATACATCCTATATGAGTTTTTGAGCCTATTGAAAGTGTGTACATTTTTCATACACTCCTATTCTTTCATGTGTGATGAACTTATGTGAGATACATCTCTAGAACTTGCGTAACGATCTTTCGAAATGTTTGTCATTGATTGCATGAACTTGAAAATGATAGAGGCATTAGGTTTACAACCATGGCCCAAATAACAATGTTTCCCAAAGAAAAATGATATCATTAGATTGCCTATTTGAGCCGTTTATGTTGAGCCTTTTATTTCTTATCACCAGATATGTCTACCCTTATACCTCAAGCATTTTTTTTTCCTTACCCTTTCCAAGCGAGCTAGTGAGCAATGTGAGATTGTCTTATAAGAAATGTTTGTGAAAAACTTTGAAGGTGTTTGGCAAAAGAATAAGTGTGGGGGTATTTCATGTTTGTATTTAGTTATGTGCTATAATTGAAAAAAAAAAAAAAAAAAGAAGAAAAGAAAAAGAAAGATTGTATACAAAGCAAATAAAAAGTTTTTAAAGTTTCAGTTTAAGGGTGTGGTTGGAGGTATTAGAAAAATCACTGGAGAGCTTGAGTTCTTACAAATCTCATCAAAAGAATTGCTTGCAATGTAGCTTGGAATTTGTGTTTACCTATTCTTTCGTTTCAATACCCCTCTCCCTAAGGCTCATTACATCCAATAAAAGTCCTCTTGATTTACGTTTTGCAATTATCATTGTGGAGAAGTGATCTTTACGCAAGCTTATGGTAGAACTTTCACATTTGATTCCTTGAGAAAAACACATTAAAACTAAACACATGAGTGATTGAGTGTATATCCCGAGAGAAGGTTGCTCGTTTGCATATGATGATTTTAAAAATAAAAACTTGAAATTGCATTGGCATGGCTATCTCACACACTACACTTCAAGGATGATTTAAAGATTACTACTAATATTTGAATAAGGAAGATGAACTTGGATTAGCTTGTTTGGTGCTAGCTATGGTTCTTGATGATTTATGTTCTCGAATGAAATTCTATGAGGCTCACATAGGGGGAAGCTAATGTTTTTCATGTTATTACTTTTTCTTGTTTTCATTGTTTTGCTCGAGGACTAGCAAAAGCTAAGTGTGGGGGTATTTGATAAGCTCATATTTATATATATTTTACATCAAATTCACTCGTCTTTTCTTAGTTAGTTTCTTATATTTTCACCTATTTATTTTGTGTTTTATATGATTTGTCTAGCAAATAAAAGAAAAAGAAAACAAGTGAGATTTTAAGTGACAAATTCGTAAAAACTGCCTTGCTCACTTATTTGATATTTTTCGTACCATAAGAAAAGTCATGTAGAAAAATAAATGCCAGTAGCAAACACATGTGCATGGTTTAGCAAAAGGAATGGTAAGGCAGTGCGGAAAGAAAATAAAAGGAGTGGAAGTCAGCGAAGGAGGGGGGATTTTAATAAGAGAAACACACGGCATAAAAGGGTGAAAAAGAGAATATAGAGAGGCTACCAGTCAATTGCAGCACAGCGTGCAAAACAGAAAAATAATAAAATCTGCCAAGAGGCAGTGCGGTACAGTAAGCAGCAGCATATATGAGGCTGCCTTTGTTTTCAAGGGAGCTGTAAGGAGAGAGGAGAACAGCTGGAAGGCAGGATACGGCATAAAAACAAAGAAGGCTGCTAGGCAGCTCAACTCGTGGTACAAAAGAAAAAGAAAAACAAAAGCTGCCAGGCATAAGAAAAAAGGCAGCTCACGAGGCTGCCAGCCAGAGAGCAGAGGGAGGCTCGGCTAGAGAAGCTGCCAGCCAATAGAGGCAGCAACAGAAAGGATAAAAAGGCAATCAGGATAGTGTGCATAGAGTTGGGAGGGGACTAAGCAAACGGAAGCTGCCTTCCTGGCAGCGTGAGGGGCAGTGAGCAACGCTGCCTTAACAGCACAGAAAAACAGAAAAATATATAAAAGGCAGGATAGACAGCTGCCAACAGAAGGCAGCGCCAGGGGGAACGGTATAAAACAGAGGCAGCTTCTCAAGCTGCCAAGCGGCACAAAGGCGTAGCAACAGAGGCAGTGGCAGGGCACGGAAAGAGGCAGTGGGAAGCTGCACAGAGCAGCTACACTGTTAGGAAAGCTCACGGTGCAAAGAAAAAAATCTTGCACCTCTTCTCTTTCGGTTTTATCTCTCAAACTTATTTTACTTTTGTTTTAATTTATAAATAATGTGTAACTAAATTTGTTTTGGCTAGAGGTTAATTCAAAGCCATGAACATATTTGTACTATGAATTGATTACCTTCAGTTGTACATCGTCCTTCAAATTGTCCAAATGGTCCTGCGCCAAAGAGTTAATTACATCAATAGAAAAACATGAATGATTCTCACTAGGGTACTTCATAGAATTAGAAAGATTGAAATTAATAACTTCCCCATCAAATTCCATCGTCAAAGTGCCATTGTATACGTCAATCTTCGTACGAGCAGTTTTCATGAATGGCCTTCCAAGGAGGATGGGCAATGATGGGGCATGGTCTGATTCATCCATCTCAAGTACATAGAAATCCGCCGGAAAGATCAAATGATTAACCTACACTAGAACATCCTCCAAAACTCGCTTTGGATAGGCATTAGATCTATCGGCCAATTGTATAATCACACCATCGTTTTTCAACTCTCCTAGGTTCATAGATGCATAAATTGAATATGGCATGACATTTATAGATGCACCTAAGTCTAACATGGCAGATTCAAACCTAGAATTACCAATAACGCACGTAATTGTAAAACTACCCGGATCCTTGCATTTAGGGGGCAGTTTGCGTTGTAGGATGGCTGAAACGTTTTCACCCACTTTGACCACCTCCTTGGTCCAAATTCTCCTCCTATTGGTGCAAAGTTCCTTCAAGAACTTGGCGTACCTCGGGACTTGCTTGATTGCATCCAAAAGGGGGATATTGACTTGAACTTTCCGAAACGTCTCCAAAATGTCCTTTTCCGCTTCTTCTTTCTTTGTTTGATTAAACGTACTAGGAAAAGGTACATTCGAAGGAAAATCATTAGTAGGAACTGAACTTGACACATTTTTACCTTTATTGGCCAATTTGGACGAATTGGGATCACTTGGGATTTGCGGCAATGGTGGTTCTCCTTTGGCCGTGAGTGGCCTTTGCTCTTCCTCTTCAATTCTTCACTCTTCCTCCTCGTTGGAGCGTGATTTGGATGGTTTGAGGTCAGATCCAACTTGCTTCTCACTTCGCAAATGCATAGCTTTTGCAGATTCGAATCCACCTTTCGGATTGACCACCGTTGAGCTAGGCAACCTTCCTTGCTCACGAAATTGCCCCATGAACTCGGCAATTTGTCCCACTTGCTTCTCCAAGTTGTCCACCCTCTTGTCTTGGATTTGCCTCTCTTTGTTCTGAGTTTGGACTTCTTGCGTCAAAGTAGTAAGTAATTGAAAAATCTTCTCATTATCACTTGAATTACCTGAATTGCCTTGGGCAGGTTGTGCTTGGGCTTGTGGTGGTGCCAACGGCTTTTGATAGAAACCCGGTGGTTGTTGCCTAAATCCGCTTTATTGTTGGCCTTGTTGGGGGTCTCGCCATTTGAAATTTGGATGATCACGCTAATCGGGATTGTAAGTATTGGAAAACGGATCACCACGTGATTGGTATTGGTTGCCATATCCCACGGCATTGAGTGTCTCCCACCCTCCATTCTCGATCAATTGTGGGCACTTGTCCGTATGGTAGCCTTGCATGGAGCATACGCCACACGAAGCTACGGTTTTGACTTTTGGACCTTCCACCACCTGAGAAAGCAACGTAGTAAGGTTAGCCATTTGATTTTGAAGTTCGGTTATGGCACTTACCTCATTGACTTGATGTTGCCGTGGGGTTCCTCTCTGTCCAACACCTTCGTATTGTTGAGCGTTCAACGCTCGGTTAGCAATCAACATCTTTGCAGCCGTAGGGGTCTTGTCCACCAAAGCTCCTCCCGCTGAGGCATCTAGCATTTGACGTTCAATTGGTAGGAGTCCCTCGTAGAAGTATTGTAGAAGTAGTTCCTCCTTCATTTGATGTTGTGGACATGAAGCAACAAGTGATTTAAAACGTTCATAATAAGTAGGGAAAGATTCACCTTCATCTTGTTGAATTCCACTTATCCTTTTGCGTAGGAGGATGACTCGAGAAGTTGGGAAAAACTTCTCCAAGAAAGCCCGTTTCATGCTCTCCCAAGATGTGACGGTTCCGGGAGCCAATTCATACAACCAATCTTTCGCCTTTTCTAGGAGAGAAAAGGGAAAGGCCTTCATCTTCAATATGCTCTCATCAACATTCACCGGGGTCATGCTCGAACACACTACTTCAAACTCCTTCAAATGCTTGTTCGGATCCTCCATGGACAGCCCATGGTACTTCGGAATGTGATGTAACAAGCTTGACTTTAATTCGAACTCGGCAGTCTTGTCCGGAGCCGCCCTAGGATATTGGATGAAAAGGGGTGCGACATTGTCTAATCCCGAAGCGGAAAGCTCCTTGATTGTTCGGTTGTCCGCTGCCATGTCTTGAACTTCTTCTTCAAATTCAGGAACGGACTCGGAACTTGCATTTGATTCACTAGGTTCTGGGTTCTTCCTCTTGCGTCTCAACTCGCGCTCGAAATCGTCGTCAAAGTCCAAAATATGTTCGCGAACCGCATGAGAACTCCGAGTCATAAACTAGTACGTAAAACAAGAAACAAAACAAAGTCAGAATCTGTCCTAATTAAAACAAACGAAAATACATCCAAGGGATTAGCAAAGTTGCTAATCCCCAGCAACGGCGCCAAAAATTTAATGCAAAATATATAAGCACACAAATTAAACCCTCTTTTTATCAATTGTAGCAAATACGCAAGTAGGGATCGTTCTAGGCCGGGGATTAGGAGGGATTGCAAAATCACTTGGAATTGACTAAAAAAACGTAAGAACAAAGTTTAAAACACTAACTAGACTGAAACAATGCAAAACTAGAACTTGAAACACCAAAATAAACCAAAAGACTCAAAATAACACAAAAACACTCAAAACTGCCTTAAAACCACTTTCTGGGCAGTTTTGGACACTAAAGAAGATTTTGGACGAAAATAGTTATAACTTGACTCAAAACACTTTAAAAACACAAACTAAACAGATTCTAAGACTTCTAAACAAGAAAGTAAAGGGGGGTTTTGAATTTGACGAATTTAAAAACAAAACTTAAACTTGTAAATCAAAACAGATTTTAAAACGAATTTGACTTAAAACAATGGATGAAAGGCTAGCTAAGGGGTTCATCTCCACACATGTTATACTTGCATACGAAACGATTTCCAATTGCTTTTCAATAAACCATGAATTCTCAACGCCCCAAGTTAATTAGGTTCGCTTAAATTCACCTTCAGATTTTCCTAAAGTTATTGAATTGGATGATTGCATACGACAACCCAAAGCATTCCCCACAAGTCCCCTACATGATTGCATAATAGAGATACAAGCAAGAATCATTAAGTTCTATGAAAACCATAAGCATTGACGAAGCACTCGTTACTATGATTGCATGAAACTTATGCCAAGAATTTACTTAACTCGATTGAGATCATCAACCTTTACTACTTGTGAATATAAGTCCATAACGATTAGGTGAAACTTCCTTATATCTTAGCATTCAATTTATGCATGATAATTAAGCGTGCACTCTCAACCAACACACACAAACCAATGTAATTCACATAGAAAGTAAATTGAATTCATAACTTATGAAACCGCAATTAGAAGTAATCAAACCATATCGCAAGCATAAACATGTATTTCGAATCCCCCTAGCCAAGGGGGGGTTTAGTTCCTCATACGCACAAAACAAAGAGAATTAAATTTAAACATTGAAATCAAAGGAAAAGAAACACCTAGAAATTCCAGCGACGCGAACTTGAATTGCATGAACTTCCAAGCTTCCTTCTCCTCCTCCTTGGTGCGGCAAAGGGTCTAGATCAGGTTCTAATGATTTAGGTGCATGGATGAATGGTTATGGATGGATGTAGTGGTGTTTATGGGAGGTAGATGGTGCGGCAAGAACCTAAAACTAGGGAGAAGGGTGTTTAGTGGCTGCGGCAAAGGCTTAGGAGAGGTTTGGGCGAATTTCTGAATTGTGGAGTGAATGAATGAATTAAATGGTGCGGCCAAGGGTCCTATTTATAGTGTTTAGGGTGCAGATTTAGGGCTAGGAATCAGAGAAAGATTATATGATCTAAATCCTATAGGAATAGGCCTTCTAGAAGGTAGGAAACCTCACAAATTTAGGGGAACATGCGGCAGAATTGGGGAATTAGGCTAAGGCTTCTAGAAAGCCTTGCAAGGCAAGGGATTAGGTCCATCTAGAAGGGGATAGGGGCGGCAGATTTGTAGGGTGAAGGATAGGGCTTCTAGAAGCCCAAAACCAAGGGGATTTGGATAAAACCCACGGCAAGGAGGAGGAAAGTTCTAGAATCTTCTCATTTGTGTCCTACCATGTTTAGGAGTCCTTCTAGCATTAGGAAAACATGTCCCACTCCATCCTTGACTTGGAATTCTTCTCCTTCTTCATCTTGGAAACCTTTTCCTTCTTGTATTTGGAAATCTTCCTTGTAGCTGCACTTGATGCCATTTGGGTTTTACATTTCCTACTTCAAGTAAGAAACCTTGTTTGAGTAGGAAACTTCAATCTTCTAGGTTTCCCAATTCAACTAGGAAATCAATTTCAACTAGGATTCCCATTTCAACTAGGAAACCCAATTTAGCTAGGACTTCATGTTCCGTTAGGGCTTTTCCTACTCCAACTAGGAAACCTTGCTCAAGTAGGAATCATCATCTTCAAGTCTTCAATTTCGTCCATCCTCATGGCTCCAAGCATATGACATTCATTCCAAGCTCTAATTTGCTCCAAAAGGCTCCAAAATGCTTCCTTTTGCACACTTTGCCCTTAAAACCTGAAAACACATAAAACTAGCTTAAAAGACTACTTTACTAAGGAAAAACACTATAAATGCACAAGAACAAGCTAAAGTAAGGTGCATATATATGCTCCTATCATTTATCTCTCAAACTTATTTTACTTTTGTTTTAATTTATAAATAATGTGTAACTAAATTTGTTTTGGCTAGAGGTTAATTCAAAGCCATGAACATATTTGTACTATGAATTGATTACCTTCAGTTGTGATTTCTGAGTTGTGAATTTAATTTGCTTAACTGCTTGATTGATAACTTATTCTTGTATGTCGATTAAGGATGCATACTTAGTTTGCATGCATGAATTTGATGCTAGAATATAAGGGAATTTCACCTAATCGTTATGAACTTATATTCATGAGTAGTGAAGGTTGCTATCCACAATCGAGTTAAGTAAATTCTTGGCAAGAGTATCATGCTTTTCATAGTTACGAATGCCTCGTCAATACTTATAGTATTCACAAAGCTTAATGATCTTTGATTGTATCTCTATTGTGCTTTTCACGTAGGGGACTTTTGAAGAATGTTTTGAATTGTTGTATGCGTTATTCCGTCCAATTCAATAACTTAAGGAAAACTTGAAGATTAAAAAAGTGCTGTTCACGGTTAATCTGGAGTGTTGAGATTTATAATTTATCGAAAGAACAACTGAAAATTAATTTACGTTGCATATGTGTCATGTGTGGAGAAGAACCCTCTAGCCAGTCCGTCACCCATCCATTCACCTTAATTTCATGCTTTTGATTAATTCTGCAAACTTATTTAGGTCTAGTTTACTTCTCGTCAAAACCAAACCCCCCCCCATTGTTAAATTGTATTATTTAGTTAGATTTCAGTGTTTTGAGTCTTTTAATTAAATTTCCGTCCAAATCAGTCGCTAGTGTCGAGTTCGAGTCAAGTTGGCTGTTTTGAGTTGTTTTGAGTCATTCTAGTGTGTTTTGAGTTGTTAGAGTTTTTAGCCTAGTTTTGTGTCCTTGAGTCTTGTTTAATATTTTTAAATCAATTTAGAGTAGATTAGCAATCCCTCATAATCCCCGGCCTAGAACGATACCCTACTTACATCTTTACTACAACTGTCAAAAAGAGGGTTTAATTTGTGTGTGGTTTTACATCGCATCAGGAGGCTTACCAATGCATTTAGATGAAGACACAAAAGGGGCAACAAAGGTGATGCTCTCGGCCAGATTTGGTATTTTGGGCGTTACGACATGTTTCTTGTGCTCCACTCCAATCCCCTCTTCGATGATGCTTCTAGGTACATCCTTCTTGATTGGCGTGCATGAATGTTCCTGGCCTACATTTTTAATCACATCTATAGCAAAACAAGAACGAACATCATTAGGCTTCTTAATATATTCAGGAACTTTGAATTTAATCAATTCATCACCAAACTCCATTGTTAACTCTCCCTTAGCCACATCAATCTTGGTTTGGGCTGTCTTCAGGAAGGGTCTCCCTAAGAGGATCGGCAATGGGGTAGAATAGGGAGAATCCTCCATGTCAAGCACGTAGAAGTCCGCTGGAAAAATCAAATTACCAACCTGCACCAAAACATCTTCCAAAACACCCTTTGGATATGCATTAGAACGATCGGCTAATTGAATAATGACACCATCATTCAAAGCCCCTAAGTCTAACATGCATTGTTCAAACTTAGTATTGCCAATAACGCATGGAATTGTAAAACTACCCGGATCCTTGCATTTAGGGGGTAATTTCCTTTGTAACATGGCATAAACATTCTCACTTACTTGGACCACCTCTTTGTTCGACATCCTTCTCCTTGTTGTACAAAGTTCTTTTAAAAACTTAGCATACCTCGGGATTTGCTTTATTGCATCAAGGAGAGGGATATTGACTTGAACTTTCCGGAATGTCTCTAAAATGTCATTCTCGGCTTCTTCTTGCTTTGATTTCCTAAACTTGCCAGGAAAGGGCATATTTAATGGAATAGAACTAGAAAAATTTGAATTTGGACTTACCTTGGTGGTTTGGGATAGCTTAGAAGTGCTAGATTGCTGCGGCAAGGTTGAATCCTTCAATGCCGTGGGTTGTGCTCCCTGGGCTTCTTCTTGCAGCAACTTTTCATCCTCTTCTTGACCTGATTTGGATGATTTTGGTTCGGTTTCAACCTGTTTGCCACTTCTCAACATGATTGCATTAACGGTTTCAAATTCTCCTTTAGGATTCACAACGGTTGAACTAGGCAATTTGCCTTGTTCTCTAATTGCCCCATGAATTCCGCTATTTGCCCCATTTGCTTTTCCAAGTTATCCACCCTTTTGTCTTGGATTTGCCTCTCTTTGTTTAGATTTTGTACTTCATGCGTCAAAGTAGTAAGTAACTTAACAATTTGCTCATTATCCAAAGGCATACCTGAGTTTGTTGGGGCAGATTGCAATTGGGTTTGATTTGGGACAAATGGCTTGGTATAAAACCTCAGTGGTTGCTGCCTAAATCTTCCTTGTTGTTAGGGTTGTTGAGGCTCCCTCCAATTGAAATTTGGGTGGTCTCTCCAACCCGGATTGTAGGTGTTTGAGTATAGATCATGGCGTGGTTGATTTTGGCTCTCAAAACCCACGGCATTGGCAGATTCCCACCCTCCATTCTCAATCAATTGAGGGCATTGATCATTGGCATGTCCTTGCATAGAGCACACGCCACAAACACGTGGTCCATGAATCTTCATTCCCTCAGCCATCTGAGAAACAATAAAAGTAAGGTTAGCTAATTGGGATTGAATGTCGGACGTAGAACTTACCTCATTCACTTGTGGCCGTGGGGGATCTCTTTGTCCAACACCCTCGTATTGTTGTGCATTATGTGCTCGGTTTGCAATTAGAATTTTGGCAGCCACCAGAGTCTTGTCCACCAACGCACCACCCGCTGAGGCATCTAGCATTTGGCGTTCCATGGGAAGGAGTCCTTCGTAGAAATATTGAATGAGCAGCTCCTCCTTCGTTTGATGCTGTGGACATGAAGCAACAAGTGATTTAAAATGTTCATAATAAGATGGAAACGATTCACCTTGATTTTGTTGGATACCACTAATCTGTTTCCTCAAGAGAATGACTTGAAGTTGGGAAAAACTTCTCCAAGAATGCTCTTTTCATACTATCCCAAGATGTAACCGTTCCGGGTGCTAACTCATAGAGCCAATCCTTAGCCTTTTCGAAAAGTGAGAATGGAAAAGCCTTCATCATCAAAATGTTCCCATCAACATTGATGGGTGTCATGCTCGAACAAACAACCTCGAACTCCTTAAGATGCTTGTTGGGATCTTCCATGGACAGCCCATGGTATTTTGGAATGTGGTGCAACAAGTTTGACTTCAACTCGAATTCATCGGTCTTGCCTTGGGCAGCCGCGGGGTATTGAATACATAATGGTGCGGCATTGGCCAACCCTAAGGCCGAGAGCTCTTTAATGGTACGATTGTCCGCTGCCATAACTTCTTCTTCCACTTCAAATTCAGATTCGGCCTCTGAACTTGAACTAGGTTAACTAGGTTCGGGATGCCTCCTCTTCCTTCTCAAATCACGTTCAAAATCGTCGTTAAAGTCCAAGATATGTGCAAGCACAGTTTGAGAACTCCGCGTCATGCACTAGTACCTAAACCAAGAAAACAAAACTAAATAAGAAAACTAGACAACTGAACTAAAACACACGGCAAACACAAGGGATTAGCAATTTTGCTAATTGATAGGAGCATATATATGCACCTTAGTTTAGCTTGTTCTTGTGCATTTATAGTGTTTTTCCTTAGTAAAGTAGTCTTTTAAGCTAGTTTTATGTACTTTCAGGTTTTAAGGGCAAAGTGTGCAAAAGGAAGCATTTTGGAGCCTTTTGGAGCAAATTAGAGCTTGGAATGAATATCATATGCTTGGAGCCATGAGGATGGACGAAATTGAAGACTTGAAGATGATGATTCCTACTTGAGCAAGGTTTCCTAGTTGAAGTAGGAAAGTACTTAGAAAGATGGAATCCTAGCTAAATTGGGAATCCTAGCTAAATTGGGAATCCTAGTTGAAATGGGAAACCTAGAAGATTGAAGTTCCCTACTTGAACAAGGTTTCCTACTTGGAGTAGGAAATGTAAACCCCAAATGGCATCAAGTTGCAGCTACAAAGGAGTTTTCCAAGTCTAAGAAGGAAAAGGTTTCCAAGATGAAGAAGGAGAAGAATTCCAAGTCAAGGAAGGATTGAGACATGTTTTCCTAATGCTAGAAGGACTCCTAAGTATTGAAGGACACAAATGAGAAGGTTCTAGATGGTTCCCCTCCTTGCCATGAGTTTCCTACAATTCCTATCAGTTTTGGGGCTTTCTAGAAGCCCTATCCCTAATCCCTACATTGGTGCCGCACCCTAGCCTTCTAGATGCCCTAATCCCTTGCCTTGCAAGGCTTTCTAGAAGCCTTATCCCCCCTTTATTGCTGCCTCACCATTATCCCCTTATCCCTTAGGATTTCTGATTGTTTTAACCTATTTCCTTGTGGATTTGGCTTTCTAGAAGCCTTAAACCTGATTTACCTAGGGTTAGAAGCCTATATAAACCACCTTAACCCATTCATTCATTCATTCATTCATTCAATTCACTCCACAATTCAGAAATTCGCCCAAACCTCTCCACACCTTTGCCGCAGCCACCAAACATCCTTCTCCCTAGTTTTAAGTCATTGCAGCACCATCCACCATACCTAAACACTACTACGTCCCTCCACAACCATTTATCCATACACATAGGCCCTTAGAACCTGACCTAGAGCCTTTGCCGCACCAAGGAGGAGGAGAAGGAAGCTTGGAAGTTCATGCAATTCAAGTTCGCATCGCTGGAATTTCTAGGTGTTTCTTTTCCTTTGATTTCAATGTTTAAATTTACTTATCTATGTGAATTACATTGGTTTGTGTGTGTTGGTTGAGAGTGCACGCTTAATTATCATGCATAAATTGAATGCTAGGATATAAGGAAGTTTCACCTAATCGTTATGGACTTATATTCACAAGTAGTAAACGTTGATGATCTCAATCGAGTTAAGTAAATTCTTGGCATAAGTTTCATGCAATCATAGTAATGAGTGCTTCATCAATGCTTATGGTTTTCATAGAACTTAATGATTCTTGCTTGTATCTCTATTATGCAATCATGTAGGGGACTTGTGGGGAATGCTTTGGGTTGTCGTATGCAATCATCCAATTCAATAACTTTAGGAAATTCTGAAGGTTAATTTAAGCGAACCTAATTAACTTGGGGCGTTGAGAATTCGCGGTTTATTGAAAAGCAATTGGAAATCGTTTCGTATGCAAGTATAACATGTGTGGAGATGAACCCCTTAGCTAGCCTTTCATCCATTGTTTTAAGCCAAATTCGTTTTAAAATCTGTTTTGATTTACAAGTTTATGTTTTGTTTTTAAATTCGTCAAAACCAATCCCCCATTTTGTTTTCAAGTGTCAAATTAGTTAGAAAGTGTTTGATTTGTGTTTTTAAGTGTTTTGAGTCAAAGTTATAAGTATTTTCGTCCAAAATCTTCTTTAGTGTTCAAAACTGCCCAGAAAGTGGTTTTAAGGCAGTTTTGAGTGTTTTTGTGTTATTTTGAGTCTTTTGGTTTGTTTTGGTGTTTCAAGTTCTAGTTTTGCATTGTTTGAGTCTAGTTAGTGTTTTAAACTTTGCTCTTACGTTTTCGAGTCAATTCCAAGTGATTTTGCAATCCCTCCTAATCCCCGGCCTAGAACGATCCCTACTTGCGTATTTGCTACAATTGATAAAAAGAGGGTTTAATTTGTGTGCGTATAATTCTCACACCAAATTTTGGCGCCGTTGCCGGGGATTAGCAACTTTGCTAATCCCTTGGTTCTTTTCTTTTTGTTTAGTTTGTTTTTGTTTTAGTTTCTGACTTAGTTCTGTTTTCTATGTTTTGTGTTACTTTTGATATTTGATTTAGTTCTTTTTCTTTGATTTAAGGTACTAGAGACGTAAGACATGGATTTTGCTAGCATTCAAGCTCAATTGGCAAATCTTACTTCTCAATTGTCGCAGTATGCCGAAAGGATCACAATGCAAAGTGTCCCTACATTTGGTGCATCGTATAGGCAAGGATTTCAAGCCAATCAATGTCAACAAAGAGATTGGAGTGATCATTCAAACTCTATGTGGTGGAAAGCTCAACAAGTTCAACATGAAGCATATTGGCAGCCAAATGAGGAGTTCTATTCAAGACCTATGCAGCCACCACAACCTCATATGCAATATGCTCAATCAAACTCAGGTTCGTCAATAGATTATAATCAAATTCTTAATGAATTAAACTCTTTGGTGCAGGGGTCACAACAAGAAGAATATTTGCAGCCATCGGAGGAGTTCTATCAATGGTCATATGAACCATCACAGCCACCACAACAAACTGCCCAATTCAATTCAGGTACGTCTATGGATAATGATATGTTTAATAAGTTACTCACCTCTTTGAACCAGGAAGTAGAAAATCGAAATAAGGAGATGCAAAATCAAGCCAAGCAAATGAGAGAATTGGAGAAGCATGTTGGGCAGATTATGGAATTCATGGTGCAAATTCAAGAGCAAAGTGAACTCGCCAACTCAAACATTGTGAATTCAATGGGAGAAGTTGAAATCAATGAAATCATCACTTTGGAAAGTGATATGGAGGATGAAGCTGTCCTAGAACCGTCCAAACATAGCCCGAACATGGATGAATTGCTGCTACAAGAAGAAGAGGAGGAGGACGACATGGGTAGTTTAGAAGAACTCTTGCCGCAAGCCCCTCAAGTCCTTATGCCGTCCAACTCAGGTGAAGTGGTTCTAAATCCAATTCTTTCTAACCCCATTCCACCAAATGTCCCTTTTCCTCGTAGGTTTATGATTTCTAATAACGAAGAGAGTGAAAAATATATCGTGGAAGCTCTTCCCAAGGTGCAAAGTGATACCAAAATTCTTGGTACACCAAAACAAGTTCCAGATTATGTTGAATTCCTTGAAGAAAATTGTACACCAAGAAGAAGGATTCAAGAGAAGGAAGTGGCTGGAGAATATGTAGAATTCATCAAAGAGAATGTATTTAAGACAACAAAGCTCAAGGAAGTTGAGTTTTATGATACAGGACAAGTCATAACCATCATAGTAAATCTGGCCAAGTCCAATATTCCTGCAACTTTCCAAGAAGTGGTGTTTGTCCTTGAGTTCTTGTCGGATCACCCAGGTAAACCACCTCCTCCAATTTCAACTTCGTTTTCTACTAACATATTGATCATGATGATTCAGGCACCTACTCTAGAATTTAAACCATTGTCGGATCATTTCAAGTATCACCTTCCATTCAAAGATCAATGCTATACCGTGGCCCTTAATGGAGCCTAATTGGAGGCACCGTCCGGCTGGACGACGTTAAAGAAAGCGCTTCTTGGGAGGCAACCTATGCGTTCGAATAAAGACGACCTAGGCTCCAGCTCCACAACCAGATTTGCGTTTCTAAACCCTACTCTTTTATTGCGTTTACTTTACCATATTTGTCATGTTTGTTTGTTTTGTTGTTTGCTTGCTTTTGTGTGAGTCTATGCTTGAAACATTGAGGACAATGTTTGGTTTAAGTGTGGGGGGGTAAACAAAGTGTTTTCATTGAAAATTCGTGGGGTTTTATCACCCATAACTTCCAATGTTGTTCCTTGCTGTTTTTAAGTGTTTTAAGCTATTTTGGTGTGTTTTAGTGTGTTTTGACTAAAAAATCCGAAAATCCCATAAAAATTTGAAAAATTGTTTTAAAAAAAACCCAAAAAGAGTTGTTTTTGTGTGTTTGTACCTTCCAACACAATGATGAGGATTCGGTTTGTAATTGCATGACTGTTAAAGAGAGTTGTAAACATGGATGAAAGTGTGATTTACTCTTTGGTTATGCTTGATTGTGGTTATAACTTATGAATTCACATGCAATCATAAAAGAAAAATCAGTTTTTGTAACATGCTTGAAGGAAGGAACTCAACTAACGCTACAACCTTGTGAGACTTGAGCCTAAACGTTTATTTGGAGAGTTAATAATCTGTGCATTGTTGTTTTCTAAAAATCGTTGCTGAAGGATTATTTTGAGAATACATGTTCATTTAAGCAACATCATTAGCATGCAATTAACATCTTAAAGGCGGAATCATGCTTGCATGTACTTTAAAACAAAACATCAACCATGAATGTTCAAAGCCTAGTAGTTTGGTGAACCAATAACAACTCAAAACAAAGTGAGTTGAAATTTATACCTTTGTAGATTCCTCTTTGCATAAGCAAAGGCTAATCACCCAAAGAGAGGGCCTTCATTCCTTGCATCTTAGATCTATGGGTTTGGATGGATGAAGAGGTTTCTCCAAGTTCCCAAAATTGGGAACCTCTAAGTCTCTACACCAAGGTTAGATGAAGAAGAAATGAGTGACCTTGAGGAAGTAAAATTGCTAGATATTTTCCTCAAGGTGGCCGGCCATTTTAGAGAGAAAGGAGAGCTTGTGTTCTCTCCAATTTCCCCATAAACAACCCTAAATGAATTTTGGCTATAAAGTCATATTTATACCTTAATTCATTTGAGTGGCAAACTTGTAAATAAGTCCAAGTTCACTACCCCTTCAAAGTGGCCGGCCTTAGGATATTTATTGGAGTATTTGGGCCTTTGTAAATCATTATTCATTAAGTTGTCATACAACTTAAGTTAATGGACTTGACGTTCGAAGCCCATTAGGCCTTAAGGTCCAAAACTATCCCGAGGTCTTTAACGAACTTATTCGTTTGATTAATTAACATATTAATTAATCCTTGCCATAAATAGTTAAACTATTTAATTATTCTTACTCATCTCCGTTGAATCTTCAATCTCTACCTTACACGGTGTACGATCCATTAGGTTCCTTTTAGCGAGGCAGTGGGCGATTCAAACTCTTTCAAATCGATTGTGAATTTGAAACTTACTTTCAATTCTCCCTTTAGTGTTGACACACGTTTAGGGCTTCCACAAACCATGAGTGACACCTAGCAGCATATCATGGTTACCCAAGCTAATCAGAAGAGGTGGAGAACCTATTCAGTTTAGGATTACAAATGCAATACTGTCCTTCTCTATTACAATACTCTTGACCACATTGTTTGGTTTGATAGTTTATTCATGTCTACTATCCAATGTGAATCTTGCACTTATATGATTACCTTGAATGTGATCTGGAACGCATTCCCGTCATAATCTCTTCTTCACTCACGGCACAAGAGGAGGGCAAGTTGGTGAGAGTGCTTCGAGACTACAAAACTGCCATTGGGTGGACATTGGCCGATATCAAGGGAATTAGCCCTACTACGTGCATGCATCGCATACTCTTGGAGGAGGGGGCCAAACCATCTAGGGAAGCACAACGCCGGCTCAATCCACCCATGCTTGACGTTGTGAAGAAGGAAATCATCAAGTTACTTGATTGTGGAGTGATTTACCCCATTTCTGATAGCCGGTGGGTCTCTCCGGTTCAAGTTGTTCCAAAGAAGTCCGGAGTCACTGTGGTAAGAAATGATGAGAATGAGCTCGTGCCTACACGAATTCAAACCGGATGGCGTGTTTGTATTGACTATAGGAAGCTCAACGCCACAACAAGGAAGGATCACTTTCCTTTGCCCTTTATCGACCAAATGCTTGAAAGGTTAGCCGGTCATGCTTTTTATTGTTTTCTTGATGGATATTCTGGATATAACCAAATTGTGATAGCCCCGGATGATCAAGAGAAAACCACCTTCACATGTCCCTTTGGAACTTTCGCCTATCGTCGCATGCCATTCGGCCTATGCAACGCGCCTGCCACTTTCCAAAGGTGTATGGTAAGTATATTTTCCGATTATGTTGAGAAGATCATTGAAGTATTTATGGATGATTTTAGTGTGTTTGGGGATTCTTTTGATAAATGCTTGGATAATCTGACCTTGATCTTGAAACGATGTGTTGAAACTAATCTGGTTTTGAATTGGGAAAAATGTCATTTTATGGTAAAACAAGGTATAGTTTTAGGTCATATTGTTTCAGAAAAAGGAATTGAAGTAGATAAGTCCAAAATAGACCTTGTGCGTCACTTACCCTCTCCAACTTCGGTTAGAGAGGTCCGATCTTTTCTTGGCCATGCAGGATTCTATAGGCGTTTCATCAAGGATTTTTCCAAGATTTCCAACCCACTTTGCCGATTGCTTCAAAAAGATGTGCCTTTCAAGTTTGATGAGGAGTGTGAATTGGCATTCAAGCAACTCAAAGAAAAGCTCACTTCGGCCCCTATCATTGTTCCTCCCGATTGGAGCCTTCCGTTTGAGTTGATGTGTGATGCATCCGATTATGCCATTGGTGCTGTTTTAGGCCAACGGAGGAACAAACAGCCCCATGTTATTTATTATGCTTCTCGTACCCTAAATGATGCTCAATTAAATTACTCCACCACTGAGAAAGAACTTCTTGCCGTTGTTTTCACTTTAGATAAATTTCGTTCATACTTACTTGGTACTAAAGTGATTATATTTTCTGACCATGCAGCTTTAAGGTACCTTTTCACCAAGAAGGAAGCCAAACCAAGGCTAATTCGTTGGATGCTCCTACTTCAAGAGTTTGATGTCGAAATTAGAGACAAAAAGGGGAGTGAAAACGTGGTGGCTGACCACCTTAGCCGTTTGGTGCACATTGAGGACTCCTTACCCATTCAAGAAACATTCCCTGATGAGCAATTGATGTCCTTAGAGGTAAGTGACCCTTGGTTTGCTGATTTGGTGAATTATTTGGTCACAAAACAGGTTCCTAACACTCTAGATAAATTCAAACGTGATAAGCTTAGAAAAGATGCACGATTCTATGTGTGGGATGATCCATATTTGTGGAAATATTGCCCAGATCAGATTGTTAGACGATGTGTGCACAATTCTGAGTTTAATTCCATTCTAGCCTTTTGTCACTCTTATGCATGTGGGGGTCATTTTGGCACCCAAAGAACAGCCCTCAAAGTGTTAGAGTGTGGATTTTATTGGCCTACATTGTTTAAGGATGCTAGAATGTTTTGCTTAACTTGTGATAAATGTCAAAGAACAGGTACAATTGGTGCTAAGGACCAAATGCCACAAACTCCCATATTCAATGTCGAAATTTTTGATGTTTGGGGCATTGATTTCATGGGTCCTTTTCCTTCTTCGTTTGGTTTCACTTATATCTTGCTTGCCGTTGATTATGTTTCTAAATGGGTGGAAGCAAAATCCACCCGTACTAACGATTCTAAGGTGGTTGTAGATTTTGTGAGAACTAATATTTTTGCTAGGTTTGGAATGCCTCGAGTTCTAATCAGCGATGGTGGCTCCCATTTTTGCAATCGAACCATTGCGGCTTTGCTCAAGAAGTACAACATCACCCATAAGGTTTCAACACCTTATCATCCTCATACCAATGGGCAAGCCAAGGTGTCGAATAGGGAGATCAAACAGATTCTAGAGAAAACCGTGGGTAAAACAAGGAAGGATTGGAGTTTGCACTTAGACGATGCATTGTGGGCTTATCGAACGGCCTACAAGACCCCCCTTGGCATGTCCCCTTTTCGGCTCATTTATGGCAAGCCGTGTCACCTACCTGTGGAACTCGAGCACAAAGCACATTGGGCCGTGAAAACCTTCAATTTGGAGTTAGATGCGGCTGGAATGCATAGAAAACTCCAATTGAATGAACTTGAGGAGATAAGGAATGAAGCATATGAGAGTGCCCGTATTTACAAGGAGAAAATAAAAGCGTTTCATGACAAGATGATAAGGGGCAAAACCTTTTCCATTGGGCAGAAAGTGTTGCTTTTCAATTCCTGATTGCGTTTATTTCCTGGTAAGTTAAGATCTAAATGGATTGGACCCTTTGTTGTGACTAATGTTTTTTCTCATGGTGCAGTCCACGTCCAAAGCTTGAGAACCGGACATGAATTCAAGGTGAATGGGCATCGTTTGAAGCCCTATTACGATCTGTTCGAGGAGCAAGTGGTGGAAGACATCACTCTCCAACCCGTGAGCTCCACTGGGGATTGATTGAGTTCTTCGTCCGGTTGCAAGACATTAAAGAAAGCGCTTCGTGGGAGGCAACCCATGCATGCAACAAAGGAGGATCTAGGCAACACTCCAATTCCAGATTTGCGTTCCTAACTCTTTCTCTTTGTTGTTTCTATTCTACTATGTTTAGTTGTTTGATTTTGTTTGAGTTTATGTTTAAAACATTGAGGACAATGTTTGTTTCAAGTGTGGGGGGGGGGGGGGTAAACAATCTGTTTTGAATGAATTTCGTGGGTTTTATTCACCTATCACTCCAATGTTGTTTCTCACTGTTTTTAAGTGTTTTTAGTGTGTTTTAAAGCATTTTAGGGTGTTTTGTCATGAAAATCCGAAATACACATAAAAATTTGAAAAATTGTTTTGAAAAACCCAAAAAGAGTTGTTTTGAGTCGTTTTTGTGTGTTTGTGTCTTAGGATACCTTCCAACACAATGATGAGATTCGGTTTCTAATTGCATAACTATTAAAGAAAGTTACAACCATGGATTAAAGTTTGATATATTCTTGGCTTATGCTTAGTTGTAGTTGATGTTTATGAACTCACATTTGATTATAAAGTGGTTAAAATCAGTTTTTGTAACATGCTTGAAGGAAAGAACTCAACTAACGCTACATCCTTGTGAGACTTGAGCCATTACCGTCTTTTGGAGAGTTATAATCTGTGATTCTTTGTTTTCTAAAGTTGTTGCATGATCTCATTATTCCTTGCTTGGTTGCTACTTAGAATGCATGCGTATCATGATAGAACTAAATGCTAGAACTTATATCCGTTTCATTCAAAGCATGATATTGAATTGCATAACACACGATCAAGATGAAGTTGTGTAGTGAACCACCATAGCCAAATAGCCGTGCCACCCTTGTTCATTTGTTTTGTAGGATTTAACCTCATTGAGCCTTGTTTAGCCTTTATTCGTTGTTAACTCACATTATCCCTACCTAGCCTAGTTTAGGACCGTCCACACCCTTGTTCTTAAAAGATAGTGAGCATGACTTAATTGAATTCCTTTTGAGTACATTATGCAAGAAAATGAGTGTGGGGGAAGGAATGTTTGTTCTTAAGTTCATATGTATGTTTTGGGGTTCAAAAGAAAAGAAAAGTTGTGAAAAACGTTTGAAAAAAGAAAAACAGAAAAGAAAAGAAAGAAAGAAAAGAAAAAGAGCTTGAAAAGATGAAAGAATGAGTGAATAAGTATTGAATGTTGAAGAATGGGTCCAAAGCACCAAATCCGGCCCTAAATTGTCTAAATCTTCCCTTTTCGTTCAAAATTTGAGTTTTCATTCAAAAGTGAATTCTAAGTTGATTTCAATGCTTTGCTCACTATTTCTTTAAGAACCTTTGTTTTCCATATCCTTCCTTTGTTAACCAAACACCCTTGGCCCCGTTACCACCCTTAAACTTCTATCTTGGGTGTTATGTATTCAATATGTGGAGTTTGGGATTGGTATAAGCATATGGTGTCAATGGTTCTTGCATCTAAGTAGTAGCATTCCTTTCATGAGATCATATTCATATGTTTCACTTATAACTCCAGAAAAGTACTTTCTTTGTTAAAACATATGTGAGTCTTAGTTGTCATATTTACATCAATCTTCTCACATATACCTAGTGTAGGGTGTGTAGTTAGAAAATCTGAGTGAAAATTGAGTGTATATCTAGTAAGGATTTGAGGGAATTCTCTAAGGCATGTTACTACATTCAAAATGTTGTTTTCATTGATTAAATGTGAACTAATTGATAGGAGCATATTTATGCGCCTTAGTTTAGCTTGTTCTTGTGCATTTATAGTGTTTTTCCTTAGTAAAGTAGTGTTTTAAGTTAGTTTTATGTGTTTTCAGGTTTTAAGGGCAAAGTGTGCAAAAGGAAGCATTTTGGAGCCTTTTGGAGCAAATTAGAGCTTGGAATGAAGGTCATATGCTTGGAGCCATGAGGATGGACGAAATTGAAGACTTGAAGATGATGATTCCTACTTGAGCAAGGTTTCCTAGTTGAAGTAGGAAAGTCCCTAATGGAAGATGGAATCCTAGTTGAAATAGGATTCCTAGTTAAAATAGGTTTCCTAGTTGAATTGGGATTCCTAGAAGATTGAAGTTTTCCTACTCAAACAAGGTTTCCTACTTGAAGTAGGAAAGTTAAACCCCAAATGACCTCAAGTTGCAGCAACAAAGAAGTTTTCCAAGTCCAAGAAAAAAAAGAATTACAAGATGAAGAAGGATTAGTTTTCCTAATCCTAATGCATAAAGATTTCAGCTATAAAAGGGGTTTCTTTTCCTATTTGGAGCTTAAAACCTGATTTCTAGAAGCCTTATCCCTTCCTACAAAGGTGCCACACCTTATCCCTTGTTTTTCTAGGAATCAGCCACAAAACAACCTTTCTAGAAGGCCTTATCCCTTGTCCTACAAAAGTGACGCCCCAAACGTTTCTAGAACTTCTAGAAACCTGATTATTCCTTTCCCCCTTGGTTTCTAAAAGCCTTAGCCTTTTCCTTCAAGGATTGTGTGTTATTATCCTATACAAATTAGGCCTTTAAATCGTTTTCCTTTGCTACATAGGGGCTGCGAATTTCAGCCTATAAATACACCCCTTGGCCGCACCATTTATTCATTCATTCACTCCACAAATCAGAAATTCGCCAAACACCATTCTCCCTAGTTTTAAGTTCTTGCCGCACCATCCCCTTCCCCTAAACACTACTACATCCTTCCATACCCATCCATCCATACACCTAAACCCTTAGAACCTGTTCTAGACCCTTTGCCGCACAAAGGAGGAGGAGAAGGAGGCTTGGAAGTTCATGCAATTCAAGTTTACATCGCTGGAATTTCTAGGTGTTTCTTTTCCTTTGATTTCAATGTTCAAATTTAATTCTCTTTGTTTTGTGCGTATGAGGAACTAAACTCCCCCTTGGCTAGGGGGGGATTCGAAACACATGTTTATGCTTGCGATATGATTTGATTACTTCTAATTGCGTTTCATAAGTTATGAATTCAATTTACTTATCTATGTGAATGACATTGGTTTGTGTGTGTTGGTTGAGAGTGCATGCTTAATTATCATGCATAAATTGAATGCTAGGATATAAGGAAGTTTCACCTAATCGTTATGGACTTATATTCACAAGTAGTAAACGTTGATGATCTCAATCGAGTTAAGTAAATTCTTGGCATAAGTTTCATGCAATCATAGTAATGAGTGCTTCGTCAATGCTTATGGTTTTCATAGAACTTAATGATTCTTGCTTGTATCTCTATTATGCAATCATGTAGGGGACTTGTGGGGAATGCTTTGGGTTGTCGTATGCAATCATCCAATTCAATAAATTTAGGAAAATCTGAAGGTTAATTTAAGCGGACCTAATTAACTTGGGCCGTTGAGAATTCATGGTTTATTGAAAAGCAATTGGAAATCGTTTCGTATGCAAGTATAACATGTGTGGAGATGAACCCCTTAGCTAGCCTTCCATCCATTGTTTTAAGCAAAAAAATCGTTTTCAAATCTGTTTTGTTTTACAAGTTTTGTTTTGTTTTCAAAATTCGTAAAAACCAAATCCCCCTTTGTTTTCAAGTGTCAAATTAGTTAGAAAGTGTTTTAGTTTATGTTTTTAAGTGTTTCAAGTCAAGTTATAACTATTTTCGTCCAAAATCTTCTTTAGTGTCCAAAACTGCCCAGAAAGTGGTTTTAAGGCAGTTTTGAGTGTTTTTGTGCTGTTTTGAGTCTTTTTGTTTGTTTTAGAGTTTTAAAGTATAGTTTTGCATTGTTTGAGTCTAGTTTAGTGTTTTAAACTTTGTTTTTACGTTTTTGAGTCAATTCCAAGTGATTTTGCAATCCCTCCTAATCCCCGGTCTAGAACGATCCCTACTTACATTCTTCACTACAATTGATAAAAAGAGGGTTTAATTTGTGTGCGTATAATTCTCACATCAAATTTTGGCGCCGTTGCCGGGGATTAGCAACTTTGCTAATCCCTTGGATTGTTTTATTTTCGTTTATTTTATTTTATTCCAGATTCTTCATCTTGTTTGTTTCTTGTTTTAGGTACTAGTTTATGACTCGGAGTTCTCATCCGATTCTTGAACATATCTTGGACTTTGACAACGATTTCGAGCGAGAGTTGAGACGAAAGAGGAAGAACCCAGAACCTAGCGAATCAAGTGAAAGTTCCGAGTCCATTTCTGAATTTGAAGAAGAGGAACGCACGGCAAGAGTGGGTGAAGTGGACATGGCAGCGGACGATCGAACAATCAAGGAGCTTTCCGCTTCGGGATTGGACAATGTCGCACCCCTATGCATCCAATATCCTAGGGCGGCTCCGGACAAGACTGCCGAGTTCGAATTAAAGTCAAGCTTGTTACATCACATTCCGAAGTACCATGGGCTCTCCATGGAGGATCCGAACAAGCATTTGAAGGAGTTTGAAGTAGTGTGTTCGAGCATGACCCCGGTGAATGTTGATGGGAGCATATTGAAGATGAAGGCCTTTCCCTTTTCTCTCCTAGAAAAGGCGAAAGATTGGTTGTATCAATTGGCTCCCGGAACTGTCACATCTTGGGAGAGCATGAAACGGGCTTTCTTGGAGAAGTTTTTCCCAACTTCTCGAATCATCCTCCTACGAAAAAGGATAAGTGGCATTCAACAAGATGAAGGTGAATCTTTTCCTACTTATTATGAACGTTTTAAATCTCTTGTTGCTTCATGGCCACAACATCAAATGAAGGAGGAACTGCTCCTACAATACTTCTACGAGGGACTTCTACCAATTGAACGTCAAATGCTAGATGCCTCAGCGGGAGGAGCCTTGGTGGACAAGACCCCCACGGCTGCAAAGACCTTGATTGCTAATCGTGCGTTGAACGCTCAACAGTACGAAGGTGTTGGACAAAGGAGCACCCCACGGCAACACCAAGTCAATGAGGTAAGTGCCATAACCGAACTTCAAAATCAAATGGCTAACCTTACCACTTTGCTTTCTCAGGTGGTGGAAGGTCCAAAAATCCAAACCGTCGCATCTTGTGGTGTGTGCTCCATGCAAGGACATCCCACGGATAAGTGTCCACAATTGATCGAAAATGGAGGATGGGAAACACTCCATGCCGTGGGATATGAGAATCAATACCAAAATCGTGGTGACCCCTTTTCCAATACTTACAATCCCGGTTGGCGTGATCATCCAAATTTCAAATGGCGAGAACCCCAACAAGGCCAACAACAAAGCGGATTTAGGCAACAACCCCCGGGTTTCTATCAAAAGCTGTTGGCACCAACAGAAGCCCAAGCACACCCTGCCCAAAACTATTCAGGTTCTTCAAGTGATAATGATAAGATTTTTCAATTACTAACGTCTATGGCGCAGGGTATGCAAACTAGGGACAAAAGAATGGATGAGTTGGAGAAGCAAGTAGGGCAGATTGCCGAGTTCATGGGGCAATTTCAAGAGCAAGGTAGGTTGCCAAGTTCAACCGTTGTTAATCCTAAAGGAGGCTTCGAAACCGCTAAGGCAATCATGTTGCGAAGTGGCAAACAAGTCGGAAGTAACCCCGACCCATCCAAATCAAGTAAAGACAAGGATGAAAAGCTGCTACAAGACGAAGCACAAGAACCAAAACTCACGGCAAATGATGTTCCACCCTTGCCGCACCCATCCAATGCTTCTCAACCGTCCCAAACCACCAAGGTAAGTCCAAATTCGAATTTATCTAGTTCCATTCCATTGAATGTGCCCTTTCCTAGCAGGTTCATGCAATCAAGGAAGGAGGAAGAGGACAGCGACATTCTAGAGACCTTTAAAAAAGTCCAAGTCAATATCCCGCTCATTGCTGCAATAAAGCAAATTCCAAAATATGCGAAATTTCTGAAGAAGCTGTGTACATCAAGGAAGCGAATTCGGGAAAAAGAAGTGGTCCAGGTAAGTGAGAATGTTTCACCCGTTTTACAAAGGAAATTACCCCCTAAATGCAAAGATCCGGGTAGCTTTACTATTCCTTGTGTTATTGGCAATACAAGATTTGAACATGCCATGTTAGACTTAGGTGCATCCATCAATGTCATGCCATATTCTGTTTATGCATCTATGAATCTAGGAAATCTTAAAAATGATGGCGTTATCATTCAATTAGCCGATCGTTCTAATGCCTATCCAAAAGGAGTTGTGGAAGATGTTTTGGTGCAGGTGGATCATCTAGTATTCCCGGCTGATTTCTACGTACTTGAGATGGAGGACTCGGACCACTCTCCACCAATGCCACTCTTACTTGGACGACCATTCATGAAGACAGCCCAAACCAAGATTGATGTGGCTAAGGGAGCATTAACAATGGAGTTTGGTGGTGATATGGTTAAATTCAAAGTTCCTGAATCTGTTAAGAATCCTAAGGATGTTCGTTCTTGTTTTGCCATAGATGCGATTAAAGATTCGGGGCAGGAACATTCATCCACACCAATCAAGAAGGATGTACCCAAAATCACCATCGAATAAGGGATTGGAGTGGAGCATAGGAAGCACGCCAATACTCCCCAAATATCAAATCTGGCCGAGAGCACTACCCTCACCGCTCCTTTTGAGTCTTCATCGAAATACATTGGCAAGCCTCCTCCGCTAATTCCAATTCCTATTTCGACTAATCGGTTATTACCTTTTGTGGTCCAGGTACCATTTCGACTAATCGCTAATTCCAATTCCTATTTCAAGCATAGTGGGAGTGCTTACTTTGACGTTGGGAAGCTAAATGACACAATCTGGGAGCATCACTATCCACTGCCATACATAGACCCAATGCACGAGATATTTGTGGAGCACACCGTCGAGGACACCCCCTTAGAGGCCGTGGGGTCCAATATGGAGTAATTGGGGACTTCGTCCGGCTGTACGACGTTAAAGCAAGCACTACTTGGGAGGCAACCTGATAGGAGCATATTTATGCTACTTAGTTAGCTTGTTTTCTTGCACTTACATAGTTAGTTATCGTTTATTATAGTGATTTAAGCTATTTTCGTGTATTTGTAGGTTCAAATGGCAAGTGAAGCAAGAAAGTGCGTTTTGGTGCATTTTAGAGCTAAATTGAGCTTAAATGGAGTACATGCATATCACCATGGATGGACGATTTTGGAGCTAAATTGAGCTAAGGAGTGAATGAAGATGTGAAGAACGGAATTCAAAGCGAAGGACGAATGAAGAGTCAAAAGTGGACACCGAAGTTTCTAAGTTTGGAAGTTTCTAATTCCGAAGGTTTCCATTCTTGAAGAGTTTCTATTCCTGAAATGGAGATGTCCTAATCTTTTCTAGAAGGCCATCCTTGGGCCTTATCATCTCAGCCACATCTAAGCCCTCCTAGCCACATTGCCGCACCTTAAACCCTAGCCCATCACATTGGGCCGAACCTAATCATTCTAGAAGCCTAATCTCCCTAAACCCTAGCTGCCGCACCTATTGCCTTATTTTCCCTTGGATTTCAGATTTAATTAGCCCTATTCCTTGTGGATTTGGATTTATTAGGCCTTAAACCCTTTTTCCTTATTGGGTTTACAATTTCTGCTAGACTTAGGGGGCCTAATCCATCAATTAAATGATCTCCAAACCCTAATCTGATTTAACCCTAGGGTTTTCCATGCCTATATATATCTCCCTTAAGGAGCCGCACCTTTAATCTTTTATCTCAGAAAATCCCTAGAAACAGCCGCCCATTCCCCCTTCATCCAACCTTTGCCGCAAGCTTCCATATACACCACCTTCTCCACCGTGCCTACCACCACTCCACCAACCATCACCGCACCTTGCAGCCACTATACCACCATGTGCGCCACCTTGGGAGACTAGAAGGAGAGTGCACCGTGCAGTCCAAGGGGGAGAAGAAGGCACATGCACCAATCTGCCACCATTGGAGTGTTTGGAGTTCTTTCTCTCTTTGTTTCTGTTTTCATGTTTAATTTAATTCGTTGTTCAATTATGTTAAACTTGTGGAACTAATTTCTTTTTAGTTAGAGGCGAATTTGAAGCCATGGACATATGTTGGTTATGATTTGATTTACTCCAGTTATGAATTTATGAACTTTGGATGTGGTTTACTTTTCTGTTTTGATGAAGAACTTGTTTATGTATGTGGGTTGAGGGTCGACACTTAATTTGCATGCTTAAACTTGATGCTAGGATATAAGGGAATTTCACCTAATCGTTATTAACTTATATTCATGAGTAGTAAAGATCGCTAGTCACGATTATGTTTAGTAAACCCTAGGTTGGATTAACATGCGTATTCCATAGTTATGAATGCCTAGTCGTTGTTTATGATTTCCATTGAGCGTAATGATTCTTGTTGAATGTCTCTATCATGCGTATTCCATAGTTAGGGACTTTGATGAGGAATAATTTGGTTGCGATGCGTATTCCATTCAATTCAATGAATTTAGGGAAATCTGAGAATTAATTAGTTCAATACAATTAATTTGGGGCATCGTCATTCATAAGTTCATTGAAATCATAACTGGGAATCAAGTTGTATGCATATGTTCATGTGTGGATAAGGAACCCTCTAACTAGTTTGTCTCATCATTCAATTCATTAGAAATCTGTTTTAGAATCTGTTTTATTTCTAAGTTTCTGTTTTAATCCTAAATTCGTCAAAACCAATCCCCCATTTATTTTAAAGTGATAGATTAGTAGAAATACATTTAGTTTGTGTTTTTAAGAGTTTTGAGTCAAGTTAGAACTTAATTTCGTCCAAATTTGTGTTTGTGCTCAAAACTGCCCAGAAAGTGATTTTGAGGCAGTTTTGAGTGTTTCTGGGCTGTTTTGAGTCTTTTGCTTTGTTTAAGTGTTTTAAACTCTAGTTTTGCATTCTTTGAGTCTAGTTTAGTGTTTTAAACTTTGTTTTTATGTTTTTGAGTCAGTTTCACATTGATTAGCATCCCTAGTTAATCCCCGGTCTAGAACGATCCCTATTTGCTCATATACTACAATTGTCATCCATAGGGTTTAATTTGAGTGTCAATCTAATTTTCACATCAAATTTTGGCGCCGTTGCCGGGGATTAGCAAAATTGCTAATCCCTTGTGTTTTTGCCGTGTGGTTTTAGTTAATTTATCTAGCTTTCTTAATTTGTTTTGTTTTCTTGGTTTAGGTACTAGTGCATGACGCAGAGTTCTCAAACTGGGCATGCACGTATCTTTGACTTTAACGACGATTTTGAACGTGATTTGAGAAGAAAGAGGAGGCATCCCGAACCTAGTGAACCTAGTTCAAGTTCAGAGGCCGAATCTGAGTTTGAAGACGTGGAAGAAGAAGTTATGGTAGCGGACAATCTGACCATTAAAGAGCTCTCGGCCTCGGGGTTGGCTAATGCCGCACCATTATGCATTCAATACCCCCCGGCTGCCCTAGGCAAGACCGCTGAGCTCGAGTTGAAGTCCAGCTTGTTGCACCACATTCCGAAATATCATGGGCTGTCCATGGAAGATCCCAACAAGCATCTCAAGGAGTTCGAGGTGGTTTGTTCGAGCATGACACCCGTCAATGTCGATGGGAACATTCTGATGATGAAGTCATTTCCATTCTCACTTTTGGAAAAGGCTAAGGATTGGCTTTTTGAGTTAGCACCCGGAACGGTTACATCTTGGGATAGTATGAAGAGAGCTTTCTTGGAGAAGTTTTTCCCAACTTCAAGAGTCATTCTCTTGAGGAAACGGATTAGTGGCATCCAACAAAATCAAGGTGAATCGTTTCCTTCTTATTATGAACGTTTTAAATCACTTGATGCTTCTTGTCCACAACATCAAATGAAGGAGGAGCTGCTCATTCAATACTTCTACGAAGGACTCCTTCCCATGGAACGCCAAATGCTTGATGCCTCGGCGGGAGGTGCGTTGGTGGATAAAACTCCGGGGGCTGCAAAAGTTCTAATTGCCAACCGAGCACATAATGCACAACAATACGAAGGTGTTGGACAAAGAGACCCCCCACGGCCACAAGTGAATGAGGTAAGTTCTACTTCCGACATTCAATCCCAATTAGCTAACCTCACTTCTATTGTTTCTCAGTTGGCCGAGGGGATGAAGATACGTGGTCCAAGTGTTTGTGGCGTGTGCTCAATTGATTGAGAATGGGGGGTGGGAATCTGCCAATGCCGTGGGTTTTGGGAGCCAAAATCAACCACGCCATGATCCATACTCAAACACCTACAATCCGGGGTGGAGGGACCATCCAAATTTCAAGTGGAGGGATCCTCAACAACCCCAACAACAAGGAGGATTTAGGCAGCAACCACCGGGCTTTTACACAAAGCCATTCGTTCCCAATCAAACCCAAGTGCAATCTGCCCCAACGAGCTCAGGTATGTCTTTGGATAATGATCAAGTTGTTAAGTTACTTACTACTTTGACGCAGGAGGTACAAACTCAACACAAGGAGAGACAAATCCAAGACAAACGGGTGGATAATTTGGAAAAGCAAATGGGTCAAATTGCGGAATTCATGGGGCAGATTAGAGAACAAGGCAAATTGCCTAGTTCAACTGTTATGAATCCGAAAGGCGGCTTTGAAACCGTCAATGCAATCATGTTGAGAAATGGTACACAGGTTGGAGCCGAACCAAAATCATCCAAATCAAGTCACGATGAGGATGAAAAGTTGCTGCAAGAAGAGGAGCAAAGAGCAAAACTCACGGCCAAGGATGATCAATCCTTGCCGCCACCATCTAACACCTCCAAGCCATCCCAACCCACCAAGGTATGTCCAAATTCGAATCTTTCAAGTTCTATTCCATTGAATGTGCCCTTTCCTGACAGGTTTAGGAAATTAAAGCAAGAAGAAGCCGAGAAGGACATTTTAGAGACATTTCGGAAAGTTCAAGTCAATATCCCTCTCCTTGATGCAATTAAGCAAGTCCCCAGGTATGCTAAGTTTTTAAAAGAACTTTGTACATCAAGGAGAAGGATTTCGAATAAAGAAGTGGTTCATGTAAGTGAGAATGTTTCTGCCATATTACAAAGGAAATTACCCCCTAAATGCAAAGATCCGGGTAGTTTTACAGTTCCTTGCATGATTGGAAATACTAAGTTTGAACAATGCATGTTAGACTTAGGGGCTTCGATTAATGTTATGCCATATTCTGTTTATGCATCTATGAACTTAGGTGAGCTTAAAAACGATGGTGTGATTATTCAATTAGCCGATCGTTCTAATGCATATCCAAAGGGTGTTTTGGAAGATGTTTTGGTGCAGGTTGGTGATTTGATTTTTCCAGCGGATTTTTACGTGCTTGACATGGAGGATTCACCCTATTCTACCCCATTGCCGATCCTATTAGGGAGGCCCTTCATGAAGACAGCCCAAACTAAGATTGATGTGGCTAAGGGAGAGTTAACAATGGAGTTTGGTGGTGATTTGATTAAATTCAAAGTTCCTGAATATGCTAAAAATTCTAATGATGTTCGTTCGTGTTTTGCCATAGATGTGCTTAAAAATTTAGGGCAGGAACATTCATCCGTACCAATCAAGAAGGATGTACCTAGAAGCCTCGTCGAAGAGGGGATTGGAGTGGAGCATAAGAAATTGGCCGAAAAAACCACCTTTGCTGCCCATTTTGAATCTTCATTAAAAGGCATTGGTAAGCCTCCTCCTCTAATTCCAATTCCTATTTCAACTAATAGGTTATTGCCTTCTGTGGTGCAGGTACCAAATGGAGTCCATGATGGTGGGATTGCATACTTTGACTTTGGGAAACCCAATGCCATAATCTGGGAGCATCACTATCCATTGCCATACATAGACCCAATGCACGAGACTTTTGAGGAGCATGTAGTGGAGGAAGTACCCCTCCATGCCGTGGGGCCTAGTCAAGCTTAAACGGAGGTACCGTCCGGCTGGAAGACGTTAAAGCAAGCGCTTCTTGGGAGGCAACCCATGTGTTGAAACAAGAGACCGAAGGAACTTTCACTCAAAACCCAGATTTGCGTCCCTAACCCTTCTCTTTCTTGCTTATCATCTGCCATTTGCGTTATGTTTGCTAGTTGTGTTATTTGATTGTCTTTGTGTTAATCTATGTTTGAAACATTGAGGACAATGTTTGGTTTAAGTGTGGGGGGGGGGTAAACAAGCTGTTTTTGCATGAAATTCGTAGGATTTTATTACCTATCACTTCTAAGGTTGTTTCTCACTGTTTTAAGTGTTTTTAGAGTGTTTTGATGTGTTTTAGTGTCATATAACAGAAAACCCAAGAAAAATTCGAAAAAAAAGTTTGAAAAATACTAAAAAAAGAGTCATTTTTGAGTCGTTTTTGTGTCTTAGGGTACCTTCCAACACAATGATGAGGATTTGGTTCTTAATTGCATAACTGTGAAAGAAAGTTACAAACATGGATGAAAGTTTGATATGCTCTTTGGTTTATATTTAGTTGTAATTATAGTTCATGAATTCACATGTAATCAAAAGAAAAATTAGTTTTTGTAACATGCTTGAAGGAAGAAACTCAAACTAACGCTACAACCCTGAGAGACTTGAGCTTTTAACGTTCTTTGGAGAGTTAATAATCTGTGCATTTGTTGTCTTCCAAAGTCGTTGCATGATCTCATTATTCTTTGCTTGGTTACTACTTAGAAGGCGTTTCATCATTTAGTTCCAAATACTAGAACTCATGCCCGTTTCATTCAAAGCATAAAATTGATTAGCATATCGCATAGCAAGAAGAAGTTCTTTAGTGAACCAAGAGCCAAATAGCCATACCCCATGTTCATTTATTTTGTAGGTTTAAACCCCGTTGAGCCTTGTTTAGCCTATGTTCTTTGTTAGCCCACGTTATCCTTACCTAGCCTAGAATAGGACCATCCATGCCCTTGTTCTTGAAGCATAGTGAACATGACTTAGAATGAATTCCTTTTGATTGTACTCTTGCAGAAAAACAAGTGTGGGGGAAGGAACTTATGTGTGTGATTTTGTGCCAAAAACATGAATTGGGCACAAGAAAAGAAAAAGAAAAGAAAAATGTGAAAAGAATGAAAAAGAGTTCAAAATAAGTGAGAAAGAACTCACAAGTGTTGGTTGTTGAAGAAAGGGTCCAAAAAGATGAATTAGACCCTAAGTATTGTGTATTTCACCCCCTTGTTTGTCTAAGTGATTTTCTGCACTCAAAAGCGAATTCTAAGTGTCAATTTCATTATTTCGTTTACTATCGCTTTAAGAACCTTTGTTTATCCGTCTTAACCTTTCTTTGTTAGCCAATACCCCTTAGCCTCGTTACAACCCTTAACTTCTATCTTGAGTGTTATGTATTTCAATATGTGGAGTTTGGGATTGGTATGAGCATATGGTGTTCCTGGTTCTCGCATCTAAGTAGTAGCATTCCGTTCATGAGATTATATCTAAACATGCTTAATAATTGCAGAAAAGTGCTTCCTTTGTTATAACATATGTGAGTGTTCGTTGTCATGATTACATCAATCTTCTCACATATACTTAGTGTACGGAGTGTAGTTAGAAAATCTGTGTGAAAATAAGAGTGTATCCGGTAAGGAATTGAGTGGATTCTCTAAGGCATGTTACTACGTCCATAATGTTGTTTTAAACGATTAAATGTGAGCTAGTGAATGGTAATTATGATTAAGTATATGCTCAAGAGTACGGATGACTAAAATCTGTGGGAATAATGATCTTTGACATGTTATGTACCATTGGAAATCCCTGAGGCGAACGTTGGAAGGTTAGGTTATGTTTTGTTTCTTTGTTTTGCTCGAGGACTAGCAAAAGCTAAGTGTGGGGGAATTTGATAGGAGCATATTTATGCTACTTAGTTAGCTTGTTTTCTTGCACTTACATAGTTAGTTATCGTTTATTATAGTGATTTAAGCTATTTTCGTGTATTTGTAGGTTCAAATGGCAAGTGAAGCAAGAAAGTGCATTTTGGTGCATTTTAGAGCTAAATTGAGCTTAAATGGAGTACATGCATATGGAGCACCATGGATGGACGATTTTGGAGCTAAATTGAGCTAAGGAGTGAATGAAGATGTGAAGAATGGAATTCAAAGCGAAGGACGAATGAAGAGTCAAAAGTGGAAACCGAAGTTTCTAAGTTTGGAAGTTTCTAATTCCGAAGGTTTCCATTCTTGAAGAGTTTCTATTCTTGAAATGGAGATGTCCTAATCTTTTCTAGAAGGCCATCCTTGGGCCTTATCATCTCAGCCACATCTAAGCCCTCCTAGCCACATTGCCGCACCTTAAACCCTAGCCCATCACATTGGGCCGAACCTAATCATTCTAGAAGCCTAATCTCCCTAAACCCTAGCTGCCGAACCTATTGCCCTATTTTCCCTTGGATTTCAGATTTAATTAGCCCTATTCCTTGTGGATTTGGGTTAATTAGGCCTTAAACCCTTTTTCCTTATTGGGTTTACAATTTCTGCTAGACTTAGGGGGCCTAATCCATCAATTAAATGATCTCCAAACCCTAATCTGATTTAACCCTAGGGTTTGCCATGCCTATATATATCTCCCTTAAGGAGCCGCAGCTTTACTCTTTTATCTCAGAAAATCCCTAGAAACAGCCGCCCATTCCCCCTTCATCCAACCTTTGCCGCAAGCTTTTCACCACCCTCCCTAAATCTGCCGCAAGCTTCCATAAACACCACCTTCTCCACCGTGCCTACCACCACTCCACCAACCATCACCGCACCTTGCAGCCACTATACCACCATGTGCGCCACCTTGGGAGACTAGAAGGAGAGTGCACCGTGCAGTCCAAGGGGGAGAAGAAGGCACATAGATGCGATTAAAGATTCGGGGCAGGAACATTCATCCACACCAATCAAGAAGGATGTACCCAAAATCACCATCGAATAAGGGATTGGAGTGGAGCATAGGAAGCACGCCAATACTCCCCAAATATCAAATCTGGCCGAGAGCACTACCCTCACCGCTCCTTTTGAGTCTTCATCGAAATACATTGGCAAGCCTCCTCCGCTAATTCCAATTCCTATTTCGACTAATCGGTTATTACCTTTTGTGGTCCAGGTACCATTTCGACTAATCGCTAATTCCAATTCCTATTTCAAGCATAGTGGGAGTGCTTACTTTGACGTTGGGAAGCTAAATGACACAATCTGGGAGCATCACTATGAATGACAATGCCCCAAATTAATTGTATCGAACTAATTAATTCTCAGATTTCCCTAAATTCATTGAATTGAATGGAATACGCATCGCAACCAAATTATTCCTCATCAAAGTCCCTAACTATGGAATACGCATGATAGAGACATTCAACAAGAATCATTAAGTTCAATGGAAATCATAAACATTGACTAGGCATTCATAACTATGGAATACGCATGTTAATCCAACCTAGGGTTTACTAAACACAATCGTGACTAGCGATCTTTACTACTCATGAATATAAGTTAATAACGATTAGGTGAAATTCCCTTATATCCTAGCATCAAGTTTAAGCATGCAAATTAAGCGTGCACTCTCAATCAACATACATAAACAAGTTCTTAATCAAAACAGAGAAGTAAACCACATCCAAAGTTCATGAATTCATAACTGGAGTAAATCAAATCATAACCAACATATGTCCATGGCTTCGAATTCGCCTCTAACTAAAAAGAAATTAGTTCCACATGTTTAACATAATTGAGAAACAAATTAAATTAAACATAGAAACGAAACAAAGGAAGAAAGAACTCGGAAACTCCCCAATGGAGGCAGATTGCTTGCGCAAAGCTTTCTCCCTCCTTTTTGGCATGCACGGTGCTCTCCTCTTCTCCTCCAAAGATGGCGCACAAGGTGGGTATGGTGGCTGTGAGGTGCGGCAAAGGTGGATGAATGGTGGTATGGATGGTGGGTTGCGGCAAGGATGGAAAATATGGAGAATGGTGGTTGTAGGTTGCGGAAAAGGAGTGTGAAGGAATTCTGGCGAATTTCTGAATGGGGGGGGGGGGTGATTATTGGTGCGGCACACTTAAGAAGGATATATATAGGCATGGTAAACCCTAGGTTAAATCAGATTAGGCATGGGCTTTAGCAGAAATTAAGGCCTAGGGTAGGAAAATGCCTTGCAAGGCAAGGCAAAAGGAGATTCTAGAAGGAATAGGTGCGGCACAAGTGATGGGCTAGGGTTTAGGGTGCGGCAATGTGGGCTAGGAGGGCTTAGATGTGGCTGAGATGATAAGGCCCAAGGATGGCCTTCTAGAAAAGATTAGGACATCTCCATTTCAAGAATAGAAACTCTTCAAGAATGGAAACCTTTGGAATTAGAAACTTCCAAACTTAGAAACTTCGGTTTCCACTTTTGACTCTTCATTCGTCCTTCGCCTTGAATTCCATTCTTCACATCTTCATTCACTCCTTAGCTCATTTGCACTTCAAATTCGTCCATCCATGGTGCTTCATATGCATGTACTCCATTTAAGCTCCATTTAGCTCTAAAACGCACCAAAACGCACTTTCTTGCTTCACTTGCCATTTGAACCTACAAATACACGAAAATAGCTTAAATCACTATAATAACCAATAACTAACTACGTAAGAGCAAGAAAACAAGCTAACTAAGTAGCATAAATATGCTCCTATCAAATTCCCCCACACTTAGCTTTTGCTAGTCCTCGAGCAAAACAAAGAAACAAAACATAACCTAAACCTTCCAACGTTCGTCTCAGGGATTTCCAATGATACATAACATGCCAAAGATCATTATTCCCACAGATTTTCGTCATCCCTACTCTTGAGCATATACTTAACCATAATTACCATTCACTAGCTCCCATTTAATCGTTTAAAACAATATTTTGAATGTAGTAACATGCCTTAGAGAATCCACTCAATTCCTTACCGGATACACTCTTATTTTTCACACAGATTTTCTAACTACACTCCCTACACTAGGTATATGTGAGAAGATTGATGTAAACATAAAAAACGAACACTCACATATGTCTATAACGAAGGAAGCACTTTTCTGCACTTATTCAGCATGTTTAGATATGATCTCATGAACGGAATGCTACTACTTAGATGCGAGAACCAGGGACACCATATGCTCATACCAATCCCAAACTCCACATATTGAAACACATAACACTCAAGATAGAAGTTAAGGGTTGTAATGGGGCTAAGGGGTATTGGCTAACAACGAAAGGTTAAGGATAAACAACAGTTCTTAAAGCGATAGTAAACAAAATAATGAAATTGACACTTAGAATTCGCTTTTGAGTGCAGAAAATCACTTAGACACACAAGGGGGTGAAATACACAATGCTTAGGGTCTAATTCAAATTTTTGGACCCTTTCTTCAACAACCAACACTTGTGAGTTATTTCTCACTTATTTTGAACTCTTTTTCATTTTTTTTTTTTTTTTCTTTTCTCTTGCCCAAATCATGTTTTTGGCACATAATCACACATAAATCTTTCCCCCACACTTGTTTTTCTGCAAGAGTACAATCAAAAGGAATTCATTCTAAGTCATGTTCACTATGCTTCAAGAACAAGGGTATGGATGGTCCTATTCTAGGCTAGGTAAGGATAACGTGGGTTAACAAAGAACAAAGGCTAAACAAGGCTCAACGGGGTTTAAACCTACAAAACAAATGAATATTGGGTACGGCTATTTGGCTCTTGGTTAACTAAAGAACTTCTTCTTGCTATGTGTTATGCTAATCAATTTTATGCTTTGAATGAAACGGGCATGAGTTCTAGTATTTGGAACTAAATGATGAAACGCCTTCTAAGTAGTAGCCAAGCAAAGAATAATGAGATCATGCAACGACTTTAGAAGACAACAAATGCTCAGATTATTAACTCTCCCAAGAACGTTAAAGGCTCAAGTCTCGCAGGGTTGTAGCGTTCGTTTGAGTTTCTTCCTTCAAGCATGTTACAAAAACTATTTTTTTTCTTTTGATTACATGTGAATTCATGAACTATACTTACAACTAAGCATAAACCAAAGAGCATATCAAACTTTCATCCATGTTTGTAACTTTCTTTCACAGTTATGCAATTAAAAACCAAATCCTCATCATTGTGTTGGAAGGTACCCTAAGACACAAACAAACACACAAAAACAACTCTTTTTGGGTTTTTAAAACAATTTTTCAAATTTTCGGATTTCTGAGTAAAAACACACTAAAACAGCTTAAAAACACTTAAAAACAGCAAGGAACAACATTTAGAAGTTATGAGTGATAACCCTACGAATTTGCATCAAAACACTTTGGTTACCCCCCCACACTTAAATCAAACATTGTCCTCAATGTTTCAAGCATAGACTCACACAAATAACAAACAAACAAACAACACGACATCTAAACAACCTAACATGGCAGAAACAAAATAGTAACAAAGAGAAGGGTTTAGGAACGCAAATCTGGAATTGGAGTGCTTTCTCGGTCTTCCTTTGTTGAATGCATGGGTTGCCTCCCAAGTAGCGCTTGTTTTAACGTCGTACAGCCGGACGAAACCTCCGTTTAAACTCCCCCAGGGTCCACGGCATGGAAGGGTATTTCCTCCATGACATGCTCCTCGAAATACTCATGGATTGGGTCTATGTATGGCAGTGGATAATGATGCTCCCAGATCGTGGCATTGAGCTTCCCAAAGTCAATGTGAGCACTCCCACTATCACGGATTCGATTTGGTACCTGCACCACAAAAGGTAATAACCGATTAGTCGAAATAGGAATTGGAATTAGCGGAGGAGGCTTACCAATGCATTTCGATGAAGACTCAAAAGGAGCGGTGAGGGTAGTGCTCTCGGCTAGATTTGATATTTGGGGAGTATTGGCGTGCGTCCTATGCTCCACTCCAATCCCCTCTTCGATGGTGATTTTGGGTACATCATTCTTGATTGGTGTGGATGAATGTTCCTGCCCCGAATCTTTAATCGCATCTATGGCAAAACAAGAACGAACATCCTTAGGATTCTTAACAGATTCAGGAACTTTGAATTTAACCATATCACCACCAAACTCCATTGTTAACGCTCCCTTAGCCACATCAATCTTGGTTTGGGCTGTTTTCATGAATGGTCGTCCAAGTAAGAGTGGCATTGGTGGAGAGTGGTCCGAGTCCTCCATCTCAAGTACTTAGAAATCAGCCGGGAATATTAGATGATCCACCTGCACCAAAACATCTTCCACAACTCCTTTTGGATAGGCATTAGAATGATCGGCTAATTGAATGATAACGCCATCATTTTTAAGATCTCCTAGATTCATTGATGCAAAAACAGAATATGGCATGACATTGATGGATGCACCTAAGTCTAACATGGCATGTTCAAATCTTGTATTGCCAATAACACAAGGAATCGTAAAGCTACCTGGATCTTTGCATTTAGGGGGTAATTTCCTTTGTAAAACAGCTGAAACATTCTCACTTACCTGGACCACTTCTTTTTCCCGAATTCGCTTCCTTGATGTACAAAGCTTCTTCAGAAATTTCGCATACTTTGGAATTTGCTTTATTGCAGCAATGAGCGGGATATTGACTTGGACTTTCTTAAAGGTCTCTAGAATGTCACTGTCCTCTTCCTCCTTCCTTGATTGCATGAACCTGCTAGGAAAGGGCACATTCAATGGAATGGAACTAGATAAATTCGAATTTGAACTTACCTTGGTTGTTTGGGACGGTTGAGAAGCGTTGGATGGGTGCGGCAAGGGTGGAACATCATTGGCCGTGAGTTTTGGTTCTTGTTCTTCGTCTTGTAGCAGCTTTTCATCCTTGTCTTGGCTTGATTTGGATGGGTCGGGGTTACTTCCGACTTGTTTACCACTTCGCAACATGATTGCCTTAGCGGTTTCGAAGCCTCCTTTAGGATTAACAACGGTTGAACTTGGCAACCTACCTTGCTCTCGAAATTGCCCCATGAACTCGGCAATCTGCCCTACTTGCTTCTCCAACTCATCCATTCTTTTGTCCCTAGTTTGCATACCCTGCGCCATAGACGTTAGTAATTGAAAAATCTTATCATTATCACTTGAAAAACCTGAATGGTTTTGGGCAGGTTGTGCTTGGGCTTGTGTTGGTGCCAACGGCTTTTGATAGAAACCCGGGGGTTGTTGCCTAAATCCGCTTTGTTGATGGCCTTGTTGGGGGTCTCTCCATTTGAAATTTGGATGATCACGCCAACCGGGATTGTAAGTATTGGAAAAGGGGTCACCACGGTTTTGGTATTGATTCCCAAATCCCACGGCATTAAGTGTTTCCCATCCTCCATTCTCGATCAATTGTGGACACTTATCCGTGGGATGTCCTTGCATGGAGCACACACCACAAGATGCGACGGTTTGGACTTTTGGACCTTCCACCACCTGAGAAAGCAAAGTAGTAAGGTTAGCCATTTGATTTTGAAGTTCGGTTATCGCACTTACCTCATTCACTTGGTGTTGCCGTGGGATGCTCCTTTGTCCAACGCCTTCGTATTGTTGAGCGTTCAACGCTCGATTAGCAATCAAGGTCTTTGCAGCCGTGGGGGTCTTGTCCACCAAGGCTCCTCCTGCTGAGGCATCCAGCATTTGACGTTCGATTGGTAGAAGTCCCTCGTAGAAGTATTGTAGGAGAAGTTCCTCCTTCATCTGATGCTGTGGACATGAAGCAACAAGAGATTTAAAACGTTCATAATAAGTAGGGAAAGATTCACCTTCATCTTGTTGAATTCCACTTATCCTTTTTCGTAGGAGGATGACTCGAGAAGTTGGGAAAAAGTTCTCCAAGAAAGCCCGTTTCATACTCTCCCAAGATGTGACAGTTCCGGGAGCCAATTCATACAACCAATCTTTTGCCTTTTCTAGGAGAGAAAAGGGAAAGGCCTTCATCTTCAAGATGCTCTCATCAACGTTCACCGGGGTCATGCTCGAGCAAACGACTTCAAACACCTTCAAGTGCTTGTTCGGATCCTCCATGGATAGCCCATGGTATTTCGGAATGTGATGTAACAAGCTTGACTTCAATTCGAACTCGGCAGTGTTGTCCGGAGCCGCCCTAGGATATTGAATGCATAGAGGTGCGGCATTGTCCAATCCCGAAGCGGAAAGCTCCTTGATTGTTCGATTGTCCCCTGCCATGTCTTCCACTTCCTCTTCAAATTCAGAAACGGACTCGGAACTTGCACTTGATTCACTAGGTTCCGGGTTCTTCCTCTTTCGTCTCAACTCGCGCTCAAAATCGTCGTTAAAGTCCAGAATATGTTCGTGAATCGGATTAGAACTCCGAGTCATAAACTAGTACCTAAACAAGAAACAAAAACAACTCAGAATCTGCCCTTATTTAAACAAAACGAAAATACAATCCAAGGGATTAGCAAAGTTGCTAATCCCCGGCAACGGCGCCAAAATTTGATGTGAGAATTATACGCACACAAATAAAACCCTCTTTTTATCAATTGTAGTGAAGAATGTAAGTAGGGATCGTTCTAACCGGGGATTAACTAGGGATGCTAACCAATGTGAAACTGACTCAAAAACATAAAAACACAATGTAAAACACTAAACTAGACTCAAAGAATGCAAAACTAGAGTTTAAAAGACTTAAACAAAGCAAAAGACTCAAAACAGCCCAGAAACACTCAAAACTGCCTCAAAATCACTTTCTGGGCAGTTTTGAGCACAAACACAAATTTGGACGAAATTAAGTTCTAACTTGACTCAAAACTCTTAAAAACACAAACTAAATGTATTTCTAACTAATCTAACACTTTAAAATAAAGGGGGGATTGATTTTGACGAAATTGAAATTAAAACAGAAACTTGAAAACAAAACAGATTCTAAACAGATTTTTATGAATTGAATGGATGGAGAAACTAGTTAGAGGGTTCCTTATCCACACATGAACATATGCATATAACTTGATTCCCAGTTATGATTTCAACAAACTTATGAATGACAATGCCCCAAATTAATTGTATCGAACTAATTAATTCTCAGATTTCCCTAAATTCATTGAATTGAATGGAATACGCATCGCAACCAAATTATTCCTCATCAAAGTCCCTAACTATGGAATACGCATGATAGAGACATTCAACAAGAATCATTAAGTTCAATGGAAATCATAAACATTGACTAGGCATTCATAACTATGGAATACGCATGTTAATCCAACCTAGGGTTTACTAAACACAATCGTGACTAGCGATCTTTACTACTCATGAATATAAGTTAATAACGATTAGGTGAAATTCCCTTATATCCTAGCATCAAGTTTAAGCATGCAAATTAAGCGTGCACTCTCAATCAACATACATAAACAAGTTCTTAATCAAAACAGAGAAGTAAACCACATCCAAAGTTCATGAATTCATAACTGGAGTAAATCAAATCATAACCAACATATGTCCATGGCTTCGAATTCGCCTCTAACTAAAAAGAAATTAGTTCCACATGTTTAACATAATTGAGAAACAAATTAAATTAAACATAGAAACGAAACAAAGGAAGAAAGAACTCGGAAACTCCCCAATGGAGGCAGATTGCTTGCGCAAAGCTTTCTCCCTCCTTTTTGGCATGCACGGTGCTCTCCTCTTCTCCTCCAAAGATGGCGCACAAGGTGGGTATGGTGGCTGTGAGGTGCGGCAAAGGTGGATGAATGGTGGTATGGATGGTGGGTTGCGGCAAGGATGGAAAATATGGAGAATGGTGGTTGTAGGTTGCGGAAAAGGAGTGTGAAGGAATTCTGGCGAATTTCTGAATGGGGGGGGTGATTATTGGTGCGGCACACTTAAGAAGGATATATATAGGCATGGCAAACCCTAGGTTAAATCAGATTAGGCATGGGGTTTAGCAGAAATTAAGGCCTAGGGTAGGAAAATGCCTTGCAAGGCAAGGCAAAAGGAGATTCTAGAAGGAATAGGTGCGGCACAAGTGATGGGCTAGGGTTTAGGGTGCGGCAATGTGGGCTAGGAGGGCTTAGATGTGGCTGAGATGATAAGGCCCAAGGATGGCCTTCTAGAAAAGATTAGGACATCTCCATTTCAAGAATAGAAACTCTTCAAGAATGGAAACCTTTGGAATTAGAAACTTCCAAACTTAGAAACTTCGGTTTCCACTTTTGACTCTTCATTCGTCCTTCGCCTTGAATTCCATTCTTCACATCTTCATTCACTCCTTAGCTCATTTGCACTTCAAATTCGTCCATCCATGGTGCTTCATATGCATGTACTCCATTTAAGCTCCATTTAGCTCTAAAACGCACCAAAACGCACTTTCTTGCTTCACTTGCCATTTGAACCTACAAATACACGAAAATAGCTTAAATCACTATAATAACCAATAACTAACTACGTAAGAGCAAGAAAACAAGCTAACTAAGTAGCATAAATATGCTCCTATCAGTTTTCTGTTGGAGTTTTTCCTTCCTAATGCTAAAGACATGTTGAGTATAATAACACAAGTAAGGGTGTCGAATCCACAGGGACTAATTAGACCTATGTAACCACTTGTTTTGCAAGAACTTTACTAGAAACTAAAACTAATCAATTTAGGCAGATTTGATGTTGTAACTTGAAACACAAAGAAATGAAATGAATGCAAGTAAATGAAATAACAAGTAAGATAAGGAGGTAGAACCAATGGAGTTGAGACTCGGGACTTGTATCAATAGAGAAAAGGTTAGGGATTCGGTTTCACCATAGCTAATTGATTCCATGTTTGTTAATTCAAGTTATGCTCACCCATCTATCTATTTCTTGAGTTTGTTTCACTTTAGTTATGATCATCCATATGATGTGTGGTTTTGATCAAGTATTCCTAGTTATGGACCTAATTGTGATGTGCAACTTCGGTTCTTAATCAAGAATGTGTTAAGCATAAGAAACTTTCATAAAACCAAAGGAAACACTTGGCAGGATGTATGCCAAACATTCCCTTCATTCATTCCCATATCTGCCAAGGTTATGCATGATGTGTGCTATAAGATTGGCTAAACAACTTATGGTTAATTCAAATGGTGATCAAGCATTAAAATCAACACACTAAGTCACAATTAAAATCATAGAATGAAACAAGAAATAGAATGATAAACTGAGCATTTCCGAGTTAACTACATGGCAATCTTGCTAGGCTACATCGAATCCCTATAGAGAGATTAGTTACACTTCATGTTTACAAAGATTTGACATAGAAATATAACATGAGTGTACATAGAATTGAGAAAAAGAACCCCTTGAAGCAAAACTATGTTGAAGATCACTTGGGAATGGCCTTCGGTGCAAGCTCTCCAAGTGTGGCGTAGTCCTCCAAGAATGGTGTAGATGAATGTGGCACGGTGATGATGAAATGGTTTCTGTGAAATGGGAGAGAATGGGCAGAAATGGCGTGGTGTTTTGTGTTTTGGGAGTAAGGATGAATGTAGTAGTGTAGGGTTGTGGAATTGGAGAGTTTGTGCCGAATTGAAGATTCCTTTTTCCCCCTTCAGATTTCTTTACACTTAAAGAGAATGAATGGAATAGCTTTTCAGGTTTAGATCCAAGATTGGATCTCAACAAATGTAAAATATGGGATGCAAGTGTGTGTAATGATGGGGAATTCAATTTCTGAAATGGATAGTGCATGGCATGGGGAAAATGGGCAAGCATGTGGTCATTTTGAATGGAGAAGCATGTGAAAACTGTAATGACAGGCTGGCAAGGGATAGAAAAGGCACGGCATGGGTGAAATTGTTTGTGAAATTTCATGGCTGAAAGGTTTAACTAATGGGAAGGGTAGAAAATGTGAGTTAATGCATGGCAAGGTGGTGAAATCACCCAAATCCGAATCCAATGCATGTGCCATGCATAGGTTCTCCAATATGGCCGAATTGCACCATTCTTCCCTCCATATTACTTCCTGAAGTTCCAGCAACCAACATGCTTAGATACTTCATTTGGACTTCAAAAATCCATCTCCATGCTTGGAGTAATTCTCGGCTACCAAATGTGGTGTTTTTGCTTCATTATCCTTCCAATTGATCCTAACACACACATAGCTGCACACTAACACAAAATGATGTAAAATGCAACTAGTTTAAATCAAACACACCACAAAGACACAAAATATGGATGCTATAAATGCATATGAAATGTGAACTATCAAATACCCCCAAACCTGGTTTTTGCTAGTCCACGAGCAAACTTAGAATTAAAACACACAAAACACTAACATCTAACAAACATTTATCATCTAACTAAACGATTGCATTGAGCATATGCAACAAGCCTTTGAACCCCTAGGTGTCCCTAGTTGGAGGAGTTGTGTCTCCTGAGGGTTTACATTGATGACACCCTCAAACATCAACAAAATCTGCAAACAACTTGGTTAAACATGCTTTAAACAAACTTAATCAAAACCAATGAAAACTTTGTATTACACTCAAACTCAAAAGGCCTTGCCATTCCAAAGAATCATATCAAGTGTAATGTATAAAGATAGTGCACCATGTCTTACAACTTCAAGGTCACCATACCCAAATGCTTAAGAATGAATTCGCCTCAACTCTATTCCTCACGGTTCCACTCAAGTTCTCACTCAGATCCTAAGGTTTTGGTCTCTCTACTAACATATGTGAGTGAAGTTATGTAAAGGAAATCAAAATTCTCACATATGAAACTTGAAATGAAAGCACAATTTCTGAGTAGATCTCATAAAATGAATCAAATACCAAGAATATAGATAACCACACACTTAACATCACCCATGAATACATCCTCAATGATCAACTAGGTCTTTCTCAAGATTGTAATGTAAGGCTTAGGTTAGGGGTTTATGAAAGAAGTGTCCATGCTTTTCACTTGCATTTTTCTTTCTTCTTCATTTTTGGCGTCCAAGACCTATGTCTTATAATGAGGAGATTTGGGACTTGATTTCACTTGATTCTCTTCTTTGTTAACTTCTTTTTTTTTTTTTAGAATCACACTTCACATAGGTCTTCGGTACACGCCACAATCTTGTTCTATTATTCAAGCTACCTTTAGAGTTCATCACCATGGTATTCCCCAAGCTATAAGGTACTGATGTGAAAATTAGATTGACACACAAATTAAACCCTATGGATGACAATTGTAGTATAAGAGCAAATAGGGATCGTTCTAACCGGGGATTAACTAGGGATGCTAATCAATGTGAAACTGACTCAAAAACGTAAAAACACAATGTAAAACACTAAACTAGACTCAAAGAATGCAAAACTAGAGTTTAAAACACTTAAACAAAGCAAAAGACTCAAAACAGCCCAGAAACACTCAAAACTGCCTCAAAATCACTTTCTGGGCAGTTTTGAGCACAAACCCAATTTTGGACGAAAATAGGTTCTATCTTGACTCAAGACTCTTCAAAACACAAACTAAATGGATTTCTAACTAATCTAGCAACTTAAAGTAAATGGGGGATTGGTTTTGACGAATTTAAAATTAAAACAGAAACTTGAAAACAAAACAGATTCTAAACAGATTTTGATGAATTGAATGGAAGGAACTAGTTAGAGGGTTCCTTATCCACACATGAACATATGCATATGATTTGATTCCCAGTTAAGATTTCAACAAACGAATGAATGACAATGCTCCAAGTTAATTAGGTCCGCTTAAATTAACTTTCAGATTTCCCTAGATTCATTGAATTGAATGGAATACGCATCGCAACCAAATTATTCCTCATCAAAGTCCCTAACTATGGAATACGCATGATAGAGACATTCAACAAGAATCATTAAGTTCAATGGAAATCATAAACAACGACTAGGCATTCATAACTATGGAATACGCATGTTAATCCAACCTAGGGTTTACTAAACATAATCGTGACTAGCGATCTTTACTACTCATGAATATAAGTTAATAACGATTAGGTGAAATTCCCTTATATCCTAGCATCAAGTTTAAGCATGCAAATTAAGCGTGCACTCTCAATCAACATACATAAACAAGTTCTTAATCAAAACAGAGAAGTAAACCACATCCAAAGTTCATGAATTCATAACTGGAGTAAATCAAATCATAACCAACATATGTCCATGGCTTCAAATTCGCCTCTAACTAAAAAGAAATTAGTTCCACATGTTTAACATAATTGAGAAACAAATTAAATTAAACATAGAAACGAAACAAAGGAAGAAAGAACTCTGAAACTCCCCAATGGTGGCAGATTGCATGCGTGAGCCTTCTCCTCCCTTTTGGATTGCACGGAGCACTCTTTCTATCCTCCAAAGATGGCGCACAAGGTGGTTGTGGTGGCTGCAAGGTACGGTGAAGGTTGGGTGGTATGGTTATTGCTTGCGGCAAAGGGTTGAATGGTGGTGTTTGCGGCAGAAATTGGATTTCTGAATGGGAGGATGATTGATGGACGAAAATTAGGTGAATGGGTGATGAATGGGTGCGGCACCTAAGGAGCATATATATAGGCATGGCAAACCCTAGGTTAAATCAGGTTTAGGGTTTCTAGAAGGCCAAATCCACCAAGAATTAGGTTAAAACAATCAGAAATTGAATGGGATTGGGCCCTAGGTGCGGCAGATTTGGTTTAGAGGGCTAGGGTTTCTAGAATGCCTTGCAAGGCAAGGAAAACATGTTTCTAGAAGGGAATAGGTGCGGCACAAGTGTGGGCTAGGGTTTAGATGTGGCTGAAATGATAAGGCCCAAGGATGGCCTTCTAGAAAAGATTAGGACATCTCCATTTCAAGAATAGAAACTCTTCAAGAATGGAAACCCTTGAAATTAGAAACTTCCAAACTTAGAAACTTCGGTTTCCAAATTTAACTCTTCATTCGTCATTCGTCTTGATTTTCATTCTTGACATCTTCATTCACTCCTTAGCTCATTTTAGCTTCCAAATCGTCCATCCATGGTGCTCCACATGCATGTACTCCATTTAAGCTCAATTTAGCTCTAAAATGCACCAAAATGCACTTTCTTGCTTCACTTGCCATTTGAACCTACACATACACGAAAATAGCTTAAATCACTATAATAAACGATAACTAACTACGTAAGTGCAAGAAAACAAGCTAACTAAGTAGCATAAATATGCTCCTATCAAATTCCCCCACACTTAGCTTTTGCTAGTCCTCGAGCAAAACAAAGAAACAAAACATAACCTAACCTTCCAACGTTCGTCTCAGGGATTTCCAATGGTACATAACATGCCAAAGATCATTATTCCCACATATTTTAGTCATCCCTACTCTTGAGCATATACTTAACCATAATTACCATTCACTAGCTCCCATTTAATCGTTTAAAACAATATTTTGAATGTAGTAACATGCCTTAGAGAATCCACTCAATTCCTTACCGGATACACTCTTATTTTCACACAGATTTTCTAACTACACTCCCTACACTAGGTATATGTGAGAAGATTGATGTAAACATAAAAACGAACACTCACATATGTTTATAACGAAGGAAGCACTTTTCTGCAATTATTAAGCATGTTTAGATATGATCTCATGAACGGAATGCTACTACTTAGATGCGAGAACCAGGGACACCATATGCTCATACCAATCCCAAACTCCACATATTATAACACATAACACTCAAGATAGAAGTTAAGGGTTGTAATGGGGCTTAGGGGTATTGGCTAACAATGAAAGGTTAAGGATAAACAAAGGTTCTTAAAGCAATAGCAACAAGTACTGAAATTGACACTTAGAATTCACTTTTGAGTGCAGAAAATAACTTAGACACACAAGGGGTAAAATACACAATACTTAGGGTCTAATTCACCTTTTTGGACCCTTTCTTCAACAACAACCACTCGTGAGTTCTTTCTCACTTATTTTGAATTCTTTTTTCATTTTTTTTCACATTCTTTTTTCTTTTATTTTCTCGTGCCCAATTCATGTTTTTGGCACAAATTCACATAAATTCCTTCCCCCACACTTGTTTTTCTGCACAAGAACAATCAAAAGGAATTCATTCTAAGTCATGTTCACTATGCTTTAAGAACAAGGGCATGGATGGTCCTATTCTAGGCTAGGTAAGGGTAATGTGGGTGAACAAAGAACATAGGCTAAACAAGGCTCAACAGGGTTTAAATCTACAAAATAAATGAACATGGGGTACGGCTATTTGGCTCTGTGTTTACTACACAACTTCATCTTGTTATGTGTTATGCTAATCAATTTTATGCTTTGAATGAAACGGGCATGAGTTCTAGTATTTGGAACTATATGATGAAACGCCTTCTAAGTAGTAACCAAGCAAAGAATAATGAGATCATGCAACGACGTTAGAGGACAACAAATGCACAGATTATTAACTCTCCAAAGAACGTTCAAAGCTCAAGTCTCTCAGGGTTGTAGCGTTAGTTTGAGTTTCTTCCTTCAAGCACGTTACAAAAACTACTTTTTTTTTTCTTTTGATTACATGTGAATTCATGAACTATAATTACAACTAAGCATAAACCAAAGAGCATGTCAAACTTTCACCCATGTTTGTAACTTTCTTTCACAGTTATGCAATTAAAAATCGAATCCTCATCATTGTGTTGGAAGGTACCCTAAGACACAAAAACGACTCAAAAACGACTTTCTTTGCTATTTTTCAAACTTTTTCGAATTTTTTCTTTGTTTTTCTGTTATATGACACTAAAGCACATTAAAACACATTAAAACACCTAAAACAGTGAAAAACAACATTATAAGTGATAGGTGATAAAATCCTACGAATTTCATGCAAAAACAGCTTGTTTACCCCCCCACACTTAAACCAAACATTGTCCTCAATGTTTCAAGCATAGATTAACACAAAAACAAACAAATAACACAACTAACAAATATACACAAATGGCAGAGTATAAGCAAGAAAGAGAAGGGTTAGGGACGCAAATCTGGGTTTTGAGTGAAAGTTCCTTCGTTTCTTATTTAAACTCATGGGTTGCCTCCCAAGAAGCGCTTGCTTTAACGTCTTCCAGCCGGACGGTACCTCCGTTTAAGCTCCCCCAGGGTCCACGGCATGGAAGGGTACATCGTCCATGACATGCTCCTTGAAATACTCATGCATTGGGTCTATGTATGGCAGTGGATAATGATGGTCCCAGATTGTGTCGTTGAGCCTCCCAAAGTCAATGTAAGCACTCCCACTCTCACGCATTCGATTTGGTACCTGCACCACAGAAGGCAACAACCTATTAATCGAAATACGAATTGGAATTAGAGGAGGAGGCTTACCACTGCATTTCAATGATGACTCAAAAGGGGTAGCAAAGATGGTGTTCTCGGCATGTTTCTTATGCTCTACTCCAACCCCCTCTTCGATGATGCTTCTAGGCTCCTCCATCTGGATTGGTGCGGATGAATGTTCCTGCTCCATATTTTTAATCACGTCTATGGCAAAACAAGAACGAACATCTTTAGGATTCTTAACAGATTCAGGAACTTTGAATTTAATCATATCACCACCAAACTCCATTGTTAAGGCTCCCTTGGCCACATCAATCTTGGTTTGGGCTGTCTTCATGAACGGTCGTCCAAGTAAGAGTGGCATGGGGGGAGAATGGCCCGAGTCCTCCATCTCAAGTACGTAGAAATCAGCCGGGAATACTAGGTGATCTACCTGCACCAAAACATCTTCCAAAACTCCTTTTGGATAGGCATTAGAACGATCGGCTAATTGAATGATAACGCCATCATTTTTAAGTTCTCCTAGATTCAAAGATGCATAAACAGAATATGGCATGACATTAATGGATGCACCTAAGTCTAACATGGCATGTTCAAATCTTGTATTGCCAATAACACAGGGAATCGTAAAACTACCCGGATCTTTGCATTTAGGGGGTAATTTCCTTTGTAAAATAGCGGAAACATTCTCACTTACCTGGACCACTTCTTTTTCCCGAACTCGCTTCCTTGATGTACAAAGCTTCTTCAAAAATTTCGCATACTTTGGAATTTGCTTTATTGCAGCAATGAGCGGGATATTGATTTGGACTTTCTTAAAGACTTCTAGAATTTCACTGTCCTCTTCCTCCTTCTTTGATTGCAGAAACCTACCAGGAAAGGGCACATTCAGTGGAATGGAACTAGAAAGATTCGAATTTTGACTTACCTTGGTGGTTTGGGACGGCTTAGTGATCGGACTATATTTATATATATTTTTATATCAAATTCACTCGTCTTTTCTTAGTTAGTTCGTTATATTTTGAGCTATTTACGTTATTTTTATGTTTTATAAGATTTTCAAGAAAAGAAAATAAAAATAGAATAAGTGTAGTATTAAGTAATAATTTCGTTTAAACTATCTTACTTGTTGAATAAAACTTATCATTTGGAAAATAATATATATATATATATATATATCTTTTTATATATTTATATATTTATTTATATATAATATATATGTGATGATTGTATGTGTGTGTGTGATTATTAGCTGCAAGTGGAGTGGAAAGCAGAAAATGATGGAGAAGCTCGGTGGGAAGGAAAAGAAAACAATAGGAAAAGAAAAGCTAGCAAAGCACCGAGAAGGAAAGAATATAAAAAAAAAATAATTGGGTGCTGTCCACGGGAAGAATCCAAGGGGGGAGAAAGCATAGAAATAAGGAAGCTTCAGGGGGCTTGCGCAAGAGGATTAAAGGGTGCGAGAGGCGCAGACGTGAGCGGGGAGAAGACACAAGCTGCGAGGCAGCTGTGAAGGAAATAATAAAAATAATAAAAAAAATAAAAAAAGAAACGGAGCGTGGGCAGCTGGGAGGAGATCCTGAAATCAGAGGAGAAAAGCCTCGGTGGGCAGCGCTGAAAAGGGCTCATTGCGGGAGAGGACGCTGCCTCTTGGCAGCGAGAAGGCCAGAAGAGAGAAGGAGGTCGCAAAACCGAGAGGAAGCAGCGAGAGTCTTGGGGAAAGTTGCCATTTGGCAGGGGAGGGGAAAGTCTGTCTCGGGGAGTCGGTGAAGCTGCCTTGGCAGCTTGTCAAGCCGAGAAATATAAGGCAGCAGCACAGCTGCCAATTGGAGAGGCTGCCAGTCGCACGGGGACCAAAGCAGGAATCAAGGGGGCTGCAGAAATAAGGCGCCCATTGGAGAGAAACCAGGAGCATGCAATCAGGCAGCGCCAGGAGGCCAATCAACCTGCACGGTGAAAACCAAATTTGCACAGAGAGATTTTTGCACTCCTCAATTCGGTTTAATCCCTCCAAACTTATGTTTATTTCTGTTTTTAATTTATAAATAATGTGTAATTAATTTGTTTGGCTAGAGGTTAATTCTAAGCCATGATTATATTTGTAATTTGAATTGATTATCTTCAGTTGTGATTTCTGAGTTGTGATTTAATTTGTTTAACTGCTTGATTGATAACTTATTTGTGTATGTTAATTAAGGATGCATACTTAATTTACACGCATGAATTTGATGCTAGAATATAAGTGAATTTCACCTAATCGTTATGAACTTATATTCATGAGTAGTGAAGGTTGTTATCCACAATCGTGTTAAGTAAATTCTTGGCAGGAGTATCATGCTTTTCATAGTTACGAATGCCTCGTCAGTATTTATAGTTTTCACAAAGTTTAATGATCTTTGATTGTATCTCTATTGTGCTTTTCACGTAGGGGACTTTTAGAGAATGTGTTGAATTGTTGTATGCTGTTCATCCAATTCAATAACTTAAGGAAAACTTGAAGATTAAAAAAGTGATGTTCACGGTTAATCTGGAGTATTGAAATTTACAACTTATTGAAAGAACAACTGAAAGTCAATTTAGATTGCTTATGTGTCTTGTGTGGAGAAAACCCCTCTAGCCAATCCGTCATCTATCCGTTTATTTTTATTTTATGTTTTTGTCAATTTGTAATTTATTTAAGTTTAATTTACTTCGTCAAAACCAAACCAATCCCCCCATTGTTAAAATATATTATTTAGTTAGTTTTTATTATTTTTAATCTTTTAATTTAAATTTCCGTCCAATTAATTTCCTAGTTTTTATTTTAAATTGTTTTCATTATTTTGAGTCATTTTTAGTGTGTTTCGAGTTTTTAGCTTAGTTTGTATTTTCTAGAGTCTTGAGTTGTTTTGAGTCTTTTGATTTGTTTTAGTTTATTTGTTAGTTTTATTTTGAGTTATTCTAGTTAAGTGTTTTGATTTTAATTTAGTGTTTTAAACTTTATTTTTACGTTTTTAAATTAATTTAGAGTAGATTAGCAATCCCTCCTAATCCCCGGCCTAGAACGATACCCTACTTATACCTATACTACATCTGTCAAAAAGAGGGTTAAATTTGTGCGGTTTAAAATCCCGTCAAATTTTTGGCGCCGTTGCCGGGGATTAGTAAATTTGCTAATCCCTTTATTTTTTTTGTTTGTGTTTATTTTATTTTATTTTTATTTTTTGTTTGTGTTTTTTTTTTTTATATTTATGTTTGTGTATTTATTTGTGTTTGTGTATTTTACTTTTGGTATTTGATTTATTTTTCGTTCTTTAATTTTAGGTAAAAATGGATGAAGATATGGCAAACATTCAAGCTCAATTGGCGCAGCTTACTGCTCAATTGACTCATAATGCCGATCAGACCTCAATGCCAAGTGTCCATACACTTGATGTGCCTTATGGGCAAGGATATCAAGCTCATCAGTATCCTCAATTTTCGGCATATGACGATGATTGGGGATATCAAAGCCACAGCCAATCAAGGGGCAATATGTATTCCAACGCTTGCAATTCGGATTGGAGAGGTTATTCAGATCAGATGTGGGATGAACCTCAGCAGTTTCAACAAAGTGGATATTGGCAGCAAGAAGCGTTCTATTCAAGACCTATGCAGCCACCACAACCTCCGCCACAACAATTCCAATCGAATTCAAGTATGCCCGTAAATTATAATGAAATTCTTGAAGGACTAATTTCTTTGACGCAGGGCTCGCAAAAAGAAGAACAATTGCCGTCATCGGAAGAGTTCTATCAGTGGCCATATGAGCCACCACAGCCACCACAACAATCTGCCCAATTCAATTCAGGTACATCTGTGAACAATGATAATATTATTCAATTACTCATCTCTTTGAACCAGGAAGTAGAAAATCAAACCAAGGAGATGGGAGAATTGAATAATCAAATGGGGCAGATTGTGGAAGTTCTTCCTGAGATCCAAAGTGATATCCCGATTCTTGGTGCAATAAATCAAGTTCCAGATTTTGCTGAAGCTGTTCCAGAACCTTGTGCACCAAGAAAGATGGTTGAAGATATCGAAGTGGCTGGGGCATATCAAGAAAACATCCAAGAGGCTGTGCATGAGACAATTAAGCCCAAAGAAATTGAGTTTGATGACACGGGACAGGCTACAACCATCCTAGTAAACCTGGCCCAGTTCAAAGTCCCAGAAATATCCAAAAACGTAGTTTTTGTCATTGATTTTGAGTCGGAGAAAGACAGTAAGCCATCTTCTCCATTTTTAATTTTGTTTTTTACTAACAATCTGATTTTTATGATTCAGGCACCCACTCGTGAATTCAAACCATTGCCGGATCATTTCAAGTACCACTGTCCGTTCAAGGATAAAGCCATGCACTTGAATAAAGAAGGGAAGCCTAGGAATCACCCACAATCAGATTTGCATTCCTAAACCCTTCTATTTACTGCTTTCATTTTGTTTTGTTTTGTTAGTTGTTTTATTTGGTTAATTTTTGTTTAGTTTGTGTTTAAATAAATTAAGGGCAATGTTTATTTTAAGTGCGGATAAACAAAGTCTTTTTACATTAATTTACTTATTTTACATTACATATTTTACATTGCTTAAAATAAACCTTAAAAAAAAAAAAAATTTAAAACAAAAAAACAAAAAAAAAAATAAAATAAATTAATAATAATAATAATAATAATAGTAAAATATATATATACATATATATATATATATATATATATATATATGTATAGTTAAATAAACATTAAAAGCATAAAAAAAAAATTATTACAATAATACGAAAAACTAATAGCAATCATTGGTTTTGGTTAGGTGGCGCCTCAGAGGTTGACGGAGCTCCGGGAAGACGAAGTGCTAGAGTTGGAATCTCCGGAGCCGGAACACTTGGTGCTGCTCCAGAGGACGAAGGCAACATAAACCGCGGGAGTAACGCCATGAACCGTTCATGATCGCTCTGAATCCGACCGTCCGACTCCTGCAGCTGGTCCAGCTTCCTCTTCATGCTGGTCGAGTAGCTAGTTGCGAGCATGTGCAACTCCTTGTTCTCGTGCCTGAGTCCTCTGACTTCTTGCCGAAGACTGACCACCTCCGCCATTAGCGACTCCACCTGACGAGATCTTGCAAGCAGGCGCTGACCCATGTTTGAAACTGAGCCTGCACACTGGACACTGAGAGCCAGTGAGTCCTGAACAGCCAGCTCGTCTGACCGCATAGACAGCAACCTAGTGTCTCTAGGAGTAAGAAGGTTTCTTGCAACCACCGTTGCGGTTATATCGTTCCTCATCATTGTGTCCCCGACTGTAAGAGGACCATTGGGGGATATGAAGGATGGATTCCAAATGTTGTTCGGAGAAGACGAGTCATCGTCTTCCCCGACATTCAAGTTTAGGCGACGGTCGGAAGGGCAAGACATTTTTAGAGGGGGTTGAGGAAGAAAAGAGTTCGGAAAAATTAAGATTGCTGAAGCGGAAGAAGAGAGCGGAAAGATTAAGAGTGCAGAAGTGCAAAAAGAGTTCGGAAGGATTATGAGTGTTTGAGGAAGGGAGTTCAAGTGTGATGTGAAGCAGAATTAGCGCCTCTATAAAAAGAAGCAAATCAAAGAGAGGCGCTCCTCGGAGGTTGAAGACGCGTCCTCACGCAATTCGGAAAAGCTGGACGCTCCTTTCTCAAAAGAGCCGTTTCCTTTCTCAAAAGCTGGGCTTGACTCAGCAATCACGTGGCATCACGAGGGCTCAGTTTTTCCAGTTTGTCGTGACTCATCACGTGCAGCGTGGAGCGTTGCGAAAACCATGAGCCGCACCCGGTTTTGAACCCCGGTTTTCAAAAGATCATCATTCCAATTTGTCGTCACTCGTCGCCTGCACCGTCAGCCTTGCGGAATTTACGGACGCTTTGTCAGAAAGCACGTAACGGGCACTGTTCATCCATTCACCGGCTGCCGACAAATAGTGAAGGAATAGTTCCGGTTGTGAAGCCAAATTTCTATAAGTTCGACCTTAGCCTTTCACAGAAAAGGCACACCTTCACACCCTCTCAACCTCTCAACTTCTCAACCTCTCAACCTCTCTTCATCTCCGATAATGTCTTCCCAAAGAAAGCTTTCGAGTTATTCAGTGTTCTTCATCCCTTGGATCACCCCAGAAAACAAACCTTCCAGAGCAAAAGTATTTCATATTAAAAAGGTTAAAAGCAAAAGTATCTCATATTATGCTTTCTCCTCTCCTTCATCTGAGGAACGTGGAGAAAGTGAGATCCTGATTGCTTACCTAGTCTTGCTCTCGAGTACTCATCTCAGACCCCTCCCAGCCCACTTCAAAAATAAACCTGTGTTGAGGTACTTCTTCAAAAACAAAAGTACCTCACAGACGAAGCAGGAGGAGTCTGAGGTGCACCCAAGAGCAGATGAGTCTGGGTTGATCCAAGAGTTCAAGAAGATGCCACACCTGCGTGGAGACCGGACTACTTGAAGCATGTGGAGACAACGTGCTGATTCATCCTCAACTAAGCTGAGGAGCACTTGCCAGAAGGAGGCCCATCCAGTTCAAGATGAAAGCTGTGGAAAATCAACAAGGACGACCAATGATCGCCTATTAGTTCTTTTCGTTGTCGTTTATTTTCATTTTCAATTTTTCGTTTGAATTTTCTATATTTTCTTGTGTGCTTAACTGATTTATTTCTTTTCTTTGCAGGAACGTTTGGTTATTTTCTCCCTTGAAGTTGATTGCAAAATTTACGCTTGGGGGTCATCGCTTGGTTTTCTGCAAATTAGAGAAGTTTTCAGTCCATTGCTTTATTTTGTTTCTTTTCATTTAGTAATTTTATTTTCATTATTTATTTTTATATTTTTATTTGCGTATTAATGTTTTCTGACATTGGGGACAATGTCTAGTTTAAGTGTGGGGGTATCAAGATAAAAAATGACTAAATTGAAATTTTTTTGTACCTTCGACTTTGAACTGGTTTCATTTGTTTCCATGTTGTTGTTTTTGTTTTCTTAATTAGTTTTGTTTTATTTAATTTTTTCGAAATTTTTTTTTAAAAATCCAAAAATATTGTCTTGTTTTCCTTATTGTTTTAAATTAGATTTTTATTAGTTTCCCGACCCAATGATATAACTGGATCGAATTTGAACCATGATTATCAAGAACTTAGTTAACATGTGTTGTATGAAATTCCTTATTCTCTTGTTAGTATTGTACATGTTTGATCATCTTTGAAAAACCAAATGCACATAGCCTTGTTGATGTGAAATTAAAGCATGACTTAAAGCTTCATATGTGAATTTAGTGACCATATACATCCTATGTGAGTTTTTGAGCCTATTGAAAGTGTGTGCATTTTTCATACACTCCTATTCTTTCATGTGTGATGAACTTATGTGAGATGCATCTCTAGAACTTGCGTAACGATCTTTCGAAATATTTGTCATTGATTGCATGAACTTGAAAATGATAGAGGCATTAGGTTCACCACCATGGCCCAAATAATTTTTCCCAAAGAAAAAAAAAAATTATCATTAGATTGCCTATTTGAGCCGTTTATGTTGAGCCTTTTATTTCTCATCACCAGATATGTCTACCCTTATACCTCAAACATGTTTCCTTACCCTTTCCAAGCGAGCAATTTGAGACTATTTTATGAGAAATGTTTGTGAAGTACTTGGAATGAGTCTGGCAAAAGAATAAGTGTGGGGGTATTTCATGTTTGTATTAAAAAAAAAAATGAGAAAAGAGAAGAAAAGAAAAGAAAAAGAAAGAATGTATACGAAGAAAATAAAAAAAAAAAAAGTTTAAAGTTTCAGTTTAAGGGTGTGATGGGAGGTGTTAGAAGAATCGTTGGAGAGCTTGAGTTCTTATAAATTTCAACAAAAGAATTGCTTGCAATATAGCTTGGAACTTGTGTTTTCCTATTCTTTCGTTTCAATAGCCCTATTCCTAAGCCTCATTACATCCAATAAAAGTCCTTCGTAGAAGTATTGAATGAGCAGCTCCTCCTTCATTTGATGCTGTGGACATGAAGCAACAAGTGATTTAAAACGTTCATAATACGAAGGAAACGATTCACCTTGATTTTGTTGGATGCCACTAATCCGTTTCCTCAAGAGAATGACTCTTGAAGTTGGGAAAAACTTCTCCAAGAAAGCTCTTTTCATACTATCCCAAGATGTAACCGTTCCGGGTGCTAACTCGAAAAGCCAATCCTTAGCCTTTTCCAAAAGTGAGAATGGAAATGACTTCATCATCAGAATGTTCCCATCGACATTGACGGGTGTCATGCTCGAACAAACCACCTCGAACTCCTTGAGATGCTTGTTGGGATCTTCCATGGACAGCCCATGGTACTTTGGAATGTGGTGCAACAAGCTCGACTTCAACTCGAACTCATCGGTCTTGCCTAGGGCAGCCACGGGGTATTGAATGCATAATGGTGCGGCATTGGCCAACCCCGAGGCTGAGAGCTCCTTAATTGTACGATTGTCCGCTGCCATAACCAAGAAAACAAAACAAGAAAACAAGAAAACAAAACTAAATCAGAAAACTAGATAAATTGAACTAAAACACACAGTAAACACAAGGGATTAGCAATTTTGCTAATCCCCGGCAACGGCGCCAAAATTTGATGTGAAAATTAGATTGACACACAAATTAAACCCTATGGATGACAATTGTAGTATAAGAGCAAATAGGGATCGTTCTAACCGGGGATTAACTAGGGATGCTAATCAATGTGAAACTGACTCAAAAACGTAAAAACACAATGTAAAACACTAAACTAGACTCAAAGAATGCAAAACTAGAGTTTAAAACACTTAAACAAAGCAAAAGACTCAAAACAGCCCAGAAACACTCAAAACTGCCTCAAAATCACTTTCTGGGCAGTTTTGAGCACAAACCCAATTTTGGACGAAAATAGGTTCTATCTTGACTCAAGACTCTTCAAAACACAAACTAAATGGATTTCTAACTAATCTAGCAACTTAAAGTAAATGGGGGATTGGTTTTGACGAATTTAAAATTAAAACAGAAACTTGAAAACAAAACAGATTCTAAACAGATTTTGATGAATTGAATGGAAGGAACTAGTTAGAGGGTTCCTTATCCACACATGAACATATGCATATGATTTGATTCCCAGTTAAGATTTCAACAAACGAATGAATGACAATGCTCCAAGTTAATTAGGTCCGCTTAAATTAACTTTCAGATTTCCCTAGATTCATTGAATTGAATGGAATACGCATCGCAACCAAATTATTCCTCATCAAAGTCCCTAACTATGGAATACGCATGATAGAGACATTCAACAAGAATCATTAAGTTCAATGGAAATCATAAACAACGACTAGGCATTCATAACTATGGAATACGCATGTTAATCCAACCTAGGGTTTACTAAACATAATCGTGACTAGCGATCTTTACTACTCATGAATATAAGTTAATAACGATTAGGTGAAATTCCCTTATATCCTAGCATCAAGTTTAAGCATGCAAATTAAGCGTGCACTCTCAATCAACATACATAAACAAGTTCTTAATCAAAACAGAGAAGTAAACCACATCCAAAGTTCATGAATTCATAACTGGAGTAAATCAAATCATAACCAACATATGTCCATGGCTTCAAATTCGCCTCTAACTAAAAAGAAATTAGTTCCACATGTTTAACATAATTGAGAAACAAATTAAATTAAACATAGAAACGAAACAAAGGAAGAAAGAACTCTGAAACTCCCCAATGGTGGCAGATTGCATGCGTGAGCCTTCTCCTCCCTTTTGGATTGCACGGAGCACTCTTTCTATCCTCCAAAGATGGCGCACAAGGTGGTTGTGGTGGCTGCAAGGTACGGTGAAGGTTGGGTGGTATGGTTATTGCTTGCGGCAAAGGGTTGAATGGTGGTGTTTGCGGCAGAAATTGGATTTCTGAATGGGAGGATGATTGATGGACGAAAATTAGGTGAATGGGTGATGAATGGGTGCGGCACCTAAGGAGCATATATATAGGCATGGCAAACCCTAGGTTAAATCAGGTTTAGGGTTTCTAGAAGGCCAAATCCACCAAGAATTAGGTTAAAACAATCAGAAATTGAATGGGATTGGGCCCTAGGTGCGGCAGATTTGGTTTAGAGGGCTAGGGTTTCTAGAATGCCTTGCAAGGCAAGGAAAACATGTTTCTAGAAGGGAATAGGTGCGGCACAAGTGTGGGCTAGGGTTTAGATGTGGCTGAAATGATAAGGCCCAAGGATGGCCTTCTAGAAAAGATTAGGACATCTCCATTTCAAGAATAGAAACTCTTCAAGAATGGAAACCCTTGAAATTAGAAACTTCCAAACTTAGAAACTTCGGTTTCCAAATTTAACTCTTCATTCGTCATTCGTCTTGATTTTCATTCTTGACATCTTCATTCACTCCTTAGCTCATTTTAGCTTCCAAATCGTCCATCCATGGTGCTCCACATGCATGTACTCCATTTAAGCTCAATTTAGCTCTAAAATGCACCAAAATGCACTTTCTTGCTTCACTTGCCATTTGAACCTACACATACACGAAAATAGCTTAAATCACTATAATAAACGATAACTAACTACGTAAGTGCAAGAAAACAAGCTAACTAAGTAGCATAAATATGCTCCTATCAGGTACGGCTTGCATTGAGCTAAAATGGGGTAGAGTATGGTGTGTGGGTGATGAAAGAATTAGGCAAAAGTGTTTGGCTGCAAAGGGGTGAATGGAACACACAAAGGGATAGGATTTTAGCCATTTAGTAGTTAAAACATGCATAGCCTAACATCATCTCATTGAGTTCCTTCATGAATGGTACTAAACACACGGTATCTACAAAGGAGAGTAATTCTTAGCATTCAAACAAAATATAAGTAATGAGATCATTTTAAAGTGAAATTTGAAAAAAACACGATAGGAGTAGAAACACTTTAAACACTCTCAACGAAGCAATTTAGGCTCAAAATACTCACTAGGGTAGTCTCCACTATTCTTCTTTGTGAATTTGAGTATGGTACCTCTATCCTCATATCTTCAAGTGTAACAACTTTATACATGACAACAAGATACAACACTTTTTTATAGTGACCCCAAAGTTTGTTTGCAAACATAGCTCTCATATACATTCATATTAGTAAGTAAAAACATATTTAACCAAGACCAACATAAATAAACACAAAAACAAACCTTTCAACACTCAAACAAACAACTTAACCAAAACATAACATAAAACTTTCCATCCATAATACCCCCAAACCTAGTTTAAGCATTGTCCTCAATGTTTACATTTGAATGTAGTGCAAGTAGGCAAACAATATGGAATGGAAACAACATAAACACAACATAAGGAAAGAACACAAACCACACTAGGTTGCCTCCTAGCAAGCGCTTTATTTAATGTCTAGGCAAGACATGGAAGCTTGTTCATGGTGTTGTAAATTCAAGGTAATCCACAACTTGATACATTAGCTCATCCTCCACATTGTCCAAATATGGTTTCAATCTCTGCCCATTGACTTTAAAAGAGGTGCCATTCTTCATGCTCTCAATCTCCACAGCTCCGTGGGGAAATGTTTGCACCACTTTGAATGGTCCAACCCACCTAGACTTCAATTTTCCTGGAAAAAGTCTCAAACGTGAGTCATACAAAAGTACTTTCATACCTTGGTGAAACTCCTTCCTTAGGATGGCCTTGTCATGATAGAGCTTAGTCCTTTCCTTGTAGATTTTGGCATTCTCATATGCCTCATTTCTAAGCTCTTCCAACTCATTAAGTTGGAGCTTTCTTGCTATTCCCGCATCTTTGTAATCAAAGTTGAACTTCTTGATGGCCCAATATGCACGGTGTTCAAGCTCCATTGGCAAATGACAAGCTTTCCCAAACACAAGTCGATATGGACTCATGCCAATGGGGGTCTTGTATGCTGTCCTATATGCCCAAAGTGCATCATTCAACCTCAATGACCAATCCTTCCTTGTAGGGCTCACGGTCTTCATCAAAATGTTCTTGATCTCCCTATTGCTAATCTCCACTTGTCCAGAGGTTTGAGGATGGTACGGGGTAGATACTTTGTGGTTGATGTTGTACTTCTTCATCAAGGATTCAAAGGGTTTGTTGCAGAAATGGGTACCACCATCACTAATAATAGCTCTTGGTGTTCCAAACCTACAAAAAATCACATCTTTAAGAAAATTCAAAACAACCTTATGATCATTAGTTCTTGTAGCAATGGCTTCAACCCATTTAGATACATAATCTACGGCTACTAAGATGTACAAGTAACCAAAAGAAGATGGGAATGGTCCCATGAAATCGATTCCCCAAACATCAAAGAGTTCTACCACCAAAATGTTGTTCAAAGGCATCTCATTCCTTCGGCTTATGTTCCCCATTTTCTGGCACCTATCACACTTAGAACAAAAATCAAAAGCATCTTTGAATAAGGTAGGCCAAAAGAAACCAGATTGTAAAACCTTTAGGGATGTCTTTTTGGCACCAAAATGTCCTCCACATGCCAATGTATGGCTAAATGTTAGAATGCTTTGTTGCTCACTCTCCGGGACACATCTCCTAATGATTTGGTCAGGACAATACTTAAACAAGTATGGTTCATCCCAAATGTAATGCTTTACCATGGCAAGGAACTTCTTTCTTTCCTGAAAAGAAATGTCATTTCTAAATACACCACAAGCAAGGTAATTGACAAAATCAGCATACCATGGTTCCTTTTCTTGAACAACAAAGAGTTGTTCATCTGGAAATGATTCATTTAGAGGCAAGGGTTGTCCAACTCCATGGTTCTCATCAAGCCTAGACAAATGGTCAGCCACAACATTGTCACTTCCCTTCTTATCTCGAATTTCCAAATCAAACTCTTGTAGTAAGAGTATCCATCTAATTAGGTGCGGTTTAGCATCCTTCTTTGTCATCAAATACCTAAGGGCTGCATGATCAGAAAACACAATGACTTTAGATCCCACAAGATATGACCTAAACTTCTCTAAAGCAAAGACAATAGCAAGCAACTCATTTTCAGTTGTGGAGTAGTTAAGTTGAGCATCATTTAGAGTTCGGCTTGCATAGTAGATCACATGTGGGAGCTTGTTCACCCTTTGTCCTAAAACTGCACCAATAGCATAATCAGAGGCATCACACATCAATTCAAAAGGTAGAGACCAATCTGGTGCCATAATGATAGGAGCCGAAGTTAGTTCATGTTTCAAAGTATTGAATGCATCCATACAAGCTTTATCAAAGTGAAACACAACATCTTTAGCTAACAAATTGCATAATGGCCGAGTTATCATTGAAAAATTCTTAATGAAACGTCTATAAAAGCCTGCATGCCCTAAGAAACTTCTCACTCCCTTCACGGTTGTGGGAGCTGCCATAGTGTTGATAATGTCAATTTTGGCTTTGTCTACCTCCATTCCTTTGCTAGAGATTACATGTCCCAAAACAATGCCTTGTTTCACCATGAATTGGCATTTTTCCCAATTGAGAACCAAATTTGTTTCTTGGCATCTTTGAAGCACCAAAGAGAGATGGTTAAGACATTCATCAAAAGAAGAACCAAACACTGAAAAATCATCCATGAATACCTCAATGAACCTTTCCACCATGTCAGAAAAGATTGCCAACATACATCTTTGGAATGTGGCCGGGGCATTGCAAAGTCCAAAGGGCATTCTCCTATATGCAAATGTGCCAAAGGGGCAAGTGAATGTAGTTTTCTCTTGATCCTCGGGGGCAATTGCAATTTGATTGTAACCTGAGTAACCATCAAGAAAACAATAATGTGAATAACCTGCCAATCTCTCAAGCATTTGATCTATGAAAGGCATGGGAAAGTAATCTTTTCTAGTGTTAGAATTCAACTTCCTGTAATCGGTGCAAACTCTCCAACTAGCCGTGGGTCTTGTGGGCACAAGTTCTTGGTTTTCATTTCTCATTACTGAGATTCCCACCTTCTTTGGTACCACTTGAATGGCACTCACCCATTTGCTATCAGAAATGGGATATATGATCCCCACATCTAACAACTTCAAGACCTCATCCCTAACAACTTCTTTCATGTGTGGATTGAGCCTTCTTTGTGGCTCACGGGTTGTCTTTGCTCCATCCTCCAAAAGGATCCTATGCATGCACCTAGTAGGGCTTATTCCCTTGATATCTGCAATAGACCAACCAATAGCCGATTTGGACTCTTTTAACACCCTAAGTAGTTTATCTTCTTCATTAGGTGTTAGGTCTGAGGCTATGATAACTGGAAGAGTTTCAAACTCAGCTAGATATGCATATTTTAGATGTGGTGGAAGTGGTTTAAGTTCAAGTTTAGGTGCCTTAACAATGGAAGGGATTAAATGTGACCTTGATGGTTCTAATGACTCTACAAGAGGTGAAACATTTAAAGGATATGGTGCTAATGCTTCCAAGGCAGCAACCACTTCCATGAGTGCATCTTCATCATCAAACTCATCTTGAGATTGAGTCAAAACAGTTTGTAATGGTTCATTAGATTGTGCCTGCAAGAACTTAGAGAAAACAAGTGAATCAAGCACATCAATGGCATAGCAATCAAGAGATGAAGAAGGATGAGAAAGAGACTCAAACACTTTGAATTGGACGGTCTCTCCTAGCACTGTCATAGTGAGGAGTCCATTTTGCACATCAATGATGGTCTTGGCCGTGGCCATGAATGGTCTTCCAAGCAAAATAGGCAACTCTCTATCATGTATAGGTGCTTTTTCCATGTCCAACACTACAAAATCCACAGGCAAGATTAGTTTATCAATTTGAACTAGAATGTCCTCTACTATACCTCTTGGATACTTCACGGATCTGTCCGCAAGTTGTAGTGAAATGGTTGTGGCCTTCAATTCCCCCAAACCTAGTTGAAGGTACACGGAGTATGGCATTAAGTTGATGCTAGCACCCAAATCAAGCATGGCCTTCTCCACTTTCTTGTCCCCTATGGTGATGTTGATAGAAAAACTTCCCGGATCTTTGAGCTTTGGTGGAAGTTTCCTTTGTAACACCGCACTTACATTCTCCGACACTACTACCTTCTCATGTGGTCCATACTTCCTTTTGTAGTTGTTTAACTCCTTGAAGAACTTCCCATAAGCCGGCATGTTCCTAATGACATCAAGCAAAGGTAAGTTAACATTCACCTTACTTAGAATATCAAAAATCTCTTTAAATGACTTATCCTGCTTGCCCTTGGCAAGTCTTCCAGGGAATGGTATTGGTGGAGTGTAAGGCTTCTCGGCCTTGTGAAGGTTTGGTGCTTCATTTGAGGAAGAAGCTTGGCTTGGTTTCTCATTTATACCTACATTCACATGATCAAATTCATTAGTAACTTCATTTCCAACTCTATTATCAATAACCTTACCATTTCTTAGTGTAGTGATTGCTTTGGCTTGCTCTTGGTTCCTTTGAAGTATCACGGGTTGGCTTGGAAACTTGCCAACCTCTCTTTGGTTCAAGGCATCTGCAATTTGTCCCAATTGTGTCTCCATTTTGGTTAGGGCAGCCGAATGTTGTTGGAAAGTGCTATTTGTGGCTTGTTGGAATTGCAATGTGTTTTGAGCTAACAACTTAACCGTATCCTCAAGTGTAGGGGCAGGTCTTGGTTGGAAGTTTTGGACTTGATTTTGGTTGGCATTGGGAGGTTTTGGTTGGAAATTTTGGTAGTTGTTGTTGTTCTTCCATGAAAAGTTGGGATGATCTCTCCACCCCGGATTATATGTGTTTGAAAATGCATCATTCCTTGGCCTTTGATTGTAAGAATTCATGAGGTTCACTTGTTCTTGAACAAACTCGGGATAGGCTTCCCTAGATGGACATTGGTGAGTAGGGTGGTTAGGTATGTTGCAAATGGCACACACTTCATTTGGTTTTGGCACCATGTTGAGCACGGATTCAAGCTTTCTTTCTAGGTTAGCTACCTGCAAAGAAAGATCATGGTTAGAACTTGTTTCATACACTCCAAGTTTCTTACCCCTTACATCTTTGTGTTGAGCATTAGATCCCAACATCTCATAAATGTTGTAAGACTCTTGAGCATTCTTTTTCTTCAAAGCACCACCTGCGGCATTATCAACAGTTGATTGACATGTTTGGGTTAATCCATCATAAAAAATTTGCATTTGTAAGTGAAGAGGTAACCCATGGTGTGGACATTGTAGCAAATGTCCTTTAAAACGCTCCCAACACTCATTGAAAGGTTCTCCATCATCTTGTTTGAAGTTGAAGATTTGTCCCCTTAATGTGGCTGTCTTTTGCATGGAGAAAAACTTCTCCAAAAACTTCTTAGCCACGGCATCCCATGTGGTGAGTGAACCCGGAGCTAAGGTCATTAACCAACTCTTGGCCTTGTCTTTCAAAGTGTAAGGAAACACTCTCATCCTCAAGTTTGCTTCACTTACTCCCTGCAAAGGTAAACCACTCACAACATTGTAAAACTCTTTAACATGAGCTAAAGGATCTTCATTAGGTATGCCATAAAAAGAAGGAAGCATATGAAAATGTGAAGATTTGAGATCATAGTTTCTAGCTTCCGTGGACAACAAGATGCATGAAGGAGAGTTTGGTATGATTGGTTGTGCAAAGTCCTCCAAGGCTCTAAGTTCATCTTGGTTGGCAGCCATCTCGTCTCTTTCCCAATGAATGTGCTCAGAAGTTGCACTTGTGGAACTAGATGAAGTTCCTTCCTCTTCTTCTCGGACAAGGGATGAACTAGATGGCACAAAGTTGTCCAAAGTGTTGCCTTTCAAACGTTCAATTCTTTGGCCCAACTCAACAAGTCTATGTGACATATACTACCTAAAACAAAACAAAACAAACAATATTAAACAGAAATCAAAACTAAACTCTACTTAGAATGAAAATAACAAAGTTTAAATAGCAAAACAAGCAATTACAAGGGACTGAAATCAGTCCCCGGCAACGGCGCCATTTTTGTTGGAGTTTTTCCTTCCTAATGCTAAAGACATGTTGAGTATAATAACACAAGTAAGGGTGTCGAATCCACAGGGACTAATTAGACCTATGTAACCACTTGTTTTGCAAGAACTTTACTAGAAACTAAAACTAATCAATTTAGGCAGATTTGATGTTGTAACTTGAAACACAAAGAAATGAAATGAATGCAAGTAAATGAAATAACAAGTAAGATAAGGAGGTAGAACCAATGGAGTTGAGACTCGGGACTTGTATCAATAGAGAAAAGGTTAGGGATTCGGTTTCACCATAGCTAATTGATTCCATGTTTGTTAATTCAAGTTATGCTCACCCATCTATCTATTTCTTGAGTTTGTTTCACTTTAGTTATGATCATCCATATGATGTGTGGTTTTGATCAAGTATTCCTAGTTATGGACCTAATTGTGATGTGCAACTTCGGTTCTTAATCAAGAATGTGTTAAGCATAAGAAACTTTCATAAAACCAAAGGAAACACTTGGCAGGATGTATGCCAAACATTCCCTTCATTCATTCCCATATCTGCCAAGGTTATGCATGATGTGTGCTATAAGATTGGCTAAACAACTTATGGTTAATTCAAATGGTGATCAAGCATTAAAATCAACACACTAAGTCACAATTAAAATCATAGAATGAAACAAGAAATAGAATGATAAACTGAGCATTTCCGAGTTAACTACATGGCAATCTTGCTAGGCTACATCGAATCCCTATAGAGAGATTAGTTACACTTCATGTTTACAAAGATTTGACATAGAAATATAACATGAGTGTACATAGAATTGAGAAAAAGAACCCCTTGAAGCAAAACTATGTTGAAGATCACTTGGGAATGGCCTTCGGTGCAAGCTCTCCAAGTGTGGCGTAGTCCTCCAAGAATGGTGTAGATGAATGTGGCACGGTGATGATGAAATGGTTTCTGTGAAATGGGAGAGAATGGGCAGAAATGGCGTGGTGTTTTGTGTTTTGGGAGTAAGGATGAATGTAGTAGTGTAGGGTTGTGGAATTGGAGAGTTTGTGCCGAATTGAAGATTCCTTTTTCCCCCTTCAGATTTCTTTACACTTAAAGAGAATGAATGGAATAGCTTTTCAGGTTTAGATCCAAGATTGGATCTCAACAAATGTAAAATATGGGATGCAAGTGTGTGTAATGATGGGGAATTCAATTTCTGAAATGGATAGTGCATGGCATGGGGAAAATGGGCAAGCATGTGGTCATTTTGAATGGAGAAGCATGTGAAAACTGTAATGACAGGCTGGCAAGGGATAGAAAAGGCACGGCATGGGTGAAATTGTTTGTGAAATTTCATGGCTGAAAGGTTTAACTAATGGGAAGGGTAGAAAATGTGAGTTAATGCATGGCAAGGTGGTGAAATCACCCAAATCCGAATCCAATGCATGTGCCATGCATAGGTTCTCCAATATGGCCGAATTGCACCATTCTTCCCTCCATATTGCTTCCTGAAATTCCAGCAACCAACATGCTTAGATACTTCATTTGGACTTCAAAAATCCATCTCCATGCTTGGAGTAATTCTCGGCTACCAAATGTGGTGTTTTTGCTTCATTATCCTTCCAATTGATCCTAACACACACATAGCTGCACACTAACACAAAATGATGTAAAATGCAACTAGTTTAAATCAAACACACCACAAAGACACAAAATATGGATGCTATAAATGCATATGAAATGTGAACTATCATTTTCCTACTCAAACAAGGTTTCCTACTTGAAGTAGGAAAGTTAAACCCCAAATGACCTCAAGTTGCAGCAACAAAGAAGTTTTCCAAGTCCAAGAAGGAAAAGAATTCCAAGATGAAGAAGGATTAGTTTTCCTAATCCTAATGCATAAAGATTTCAGCTATAAAAGGGATTTCTTTTCCTATTTGGAGCTTAAAACCTGATTTCTAGAAGCCTTATCCCTTCCTACAAAGGTGCCACACCTTATCCCTTGTTTTTCTAGGAATCAGCCACAAAACAACCTTTCTAGAAGACCTTATCCCTTGTTATTCCTTTCCCCCTTGGTTTCTAAAAGCCTTAGCCTTTTCCTTCAAGGATTGTGTGTCATTATCCTATACAAATTAGGCCTTTAAATCCTTTTCCTTTTCTACATAGGGGCTGCGAATTTCAGCCTATAAATACACCCCTTGGCCGCACCATTTATTCATTCATTCACTCCACAAATCAGAAATTCGCCAAACACCATTCTCCCTAGTTTTAAGTTCTTGCCGCACCATCCCCTTCCCCTAAACACTACTACATCCTTCCATACCCATCCATCCATACACCTAAACCCTTAGAACCTGTTCTAGACCCTTTGCCGCACAAAGGAGGAGGAGAAGGAGGCTTGGAAGTTCATGCAATTCAAGTTTACATCGCTGGAATTTCTAGGTGTTTCTTTTCCTTTGATTTCAATGTTCAAATTTAATTCTCTTTGTTTTGTGCGTATGAGGAACTAAACTCCCTAGGGGGGGATTCGAAACACATGTTTATGCTTGCGATATGATTTGATTACTTCTAATTGCGTTTCATAAGTTATGAATTCAATTTACTTATCTATGTGAATTACATTGGTTTGTGTGTGTTGGTTGAGAGTGCACGCTTAATTATCATGCATAAATTGAATGCTAGGATATAAGGAAGTTTCACCTAATCGTTATGGACTTATATTCACAAGTAGTAAAGGTTGATGATCTCAATCGAGTTAAGTAAATTCTTGGCATAAGTTTCATGCAATCATAGTAATGAGTGCTTCGTGCTTATGGTTTTCATAGAACTTAATGATTCTTGCTTGTATCTGTATTATGCAATCATGTAGGGGACTTGTGGGGAATGCTTTTGGTTGTCGTATATAATCATCCAATTCAATAAATTTAGGAAAATCTGAAGGTTAATTTAAGCGGACCTAATTAACTTGGGGCGTTGAGAATTCATGGTTTATTGAAAAGCAATTGGAAATCGGTTCGTATGCAAGTATAACATGTGTGGAGATGAACCCCTTAGCTAGCCTTCCATCCATTGTTTTAAGCAAAAAAATCGTTTTCAAATCTGTTTTGTTTTACAAGTTTAGTTTTGTTTTCAAAATTCGTAAAAACCAAATCCCCCTTTGTTTTCAAGTGTCAAATTAGTTAGAAAGTGTTTTAGTTTATGTTTTTAAGTGTTTCAAATCAAGTTATAACTATTTTCGTCCAAAATCTTCTTTAGTGTCCAAAACTGCCCAGAAAGTGGTTTTAAGGCAGTTTTGAGTGTTTTTGTGCTGTTTTGAGTCTTTTTGTTTGTTTTAGAGTTTTAAAGTATAGTTTTGCATTGTTTGAGTCTAGTTTAGTGTTTTAAACTTTGTTTTTACGTTTTTGAGTCAATTCCAAGTGATTTTGCAATCCCTCCTAATCCCCGGTCTAGAACGATCCCTACTTACATTCTTCACTACAATTGATAAAAAGAAGGTTTAATTTGTGTGCGTATAATTCTAACATCACTAATGAATGGTGACTGTGATTAAGTATGCGCTTAAGTGTATGGACGACCAAAATCTATGTAAATGATGATCTTAAAAGTGTTATGTGCATTGGAAATCCCTGAGATAGTGTTGGAAGGTTTAGGTTGAGTTTTGTTTCTTTTGTTTATTTCGTTTTGCTCGAGGACTAGCAAAAGCTAAGTGTGGGGGAATTTGATAGGAGCATATTTATGCGACGTAGCTAGTTTGTTTTCGTGCATTTATGTTGCTTTTCCTTAGTTAGATTAGTGTTTAAAGTCATTTTCGTGCAATTTCAGGTTCTAAGGTCAAAGTATGCAAAAAGGTGCATTTTGGTGCGTTTTGGAGCGATTTTGGGCCTAAGATGGATAGGACATGTTTGGAGCTAAACGGAAGGATGAAATTGAAGTACAAATAAGCCAAGGAGCGAATGAAGAATGAAGAGTCAAAATTGGAAACCGAAGTTTCTAAGTTTGGAAGTTTCTATTTTCGAAGGTTTCCATTCTTGAAAAGTTTCTATTCTTGGAATGGAAATTTCCTAATCCTTCTTCACCAAAGTTTCAGCCACAAAAGGGTTCTAAAATATGTTGGGACATTCAATTAGTGGTTCTAGAAGCCTAAACTTCCCTAAAGGACCTTTGCCGCACATCTCTTGCACCTTCCTCTTCCTTGCCGCACAAGGACCCCTTTTCTTGCCTAAATTCTGAACATAAAGCGCATACCTATTTTGTGCTAGTCCTTGCCGTGCAAGGAGGGTGATTTCCTACTTGTTTTGTGTCCTAAAAACATTCCTATTTCCTTCCCAAATCTGCCACACAAGGGAGGGAGGTTCTTTCCTATTTTCTGGACATATTTCACATTCCTATTTTGTTTCCCCTCTCCTTGCCGCCCAAGGATCTCACCCCTTGCCTATTTTGTGTCCTAAAAACATTCCTATTCTATTCTTTTCATCATTGCCGCACCATATACCCATTCCCTCTCCAAATTTCTGACCAAAGTTCCTTCCTATTTTGTTTCACATATTTTCTATCCTATTCTATTTTCTTTTCTGATTTCTTTTCTTCCCTATTCAATTAGGGAGCCTAATTAGCTAAGTTTTAAGACCTTTCCTGAACCCTAAGCCGTGCCCTATATATATAAGTCCATTCATTCACCACAATTCAGTTTTACACACCCTTGCCGCAGCCTCCCTTACATCCTCCATATTTTCTGATCATTCCACACCCTTTGCCGCACCATCCCTATACCCAAAACACATCCCCTTCATCCATACACATCAACCACACCCTTGAGGACTTGTGCCGCAGCAAGGTGGAGAAGTTTGGAGCGTTTTAGGTGTAATTCGTTTCATGTCTCTTATGTTTAATTTCTATTTACTTTGCCTTGCTGTAATCATGAGTGGCTAAACCCCTAATTAGTTAGGGGAAAGTTTGAAGCCATGAACATGTTTGAGATATGAATTGATTCCTTCCAATTGTGATTTGTTAAGTTGTGATTGCAATTCAATTATCTGTTTTATTCATAACTGATTCATGTAGGGGACTTTTAGAGAATAATTTGGGTTGTCGCATGCAATCATCCAATTCAATGAGTAAAGGAAAATCTGAGGGTTAATTAGTGCATCACGGTTAACTTGGGGTGTTGAGCATCATAGTTTAGTGAAAAGCAATTGGAAAATCGGTTCGTATACAAATATGTCATGTGTGGAGAATGGACCTCTAACTAATCCATCCATCATCTTATTTCTCAAATTTGTTTTACAATCTGTCTAGTTTCATACATCGCTTTGTTATTTCAATTTTCGTCAAAACCAAAACCCCCCTTTACTTTCTTGTTCTAAAGTGTTTAGAATCTGTTTTATTTATGTTTTAGAAGGTTTTGAATCAACCCAAAACCTTATTTCTGTCCAAAGTTGTGTTTGTGCTAGAAACTGCCTAGTTTGTGTTTTTAGGCAGTTTTGAGTGTTTTTAGTCCGTTTTGAGTCTTTTGAACTTGTTTTGAAGTCTTTGAGTCCTTTTGAACGTTTTTAACTTTGTTTTTATGTTTTTGAGTCAGTTTAGAGGTTTTAACAATCCCTCCTAATCCCCGGTCCAGAACGATCCCTACTTGCATCCTTACTATGATTGCATGAAACTTATGCCAAGAATTTACTTAACTCGATTGAGATCATCAACCTTCACTACTTGTAAATATAAGTTTGTAACGATTAGGTGAAACTCCCTTATATTCTAGCATCAAATTCATGCATGCAAACTAAGTGTCGACCCTCAATCAACATACACAAATCAGTTTTTATACGAACGGATAAGTAAATTGAATTCACAACTTATGAAACGCAATTAGAGGTAATCAAATCATATAGCTGATGTGAAAATTAACTTGACACACAAATTAAACCCTATGGATGACAATTGTAGTATAAGAGCAAATAGGGATCGTTCTAACCGGGGATTAACTAGGGATGCTAATCAATGTGAAATTGACTCAAAAACGTAAAAACAAAGTTTAAAACACTAAACTAGACTCAAAGAATGCAAAACTAGAGTTTAAAACACCTAAACAAACCTAAAGACTCAAAACAGCACAAGAACACTCAAAACTGCCTTAGAATCACTTTCTGGGCAGTTTTGAGCACAAACACAATTTTGGACGAAAATACGTTCTAACTTGACTCAAGACTCTTAAAAACACAAACTAAATGTATTTCTAACTAATCTAACACTTTAAAATAAATGGGGGATTGGTTTTGACGAAATTGAATTTAAAACAAAACTTTGTAAACAAAACAGATTCTAAACAGATTTTGATAAATTGAATGGATGGAGAAACTAGTTAGAGGGTTCCTTATCCACACATGAACATATGCATATAACTTGATTCCCAGTTATGATTTCAACAAACGAATGAATGACAATGCTCCAAGTTAATTAGGTCTGCTTAAATTAACTTTCCGATTTCCCTAGATTCATTGAATTGAATGGAATACGCATCACAACCAAATTATTCTTATCAAGTTCCCTAACTATGGAATACGCATGATAGAGTGATATGATATTAACTAGCACTCAAATTAAACCCTCTTTTGTCAAATTGTAGTAAAGATATATAAGTAGGGATCGTTCTGGACCGGGGATTAGGAGGGATTGCTAAACTCTTGGAAACTGACTTAAAAACGTAAAACAAAGTTTAAAACACTAAAACAACCCAAAAACTCAAAACAGCAACCAAAAGACTCAAAACTGCCTTAAAAACACTTTCTGGGCAGTTTTGAACACAAAGCACCAAATTGGACGAATTTGGGTTTTAACTTGACTCCAACTACTTAAAAACACAAACAAAACAAGTTTAGAATAAATTGAAACAAGAAAGTAAATGGGAGGATTGATTTGGACGAATTTAAACTTAATCAAAACAGAAACTTTGTAAAAACACTCAAAACTGCCTAAAAACACAACTTAGGCAGTTTCTGACCTAAACACAATTTAAGACGAAAATAAGGTTTTGGGTTGATTCAAAACCTTCTAAAACACAAAGAAAACAAATTCTAGACACTTTAGAACAAGAAAGAACAAGGGGAATTTTGGTTTGACGAAAATTGAAATCAAAATAGAAACTTTAAAACAAAACAGATTGTAAAACGTTTTTGGATGAAAAGGATGGATAAAAGGCTAGTTAGGAGGCTCTTCTCCACACATGTCACACTTGCAAACAAAACGATTTTCAGTTGTTTTTCCAATGAGTTACAAATCCTCAATACCCCAAATTAACCATGAATTGCATAGATTAATTTTCAGATTTTCCTTAAGTTAATGGATTGGATGATTGCATACGACAACCCAAAGCATTCCCCACAAGTTCCCTCAATGAATTGCATACAAGAGATACAAGCAAGAATCATTAAGTTCTAAGAAAACCATAAGCATTGACGAGGCACTTGTTACTATGAATTGCATGAAACTTATGCCAAGAATTCATTCAACGCGATCGTTGAGAAACGACCTTCACTACTTGTGATTATAAGATTGTAACTATTAGGTGAAACTCCCTCATAATCTAGCATCATATTCATGCATGAAAACTAAGTGTGCACTCTCAATCAACATACACAAATAAGTCATCAATCAAGTAGATGAACGAATTGAATCCACAACTTATGAAATAACAACTGAATGTAATCAAATCATATTGCAAGCATGTACATGGTTTCGAATCACCCCCCAACTAAGGGGGTTTAGTTCCTCATACTCACAACACAAAGTTTATTGAATTGAAACATTGAAAACATAAGAAAGATTACACCTAAAAGTTCCAGCAATCTGTGAGAGACTAGCAAGCACATTCAAGGGCACTCCTTCTTCCTTCTTGCTGCGGCACAAGGTATGGAGATGGTTTGGGATGTGTTTGAATGATGTAGAATGGAGGAAAAATGTCTAGGATGGGTGTATGGTGCGGCTAGGGGGGTTTGGGATCAGAAAGTATGGAGGATGTAAGGGAGGCTGCGGCAAGGGTGTGGAATGTGTTTAGGGTGTGTAAAAAACTCTTTTGTGGTGGATGAATGGACTTATATATATAGGGCACGGTTTAGGGTTCAGGAAATATGCCAAAACTTAGCTAATATGGCTCCCTAATTGAATAGGGAAGAAAAGAAATCAGAAAATCCAAATAGAATAGGTAAGAAAAGGTTTGACACAAAATAGGAAATGTTTTAAGTCAGAAATCCAAGGAAATAAAGGGATAGGTGCGGCAAGCCTTTAATTTAAAAGGGAATGGGATTTGAAGGCAGGAAATAGGAAGGAATTTGAGTGTCTTGGGCGGCAAGGATGTGCAAGGAAAAGGGAAGTGCCAAGAGTTCCAGAAAATAGGAGAAAAGGAAAACAAGGTGCGGCACTTAATCCTAGGGTGTAAAGGGAAGGATTTAGGACACAAAATAGGTAAACAATCCTCCCCCTTGCACGGCAAGGACTAGGAAGAGAAAAGGTAAGTATTTGTGCACAGAAATTAGGCAAGTACACACCCCTTGTGCGGCAAGGAAGTTTAAATTCCAAGGAAGGTGCGGCATGGGCTTCTAGGGTAAGTTTGGGGTTCTAGAACCACTAATTGAATGTCTTCACACATTTAGGAACCCTTTTTTGGCTGAAACTTTGGTGAAGAAGGATTGGGAAACTTCCATTCCAAGAATAGAAACTCTTCAAGAATGGAAACCTTCGAAAATAGAAACTTCCAAACTTAGAAACTTCGGTTTCCAATTTTGACTCTTCATTCTTCATTCGCTCTTTAGCTCATTTGCACTTCAATTTCATCCTTCCAATTGGCTCCAAGCATGTCCTATCCATCTTAGGCCCAAAATTGCTCCAAAACGCTCCAAAATGCACCTTTTTGCATACTTTGACCTTAGAACCTGAAATTGCACGAAAATGGCTTAAAGTACTAAAATAACTAGGTTCTAACAACGTAAATGCAAGGAAATAAACTAGTTAAGTCGCATAAATATGCTCCTATCATAGAGAGACATATCAAAGATCATTAAGTTCAATGGAAATCATAAACATCGACTAGGCATTCATAACTATGGAATACGCATGTTAATCCAACCTAGGGTTTACTAAACACAATCGTGACTAGTGATCTTTACTACTCATGAATATAAGTTAATGACGATTAGGTGAAATTCCCTTATATCTTAGCATCAAGTTTAAGCATGCAAATTGAGCGTGCACTCTCAATCAACATACATAAACAAGTTCTTAATCAAAACAGAGAAGTAAACCACATCCAACGTTCATGAATTCATAACTGGAGTAAATCAAATCATAACCAACATATGTCCATGGCTTCAAATTCGCCTCTAACTAAAAAGAAATTAGTTCCACATGTTTAACATAATTGAGAAACAAATTAAATTAAACATAGAAACGAAACGAAGGAAGAAAGAACTCTGAAACTCCCCAATGGTGGCAGATTGCATGCGTGAGCCTTCTCCTCCCTTTTGGATTGCACGGAGCACTCTTCCTATCCTCCAAAGATGGCGCACAAGGTGGGTATGGTGGCTGAAAGGTGCGGCAAAGGTGGATGAATGGTGGTATGGATGGTGGGTTGCGGCAAGGATGGAAAATATGGAGAATGGTGGTTGTAGGTTGCCGCCAAGGGGTGTGAAGGAATTTTGGCGAATTTCTGAATGGGGGGGGGGGGGAATGAATGGTGCGGCAACAATTAAGAAGCATATATATAGGCACCACAAACCCTAGGGTAGGAGAATGAGGCTTGGGCTTTGCAGAAATTAAACCCTAGGTGATCGGACCATATTTATACATATTTTTATATCAAATTCTCTCGTCTTTTCTTAGTTAGTTCGTTATATTTTGAGCTATTTACGTTATTTTTATGTTTTATTAGAATTTATCTAGTTAAGAAAATAAAAATAAAATAAGTGAAGTGTTAAGTAATTAATTCATCTAAACTATCTTGTCTGTTGAATTATACTTATCATTTGGAAAATAATAAATATATATATATATATATATATATTTATATATATATTTATTTATTATAAATATAAGTTGTGTGTGTGTGATTACAGCTGAAAGTGCATGAAAGGAATGATGAAAACACACAAGGGCTATCATCACATGCAGTCGGTGGCCCATTAGCTGGAAAGAATAAGAAAATAATAAAAAAAATGAGTGGAAGATGGAAACAGAATAATTGATGAGGGAGAGCTCAGGTTTTAAAGGAAAAATATTAAAGGACTCTGGGGATAAAAAGCTGCGGGGCAGCATGAAAAAAAAGGAGAATTAAAAAATAAAAAAAAGAGCTCACGTAATAAAAGGGCGCACGGTTTTCAGGAAGAGGGGAGAGGCAGAAAATAGAAGAATAAGAGGAGAGAGCTAAGGAGCTCTCGGGAAGAAATTGGAGGGAGCACCGAGACAGACAAAGGCAAGGCGCAAGCTGGCTGCCTTGAAGGCAGCGATCAAACAGAAGCCACCGAGGGGAGAGACAGGAGTAGCGGGACAGAGGCTGCCTCGGTGGCAGCTGCGCAAAGGCAGGGGACTCTCGGGGGCGCAGGGATTTTGAATGCAACAGGAAGAATATTTATGTTGTGAGCTGCCATTAGGCAGCTTAGGGGAAGAAAACAATTGGAGGTCCTGGGCAGCAGACGGTGCACCGTAGAGAACTGAGCACAGAATCCTTTGCACACTCTTCAATTTGGTTTATCCCCTCCAAACTCTTGTTTAATTTCTGTTTTTAATTTATAAATAATGTGTAATTAATTTGTTTTGGCTAGAGGATAATTCAAAACCATGATTATATTTGTAATTTGAATTGGTAACTTCAGTTGTGATTTCTGAGTTGTGATTTAATTTGCTTAACTGCTTGATAGATAACTTATTTGTGTATGTTAATTAAGGATGCATACTTAATTTACACGCATGAATTTGATGCTAGAATATAAGTGAATTTCACCTAATCGTTATGAACTTATATTCATGAGTAGTGAAGGTTGCTATCCGCAATCGCGTTAAGTAAATTCCTGGCAAACGTATCATGCTGTTCATAGTTACGAATGCCTTGTCAACACTTATGATTTTCATAGAACATAATGATCTTTAATCGTATCTCTATTGTGCTTTTCACGTAGGGAACTTTTGGGGAATAATTTGAGTTGTTGTATGCTGTTCATCCAATTCAATAACATAAGGAAAATCTGAAGGTTAATTTAAGCGTACCTAATTAATCTGGAGTATTGAAATTTACAACTTATTGAAAGAACAACTGAAAATCAATTTAGGTTGCATTTGTGTCATGTGTGGAGAAAAACCCTCTAGCCAATCCGTAGCCTTTCCGTTCACTTTTATTTTATGTTTTTGTCAATTTTGTAATTTATTTAAGTTTAATTCACGTTTCACCAAAACCAAACCCCCCCCATTATTATTATATTATTTTATTTAGTTAGTTTTTATTATTTTTAATCTTTTAATTTAATTTCCGTCCAATTAATTTCCTAGTGTCTATTTTAAATTGTTTTCATTATTTTGAGTCATTTTTAGTGTGTTTCGAGTTTTTAGCTTAGTTTGTATTTTCTAGAGTTTTGAGTTGTTTTGAGTCTTTTGATTTGTTTTAGTTTATTTGTTAGTTTTATTTTGAGTTATTTTAGTTAAGTGTTTTTATTTTAGTTTAGTGTTTTAAACTTTATTTTTACGTTTTTAAATTATTTTAGAGGTTTTAGCAAGCCCTCCTAATCCCCGGCCTAGAACGATACCCTACTTACATCTATACTACATCTGTCAAAAAGAGGGTTAAATTTGTGCGGTGTAAAATCCCGTCAAATTTTGGCGCCGTTGCCGGGGATTAGTAAATTTGCTAATCCCTTTATTTTTTTGTTTGTGTTTATTTTATTTTATTTTATTTTATTTATTTTTTTTTTTTTTTGTTTTGTTTGTTTGTGTTTATGTTTATATTTGTGTTTGTGTATTTTATTTTTGATATTTGATTTAGTTTTCGTTCTTTAATTTTAGGAAAAAAATGGATGAAGATATGGCAACCATTCAAGCTCAATTGGCGCAGCTCACTGCTCAATTGACACATAATGCCGAACGGACCTCAATGCCAAGTGTCCCTACACTTGATGTGCCTTATGGGCAAGGATATCAAGCTCATCAGTATCCTCAATTTTCGGCATATGACGATGATTGGGGATATCAAAGCCACAGCCAATCAAGGGGCAATATGTATTCCAACGCTTGCAATTCGGATTGGAGAGGTTATTCAGATCAGATGTGGGATGAACCTCAGCAGTTTCAACAAAGTGGATATTGGCAGCAAGAAGCGTTCTATTCAAGACCTATGCAGCCACCACAACCTCCCCCACAACAATTCCAATCGAATTCAAGTATGCCCGTAAATTATTATGAAATTCTTGAAGGACTAATTTCTTTGACGCAGGGCTCGCAAAAAGAAGAACAATTGCCGTCATCGGAAGAGTTCTATCAGTGGCCATATGAGCCACCACAGCCACCACAACAATCTGCCCAATTCAATTCAGGTACATCTGTGAACAATGATAATATTATTCAATTACTCATCTCTTTGAACCAGGAAGTAGAAAATCAAACCAAGGAGATGGGAGAATTGAATAATCAAATGGGGCAAATTGTGGAAGTTCTTCCTGAGATCCAAAGTGATATCCCGATTCTTGGTGCAATAAATCAAGTTCCAGATTTTGCTGAAGCTGTTCCAGAACCTTGTGCACCAAGAAAGATGGTTGAAGATATCGAAGTGGCTGGGGCATATCAAGAATACATCCAAGCGGTTGTGCATGAGGCAACAAAGGCCCATGAAATTGAGATTGATGACACGGCACAGGCCACAACCATCATCGTCAATCTGGCCAAGTGCAAAGTCCCCGAAACGTTCAAGGGAGTAGTTTTTGTTATTGAGTTTGTTTCGGAAAAATATAATAAGCCATTTTCTCCAATTCCAATTTTATTTTTATTTTATACTAACATATTTCTAATTTTAATGATTCAGGCACCCACTCGTGAATTCAAACCATTGCCGGATCATTTCAAGTACCACTGTCCGTTCAAGGATAAAGCCATGCACTTGAATAAAGAAGGGAAGCCTAGGAATCACCCACAATCAGATTTGCATTCCTAAACCCTTCTATTTACTGCTTTCATTTTATTTTGTTTAGTTAGTTGTATTTGGTTGATTTTTATTTAGTTTGAGTTTAAATAAATTAAGGGCAATGTTTATTTTTAGTGCGGATAAACAAAGTCTTTTTGCATTAATTTACATATTTTACATTGCTTAAAATAAACTTTAAAAAAAAAAAAAAAAAAAACAAAAAAATTAATAATAATAATAATAATATTAGTAACATATATATATATATATATATATATATATATATATTTTAAATAAACATTAAAAGCTTAAATAAATTTACAATAATACGAAAAACTAATAAGTTCATTGGTCATTTGTCATTGGTTAGGTGGTGCCTGAGAAGTCGACGGAGCTCCTGGAAGACGAAGAGCCAGAGTTGGAATCTCCGGAGCCGGAACGCTTGGTGCAACTCCCGAGGACGAAGGCAACATAAACCTCGGGAGTAGTGCCATGAACCTTTCATGATCACTCTGGATCCGACCGTCCGACTCCTGCAGCTGGTCCAGCTTCCTCTTCATGCTGGTCGAGTAGCTAGTTGCGAGCATGTGCAACTCCTTGTTCTCGTGCCTGAGTCCTCTGACTTCTTGCCGAAGACTGACCACCTCCGCCATTAGCGACTCCACCTGACGAGATCTTGCAAGCAGGCGCTGGCCCATGTTTGAAACTGAGCCTGCACACTGGACACTGAGAGCCAGTGAGTCCTGAACAGCCAGCTCGTCTGACCGCATAGACAGCAACCTAGTATCTCTGGGAGTAAGAAGGTTTCTTGCAACCACCGTTGCGGTTATATCGTTCCTCATCATTGTGTCCCCGACTGTAAGAGGACCATTGGGGGATATGAAGGATGGATTCCAAATGTTGTTCGGAGAAGACGAGTCATCGTCTTCCCCGACATTCAAGTTTAGGCGACGGTCGGAAGGGCAAGACATTTTTAGAGGGGGTTGAGGAAGAAAAGAGTTCGGAAAAATTAAGATTGCTGAAGCGGAAGAAGAGATCGGAAAGATTAAAAGTGCAGAAGTGCAAGAAGAGAGCGGAAGGATTTTGAGTGTTTACAGAAGGGAGTATTTTCAGAAGGAAGTGTTTGAGGGAGTTCAAGTGTGAGATGGAGCAGAATTAGCGCCTCTATAAAAAGAAGCAAATCAAAGAGAGGCGCTCCTCTGAGGTTGAAGACGCGTCCTCACGCAATTCGGAAAAGCTGGACGCTCCTTTCTCGAAAAGAGCCATTTCCCTTATCAAAAGCTGGGCTTGACTCAGCAATCACGTGGTTCAGTTTTTCCAATTTTGTCGTGACTCATCACGTGCAGCGTGGAGCGTTGCGAAAACCACGAGCCGCACCCAGTTTTGAACCCCGGTTTTCAAAAGATCATCATTCCTGTTTGTCGTCACTCGTCGCATGCGTCGACAGCCTTCGCGGAAATTACGGACGCGTTGTCAGAAAGCGCGTAACGGGCACTGTTCATTCATCCACCGGCTGCCGACAAATAGTGAGGGAACAGTTCCGGTTGTGAAGGAAAATTTCTATAAAGTCGACCTTCGCCTTCCACATCAAAGGCACACCTTCACACCCTCTCCACCTCTCAACCTCTCTTCCTCTCTTCATCTCCGATAATGTCTTCTCAAAGAAAGCTTTCGAGTTATTCAGTGTTCTTCATCCCTTGGATCACCCCAGAAAACAAACCTTCCAGAGCAAAAGTATTTCATATTAAAAAGGTTAAAAGCAAAAGTATCTCATATTATGCTTTCTCCTCTCCTTCATCTGAGGAACGTGGAGAAAGTGAGATCCTGATTGCTTACCTAGTCTTGCTCTCGAGTACTCATCTCAGACCCCTCCCAACACACTTCAAAAATAAACCTGTGTTGAGGTACTTCTTCAAAAACAAAAGTACCTCACAGACGAAGCAGGAGGAGTCTGAGGTGCATCCAGATGAAGGTAGAGTCTGAGATGATCCAAGAGTTCAAGAAGATGCCACACCTGCGTGGAGACCGGACTACTTGAAGCATGTGGAGACAACGTGCTGATTCATCCTCAACTAAGCTGAGGAGCACTTGCCAGAAGGAGGCCCATCCAGTTCAAGATGAAAGCTGTGGAAAATCAACAGTCATGACCAATGACCACCTATTAGTTCTTTTCGTTGTCTTTTATTATCATTTTCAATTTTTGTTTACTTTATTTTCCATTTTTTCTTGCGTGCTTAACTGATTTATTTCTTTTCTTTGCAGGAACGTTTGGTTATTTTCTCCCTTGAAGTTGATTGCAAAATTTACGCTTGGGGGTCATCGCTTGGTTTTCTGCAAATTAGAGAAGTTTTCAGTCATTTACTTTATTTTGTTTCGTATTATTTTTTTTAGTTTTAGTTTTATTTGCATATTATTGTTTTCTGACATTGGGGACAATGTCTAGTTTAAGTGTGGGGGTATCAAGAAAAAAAATGACCAAATTGAAAATTTTTGTACCTTCGACTTTGAACTGGTTTCATTTGTTTCCATGTTGTTGTTTTTGTTTTCTTAATTAGTTCTGTTTTATTTAATTTTTTCGAAAAAATTTAAAAAAATCTAAAAATATTGTCTTGTTTTCCTTACGGTTTTAAATTAGATTTTTATTAGTTTCCCGACCCAATGATATAACTGGATGAAATTTGAACTATGATTATCAAGAACTTAGTTAACATGTGTTATGTGAATTTCCTTGTTCTCTTGTTAGTATTGTACATGTTTGATCATCTTTGAAAATCCAAATGCACATAGCCTTGTTGATGTGAAACTAAAGCATGACTTAAAGCTTCATATGTGAATTTAGTGACCATATACATCCTATGTGAGGTTTTGAGCCTATTGAAAGTGTGTGCATTTTTCATACACTCCTATTCTTTCATGTGTGATGAACTTATGTGAGATGCATCTCTAGAACTTGCGTAACGATCTTTTGAAATATTTGTCATTGATTGCATGAATTTGAAAATGATAGAGGCATTAGGTTCACCACCATGGCCCAAATAACCATATTTCCCAAAAAAAAAAAAAAATGATATCATTAGATTGCCTATTTGAGCCGTTTTGTTGAGCCGTTTATTTCTTATCACCAGATATGTCTACCCTTATACCTCAAAACATGTTTCCTTACCCTTTCCAAGCGAGCAATTTGAGATTGTCTTATAAGAAATGTTTGTGAAGTACTTGGAATGAGTTTGGCAAAAGAATAAGTGTGGGGGTATTTCATATTTGTATTTAAAAAAAAAAAATGAGAAAAGAGAAGAAAAGAAAAAGAAAAGAAAGATTGTATTCAACGAATAAAATAAAAAGTTTAAAGTTTCAGTTTGAGGGTGTGATTGGAGGTGTTAAAAGAATCGTTGGAGAGCTTAAGTTCTTATAAATCTCAACAAAAGAATCGCTTGCGATGTAGCTTGGAACTTGTGTTTTCCTATTCTTTCGTTTCAATAGCCCTATCCCTAAGCCTCATTACATCCAATAAAAGTCCTCTTGATTTAAGTTTTGCAATTATGACTGTGGAGAAGTGATTTTTATGCAAGCTTATGGTAGATCTTTCACATTTGTTTCTTTGAGCGAAACACTTTAAAACTAAACACATGTGTGATTGAGTGCTTATCCCGTGAGAAGGTTGCTGGTTTGCATATGGTGTTTTTAAAAATAAAAACTTGAAATTGCATTTGCATGGCTATCTCACACACTACACTTCAAGGATGATTTAAAGATTACTGCTAATATTTGAATAAGGAAGATGAGCTTGAATTAGCTTGTTTGGTGCTAGCTATGGTTCTTGCTGATTTGTGTTCTCGAATGAAATTCTTTGAGGGTCAAAGGGGGAAGCTAATGTTTTTCATGTTATTACTTGTTCTTGTTTTCTTTGTTTTGCTCGAGGACTAGCAAAAGCTAAGTGTGGGGGTATTTGATCGGACCATATTTATACATATTTTTATATCAAATTCTCTCGTCTTTTCTTAGTTAGTTCGTTATATTTTGAGCTATTTACGTTATTTTTATGTTTTATTAGAATTTATCTAGTTAAGAAAATAAAAATAAAATAAGTGAAGTGTTAAGTAATTAATTCATCTAAACTATCTTGTCTGTTGAATTATACTTATCATTTGGAAAATAATAAATATATATATATATATATATATATATATTTATATATATATTTATTTATTATAAATATAAGTTGTGTGTGTGTGATTACAGCTGAAAGTGCATGAAAGGAATGATGAAAACACACAAGGGCTATCATCACATGCAGTCGGTGGCCCATTAGCTGGAAAGAATAAGAAAATAATAAAAAAAATGAGTGGAAGATGGAAACAGAATAATTGATGAGGGAGAGCTCAGGTTTTAAAGGAAAAATATTAAAGGACTCTGGGGATAAAAAGCTGCGGGGCAGCATGAAAAAAAAGGAGAATTAAAAAATAAAAAAAAGAGCTCACGTAATAAAAGGGCGCACGGTTTTCAGGAAGAGGGGAGAGGCAGAAAATAGAAGAATAAGAGGAGAGAGCTAAGGAGCTCTCGGGAAGAAATTGGAGGGAGCACCGAGACAGACAAAGGCAAGGCGCAAGCTGGCTGCCTTGAAGGCAGCGATCAAACAGAAGCCACCGAGGGGAGAGACAGGAGTAGCGGGACAGAGGCTGCCTCGGTGGCAGCTGCGCAAAGGCAGGGGACTCTCGGGGGCGCAGGGATTTTGAATGCAACAGGAAGAATATTTATGTTGTGAGCTGCCATTAGGCAGCTTAGGGGAAGAAAACAATTGGAGGTCCTGGGCAGCAGACGGTGCACCGTAGAGAACTGAGCACAGAATCCTTTGCACACTCTTCAATTTGGTTTATCCCCTCCAAACTCTTGTTTAATTTCTGTTTTTAATTTATAAATAATGTGTAATTAATTTGTTTTGGCTAGAGGATAATTCAAAACCATGATTATATTTGTAATTTGAATTGGTAACTTCAGTTGTGATTTCTGAGTTGTGATTTAATTTGCTTAACTGCTTGATAGATAACTTATTTGTGTATGTTAATTAAGGATGCATACTTAATTTACACGCATGAATTTGATGCTAGAATATAAGTGAATTTCACCTAATCGTTATGAACTTATATTCATGAGTAGTGAAGGTTGCTATCCGCAATCGCGTTAAGTAAATTCCTGGCAAACGTATCATGCTGTTCATAGTTACGAATGCCTTGTCAACACTTATGATTTTCATAGAACATAATGATCTTTAATCGTATCTCTATTGTGCTTTTCACGTAGGGAACTTTTGGGGAATAATTTGAGTTGTTGTATGCTGTTCATCCAATTCAATAACATAAGGAAAATCTGAAGGTTAATTTAAGCGTACCTAATTAATCTGGAGTATTGAAATTTACAACTTATTGAAAGAACAACTGAAAATCAATTTAGGTTGCATTTGTGTCATGTGTGGAGAAAAACCCTCTAGCCAATCCGTAGCCTTTCCGTTCACTTTTATTTTATGTTTTTGTCAATTTTGTAATTTATTTAAGTTTAATTCACGTTTCACCAAAACCAAACCCCCCCCATTATTATTATATTATTTTATTTAGTTAGTTTTTATTATTTTTAATCTTTTAATTTAATTTCCGTCCAATTAATTTCCTAGTGTCTATTTTAAATTGTTTTCATTATTTTGAGTCATTTTTAGTGTGTTTCGAGTTTTTAGCTTAGTTTGTATTTTCTAGAGTTTTGAGTTGTTTTGAGTCTTTTGATTTGTTTTAGTTTATTTGTTAGTTTTATTTTGAGTTATTTTAGTTAAGTGTTTTTATTTTAGTTTAGTGTTTTAAACTTTATTTTTACGTTTTTAAATTATTTTAGAGGTTTTAGCAAGCCCTCCTAATCCCCGGCCTAGAACGATACCCTACTTACATCTATACTACATCTGTCAAAAAGAGGGTTAAATTTGTGCGGTGTAAAATCCCGTCACTAGGGTGCGGCATAGGGTAGGAAAATGCCTTGCAAGGCAAGGCAAAAGGAGATTCTAGAAGGTTTTGTGCGGCACAAGGTGGGCTAGGGTTTAGGGTGCAGCAAGCCTTGTTTCTAGAAGGGTTTAGGGCGTGGCTGAGATGACAAGGCCCAAGAATGCCTTGCAAGGCAAGGGAAAGTGGTTCTAGAAGGCCCTAGGTGCGGCAGATTTTGTAATTCCCTAAGGGAGAGGGTTTTGGGTCCAATTAACCCAAATCCAAGAGGGAAAAGGGCTAGTATGGTGCGGCATTGACATAGGCCCAAGAATGGCCTTCTAGACAAGATTAGGACATCTCCATTCCAAGAATAGAAACTCTCCAAGAATGGAAACCTTCGGAATTAGAAACTTCCAAACTTAGAAACTTCGGTTTCCACTTTTGACTCTTCATTCGTCATTCGCCTTGAATTCCATTCTTCACATCTTCATTCACTCCATAGCTCATTTTAGCTCCAAATTCATCCATCCATGGTGCTCCATATGCATGTACTCCATTTAAGCTCAATTTAGCTCTAAAATGCACCAAAATGCACTTTCTTGCTTCACTTGCCATTTGAACCTACAAATACACGAAAATAGCTTAAATCACTATAATAAACAATAACTAACTACATAAGTGCAAGAAAACAAGCTAACTAAGTAGCATAAATATGCTCCTATCAATAGCAAGCATGGACATGGTTTCGAATTACTCCCCTAGCTAAGGGGGGATTTAGTTCCTCATGATAGCAATTAAACAAAGAAAACTAAATTGAAACATTAAAAACAAGGATAGACAACACCTAGAAAAGCTCCAGCGATTCAATGCTTTGAATGGCATTCACGACTCCAAATGGCACCTTCTCCTTCCTTCCTTGAATAATTGCGGCACAAGAGGGATTTTTGTGTGGATTTGTGGTGGTGGATGGATGTAGGTGAATTATGGTAGAGGGTGGTGTAGGGGGTGGTCTTTAAATGGTGCAGCAAAGATGGTATTTATAGGCTGAAATTCGCAGCCCCTATGTAGCAAAGAAAAAGGATTTAAAGGCCTAATTTGTATAGGATAATAACACACAATCCTTGAAGGAAAAGGCTAAGGCTTTTAGAAACCAAGGGGGAAAGGAATAATCAGGTTTCTAGAAGTTCTAGAAAGGTTTGGGGCGTCACTTTTGTAGGACAAGGGATAAGGCTTTCTAGAAAGGTTGTTTTGTGGCTGATTCCTAGAAAAACAAGGGATAAGGTGTGGCACCTATGTAGGAGAGGATAAGGGCTTCTAGAAACCTAATTTAAATGTACTCCAATCAAGAAATAAACCCTCTTTACAGCTGGAAATAGGTTAGGGAAAGATTAGGATAAGATAGGGCTAGTTAAGATAGGATAAGGATTGGATAAGATAAGGATAAGATAAGGTTGTTTGGATAATGTTTTGGATAATTCTCCTTCTTTTGAGCTGATTCCTTATCTTCAATGATTTGAATTTATTTCTCCAACCTTGAAACATATTCCCAACTCCATTTGGACTCCAAATTCGTCCATCTTCTTGCCCAAAGCTTGTGCTATCCATTCCAAGCCTAGATTTGCTCCAAAATGCTCCAAAATGCATCTTTTTGCCAACTTTGCTCCTTGGACCTAAAAACACACGAAAATGACTTTAAACACTATAATAAGCAATAAATAGCTAAGGAAATACAAGAAAACATACTAACTAAGTAGCATAAATATGCTCCTATCAAATTCCCCCACACTTAGCTTTTGCTAGTCCTCGAGCAAAACAAAACGAAAACACACAAACAAAACGAAGCAAACAAGTAGAACAAAACCTAAACCTTCCAACAATCGTCTCAGGGATTTCCAATGCACATGAGATGTTAAAAATCATCATTCCCACAGATTTTGGCCATCTTTACGCTTAAGCACATACTTAATCATAGTCACTGCTTACTAGTTCACAAATAACCAATTAAAACGATGTTTTGAATGTAGTAACACGCCTTAGAGAACTCCCTCAATTCCTTACAAGATATGCACTCAATCTTCACTCAGATTTTCTAACTACACACTCTACACTAGTTATATGTGAGAAGATTGATGTAAATATAAAAACGAATGCTCACATATATGTATAACAAAGAACGCAATTTCCGGAGTTAATAACATGTTTAGATATGATCTCATGAATGGAACGCTACTACTTAGATGTGAGAACCAGTGACACCATATGCTCAAACTAAATTCAAACTCCACAAATTGAAACACACAACACTCAAGATTAAAGTCAAGGGTTGTAACGGGGCTTGGGGTGTTGGCTAACAACAAAAGGATAGGAAAAACAAACGTTCTTAAAGCAATAGCAAGCAAAATAATGAAATCGAACTTAGAATTCCCATTAGCATGCAGAAATCGACTTAACCACAAAGAGAAGACTCAAGCAATCAATTAGGGCTGAATTCAATGTTTTGGACCCTTCCTTCAACAAACAACACTTTAGAACACTTTTTCACATCTTTTTCAACTCTTTTGCATAGTTTTCTCAACATTTCTTTTTTTTCTTTCTATTTTCCACGAATTTTTTTTTCTTTTTTTTTTCCTTTTCTTTGCAGTGCTTCAATATAGACTTTGGCACACCCACAACAAAACTCACTTCCCCCACACTTGTTTTCTGCCAACAATGACCAAAAGGAATTCATATTGAGTCATGCGTTACTATGATTTAAGAACAAAGGTATGGATGGTCCTAATCTAGGCTAGGTGAGGATAATGTGGGTTAACAAAGAACATAGGCTAAACAAGGCTCAACGGGGTTAAAACCTACAAAACACAATGAAATAGGGAGATACGGCAATTTGGCTATGGTGGTCACTACACAACTTCATCTTGAATATGTGTTATGCAAATCAATAACATGTTTTGAATGAATTAGGCATAAGTTCTAGTGTTTGGAACTAAATGATGAAACGCCTTCTAAGTAACAACCAAGCAAAGAATAATGAGATCATGCAACGACTTTAGAAAACAACAATGCACAGATTATTAACTCTCCAAATAAACGTTTAGGCTCAAGTCTCACAAGGTTGTAGCGTTAGTTTGAGTTCCTTCCTTCAAGTATGTTACTAAAACTGATTTTTCTTTTATGATTGCATGTGAATTCATAAGTTATAACCACAATCAAGCATAACCAAAGAGTAAATCAAACTTTCATCCATGTTTACAACTCTCTTTAATAGTCATGCAATTACAAACCGAATCCTCATCATTGTGTTGGAAGGTACAAACACACAAAAACAACTCTTTTTGGGTTTTTTTAAAACAATTTTTCAAATTTTTATGGGATTTTCGGATTTTTGAGTCAAAACACACTAAAACACACCAAAATAGCTTAAAAACAGCAAGGAACAACATTAGAAGTTATGGGTGATAAAACCCCACGAATTTTCAATGAAAACAAACATGGTCCTCAATGTTTCAAGCATAGACTCACACAAAAGCAAGCAAACAACAAAACAAACAAACATGACAAATATGGTAAAGTAAACGCAATAAAAGAGTAGGGTTTAGAAACGCAAATCTGGTTGTGGAGCTGGAGCCTAGGTCGTCTTTATTCGAACGCATGGGTTGCCTCCCAAGAAGCGCTTGCTTTAACGTCTTCCAGCCGGACGATGCCTCCAATTAGGCTCCAATTAGGCTCCATTAGGCTCCATTAGGTGTACTTCGTTCTTGTTTTCAATGTTTACTTTGTTATTACTTTCTGATTTTGCTGTAATCATGAGTGGCTAAACCCCTTGTTAGTTAGGGGGAAGTTTGAAGCCATGAACATGTTTGATATATGAATTGATTACTTCCAATTGTGATTTGTTAAGTTGTGATTGCAATTCAATTATCTGTTTTATTCATAACTAATTCATGCATGTTTATTGAGGATGCATACTTGGTTTTCATTTATGAATTAGATGCTAGTTTATAAACGAGTTTCACCTAATCGTTACAAGTTTATATTCATGAGTAGTGAAGGTTGCTAGTCACAACCGCGTTAATTGAATTCTTGGCAAGAGTATCATGCATTCATAGTTACAATTGCCTCGTCAACACTTATGATTTTCATGGAACGTAATGATCTCTGATTGTACTCCTATTACGCATTCATGTAGGGGACTTTTTAGAGAATGATTTGGGTTGTCGCATGCATTTCATCCAATTCAATGAGTAAAGGAAAATCTGATGGTTAATTAGTGCAATCACGGTTAACTTGGGGTGTTGAGCGTCATAGTTTATTGAAAAGCAATTGGAAAATCGATTCATGTACAAATATGTCATGTGTGGATAATGGACCTCTAACTAATCCATTGATAGGAGCATTTTCATGCGACTTAATTGGCTTGTTCTCATGCATTTATGTTGATTTTCCTTAGTTAGTTTAGTGTTTAAAGTCATTTTCGTGCAATTTCAGGTTTTATGGTCAAAGTATGGAAAAAGGTGCATTTTGGAGTTTTTAGGAGCAAAATTGGGCTTGCAATGGATTGCATATGCATGGAGCATGAAGGATGGACAAAATGGAAGATCAACTGAGGCTAGGAAGGTGTTGAAGACATAAGAAATCAATTTGGAAGCTTGGAAGACAAAGAAAAACACAAATTGAAGCATTCCTACAAAGGTGGCGCCTTGTCCCCTTTGTGTTCCCTCCTTGTCTCCCTTGTTGTAACAATTCCCCTTGCTATGTTTCCCTATCCTTAAACCATGTAAAAACCTTTCCTTTTCCCTCTAGGACAACCCAAAACCCTTTCCCTTAGTTCGTAGGATCCTGCCGTGCCTTTCCAACCTCCCACCTTTCCTTGCCGCACAAGTTTACCTTTTCCCTTTAGTTTTAGGACACATACCTCTTTCCTACACCCTTTGCCGCACTTTATTAGGGATCCCTGACCCTTACTCTTCCTTGCCGTGCAAGGGAGAGCATTCTTTCCTAATTTCTGAACTTAAAATCACTTTCCCTTGCTCTTTTAGTTATTGCCGCACCCTTTAACCCTTTTCCCTTAGGTTTTTGGTTCTAATTTCCTATTTCCTTTAAGTTTTAGTATAATTCCTGATTACCTAAATTATTTTGGAGCCTTGTTCTATAAATACCAAGCCTTGCAGCAGCCTTAGGGTTACCATTCACCAATTCACACAACCTTACACAATTTCACAAACTTCTAACCATCTTTACACCCTTGCCGCAAATCCCTTCAACCTTAAACACATTCCTGACCTCAAAACCCATCCCAAACACTTCACCCACCTTTGTGCCGTAGCAAGGAGAAAGAAGGAAGGACTCTTGGATGCTCAAGCTTCATTGTTGGTGCATTCTAGGTGTAATTCGTTTTATGATTTCAATGTTCAATTTCTTTTCCTTTCGTTTTGCTATGAACATGAGTGGCTAAACCCCTATTGGTTAGGGGTGATTTCGAAGCCATGACTATGTGTGCAGTTTGATTTGATTAATTCCAGTTATGAGTCCTTGAATCGTGAATGCAATTGGCTTAACTGTGCAAGTAATAACTTTTTTGTGTTTGTTAATTAGGGGTCGACACTTAATTGGCTTGCATGAATATGATGCTAGAATATAAGGTTGTTTCACATAATCGTCACACACTTATATTCATATGTAGTGAAGGTCGCTAGTCACGATCGCGTTAAGTCCAATTCCTAGCATAAGTGTCATGACATCATAGTCACAAGTGCTTTGTCAATGCTTATAGTTTTCATTGAACGTAATGAACTTTGATTGTATCTTTATTATGATGTCATGTAGGGAACTTTTGAAGAATGCTTTGGGTTGTCGAATGATGTCATCCAATCCAATAACACAAGGAAAACTTGAGAATTAACTAGTGATGTCACGGTTAATTTGGGGCATTGTCATTCATAGTTCAATGAAGGAATAACTGGAAATCGAGTCGTTTGCATACTTGTCATGTGTGGAGAAAGAGCCTCTAACTAGTCCATCATCCGTTTAAAACCTCAAAATCGTTTTCAAAATTTGTTTTACTTTGCAATCTGTTTTGTTAATTTTAAATTTCGTCCAAATCAAATCCCCATTTATTTTGAAGTGTCAAATTAGTTAGAAAGTGTTTTGGTTTATGTTTTTAAGTGTTTTGAAACAAGTTTTAATCAATTTCGTCCAAGTTAGTGGTAGGTACTCAAAACTGCCCAGAAAGTGGTTTTTAGACAGTTTTGAGTCTTTTGGTTGCTGTTTTGAGTTTTTGGTTTGTTTTAGTGTTTTAAACCTTAGTTTTGCATTCTTTGAGTCCAAATTAATGTTTTAAACTTTATTTTTAAGTTTTTAGGTCAGTTTTCAAGTGTTTAGCAATCCCTCCTAATCCCCGGTCTAGAACGATCCCTACTTACATACTTTGCTACAATTGTCAAAAGAGGGTTTAATTTGCGTGCTTAATATATTTCTCATCAAATTTTTGGCGCCGTTGCCGGGGATTAGCAACTTTGTTAATCCCTTGGATTGTTTTTTTTTGTTTCATTTATTTCACTTTGTTTCTGTTTTTGTTTAAGTTTCTGACCTATTTTGTTTCTTTTTTTTTTAGGTACTAGTTTATGACTAGAAGTTCTCAAACGGTTCGTGCGAACATCTTGGACTTTGACGACGACTTTGAGAGGAAATTGAGAAGAGCTAGAAATCAGCAAGAACCCATTCCCGAACCTGACCTTGAAGAAGACGTTCCACAAGAGGAGGAAGAGCCCAAGGTTTTGGGGGGTGAAGGAGTCCAAGGCATGGCTGTGGACAACCGTACATGATAGGAGCATATTTATGCGACTTAGCTTGCTTGTTTTCTTGCATTTTGGTTATTATTTAGTATTTATTATAGTGTTTAAAGTTAAATTCGTGTGTTTGTAGGTTTTATGGGCTAAGGGTGCATTATGAGCCAATTTGGAGTAGTTTGAAGTGTTTTTGGGCCCAAGATGGATTGCTTATGATCCAAGCTAGATGGATGGACGAATTTGGAGTTTAATTGGGTTGAAATCTACTATGAAGATGGATAAGTGAAGCCCAAGTTTTAGAAGTGAGTGGATGATGCAATGCCTAGCTCACCATGACATTTGAGTGGATGATGCAATGCTTAACTCACCATGACATGTGAGTGGATGACTCAAAACCTAACCCACCAACAATTCTCCACTCTTTGCCGTGGGGTTCCTTGTATTTCCACCAGAAATTTGCATTAAACAAGTCCATCATCTCCCTATAAATACCCATGGTAGCAACCTCATTCAAAGCATCCAAGAATTAACCATTCTCCAAGCCTTTCCTTGCCTCTCCCTACATATCTAAACTCCTCCCATCCATTCCTCCATATAACCAACCACAAACATCAATCCAACCTTGTATTGCGGCAAAGAAGAAGAGGAAAGTGCTTGGACGTGCTTAGCAAGATTGGCAATGATGGAGCATGGCTTGAATCCTCCATGTCTAAAACATAGAAATCTGCAGGGAAGATAAGGTGATTGACCTGCACTAAAACATCCTCAAGGACTCCCTTGGGATAAGCGTTAGAACGATCGGCCAATTGAATTATAACGCCATCTTGTTTTAACTCACCAAGGTTCATTGATGCATAAATGGAATATGGCATTACACTGATAGAAGCACCTAAATCTAACATGCATTGTTCAAATCTAGTGTTTCCAATTATGCATGGGATAGTAAAACTCCCTGGATCCTTACACTTTGGAGGTAACTTTCGTTGCAAGACCGCGGATACATTTTCACTTACTTTCACAACTTCTTTGTTTGAAATTCTTTTCCTAGTTGTGCATAACTCTTTTAAAAATTTTGCATACCTGGGCACTTGCTTAATAGCATCAAGTAAAGGAATGTTTACTTGAACTTTGCGAAAGGTCTCCAAAATGTCTTTTTCGCCTTCTTCCTTCTTTGATTGTGCAAATCTGCGAGGAAAAGGAACATTGGGCAGATTAGTGGTTGAGATCATGTTGGTGTTTTTCCTTCCTAGTGCTAAGAACATGTTGAGTATAATAACACAAGTAAGGGTGTCGAATCCACAGGGACTAATTGGACCTATATAACCACTTGTTTTGCAAGAACCTTACTAGAAACTAGAACTAATCAATTTAGGCAGATTTAGATGTTGTAACTTGATACACACGGAAATGAAAGGAATACAAGTAGATGAGATAACAAGTAATAAAATGGGGTAGAACCAAGGAGTTGAGGTTAGGGATTGTAACAATAGAGAGAAGGCTAGGGATTCGGTTTCACCTTTTCTAAATGATTCCATGTTGTTAATTCAGATTATGCTCATCAATCTATCTATTTCTTGAGTTTGTTTCACTTAGATATGATCATCCATATGATGTGTGGTTTTGATCAAATATTCCTAGTCATGAACCTAATTGTGATGTGCAACTTTGGTTCCTAATCAAGAATGTATTTAAGCATAAGAAACTTTCATAAAACCAAAGGGAACACTCGGCATGATGTTTGCAAAACATTCCCTTCAATCATTCCCATATTTGCCAAGGTTATGCATGATGTGTGCTATAAGATTGGCTATACAACCTATGGTTAATTCAAATGGTGATCAAACATTAAAATCAACTCACAAAGTCACAATTAAAATCAGAGAATGAAACAAGAAATAGAATGATAAACTGAGCATTTCCGAGTTAACTACATGGCAATCTTGCTAGGCTACATCGAATCCCTATAGAGAAATTAGTTACACTTCATGTTTACAAAGATTTGACATGTAAATATAAACATAAGTGTACATAGAATTAAGAAGAAGAAGAACCCCTTGAAGCAAAACTGTGTTGAATATCCTTTGGTAGTGACCTTCGGTGCAAGCTCCTCCAAGTGTGGTGTAGTTCCTCCAAGGGTGGTGAAGATGAATGTGACACGGTTTTGATGAGGTGGTTTTTGTGGAATGGTAGAGAATGGACGGAAAATGGAGTGTTTTTGGTGTATGAGAGATGGAATGAATGTAGTAGTCTAGGGTTATGGAATGTAGAGTTTTTTTCCGAATTGAAGATTGATTCTTTTCCCTTTCAGATTTCTTTACACTTAAAGAGAATGAATGGAATAGCTTTTTAGGTTTAGATCCAAGATTGGATCTCAACAAATGTAAAATATGGGATGCAAGTGTGTGTAATGATGGGGAATTCAATTTCTGAAATGGATAGTGCATGGCATGGGGAAAATAGGCAAGCATGTGGTCATTTTGAATGGAGAAGCATGTGAAAACTGTAATGACAGGCTGGCAAGGGATAGAAAAGGCACGGCAATGGTGAAATTGTTTGTGAAATTGCATGGCTGAAAGGTTTAACTAATGGGAAGGGTAGAAAATGTAAGTTAATGCATGGTAAGGTGGTGAAATCACCCAAATCCGAATCCAATGCATGTGCCATGCATAGAATTCACCAAACTGGCCGAATTGCACCCTTGTCATTTCCAGAAATTCTAGCAGCCAAACTTGTCCTCAATTCTTCATTTAGACTTCAAATTAACTCATTAAGATCTTCTCCATGCTTGAACCAATGCTCGGCCACCAAAGGTGGTGTTTTTGCTTCATTTGCCTTCCAATTGACCCTAACACACACTTGGCTGCACACTAACACAAAATGATGTAAAATGCAACTAGCTTAATCAAAAATACCACAAAGATGGCAAATATGGATGATGTAAATGCATACTAATTGTGAACTATCAAATACCCCCAAACCTGGTTTTTGCTAGTCCACGAGCAAACTTAGAATTAAAACACACAACACCCTAACATCTAACAAACACTAACAACTAACTAAACCACTTTCGCTGGCCAAACGATTGCACTGAGCATGTGCAACAAGCCTTTGAACCCCTAGGTGTCCCTAGTTGGAGGAGTTGTGTCTCCTGAGAGTTTACAAAGATGACACCCTCAAACATCAACAAAATCTGCAAACAACTTGGTTAAACATGCTTTAAACAAACTAATAAGAACCAATGAAAACTTTGTCATACAATCAAACTCAAAAGCCTTGCCATTCCAAAGAATCGTATCAATTGTAATGTATAAAGATATTTCACCATGTTTTACAACTTCAAGGCCACCATACCCAAATGCTTAAGAAATAATTCGCCTCAACTCTACTCCTCACGGCTTTCACTCAATTTCTCACTCAGATCCTAAGGTTTAGTCTCTCCACTAACATATGTGAATGAAGTTATGTAAAGGAAATCAAAATTCTCACATATGAAACTTGAAATGAAAGCACAATTTCTGAGTAGATCTCATGAAATGAATCAAATGCTAAGAATATAGAATACACACATACTTACCATCACCCATGAATACATCCTCAATGATCAACTAGGTCTTTCTCAAGATTGTAATGTAAGGCTTAGGTAATGGGTTATGAAAGAAGTGATATGAAATACTAGAACTTGGGGCATACCAAAGTGTCTTTGAGATTCATGCTCTTCACTTGCATTTGTATTCTTTCATATTTGTTTCTTGGCGTCCAAGTTCTATGCCATATAATGAAGAGATTTGGAACTTGTTTTCACTTGATTCCCTTCTTTGTTAACTTCTTTTTTTTTTTTTTTTTTTTTTTTTTTAGAAACCACTTCACATAGGCCTTCGGTACACGCCACAATCTTGTTCTAATACTCAAGTTACCTTTAGACTTCATCACATTGGTATTCCCCAAGCTATAAGGTACGGCTTGCATTGAGCTAAAATGGGATAGAGTATGGTGTGTGGGTGATGAAAGAATTAGGCAAAAGTGTTTGGCTGCAAAGGGGTGAATGGAACACACAAAGGGATAGGATTTTAGCCATTTAGTAGTTAAAACATGCATAGCCTAACATCATCTCATTGAGTTCCTTCATGAATGGTACTAAGCACATGGTATCTACAAAGGAGAGTAATTCTTAGCATTCAAACAAAATAAAGCAATGAGATCATTTAAAGTGAAATTTGAAAGAAAAGATAGGAGTAGAAACACTTTAAACCCTCTCAAAGAAACAATTTAGGCTCAAAATAACTCACTAGGGTAGTCTCCACTATTCTTCTTTGTGAATTTGAGTATGGTACCTCTATCATCATATCTTCAAGTGTTACAACTTTATAAATGACAACAAGATACAAAACCATTTCATAGTGACCCCAAAGTTTGTTTGCAAACATAGTCCTCATATACATTCGTATTAGTAAGCAAAAACAAATTTAACCAAAACAACACAAACAAACATCACAAACAAACACTAAAAACATGCTTTTCAATACTAAAACAGAAACACTTATCCAACACAACATATTCCATCCATAATAATACCCCCAAACCTAACTTAAACATTGTCCTCAATGTTTACATTTGAATGTAGTGCAAATAGGCAAAGAATATGGCATGGAAACAACATAGTCACAACATAAGGAAAGAACACAAACCACACTAGGTTGCCTCCTAGCAAGCGCTTTATTTAATGTCTAGGCAAGACATGGAAGCTTGTTCATGGTGTTGTAAGTTCAAGGTAATCCACCACTTGATACATTAGCTCATCCTCCACATTGTCCAAATATGGCTTCAATCTCTGCCCATTGACTTTAAAAGAAGTGCCATTCTTCATGTTCTCAATCTCCACAGCTCCGTGGGGGAATGTTTGCACCACCTTGAATGGTCCAACCCACCTAGACTTCAATTTCCCTGGAAAAAGTCTCAAACGTGAGTCATACAAAAGTACTTTCATACCTTGGTGAAACTCTTTCCTTAGGATGGCCTTGTCATGATAGAGCTTAGTCCTTTCCTTGTAGATTTTGGCATTCTCATATGCCTCATTTCTAAGCTCTTCCAATTCATTAAGTTGGAGCTTTCTTGCTACTCCCGCATCCTTGTAATCAAAATTGAACTTCTTGATGGCCCAATATGCTCGGTGTTCAAGCTCCATTGGCAAATGACAAGCTTTCCCAAACACAAGTCGATAAGGACTCATGCCAATGGGAGTCTTGTATGCTGTCCTATATGCCCATAGTGCATCATTCAACCTCAATGACCAATCCTTCCTTGTAGGGCTCACGGTTTTCATCAAAATGTTCTTGATCTCCCTATTGCTAATCTCCACTTGTCCCGAGGTTTGAGGATGGTACGGGGTTGACACTTTGTGGTTGATGTTGTACTTCTTCATCAAGGATTCAAAGGGTTTGTTGCAGAAATGGCTACCACCATCACTAATAATAGCCCTTGGTGTTCCAAACCTACAAAAAATCACATCTTTAAGAAAATTCAAAACAACCTTATGATCATTAGTTCTTGTAGCAATGGCTTCAACCCATTTGGACACATAATCTACTGCCACTAAAATGTATAAGTAACCAAAAGAGGATGGAAATGGTCCCATGAAGTCGATTCCCCAAACATCAAAGAGTTCTATCACCAAAATGTTGTTCAATGGCATCTCATTCCTTCGGCTTATGTTCCCCATTTTCTGGCACCTATCACATTTAGAACAAAAATCAAAAGCATCTTTGAATAGAGTAGGCCAAAAGAAACCAGATTGTAAAACCTTTAGGGATGTCTTTTTGGCACCAAAATGTCCTCCACATGCCAATGTGTGGCTGAATGTTAAAATGCTTTGTTGCTCACTCCCCGGGACACATCTCCTAATGATTTGGTCAGGGCAATACTTAAACAAGTATGGTTCATCCCAAATGTAGTGCTTTACCATGGCAAGGAACTTCTTTCTTTCCTGAAAAGAAATGTCATTTCTAAATACACCACAAGCAAGGTAATTGACAAAATCAGCATACCATGGTTCCTTTTCTTGAACAACAAAGAGTTGTTCATCTGGAAATGATTCATTTAGAGGCAAGGGTTGTCCAACTCCATGGTTCTCATCAAGCCTAGACAAATGGTCAGCCACAACATTGTCACTTCCCTTCTTATCTCGAATTTCCAAATCAAACTCTTGTAGTAAGAGTATCCATCTAATTAGGCGCGGTTTAGCATCCTTCTTTGTCATCAAATACCTAAGGGCTGCATGATCAGAAAACACAATGACTTTAGATCCCACAAGATATGACCTAAACTTCTCTAAAGCAAAGACAATAGCAAGCAACTCCTTTTCAGTTGTGGAGTAGTTAAGTTGAGCATCATTTAGAGTCCGGCTTGCATAGTAGATCACATGTGGGAGCTTGTTCACCCTTTGTCCTAAAACTGCACCAATAGCATAGTCAGAGGCATCACACATCAATTCAAAAGGTAAAGACCAATCTGGTGCCATAATGATAGGAGCCGAGGTTAGTTCATGTTTCAAAGTATTGAATGCATCCATACAAGCTTTATCAAAGTGAAACACAACATCTTTAGCTAACAAATTGCATAATGGCCGAGTTATCATTGAAAAATTCTTAATGAAACGTCTATAAAAGCCTGCATGCCCTAAGAAACTTCTCACTCCCTTCACGGTTGTGGGAGCTTCCATAGTGTTGATAATGTCAATTTTGGCTTTGTCTACCTCCATGCCTTTGCTAGAGATCACATGTCCCAAAACAATGCCTTGTTTCACCATGAATTGGCATTTTTCCCAATTGAGAACCAAATTTGTTTCCTGACATCTTTGAAGCACTAAAGAGAGATGGTTAAGACATTCATCAAAAGAAGAACCAAACACTGAAAAATCATCCATGAATACCTCAATGAACCTTTCCACCATGTCAGAAAAGATTGCCAACATACATCTTTGGAATGTGGCCGGGGCATTGCAAAGTCCAAAGGGCATTCTCCTATATGCAAATGTGCCAAATGGGCATGTGAATGTAGTTTTCTCTTGATCCTCCAGGGCAATTGCAATTTGATTGTAACCTGAGTAACCATCAAGAAAACAATAATGTGAATAACCTGCCAATCTCTCAAGCATTTGATCTATGAAAGGCATGGGAAAGTAATCTTTTCTAGTGTTAGAATTCAACTTCCTGTAATCGGTGCAAACTCTCCAACTAGCCGTGGGTCTTGTGGGCACAAGTTCTTGGTTTTCATTTCTCATTACTGAGATTCCCACCTTCTTTGGTACCACTTGAATGGCACTCACCCATTTGCTATCAGAAATAGGATATATGATCCCTACATCTAACAACTTCAATACTTCATCCCTCACAACTTCTTTCATGTGTGGATTGAGCCTTCTTTGTGGCTCACGGGTTGTCTTTGCTCCATCCTCCAAAAGGATCCTATGCATGCACCTAGTAGGGCTTATTCCCTTGATATCTGCAATAGACCAACCAATAGCCGATTTGGACTCTTTTAACACCCTAAGTAGTTTATCTTCTTCATTAGGTGTTAGGTCCGAGGCTATGATAACTGGAAGAGTTTCAAATTCAGCTAGATATGCATATTTTAGATGTGGTGGAAGTGGTTTAAGTTCAAGTTTAGGTGCCTTAACAATGGAAGGGATTAAATGTGACCTTGATGGTTCTAATGACTTTACAAGAGGTGAAACATTTAAAGGATATGGTGCTAATGCTTCCAAGGCAGCAACCACTTCCATGAGTGCATCTTCATCATCAAACTCATCTTGAGATTGAGTCAAAACAGTTTGTAATGGTTCATTAGATTGTGCCTGCAAGAACTTAGAGAAAACAAGTGAATCAAGCACATCAATGGCATAGCAATCAAGAGATGAAGAAGGATGAGCAAGAGACTCAAACACTTTGAATTGGACGGTCTCTCCTAGCACTGTCATAGTGAGGAGTCCATTTTGCACATCAATGATGGTCTTGGCCGTGGCCATGAATGGTCTTCCAAGCAAAATAGGCAACTCTCTATCATGTATAGGTGCTTCTTCCATGTCCAACACTACAAAATCCACAGGCAAGATTAGTTTATCAATTTGAACTAGAATGTCCTCTACTATACCTCTTGGATACTTCACGGATCTGTCCGCAAGTTGTAGTGAAATGGTTGTGGCCTTCAATTCCCCCAAACCTAGTTGAAGGTACACGGAGTATGGCATTAAGTTGATGCTAGCACCCAAATCAAGCATGGCCTTCTCCACTTTCTTGTCCCCTATGGTGATGTTGATAGAAAAACTTCCCGGATCTTTGAGCTTTGGTGGAAGTTTCCTTTGTAACACCGCACTTACATTCTCCGACACCACTACCTTCTCATGTGGTCCATACTTCCTTTTGTAGTTGTTTAACTCCTTGAAGAATTTCCCATAAGCCGGCATATTCCTAATGACATCAAGCAAAGGTAAGTTAACATTCACCTTACTTAGAATATCAAAAATTTCCTTAAATGACTTATCATGCTTGCTCTTAGCAAGTCTTCCAGGGAATGGTATTGGTGGAGTGTAAGGCTTCTCGGCCTTGTGAAGGTTTGGTGCTTCATTTGAGGAAGAAGCATGGCTTGGTTCCTCATTTGGTTTCTCATTTACACCTACATTCACATGATCAAATTCATTAGTAACTTCATTTCCAACCCTATTATCAATAACCTTACCATTTCTGAGTGTAGTTATTGCTTTGGCTTGCTCTTGGTTCCTTTGGAGTATCACGGGTTGGCTTGGAAACTTGCCAACCTCTCTTTGGTTCAAGGCATCTGCAATTTGTCCCAATTGTGTCTCCATTTTGGTTAGGGCAGCCGAATGTTGTTGGAAAGTGCTATTTGTGGCTTGTTGGAATTGCAAGGTGTTTTGAGCTAACAACTTAACCGTATCCTCAAGTGTAGGGGCAGGTCTTGGTTGGAAGTTTTGGACTTGATTTTGGTTGGCATTGGGAGGTCTTGGTTGGAAATTTTGGTAGTTGTTGTTGTTCTTCCATGAAAAGTTGGGATGATCTCTCCACCCCGGATTATATGTGTTTGAAAATGCATCATTCCTTGGCCTTTGATTGTAAGAATTCATGAGGTTCACTTGTTCTTGAACAAACTCGGGATAGGCCTCCCTAGATGGACATTGATGAGTAGGGTGGCTTGGTATGTTGCAAATGGCACACACCTCATTTGGTTTTGGCACCATGTTGAGCACGGATTCAAGCTTTCTTTCTAGGTTAGCTACCTGCAAAGAAAGATCATGGTTAGAACTTGTTTCATACACTCCAAGTTTCTTACCCCTTACATCTTTGTGTTGAGCATTAGATCCCAACATCTCATAAATGTTGTAAGACTCTTGAGCATTCTTTTTCTTCAAAGCACCACCTGCGGCATTATCAACTGTGGATTGACATGTTTGGGTTAATCCATCATAAAAAATTTGCATTTGTAAGTGAAGAGGTAACCCATGGTGTGGACATTGTAGCAAATGTCCTTTAAAACGCTCCCAACACTCATTGAAAGGTTCTCCATCATCTTGTTTGAAGTTGAAGATTTGTCCCCTTAATGTGGCTGTTTTTTGCGTGGAGAAAAACTTCTCCAAGAACTTCTTAGCCACGGCATCCCATGTGGTGAGTGAACCCGGAGCTAAGGTCATTAACCAACTCTTGGCCTTGTCTTTCAAAGTGTAAGGAAACACTCTCATCCTCAAGTTTGCTTCACTTACTCCCTGCAAAGGTAAACCACTCACAACATTGTAAAACTCTTTAACATGAGCTAAAGGATCTTCATTAGGTATGCCATAAAATGAGGGAAGCATATGAAAATGTGAAGACTTAAGATCATAGTTTCTAGCTTCGGTGGAGAGCAAGATGCATGAAGGAGAATTTGGTATGATTGGTTGTGCAAAATCCTCCAAGGCTCTAAGTTCATCTTGGTTGGCAGCCATCTCGTCTCTTTCCCAATGATTGTGCTCAGAAGTTGCACTTGTGGAACTAGATGAAGTTCCTTCCTCTTCTTCTCGGACAAGGGATGAACTAGATGGCACAAAGTTGTCCAAAGTGTTGCCTTTCAAACGTTCAATTCTTTGGCCCAACTCAACAAGTCTATGTGACATATACTACCTAAAACAAAACAAAACAAACAAGATTAAACAGAAAGCAAAACTAAACTCTACTTAGAATGAAAATAACAAAGTTTAAATAGCAAAACAAACAATTACAAGGGACTGAAATCAGTCCCCGGCAACGGCGCCATTTTTGTTGGTGTTTTTCCTTCCTAGTGCTAAGAACATGTTGAGTATAATAACACAAGTAAGGGTGTCGAATCCACAGGGACTAATTGGACCTATATAACCACTTGTTTTGCAAGAACCTTACTAGAAACTAGAACTAATCAATTTAGGCAGATTTAGATGTTGTAACTTGATACACACGGAAATGAAAGGAATACAAGTAGATGAGATAACAAGTAATAAAATGGGGTAGAACCAAGGAGTTGAGGTTAGGGATTGTAACAATAGAGAGAAGGCTAGGGATTCGGTTTCACCTTTTCTAAATGATTCCATGTTGTTAATTCAGATTATGCTCATCAATCTATCTATTTCTTGAGTTTGTTTCACTTAGATATGATCATCCATATGATGTGTGGTTTTGATCAAATATTCCTAGTCATGAACCTAATTGTGATGTGCAACTTTGGTTCCTAATCAAGAATGTATTTAAGCATAAGAAACTTTCATAAAACCAAAGGGAACACTCGGCATGATGTTTGCAAAACATTCCCTTCAATCATTCCCATATTTGCCAAGGTTATGCATGATGTGTGCTATAAGATTGGCTATACAACCTATGGTTAATTCAAATGGTGATCAAACATTAAAATCAACTCACAAAGTCACAATTAAAATCAGAGAATGAAACAAGAAATAGAATGATAAACTGAGCATTTCCGAGTTAACTACATGGCAATCTTGCTAGGCTACATCGAATCCCTATAGAGAAATTAGTTACACTTCATGTTTACAAAGATTTGACATGTAAATATAAACATAAGTGTACATAGAATTAAGAAGAAGAAGAACCCCTTGAAGCAAAACTGTGTTGAATATCCTTTGGTAGTGACCTTCGGTGCAAGCTCCTCCAAGTGTGGTGTAGTTCCTCCAAGGGTGGTGAAGATGAATGTGACACGGTTTTGATGAGGTGGTTTTTGTGGAATGGTAGAGAATGGACGGAAAATGGAGTGTTTTTGGTGTATGAGAGATGGAATGAATGTAGTAGTCTAGGGTTATGGAATGTAGAGTTTTTTTCCGAATTGAAGATTGATTCTTTTCCCTTTCAGATTTCTTTACACTTAAAGAGAATGAATGGAATAGCTTTTTAGGTTTAGATCCAAGATTGGATCTCAACAAATGTAAAATATGGGATGCAAGTGTGTGTAATGATGGGGAATTCAATTTCTGAAATGGATAGTGCATGGCATGGGGAAAATAGGCAAGCATGTGGTCATTTTGAATGGAGAAGCATGTGAAAACTGTAATGACAGGCTGGCAAGGGATAGAAAAGGCACGGCAATGGTGAAATTGTTTGTGAAATTGCATGGCTGAAAGGTTTAACTAATGGGAAGGGTAGAAAATGTAAGTTAATGCATGGCAAGGTGGTGAAATCACCCAAATCCGAATCCAATGCATGTGCCATGCATAGAATTCACCAAACTGGCCGAATTGCACCCTTGTCATTTCCAGAAATTCTAGCAGCCAAACTTGTCCTCAATTCTTCATTTAGACTTCAAATTAACTCATTAAGATCTTCTCCATGCTTGAACCAATGCTCGGCCACCAAAGGTGGTGTTTTTGCTTCATTTGCCTTCCAATTGACCCTAACACACACTTGGCTGCACACTAACACAAAATGATGTAAAATGCAACTAGCTTAATCAAAAATACCACAAAGATGGCAAATATGGATGATGTAAATGCATACTAATTGTGAACTATCAGATCACAACATTTGGGACAACATTACCTAAGGTGGATGGTTTGGAAGGTTTAGATGGCTGCGGCATGGTTGGTGCCATCCTTGCCGTGGGGTGGGATTGCTCCTCTTCTTCCAATTGTAACTTCTCATCTTCCTTGTTTGGGGCAGATGCATGTGCTTTGCTTCCCACTTCTTTTCCACTTCTTAAAATGATGGCTTTTGCAGATTCAAAACCACCCTTTGGATTGATCTCCGTAGTGCTTGGTAACTTACCACTCTCACGAAATTGTCCCAAAAATTCGGCCATTTGGCCCATTTGCTTCTTGAGCTCATTCACCTCCTTTGCTTGATTCTGCATTCCCTGTGCCATTGTGGTTAATAATTGATATGTTTTATCATCATTCATGGACATACCTGAGTTGGTTTGGGATGATTGTGCTTGAGGAGGTGGTTGTGGTGCCATTGGCCTTGGAAAGAAACCCGGGGGTTGTCGGAATCCACTTTGTTGGGCAGGTTGTTGTGTATCCCTCCATCTGAAATTGGGGTGGTCACGCCATCCCGGATTGTATGTATTAGAGAAAGGATCACCCCTTGGTTGGTTTGGATTCCCATAACCCACGGCATGGGCAGATTCCCACCCTCCATTTTCAATTAATTGAGGGCATTGATCAGATTGGTGTCCTTGAATGGAACATACACCACACATTGTAGTTCCTTGCGGTTTGGGGCCTTCAACAAACTGTGACAACATGGACGTAAGGTTAGCCATTTGGGATTGTAACTCAGAAATAGAACTTACCTCATTGACATGATGTGGCCGTGGGGCATCTCTTTGCCCAACACCTTCATATTGTTGTGCGTTGAGTGCTCGATTAGCAATGAGAATTTTGGCATCCATGGGTGTCTTATCCACTAAAGCTCCTCCCGCGGATGCATCCAACATTTGACGTTCAATTGGTAAGAGCCCTTCGTAGAAATATTGAAGAAGAAGCTCCTCCTTCAATTGGTGCTGTGGACATGAAGCAACAAGGGTTTTAAAACGTTCATAATAAGTTGGAAAAGATTCACCTTGGTTTTGCTGAATTCCACTAATCTTCTTGCGAAGGAGAATGACTCGTGATGTTGGAAAGAACTTCTCTAAGAAAGCTCGCTTCATACTCTCCCATGATGTGACAGTTCCGGGAGCCAACTCGTACAACCAATCCTTGGCCTTTTCCAACAAAGAAAAAGGAAAAGCCTTCATCTTCAATATGTTGCTGTCCACGTTCACCGGTGTCATACTTGAGCATACTACTTCAAACTCCTTCAAATGTTTATTGGGGTCCTCCATTGATAACCCATGGAACTTGGGTATATGATGTAGCAAACTGGACTTCAACTCAAATTCATCGGTCTTCTCAGGGGCTGCCCTAGGGTATTGGATGCAAAGAGGGGCTGCATTGTCCAAACCCGAGGCGGAAAGCTCCTTGATGGTTCGATTGTCTGCTGCCATGGTTGGTACTTCTTCTTCACACCTTGCCGTGGGCTCCTCTTCAACTCCTTGCTCTTCTAGTTCAGGTTCGGGATTAGAAGGATTAGACGCTTGTAGTTTCCTTTCTCTTCTCAAAGTCCTCTCGAAGTCGTCGTTAAAGTCGAAGATATGCTCACGAACAGGTTGTGAGCTACGAGTCATAAACTAGTACCTGCACACAAGAGCAAACAAGGTAAGTAACCATCTTGGAAGACTCGGCACAAGTAAGAAAAGAATATGCCTATACACGGCACAAAAACAAAACACACACACACGGTGCAAAAATTTAAAACAAAACAGAAACTACACAATTTAAACAAGACTCAAGACAAGGGATTAGCAACTTTGCTAATCCCCGGCAACGGCGCCAAAATTTGATGTGAAAATTACTTGACACACAAATTAAACCCTATTTGTGACAATTGTAGTAATGAAGTAAGTAGGGATCGTTCTAACCGGGGAGTAACTAGGGGTGCTAAAACCTCTAAACTGACTTAGAAACACATAAATCAACTTAAAAACGTTTGAAAAGACTCAAGGGACTAAAAACAGATTCACAAGACTCAAAACAAGCTAAAAACTCTCAAAACTGCCTAAAAACACAAACTGGGCAGTTTTGACACTAAACTCAACTTTGGACGAAAATTAGGTTTGGGCTTGACTCAAAACACTTAAAAACACAAACTAAACAGATTTAAAACACTCTAAGACAAGAAAGTAAAAGAGGGGTTTTGGTTTGGACGAATTTAGACTAAAAACAAACAGAAACTAAACTAGGCAGATTTGGACGAAATTGAACTTTCTTATGACTCAAAATGTTTCAAAACTCAAGATAAGACAGATTCTAAGCCTAAGACTTAACAAAATAAGGGGGGATTTGTGTTTGGACGAAATTCAATTAAATGGACAGATTGTAAAGAAAACAGATTGTAAAGCAAATTGATGTAAACCAATGGATGATGGAATGGCTAAGGGATTCTTCTCCACACATGAAATATATGCAACTTAAATCAACTTCCAGTTATCAATTCGACAAGTTATGAACCTCGACACTCCAAGTTAATTAGGTCCGCTTAAATTAACCTTCAGATTTCCCTAAGATCATTGAATTGAATGAATATGCATTGCAACCAAATTATTTCTAACAAGTTCTCTATATGAACAGCATGATAAAGATACAAGTTGGAATCATTACGTTCTTTGGAAATCATAAGCATCGACAAGGCAATTGTAACTATGAAAAGCATGATACTTTCGCCAGGAATCTACTCAACACGATCATGACTAGTGACCTTCACTACTTGTGGATATAAACTCATAACGATTAGGTGAAACAAATTCATATCCTAGCACCAGATTCAAGCATGCAAATTAAGTGTGCACTCTCAATCAACATACAAGAATAAGTTCTAAATCACATAGTTAAGCAGATTGTATTCATGACTTATGCAACGATAACTGGAGTAATCAACTTATTTCACATATATATCCATGGTTTCGAATACACCCTTAGCCAAAAATGAATTTAGCCAATCATACTCAGAGCAAAACAAAGATTACATGAATTAGACATTGAAATATAAGAGAGAATACACCTAAAATCGTTCAACAACTCAAAATGAAGAGCCAAACAATTTTGTGCATCTGTCTCCTTCCTCTTGCTTGCGCCAGATTGGATAGGGATGAATTCTGGGACGTTTTGATGGTGTAGAACGGGTTGTGGGATGTTTAGAGACACGGCAAGGGAAGTAGGATGGTTATGGATTAGTGTTTGATGGTTAGGAAGTGGTGGAATGGCTGATTGTGTCTCTAGGTTGAAGAATGGTGTTTTGGGATCAATGGATGCGGCTGGAATAGAATGGACGAATTTTGATGATGAATCCCTCTCCTTTGGCTGCCACAATGAAGTTTATTTATAGGGATGGGAAAGTCCTAATCCCTAATTAATTTAGAATGACATAATTTCAGCCCAAATCCAAAAGTGTGGCAGATTTTAGGGCAAAGTTGTGGCAGATTTTAGGGAAAAGTTGTGGCAGATTTTAGGGAAAAGTTATGCCAGATTTTAGGGAAAAGGGGAATACAAAAGTATGGCAGATTTTAGGGAAAAGGTAATCAGATTTTCTTCCTCTCTTTGGCTGATTCCTAGCATGCTTTGGACTTTAATTTCGTCCATCTACATTGCTCCAAACTTATGCTATCCATTTCATGCCCGAAACTGCTCCAAAAGGCCCAAAATGCATGTCCAATCCATCATAGGCCCAAAACTGCTCCAAAACACACCAAAATGCACTTCTTTGCTCCAATAGCCCAACAGACCTACAAACACACGAAAATGGCTTAAAGTACTAAAATAACTAGGAAACACAACGCAAACGCACGAGAACAAGCCAATTAAGTTGCATAAATATACTCCTATCAAATTCCCCCACACTTAACTTTTGCTAGTCCTCGAGCAAAACAAACAAAAGAAAGAAAACAAAACGAAACAAAACAAAACAGAACCTAAACCTTCCAACATTTGCCTCAAGGATTTCCAATGCACATGACATGTTAAAAACCATCATCCGGGATTTGAGTCATCTTTACAATTGAGAACATACTTAATCATAGTCACTACTTATTAGTTCACAATTAACCAATTAAAACAATGTTTTGAATGTAGTAACATGCCTTAGAGAATTAGCTCACTTCCTTTCAAGATGTGCACTCAATTTTCACTCAGATTTTCTAACTACACACCCTATACTAGTCATATGTGAGAAGATTGATGTAGATATGAAAACGAACTCTCACATATATATATCACAAAGAAAGCAATTTCTGGAGTTAATAAGCATGTTTAGATATGATCTCATGAATGGAATGCTACTACTTAGATGCGAGAACCAGTGACACCATATGCTCATACCAAATTCAAACTCCACAAATTGAAACACATAACACTCAAGATTGAAGTGAAGGGTTGTAACGGGGCTTGGGGTATTGGTTAACAAATGAAGGATAGGAAAAACAAACGTTCTCAAAGCGATAGTAAGCAAGTAGTGAAATTGAGACTTAGAATTCACTTTAGAAGGCAAAAATCAACTTTAAAACATAAGGGGAAGATTTAAACAACTCTTAGGGCCGAATTCATTGTTTTGGACCCTTTCTTCAACAAACAACATTTTAGAATTCTTTTTGAAACATTTTTCAACTCTTTTCTGTTTTTCTTTCTTTTACCCGTGCCTTTGGCACACAAACTCAATGAAAAATACTTCCCCCACACTTGTTTTCTGCCATTCATTAATCAAAAGGAATTCAATTGTAGTCATGCTTTACTATGCTTTAAAAACAAGGGTATGGATAGTCCTAATCTAGGCTAGGTGAGGATAGTGTAGGTTAACAAAGAACATAGGCTAACAAGGCTCAACGGGGTTAACTTAAAGACAAAATGGAGTAGGGCACAAGGCTGTTTGGCTTAGGTGGTGGTCACTACACAACTTCATCTTGAATATGTGTTATGCAAATCAATAACATGCTTTGAATGAAATGGGCATGAGTTCTAGCATTTGGAACTAAATGATGAAACGCCTTCTAAGTAGTAACCAAGCAAAGAATAATGAGATCATGCAACGACTTAGAAAACAATAATGCACAGATTATAATTCTCCAAATAAACGATTAGGCTCAAGTCTCACAAGGTTGTAGTGTTAATTTGAGTTCCTTCCTTCAAGCATGTTACAAAAACTAATTTTTCCTTTATGATTGCATGTGAATTCATAAGTTATAACCACAACCAAGCATAAACAAAGAGTAAATCAAACTTTCATCCATGTTTACAACTCTTTTTAACAGCCATGAAATTACAAACCGAATCCTCATCATTGTGTTGGAAGGTACCCTAAGACACAAACAAACACACAAGCACAACTCAAAACAACTCTTTTTGGGTTTTTCAAAACAATTTTTCAAATTTTTATGTGATTTTCGGATTTTTAAGTCAAAACACACTAAAACAGCCCAAAATTGCTTTTAAAACACCTTAAAACAGCAAGGAACAAGTCTATAAGTAAAGGGTGATAAAATCCCACGAATTTGCATAAAAAACACTTAGTTATCCCCCCACACTTAAATCAAACATTGTCCTCATTGTTTCAAGCATAAAACCACACAAAACACAAAAAATTAAACAAACAGCAACTAAAATGCAAAACTGGGCAGATTAGAAACAACAACAAAGAGAAGGGTTTTAGGAACGCGAATCTGGAATTGGAGCCTAGAGCTTCCTTTGTTGAATGCATGGGTTGCCTCCCAAGTAGCGCTTTCTTTTACGTCGTGCAGCCGGACGATGCCACAGTGATCAACCTTCATGGAAACCCACGGCATAGTGGGTTGTCTCCTCAACATCATGTTCTACAAAGCCCTCGTAGTAAGGCTTCAATCTGTGCCCATTCACTTTGAACTCTTGACCTGTTTTGAAGCTACGAACTTGGACTGCACCATGAGGAAAAACCTGAGTAATAACAAAGGGTCCAATCCAACGTGAACGTAACTTACCCGGAAATAGACGAAGACGAGAATTAAACAACAACACTTTCTGTCCAACAGAGAAGGACTTGGTGCGAATCATCTTGTCATGAAAGGCTTTTGTCTTTTCCTTGTAAAGGCGAGCATTCTCGTAAGCTTCATTCCGTATCTCCTCAAGTTCATTCAATTGAAGCTTACGATGAATTCCCGCTGCATCCACATCCATGTTGAACTTCCTCACGGCCCAATGAGCCTTGTGCTCCAACTCCACAGGTAAGTGACATGGCTTGCCATAAACAAGCCGAAAGGGGGACATTCCTATGGGTGTTTTGTAGGCAGTCCTATAAGCCCACAATGCATCTTCTAACCTTAAACTCCAATCTTTTCTTGTTGGCCCAACCGTCTTCTCAAGAATCTGTTTGATCTCCCGATTCGACACCTCGGCTTGCCCGCTTGTTTGAGGATGATAGGGTGTGGAAACCCTATGTGTAACGTTGTACTTCTTGAGCAAGGCCTCGATTGTGCGATTACAAAAATGTGAACCGCCATCACTTATAAGGACTCGAGGCATCCCGAACCTAGCAAAAATGTTAGACTTCACAAAATCTGCAACTACCTTGGAATCGTTAGTACGGGTGGCTTTTGCTTCTACCCATTTGGAAACATAATCCACCGCCAACAAGATATAGAGAAAACCATGTGATGAAGGAAAAGGACCCATAAAATCAATGCCCCACACATCAAATATTTCAACAGAAAGTATAGGGTTTTGTGGCATTTGATCCTTAGCACTTATATTACCCATTCTTTGACAACGATCACATGTAAGGCAAAACATCCTAGCATCCCTAAAGATGGTTGGCCAATAAAACCCACATTCTAAGACTTTAAGGGCAGTGCGTTGGGTGCCAAAATGTCCCCCACATGCATATGAATGACAAAATGTTAAAATAGATTGAAACTCAGATTCATTCACACAACGTCGGACAATCTGATCGGGACAAAATTTCCAAAGGTATGGGTCATCCCAAACATAAAACCTAGCATCCTTTCTAAGCTTATCACGTTGATTCCTATTAAGTGTGCTAGGGGTATGTTTAGACACCAAAAAGTTCACCAAATCTGCGTACCAAGGCTCACTTACCTGGATAGACATTAATTGTTCATCGGGGAAGGTTTCAGAAATTGGCATTGCTTCCTCATGCACCATTCGGCTTAGGTGGTCAGCCACCACATTCTCCACGCCCTTCTTATCCCGAATCTCAGTGTCAAACTCTTGTAGAAGCAACATCCATCGAATTAATCTAGGCTTGGCCTCCTTTTTCGTGAGCAAATATTTCAGAGCTGCATGATCAGTAAAAATAAGAACTTTAGTACCAAGTAAGTAAGATCGGAACTTATCTAATGCAAAAACCACAGCAAGTAATTCTTTCTCAGTGGTTGAATAATTTAATTGAGCATCATTCAATGTCCTAGAAGCGTAATAGATAACGTGGGGTTGCTTGTTCTTTCGTTGCCCCAAAACAGCACCAATGGCATAGTCCGAAGCATCACACATCAACTCGAATGGAAGGCTCCAATCTGGAGGTGTGATAATAGGAGCCGAAGTGAGGGCCTCCTTTAAGTGCTTGAATGCCGTGGAGCATGCTTCATCAAACTCGAAAGCCACTTCTTTTTGAAGCAATCGGCATAGTGGCTGTGCAATCTTGGAGAAATCCTTAATGAAACGCCTATAAAAACCTGCGTGGCCAAGAAACGAACGAACCTCTCTAACCGAAGTTGGAGAGGGTAAGTGGCGAACAAGGTCTACCTTAGATTTATCCACTTCAATGCCTTTTTCAGAAATAATATGTCCTAGAACAATACCTTGCTTAACCATGAAGTGACATTTTTCCCAATTAAGCACAAGGTTCGTTTCAACACAACGTTTGAAGATTAAAGTCAGATTATTCAAGCAATGATCAAATGAATTACCAAACACGCTAAAATCATCCATGAATATCTCAATAATCTTCTCCACATAATCAGAGAATATACTAACCATGCATCGTTGAAACGTCGCCGGAGCATTACACAAGCCAAATGGCATGCGCCTATATGCAAAAGTGCCAAAGGGGCACGTAAATGTTGTCTTCTCTTGGTCCTCCGGAGCTATCACAATTTGGTTATATCCGGAATATCCATCAAGAAAGCAATAAAATTCATAACCGGCTAACCTTTCCAACATTTGGTCGAGGAATGGTAATGGAAAGTGATCCTTCCTTGTCATGGCATTTAACTTCCTGTAATCAATACAAACACGCCAACCAGTCACAACACGAGTGGGTACAAGCTCTTGTTCTTCATTCTTTACCACTGTGACTCCGGACTTCTTTGGAACAACCTGCACAGGTGACACCGAACGACTATCAGGAATAGGATATATAACACCACAATCAAGCAATTTTATAACCTCCTTTTTCACTACTTCCAACATGGGTGGATTAAGACGACGTTGAGCTTCACGAGATGGCTTGGCTTCCTCCTCCAAAAGGATGCGATGCATGCACGTGGTGGGACTAATGCCTTTGATATCCGCCAATGTCCATCCAATGGCAGATTTGTGCTCTTTTAACACCCTTATCAACTTGTCTTCTTCTTGGGCCGTGAGTAAGCTTAAAATGATGACGGGCAGCGTTTGATATTGTCCCAAGAAAACATACTTCAAGTGACTAGGTAATGGCTTCAACTCAAGTGTATGTGGCTGCACAGTTAATGGAAGTAACTTGTTAGTCAAAACCAAATCTAAATGTGAGATTGGAGACTTACCAGAGTGGGAGGGCAATGACTCGAGAGCAGCGACCATTTCAAGTACTTCATCACAAGGGGGCACGGCAATATGGTCAGATTGCATGCCGTGGGTTGCCAAGACTCCCCCACATTTTTTTCTTGTTCCTATGCCGTGCACTAAGGCTACCTCAAGTGCATCTTCGTTCATTTGATCCAAATGCACCTGTGCCAAAGAATCAACAATGTCAATAGCAAAACAAGAATGGTCCTCAATTGGATGTTTAATGGTTTCAGAAAGATTAAAATGAATAATGTCCCCATCAAACTCCATGGTCAATGTTCCCGTAAACACATCAATCTTTGTTCTTGCTGTTTTCATGAATGGACGGCCTAGCAAGATTGGCAATGATGGAGCATGGCTTGAATCCTCCATGTCTAAAACATAGAAATCTGCAGGGAAGATAAGGTGATTGACCTGCACTAAAACATCCTCAAGGACTCCCTTGGGATAAGCGTTAGAACGATCAGCCAATTGAATTATAACGCCATCTTGTTTTAACTCACCAAGGTTCATTGATGCATAAATGGAATATGCCATTACATTGATAGAAGCACCTAAATCTAACATGCATTGTTCAAATCTAGTGTTTCCAATTATGCATGGGATAGTAAAACTCCCTGGATCCTTACACTTCGGAGGTAACTTTCGTTGCAAGACCGCGGATACATTTTCACTTACTTTCACAACTTCTTTGTTTGAAATTCTTTTCCTAGTTGTGCATAACTCTTTTAAAAATTTTGCATACCTGGGCACTTGCTTAATAGCATCAAGTAAAGGAATGTTTACTTGAACTTTGCGAAAGGTCTCCAAAATGTCTTTTTCGCCTTCTTCCTTCTTTGATTGTGCAAATCTGCGAGGAAAAGGAACATTGGGCAGATTAGTGGTTGAGATCACAACATTTGGGACAACATTACCTAAGGTGGATGGTTTGGAAGGTTTAGATGGCTGCGGCATGGTTGGTGCCATCCTTGCCGTGGGGTGGGATTGCTCCTCTTCTTCCAATTGTAACTTCTCATCTTCCTTGTTTGGGGCAGATGCATGTGCTTTGCTTCCCACTTCTTTTCCACTTCTTAAAATGATGGCTTTTGCAGATTCAAAACCACCCTTTGGATTGATCTCCGTAGTGCTTGGTAACTTACCACTCTCACGAAATTGTCCCAAAAATTCGGCCATTTGGCCCATTTGCTTCTTGAGCTCATTCACCTCCTTTGCTTGATTCTGCATTCCCTGTGCCATTGTGGTTAATAATTGATATGTTTTATCATCATTCATGGACATACCTGAGTTGGTTTGGGATGATTGTGCTTGAGGAGGTGGTTGTGGTGCCATTGGCCTTGGAAAGAAACCCGGGGGTTGTCGGAATCCACTTTGTTGGGCAGGTTGTTGTGTATCCCTCCATCTGAAATTGGGGTGGTCACGCCATCCCGGATTGTATGTATTAGAGAAAGGATCACCCCTTGGTTGGTTTGGATTCCCATAACCCACGGCATGGGCAGATTCCCACCCTCCATTTTCAATTAATTGAGGGCATTGATCAGATTGGTGTCCTTGAATGGAACATACACCACACATTGTAGTTCCTTGCGGTTTGGGGCCTTCAACAAACTGTGACAACATGGACGTAAGGTTAGCCATTTGGGATTGTAACTCAGAAATAGAACTTACCTCATTGACATGATGTGGCCGTGGGGCATCTCTTTGCCCAACACCTTCATATTGTTGTGCGTTGAGTGCTCGATTAGCAATGAGAATTTTGGCATCCATGGGTGTCTTATCCACTAAAGCTCCTCCCGCGGATGCATCCAACATTTGACGTTCAATTGGTAAGAGCCCTTCGTAGAAATATTGAAGAAGAAGCTCCTCCTTCAATTGGTGCTGTGGACATGAAGCAACAAGGGTTTTAAAACGTTCATAATAAGTTGGAAAAGATTCACCTTGGTTTTGCTGAATTCCACTAATCTTCTTGCGAAGGAGAATGACTCGTGATGTTGGAAAGAACTTCTCTAAGAAAGCTCGCTTCATACTCTCCCATGATGTGACAGTTCCGGGAGCCAACTCGTACAACCAATCCTTGGCCTTTTCCAACAAAGAAAAAGGAAAAGCCTTCATCTTCAATATGTTGCTGTCCACGTTCACCGGTGTCATACTTGAGCATACTACTTCAAACTCCTTCAAATGTTTATTGGGGTCCTCCATTGATAACCCATGGAACTTGGGTATATGATGTAGCAAACTGGACTTCAACTCAAATTCATCGGTCTTCTCAGGGGCTGCCCTAGGGTATTGGATGCAAAGAGGGGCTGCATTGTCCAAACCCGAGGCGGAAAGCTCCTTGATGGTTCGATTGTCTGCTGCCATGGTTGGTACTTCTTCTTCACACCTTGCCGTGGGCTCCTCTTCAACTCCTTGCTCTTCTAGTTCAGGTTCGGGATTAGAAGGATTAGACGCTTGTAGTTTCCTTTCTCTTCTCAAAGTCCTCTCGAAGTCGTCGTTAAAGTCGAAGATATGCTCACGAACAGGTTGTGAGCTACGAGTCATAAACTAGTACCTGCACACAAGAGCAAACAAGGTAAGTAACCATCTTGGAAGACTCGGCACAAGTAAGAAAAGAATATGCCTATACACGGCACAAAAACAAAACACACACACACGGTGCAAAAATTTAAAACAAAACAGAAACTACACAATTTAAACAAGACTCAAGACAAGGGATTAGCAACTTTGCTAATCCCCGGCAACGGCGCCAAAATTTGATGTGAAAATTACTTGACACACAAATTAAACCCTATTTGTGACAATTGTAGTAATGAAGTAAGTAGGGATCGTTCTAACCGGGGAGTAACTAGGGGTGCTAAAACCTCTAAACTGACTTAGAAACACATAAATCAACTTAAAAACGTTTGAAAAGACTCAAGGGACTAAAAACAGATTCACAAGACTCAAAACAAGCTAAAAACTCTCAAAACTGCCTAAAAACACAAACTGGGCAGTTTTGACACTAAACTCAACTTTGGACGAAAATTAGGTTTGGGCTTGACTCAAAACACTTAAAAACACAAACTAAACAGATTTAAAACACTCTAAGACAAGAAAGTAAAAGAGGGGTTTTGGTTTGGACGAATTTAGACTAAAAACAAACAGAAACTAAACTAGGCAGATTTGGACGAAATTGAACTTTCTTATGACTCAAAATGTTTCAAAACTCAAGATAAGACAGATTCTAAGCCTAAGACTTAACAAAATAAGGGGGGATTTGTGTTTGGACGAAATTCAATTAAATGGACAGATTGTAAAGAAAACAGATTGTAAAGCAAATTGATGTAAACCAATGGATGATGGAATGGCTAAGGGATTCTTCTCCACACATGAAATATATGCAACTTAAATCAACTTCCAGTTATCAATTCGACAAGTTATGAACCTCGACACTCCAAGTTAATTAGGTCCGCTTAAATTAACCTTCAGATTTCCCTAAGATCATTGAATTGAATGAATATGCATTGCAACCAAATTATTTCTAACAAGTTCTCTATATGAACAGCATGATAAAGATACAAGTTGGAATCATTACGTTCTTTGGAAATCATAAGCATCGACAAGGCAATTGTAACTATGAAAAGCATGATACTTTCGCCAGGAATCTACTCAACACGATCATGACTAGTGACCTTCACTACTTGTGGATATAAACTCATAACGATTAGGTGAAACAAATTCATATCCTAGCACCAGATTCAAGCATGCAAATTAAGTGTGCACTCTCAATCAACATACAAGAATAAGTTCTAAATCACATAGTTAAGCAGATTGTATTCATGACTTATGCAACGATAACTGGAGTAATCAACTTATTTCACATATATATCCATGGTTTCGAATACACCCTTAGCCAAAAATGAATTTAGCCAATCATACTCAGAGCAAAACAAAGATTACATGAATTAGACATTGAAATATAAGAGAGAATACACCTAAAATCGTTCAACAACTCAGAATGAAGAGCCAAACAATTTTGTGCATCTGTCTCCTTCCTCTTGCTTGCGCCAGATTGGATAGGGATGAATTCTGGGACGTTTTGATGGTGTAGAACGGGTTGTGGGATGTTTAGAGACACGGCAAGGGAAGTAGGATGGTTATGGATTAGTGTTTGATGGTTAGGAAGTGGTGGAATGGCTGATTGTGTCTCTAGGTTGAAGAATGGTTTTTTGGGATCAATGGATGCGGCTGGAATAGAATGGACGAATTTTGATGATGAATCCCTCTCCTTTGGCTGCCACAATGAAGTTTATTTATAGGGATGGGAAAGTCCTAATCCCTAATTAATTTAGAATGACATAATTTCAGCCCAAATCCAAAAGTGTGGCAGATTTTAGGGCAAAGTTGTGGCAGATTTTAGGGAAAAGTTGTGGCAGATTTTAGGGAAAAGTTATGCCAGATTTTAGGGAAAAGGGGAATACAAAAGTATGGCAGATTTTAGGGAAAAGGTAATCAGATTTTCTTCCTCTCTTTGGCTGATTCCTAGCATGCTTTGGACTTTAATTTCGTCCTCTACATTGCTCCAAACTTATGCTATCCATTTCATGCCCAAAACTGCTCCAAAAGGCCCAAAATGCATGTCCAATCCATCATAGGCCCAAAACTGCTCCAAAACACACCAAAATGCACTTCTTTGCTCCAATAGCCCAACAGACCTACAAACACACGAAAATGGCTTAAAGTACTAAAATAACTAGGAAACACAACGCAAACGCACGAGAACAAGCCAATTAAGTTGCATAAATATACTCCTATCATCTTGCTTGTATCTCTTTTATGCAATTCATTGAGGGAACTTGTGGGGAATGCTTTGGGTTGTCGTATGCAATCATCCAATCCATTAACTTAAGGAAAATCTGAGAATTAATCTATGCAATTCATGGTTAATTTGGGGCGTTGAGAATTCATAAGTTATTGAAATACAATTAGAAATCATTTTGTATGCAAGCAAGACATGTGTGGAGAAGAACCCCTTAGCTAGCCTTCCATCCATTCATTCAAACCAAATTCGTTTTAAAATCTGTTTTGTTTTACAAGTTTAATTGTTCAATTTCACCAAACCCAAATCCCCCTTTTACTTTCTTGTTTTAAAGTCTTTTGTTTACATTTTTAACTTTGTTTTTATGTTTTTGAATTAGTTTAGAGGTTTTAGCAAGCCCTCCTAATCCCCGGTTTAGAACGATCCCTACTTATACATATACTACAATTGATAAAAAGAGGGTTTAATTTGCGCGTTAACTAATTTTAGCGCATCAAATTTTGGCGCCGTTGCCGGGGATCAGCAACTTTACTAAATCCCCATTGTTTCTTTTTATTTCTTTTTCGTGTGTTTTAATTTTAGTTTTAATTTTATTTGATTTTGTTTATTTCAGGTACTAGTTTATGACTCGTAGTTCTCAACCAGTTCATGCACATATATCGGAGTTTGACAACAATTTTGAACGAACTTTGAGAAGGAAAAGGAAAGTACCAGAACCTAGTCCACCTAGTTCTAGTTCTGAATCCGAATTTGAAGAAAAGGAGGAGGAAGAAAAAGACATGGAGGTGGACAATCGAACAATCAAAGAACTTTCAGCCTCGGGATTGGACAATGCCGCGCCTCTATGCATCCAATACCCCGCAGCAGCCCGAGGAAAGACGGAAGAATTTGAATTGAAGTCAAGCTTGTTACACCACATTCCCAAGTATCATGGGTTGTCCATGGAAGATCCCAACAAACACTTGAAAGAATTCGAGGTGGTGTGTTCGAGCATGACCCCCGTCAATGTCGATGGGAGTATTTTAAAGATGAAAGCCTTCCCTTTTTCTCTCTTGGAAAAGGCGAAGGATTGGTTGTACGAATTGGCGCCCGGAACCGTCACATCATGGGAAAGCATGAAACGGGCCTTCTTGGAGAAGTTTTTCCCAACTTCTCGAGTGGTGTGAAAATTAGATTGACACTCAAATTAAACCCTATGGATGACAATTGTAGTATATGAGCAAATAGGGATCGTTCTAGACCGGGGATTAACTAGGGATGCTAATCAATGTGAAATTGACTCAAAAACGTAAAAACACAATGTAAAACACTAAACTAGACTCAAAGAATGCAAAACTAGAGTTTAAAACACTTAAACAAAGCAAAAGACTCAAAACAGCCCAGAAACACTCAAAACTGCCTAAAAATCACTTTCTGGGCAGTTTTGAGCACAAACACAATTTTTGACGAAAATTGGTTCTAACTTGACTCAAAACTCCTAGAAACACAATCTAAATGTATTTCTAGCTAATCTAACACTTTAAAATAAAGGGGGGATTGGTTTTGACGAATTTAGAATTAAAACAGAAACTTGAAAACAACACAGATTCTAAACAGATTTTGGTGAATTGAATGATGAGACAAACTAGTTAGAGGGTTCCTTATCCACACATGAACATATGCATACAACTTGATTCCCAGTTATGATTTCAATGAACTTATGAATGACGATGCCCCAAATTAATTGTATTGAGCTAATTAATTCTCAGATTTCCCTAAATTCATTGAATTGAATGGAATACGCATCGCAACCAAATTATTCCTCATCAAAGTCCCTAACTATGGAATACGCATGATAGAGACATTCAACAAGAATCATTAAGTTCAATGGAAATCATAAACAACGACTAGGCATTCATAACTATGGAATACGCATGTTAATCCAACCTAGGGTTTACTAAACATAATCGTGACTAGCGATCTTTACTACTCATGAATATAAGTTAATAATGATTAGGTGAAATTCCCTTATATCCTAGCATCAAGTTTAAGCATGCAAATTAAGTGTCGACCCTCAACCCACATACATAAACAAGTTCTTCATCAAAACAGAAAAGTAAACCACATCCAAAGTTCATGAATTCATAACTGGAGTAAATCAAATCATAACCAACATATCTCCATGGCTTCAAATTCGCCTCTAACTAAAAAGAAATTAGTTCCACATGTTTAACATAATTGAACAATGAATTAAATTAAACATGAAAACAGAAACAAGAAAAGAAAGAACTCCAAACACTCCAATGGTGGCAGATTGCATGCGCAAGGTGTCTCCCTCCTTTGGACTGCACGGCAAGGCTCCTATCTCCTCTTCAAAGTAGCTGCACACGGTGTGGAGATGGTGGATGTGCACGGTGAAGGATGGTGGTGGTGTGGTGCTTGCGGCAAGGTGTGGAAGGTGGCTGGAATGGTGTATGAAGGAATGATGGAGGCTTAGAGGGTGCGGCAGAAATTGTTTTAGAGAGAATGGGTCATCGCCCTGCGGCACTCATAAGCACATATATATATAGGCACCCTAAACCCTAGATAAATCAGATTAGGGCTTGGATTTAATTTAATTGATGGACTAGGCCTCCTAAGTGTAGCAGAAATTGTAAATCCAATAAGGAGAAGGGATTATGGCCCAATTAACCCAAATTCACAAGGAATTGGGCTAATTAAATCTGAAATCCAAGGGGAATTAGGACCTAGGGTGCGGCAGGTTTGTATTTGAGAGCTAGGGTTTCTAGAATGCCTTGCAAGGCAAGGAACAAGGGCCTTCTAGAAGCTAGGGTGCGGCATGCCTTGAGGACTTAGGGATAGGGCTTCTAGAAGCCCAAATCTGGTAGGAATGAGCCCAAACCCACGGCAAAGAGAAGAAAACTCTAGAACCTTCCAACTTGTGTCCTCCAATGATTAGGAATCCTTCTAGCACTAGGAAAACATGTTTTTCACCTTGCATGACTTGGAATTCTTCTCCTACTTCATCTTGGAAACCTTTTCCTTCTTGGACTTGGAAATCTTCTTAGTAGCTGCAACTTGGTGCCATTTGGGGTTTAAGTTTCCTACTCCAAGTAGGAAACCTTGTTCAAGTAGGACTTTCAATATTCTAGGTTTCCCAATCCAACTAGGAAACCCATTTCAACTAGGATTCCCAATTTAGCTAGGATTCCATCTTCCATTTAGGATTTTCCTACTTCAACTAGGAAACCTTGCTCAAGTAGGAATCTTCATCTTCAAGTCTTCAATTTCGTCCATCTTCATGGCTCCAAACATATGCCATTCATTCCAAGCTCTAATTTGCTCCAAAAGGCTCCAAAATGCATCCTTTTGCATACTTTGCCCATAAAACCTGAAAATACATAAAACTAGCTTAAAAGACTACTTTACTAAGGAAAATGATATGATATTAACTAGCACTCAAATTAAACCCTCTTTTGTCAAATTGTAGTAAAGATATAAGTAGGGATCGTTCTAAACCGGGGATTAGGAGGGATTGCTAAACTCTTGAAAACTAACTCAAAAACTTAAAAACAAAGTTTAAAACACTAAACTAGACTCAAAGAATGCAAAATTAAAAGTTAAAACGCCAAAACAAAGCAAAGACTCAAAACAGCAACCTAATGACTCAAAACTGCCTAAAAACCACTTTCTGGGCAGTTTTGAGAACCTAACAAGAACTTGGACGAATTTGGGTGAAAAACTTGAATCAAAATACTTAGAAACACAAATCAAAACACTTTCTAACTAATCTAAGACTTCAAAATAAAGGGGGATTTGTTTTGGACGAAAATTGAAATCAAAACAGAAACTTTAAAACAAAACAGATTGTAAAACGTTTTTGGATGAAAGGGATGGATAAAAGGCTAGTTAGGAGGCTCTTCTCCACACATATCACACTTGCAAACAAAACGATTTTCAGTTGTTCTTCCAATGAGTTACAAATCCTCAATGCCCCAAATTAACCATGAATTGCATAGATTAATTTTCAGATTTTCCTTAAGTTAATGGATTGGATGATTGCATACGACAACCCAAAGCATTCCCCACAAGTTCCCTCAATGAATTGCATATAAGAGATACAAGCAAGAATCATTAAGTTCTAAGAAAACCATAAGCATTGACGAGGCACTTGTTACTATGAATTGCATGAAACTTATGCCAAGAATTCATTCAACGCGATCGTTGAGAAACGACCTTCACTACTTGTGATTATAAGATTGTAACTATTAGGTGAAACTCCCTCATAATCTAGCATCATATTCATGCATGAAAACTAAGTGTGCACTCTCAATCAACATACACAAATAAGTTATCAATCAAGTAGATGAACGAATTGAATCCACAACTTATGAAATAACAACTGAATGTAATCAAATCATATTGCAAGCATGTACATGGTTTCGAATCACCCCCCAACTAAGGGGGTTTAGTTCCTCATACTCACAACACAAAGTTTATTGAATTGAAACATTGAAAACATAAGAAAGATTACACCTAAAAGTTCCAGCAATCTGCAAAAGACTAGCAAGCACATTCAAGGGCACTCCTTCTTCCTTCTTGCTGCGGCACAAGGTATGGAGATGGTTTGGGATGTGTTTGAATGATGTAGAATGGAGGAAAAATGTCTAGGATGGGTGTATGGTGCGGCTAGGGGGGTTTGGGATCAGAAAGTATGGGTTTGGATGAAGGTTGGGCACGGCAAAGGTAGGGGATGGCTTTCTGGCGTGAATGGAATTGTATGGATGTGAATGGTGCGGCTAGGGTAGAATGGACGAATTTTTGTGAATGAATGAATGTCTTGTGGCTGCAACAATTAGGTTTATTTAAAGGAAAACAGGAATTAAAAACCCTAGGTTATTTAGGAAATCAGAAATTAAGTCTAAGGCTTCTAGAATCAGGAAACAAAACAGAAATTAAAGGGAAAGACACAAGAGGTGCGGCTAGGGTTTTAAAACACAAAAGGAAAGTGTTTTATTTCAGAATTTAGGAAAGGATCTCTCTCCCTTGCACGGCAAGGAAGAGGAAAGGGCTAGGGAGTCCTTCAAGGGTGCGGCAAGGACTTTAGGAAAGGTGGGAAGTCCTAAAACTAAAGGGAGAGGGATTAGGAAAATAGGAAACTAGGAAAAAGGAAGGGAATGGTGCGGCAAGGTTTCAAGGGTGCTCCAAGGCCTTTGTTTTGTGTCCCAAAGTGCATAAGAACTCTTCAAAGTGGCTGGAAGTTACGGATTTTAGGTTTAGGAAAGATCACCCAAAATAGGAAACCTTGGCTTGACTTTCCTACTTCAAGTAGGAATCCTTGTTGGAGTAGGAATCCTTGTTTGAGTAGGAATCCATCTTCAATTAGGAGTCCTTCTTCAATTAGGAATCCTTCTTCAATTAGGAATCCCATGATGATTAGGAATCCTTTTTGGAGTAGGAAACCAACTTTCTTCAAGACTTCACTTCATCCATTCTTTTTGCTCCAAAAGGCTCCATTTTGCTTCTTTTTGCACACTTTGGCCTTAGAACCTGAAAACACACAAAAGTGACTTTAAACACTAAAATAACTAAGTAAACACAACTTAAATGCACGAGAACAAGCCAAATAAGTAGCATAAATATGCTCCTATCAGAAAACAATGTAAATGCACAAGAACAAGCTAAACTAAGGTGCATAAATATGCCCCTATCAAATTCCCCCACACTTAGCTTTTGCTAGTCCTCGAGCAAAACGAAACGAAACAACGTAAACAACACAAAACAAACAACTAAAACACAACCTAATCCTTCCAACAATTGCCTCAGGGATTTCCAATTCACATGACATGTTAAAAATCATCGTTCTCACAGATTTTGGCCATCTTTACGCTTAAGCACATACTTAATCATAGTCACTACTTACTAGTTCACAATTAACCAATTAAAACGATGTTTTGAATGTAGTAACATGCCTTAGAGAATTCCCTCATTTCCTTACAAGATATGCACTCAATCTTCACTCAGATTTTCTAACTACACACCCTACACTAGTTATATGTGAGAAGATTGATGTAAATATAAAACGAATGCTCACATATATGGATAACAAAGAACGTAATTTCCGGAGTTAATAACATGTTTAGATATGATCTCATGAATGGAACGCTACTACTTAGATGCGAGAACCAGTGACACCATATGCTCATACCAAATTCAAACTCCACAAATTGAAACACACAACACTCAAGATTAAAGTCAAGGGTTGTAACGGGGCTTGGGGTGTTGGCTAACAATGAAAGGATAGGAAAACAAACGTTCTTAAAGCAATAGTAAGCGAAATAATGAACTTGAGACTTAGAATTCCTTAGATTGCAGAAATTAACTTTAAAACACAAGGGAGAGACGTAAACAACTTCTTAGGGCCGAATTCATTGTTTTGGACCCTTACTTCAACAAACATCACTTTGGTACTCTTTTTCACACACTTCTTAGGGCCGAATAAAGGTAAAAACGTGTCAAGTTCAGTTCCTACTAATGATTTTCCTTCAAATGTACCTTTTCCTAGTAGGTTTAAGCAAACAAAGAAAGAAGAAGCGGAAAAGGACATTTTGGAGACGTTTCGGAAAGTTCAAGTCAATATCCCCCTTTTGGATGCAATCAAGCAAGTCCCGAGGTACGCCAAGTTCTTGAAGGAACTTTGCACCAATAGGAGGAGAATTTCGACCAAGGAAGTGGTCAAAGTGGGTGAAAACGTTTCAGCCATCCTACAACGCAAACTGCCGCCTAAATGCAAGGATCCAGGTAGTTTAACAATTCCGTGTGTTATTGGTAATTCTAGGTTTGAATCTGCCATGTTAGACTTAGGTGCATCTATAAATGTCATGCCATATTCAATTTATGCATCTATGAACCTAGGAAAGTTGAAAAACGATGGTGTGATTATACAATTAGCCGATAGATCTAATGCCTATCCAAAGGGAGTTTTGGAGGATGTTCTAGTGCAGGTTAACCATTTGATCTTTCCGGCGGATTTCTATGTACTTGAGATGGATGAATCAGACCATGCCCCTTCCTTGCCCATCCTCCTTGGAAGGCCATTCATGAAAACTGCGCGTACGAAGATTGACGTATACAATGGCAATTTGACGATGGAATTTGATGGGGAAGTTATTAATTTCAATCTTTCTGATTCTATGAAGTACCCTAGTGAGAATCATTCATGTTTTGCTATTGATGTAATTAACTCTTTGGCGCAGGACCATTTGGACAATTTGAAGGACGATGCACTTGAATTGGCCATTGCACAAGGAAGAGACATGCAAAACATTGAAATTAACACTAAGGAACCCCACGGCATGCATGAGGAGTCCTTTGCCGTGCCCCCTAGTGAAGATGTCATGGAGATGGTGGCTGCCCTCGAGTCATTGCCATCACAATTTGGTAAGTATTCGGACCCTATTTTAAGTTCAGTTTCGGCTAATAAAATGCTTCCCTCAGTTGTGCAGCCACCTACACTTGAACTTAAGCCATTGCCTAGTCACTTAAAGTACTTTTTCTTGGGAGAGGATGAGACGTTGCCCGTCATTATCTCATCATCACTCACGGCACAAGAAGAGAGCAAATTGGTGTGAGTGCTTAAGGAGTACAAAACGGCAATTGGATGGACATTGGCCGACATCAAGGGAATTAACCCAACAACGTGCATGCATCGCATACTTCTAGAGGAGGGGTCCAAAACATCTCGAGAGGCTCAACGCCGTCTCAACCCTCCGATGATGGAAGTTGTGAAGAAGGAGGTAATCGAGCTTTTGGATTGTGGAGTAATCTATCCAATCTCGGATAGTAAATGGGTCTCGCCCGTTCAATGCGTTCCAAAGAAGTCCGGAGTGACAGTGGTAGCTAATGCCGAGAATGAGCTTGTTCCTACGCGCATTCAAACCGGTTGGAGGGTGTGCATCAATTATAGGAAGCTAAACGCCACCACAAGGAAGGATCACTTTCCATTGCCGTTCATTGACCAAATGCTTGAGAGGCTAGCGGGTTATGCTTTCTATTGTTTTCTTGATGGTTATTCTGGTTATAATCAAATTGTCATTGCACCCGAGGACCAAGAAAAAACCACTTTTACATGCCCATTTGGTACATTTGCATATCGTCGCATGCCTTTTGGTTTATGTAATTGATAGGGGCATATTTATGCACCTTAGTTTAGCTTGTTCTTGTGCATTTACATTGTTTTCCTTAGTAAAGTAGTCTTTTAAGCTAGTTTTATGTATTTTCAGGTTTTATGGGCAAAGTATGCAAAAGGATGCATTTTGGAGCCTTTTGGAGCAAATTAGAGCTTGGAATGAATGGCATATGTTTGGAGCCATGAAGATGGACGAAATTGAAGACTTGAAGATGAAGATTCCTACTTGAGCAAGGTTTCCTAGTTGAAGTAGGAAAATCCTAAATGGAAGATGGAATCCTAGCTAAATTGGGAATCCTAGTTGAAATGGGTTTCCTAGTTGGATTGGGAAACCTAGAATATTGAAAGTCCTACTTGAACAAGGTTTCCTATTTGGAGTAGGAAACTTAAACCCCAAATGGCACCAAGTTGCAGCTACTAAGAAGATTTCCAAGTCCAAGAAGGAAAAGGTTTCCAAGATGAAGTAGGAGAAGAATTCCAAGTCATGCAAGGTGAAAAACATGTTTTCCTAGTGCTAGAAGGATTCCTAATCATTGGAGGACACAAGTTGGAAGGTTCTAGAGTTTTCTTCTCTTTGCCGTGGGTTTGGGCTCATTCCTACCAGATTTGGGCTTCTAGAAGCCCTATCCCTAAGTCCTTAAGGCATGCCGCACCCTAGCTTCTAGAAGGCCCTTGTTCCTTGCCTTGCAAGGCATTCTAGAAACCCTAGCTCTCAAATACAAACCTGCCGCACCCTAGGTCCTAATTCCCCTTGGATTTCAGATTTAATTAGCCCAATTCCTTGTGAATTTGGGTTAATTGGGCCATAATCCCTTCTCCTTATTGGATTTACAATTTCTGCTACACTTAGGAGGCCTAGTCCATCAATTAAATTAAATACAAGCCCTAATCTGATTTATCTAGGGTTTAGGGTGCCTATATATATATGTGCTTATGAGTGCCGCAGGGCGATCACCCATTCTCTCTAAAACAATTTCTGCCGCACCCTCTAAGCCTCCATCATTCCTTCATACACCATTCCAGCCACCTTCCACACCTTGCCGCAAGCACCACACCACCACCATCCTTCACCGTGCACATCCACCATCTCCACACCGTGTGCAGCTACTTTGAAGAGGAGATAGGAGCCTTGCCGTGCAGTCCAAAGGAGGGAGACACCTTGCGCATGCAATCTGCCACCATTGGAGTGTTTGGAGTTCTTTCTTTTCTTGTTTCTGTTTTCATGTTTAATTTAATTCATTGTTCAATTATGTTAAACATGTGGAACTAATTTCTTTTTAGTTAGAGGCGAATTTGAAGCCATGGACATATGTTGGTTATGATTTGATTTACTCCAGTTATGAATTCATAAGTTCATTGAAATCATAACTGGGAATCAAGTTGTATGCACATGTTCATGTGTGGATAAGGAACCCTCTAACTAGTTTGTCTCATCATTCAATTCACCAAAATCTGTTTAGAATCTGTGTTGTTTTCAAGTTTCTGTTTTAATTCTAAATTCGTCAAAACCAATCCCCCCTTTATTTTAAAGTGTTAGATTAGCTAGAAATACATTTAGATTGTGTTTCTAGGAGTTTTGAGTCAAGTTAGAACCAATTTTCGTCAAAAATTGTGGTTGTGCTCAAAACTGCCCAGAAAGTGATTTTTAGGCAGTTTTGAGTCTTTTGTTTTGTTTTAGTGTTTTAAACTCTAGTTTTGCATTCTTTGAGTCTAGTTTAGTGTTTTACATTGTGTTTTTACGTTTTTGAGTCAATTTCACATTGATTAGCATCCCTAGTTAATCCCCGGTCTAGAACGATCCCTATTTGCTCATATACTACAATTGTCATCCATAGGGTTTAATTTGTGTGTCAATCTAATTTTCACATCAAATTTTGGCGCCGTTGCCGGGGATTAGCAAACTTGCTAATCCCTTGTGTTTCTGCCGTGTGTTTTATTGTGATTATCTAGTTTTCTTATTTTGTTTTGTTTTCTTGGTTTAGGTACTAGTGCATGACGCGGAGTTCTCAAACTGTGCATGCACATATCTTGGACTTTAACGACGATTTTGAACGTGATTTGAGAAGAAAGAGGAGGCATCCCGAACCTAGTGAACCTAGTTCAAGTTCAGAGGCCGAATCTGAGTTTGAAGACGTGGAAGACGAAGTCATGGCAGCGGACAATCTGACCATTAAAGAACTATCGGCCTCGGGGTTGATCAATGCCGCACCATTATGCATTCAATACCCCCCGGCTGCCCTAGGCAAGACCGCTGAGTTCGAATTGAAGTCGAACTTGCTGCACCATATTCCGAAATTCCATGGGCTGTCCATGGAGGATCCCAACAAGCATCTCAAGGAGTTTGAGGTGGTTTGTTCGAGCATGACACCCCTAAATGTCGATGGGAACATTCTGATGATGAAGTCTTTTCCATTCTCACTTTTGGAAAAGGCTAAGGATAGGCTTTTCGAGTTAGCACCCGGAACGGTTACATCTTGGGATAGTATGAAAAGAGCTTTCTTGGAGAAGTTTTTCCCAACTTCAAGAGTCATTCTCTTGAGGAAACGGATTAGTGGCATCCAACAAAATCAAGGTGAATCGTTTCCTTCTTATTATGAACGTTTTAAATCACTTGTTGCTTCATGTCCACAGCATCAAATGAAGGAGGAGCTGCTCATTCAATACTTCTACGAAGGACTCCTTCCCATGGAACGTCAAATGCTTGATGCATCGGCGGGAGGTGCGTTGGTGGATAAGACTCCGGGGGCTGCAAAAGTTCTAATTGCCAACCGAGCGCATAATGCACAACAATACGAAGGTGTTGGACAAAGAGACTCCCCACGGCCACAAGTGAATGAGGTAAGTTCTACACACGATATTCAATCCCAATTAGCTAACCTTACTTCTATTGTTTCTCAGTTGGCCGAGGGGATGAAGATTCATGGACCAAGTGTTTGTGGCGTGTGCTCCATGCAAGGACATGCCAACGATCAATGCCCTCAATTGCTTGAAAGTGGGGGATGGGAATCTGCCAATGCCGTGGGTTTTGGGAGCCAAAATCAACCACGCCATGATCCATACTCAAACACATACAATCCGGGGTGGAGGGACCATCCAAACTTCAAATGGAGGGATCCTCAACAACCCCAACAACAAGGAGGATTTAGGCAGCAACCACCGGGCTTCTACACAAAGCCATTCGTCCCAAATCAAAACCAAGTGCAATCTGCCCCAACGAGTTCAGGTATGTCTTTGGATAGTGATCAAGTTGTTAAGTTACTAACTACTTTGACGCAGGAAGTACAAACTCAAAATAAAGAGAGACAAATCCAAGACAAACGAGTGGACAATTTGGAGAAACAAATGGGCCAAATTGCCGAGTTTATGGGGCAGATTAGAGAACAAGGCAAATTGCCTAGTTCAACCGTGATGAATCCTAAGGGTGGATTTGAGTCCGCTAAGGCCATCACGTTGAGGAGTGGTAAACAGGTTGGAACGGAATCAAATACATCTAAATCAAGTCAAGACGAGGAGGATAAGTTGCTGCAAGAAGAAGCACAGGGACCAAAGCCCACGGCCAAGGATGATCCAACCTTGCCGAGTTCATCCAATCCTCTTAAACCGTCCCCAACCACCAAGGTAAGTTCCAATTCGACTTCTTCTAGTTCTATTCCATTAAATGTGCCTTTTCCTGGCAGGTTTAGGCAATCAAAGAAGGAAGAAGCCGAGAAGGACATTCTAGAGACCTTCCGGAAAGTTCAAGTCAATATCCCGCTCCTTGATGCAATTAAGCAAGTCCCGAGGTATGCTAAGTTTTTAAAAGAACTTTGTACAACAAGGAGAAGGATTTCGAACAAAGAGGTGGTTCAGGTAAGTGAAAATGTGTCTGCTGTGTTGCAAAGGAAATTACCCCCTAAATGCAAAGATCCGGGAAGTTTTACAATTCCGTGCGTTATTGGTAATACTAAGTTTGAACAATGCATGTTAGACTTAGGGGCTTCGATTAATGTTATGCCATACTCTGTTTATGCATCTATGAACTTAGGTGAGCTTAAAAATGATGGCGTGATTATTCAATTAGCCGATCGTTCTAATGCCTATCCAAAGGGTGTTTTGGAAGATGTTTTGGTGCAGGTTGGTAATTTGATATTTCCAGCGGATTTCTACGTACTTGACATGGAGGATGCACCCCATTCTACACCATTGCCGATTTTATTAGGGAGACCCTTCATGAAAACAGCCCGCACCAAGATAGATGTGTTTAAAGGAACTTTAACAATGGAATTTGATGGGGAAGTCATTGATTTCAATCTTTCTGAAAGTATTAAATTTCCTAAGGACGATCATTCTTGTTTTTCTATTGATATAATTGATGATTTGGCGCAGGATTTCCTTGATTCCTTGGAGAGGGATACACTTGAAACAACCATTGCACAAGGAATTGGGCAAAAATCTGGTTTTGCCGTGCCTAGAAGTGAAGAGGAGGCCGAGATAGTGGCTGCCCTTGAGTCACTACCTCAACACTATGGTAAGCCTTCTAACATAAACTCAATTCCCGTTTCCACTAATAAGTTGTTACCCTCAGTGATTCAGGCACCCGTACTTGAACTTAAACCGTTGCCCGATCATTTAAAGTACGTCTTTTTGGGAGACAACGAGACGTTGCCCGTTATTGTTTCCTCCTCACTCACGGCATTAGAGGAGGAGAAGTTGATCCGTGTGTTGCAAGATCACAAAACGGCCATTGGGTGGACTTTGGCCGACATTAGGGGAATTAGCCCCACGACGTGCATGCATCGCATACTTCTAGAGGAGGGGGCTAAACCAACTCGAGAGGCTCAGCGCCGTCTCAACCCTCCAATGATGGAAGTTGTGAAGAAAGAGATCATCAAACTTCTGGATTGTGGAGTGATTTATCCGATCTCTGATAGCCGTTGGGTGTCACCGGTGTAATGTGTTCCAAAGAAATCCGGAGTGACGGTGGTGACGAATGCCGAGAGTGAGCTTGTGCCAACCCGGATCCAAACAGGTTGGCGCGTATGCATCGATTATAGGAAGCTAAACGCCACCACAAGGAAGGACCACTTTCCTTTGCCGTTCATCGATCAAATGCTTGAAAGGTTAGCTGGTCATTCTTTCTATTGTTTCCTTGATGGTTATTCTGGATATAATCAGATTGTCATAGCTCCGGATGACCAAGAAAAGACTACTTTCACGTGCCCCTTTGGTACCTTTGCCTATCGTCGCATGCCTTTTGGGTTATGCAATGCTCCGGCCACGTTTCAAAGGTGTATGGTAAGTATCTTTTCAGATTTTGTGGAAAAGATAATTGAGGTATTTATGGATGATTTCAGTGTATTTGGTGATTCATTTGATGGTTGTTTGGAAAATCTCACAATAATCTTGAAACGATGTGTAGAAACCAACCTTGTGCTTAATTGGGAAAAATGTCATTTTATGGTTAGACAAGGCATAGTTTTAAGGCATATTGTTTCAGAAAGCGGAATTGAAGTAGATAAATCGAAAATAGATCTTGTACGCTACTTACCCTCTCCTACTTCGGTTCGAGAGATTCGTTCGTTTCTTGGTCATGCAGGATTTTATAGGCGATTTATCAAGGACTTCTCCAAGATCTCAAATCCTCTTTGCCGTCTCCTCCAAAAAGACGTGGCGTTTGACTTTAATGAGGAGTGTGAGAAGGCGTTCAAGCACCTCAAGGAAATGCTAACTTCGGCCCCTATCATAATGCCACCGGATTGGAGCCTTCCTTTTGAACTTATGTGTGATGCATCCGATTATGCATTAGGAGCCGTTTTGGGGCAAAGGAAGGACAAGAAGCCGCATGTTATCTATTACGCATCCCGGACGTTGAACGATGCACAATTGAATTATTCTACCACTGAAAAAGAACTTCTTGCTGTTGTATTTGCTTTAGATAAATTTCGTTCTTATTTGCTTGGTACTAAAGTGATTATTTATACTGACCATGCAGCGTTGAAGTACTTGTTCACCAAGAAGGAGGCCAAACCACGACTCATTCGGTGGATGCTTCTTCTCCAAGAGTTCGATATCGAAATCCGGGATAAGAAAGGAAGTGAGAACGTGGTGGCTGACCACTTGAGCCGCATGGTGCATGAGGAGGATGCCGTGCCTATCATAGAGACATTCCCAGATGAGCAATTGATGTCCATCAAGGTAAGTGAACCATGGTATGCTGATTTGGTGAATTATTTGGTGTCTAAACATGTTCCTAGTGAATTACTTAAACACCAATGTGATAAATTGAAGAAAGAGGCATGGTTTTATGTGTGGGATGATCCGTATTTGTGGAAATATTGCCCTGACCAAGTTATACGTCGGTGTGTGCACGATTCTGAGTTTACTGCTATCTTAACTTTTTGTCACACTTATGCTTGTGGGGGACACTTTGGCACACAACGAACAGCACTTAAGGTGTTAGAATGTGGTTTCTATTGGCCTACTATCTTTAGGGATGCTAGAACGTTTTGCTTGTCTTGTGATCGATGCCAAAGAACGGGCAATATTGGCCCTAAACAACAAATGCCGCAAACCCCAATTTTTAGTGTTGAAATCTTTGATGTTTGGGGTATTGATTTTATGGGTCCCTTTCCTTCGTCACATGGTTTTCTTTATATTTTGCTTGCTGTGGATTATGTGTCGAAGTGGGTGGAAGCAAAAGCCACCCGAACTAATGATTCTCGAGTGGTTGCAGATTTTGTGAAAACTAACATTTTTGCAAGGTTTGGAATGCCAAGAGTGCTAATTAGTGATGGAGGTTCCCATTTTTGTAATCGAACCATCGAGGCGTTGCTAAAGAAGTACAATGTCACGCATAAGGTGGCCACACCTTATCATCCTCAAACAAGTGGGCAAGCCGAGGTTTCGAATAGGGAAATCAAGCAAATTCTTGAGAAGACCGTTGGGCCTACAAGGAAGGATTGGAGTTTGCGCCTAAACGATGCATTGTGGGCGTATCGCACTGCCTACAAAACCCCAATTGGGATGTCACCTTTTTGGCTCATCTATGGGAAGCCATGCCATCTTCCCGTCGAGTTGGAGCATCGTTCACATTGGGCCGTCAAAACATTCAATATGGATCATGATGCCGCAGGCTTACATAGGAAGCTTCAATTGTGTGAGCTTGATGAAATCCGGAATGAAGCTTATGAGAATGCCCGGATTTACAAGGAGAAAACGAAGGCGTTCCATGACAAGATGATTCGTGCCAAGACGTTTTCTATTGGGCAGAAAGTGTTGTTGTTCAATTCTCGCCTTCGGTTGTTTCCGGGTAAGTTGCGTTCCAAATGGGTTGGTCCTTTTATTGTCACTAATGTTTTCCCTCATGGTGCAGTACAAATAAAGAGTTCAAGGACGCAACAAGAGTTCAAAGTGAATGGGCATCGCTTGAAGCCTTATTACGACGCGTTTGAGGAGCATGTAGTGGAGGAGGTACCCCTCCATGTCGTTGGCCCTAGTCAAGATTAAACGGAGGTACCGTCCGGCTGGAAGATGTTAAAGCAAGCGCTTCTTGGGAGGCAACCCATGTGTTGAGACAAGCGAACGAAGGAACTTTCAATCCAAACCCAGATTTGCGTCCCTAACCTTTCTCTTTATTCCTTATACTTTGCCCATTGTGTTCTGTTTGTTAGTTGTGCTATTTGGTTGTTTTTGTGAGTCTATGCTTGAAACATTGAGGACAATGTTTGATTTAAGTGTGGGGGGGGTAACCAAAGTGTTTTGATGCAAATTCGTAGGGTTTATCACTCATAACTTCTAAATGTTGTTCCTTGCTGTTTTTAAGTGTTTTTAAGCTGTTTTAAGCTATTTTAATGTGTTTTGATTCAAAAATCCGAAAATCCCATAAAAATTTGAAAAATTGTTTTAAAAAAACCCAAAAAGAGTTGTTTTTGTGTGTTTGTTTGTGTCTTAGGGTACCTTCCAACACAATGATGAGGATTCGGTTTGTAATTGCATAACTGTTAAAGAAAGTTGTAAACATGGATGAAAGTTTGATTTACTCTTTGGTTTATGCTTGGTTGTGGTTATAACTTATGAATTCACATGTAATCATAAAGGAAAAATCAGTTTTTGTAACATGCTTGAAGGAATGAACTCAAACTAACGCTACAACCTTGTGAGACTTGAGCCTAAACGTTTATTTGGAGAGTTAAAATCTGTGCATTCTTTGTTTTCTAAGTCGTTGCATGATCTCATTATTCTTTGCTTGGTTGCTACTTAGAAGGCGTTTCATCATATAGTTCCAAAGGCTAGAACTCATGCCCATTTCATTCAAAGCATGTTAGTTGATTTGCATAACACATATTCAAGATGAAGTTGTGTAGTTACCACCACCTTAGCCAAATGCCGTGTGCCCTATATCATTTTGTGTTTAAGTTAACCCCGTTGAGCCTTGTTAGCCTTCATTCTTTGTTAAACCACATCATCCTCACCTAGCCTAGACTAGGACTTTCCACACCCTTGTTCTTAAAGCATAGTAAAGCATGATTCAAATTGAATTCCTTTTGACTAATGTTTGGCAGAAAGCAAGTGTGGGGGAAGTGTTCTCATGTGTATTTGTGTGCCGTAGGCACAGGTAGAAAGAAAAAAAAAAAATTTCGTGGAAAAAGAAAAAAAATGAAGAAAAGTGTGTGAAAAAGAGTACCAAAGTGATGTTTGTTGAAGTAAGGGTCCAAAACAATGAATTCGGCCCTAAGAAGTTGTTTACGTCTCTCCCTTGTGTTTTAAAGTTAATTTCTGCAATCTAAGGAATTCTAAGTCTCAAGTTCATTATTTCGCTTACTATTGCTTTAAGAACGTTTGTTTTCCTATCCTTTCATTGTTAGCCAACACCCCAAGCCCCGTTACAACCCTTGACTTTAATCTTGAGTGTTGTGTGTTTCAATTTGTGGAGTTTGAATTTGGTATGAGCATATGGTGTCACTGGTTCTCGCATCTAAGTAGTAGCGTTCCATTCATGAGATCATATCTAAACATGTTATTAACTCCGGAAATTACGTTCTTTGTTATCCATATATGTGAGCATTCGTTTTATATTTACATCAATCTTCTCACATATAACTAGTGTAGGGTGTGTAGTTAGAAAATCTGAGTGAAGATTGAGTGCATATCTTGTAAGGAAATGAGGGAATTCTCTAAGGCATGTTACTACATTCAAAACATCGTTTTAATTGGTTAATTGTGAACTAGTAAGTAGTGACTATGATTAAGTATGTGCTTAAGCGTAAAGATGGCCAAAATCTGTGAGAACGATGATTTTTAACATGTCATGTGAATTGGAAATCCCTGAGGCAATTGTTGGAAGGATTAGGTTGTGTTTTAGTTGTTTGTTTTGTGTTGTTTACGTTGTTTCGTTTCGTTTTGCTCGAGGACTAGCAAAAGCTAAGTGTGGGGGAATTTGATAGGGGCATATTTATGCACCTTAGTTTAGCTTGTTCTTGTGCATTTACATTGTTTTCCTTAGTAAAGTAGTCTTTTAAGCTAGTTTTATGTATTTTCAGGTTTTATGGGCAAAGTATGCAAAAGGATGCATTTTGGAGCCTTTTGGAGCAAATTAAAGCTTGGAATGAATGGCATATGTTTGGAGCCATGAAGATGGACGAAATTGAAGACTTGAAGATGAAGATTCCAACTTGAGCAAGGTTTCCTAGTTGAAGTAGGAAAATCCTAAATGGAAGATGGAATCCTAGCTAAATTGGGAATCCTAGTTGAAATGGGTTTCCTAGTTGGATTGGGAAACCTAGAATATTGAAAGTCCTACTTGAACAAGGTTTCCTATTTGGAGTAGGAAACTTAAACCCCAAATGGCACCAAGTTGCAGCTACTAAGAAGATTTCCAAGTCCAAGAAGGAAAAGGTTTCCAAGATGAAGTAGGAGAAGAATTCCAAGTCATGCAAGGTGAAAAACATGTTTTCCTAGTGCTAGAAGGATTCCTAATCATTGGAGGACACAAGTTGGAAGGTTCTAGAGTTTTCTTCTCTTTGCCGTGGGTTTGGGCTCATTCCTACCAGATTTAGGCTTCTAGAAGCCCTATCCCTAAGTCCTTAAGGCATGCCGCACCCTAGCTTCTAGAAGGCCCTTGTTCCTTGCCTTGCAAGGCATTCTAGAAACCCTAGCTCTCAAATACAAACCTGCCGCACCCTAGGTCCTAATTCCCCTTGGATTTCAGATTTAATTAGCCCAATTCCTTGTGAATTTGGGTTAATTGGGCCATAATCCCTTCTCCTTATTGGATTTACAATTTCTGCTACACTTAGGAGGCCTAGTCCATCAATTAAATTAAATCCAAGCCCTAATCTGATTTATCTAGGGTTTAGGGTGCCTATATATATATGTGCTTATGAGTGCCGCAGGGCGATCACCCATTCTCTCTAAAACAATTTCTGCCGCACCCTCTAAGCCTCCATCATTCCTTCATACACCATTCCAGCCACCTTCCACACCTTGCCGCAAGCACCACACCACCACCATCCTTCACCGTGCACATCCACCATCTCCACACCGTGTGCAGCTACTTTGAAGAGGAGATAGGAGCCTTGCCGTGCAGTCCAAAGGAGGGAGACACCTTGCGCATGCAATCTGCCACCATTGGAGTGTTTGGAGTTCTTTCTTTTCTTGTTTCTGTTTTCATGTTTAATTTAATTCATTGTTCAATTATGTTAAACATGTGGAACTAATTTCTTTTTAGTTAGAGGCGAATTTGAAGCCATGGACATATGTTGGTTATGATTTGATTTACTCCAGTTATGAATTCATAAGTTCATTGAAATCATAACTGGGAATCAAGTTGTATGCATATGTTCATGTGTGGATAAGGAACCCTCTAACTAGTTTGTCTCATCATTCAATTCACCAAAATCTGTTTAGAATCTGTGTTGTTTTCAAGTTTCTGTTTTAATTCTAAATTCGTCAAAACCAATCCCCCCTTTATTTTAAAGTGTTAGATTAGCTAGAAATACATTTAGATTGTGTTTCTAGGAGTTTTGAGTCAAGTTAGAACCAATTTTCGTCAAAAATTGTGGTTGTGCTCAAAACTGCCCAGAAAGTGATTTTTAGGCAGTTTTGAGTCTTTTGTTTTGTTTTAGTGTTTTAAACTCTAGTTTTGCATTCTTTGAGTCTAGTTTAGTGTTTTACATTGTGTTTTTACGTTTTTGAGTCAATTTCACATTGATTAGCATCCCTAGTTAATCCCCGGTCTAGAACGATCCCTATTTGCTCATATACTACAATTGTCATCCATAGGGTTTAATTTGTGTGTCAATCTAATTTTCACATCAGTAATGCACCTGCTACATTTCAAAGATGCATGATGAGCATATTTTCTGATTATGTTGAGAAAATAATTGAAGTTTTCATGGATGATTTCAGCGTCTTTGGTGATTCATTTAATAGTTGCTTGCATAATCTGAGTTTGATTTTAAAACGTTGCGTTGAAACTAACCTTGTTCTTAATTGGGAAAAGTGTCATTTTATGGTTAAACAAGGCATCGTTTTAGGTCATATAATCTCTGAAAAGGGTATTGAGGTTGATAAGTCCAAAATAGATCTAGTACGTCACTTACCCTCTCCGACTTCGGTTAGAGAGGTTCGTTCGTTCCTTGGTCATGCAGGATTTTATCGTAGGTTTATCAAAGATTTTTCGAAGATAGCACAACCTCTTTGCCGTCTCCTACAAAAAGAAGTGGCGTTTGAATTCACCAAAGAATGCACGGCATCATTCAATCAACTCAAGGAGTTGTTGACCACGGCACCCATCATTGTTCCACCGGATTGGAGTCTACCTTTCGAGCTTATGTGCGATGCGTCCGACTACGCTTTAGGGGCTGTTTTGGGACAAAGGAAGGACAAAAAGCCACACGTCATCTACTATGCCTCACGGACGATGAATGATGCATAATTGAACTATTCCACTACAGAAAAAGAACTTCTTGCCGTTGGTTTTGCTTTAGATAAGTTTAGATCACATCTAATTGGTACTAAAGTAATTGTTTTCACTGACCATGCAGCACTGAAGTACTTGCTCACCAAAAAGGAGGCCAAGCCACGGCTAATTCGGTGGATGTTGTTACTTCAAGAGTTCGACATACAGATTCGGAAGGGAAGTGAGAACGTAGTTGCTGACCACCTGAGCCGAATGGTGCATAATGAGGAGGCTCTGCCGATTTTGGAGACATTCCCCGATGAACAATTGCTGTCCATAAAGGTTAGTGAGCCTTGGTATGCTGATTTGGTGAACTTTTTGGTGACAAAAAGAATTCCAAGCACTTGCACTAGGCACCAACGTGATAAACTTAGGCATGATGCACGGTTTTATGTGTGGGATGATCCATATTTGTGGAAATTTTGCCCGGATCAAATTGTTCGTCGTTGTGTGCATGATTCTGAATTTCATTCAATTTTACGTTTTTGTCACACATATGCATGTGGTGGGCACTTTGGCACACAAAGAACTGCCCTTAAGGCATTACAATGTGGATTTTATTGGCCTAGTATTTTTAAGGATGCTAGAACTTTTTGCTTAACATGTGATAAATGCCAACGAATGGGTAACATTGGTGCTAGGGACCAAATGCCGCAGGTTTCTATCCTAAATGTTGAAATTTTCGATGTTTGGGGTATTGATTTTATGGGTCCCTTTCCTTCTTTGTATGGTTGTATATATATTTTGCTTGCGGTTGATTATGTGTCAAAGTGGGTGGAAGCAAAAGCCACCCGGACTAATGATTCTAAAGTGGTTGCAGATTTTATTAGAATTAACATTTTTGCAAGGTTTGGCATGCCACGAGTGATGTGAAAATTAGATTGACACTCAAATTAAACCCTATGGATGACAATTGTAGTATATGAGCAAATAAGGATCGTTCTAGACCGGGGATTAACTAGGGATGCTAATCAATGTGAAACTGACTCAAAAACATAAAAACAAAGTTTAAAACACTAAACTAGACTCAAAGAATGCAAAACTAGAGTTTAAAACACTTAAACAAAGCAAAAGACTCAAAACAGCCCAGAAACACTCAAAACTGCCTCAAAATCACTTTCTGGGCAGTTTTGAGCACAAACACAAATTTGGACGAAATTAAGTTCTAACTTGACTCAAAACTCTTAAAAACACAAACTAAATGTATTTCTACTAATCTATCACTTTAAAATAAATGGGGGATTGGTTTCGACGAATTTAGGATTAAAACAGAAACTTAGAAATAAAACAGATTCTAAAACAGATTTCTAATGAATTGAATGATGAGACAAACTAGTTAGAGGGTTCCTTATCCACACATGAACATATGCATACAACTTGATTCCCAGTTATGATTTCAATGAACTTATGAATGACGATGCCCCAAATTAATTGTATTGAACTAATTAATTCTCAGATTTCCCTAAATTCATTGAATTGAATGGAATACGCATCGCAACCAAATTATTCCTCATCAAAGTCCCTAACTATGGAATACGCATGATAGAGACATTCAACAAGAATCATTACGCTCAATGGAAATCATAAACAACGACTAGGCATTCATAACTATGGAATACGCATGTTAATCCAACCTAGGGTTTACTAAACATAATCGTGACTAGCGATCTTTACTACTCATGAATATAAGTTAATAACGATTAGGTGAAATTCCCTTATATCCTAGCATCAAGTTTAAGCATGCAAATTAAGTGTCGACCCTCAACCCACATACATCAACAAGTTCTTCATCAAAATAGAAAAGTAAACCACATCCAAAGTTCATAAATTCATAACTGGAGTAAATCAAATCATAACCAACATATGTCCATGGCTTGAAATTCGCCTCTAACTAAAAAGAAATTAGTTCCACATGTTTAACATAATTGAACAACGAATTAAATTAAACATGAAAACAGAAACAAAGAGAGAAAGAACTCCAAACACTCCAATGGTGGCAGATTGGTGCAGGTGCCTTCTTCTCCCCCTTGGACTGCACGGTGCACTCTCCTTCTAGTCTCCCAAGGTGGCGCACATGGTGGTATAGTGGCTGCAAGGTGCGGTGATGGTTGGTGGAGTGGTGGTAGGCACGGTGGAGAAGGTGGTGTATATGGAAGCTTGCGGCAGATTTAGGGAGGGTGGTGAAAAGCTTGCGGCAAAGGTTGGATGAAGGGGGAATGGGCGGCTGTTTCTAGGGATTTTCTGAGATTAAAGATAAAAGGTGCGGCTCCTTAAGGGAGATATATATAGGCATGGCAAACCCTAGGGTTAAATCAGATTAGGGTTTGGAGATCATTTAATTGATGGATTAGGCCCCCTAAGTCTAGCAGAAATTGTAAACCCAATAAGGAAAAAGGGTTTAAGGCCTAGTTAACCCAAATCCACAAGGAATAGGGCTAATTAAATCTGAAATCCAAGGGAAAATAGGGCAATAGGTGCGGCAGCTAGGGTTTAGGGAGATTAGGCTTCTAGAATGATTAGGTTCGGCCCAATGTGATGGGCTAGGGTTTAAGGTGCGGCAATGTGGCTAGGAGGGCTTAGATGTGGCTGAGATGATAAGGCCCAAGGATGGCCTTCTAGAAAAGATTAGGACATCTCCATTTCAAGAATGGAAACCTTCGGAATTAGAAACTTCCAAACTTAGAAACTTCGGTTTCCACTTTTGACTCTTCATTCGTCCTTCGCTTTGAATTCCATTCTTCACATCTTCATTCACTCCTTAGCTCAATTTAGCTCCAAAATCGTCCATCCATGGTGCTCCATATGCATGTACTCCATTTAAGCTCAATTTAGCTCTAAAATGCACCAAAACGCACTTTCTTGCTTCACTTGCCATTTGAACCTACAAATACACGAAAATAGCTTAAATCACTATAATAAACGATAACTAACTATGTAAGTGCAAGAAAACAAGCTAACTAAGTAGCATAAATATGCTCCTATCAACGAGTGATCATTAGTGATGGAGGGTCACACTTTTGCAACCGGACCATTGAGGCGTTATTGAGGAAATACAATGTCAATCATAAGGTTTCTACGCCTTATCATCCTCAAACTAATGGCCAAGCCGAAGTTTCCAACCGTGAGATCAAGCAAATCCTAGAGAAGACCGTTGGGCCAATGAGGAAGGATTGGAGTTTACGGTTAGATGATGCACTTTGGGCGTATCGTACGGCGTACAAGACACCCATTGGAATGTCCCCCTTTCGGCTTGTCTATGGCAAACCGTGCCATCTCCCTGTTGAGTTGGAGCACAAAGCTCATTGGGCCGTCAAGAAGTTTAACATGAACCTCGATGAAGCGGGAAGTCACCGGAAGTTCCAATTGAATGAGCTTGATGAGATACGGCATGAGGCATACGAGAACGCAAGCATTTACAAGGAAAAGACCAAGGCGTTCCATGATAAGACGATTAGAAGCAAAACGTTCGCAATTGGGCAGAAAGTGCTATTGTTCAACTCCCGTTTACGTTTGTTTCCGGGTAAGTTACGTTCCAAGTGGATTGGACCTTTTGTTATTACTAATGTTTTTGTTCATGGTGCAGTCCAAATCCAAAGCTTGAAAACGGGACACGAATTCAAGGTAAACGGGCATCGGTTAAAGCCATACTACGAGAACTTTGAGGAGCATACCGTGGATGACATTACCTTACATGCCGTGGACTCCATTGAGGAATGAATGGGCTTTTCGTCCGGCTGTACGACGTTAAAGCAAGCGCTACTTGGGAGGCAACCCATGCATGCAACAAAGGAAGACCTAGATAGCACTCCAAATTTCCAGATTTGCGTTCCTAAACCCTTCTCTTTGTTGTTGTTTTCATTTATGCCATGTTAAATTGCTTAGTTGCTGTTTTGTTTTTTTGTTGATTATTTGTGTTAGTCTATGCTTGAAACATTGAGGACAATGTTTGATTTAAGTGTGGGGGGGTAACCAAAGTGTTTTGATGCAAATTCGTAGGGTTTTCTCACTCATAATTTCTAAATGTTGTTTTTCACTGTTTTAAGCCTTTTTAAGCTGTTTTGGTGTGTTTTAATGTGTTTTGTGTCAAAAATCCGAAAATCCCATAAAAATTTGAAAAATTGTTTTAAAAACCCAAAAAGAGTTGATTTTGTGTGTTTGTTTACCTTCCAACACAATGATGAGGATTCGGTTTGTAATTGCATGACGGTTAAAGAAAGTTATAAACATGGATAAAAGTTTGATTTACTCTTTGGTTTATGCTTGGTTGTGGTTGTAACTTATGAATTCACATGTAATCATAAAGGAAAAATTAGTTTTTGTAACATGCTTGAAGGAAGTAACTCAAACTAACGCTACAACCTTGTGAGATTTGAGCCTAAACGTTTATTTGGAGAGTTAATAATCTGTGAACTTGTTGCTTTTCTAAGTCGTTGCATGATCTCATTATTCTTTGCTTGATTGCTACTTAGAAGGCGTTTCATCGTTTAGTTCCAAATGCTAGAACTCATGCCCAATTCATTCAAAGCATGCTATTGATTTGCATATCACATATTCAAGAAGAAGTTGTGTAGTGACCACCACTTTAGCCAAAGAGCCGTGTGCCTTATGTCATTAGGACTATCCATACCCTCGTTCTTAAAGTATAAGTAAGCATGATTCAAATTGAATTCCTTTGTGGCAGAAATCAAGTGTGGGGGAAGTTTTTATTTTGTGAATTGTGTGCCATAGGCATGGGAAAAAAAAAAGTTGAAAAGATGTAAAAAAGAGTTCCAAAGTATTGTTTGTTGAAGTAAGGGTCCAAAACAATGAATTCGGCCCTAAAGAGTTGTCTAAGTCTTCCCCTTGTGTTTTTAAGTTAAATTCCGCAATCTAAGTGAATTCTAAGTCTTAATTACTTTGCTTACTAATGCTTGAAGAACGTTTGTTTTCCCTTTCCTTTCTTTGTTAACCGATACCCCAAGCCCCGTTGCAACCCTTAACTTCTTCTTGAGTGATATGTGTTTCAATTTGTGGAGATTTGAATTTCGTATGAGCATATGGTGGCATTGGTTCTCGCATCTAAGTAGTAGTATTCCATTCATGAGATCATATCTAAACATGCTTATTAACTCCGGAAATTACGTTCTTTGTGATACATATATGTGAGCATTCGTTTTTTTATATCTACATCAATTCTCTCACATATAACTAGTATAGGGTGTGTTGTTAGAAAATCTGAGTGAAAATAGAGTGCATATCTTGTAAGGATTGAGGGAATTCTCTAAGGCATGTTACTACATTCAAAACATTGTTTTAATTGGTTCATTGTGAACTAATAAGTAGTGACTATGATTAAGTATGTGCTTAAGTATTAAATTGACTCAAATCTGTGGGAATGATAATCTTTAACATGTCATGTGCATTGGAAATCCCTGAGGCAAACGTTGGAAGGTTTAGGTTATGTTTGTTTATTTGTTTTGTTTTATTTCTTTGTTTTGCTCGAGGACTAGCAAAAGCTAAGTGTGGGGGAATTTGATAGGAGCATATTTATGCGACTTAGCTTGCTTGTTTTCTTGCATTTTGGTTATTATTTAGTATTTATTATAGTGTTTAAAGTTAAATTCGTGTGTTTGTAGGTTTTATGGGCTAAGGGTGCATTATGAGCCAATTTGGAGTAGTTTGAAGTGTTTTTGGGCCCAAGATGGATTGCTTATGATCCAAGCTAGATGGATGGACGAATTTGGAGTTTAATTGGGTTGAAATCTACTATGAAGATGGATAAGTGAAGCCCAAGTTTTAGAAGTGAGTGGATGATGCAATGCCTAGCTCACCATGACATTTGAGTGGATGATGCAATGCTTAGCTCACCATGACATTTGAGTGGATGATGCAATGCTTAACTCACCATGACATGTGAGTGGATGACTCAAAACCTAACCCACCAACAATTCTCCACTCTTTGCCCGTGCGGTTCCTTGTATTTCCACCAGAAATTTGCATTAAACAAGTCCATCCTCTCCCTATAAATACCCATGGTAGCAACCTCATTCAAAGCATCCAAGAATTAACCATTCTCCAAGCCTTTCCTTGCCTCTCCCTACATATCTAAACTCCTCCCATCCATTCCTCCATATAACCAACCACAAACATCAATGATAGGAGCATATTTATGCTACTTAGTTAGCTTGTTTTCTTGCACTTACATAGTTAGTTATCGTTTATTATAGTGATTTAAGCTATTTTCGTGTATTTGTAGGTTCAAATGGCAAGTGAAGCAAGAAGTGCGTTTTGGTGCATTTTAGAGCTAAATTGAGCTTAAATGGAGTACATGCATATGGAGCACCATGGATGGACGATTTTGGAGCTAAAATGAGCTAAGGAGTGAATGAGGATGTGAGGAATGGAATTCAAAGCGAAGGACGAACGAAGAGTCAAAAGTGGAAACCGAAGTTTCTAAGTTTGGAAGTTTCTAATTCCGAAGGTTTCCATTCTTGAAGAGTTTCTATTTTTGAAATGGAGATGTCCTAATCTTTTCTAGAAGGCCATCCTTGGGCCTTATCATCTCAGCCAAATCTAAGCCCTCCTAGCCCACATTGCCGCACCCTAAACCCTAGCCCATCACATTGGGCCGAACCTAATCATTCTAGAAGCCTAATCACCCTAAACCCTAGCTGCCGCACCTATTGCCCTATTTTCCCTTGGATTTCAGATTTAATTAGCCCTATTCCTTGTGGATTTGGGTTAATTAGGCCTTAAACCCTTTTTCCTTATTGGGTTTACAATTTCTGCTAGACTTAGGGGGCCTAATCCATCAATTAAATGATCTCCAAACCCTAATCTGATTTAACCCTAGGGTTTGCCATGCCTATATATATCTCCCTTAAGGAGCCGCACCTTTTATCTTGAAATCTCAGAAAATCCCTAGAAACAGCCGCCCATTCCCCCTTCATCCAACCTTTGCCGCAAGCTTTTCACCACCCTCCCTAAATCTGCCGCACCTTCCACCACCATAACTGATCGGATCATATTTATATATATTTTTATATCAAATTCACTCGTCTTTTCTTAGTTAGTTCGTTATATTTTGAGCTATTTACGTTATTTTTATGTTTTATAAATTTATCTAGTTAATAAAATAAAAATAGAATAAGTGAAGTTTTAAATAATAATTTCGTCAAGTCTACCGTACTCACTTATTTTCTTTGTTTATATTTTACTAGTGGTGAATTGGGCAAAAACAAGAGGATGTGGAGCTGGAGTCGGTGGAGCAAAGAAAGAAAAAAAATAAATAAAGGAGATGCATTTTATGAGTGCATGAAATGATGAAAGCTGGAGAACACCAAAATTAATAATTGCTGGTGCTAGTGCTTATGTATTCGTAAAGTATGCAACAAACAGAAAGCAATATTGTTGGCAGACAAGGCTGCCTTTGTCAGCTTAAAAGTGGCGGAGATAAGAAAAAAATAAAGATAAAAAAAAAGAGTAAAGATTAATGGATGCCATTTTGAAGGCAGCCAATTGAGGTGACTCAGAGGGGCTCGGCAAAATATAAAAACAGAAGCAGTGCAGCGAGAGGAAGGGGGAAGCTGCCTTGAAGGCAGCTTTGGAGCGAGCAGCTGAAAATAAAAAAAAAGAAAAAAAAATTAAATAAATAAAAGGCAGCTTTGGAAAGCTGCGGGAGAGAAACCGAGTGAGGAAGGCTGCCAATTTGGCAGCGTTGAGACACGCGGCGGGGAGCATCGAGAGGGAGAGATCCATTGCCATCTCGGAGGAACCAAAAGAAGAAGCAAGCCACGGGGCTGCCAATCCAGAAGGCAGCTAGGCTGAAACAGAAGTTGATAGTCGGTGAGGGGGGCTGCCAGTTTTGAGGAAGCTGCCAGCACAAGGCAGTTTGCGGCTAGCTCTGAAGGCAGTTCATTAGGACAGAAACAAATAGCACAGTGCACAGCGGTGCACAGAAAATCCTTGATCCCTCTTTCGGTTTAATCCTCCAAACTCATTATTTTAATTTCTGTTATTAAATTATGAATAATGTGTAATTAATTTGTGTTGGCTAGAGGATAATTCAAAACCATGATTATATTTGTAATTTGAATTGGTAATTTCAGTTGTGATTTATGAGTTGTGATTTAATTTGCTTAACTGCTTGATTGATAACTTATTTGTGTATGTTGATTAAGAATGCATACTTAATTTACATGCATGAATTTGATGCTAGAATATAAGTGAATTTCACCTAATCGTTATGAACTTATATTCATGAGTAATGAAGGTTGTTATCCACAATCGCGTTAAGTAAATTCTTGGCAGGAGTATCATGCTTTTCATAGTTACGAATGCCTCGTCAGTATTTATAGTTTTCACAAAGTTTAATGATCTTTGATTGTATCTCTATTGTGCTTTTCACGTAGGGGACTTTTAGAGAATGTGTTGAATTGTTGTATGCTGTTCATCCAATTCAATAACTTAAGGAAAACTTGAAGATTAAAAAAGTGCTGTTCACGGTTAATCTGGAGTATTGAAATTTACAATTTATTGAAAGAACAACTGAAAATCAATTTAGGTTGCTTATGTGTCTTGTGTGGAGAAAAACCCTCTAGCCAATCCGTCGCCCATCCATTTACTTTAATTTTATGTTTTTGTCAATTCTGTAATTTATTTAAGTTTATTTACGTTTCGTCAAAACCAAACCCCCCCCCCCATTATTAAAATATTATTATTTAGTTAATTTTTATTATTTTTAATCTTTTAATTTAATTTCCGTCCAATTAATTTCCTAGTTTTTATTTTAAATTGTTTTCATTATTTTGAGTCATTTTTAGTGTGTTTCGAGTTTTTAGCTTAGTTTGTATTTTCTAGAGTCTTGAGTTGTTTTGAGTCTTTTGATTTGTTTTAGTTTATTTGTTAGTTTTATTTTGAGTTATTTTAGTTAAGTGTTTTTATTTTAGTTTAGTGTTTTAAACTTTGTTTTTACGTTTTTAAATTATTTTAAAGGTTTTAGCAAGCCCTCCTAATCCCCGGCCTAGAACGATACCCTACTTACATCTATACTACATCTGTCAAAAAGAGGGTTAAATTTGTGCGGTTTTAAAAACCCGTCAAATTTTTGGCGCCGTTGCCGGGGATTAGTAATTTTGCTAATCCCTTTATTTTTGTTTGTGTTTATTTTTATATTTGTCTTTTTGTTGTGTTTTTGTTTATTTTTGTGTTTGTGTATTTTACTTTTGATATTTGATTTATTTCGTGGTTTCAGGTACTCATCATGGTGGACAATCGAACAATCAAAGAACTCTTAGCCTCGTGGCTGGACAATGCAGCACCCCTATACATCCAATACCCTAGGGCGGCCCAAGACAAGACCGACGAGTTCGAACTAAAGTCGAGCTTGCTGCACTATATTCCTAAGTTTCATGGGCTGTCCATGGAAGATCCTATCAAGCATTTGAAGGAGTTTGAAGTGGTTTGTTCAAGCATGACTCCCGGCAATTTCGATAGCAACATTCTGAAGATGAAGGCTTTTCCCTTTTCTCTCTTGGAAAGGGCAAAGGATTGGTTTTACGAACTAGACTTCGGAACTATCACATCTTGGGAGAGCATGAAACGGGCGTTCTTGGAGAAGTTTTTCCCAACTTCTCGAGTCATTCTCCTACGCAAAAGGATTTGTGGCATTGAGCAAAATCAAGGAGAATCATTCCCAACGTACTATGAGCGATTCAAGACCCTTGTTGCCTCATGTCCGCAACACCAAATAAAAGAAGAGATGCTCATTCAATACTTTTACGAAGGACTTCTTCCCCTCGAACGACAAATGTTAGATGCTTCAGCAGGTGGTGTATTGGTTGACAAAACACCCGTGGCTGCCCAGACCTTGATTGCCAACCGAGCTTTAAACGCACAACAATATGAAGGCGTTGGACAAAGGAATCCCCCATGGCAGCAAGAGGTAAATGCAATCTCCGAAATTCAATCTCAATTGGCTAATCTCACTCTTCTTGTGTCACAGGCTATTGAAAAACCCAAAGTGCATGAAAACACAATCTGTGGCATATGTTCCATGCAAGGACACCAATCTGAAAAGTGCCCTCAATTGATTGAGAATGGAGGATGGGAAAGTATCAACACCATTGAGTATCAAGGCCAAAATCAGCCCAAATATGATCCATACGCCAACACGTACAATCTGGGATGGTGTGATCACCCAAACTTCAATTGGGGAGAACCTCAACAACAAGAAGGATTTCGGCCACCCCTTGGGATATTCCAACAGCCCTACGCCCCAACACAACCTGCCCAAACAAATTCAGGTATATCTTTGGATAATGATACGCTTTTTAAGTTACTCACCATTTTGTCTGAGGAGAAAGAAAATCAAGACAAAAGGGTGGACCACTTGGAAAAGCAAATTGGGCAGATATCGGAGTTCGTAGGACAGTTTCGAGACCAAGGCAACCTCCCTAGTTCAACCATTACGAATTCGAAGGGAGGATTTGAAACTGCCAAGGCAATCATCTTGAGAAGTGACAAGGAGGTTGGAACAGACCCACAATCATCAAATCACAAGGAAGATGAAAGATTGCAAAGTGTGGAGGAGGAAACACCTTTGCCACAGGCCCCTATTGCTCCTAAGCCATCCAATCTATCAAATAAAGGTAATAATGTGTCAAATTCAATTCCTTCTAACATTATTCCTCCGAATGTGCCCTTTCCTGGCAGATTTATGCAAACCATGAACGAAGAAGGAATTGGAATGAAACACAAGGGACACATCCCTGCCATCAAAGAGCCCCCAGATTTGGCCGAGAGCACCCCTTGTGCATTTGTTCATAATGCTGCCACTTCAACGCCACCCATGGGTAAGTCACCTACTCCAATTCCAATTCCCATTTCAATTAATAGGTTGCTACCTTCTATTGTGCAGGTACCAAATCAAATCAAAGGTGGTAGAAAAGTTCGTGTTGACGTAGGGAAGCGAACCGCTAAAATCAGGAAGGACCATTATCCCCGTCCGTTTAAAGATTCAACATATGAGTACGTTGTGGACGATATCATCCTCCGTGACGTGGGCCTTATTCAAGCTTAAAAGGAAGAATCGTCCGGCTAAAGACGTTAAATCAAGCGCTTCTTGGGAGGCAACCCAAGCATTCAACGAAGGGAGACTTTGGAATTGCTAACCAAACCAGATTTGCATTTCTTAACTCTCCTCTTTATTGTCTTTTCCTTTACTTTCATTTTTGTTTTGTTTAGTTAGTTGTGTTATTTGGTTGAATTTTGTTTAGTTTGCGTTTAAATAAATTAAGGGCATTGTTTATTTTAAGTGCGGGTAAACAAAGTCTTTTTGCTTTAATTTACATATTTTAATTTACATATTTTATATTGCTTAAAATAAACCTAAAAAAAAAAATATTAATAATAATAATAATATTAGTAATATATATATATATATATATATATATATATATATTTATTTAAATAAACTTTAAAAAAAAAAAAAATTACAATAATACAAAAAACTAATAGTGTTCATTGGTCATTGGTCAGGTGGTGCCTGTGAAGTCGACGGAGCTCCGGGCAGACGAAGTGCCAGAGTTGGAATCTCCGGAGCCGGAACGCTTGGTGCTGCTCCAGAGGACGAAGGCAACATAAACCTCGGGAGTAGCGCCATGAACCGTTCATGATCGCTCTGGATCCGACCGTCCGACTCCTGCAGCTGGTCCAGCTTCCTCTTCATGCTGGTCGAGTAACTAGTTGCAAGCATGTGCAACTCCTTGTTCTCGTGCCTGAGTCCTCTGACTTCTTGCCGAAGACTGGCCACCTCCGCCATCAGCGACTCCACCTGACGAGACCGGGCAAGCAGGCGCTGGCCCATGTTTGAAACTGAGCCTGCATTTTGGACGCTGAGGGCAAGGGATTCCTGAACGGCCAGCTCGTCCGACCGCCTAGATAGCATCCTATTGTCCCTTGGAGTGAGCAGATTTCTGGCAATCACCGTAGCGGTGATTTCATTCCTCATCATTGTGTCCCCGACTGTAAGAGGACCATTGGGGGATATGAAGGATGGATTCCAAATGTTGTTCGGAGAAGACGAGTCATCGTCTTCCCCGACATTCAAGTTTAGGCGACGGTCGGAAGGGCAAGACATTTTTAGAGGGGGTTGAGGAAGAAAAGAGTTCGGAAAAATTAAGATTGCTGAAGCGGAAGAAGAGATCGGAAAGATTAAAAGTGCAGAAGTGCAAGAAGAGAGCGGAAGGATTTTGAGTGTTTACAGAAGGGAGTATTTTCAGAAGGAAGTGTTTGAGGGAGTTCAAGTGTGATGTGAAGCAGAATTAGCGCCTCTATAAAAAGAAGCAAATCAAAGAGAGCGCTCCTCAGAGGGTGAAGACGCGTCCTCACGCAAATCGGAAAAGCTGGACACTCATTTCTCGAGGGCCGTTTCCTTTCTCAAAAGCTGGGCTTGACTCAGCAATCACGTGGTTCAGTTTTTCCAATTTTGTCGTGACTCATCACGTGCAGCGTGGAGCGTTGTGAAAACCACGAGCCGCACCCGGTTTTGAACCCCGGTTTTCAAAAGATCATCATTCCAATTTGTCGTCACTCGTCGCCTGCACCGTCAGCCTTGCGGAATTTACGGACGCTTTGTCAGAAAGCGCGTAACGGGCACTGTTCATCCATCACCGGCTGCCGACAAATAGTGAAGGAATAGTTCCGGTTGTGAAGCCAAATTTCTATAAGTTCGACCTTAGCCTTTCACAGCAAAGGCACACCTTCACACCCTCTCAACCTCTCAACCTCTCAACCTCTCAACCTCTCTTCATCTCCGATAATGTCTTCCCAAAGAAAGCTTTCGAGTTATTCAGTGTTCTTCATCCCTTGGATCACCCCAGAAAACAAACCTTCCAGAGCAAAAGTATTTCATATTAAAAAGGTTAAAAGCAAAAGTATCTCATATTATGCTTTCTCCTCTCCTTCATCTGAGGAACGTGGAGAAAGTGAGATCCTGATTGCTTACCTAGTCTTGCTCTCGAGTACTCATCTCAGACCCCTCCCAGCCCACTTCAAAAATAAACCTGTGTTGAGGTACTTCTTCAAAAACAAAAGTACCTCACAGACGAAGCAGGAGGAGTCTGAGGTGCACCCAAGAGCAGATGAGTCTGGGTTGATCCAAGAGTTCAAGAAGATGCCACACCTGCGTGGAGACCGGACTACTTGAAGCATGTGAAGACAGCGTGCTGATTCATCCTCAACTAAGCTGAGGATCACTTGCAAGAAGAAGGCCCATCCAGTTCAAGATGAAAGCTATGGAAAATCAACAAGGACGACCAATGATCACCTATTAGTTCTATTTATTATCTTTTATTTTCATTTTCTATTTTTCGTTTGCATTTTTCTATATTTTCTTGCGTGCTTAACTAATTTATTTCTTTTCTTTGCAGGAACGTTTGGTTATTTTCTCCCTTGAGGTTGATTGCAAAATTTACGCTTGGGGGTCATCGCTTGGTTTTCTGCAAATTAGAGAAGTTTTCAGTCCCTTTTCTTTATTTTGTTTCGTATTATTTATTCATTTTTATTTTTATTTGCATATTTTTGTTTTATGACATTGGGGACAATGTCTAGTTTAAGTGTGGGGGTATCAAGTATAAAAAATGACCAAATTGAAAATTTTTGTACCTTCGACTTTGAACTGGTTTCATTTGTTTCCATGTTATTGCCTTTTGTTTTCTTAATTAGTTTTGTGTTTTACTTAATTTTATTCAGAGTTTTGTGTTTTATTTAATTTTTTCGAAAAAATTTTAAAAATCCAAAAATATTGTTTTATTTTCCTTATTGTTTTGAATTAGATTTTTATTAGTTTCCCGACCCAATGATATAACTGGATGAAATTTGAACCATGATTATCAAGAACTTAGTTAACATGTGTTTTATGAAATTCCTTATTCTCTTGTTAGTATTGTACATGTTTGATCATCTTTGAAAATCCAAATGCACATAGCCGTGTTGATGTGAAACTAAAGCATGAATTAAAGCTTCATATGTGAATTTAGTGACCATATACATCCCATGTGAGTTTTTGAGCCTATTGAAAGTGTGTGCATTTTTCATACACTCCTATTCTTTCATGTGTGATGAACTTATGTGAGATGCATCTCTAGAACTTGCGTAATGATCTTTCGAAATATTTGTCATTAATTGCATGAACTTGAAAATGATAGAGGCATTAGGTTCACCACCATGGCCCAAATATCCATATTTCCCAAAGAAAAAAATGATATCATTAGATTGCCAATTTGAGCCGTTTATGTTGAGCCTTTTATTTCTTATCACCAGATATGTATACCCTTATACCTCAAAACATGTTTCCTTACCCTTTCCAAGCGAGCAATTTGAGACTATTTTATGAGAAATGTTTGTGAAGTACTTGGAATGAGTTTGGCAAAAGAATAAGTGTGGGGGTATTTCATATTTGTAAAAAAAAAAAAAAAAAAAATGAGAAAAGAGAAGAAAAGAAAAAGAAAAGAAAGATTGTATTCAACGAAGAAAATAAAAAGTTTTTAAAGTTTCAGTTTAAGGATGTGGTTGGAGGTGTTAAAAGAATCGCTGGAAAGTTTGAGTTCTTATAAATCTCATCAAAAGAATTGCTTGCAATGTTGCTTGGAACTTGTGCTTTCCTATTCTGTCGTTTCAATAGCCCTATCTCTAAGCCTCATTACATCCAATAAAAGTCCTCTTGATTTAAGTTTTGCAATTATGATTGTGGAGAAGTGATTTTTATGCAAGCTTATGGTAGATCTTTCACATTTGTTTCTTTGAGCGAAACACATTAAAACTAAACACATGTGTGATTGAGTGCATATCCAGCGGAAGGTTGCTGGTTTGCATATGGTGATTTTAAAAATAAAAACTTGAAATTGCATTAGCATGGCTATCTCACACACTACACTTCAAGGATGATTTAAAGATTACTGCTAATATTTGAATAAGGAAGATGAGCTTGGATTAGTTTGTTTGGTGCTAGCTATGGTTCTTGCTAATTTATGTTTTCAAATGAAATTCTATGAGGGTCAAATAGGGGGAAGTTAATGTTTTTCATGTTATTACTTTTTCTATTTTCTTTGTTTTGCTCGAGGACTAGCAAAAGCTAAGTGTGGGGGTATTTGATCGGATCATATTTATATATATTTTTATATCAAATTCACTCGTCTTTTCTTAGTTAGTTCGTTATATTTTGAGCTATTTACGTTATTTTTATGTTTTATAAATTTATCTAGTTAATAAAATAAAAATAGAATAAGTGAAGTTTTAAATAATAATTTCGTCAAGTCTACCGTACTCACTTATTTTCTTTGTTTATATTTTACTAGTGGTGAATTGGGCAAAAACAAGAGGATGTGGAGCTGGAGTCGGTGGAGCAAAGAAAGAAAAAAAATAAATAAAGGAGATGCATTTTATGAGTGCATGAAATGATGAAAGCTGGAGAACACCAAAATTAATAATTGCTGGTGCTAGTGCTTATGTATTCGTAAAGTATGCAACAAACAGAAAGCAATATTGTTGGCAGACAAGGCTGCCTTTGTCAGCTTAAAAGTGGCGGAGATAAGAAAAAAATAAAGATAAAAAAAAAGAGTAAAGATTAATGGATGCCATTTTGAAGGCAGCCAATTGAGGTGACTCAGAGGGGCTCGGCAAAATATAAAAACAGAAGCAGTGCAGCGAGAGGAAGGGGGAAGCTGCCTTGAAGGCAGCTTTGGAGCGAGCAGCTGAAAATAAAAAAAAAGAAAAAAAAATTAAATAAATAAAAGGCAGCTTTGGAAAGCTGCGGGAGAGAAACCGAGTGAGGAAGGCTGCCAATTTGGCAGCGTTGAGACACGCGGCGGGGAGCATCGAGAGGGAGAGATCCATTGCCATCTCGGAGGAACCAAAAGAAGAAGCAAGCCACGGGGCTGCCAATCCAGAAGGCAGCTAGGCTGAAACAGAAGTTGATAGTCGGTGAGGGGGGCTGCCAGTTTTGAGGAAGCTGCCAGCACAAGGCAGTTTGCGGCTAGCTCTGAAGGCAGTTCATTAGGACAGAAACAAATAGCACAGTGCACAGCGGTGCACAGAAAATCCTTGATCCCTCTTTCGGTTTAATCCTCCAAACTCATTATTTTAATTTCTGTTATTAAATTATGAATAATGTGTAATTAATTTGTGTTGGCTAGAGGATAATTCAAAACCATGATTATATTTGTAATTTGAATTGGTAATTTCAGTTGTGATTTATGAGTTGTGATTTAATTTGCTTAACTGCTTGATTGATAACTTATTTGTGTATGTTGATTAAGAATGCATACTTAATTTACATGCATGAATTTGATGCTAGAATATAAGTGAATTTCACCTAATCGTTATGAACTTATATTCATGAGTAATGAAGGTTGTTATCCACAATCGCGTTAAGTAAATTCTTGGCAGGAGTATCATGCTTTTCATAGTTACGAATGCCTCGTCAGTATTTATAGTTTTCACAAAGTTTAATGATCTTTGATTGTATCTCTATTGTGCTTTCACGTAGGGGACTTTTAGAGAATGTGTTGAATTGTTGTATGCTGTTCATCCAATTCAATAACTTAAGGAAAACTTGAAGATTAAAAAAGTGCTGTTCACGGTTAATCTGGAGTATTGAAATTTACAATTTATTGAAAGAACAACTGAAAATCAATTTAGGTTGCTTATGTGTCTTGTGTGGAGAAAAACCCTCTAGCCAATCCGTCGCCCATCCATTTACTTTAATTTTATGTTTTTGTCAATTCTGTAATTTATTTAAGTTTATTTACGTTTCGTCAAAACCAAACCCCCCCCCCCCCCATTATTAAAATATTATTATTTAGTTAATTTTTATTATTTTTAATCTTTTAATTTAATTTCCGTCCAATTAATTTCCTAGTTTTTATTTTAAATTGTTTTCATTATTTTGAGTCATTTTTAGTGTGTTTCGAGTTTTTAGCTTAGTTTGTATTTTCTAGAGTCTTGAGTTGTTTTGAGTCTTTTGATTTGTTTTAGTTTATTTGTTAGTTTTATTTTGAGTTATTTTAGTTAAGTGTTTTTATTTTAGTTTAGTGTTTTAAACTTTGTTTTTACGTTTTTAAATTATTTTAAAGGTTTTAGCAAGCCCTCCTAATCCCCGGCCTAGAACGATACCCTACTTACATCTATACTACATCTGTCAAAAAGAGGGTTAAATTTGTGCGGTTTTAATAACCACCGTGCACAGCCATCTTTGGAGTTGAAGAGGAGAGCACCGTGCATGCCAAAAGGGAGAAGAAGGCACATGCACAAATCTGCCACCATTGGAGTGTTTGGAGTTCTTTCTCTCTTTGTTTCTGTTTTCATGTTTAATTTAATTCGTTGTTCAATTATGTTAAACATGTGGAACTAATTTCTTTTTAGTTAGAGGCGAAATTGAAGCCATAGACATATGTTGGTTATGATTTGATTTACTCCAGTTATGAATTTATGAACTTTGGATGTGGTTTACTTTTCTGTTTTGATGAAGAACTTGTTTATGTATGTGGGTTGAGGGTCGACACTTAATTTGCATGCTTAAACTTGATGCTAGGATATAAGGGAATTTCACCTAATCGTTATTAAACCCTCTTTTGATATGATATTAACTAGCACTCAAATTAAACCCTCTTTTGTCAAATTGTAGTAAAGATATAAGTAGGGATCGTTCTAAACCGGGGATTAGGAGGGATTGCTAAACTCTTGGAAACTGACTTAAAAACGTAAAACAAAGTTTAAAACACTAAATTGGACTCAAAGAATGCAAAATTAAAAGTTAAAACGCCAAAACAAAGCAAAGACTCAAAACAGCAACCTAATGACTCAAAACTGCCTAAAAACCACTTTCTGGGCAGTTTTGAGAACCTAACAAGAACTTGGACGGATTTGGGTGAAAAACTTGAATCAAAATACTTAGAAACACAAATCAAAACACTTTCTAACTAATCTAAGACTTCAAAATAAAGGGGGATTTGTTTTGGACGAAAATTGAAATCAAAACAGAAACTTTAAAACAAAACAGATTGTAAAACGTTTTTGGATGAAAAGGATGGATAAAAGGCTAGTTAGGAGGCTCTTCTCCACACATGTCACACTTGCAAACAAAACGATTTTCAGTTGTTCTTCCAATGAGTTACAGATCCTCAATGCCCCAAATTAACCATGAATTGCATAGATTAATTTTCAGATTTTCCTTAAGTTAATGGATTGGATGATTGCATACGACAACCCAAAGCATTCCCCACAAGTTCCCTCAATGAATTGCATACAAGAGATACAAGCAAGAATCATTAAGTTCTAAGAAAACCATAAGCATTGACGAGGCACTTGTTACTATGAATTGCATGAAACTTATGCCAAGAATTCATTCAACGCGATTGTTGAGAAACGACCTTCACTACTTGTGATTATAAGATTGTAACTATTAGGTGAAACTCCCTCATAATCTAGCATCATATTCATGCATGAAAACTAAGTGTGCACTCTCAATCAACATACACGAATAAGTTATCAATCAAGTAGATGAACGAATTGAATCCACAACTTATGAAATAACAACTGAATGTAATCAAATCATATTGCAAGCATGTACATGGTTTTGAATCACCCCCCAACTAAGGGGGTTTAGTTCCTCATACTCACAACACAAAGTGTATTGAATTTAAACATTGAAATCAAAGGAAAGGAAACACCTAAAACTTCCAGCAACTCGAACTTGAATGGCATGAACGTCCAAGGCTTCTTCTCCTCCTCTTTGTTGCGGCACAAGGCTCTAGGACAGGTTTTGGGTGGTATTTGTATGGAGGAATGGATGTGGGATGGTGTGGTGGTGTTTAGGATCAGGAATTATGGAGAATGGTGGTTGATGGCTGCGGCAAAGTGTGTGGGAGAGTTTCTGACGTGAATTGTGAATTATGGAGGTGGTGGATGGATATAGGTGAGTTATGGTGAAGGGTGGAACCCCTAGAATGGTCATAAAGGGGTTTTATTTATAGGGGAAGGAAGGGCTACGAATTTCTTCAATTTGGAATCAGAAATCAATGGAAAATAGGCAAGTAAGGTGCAGGAATTAAATAGAAAAGGAAAGGAAATTCGGTAAAGAATGTAGGAGGAAAAAGGAATGTGTTTAATGGTCAGAAAATAGGAAAGAGAGGGTCCTCCTTGTGTGGCAAGGCTAGGTACTAAAGGGGAATGTGTTTTATGACAGAAAATAGGCAACTAAGGTGCAGGAATTAAAGAGAATAGGAAAGGAAATTCGGAGGAATTTATGGGACAGATTTAGGAATGTGTTTTGAGGCACAAAATAGGTAAGAACAAGGTATGTTTGTGTAGCAAGGCAAAGAACACAAAGGGAATGTATTTTGTGACAGAAATTAGGCAAGGGAATGTCCACAAAACAGGGATGTGCTTTAATTCACAGAAAATAGGAAACAAGGAAGGTACTTGTGCGGCAAGGATGTTTTAAGGGAGTTTAGGCTTCTAGAACTCTCAATTGAATGTCCTCACACATTTAGGAACCCTTTTGTGGCTGAAACTTTGGTGAAGAAGGATTGGGAAACTTCCATTCCAAGAATAGAAACTCTTCAAGAATGGAAACCTTCGAAAATAGAAACTTCCAAACTTAGAAACTTCGGTTTCCAATTTTGACTCTTCATTCTTCATTTGCTTTGAATTCCGTTCTTCATATCTTCATTCACTCCTTAACTCACCTGCACTTCAATTTCATCCTTCCGTTTAGCTCCAAACATGTCCTATCCATCTTAGGCCCAAAATTGCTCCAAAACGCTCCAAAATGCACCTTTTTGCATACTTTGACCTTAGAACCTGAAATTGCACGAAAATGGCTTAAAGTACTAAAATAACTAGGTTCTAACAACGTAAATGCAAGGAAATAAACTAGTTAAGTCGCATAAATATGCTCCTATCAATGTGGGTTGAGGGTCGACACTTAATTTGCATGCTTAAACTTGATGCTAGGATATAAGGGAATTTCACCTAATCGTTATTAACTTATATTCATGAGTAGTAAAGATCGCTAGTCACGATTATGTTTAGTAAACCCTAGGTTGGATTAACATGCGTATTCCATAGTTATGAATGCCTAGTCGTTGTTTATGATTTCCATTGAGCGTAATGATTCTTGTTGAATGTCTCTATCATGCGTATTCCATAGTTAGGGACTTTGATGAGGAATAATTTGGTTGCGATGCGTATTCCATTCAATTCAATGAATTTAGGGGAATCTGAGAATTAATTAGTTCAATACAATTAATTTGGGGCATCGTCATTCATAAGTTCATTGAAATCATAACTGGGAATCAAGTTGTATGCATATGTTCATGTGTGGATAAGGAACCCTCTAACTAGTTTCTCAATCCATTCAATTCACCAAAATCTGTTTACAATCTGTTTTGTTTTCAAGTTTCTGTTTTAATTCTAAATTCGTCAAAACCAATCCCCCATTTATTTTGAAGTGTTAGATTAGTTAGAAATACATTTAGATTGTGTTTCTAGGAGTTTTGAGTCAAGTTAGAACCAATTTTCGTCAAAAATTGTGTTTGTGCTCAAAACTGCCCAGAAAGTGATTTTGAGGCAGTTTTGAGTGTTTCTGGGCTGTTTTGAGTCTTTTGCTTTGTTTAAGTGTTTTAAACTCTAGTTTTGCATTCTTTGAGTCTAGTTTAGTGTTTTACATTGTGTTTTTACGTTTTTGAGTCAGTTTCACATTGGTTAGCATCCCTAGTTAACCCCCGGTCTAGAACGATCCCTATTTGCTCATATACTACAATTGTCATCCATAGGGTTTAATTTGAGTGTCAATCTAATTTTCACATCAAATTTTGGCGCCGTTGCCGGGGATTAGCAAACTTGCTAATCCCTTGTGTTTCTGCCGTGTGTTCTTAGTTTATTTATCTAGTTTCTTATTTTGTTTTGTTTTCTTGGTTTAGGTACTAGTGCATGACGCGGAGTTCTCAAACTGTGCATGCACATATCTTGGATTTTAACGACGATTTTGAACGTGATTTGAGAAGAAAGAGGAGGCATCCCGAACCTAGTGAACCTAGTTCAAGTTCAGAAGCCGAATCTGAGTTTGAGGACGTGGAAGAAGACGTTATGGCAGCGGACAATCTGACCATCAAAGAACTATCGGCCTCGGGGTTGGTCAATGCCGCACCATTATGCATTCAATACCCCCCGGCTGCCCTAGGCAAGACCGCTGAGTTCGAATTGAAGTCGAACTTGTTGCATCACATTCCAAAGTTCCATGGGCTGTCCATGGAGGATCCCAACAAGCATCTTAAGGAGTTCGAGGTGGTTTGTTCGAGCATGACACCCGTCAATGTCGATGGGAACATTCTGATGATGAAGTCTTTTCCATTCTCACTTTTGGAAAAGGCTAAGGATTGGCTTTTCGAGTTAGCACCTGGAACGGTTACATCTTGGGATAGTATGAAAAGAGCTTTCTTGGAGAAGTTTTTCCCAACTTCAAGAGTCATTCTCTTGAGGAAACGGATTAGTGGCATCCAACAAAATCAAGGTGAATCGTTTCCTTCTTATTATGAACGCTTTAAATCACTTGTTGCTTCATGTCCACAGCATCAAATGAAGGAGGAGCTGCTCATTCAATACTTCTACGAAGGACTCCTTCCCATGGAACGCCAAATGCTTGATGCTTCGGCGGGAGGTGCGTTGGTGGATAAGACTCCGGGGGCTGCAAAAGTTCTAATTGCCAACCGAGCGCATAATGCACAACAATACGAAGGTGTTGGACAAAGAGACCCCCCACGGCCACAAGTGAATGAGGTAAGTTCTACATCCGACATTCAATCCCAATTAGTTAACCTTACTTCTATTGTTTCTCAGTTGGCCGAGGGAATGAAGATACATGGACCAAGAGTTTGTGGCGTGTGCTCTATGCAAGGACATGCCAATGATCAATGCCCTCAATTGATTGAGAATGGAGGGTGGGAATCTGCCAATGCCGTGGGGTTTGGGAGCCAAAATCAACCACGCCATGATCCATACTCAAACACTTACAATCCAGGTTGGAGGGACCATCCAAATTTCAAGTGGAGGGATCCTCAACAACCCCAACAACAAGGAGGATTTAGGCAGCAACCACCGGGCTTTTATACAAAGCCATTCGTCCCCAATCAAACCCAATTGCAATCTGCCCCAACAAACTCAGGTATGTCTTTGGATAATGATCAAATTGTTAAGTTACTTACTACTTTGACGCAGGAAGTACAAAATCAAAACAAAGAGAGGCAAATCCAAGACAAAAGGGTGGATAACTTGGAAAAGCAAGTGGGGCAAATAGCGGAATTCATGGGGCACATTAGAGAACAAGGCAAATTGCCTAGTTCAACTGTTATGAATCCTAAAGGAGGCTTTGAAACCGTCAATGCAATCATGTTGAGAAGTGGTACACAGGTTGGAGCCGAACCAATATCATCCAAATCAAGTCACGATGAGGATGAAAAGTTGCTGCATGAAGAGGAGCAAAGAGCAAAACTCACGGCCAAGGATGATCAATCCTTACCGCCACCATCTAACACCTCTAAGCCGTCCCCAACCACTAAGGTAAGTCGGAATTCGACTTTTACTAATTCCATTCCACTGAATGTGCCATTTCCTGGCAGGTTTAGGCAATCAAAGAAGGAGGAAGAGGACAGTGAAATTCTAGAAGCCTTTAAGAAAGTCCAAATCAATATCCCGCTCATTGCCGCAATAAAGCAAATTCCAAAGTATGCAAAATTTTTGAAGAAGCTTTGTACATCAAGGAAGCGAGTTCGGGAAAAAGAAGTGGTCCAGGTAAGTGAGAATGTTTCAGCTATTTTACAACGGAAATTACCCCCTAAATGCAAAGATCCGGGTAGTTTTACGATTCCCTGTGTTATTGGCAATACAAGATTTGAACATGCCATGTTAGACTTAGGTGCATCCATTAATGTCATGCCATATTCTGTTTATGCATCTATGAATCTAGGAGCACTTAAAAATGATGGCGTTATCATTCAATTAGCCGATCGTTCTAATGCCTATCCAAAAGGAGTTTTGGAAGATGTTTTGGTGCAGGTAGATCACCTAGTATTCCCGGCTGATTTCTACGTACTTGAGATGGAGGACTCGGGCCATTCTCCCCCCATGCCACTCTTACTTGGACGACCGTTCATGAAGACAGCCCAAACCAAGATTGATGTGGCCAAGGGAGCCTTAACAATGGAGTTTGGTGGTGATATGATTAAATTCAAAGTTCCTGAATCTGTTAAGAATCCTAAAGATGTTCGTTCTTGTTTTGCCATAAACATGATTAAAAATGTGGAGCAGGAACATTCATCCGCACCAATCAAGATGGAGGAGCCTAGAAGCATCATCGAAGAAGGGATTGGCGTAGAGCATAAGAAACATGCCGAGAACACCACCTTTGCTACCCCTTTTGAGTCATCATTGAAATGCAGTGGTAAGCCTCCTCCTCTAATCCTAATTCCTATTTCGATTAATAGGTTATTGCCTTCTGTGGTGCAGGTACCAAATCGAATCCATGAGAGTATGAGTGATTACTTTGATGTAAGGAACCTCAATGCCACAATCTGGGACCATCATTATCCACTGCCATACATAGACCCAATGCATGAGTATTTTAAGGAGCATGTCATGGAGGATGTACCCTTCCATGCCGTGGACCCTGGGGGAGCTTAAACGGAGGTACCGTCCGGCTGGAAGACGTTAAAGCAAGCGCTTCTTGGGAGGCAACCCATGTGTTGAAACAAGCGAACGAGGGAACTTTCACTCCAAACCCAGATTTGCGTTCCTCACCTTTCTCTTTATTGCTTATACTTTGCCATTTGTGTTCAGTTTGCTAGTTGTGTTATTTGTTTGTTTTTATGTTAATCTATGCTTGAAACATTGAGGACAATGTTTGGTTTAAGTGTGGGGGGGTAAACAAGCTGTTTTTGCATGAAATTCGTAGGATTTTATCACCTATCACTTATAATGTTGTTTTTCACTGTTTTAGGTGTTTTTAATGTGTTTTCATGTGCTTTAGTGTCATATAACAGAAAAACAAAGAAAAAATTCGAAAAAGTTTGAAAAATACCAAAAAGAGTCGTTTTTGTGTCTTAGGGTACCTTCCAACACAATGATGAGGATTTGGTTTTTAATTGCATAACTGTGAAAGTAAGTTACAAACATGGATGAAAGTTTGATATGCTCTTTGGTTTATGCTTAGTTGTATGTATAGTTCATGAATTCACATGTAATCAAAAGAAAAAAAAATTAGTTTTTGTAACATGCTTGAAGGAAGAAACTCAAACTAACGCTACAACCCTGAGAGACTCGAGCTTTTAACGTTCTTTGGAGAGTTAAGAATCTGTGCATTTGTTGTCTACTAAAGTCGTTGCATGATCTCATTATTCTTTGCTTGGTTACTACTTAGAAGGCGTTTCATCATTTAGTTCCAAATACTAGAACTCATGCCCGTTTCATTCAAAGCATAAAATTGATTAGCATAACACATAACAAGATGAAGTTGTGTAGTAAACACAGAGCCAAATAGCCGTACCCCATGTTCATTTATTTTGTAGGTTTAAACCCCGTTGAGCCTTGTTTAGCCTATGTTCTTTGTTCACCCACATTACCCTTACCTAGCCTAGAATAGGACCATCCATGCCCTTGTTCTTAAAGCATAGTGAACATGACTTAGAATGAATTCCTTTTGATTGTTCGTGTGCAGAAAACAAGTGTGGGGGAATTGGATTATGTAGGTGATTGTGTGCCAAAAACATGAATTGGGCACGGGAAAGAAAAAGAAAAAAAATTGTGACAAAGAATGAAAAAGAGTTCAAAATAAGTGAGAAAGAACTCACAAGTGTTGGTTGTTGAAGAAAGGATCCAAAAAGATGAATTAGACCCTAAGTATTGTGTATTTCACCCCCTTGTGTGTCTAAGTGATTTTCTGCACTCAAAAGCGAATTCTAAGTGTCAATTTCATTATTTCGTTTACTATCGCTTTAAGAACCTTTGTTTATCCGTCTTAACCTTTCTTTGTTAGCCAATACCCCTTAGCCTCGTTACAACCCTTAACTTCTATCTTGAGTGTTATGTATTTCAATATGTGGAGTTTGGGATTGGTATGAGCATATGGTGTCCCTGGTTCTCACATCTAAGTAGTAACATTCCGTTCATGAGATTATATCTAAACATGCTTAATAATTGCAGAAAAGTGCTTCCTTTGTTATAACATATGTGAGTGTTCGTTTTCATGATTACATCAATCTTCTCACATATACTTAGTGTAGGGAGTGTAGTTAGAAAATCTGTGTGAAAATAAGAGTGTATCCGGTAAGGAATTGAGTGGATTCTCTAAGGCATGTTACTACGTCCATAATGTTGTTTTAAACGATTAAATGTGAGCTAGTGAATGGTAATTATGATTAAGTATATGCTCAAGAGTACGGATGACTAAAATCTGTGGGAATAATGATCTTTGACATGTTATGTACCATTGGAGATCCCTGAGGCGAACGTTGGAAGGTTAGGTTATGTTTTGTTTCTTTGTTTTGCTCGAGGACTAGCAAAAGCTAAGTGTGGGGGAATTTGATAGGAGCATATTTATGCTACTTAGTTAGCTTGTTTTCTTGCACTTACATAGTTAGTTATCGTTTATTATAGTGATTTAAGCTATTTTCGTGTATTTGTAGGTTCAAATGGCAAGTGAAGCAAGAAGTGCGTTTTGGTGCATTTTAGAGCTAAATTGAGCTTAAATGGAGTACATGCATATGGAGCACCATGGATGGACGATTTTGGAGCTAAAATGAGCTAAGGAGTGAATGAGGATGTGAGGAATGGAATTCAAAGCGAAGGACGAACGAAGAGTCAAAAGTGGAAACCGAAGTTTCTAAGTTTGGAAGTTTCTAATTCCGAAGGTTTCCATTCTTGAAGAGTTTCTATTTTTGAAATGGAGATGTCCTAATCTTTTCTAGAAGGCCATCCTTGGGCCTTATCATCTCAGCCACATCTAAGCCCTCCTAGCCCACATTGCCGCACCCTAAACCCTAGCCCATCACATTGGGCCGAACCTAATCATTCTAGAAGCCTAATCACCCTAAACCCTAGCTGCCGCACCTATTGCCCTATTTTCCCTTGGATTTCAGATTTAATTAGCCCTATTCCTTGTGGATTTGGGTTAATTAGGCCTTAAACCCTTTTTCCTTATTGGGTTTACAATTTCTGCTAGACTTAGGGGGCCTAATCCATCAATTAAATGATCTCCAAACCCTAATCTGATTTAACCCTAGGGTTTGCCATGCCTATATATATCTCCCTTAAGGAGCCGCACCTTTTATCTTGAAATCTCAGAAAATCCCTAGAAACAGCCGCCCATTCCCCCTTCATCCAACCTTTGCCGCAAGCTTTTCACCACCCTCCCTAAATCTGCCGCACCTTCCACCACCATAACCACCGTGCACAGCCATCTTTGGAGTTGAAGAGGAGAGCACCGTGCATGCCAAAAGGGAGAAGAAGGCACATGCACAAATCTGCCACCATTGGAGTGTTTGGAGTTCTTTCTCTCTTTGTTTCTGTTTTCATGTTTAATTTAATTCGTTGTTCAATTATGTTAAACATGTGGAACTAATTTCTTTTTAGTTAGAGGCGAAATTGAAGCCATAGACATATGTTGGTTATGATTTGATTTACTCCAGTTATGAATTTATGAACTTTGGATGTGGTTTACTTTTCTGTTTTGATGAAGAACTTGTTTATGTATGTGGGTTGAGGGTCGACACTTAATTTGCATGCTTAAACTTGATGCTAGGATATAAGGGAATTTCACCTAATCGTTATTAACTTATATTCATGAGTAGTAAAGATCGCTAGTCACGATTATGTTTAGTAAACCCTAGGTTGGATTAACATGCGTATTCCATAGTTATGAATGCCTAGTCGTTGTTTATGATTTCCATTGAGCGTAATGATTCTTGTTGAATGTCTCTATCATGCGTATTCCATAGTTAGGGACTTTGATGAGGAATAATTTGGTTGCGATGCGTATTCCATTCAATTCAATGAATTTAGGGGAATCTGAGAATTAATTAGTTCAATACAATTAATTTGGGGCATCGTCATTCATAAGTTCATTGAAATCATAACTGGGAATCAAGTTGTATGCATATGTTCATGTGTGGATAAGGAACCCTCTAACTAGTTTCTCAATCCATTCAATTCACCAAAATCTGTTTACAATCTGTTTTGTTTTCAAGTTTCTGTTTTAATTCTAAATTCGTCAAAACCAATCCCCCATTTATTTTGAAGTGTTAGATTAGTTAGAAATACATTTAGATTGTGTTTCTAGGAGTTTTGAGTCAAGTTAGAACCAATTTTCGTCAAAAATTGTGTTTGTGCTCAAAACTGCCCAGAAAGTGATTTTGAGGCAGTTTTGAGTGTTTCTGGGCTGTTTTGAGTCTTTTGCTTTGTTTAAGTGTTTTAAACTCTAGTTTTGCATTCTTTGAGTCTAGTTTAGTGTTTTACATTGTGTTTTTACGTTTTTGAGTCAGTTTCACATTGGTTAGCATCCCTAGTTAATCCCCGGTCTAGAACGATCCCTATTTGCTCATATACTACAATTGTCATCCATAGGGTTTAATTTGAGTGTCAATCTAATTTTCACATCAATCAATCCAACCTTGTATTGCGGCAAAGAAGAAGAGGAAAGTGCTTGGACGTGCTTGCTATCCAACATGGATTGTTGGAACGTTTAGGTGTTTTCTTTCTTTTGTTTTTAATGTATAATTCTATTTATCTTTGTTTTGTGATCATGAGGAACTAAACCCCCCTTAGCTAGGGGGGGATTCGAAACCATGTTATTGCTTGCTATATGATTTGATTACTTTTAATTGTGTTTCATAAGTTGTGATATCAATTTAGTTATCTTCTTGAACTATAACTTATTTATGTATGGTTATTGAGAGTGCACGCTTAATCTTCATGCATAAATTGAATGCTAGGATATAAGGGAATTTCACCTAATCGTTATGAACTTATATTCACAAGTAGTAAAGGTTGTTGATCACAATCATGTTAAGTAAATTCTTGGCATAAGTTTCATGCAATTCATAGTAACAAGTGCCTCGTCAATGCTTATGGTTTTCATAGAACTTAATGATTCTTGCTTGTATCTCTTTTATGCAATTCATTGAGGGAACTTGTGGGGAATGCTTTGGGTTGTCGTATGCAATCATCCAATCCATTAACTTAAGGAAAATCTGAGAATTAATCTATGCAATTCATGGTTAATTTGGGGCGTTGAGAATTCATAAGTTATTGAAATACAATTAGAAATCATTTTGTATGCAAGCAAGACATGTGTGGAGAAGAACCCCTTAGCTAGCCTTCCATCCATTCATTCAAACCAAATTCGTTTTAAAATCTGTTTTGTTTTACAAGTTTAATTGTTCAATTTCACCAAACCCAAATCCCCCTTTTACTTTCTTGTTTTAAAGTCTTTTGTTTACATTTTTAACTTTGTTTTTATGTTTTTGAATTAGTTTAGAGGTTTTAGCAAGCCCTCCTAATCCCCGGTTTAGAACGATCCCTACTTATACATATACTACAATTGATAAAAAGAGGGTTTAATTTGCGCGTTAACTAATTTTAGCGCATCAGTACACTCAAGGAGCTTTCCGCCTCAGGATTGGATAATGCCACACCCTTGTGCATCCAATACCCCACGGCTGCCCAAGGAAAAACTGAAGAGTTCGAGTTAAAGTCAAGTTTGCTCCACCACATTCCAAAATACCATGGTTTGTCCATGGAAGATCCGAATAAACATTTGAAAGAATTTGAAGTGGTGTGTTCAAGCATGACTCCCGTCAATGTTGACGGAAGTATTTTGAAGATGAAGGCTTTTCCATTCTCTTTGATGGATAAAGCCAAGGATTGGTTATATGAGTTGGCTCCCGGCACTGTCACATCTTGGGAGAGTATGAAGAGGGCGTTCTTGGAAAAGTTCTTTCCAACTTCTCGTATCATTCTTCTTCGTAAAAAAATAAGTGGCATTCAACAAGAGGAAGGTGAGTCTTTTCCTACATATTATGAACGATTTAAGTCACTTGTTGCTTCTTGTCCACAGCATCAGATGAAGGAGGAGTTGCTTTTCCAATACTTCTACGAGGGCCTCTTACCACTAGAACGTCAAATGCTCGATGCCTCGGCAGGTGGAGCATTGGTGGACAAAACACCTATGGCTGCCAAGATCTTGATTGCTAATCGAGCGTTGAACGCTCAACAATATGAAGGAGTAGGCCAAAGGGGACCCCCATGGCAACATGTCCATGAGGTAAGTGCTACTTCCGACATTAATTCACAATTGGCTAATCTTACTTCTATTGTGTCTCAGTTGGCCGAGGGCATGAAGATGGAAGGACCAATTGTATGTGGCGTATGTTCTCTGCATGGACATGCCTCTGAAACCAACCAAGGATTGATCCATATTCAAACACATATATAATCTCGGTTGGAGAGACCACCCAAATTTCAAATGGAGGGAGCCCCAACAACCTCAAAACCAAAGAGGCTTTAGGCAACAACCTCCGGGTTTTTTCAACAAGCCATACGCACCACCTCAAAATCAACCCCAATTTGCCCCAAATGCTTCAGGTACGTCTCTTGACAATGATACACTTCTTAAGTTACTAACTAAATTGTCCAATGGGCAGGAAGATCAAGCTAAGGCTATGCAAAACCAAGACAAAAGGGTGGATCAATTGGAGAAACAAATTGGGCAGATTGCCGAGTTTGTAGGTAAGTTTCGAGATCCAGGACAACTTCCTAGTTCCACCATTCCAAATTCGAAGGGAGGTTTTGAAAGTGCAAAGGCCATACTCTTGAGAAGTGGAAAAGAAGTTGGGGCAGGTCCTAAAACATCACAATCAGGTCCCAAAAATGATGAAAACTTGCAAATTGAAGAGGAAGAATCAAGCATACCCACGGCAAAGGTGGAAACACCTTTGCCGCAAGTCCCTAGTTCCCCAAATCTGTCCAAATCGGCCAACAAAGGTAAAAATGTGTCCAATTCGGTTTCTACTAATGTTTTTCCTTCAAATGTGCCTTTTCCTAGTAGGTTTATGCAAACGAAGAAGGAAGAGGTTGAAAAGGATATCCTTGAAACCTTTAGGAAAGTTCAAGTTAACATACCTTTGTTGGATGCAATCAAGCAAGTCCTGCGATACGCCAAGTTTTTGAAGGAGTTGTGCACCACTAGGAAGAGGATTTCGACCAAGGAAGTGGTAAAGGTAGGGGAGAATGTGTCCGCCATCTTGCAACGCAAACTACCTCCCAAATGCAAAGATCCGGGTAGTTTTACCATTCCTTGTGTCATTGGTAACACTAGATTTGAATCTGCCATGCTTGATTTAGGTGCTTCTATAAATGTTATGCCATATTCCATTTATGCATCTATGAACCTAGGAGTGTTGAAAAATGATGGTGTTATCGTACAATTGGCCTATAGATCTAATGCTTATCCAAAAGAAGTTTTGGAAGATGTTTTAGTGCAGGTTAATCATTTGATCTTTCCGGCGGATTTCTATGTTCTTGAGATGGATGAATCGGATCATGCACCCTCGCTGCCCATTCTACTTGGAAGGCCCTTCATGAAGACGGCCCGGACTAAGATTGACGTGTTTAATGGAACTTTGTCCATGGAATTTGATGGGGAAGTTGTTAATTTCAATCTTTCTGATTCTATTAAATACCTTAGTGAAGATCATTCATGTTTCTCTATTGATATTGTTGACTCTTTGGCGCAGGGATATCTTGAAGATTTGAATGATGATACACTTGAAAAAGTCATTACAAGAGGCATAGAACACAAAACCAAGGAGGCAAGCCACATGCTAACCCACGGCATCAATGCATCATCTTATGCCGTGCCTCCTAGTGAGGAATTCCTTGAAGTAGTTGCTGCCCTTGAGTCATTGCCTACACATGAAGGTAAGTTTCCTAACCGTGAGTCCATTCCCATTTCGACTAATAAATTGCTTCCATCCATAATTCAGGCACCTATCCTTGAACTCAAACCTTTACCAAGTCATTTGAAGTACATTTTCTTGGGGGAAAACGAGACATAACCTGCCATCATCTCTTCCTCCCTCACGGCACAAGAAGAGGAGAAACTAGTTCGTGTGTTGAAGGAGTACAAATCTGCCCTAGGTTGGACATTGGCCGATATTAAAGGTATAAGCCCTACAACTTGTATGCATCACATATTTCTTGAGGAGGGGGCCAAACCAACTAGAGAGGCTCAACGCCGTCTTACCCCTCCGATGATGGAAGTTGTGAAAAAGGAGATAATTAAACTTCTAGATTGTGGAGTTATTTATCCTATTGATGTGACAATTATACGCACACAAATTAAACCCTCTTTTTATCAATTGTAGTGAAGAATGTAAGTAGGGATCGTTCTGGACCGGGGATTAGGAGGGATTGTTAATCACTTGGATTTGACTCAAAAACGTAAAAACAAAGTATAAACCACTAAACTAGACTCAAAGAATTCAAAATCAAACTTTAAAACACTAAGACAAACCAAAAGACTCAAAACAGCAAGAAAACACCCAAAACTGCCTTTAAACCACTTTCTGGGCAGTTTTGAACACTAAAGAAGAATTTGGACGAAAATAGTTATAACTTGACTTAAGACACTCTAAAAACACAAACTAAACAGATTCTAAGCACTTTTAAACACGAAAGTAAAGCGGGGGTTTGGTTTTGACGAATTTGAAAACAAAACTTAAAACTTTGTAAAACGAACAGATTTTAAAACGAAATTGGTTTAAATCAATGGATGGAAGGATAGCTAAGGGGTTCATCTCCATACATGCCATACTTGCATACAAAACGATTTCTAATTGCTTTTCAATAAACCATGAATTCTCAACGCCCCAGATTAACCGTGAATTGCACTAATTAACCCTCAGATTTTCCTAACGTTATTGAATTGGATGATTGCATACGACAACCCAAAGCATTCCCCACAAGTTCCCTACATGAATTGCATAATAGAGATACAAGCAAGAATCATTAAGTTCTTTGAAAACCATAAGCATTGATGAAGCACTCGTTACTATGAATTGCATGAAACTTATGCCAAGAATTTACTTAACACGATTGAGATCATCAACCTTTACCACTTGTGAATATAAGTTTGTAACGATTAGGTGAAACTTCTTTATATCCTAGCATTAGGTTTATGCATGATAATTAAGCGTGCACTCTCAACCAACACACACAAATCAGTTTAATTCAAATAGATAAGTAAATTGAATTCACAACTTATGAAACGCAATTAGAGGTAATCAAATCATATAGCAAGCATGATCATGGTTTCGAATCCCCCCTAGCCAAGGGGGGGTTTAGTTGCTCATACGTACAAGACAAAGAGAATTAAATTTAAACATTGAAATCAAAGGAGAGGAAACACCTAAAAATTCCAGCGACTCGAACTTGAATTGCATGAACGTCCAAGCCCTCTTCTCCTCCTCTTTGTTGCGGCACAAGGTCTAGGGACAGGTTTTGGATGGTATGTGTATGGATGAAGGGATATGGAGTGGTATGGTAGTGTTTAGGAGGGGTGAGGGTTGCGGCAAGGATGTAAACTATGGTGAATGGTGAAGGTTTTCTGCGGCAAAGGGTTGGGGATGTATTTCTGGCGAATTTCTGAATGTGGAGGAGTGAATGAATTAAATGGTGCGGTAAGGGGTCTATTTATAGGGTTTAGGGTGCAGGTTTTAGGCTTAGGAATCATAGAAGGATTACATCATCTAAACCTCATAGGAATAGGCCATCTAGAAGGTAGGAAACCCCAAAGGACAAGGGAGACTTGCGGCAGATTTATAGGGATTGGCTAAGGCTTCTAGAAAGCCTTGCAAGGCAAGGGATTAGGTTCATCTAGAAGGCTAGGGTGCGGCACCTTCTTAGGAATCAGGATATGGTGTTCTAGAAGACCCAAAACCTAAGGGAACTAGGTGAAACCCACGGCAAGGAGGAGATAAGGCTTCTAGAAGGGATAAGGTGCAAGGGAATGTTCTAGAACCTTCCTTTGTGTCCAACAATGTTTAGGAGACCTTCATGCACTAGGATTTAGAAAAATTAATCCTTCTTCATCTTGGAATTCTTCTCCTTCTTGAACTTGGAAAACTTCTTTGTTGTTGCAATTTGAGGCCATTGGGATTTGCCTTTCCGACTTCAAGTAGGAAACATTTTTTGAGTAGGAAACTTCAATCTTCTAGGAATCCCAATTCAACTAGGAATCCTAATTCAACTAGGAAACCAATTTCAACTAGGAATCCTAATTCAACTAGGATTCCACTTCCATTAGGGATTTTCCTACTTCAACTAGGAAACCTTGCTCAAGTAGGAATCATCATCTTCAAGTCATCAATTTCGTCCATCCTCTTGGCTCCAAGCATATGATATCCATTCCAAGCTCTAAATTGCTCAAAAAGGCTCCAAAATGCATCCTTTTGCTTACTTTGCCCTTAAAACCTGAAAATACATAAAACTAGCTTAAAAGACTACTTTACTAAGCAAAAACACTCTAAATGCACAAGAACAAGCTAAACTAAGGTGCACAAATATGCCCCTATCACCTATCTCCGATAGTCGTTGGGTTTCACCTATCCAATGTGTGCCTAAGAAATCTGGGGTAACGGTTGTGGAGAATGCCGAGAATGAGCTTGTACCTATGAGAATTCAAACTAGTTGGCGTGTATGCATTGATTATAGGAAGATAAACGCCACCACAAGGAAGGACCACTTCCGATTGCCGTTCCTAGACCAAATGTTGGAAAGGTTAGCAGGTTATTCCTTTTATTGTTTTCTTGATGGTTATTCCGGTTATAACCAAATTGTCATTGCCCCGGATGATCAAGAAAAGACCACTTTTACTTGTCCCTTTGGAATGTTTGCATATCGACGCATGCCATTTGGCTTGTGTAATGCTCCTTCCACGTTTCAAAGGTGTATGGTAAGCATATTTTCTGATTATCTTGAAAGAATTATTGAGATATTCATGGATGACTTTAGTGTTTTTGGTGATTCATTTGATAATTGCTTGGATAATCTCACTTTAATCTTGAAACGTTGTGTTGAAACAAATCTTCTTTTAAATTGGGAAAAGTGCCACTTTATGGTTAAACAAGGTATTGTTTTGGGCCGTATAATCTCTGAAAAAGGAATTGAAGTTAATCAGTCTAAAGTAGACCTTGTACGCTACTTACCCTCTCCTACTTCGGTTAGAGAGGTTCGTTCGTTTCTTGGTCATGCAGAATTTTATAGACGATTTATCAAGGACTTTTCCAAGATTGCCCAACCCCTATGCCGCCTCCTCCAAAAGGATGTGTCTTTTGAGTTCAACGAGGCGTGTGAGAAGGCATTCAAGCATCTAAAGGACTTACTCACCACGGTACCCATCATAAGTCCCCCGGATTGGTCCATTCCCTTTGAATTGATGTCTGATGCATCTGATGTGAGATTTATACGCACACAAATTAAACCCTCTTTTTATCAATTGTAGTGAAGAATGTAAGTAGGGATCGTTCTGGACCGGGGATTAGGAGGGATTGCAAAATCACTTGGAATTGACTCAAAAACGTAAAAACAAAGTTTAAAACACTAACTAGACTCAAACAATGCAAAACTAGAACTTGAAACACCAAAAGAAACCAAAAGACTCAAAATAACACAAAAACACTCAAAACTGCCTTAAAACCACTTTCTGGGCAGTTTTGAACACTAAAGAAGATTTTGGACGAAAATAGTTATAACTTGACTCAAGACACTTTAAAAACACAAACTAAACAGATTCTAAGACTTTTAAACAAGAAAGTAAAAGGGGGTTTTAAATTTGACGAATTTGAAAACAAAACTTAAACTTGTAAATCAAAACAGATTTTAAAACGAATTTGGCTTAAAACAATGGATGAAAGGCTAGCTAAGGGGTTCATCTCCACACATGTTATACTTGCATACGAAACGATTTCCAATTGCTTTTCAATAAACCATGAATTCTCAACGCCCCAAGTTAATTAGGTTCGCTTAAATTAACCTTCAGATTTTCCTAAAGTTATTGAATTGGATGATTGCATACGACAACCCAAAGCATTCCCCACAAGTCCCCTACATGATTGCATAATAGAGATACAAGCAATAATCATTAAGTTCTATGAAAGCCATAAGCATTGACGAAGCACTCATTACTATGATTGCATGAAACTTATGCCAAGAATTTACTTAACTCGATTGAGATCATCAACCTTTACTACTTGTGAATATAAGTCCATAACGATTAGGTGAAACTTCCTTATATCCTAGCATTCAATTTATGCATGATAATTAAGCGTGCACTCTCAACCAACACACACAAACCAATGTAATTCACATAGATAAGTAAATTGAATTCATAACTTATGAAACCGCAATTAGAAGTAATCAAATCATATCGCAAGCATAAACATGTATTTCGAATCCCCCCCTAGCCAAGGGGGTTTTAGTTCCTCATACGCACAAAACAAAGAGAATTAAATTTAAACATTGAAATCAAAGGAAAAGAAACACCTAGAAATTCCAGCGATGCGAACTTGAATTGCATGAACTTCCAAGCTTCCTTCTCCTCCTCCTTGGTGCGGCAAAGGGTCTAGGTCAGGTTCTAAGGGCCTATGTGTATGAATAAATGGTTGTGGAGGGATGTAGTAGTGTTTAGGTATGGTGGATGGTGCGGCAATGACTTAAAACTAGGGAGAAGGATGTTTGGTGGCTGCAGCAAAGGTGTGGAGAGGTTTAGGCTAATTTCTGAATTGTGGAGTGAATTGAATGAATGGATGAATGGGTTAAGGTGGTTTATATAGGCTTCTAACCCTAGGTAAATCAGGTCTAAGGCTTCTAGAAAGCCAAATCCACAAGGAAATAGGTTAAAACAATCAGAAATCCTAAAGGATAAGGGGATAATGGTGCGGCAGCAATAAAGGGGGGATAAGGCTTCTAGAAAGCCTTGCAAGGCAAGGGATTAGGGCATCTAGAAGGCTAGGGTGCGGCACCAATGTAGGGATTAGGGATAGGGCTTCTAGAAAGCCCCAAAACTGATAGGAATTGTATGAAACTCATTTGTGTCCTTCAATACTTAGGAGTCCTTCTAGCATTAGGAAAACATGTCTCAATCCTTCCTTGACTTGGAATTCTTCTCCTTCTTCATCTTGGAAACCTTTTCCTTCTTGGACTTGGAAAACTCCTTTGTAGCTGCAACTTGATGCCATTTGGGGTTTACATTTCCTACTCCAAGTAGGAAACCTTGTTCAAGTAGGGAACTTCAATTTTCTAGGTTTCCCATTTCAACTAGGAAACCCATTTCAACTAGGATTCCCAATTTAGCTAGGATTCCATCTTTCTAAGTACTTTCCTACTTCAACTAGGAAACCTTGCTCAAGTAGGAATCATCATCTTCAAGTCTTCAATTTCGTCCATCCTCATGGCTCCAAGCATATGATCTTCATTCCAAGCCCTAATTTGCTCCAAAAGGCTCCAAAATGCATCCTTTTGCATACTTTACCCATAAATCCTGAAAATACATAAAACTAGCTTAAAAGACTACTTTACTAAGGAAAAACACTATAAATGCACAAGAACAAGCTAAACTAAGGTGCATATATATGCTCCTATCAGCATCGGATTACGCCCGTGGAGCTATTTTGGGTCAAAGGAAAAACAAACAGCCACATGTTATTTATTATGCTTCACGCACTTTAAATGATGCTCAATTGAATTATTCTACAACCGAAAAAGAACTTTTGGCGGTTGTATTTGCTTTAGATAAATTTAGATCATATCTAATTGGTACTAAAGTAATTGTTTTCACTGACCATACAGCCTTGAAGTATCTTTTCACCAAAAAGGAGGCCAAACCAAGACTCATTCGTTGGATGCTCCTACTTCAAGAGTTCGATATTGAAATCAGGGACAAGAAAGGTTGTGAAAACGTGGTGGCTGACCACCTAAGCAGATTGGTGCGTGAAGAATAGTCTCTCCCCATTTCTGAGATGTTTCCGGATGAACAACTTCTGTCCATTGAGGAAAGTACCCCTTGGTATGCCGATTTGGTTAATTTCTTGGTGTCTAAGCAAGTTCCTAACACTCTAAGCAAGGTTCAACGTGATAAATTGAAACATGATGCAAGATTTTATGTGTGGGATGATCCATATCTATGGAAATATTGCCAGGATCAGATTGTTAGAAGATGTGTGCCAAATTCTGATTTTAACTCAATTCCAGCATTTTGTCATTCTTATGCATGTGGAGGCCATTTCGGTACCCAAAGAACAGCCCTCAAAGTGTTAGAATCTCGTTTTTATTGGCCAACATTGTTCAAAGATGCTAGAATGTTTTGCTTAACATGTGATAGATGTCAAAGAACAGGTTCTATTGGTGCTAAAGACCAAATGCCGCAAGCATCCATCTTCAATGTTGAAATTTTTGATGTTTGGGGTATTGACTTTATGGGTCCTTTTCCTTCTTCATTTGGTTTCACTTATATTTTACTTGCGGTAGATTATGTTTCCAAATGGGTAGAAGCAAAAGCTACCCGTACTAATGATTCTAGAGTGGTTCCAGATTTTATCAAGACTAACATTTTCTCTAGATTTGGGATGCCGCGGGTGTTTATAAGTGATAGAGGCTCACATTTCTGCAATCGGACCATTGATGCACTCTTCAAGAAATACAATGTCAAGCCGAAGTATCAAATAGAGAAATCAAGCAAATCTTGGAGAAGACCGTGGGGCCTAACCGGAAAGATTGGAGCCTGCGTTTGGACGATGCATTGTGGGCATACCGCACTGCCTACAAAACACCCTTAGGGATCATTTCGGCTAGTTTATGGCAAACCTTGTCACTTACCCGTGGAACTTGAACACAAGGCACATTGGGCCGTGAAAACATTCAATTTAGACTTAGATGCTGCTGGAATGCATCGAAAGCTCCAATTGAATGAGCTTGAGGAGGTAAGGAATGAAGCCTATGAGAATTCCCGAATTTACAAGGAGAAAACGAAGGCGTTTCATGACAAGATGATTAGGGGCAAAACCTTCACCATTGGGCAGAAAGTTTTACTTTTTAATTCTCGTTTACGCTTATTTCCCGGTAAATTACGTTCTAAGTGGATTGGACCTTTTGTTGTTACTAATGTTTTTCCACATGGTGCAGTTCAAGTCCAAAGCTTAAGGAATGGGGTGGAATTCAAGGTCAACGGACATAGATTGAAGCCATATTATGAAAGTGCCGTAGGGCAGGTTGTGGAGGAGATCCCACTCCATGCCGTGGGCTCCAAGGGAGCATGAACGTGTCTTCGTCCGGCTGCAAGACGTTAAAGAAAGCGCTACTTGGGAGGCAACCCATGCAATTCAACAAAGGAAGCCCTAGGAAGCACTCCAATTCCAGATTTGCGTTCCTAAACCCTTCCCTTTGTGTTTATTTGTGTTTTGTGTTATTTTATGCTTGAAACATTGAGGACAATGTTTGATTTAAGTGTGGGGGGGGTAACTAAGTGTTTTTGATGCAAATTCGTGGGATTTTATCACCCTTTACTTATAAACTTGTTCTTTGCTGTTTTTAAGTGTTTTAAGCAGTTTTGGTGTGTTTTGAAGTAAAAATCCGAAAATCACATAAAAATTTGAAAAATTTGTTTTAAAAACCCAAAAAGAGTTGTTCTCAAGTTGTTTTTGTGTGTTTGTTTGTGTCTTAGGGTACCTTCCAACACAATGATGAGGATTTGGTTTTTAATACATGGCTGTTAAGGAGAGTTATAAACATGGATGAAAGTTTGATTTACTCTTTGTTCATGCTTGGTTATGGTTATAATTTATGAATTCACATACAATCATAAAGGAAAAATCAGTTTTTGTAACATGCTTGAAGGAAGGAACTCAAATTAACGCTACAACCTTGTGAGACTTGAGCCTAAACGTTTATTTGGAGAGTTAAAATCTGTGCATCATTGTTTTCTAAAGTTGTTGCATGATCTCATTATTCTTTGCTTGTGATAGGGGCATATTTAGGCCACTTAGTTAGTTAGTTTCCTTGCATTTAGGTTGTTAGTTCTTAGTTATTTTAGTATTTTAAGCTATTTTCGTGTGTTTGTAGGTCCAATGGGTTAAAGTGGCAAAGAAGTGCATTTTAGAGCCTTTTGGAGCAGTTTTGGGCATCAAATGGAGTGCACATGCTTGGAGCTAAGAAGATGGACGAAATTGAAGATCAAATGAGCCTAGGATTAAAGGATGAAGGAAGAATCAACAATTGGAAATCAAGTTTCCATTCTTGAAGAGTTTCTATTCTTGAAGGTTTCCAATTGTGCAAGTTTCCATTTTTAAAGGTTTCTATTTTTTGGGTTTCCAAATTATGTTTGGTTGCCTAATTTCATGTTCTAGAAGCCTTAGACATGCCCTAAATGTCCATGCCGCATCTATCCTTAAATTGGTCCTTCCTTGTTACCCAAATCATCTTCTACTTTCCTATTTTCTGTTCTTAAAGCCATATCCCTGTTTTGTACACCCTTGCCGCACAAGGAGGGCCTTTATTGCCTATTTTCTGTTTAAAACACATGCCTAATCTTTGTACATCCTTGCCGTGCAAGGGGGAAGATTTCTTCCTTGTTTTGGGTCACAAAACACTTCCTTTTTCATCCCTTTAAATCTTTGCCGAATTTCCTTCCCTCTTTCCCTTTAATTTCTGATTCTTCTTTCCTATTCTCTTTTATTTTCTGACCTTTAATTCTTGTGAACCAAATTAGCTAAGTTATTTCATTCCCTTTTTCCCCAAATTCGTGCCTTTCCCTTCTCCCTATATATACACCCTTTGCCGCACAGATTAGAGGACTCTCCCTCTCTTTTCTGATCATCCACCGTTCCACCCTTCACCATAACTCACCTATATCCATCCACCATATTCCCAATTTCAGACTTGAATTTCGTCCATCTTCATCACCCTTCACCAAATCCATTCCAAACCACCAAAAACCATCCAAATCCATCGCAAACCTTGGTGCCGCAGCAAGAAGAGAGAAGGAAGGAGACTTGGATGTTCAAGCTTGACTGTTGGTTCATTCTAGGTGTAATTCTTCCTATGTTTTCAATGTTTAAATTCTTTTTCTTTCGTTTTGTTGTGAACATGAGGAACTAAGCCTTTTTGGCTAGGGGGTTATTCAATACCATGACTATATTTGTATTATGAATTGATTACATTCGGTTGCAATTTCATAAATTATTGATTCAATTTGCTTAACTGTTTGATTAAAACTGATTCTTGTATGTTGATTAAGGTGGCCAACTTAGTTTGCATGCTTGAGTTTGGTGCTAGGATATGAATTTGTTTCACCTAATCGTTATGAGTTTATATTCACAAGTAGTGAAGGTCACTAGTCATGATCGTGTTAAGTAGATTCCTGGCAAGAGTATCATGCTTTTCATAGTTACAATTGCCTTGTCGATGCTTATGATTTCCAATGAACGTAATGATTCTAACTTGTATCTTTATCATGCTGTTCATATAGAGAACTTGTTAGGAATAATTTGGTTGCAATGCATATTCATTCAATTCAATGATTTTAGGGAAATCTGAAGGTTAATTTAAGCGGACCTAATTAATCTGGGGTGTTGAGTTCATAATTTATCGAAAGAGGAACTGAAAATCAATTTGTATGCAAGTGTGTTATGTGTGGAGAAGAACCTCCAAGCTGATCCATCATTCATTCATTCACCAATTTCGTCCAAATCTGCCTAGTTTAGTTTCTGTTTGTTTTTAGTTTAAATTCGTCCAAACCAAAACCCCCCTTTTACTTTCTTGTCTTAGAGTGTTTTAAATCTGTTTAGTTTGTGTTTTTAAGTGTTTTGAGTCAAGCCCAAACCCAATTTTCGTCCAAAGTTGAGTTTAGTGTCAAAACTGCCCAGTTTGTGTTTTTAGGCAGTTTTGAGAGTTATTAGCTTGTTTTGAGTCTTGTGAATCTGTTTTGAGTCCCTTGAGTCTTTTCAAACGTTTTTAAGTTTATTTTTGTGTTTCTAAGTCAGTTTAGAGGTTTTAGCAACCCCTAGTTAATCCCCGGTCAGAACGATCCCTACTTACTCATTACTACAATTGTCACAAATAGGGTTTAATTTGTGTGTCAAGTAATTTTTCACACCAAATTTTGGCGCCGTTGCCGGGGATTAGCAAAGTTGGTAATCCCTTGTCTTGAGTCTTGTTTAATTTGTTTAGTTTCTGTTTTGTTTTATATTTTTGCACCGTGTGTGCATGTTTGTTTTTGTGCCGTGTATAGGCCTATTGTTTTCTTACTTGTGCCGAGTCTTTTAAGTGTGTTACTTATCTTGTTTGCTCTTGTGTGCAGGTACTAGTTTATGACTCGTAGCTCACAACCTGTTCGTGAGAATATCTTCGACTTTAACGACGACTTTGAGAGGACTTTGAGGAGAGAAAGGAAACTACAAGCATCTAATCCTTCTAGTCCCGAACCTGAACTAGAAGAGCAAGAAGTTGAGGTTGAAGAGGAGCCCACGGCAAGGTGTGAAGAAGAAGTGCCAACCATGGCAGTAGACAACCGAACCATCAAGGAGCTTTCCGCCTCGGGTTTGGACAATGCAGCCCCTCTTTGCATGCAATACCCTAGGGCAGCCCCTGAGAAGACCGATGAATTTGAATTGAAGTCCAGTTTGCTACATCATATACCCAAGTTCCATGGGTTATCAATGGAGGACCCTAATAAGCATTTGAAGGAGTTTGAAGTCGTATGCTCAAGTATGACACCGGTGAACGTGGATAGCAACATATTGAAGATGAAGGCTTTTCCTTTGTCTTTGTTGGAAAAGGCCAAGGATTGGTTGTACGAGTTGGCTCCTGGCACTGTCACATCATGGGAGAGTATGAAGCGAGCTTTCTTAGAGAAGTTCTTTCCAACATCACGAATCATTCTTCTTCGCAAGAAGATTAGTGGAATTCAGCAAAACCAAGGTGAATCTTTCCCAACTTATTATGAACGTTTTAAAACCCTTGTTGCTTCATGTCCACAGCACCAATTGAAGGAGGAGCTTCTTCTTCAATATTTCTACGAAGGGCTCTTACCAATTGAACGTCAAATGTTGGATGCATCCACGGGAGGAGCTTTACTGGATAAGACACCCATGGCTGCCAAAATTCTCATTGCTAATCGCGCACTCAACGCACAACAATATGAAGGAGTTGGGCAAAGAGATGCCCCACGGCCACATCATGTCAATGAGGTAAGTTCTATTTCTGAGTTGCAATCCCAAATGGCTAACCTTACGTCCATGTTGTCACAGTTTGTTGAAGGCCCCAAACCGCAAGGAACTACAATGTGTGGTGTATGTTCCATTCAAGGACACCAATCTGATCAATGCCCTCAATTAATTGAAAATGGAGGGTGGGAATCTGCCCATGCCGTGGGTTATGGGAATCCAAACCAACCAAGGGGTGATCCTTTCTCTAATACATACAATCCGGGATGGCGCGACCACCCCAATTTCAGATGGAGGGATGCACAACAACCTGCCCAACAAAGTGGATTCCGACAACCCCCGGGTTTCTTCCCGAGGCCAATGGCACCACAACCACCTCCTCAAGCACAATCATCCCAAACCAACTCAGGTATGTCCATGAATGATGATAAAACGTATCAATTATTAACCACAATGGCGCAGGGAATGCAGAATCAAGCAAAGGAGGTGAATGAGCTCAAGAACCTAATGGGCCAAATGGCCGAATTTTTGGGACAATTCCGTGAGAGTGGTAAGTTACCAAGCACTACGGAGATCAATCCAAAGGGTGGTTTTGAATCTGCAAAAGCCATCATTTTAAGAAGTGGAAAAGAAGTGGGAAGCAAAGCACATGCATCTGCCCCAAACAAGGAAGATGAGAAGTTACAATTGGCAGAAGATGAGCAATCCCACTGTTGAAGTATTTCCTTCCTAGTGCTACAAACATGTTGAGTATAAGAACACAAGTAAGGGTGTCGAATCCACAGGGACTAATTAGACCTATATAACCACTTGTTTTGCAAGAAACTTACTAGAACTTAGAGCTAATCAAGTTAAACAGATTTGGAGTTGTATCTTGAAACATACGGACATGAAATGGCTACAAGTAAATGAAGCACAAGTAATAAACTGAGGTAGAACCGAGGGAGTTGAGGCTAGGGATTGTATCAATAGAGAGAAGGAGCTAGGGAGGTGAACCTAAGGGAGATGAATCTAGGGATTCGGTTTCGCCATAGCTAAACTAATTCCATGTTTGTTAACTCAGATTTATGCTTAGCAATCTAGCAATTTCTTGAGTTTGTTTCACTTAGATATAATCAACCATATGATGTGTGGATTTGATTAAATATTCTTAAACATGAACCTAGTTGTGATATGCAACTTGGATTCCTAATCAAGAATGTGTTATGCACAAGAAACTTTCACAAAACCAAGGGGACACTCGGCATGATGTTTGCAAAACATCCCCTTTAATCATTCCCATTTCTGCCAAGGTTATGCATGATGTGTGCTATAAGATTGGCTATACAACCTATGGTTAATTCGAATGGTGATCAAACATTAAAATCAACACATAAGATTACAATTAAATCAGAGAATGACACAAGAAATAGAAAGATAAAACTAAGCATTCCAAATGAGTTACATGGCAGTCTTGCTAGGCTACATCGAATCCCTAGAAGGAGATTAGTTACACTTCATGTTTACAAAGATTTGACATAGAAATATAACATGAGTGTACATAGAATTAAGAAGAAGAACCCCTTGAAGCAAAACCGTGTTGAAGATCCCTTGAGAGTGACCTTCGGTGCAAGCTCCTCCAAGTGTGGTGTGGTTCCTCCAAAGGTGGTGAAGATGAATGTGACACGGTTATGGTGAGATGGTTTTTGTGGGATAGTAGAGAATGGGCGGAAATGGAGTGTTTTTGGATGTATGAGTGATGGATTGAATGGAATGAATATTGTGTATGGAACTCTTAGCTTATGGAGTGTAATAGAGAGAATGTAGGTTGTCGAATGGAGTGTAGTAGTGTAGGGTTATGGAATGTAATCCCCTCAGATTTCAATTGAAGACTACACTTCAAGGGAATGGATGGAGTAGCTTTTCAGATTTAGATCCAAGATTGGATCTCAACAAATGTAGAATAAGGAAAGCTAGTGTGTGTAATGATGGGGGGGGAATTCAAATTCTGAAATGGTAAGGCACGGCATGGGGTTGAATGGGCAAGCATGTGGTAGTTTTAAATGAAGAAGCATGTGGAATGACTGCAAGGGCAGGTTTTAAAGAATATAAAACTGACGGCATGGGTGAATTTGTGGTGTAATTGTGGCTGAATGGTGTAACTAAATGGGGGGGGTGAATGTTCTAGGTGAAAAAGGGGGGAAAAGGGTAACCAAATGCATGGCAAGGTGTGTTAAACCTCCCAATCTGAATCCAATGCATGTGCCATGCATAGAATTCCCCAAACTGGCCGAATTGCACCCTTTGTCAATTCCTGAAATTCTAGCAACCAACTTGTCCTCAATTCTTCACTTGGACTTCAAATTAACACATCAAACACCTCTCCATGCTTGGAGTAATGCTCGGACACCAAAAGTGGTGTTTTTGCTTCATTTGCCTTCCAATTGCTCCTAACAAACACATAGCTGCATACTAACACAAAACAATGTAAAATGCAACTAATTTAAATCGAACACATCACCAAGACACAAAATATGGATGCTATAAATGCATATGAAATGTGAACTATCAAATACCCCCAAACCTGGTTTTTGCTAGTCCACGAGCAAACTTAGAATTAAAACACACAAAACACTAACATCTAACAAACATTTAACATCTAACTAAACGATTGCATTGAGCATATGCAACAAGCCTTTGAACCCCTAGGTGTCCCTAGTTGGAGGAGTTGTGTCTCCTGAGGGTTTACATTGATGACACCCTCAAACATCAACAAAATCTGCAAACAACTTGGTTAAACATGCTTTAAACAAACTAATCAAAACCAATGAAAACTTTGTATTACACTCAAACTCAAAAGGCTTGCCATTCCAAAGAATCATATCAAGTGTAATGTATAAAGATAGTGCACCATGTCTTACAACTTCAAGGTCACCATACCCAAATGCCTAAGAAAGAATTCGCCTCAACTCTATTCCTCACGGTTCCACTCAAGTTCTCACTCAGATCCTAAGGTTTTTAGTCTCTCCACTAGCATATGTGAGTGAAGTTATGTAAAGGAAATCAAGAATTCTCACATATGAACTTGAAATGAAAGCACAAATTCTGAGTAGATCTCATGAAATGAATCAAATACTAAGAATATAGATAACCACACACTTACCATCACCCATAAATACATCCTCAATGATCAACTAGGTCTTTCTCAAGATTGTAATGTAAGGCTTAGGTTATTGGTTATGAAAGAAGTGATATGAAAAACTAGAACTTGGGGCATACCAAAGTGTTCTTGAGGTCCATGCCTTTCACTTGCATTTGTCTTCATTCTTCTTCATTTTTGGCGTCCAAGACCTATGTCATGTAATGAGGAGATTTGGAACTTGTTTTCACTTGATTCTCTTCTTTTATTTAACTCTTTTTTTTTTAGAAACACATTTCAACATAGGTGCCTTCGGTACACGCCACAATCTTGCTCTATCACTCAATTTGTTTTTAGACTTCATCACATTGGTATTCCCCAAGTTATAAGGTACGGCTTGTATTGAGCTAGAATGGGGTAGAGTATGGTGTGGGTGATGAAAGAATTAGGCAAAAGTGTTTGGCTGCAAACGGGGTGAATGGAGCACACATAGGGATAGGATTTCAGCCATTTAGTAGTTCAAACATGCATAGCCTAACATCATCTCATTGAGTTCATTCATGAATGGTACTAAACACATGGTATCTGCAAAGGAGAGTAATTCTTAGCATTCAAACAAAATAGAAGTAATGAGATCATTTTTAGAGTGAAATTGAAAGAAAAAGATAGGAGTAGAAACACTTAAAACCCTCTCAAAGAAACAATTTAGGCTCAAAATAACTCACTAGGGTAGTCTCCACTATTCTTCTTTGCGAATTTGAGTATGGTACCTCTATCATCATATCTTCAAGTTTTACACTTTATACATGCCAACCAAATACAAAACTTTTCATAGTGACCCCAAAGTTTATTTGCAAACATAGCTCTCATATACATTTGTATTAGTAAGCAAAAAACACATTTAACCAAAACAAACACAAACAAACACTAAACAGAAACACTTATCCAAAACAACATTTAAAACAAAAACACATTTAACCAAAACAAACACAAACAAACACTAAACAGAAACACTTATCCAAAACAACATTTAAAACAACATTTTCCATCCCACATAAATACTCCCAAACCTAACTTAAACATTGTCCTCAAGGTTTACATTCGAATGTAGTGTAAGTAGGCAAAGAATATGGCATGGAAACAACATAGTCACAACATAAGGAAAGAACACAAACCACACTAGGTTGCCTCCTAGCAAGCGCTTTATTTAATGTCTAGGCAAGACATGGAAGCTTGTTCATGGTGTTGTAAATTCAAGGTAATCCACCACTTGATACATTAGCTCATCCTCCACATTGTCCAAATATGGCTTCAATCTCTGCCCATTGACTTTAAAAGAGGTGCCATTCTTCATGTTCTCAATCTCCACAGCCCCGTGGGGGAATGTTTGCACCACCTTGAATGGTCCAACCCACCTAGACTTCAATTTCCCTGGAAAAAGTCTCAAACGTGAGTCAAACAAAAGTACTTTCATACCTTGGTGAAACTCCTTCCTTAGGATGACTTTGTCATGATAGAGCTTAGTCCTTTCCTTGTAGATTTTGGCATTCTCATATGCCTCATTTCTAAGTTCTTCCAACTCATTAAGTTGGAGCTTTCTTGCTATGCCCGCATCTTTGTAATCAAAGTTGAACTTCTTGATGGCCCAATATGCACGGTGTTCAAGCTCCATTGGCAAATGACAAGCTTTCCCAAACACAATTCGGTATGGACTCATGCCAATGGGAGTCTTGTATGCTGTCCGATATGCCCATAGTGCATCATTCAACCTCAATGACCAATCCTTCCTTGTAGGGCTCACGGTTTTCATCAAAATGTTCTTGATCTCCCTATTGCTAATCTCCACTTGGCCCGAGGTTTGAGGATGGTACGGGGTAGATACTTTGTGGTTGATGTTGTACTTCTTCATCAAGGATTCAAAAGGCTTGTTGCAGAAATGGGTGCCTCCATCACTAATAATAGCTCTTGGTGTTCCAAACCTACAAAAAATCACATCTTTAAGAAAATTCAAAACAACCTTATGATCATTAGTTCTTGTAGCAATGGCCTCCACCCATTTGGATACATAATCTACGGCCACTAAGATGTACAAGTAACCAAAAGAAGATGGGAATGGTCCCATGAAATCGATTCCCCAAACATCAAAGAGTTCTACCACCAAAATGTTGTTCAAAGGCATCTCATTCCTTCGGCTTATGTTCCCCATTTTCTGGCACCTATCACACTTAGAACAAAAATCAAAAGCATCTTTGAATAGAGTAGGCCAAAAGAAACCAGATTGTAAAACCTTTAGGGATGTCTTTTTGGCACCAAAATGTCCTCCACATGCCAATGTATGGCTAAATGTTAGAATGCTTTGTTGCTCATTTTCTGGGACACATCTCCTAATGATTTGGTCAGGGCAATACTTAAACAAGTATGGCTCATCCCACATGTAGTGCTTTACCATGGCAAGGAACTTCTTTCTTTCCTGAAAAGAAATGTCATTTCTAAATACACCACAAGCAAGGTAATTGACAAAATCAGCATACCATGGTTCCTTTTCTTGAACAACAAAGAGTTGTTCATCTGGAAATGATTCATTTAGAGGCAAGGGTTGTCCAACTCCATGGTTCTCATCAAGCCTAGACAAATGGTCAGCCACAACATTGTCACTTCCCTTCTTATCTCGAATTTCCAAATCAAACTCTTGTAGTAAGAGTATCCATCTAATTAGGCGCGGTTTAGCATCCTTCTTTGTCATCAAATACCTAAGGGCTGCATGATCAGAAAACACAATGACTTTAGATCCCACAAGATATGATCTAAACTTCTCTAATGCAAAGACAATAGCAAGCAACTCCTTTTCAGTTGTGGAGTAGTTGAGTTGAGCATCATTGAGAGTACGGCTTGCATAATAGATCACATGTGGGAGTTTGTTAACCCTTTGTCCTAAAACTGCACCAATAGCATAATCAGAGGCATCACACATTAATTCAAAAGGTAGAGACCAATCTGGTGCCATAATGATAGGAGCCGAGGTTAGTTCATGTTTCAAAGTATTGAATGCATCCATACAAGCTTTATCAAAGTGAAACACAACATCTTTAGCTAACAAATTGCATAAAGGCCGAGTTATCATTGAAAAGTTCTTAATGAAACGTCTATAAAAGCCTGCATGCCCTAAGAAACTTCTCACTCCCTTCACGGTTGTAGGAGCTGCCATAGTGTTGATAATGTCAATTTTGGCTTTGTCTACCTCCATTCCTTTGCTAGAGATCACATGGCCTAAAACAATGCCTTGTTTCACCATGAATTGGCATTTCTCCCAATTGAGAACCAAATTTGTTTCTTGGCACCTTTGAAGCACTAAAGAGAGATGGTTAAGACATTCATCAAAAGAAGAACCAAACACTGAAAAATCATCCATGAATACCTCAATGAACCTTTCCACCATGTCAGAAAAGATTGCCAACATACATCTTTGGAATGTGGCCGGGGCATTGCAAAGTCCAAAGGGCATTCTCCTATATGCAAAGTGCCAAATGGACATGTGAATGTTGTTTTCTCTTGATCCTCCGGGGCAATTGCAATTTGATTGTAACCTGAGTAACCATCAAGAAAACAATAGTGTGAATAACCTGCCAATCTCTCAAGCATTTGATCTATGAAAGGCATGGGAAAGTAATCTTTTCTAGTGTTAGAATTCAACTTCCTGTAATCGGTGCAAACTCTCCAACTAGCCGTGGGTTTTATGGTCACAAGCTCTTTGTTTTCATTCCTCATCACCGTGATTCCCACCTTCTTTGGTACCACTTGAATGGCACTCACCCATTTGCTATCAGAAATAGGATATATGATCCCCACATCTAACAATTTCAACACTTCATCCCGCACAACTTCTTTCATGTGTGGATTGAGCCTTCTTTGTGGCTCACGGGTTGTCTTTGCTCCATCTTCCAAAAGGATCCTATGCATGCACCTGGTAGGGCTTATTCCCTTGATATCTGCAATAGACCAACCAATAGCCGATTTGGACTCTTTTAACACCCTAAGTAGTTTATCTTCTTCATTAGGTGTTAGGTCCGAGGCTATGATAACTGGAAGAGTTTCAAATTCAGCTAGATATGCATATTTTAGATGTGGTGGAAGTGGTTTAAGTTCAAGTTTAGGTGCCTTAACAATGGAAGGGATTAAATGTGACCTTGATGGTTCTAATGACTCTACAAGAGGTGAAACATTAAAAGGATACGGTGTTAATGCTTCCAAGGCAGCAACCACTTCCATGAGTGCATCTTCATCATCAAACTCATCTTGAGATTGAGTTAAAACAGTTTGTAATGGTTCATTGGATTGTGCCTGCAAGAACTTAGAGAAAACAAGTGAATCAAGCACATCAATGGCATAGCAATCAAGAGATGAAGAAGGATGAGCAAGAGACTCAAACACTTTGAATTGGACGATCTCTCCTAGCACTGTCATAGTGAGGAGTCCATTTTGCACATCAATGATGGTCTTGGCCGTGGCCATGAATGGTCTTCCAAGCAAAATAGGCAACTCTCTATCATGTATAGGTGCTTCTTCCATGTCCAACACTACAAAATCCACAGGCAAGATTAGTTTATCAATTTGAACTAGAATGTCCTCTACTATACCTCTTGGATACTTCACGGATCTGTCCGCAAGTTGTAGTGAAATGGTTGTGGCCTTCAATTCCCCCAAACCTAATTGAAGGTACACGGAGTATGGCATTAAGTTGATGCTAGCACCCAAATCAAGCATGGCCTTATCTACTTTCTTGTCTCCTATGGTTATGTTGATTGAAAAACTTCCCGGATCTTTGAGCTTTGGTGGAAGTTTTCTTTGCAACACCGCACTTACATTCTCCGACACCACTACCTTCTCATGTGGTCCATACTTCCTTTTGTAGTTCTTTAACTCCTTGAAGAATTTCCCATAAGCCGGCATGTTCCTAATGACATCAAGCAAAGGTAAGTTCACATTCACCTTACTTAGGATATCAAAAATCTCTTTAAATGACTTATCCTGCTTGCCCTTGGCAAGTCTTCCAGGGAATGGTATTGGTGGAGTGTAAGGCTTCTCGGCCTTGTGAAGGTTTGGTGCTTCATTTGAGGAAGAAGCATGGCTTGGTTCCTCATTTGGTTTGTCATTTGGTTTCTCATTTCCACCTATATTCACATGATCAAATTCATTAGTAACTTCATTTCCAACTCTATTATCAATAACCTTACCATTTCTTAGTGTAGTTATTGCTTTGGCCTGCTCTTGGTTCCTTTGGAGTATCACGGGTTGGCTTGGAAACTTGCCAACCTCTCTTTGGTTCAAGGCATCTGCAATTTGTCCCAATTGTGTCTCCATTTTGGTTAGGGCAGCCGAATGTTGTTGGAAAGTGCTATTTGTGGCTTGTTGGAATTGCAATGTGTTTTGAGCTAACAACTTAACCGTATCCTCAAGTGTAGGGGCAGGTCTTGGTTGGAAGTTTTGGACTTGATTTTGGTTGGCATTGGGAGGTCTTGGTTGGAAGTTTTGGTAGTTGTTGTTGTTCTTCCATGAAAAGTTGGGATGATCTCTCCACCCCGGATTATATGTGTTTGAAAATGCATCATTCCTTGGCCTTTGATTGTAAGAATTCATGAGGTTCACTTGTTCTTGAACAAACTCGGGATAGGCTTCCCTAGATGGACATTGGTGAGTAGGGTGGCTTGGTATGTTGCAAATGGCACACACCTCATTTGGTGTTGGCACCAAGTTGAGCACGGATTCAAGCCTTCTTTCTAGGTTAGCTACCTGCAAAGAAAGATCATGATTAGCATTTGTTTCATATACTCCAAGTTTCTTACCCCTTACATCTTTGTGTTGAGCATTAGATCCCAACATCTCATAAATGTTGTAAGACTCTTGAGCATTCTTTTTCTTCAAAGCACCACCTGCGGCATTATCAACTGTGGATTGACATGTTTGGGTTAATCCATCATAAAAAATTTGCATTTGTAAGTGAAGAGGTAACCCATGGTGTGGACATTGTAGCAAATGTCCTTTAAAACGCTCCCAACACTCATTGAAAGGTTCTCCATCATCTTGTTTGAAGTTGAAGATTTGTCCCCTTAAGGTGGCTGTCTTTTGAGTGGAGAAGAACTTCTCCAAGAATTTCTTAGCCACGGCATCCCATGTGGTGAGTGAACCCGGAGCTAAGGTCATTAACCAACTCTTGGCCTTGTCTTTCAAAGTGTAAGGAAACACTCTCATTCTCAAGTTTGCTTCACTTACTCCCTGCAAAGGTAAACCACTCACAACATTGTAAAACTCCTTAACATGAGCTAAAGGATCTTCATTAGGTATGCCATAAAATGAAGGAAGCATATGAAAATGTGAAGACTTAAGATCATAGTTTCTAGCTTCGGTGGAGAGCAAGATGCATGAAGGAGAATTTGGTATGATTGGTTGTGCAAAGTCCTCCAAGGCTCTAAGTTCATCTTGGTTGGCAGCCATCTCTTCTCCTCTTTCCTTATGAATGTGCTCAGAAGCTTCACTTGTGGAACTAGATGAACTTGCTTCTTCTTCTCCTCGGACAAAGGATGATGAACTTGTTGGCACAAAGTTGTCCAAAGTGTTGCCTTTCAAACGTTCAATTCTTTGGCCCAACTCAACAAGTCTATGTGACATATACTACCTAAAACAAAACAAAACAAACAAGATTAAACAGAAATCAAACTAAACTCTTCTTAGAATGAAAATAACAAAGTTTAAATAGCAAAACAAGCAATTACAAGGGACTGAAATCAGTCCCCGGCAACGGCGCCATTTTTGTTGAAGTATTTCCTTCCTAGTGCTACAAACATGTTGAGTATAAGAACACAAGTAAGGGTGTCGAATCCACAGGGACTAATTAGACCTATATAACCACTTGTTTTGCAAGAAACTTACTAGAACTTAGAGCTAATCAAGTTAAACAGATTTGGAGTTGTATCTTGAAACATACGGACATGAAATGGCTACAAGTAAATGAAGCACAAGTAATAAACTGAGGTAGAACCGAGGGAGTTGAGGCTAGGGATTGTATCAATAGAGAGAAGGAGCTAAGGAGGTGAACCTAAGGGAGATGAATCTAGGGATTCGGTTTCGCCATAGCTAAACTAATTCCATGTTTGTTAACTCAGATTTATGCTTAGCAATCTAGCAATTTCTTGAGTTTGTTTCACTTAGATATAATCAACCATATGATGTGTGGATTTGATTAAATATTCTTAAACATGAACCTAGTTGTGATATGCAACTTGGATTCCTAATCAAGAATGTGTTATGCACAAGAAACTTTCACAAAACCAAGGGGACACTCGGCATGATGTTTGCAAAACATCCCCTTTAATCATTCCCATTTCTGCCAAGGTTATGCATGATGTGTGCTATAAGATTGGCTATACAACCTATGGTTAATTCGAATGGTGATCAAACATTAAAATCAACACATAAGATTACAATTAAATCAGAGAATGACACAAGAAATAGAAAGATAAAACTAAGCATTCCAAATGAGTTACATGGCAGTCTTGCTAGGCTACATCGAATCCCTAGAAGGAGATTAGTTACACTTCATGTTTACAAAGATTTGACATAGAAATATAACATGAGTGTACATAGAATTAAGAAGAAGAACCCCTTGAAGCAAAACCGTGTTGAAGATCCCTTGAGAGTGACCTTCGGTGCAAGCTCCTCCAAGTGTGGTGTGGTTCCTCCAAAGGTGGTGAAGATGAATGTGACACGGTTATGGTGAGATGGTTTTTGTGGGATAGTAGAGAATGGGCGGAAATGGAGTGTTTTTGGATGTATGAGTGATGGATTGAATGGAATGAATATTGTGTATGGAACTCTTAGCTTATGGAGTGTAATAGAGAGAATGTAGGTTGTCGAATGGAGTGTAGTAGTGTAGGGTTATGGAATGTAATCCCCTCAGATTTCAATTGAAGACTACACTTCAAGGGAATGGATGGAGTAGCTTTTCAGATTTAGATCCAAGATTGGATCTCAACAAATGTAGAATAAGGAAAGCTAGTGTGTGTAATGATGGGGGGGGAATTCAAATTCTGAAATGGTAAGGCACGGCATGGGGTTGAATGGGCAAGCATGTGGTAGTTTTAAATGAAGAAGCATGTGGAATGACTGCAAGGGCAGGTTTTAAAGAATATAAAACTGACGGCATGGGTGAATTTGTGGTGTAATTGTGGCTGAATGGTGTAACTAAATGGGGGGGGTGAATGTTCTAGGTGAAAAAGGGGGGAAAAGGGTAACCAAATGCATGGCAAGGTGTGTTAAACCTCCCAATCTGAATCCAATGCATGTGCCATGCATAGAATTCCCCAAACTGGCCGAATTGCACCCTTTGTCAATTCCTGAAATTCTAGCAACCAACTTGTCCTCAATTCTTCACTTGGACTTCAAATTAACACATCAAACACCTCTCCATGCTTGGAGTAATGCTCGGACACCAAAAGTGGTGTTTTTGCTTCATTTGCCTTCCAATTGCTCCTAACAAACACATAGCTGCATACTAACACAAAACAATGTAAAATGCAACTAATTTAAATCGAACACATCACCAAGACACAAAATATGGATGCTATAAATGCATATGAAATGTGAACTATCACCCACCCCACGGCAAAGAGGGCACCAACCATGCGGCAGCCATCTAACCCTTCCAAACCGTCCACCTCAGGTAAGTTGTTCCAAATGTTGTGATTTCAAACACTAATCTGCCCAATGTTCCTTTCCCTCGCAGATTTGCACAATCAAAGAAGGAAGAAGGCGAAAAGGACATTTTGGAGACCTTTCGCAAAGTTCAAGTAAACATTCCTTTACTTGATGCTATTAAACAAGTGCCCAGGTATGCAAAGTTTTTAAAAGAATTATGCACAACTAGGAAAAGAATTTCAAACAAAGAAGTTGTGAAAGTAAGTGAAAATGTGTCCGCGGTCTTGCAACGCAAGTTACCTCCAAAGTGTAAGGATCCAGGGAGTTTTACTATCCCATGCATAATTGGAAACACTAGATTTGAACAATGCATGTTAGATTTAGGTGCATCCATCAATGTAATGCCATATTCCATTTATGCATCAATGAACCTTGGTGAGTTAAAACAAGATGGCGTTATAATTCAATTGGCCGATCGTTCTAACGCTTATCCCAAGGGAGTCCTTGAGGATGTTTTAGTGCAGGTCAATCACCTTATTTTCCCCGCAGATTTCTATGTTTTAGACATGGAGGATTCAAGCCATGCTCCATCATTGCCAATCTTGCTAGGCCGTCCCTTCATGAAAACAGCAAGAACAAAGATTGATGTGTTTACGGGAACATTGACCATGGAGTTTGATGGGGACATTATTCATTTTAATCTTTCTGAAACCATTAAACATCCAATTGAGGACCATTCTTGTTTTGCTATTGACATTGTTGATTCTTTGGCACAGGTGCATTTGGATCAAATGAACGAAGATGCACTTGAGGTAGCCTTAGTGCACGGCATAGGAACAAGAAAAAAATGTGGGGGAGTCTTGGCAACCCACGGCATGCAATCTGACCATATTGCCGTGCCCCCTTGTGATGAAGTACTTGAAATGGTCGCTGCTCTCGAGTCATTGCCCTCCCACTCTGGTAAGTCTCCAATCTCACATTTAGATTCGGTTTTGACTAACAAGTTACTTCCATTAACTGTGCAGCCACCTACACTTGAGTTGAAGCCATTACCTAGTCACTTGAAGTATGTTTTCTTGGGACAAGATCAAACGCTGCCCGTCATCATTTCAAGCTTACTCACGGCCCAAGAAGAAGACAAGTTGATAAGGGTGTTAAAAGAGCACAAATCTGCCATTGGATGGACATTGGCGGATATCAAAGGCATTAGTCCCACCACGTGCATGCATCGCATCCTTTTGGAGGAGGAAGCCAAGCCATCTCGTGAAGCTCAAAGTCGCCTTAATCCACCTATGTTGGAAGTAGTGAAAAAGGAGGTTATAAAATTGCTTGATTGTGGTGTTATATATCCTATTTCTGATAGTCGTTGGGTGTCACCTGTGCAGGTTGTTCCAAAGAAGTCTGGCGTCACAGTGGTGAAGAATGAAGAACAAGAGCTTGTCCCCACTCGTGTTGTGACTGGTTGGCGTGTTTGTATTGATTACAGGTAGTTAAATGCCATGACAAGGAAGGATCACTTTCCATTACCATTCCTCGACCAAATGTTGGAAAGGTTAGCCGGTTATGAATTTTATTGCTTTCTTGATGGATATTCCGGATATAACCAGATTGTGATCGCTCCGGAGGACCAAGAGAAGACAACATTTACGTGCCCCTTTGGCACTTTTGCATATAGGCGCATGCCATTTGGCTTGTGCAATGCTCCGGCGACGTTTCAACGATGCATGGTGAGTATATTCTCTGATTATGTGGAGAAGATTATTGAGATATTCATGGATGATTTTAGCGTGTTTGGCAATTCATTTGATCATTGCTTGAATAATCTGACTTTAATCTTGAAACGTTGTGTTGAAACGAATCTTGTGCTTAATTGGGAAAAATGTCACTTCATGGTTAAGCAAGGTATTGTTCTAGGCCATATTATTTCCGAAAAAGGCATTGAAGTGGATAAATCTAAGGTAGACCTTGTTCGCCACTTACCCTCTCCAACTTCAGTTAGAGAGGTTCGTTCGTTTCTTGGCCACGCAGGTTTTTATAGGCGTTACATCAAGGATTTCTCCAAGATTGCACAACCACTATGCCGATTGCTCCAAAAACAGGTGGTTTTCGAGTTTGATGAAGCATGCTCCACGGCATTCAAGCAATTGAAGGAGGCTCTTGATGTGAAAATTAGATTGACACTCAAATTAAACCCTATGGATGACAATTGTAGTATAAGAGCAAATAGGGATCGTTCTAGACCGGGGATTAACTAGGGATGCTAATCAATGTGAAACTGACTCAAAAACGTAAAAACACAATGTAAAACACTAAACTAGACTCAAAGAATGCAAAACTAGAGTTTAAAACACTTAAACAAAGCAAAAGACTCAAAACAGCCCAGAAACACTCAAAACTGCCTCAAAATCACTTTCTGGGCAGTTTTGAGCACAACCACAATTTTTGACGAAAATTGGTTCTAACTTGACTTAAAACTCCTAGAAACACAATCTAAATGTATTTCTAACTAATCTAACACTTTAAAATAAATGGGGGATTGGTTTTGACGAATTTAGAATTAAAACAGAAACTTGAAAACAAAACAGATTCTAAACAGATTTTGGTGAATTGAATGGATTGAGAAACTAGTTAGAGGGTTCCTTATCCACACATGAACATATGCATATAACTTGATTCCCAGTTATGATTTCAACAAACGAATGAATGACGATGTCCCAAATTAATTGTATTGAACTAATTAATTCTCAGATTTCCCTAGATTCATTGAATTGAATGGAATACGCATCGCAACCAAATTATTCCTCATCAAAGTCCCTAACTATGGAATACGCATGATAGAGACATTCAACAAGAATCATTAAGTTCAATGGAAATCATAAACAACGACTAGGCATTCATAACTATGGAATACGCATGTTAATCCAACCTAGGGTTTACTAAACACAATCGTGACTAGCGATCTTTACTACTCATGAATATAAGTTAATAACGATTAGGTGAAATTCCCGTATATCCTAGCATCAAGTTTAAGCATGCAAATTAAGTGTCGACACTCAACCCACATACATAAACAAGTTCTTAATCAAAACAGAAAAGTAAACCACATCCAAAGTTCATGAATTCATAACTGGAGTAAATCAAATCATAACCAACATATGTCCATGGCTTCAAATTCGCCTCTAACTAAAAAGAAATTAGTTCCACATGTTTAACATAATTGAACAACAAATTAAATTAAACATGAAAACAGAAACAAGAAGAGAAAGAACTCCAAACACTCCAATGGTGGCAGATTGCATGCGCAAGGTTCTCCCCCCCTTTGGACTGCACGGCAAGGCTTCTAGCTCCTCCCAAAGTGGCTGCACACGGTGGTGATGATGGTGGGAAGGTGCGGCAAGGGTTGTAGGGATGGTGGATGTGATGGTGGCTGAATGGTGGTGGCTATGGAGTTGCGGCAAGGTATGAAAATAAGGGAGAAAGGGGTATGGTGGCTGCGGCAAAACTTAGAGAACTAGGGAATTTAAAATCTGGATGTGTGAGTGAATCCATCGTGCGGCAAACCCTTAAACACAAATATATATACTTCTAACCCTAGGTGAATCAGGTTTAAGGCTTCTAGAAGGCCAAATCCATCAGAAATTAGGTTAAAACAATCAGAACTAAAGGGAATAGGGCCCTAGGGTGCGGCTGATTTGGTTTAAAGGGCTAGGGTTTCTAGAAAGCCTTGCAAGGCAAGGAACTTGGGCCATCTAGAAGCTAGGGTGCGGCATTGAGTAAGGGCTTAGGATAGGGCTTCTAGAAGCCCAAATCTGCTAGGAATTGGCCCAAACTCACGGCAAGGAGGAGGAAGGTTCTAGAACCATCTAATCTTGTGTCCAACAAAGGTTTAGGACTCCCTCTAGCATTAGGAAGACATGTCTCATCCTCCTTCATCTTGGAATTCATTTCCTTCTTAGACTTGGAAAACTTCTTTGTAGCTGCAACTTGAGGCCAATTGGGATTTACATTTCCTACTTCAAGTAGGAAACCTTGTTTGAGTAGGAAACTTCAATCTTCTAGGTTTCCCAATTCAACTAGGAAACCAATTTCAACTAGGATTCCTAATTCAACTAGGAAACCCAATTTAGCTAGGATTCCATCTTCATTTGGGATTTTCCTACTCCAACTAGGAAACCTTGCTCAAGTAGGAATCTTCATCTTCAAGTCTTCAATTTCGTCCATCTTCATGGCTTCAATCATATGACATTCCTTCCAAGCTCTAATTTGCTCCAAAAGGCACCAAAATGTCTCCTTTTGCATACTTTGCCTTTAAAACCTGAAAACACATAAAACTAGCTTAAAAGACTACTTTACTAAGGAAAACACTATAAATGCACAAGAACAAGCTAAACTAAGGCGCATAAATATGCTCCTATCAAATTCCCCCACACTTAGCTTTTGCTAGTCCTCGAGCAAAACAAAGAAATAAAACATAACCTAAACCTTCCAACGTTCATCTCAGGGATTTCCAATGCACATGACATGTTAAAGATTGTTATCCCCACAGATTTGAGTCATCTTTACACGAGCACATACTTAATTGAAGCCACTACTTACTAGTTCATAAGTAATCAATTAAAACAATGCTTTGAATGTAGTGACATGCCTTAGAGAATTCCCTCAATTCCTTACAAGATATGCACTCTATTTTCACTCAGATTTTCTAACTCCACACCCTACACTAGTCATATGTGAGAAGATTGATGTAGACAAGAAAACGAATGCTCACATATATGTATCACAAAGAACGCAATTTCTAGAGTTAAGAAGCATGTTTAAATATGATCTCATGAATGGAATGCTACTACTTAGATGCGAGAACCAGTGACACCATATGCTCATACCAAATTCAAACTCCACAAATTGAAACACATAACACTCAAGATAGAAGTTAAGGGTTTTAATGGGGCTTGGGGTGTTTGGTTAACAAGGAAAGGATAAGGAAAACAAACGTTCTTTAAGCAATAGTAAGCAAAGCAATGAAATTGAGACTTAGAATTCCTTAGATTGCAGAAATTAACTTTCAAACACAAGGGGGAGACGTAAACAACTCCTTAGGGCCGAATTCATTGTTTTGGACCCTTACTTCAACAAACATCACTTTGGTACTCTTTTTCACACACTTTTCTTCATTTTTTTTTTTTTTTTCACGAATTTTTTTTCTTTTCTTTCTACCCGTGCCTATGGCACACAAATACACATGAAAACACCTCCCCCACACTTGCTTTTTGCCAAACATTAGTCAAAAGGAATTCAATTTGAATCATGCTTTACTATGCTTTAAGAACAAGGGTGTGGAAAGTCCTAATCTAGGCTAGGTGAGGATGATGTGGTTTAACAAAGAATGAAGGCTAACAAGGCTCAACGGGGTTAACTTAAACACAAAATGATGTAGGGCACACGGCCTTTGGCTAAGGTGGTGGTAACTACACAACTTCATCTTGAATATGTGTTATGCAAATCAATTAACATGCTTTGAATGAAATGGGCATGAGTTCTAGCATTTGGAACTATATGATGAAACGCCTTCTAAGTAGCAACCAAGCAAGGAATAATGAGATCATGCAACGACTTAGAAAACAAAGAATGCACAGATTTTAACTCTCCAAATAAACGTTTAGGCTCAAGTCTCACAAGGTTGTAGCGTTAGTTTGAGTTCATTCCTTCAAGCATGTTACAAAAACTGATTTTTCCTTTATGATTACATGTGAATTCATAAGTTATAACCACAACCAAGCATAAACCAAAGAGTAAATCAAACTTTCATCCATGTTTACAACTCTCTTTAACAGTCATGCAATTACAAACCGAATCCTCATCATTGTGTTGGAAGGTACCCTAAGACACAAACAAACACACAAAAACAACTCTTTTTGGGTTTTTTTAAAACAATTTTTCAAATTTTTATGGGATTTTCGGATTTTTGAATCAAAACACATTAAAATAGCTTAAAACAGCTTAAAAACACTTAAAAACAGCAAGGAACAACATTTAGAAGTTATGAGTGATAAACCCTACGAATTTGCATCAAAACACTTTGGTTACCCCCCCCCCCCCCCCCAACACTTAAATCAAACATTGTCCTCAATGTTTCAAGCATAGACTCACAAAAACAACCAAATAACACAACTAACAACAGAACACAATTGGCAAAGTATAAGGAATAAAGAGAAAGGTTAGGGACGCAAATCTGGGTTTGGAGTGAAAGTTCCTTCGTTCTCTTGTTTCCACACATGGGTTGCCTCCCAAGAAGCGCTTGCTTTAACGTCTTCCAGCCGGACGGTACCTCCGTTTAAGCTTGACTAGGGCCAACGGCATGGAGGGGTACCTCCTCCACGACATGCTCCTCAAACGCGTCGTAATAAGGCTTCAATCGATGCCCATTCACTTTGAACTCTTGCTGCGTCCTTGAACTCTTTATTTGTACTGCACAATGAGGGAAAACATTAGTGACAATAAAAGGACCAACCCATTTGGAACGCAACTTACCCGGAAACAACCGAAGGCGAGAATTGAACAACAACACTTTCTGCCCAATAGAGAACGTCTTGGCACGAATCATCTTGTCATGGAACGCCTTTGTCTTCTCCTTGTAAATCCGGGCATTCTCATATGCATCATTCCGGATTTCATCAAGCTCACACAATTGAAGCTTCCTATGTAAACCTGCGGCATCAAGGTCCATATTGAATGTTTTGACGGCCCAATGTGCCCGGTGCTCTAACTCGACGGGAAGATGGCATGGCTTCCCATAGATGAGCCGAAAAGGTGACATCCCTATGGGGGTTTTGTAGGCAGTGCGATACGCCCACAATGCATCGTTCAAGCGCAAACTCCAATCCTTCCTTGTAGGCCCAACGGTTTTCTCAAGAATTTGCTTGATTTCCCTATTCGAAACCTCGGCTTGCCCACTTGTTTGAGGATGATAAGGTGTGGCCACCTTATGCGTGACATTGTACTTCTTTAGCAACGCCTCGATGGTTCGATTACAAAAATGGGAACCTCCATCACTAATTAGCACTCTTGGCATTCCAAACCTTGCAAAAATGTTAGTTTTCACAAAATCTGCAACCACTCGAGAATCATTAGTTCGGGTGGCTTTTGCTTCCACCCACTTCGACACATAATCCACAGCAAGCAAAATATAAAGAAAACCATGTGACGAAGGAAAGGGACCCATAAAATCAATACCCCAAACATCAAAGATTTCAACACTAAAAATTGGGGTTTGCGGCATTTGTTGTTTAGGGCCAATATTGCCCGTTCTTTGGCATCTATCACAAGACAAGCAAAACGTTCTAGCATCCCTAAAGATAGTAGGCCAATAGAAACCACATTCTAACACCTTAAGTGCTGTTCGTTGTGTGCCAAAGTGTCCCCCACAAGCATAAGTGTGACAAAAGGTTAAGATAGCATTAAACTCAGAATCGTGCACACACCTACGTATAACTTGATCAGGGCAATATTTCCACAAATACGGGTCATCCCACACATAAAACCGTGCCTCTTTCTTCAATTTATCACATTGGTGTTTAAGTAATTCACTAGGAACATGTTTAGACACCAAATAATTCACCAAATCAGCATACCATGGTTCACTTACCTTGATGGACATCAATTGCTCATCTGGGAATGTCTCTATGATAGGCACGGCATCCTCCTCATGCACCATGCGGCTCAAGTGGTCAGCCACCACGTTCTCACTTCCTTTCTTATCTCGGATTTCGATATCGAACTCTTGGAGAAGAAGCATCCACCGAATGAGTCGTGGTTTGGCCTCCTTCTTGGTGAACAAGTACTTCAACGCTGCATGGTCAGTATAAATAATCACTTTAGTACCAAGCAAATAAGAACGAAATTTATCTAAAGCAAATACAATAGCAAGAAGTTCTTTTTCAGTGGTAGAATAATTCAATTGTGCATCGTTCAAAGTCCGGGATGCGTAATAGATAACATGCGGCTTCTTGTCCTTCCTTTGCCCCAAAACGGCTCCTAATGCATAATCGGATGCATCACACATAAGTTCAAAAGGAAGGCTCCAATCCGGTGGCATTATGATAGGGGCCGAAGTTAGCATTTCCTTGAGGTGCTTGAACGCCTTCTCACACTCCTCGTTAAAGTCAAACGCCACGTCTTTTTGGAGGAGACGGCAAAGAGGATTTGAGATCTTGGAGAAGTCCTTGATAAATCGCCTATAAAATCCTGCATGACCAAGAAACGAACGAATCTCTCGAACCGAAGTAGGAGAGGGTAAGTAGCGTACAAGATCTATTTTCGATTTATCTACTTCAATTCCTCTTTCTGAAACAATATGCCCTAAAACTATGCCTTGTCTAACCATAAAATGACATTTTTCCCAATTAAGCACAAGGTTAGTTTCTACACATCGTTTCAATATTATTGTGAGATTTTCTAAACAACCATCAAATGAATCACCAAATACACTGAAATCATCCATAAATACCTCAATTATCTTTTCCACAAAATCTGAAAAGATACTTACCATACACCTTTGAAACGTGGCCGGGGCATTGCATAAACCAAAAGGCATGCGACGATAAGCAAAGGTACCAAAGGGGCACGTGAAAGTCGTCTTTTCTTGGTCATCCGGGGCTATGACAATCTGATTATATCCAGAATAACCATCAAGGAAACAATAGAAAGAATGACCGGCTAACCTTTCAAGCATTTGATCGATGAACGGCAAAGGGAAGTGGTCCTTCCTTGTGGTGGCGTTGAGCTTCCTATAATCGATGCATACTCGCCAACCTGTTTGGATCCGGGTTGGCACAAGCTCACTCTCGGCATTCTTCACCACTGTCACTCCGGATTTCTTTGGAACACATTGCACCGGTGACACCCAACGGCTATCAGAGATCGGATAAATCACTCCACAATCAAGAAGTTTGATGATCTCTTTCTTCACAACTTCCATCATTGGAGGGTTGAGTGATGTGAAAATTAGATTGACACTCAAATTAAACCCTATGGATGACAATTGTAGTATATGAGCAAATAGGGATCGTTCTAGACCGGGGATTAGCTAGGGATGCTAATCAATGTGAAACTGACTCAAAAACGTAAAAACACAATATAAGACACTAAACTAGACTCAAAGAATGCAAAACTAGAGTCTAAAACACTAAAACAAAGCAAAAGACTCAAAACAGCCCAGAAACACTCAAAACTGCCTCAAAATCACTTTCTGGGCAGTTTTGAGCACAAACACAATTTTTGACGAAAATTGGTTCTAACTTGACTCCAAACTCCTAGAAACACAATCTAAATGTATTTCTAGCTAATCTAACACTTTAAACTAAATGGGGGATTGGTTTTGACGAATTTAGAATTAAAACAGAAACTTGAAAATAAAACAGATTCTAAAACAGATTTCTAACGAATTGAATGGATTGAGAAACTAGTTAGAGGGTTCCTTATCCACACATGAACATATGCATACAACTTGATTCCCAGTTATGATTTCAATGAACTTATGAATGACGATGCCCCAAATTAATTGTATTGAACTAATTAATTCTCAGATTTCCCTTAATTCATTGAATTGAATGGAATACGCATCGCAACCAAATTATTCCTCATCAAAGTCCCTAACTATGGAATACGCATGATAGAGACATTCAACAAGAATCATTACGCTCAATGGAAATCATAAACAACGACTAGGCATTCATAACTATGGAATACGCATGTTAATCCAACCTAGGGTTTACTAACATAATCGTGACTAGCGATCTTTACTACTCTTGAATATAAGTTAATAACGATTAGGTGAAATTCCCTTATATCCTAGCATCAAGTTTAAGCATGCAAATTAAGTGTCGACCCTCAACCCACATACATAAACAAGTTCTTAATCAAAACAGAAAAGTAAACCACATCCAAAGTTCATGAATTCATAACTGGAGTAAATCAAATCATAACTAACATATGTCCATGGCTTCAAATTCGCCTCTAACTATAAAGAAATTAGTTCCACATGTTTAACATAATTGAAGAACAAATTAAATTAAACATGAAACAGAAACAAGAAAAGAAAAGAATTCCAAACACTCCAATGGTGGCAGATTGCTTGCGCAAAGCTTTCCCCCTCCTTTGTGGTGCACGGTGCAGGTTCCTTCTCCTCCCAAAGTGGCTGCACACGGTGGTGATGATGGTGGGAAGGTGCGGACAAGGTTGGTGAGTGGTGGTAGGCACGGTGGAAGAATGGTGGAGTGGTTGAATGCTTGCGGCAAGGATGAATTTCTGGGATTTTAATGAATGGGTGCGGAATGGATGAGAGGATGGTGCGGCTGCTTTTAATTTCTGAGTGAGTGGGTCATCCAGGTGCGGCACACTTAGGTTAAGAATATATAGACACCCTAAACCCTAGGTTAAATCAGATTAGGGTTTGGATTTCACTTAATTGATGGATTAGGCCCCCTAAGTTTAGCAGAAATTGTAAATCCAATAAGGAGAAGGGTTTATGGCCCAATTAACCCAAATTCACAAGGAATTGGGCTAATTCAATCTGAAATCCAAGGGGAATTAGGACCTAGGGTGCGGCAGGTTTGTAATTGAAAGCTAGGGTTTCTAGAAGGCCTTGCAAGGCAAGGAAGTTGGGCCATCTAGAAGCTAGGGTGCGGCATGCCTTAGGGACTTAGGGATAGGGCTTCTAGAAGCCCAAATCTGGTAGGAATGAGCACAAACCCACGGCAAAGAGAAGAAAACTCTAGAACCTTCCAACTTGTGTCCTCCAATGATTAGGAATCCTTCTAGCACTAGGAAAACATGTTTTTCACCTTGCATGACTTGGAATTCTTCTCCTTCTTCATCTTGGAAACCTTTTCCTTCTTGGACTTGGAAATCTTCTTAGTAGCTGCAACTTGGTGCCATTTGGGGTTTAAGTTTCCTACTCCAAGTAGGAAACCTTGTTCAAGTAGGACTTTCAATATTCTAGGTTTCCCAATCCAACTAGGAAACCCATTTCAATTAGGATTCCCAATTTAGCTAGGATTCCATCTTTCTAAGTACTTTCCTACTTCAACTAGGAAACCTTGCCCAAGTAGGAAACATCATCTTCGAGTCTTCAATTTCGTCCATCCTCATGGCTCCAAGCATATGATCTTCATTCCAAGCTCTAATTTGCTCCAAAAGCTCCAAAATGCTTCCTTTTGCTTATTTTGCCCTTAAAACCTGAAAACACATAAAACTAGCTTAAAAGACTACTTTACTAAGGAAAAACACTATAAATGCACAAGAACAAGCTAAACTAAGGCGCATAAATATGCTCCTATCAAATTCCCCCACACTTAGCTTTTGCTAGTCCTCGAGCAAAACAAAACGAAACAAAGTAAACAAACGAAACAAAACGAGTAAAACACAATCTAAACCTTCCAACAATTGCCTCAGGGATTCCCAATGCACATGACATGTTAAAAATCATCATTCCCACAGATTTTAGCCATCTTTACACTTAAGCACATACTTAATCATAGTCACTACTCACTAGTCCACAAATAACCAATTAAAACGATGTTTTGAATGTAGTAACATGCCTTAGAGAATTTCCTCAATTCCTTACTAGATAAGCACTCAATCTTCACTCAGATTTTCTAACTACACACCCTACACTAGTTATATGTGAGCAGATTGATGTAAATATAAAAACGAATGCTCACAAATCTGTATAACAAGAAAAGCATTTTCTGGAGTAAATAACATGTTTAGATATGATCTCATGAATGGAATGCTACTACTTAGATGCGAGAACCGGTGACACCTATATGCTCATACCCAATTCAAACTCCACAAATTGAAACACACAACACTCAAGATTAAAGTCAAGGGTTGTAACGGGGCTTGGGGAGTTGGCTAACAATGAAAGGATAGGGAAAACAAACGTTCTTTAAGCAATAGCAAGCAAAGTAATGAAATAGACTTAGAATTCCAATTAGCCTCCAAACATCAACTTTTAAAGACAAAGGGAAGATTCGAGCAACACTTAGGGCCGAATTTCAATGTTTTGGACCCTTCCTTCAACAACCAACACTTAAGAACTCTTTTTCTATATCTTCTCAACTTCTTTTTTTTTTTTTCTTTCTCTTGTTTCTTTTCTACTTTTCTATTTCGTGCCTTATTCAAGACTTTGGCACACTCACACAAAACTCACTTCCCCCGCACTTGTTTTCTGCCCACAATGCCCAAAAGGAATTCAACTTTAGTCATGCTTTACTATGCTTCAAGAACAAAGGCATGGATGGTCCTAATCTAGGCTAGGTGAGGATAATGTGGGTTAACAAAGAACATCGGCTAAACAAGGCTCAACGGGGTTAAAACCTACAAAACACAATGACATAGGGAGATATGGCCATTTGGCTATGGTGGTCACTACACAACTTTTATCTTGAATATGTGTCATGCTAATCAATAACATGCTTTGAATGAATTAGGTATGAGTTCTAGTGTTTGGAACTAAATGATGAAACGCCTTCTAAGTAGCAACCAAGCAAAGAATGATGAGATCATGCAACGACTTTAGAAAACAAAAATGCACAGATTATTAACTCTCCAAATAAACGTTTAGGCTCAAGTCTCTCAAGGTTGTAGCGTTAGTTTGAGTGCCTTCCTTCAAGCATGTTACAAAAACTGATTTTTCCTTTATGATTACATGTGAATTCATAAGTTATAACCGCAACCAAGCATAAACCAAAGAGTAAATCAAACTTGCATCCATGTTTACAACTCTCTTTAACAGTCATGCAATTACAAACCGAATCCTCATCATTGTGTTGGAAGGTACCCTAAGACACAATCAAACACACAAAAAAAACTCTTTTTGGGTTTTTTAGAACAATTTTTCAAATTTTTATTGGATTTTCGGATTTTTGAATCAAAACACACTAAAACAGCTTAAAAATGCTTAAAAACACTTAAAACAGCAAGGAACAACATTTAGAAGTTATGAGTGATAAACCCTACGAATTTGCATCAAAACACTTTGGTTACCCCCCCACACTTAAATCAAACATTGTCCTCAATGTTTCAAACATAGATTAACACAAAAACAACCAAATAACACAACTAGCAAACATAACACAAATGGCAAAGTATAAGCAATAAAGAGAAGGGTTAGGAACGCAAATCTGGGTTCGGAGTGAAAGTGCCTTCTTCGCTTGTTTCAACACATGGGTTGCCTCCCAAGAAGCGCTTGCTTTAACGTCTTCCAGCCGGACGGTACCTCCGTTTAAGCTTGATTAGGGCCTACGGCATGGAGGGGTACCTCCTCCACGACATGCTCCACAAACGTCTCATAATAGGGTTTCAATCGATGCCCATTCACTTTGAATTCTTGTTGCGTCCTTGAACTTTTAATTTGCACTGCACCATGAGGGAAAACATTAGTGACAATAAAAGGACCAACCCATTTGGAACGCAACTTACCCGGAAACAACCGAAGGCGAGAATTGAACAACAAGACTTTCTGCCCAATAGAGAACGTCTTGGCACGAATCATCTTGTCATGGAACGCCTTCGTCCTCTCCTTGTAAATCCGGGCATTCTCATAAGCTTCATTCCGGATTTCATCAAGCTCACACAATTGAAGCTTCCTATGTAAACCTGCGGCATCAAGGTCCATATTGAACGTTTTGATGGCCCAATGTGCACGATGCTCCAACTCGACGGGAAGATGGCATGGCTTCCCATAGATGAGCCGAAAGGGGGACATCCCAATGGGGGTTTTGTAGGCAGTGCGATACGCCCACAATGCATCGTTTAAGCGCAAACTCCAATCCTTCCTTGTTGGCCCCACGGTCTTCTCAAGAATTTGCTTGATTTCCCTATTTGAAACCTCGGCTTGCCCACTTGTTTGTGGATGATAAGGTGTGGCCACCTTATGCGTGACATTGTACTTCTTGAGCAACGCCTCGATGGTTCGATTACAAAAATGGGAACCTCCATCACTAATTAGCACTCTTGGCATTCCAAACCTTGCAAAAATGTTAGTTTTCACAAAATCTGCAACCACTCGAGAATCATTAGTTCGGGTGGCTTTTGCTTCCACCCATTTCGACACATAATCTACAGCAAGCAAAATGTAAAGAAAACCATGTGACGAAGGAAATGGACCCATAAAATCAATACCCCAAACATCAAAGATTTCAACACTAAAAATTGGGGTTTGAGGCATTTGTTGTTTAGGACCAATATTGCCCGTTCTTTGGCATCTATCACAAGACATGCAAAATGTTCTAGCATCCCTAAAAATGGTAGGCCAATAGAAACCACATTCTAACACCTTAAGTGCTGTTCTTTGTGTGCCAAAGTGTCCCCCACAAGCATAAGTGTGACAAAACGTTAAAATAGCATGAAACTCAGACTCGTGCACACACCTACGTATAACTTGATCAGGGCAATATTTCCATAAATACGGGTCATCCCACACATAAAACCGTGCCTCTTTCTTCAATTTATCACATTGGTGTTTAAGTAATTCACTAGGAACATGTTTAGACACCAAATAATTCACCAAATCAGCATACCATGGTTCACTTACCTTGATGGACATCAATTGCTCATCTGGGAATGTCTCTATGATAGGCACGGCCTCCTCCTCATGCACCATGCGGCTCAAGTGGTCAGCCACCACGTTCTCACTTCCTTTCTTACCCCGGATTTCGATATCGAACTCTTGGAGAAGAAGCATCCACCGAATGAGTCGTGGTTTGGCCTCCTTCTTGGTGAACAAGTACTTCAACGCTGCATGGTCAGTATAAATAATTACTTTAGTACCAAGCAAATAAGAACGGAATTTATCTAAAGCAAATACAACAGCAAGAAGTTCTTTTTCAGTGGTAGAATAATTCAATTGTGCATCGTTTAAAGTCCGGGATGCATAATAGATAACATGCGGCCTCTTGTCCTTCCTTTGCCCCAAAACGGCTCCTAATGCATAATCGGATGCATCACACATAAGTTCAAAAGGAAGGCTCCAATCCGGTGGCATTATGATAGGGGCCGAAGTTAGCATTTCCTTGAGGTGTTTGAACGCCTTCTCACAATCCTCGTTAAAGTCAAACGCCACATCTTTTTGGAGGAGACGGCAAAGAGGATTTGAGATCTTGGAGAAGTCCTTGATAAACCGCCTATAAAATCCTGCATGACCAAGAAACGAACGAATCTCTCGAACCGAAGTAGGAGAGGGTAAGTAGCGTACAAGATCTATTTTCGATTTATCCACTTCTATTCCTCTTTCTGAAACAATATGCCCTAAAACTATGCCTTGTCTAACCATAAAATGACATTTTTCCCAATTAAGCACAAGGTTAGTTTCTACACATCGTTTCAAGATTATTGTGAGATTTTCCAAACAACCATCAAACGAATCACCAAATACACTGAAATCATCCATGAATACCTCAATTATCTTTTCCACAAAATCTGAAAAGATACTTACCATACACCTTTGAAATGTGGCCGGGGCATTGCATAACCCAAAAGGCATGCGACGATAGGCAAAGGTACCAAAGGGGCACGTGAAAGTTGTCTTTTCTTGGTCATCCGGAGCTATGACAATCTGATTATATCCAGAATAACCATCAAGGAAACAATAGAAAGAATGACCGGCTAACCTTTCAAGCATTTGATCGATGAACGGCAAAGGAAAGTGGTCCTTCCTGGTTGTTGCGTTGAGCTTCCTATAATCGATGCATACTCGCCAACCTGTTTGGACTCGGGTTGGCACAAGCTCACTCTCGGCATTCTTCACCACTGTCACTCCGGATTTCTTTGGAACACATTGCACCGGTGACACCCAACGACTATCAGAAATCGGATAAATCACTCCACAATCAAGAAGTTTGATGATCTCTTTCTTCACAACTTCCATCATTGGAGGGTTCAGACGGCGCTGAGCCTCTCGAGTTGGTTTAGCCCCCTCCTCTAGAAGTATGCGATGCATGCACGTCGTAGGGCTAATTCCCCTAATGTCGGCCAAAGTCCACCCAATGGCCGTTTTGTGGTCTTGCAACACACGGATCAACTTCTCCTCCTCTAATGCCGTGAGTGAGGAGGAGACAATAACGGGCAACGTCTCATTGTCTCCCAAAAAGACGTACTTTAAATGATCGGGCAACGGTTTAAGTTCAAGTACGGGTGCCTGAATCACTGAGGGTAACAACTTATTAGTGGAAACGGGAATTGAATTTCTGTTAGAAGGCTTACCATAGTGTGGAGGCAGTGACTCAAGGGCAGCCACTATCTCGGCCTCCTCTTCACTTCTAGGCACGGCAAAACCAGATTTTTGCCCAATTCCTTGTGCAATTGTTGTTTCAAGTGTATCCCTCTCCAAGGAATCAAGGAAATCCTGCGCCAAATCATCAATTATGTCAATAGAAAAACAAGAATGATCATCCTTAGGAAATTTAATACTTTCAGAAAGATTGAAATCAATGACTTCCCCATCAAATTCCATCGTTAAAGTTCCTTTAAACACATCTATCTTGGTGCGGGCTGTTTTCATGAAAGGCCTCCCTAATAAAATCGGCAATGGGGTAGAATGGGGTGCATCCTCCATGTCAAGTACGTAGAAATCCGCTGGGAATATCAAATTACCAACCTGCACCAAAACATCCTCCAAAACACCCTTTGGATATGCGTTAGAACGATCGGCTAACTGAATAATCACACCATCATTTTTAAGCTCACCTAAGTTCATAGATGCATAAACAGAATATGGCATAACATTAATCGAAGCCCCTAAGTCTAACATGCATTGTTCAAACTTAGTATTCCCAATAACGCACGGAATTGTAAAACTACCCGGATCTTTGCATTTAGGGGGTAATTTCCTTTGCAACACAGCAGACACATTTTCACTTACCTGAACCACCTCTTTGTTCGAAATCCTTCTCCTTGTTGTACAAAGTTCTTTTAAAAACTTAGCATACCTCGGGACTTGCTTAATTGCATCAAGGAGCGGGATATTGACTTGAACTTTCCGGAAGGTCTCTAGAATGTCCTTCTCGGCTTCTTCCTTCTTTGATTGCCTAAACCTGCCAGGAAAAGGCACATTTAATGGAATAGAACTAGAAAAAGTCGAATTGGAACTTACCTTGGTGGTTGGGGACGGTTTAAGAGGATTGGATGAACTCGGCAAGGTTGGATCATCCTTGGCCGTGGGCTTTGGTCCCTGTGCTTCTTGTTGCAGCAACTTATCCTCCTCGTCTTGACTTGATTTGGATGTATTTGAGTCCGTTCCAACCTGTTTACCACTCCTCAACGTGATGGCCTTAGCGGACTCAAATCCTCCCTTCGGATTCATCACGGTTGAACTAGGCAATTTGCCTTGTTCTCTAATCTGCCCCATAAACTCGGCAATTTGGCCCATTTGCTTCTCCAAATTGTCCACTCGTTTGTCTTGGATTTGTCTCTCCTTGTTTTGTGTTTGTACTTCCTGCGTCAACGTAGTAAGTAACTTAACAACTTGATCATTATCTAAAGACATACCTGAGCTTGTTGGGCCGGATTGCACTTGGTTTGGATTTGGGAGGAATGGCTTTGTATAGAAGCCCGGTGGTTGCTGCCTAAATCCTCCTTGTTGTTGGGGTTGTTGAGGATCCCGCCATTTGAAATTTGGATGGTCCCTCCACCCCGGATTGTAGGTATTAGAATATGGATCATGGCGTGGTTGATTTTGGTTCCCAAAACCCACGGCATTGGCAGATTCCCAACCCCCATTCTCAATCAATTGAGGGCATTGATCGTTGGCATGTCCTTGCATAGAGCACACACCACAAACACTAGGTCCATGTATCTTCATTCCCTCGGCCAACTGAGAAACAATAGAAGTGAGGTTAGCTAATTGGGATTGAATGTCGGATGAAGAACTTACCTCATTCACTTGTGGCCGTGGGGGGTCTCTTTGCCCAACACCTTCGTATTGTTGTGCATTATGAGCTCGGTTGGCTATTAGAACTTTTGCAGCCCCCGGAGTCTTGTCCACCAACGCACCTCCCGCCGATGCATCAAGCATTTGACGTTCCATAGGAAGGAGTCCTTCGTAGAAATATTGAATGAGCAGCTCCTCCTTCATTTGATGCTGTGGACAAGAAGCAACAAGTGATTTAAAACGTTCATAATATGAAGGAAACGATTCACCTTGATTTTGTTGGATGCCACTAATCCGTTTCCGCAAGAGAATGACTCTTGAAGTTGGGAAAAACTTCTCCAAGAAAGCTCTTTTCATGCTATCCCAAGATGTAACCGTTCCAGGTGCTAACTCGTAAAGCCAATCCTTAGCCTTTTCCAAAAGTGAGAATGGAAAAGACTTCATCATCAGAATGTTCCCATCGACATTGATGGGGGTCATGCTCGAACAAACAACCTCGAACTCCTTAAGATGCTTGTTGGGATCTTCCATGGAAAGCCCATGGTATTTCGGAATATGGTGCAACAAGCTCGACTTCAACTCGAACTCAGCGGTCTTGCCTAGGGCAGCCGGGGGGTATTGAATGCATAATGGTGCGGCATTGGTCAACCCCGAGGCTGAGAGCTCTTTAATGGTCCGATTGTCCACTGCCATAACTTCTTCTTCCTCCTCAAACTCAGATTCGGCCTCTGAACTTGAACTATGTTCACTAGGTTCGGGATGCCTCCTCTTTCTTCTCAAATCACGTTCAAAATCGTCGTTAAAGTCAAAGATGCGTGCATGTACAGTTTGAGAACTCCGCGTCATGCACTAGTACCTAAACCAAGAAAACAAAACAAAATAAGAAACTAGATAAATTAACTAAAACACACGGCAGAAACACAAGGGATTAGCAAGTTTGCTAATCCCCGGCAACGGCGCCAAAATTTGATGTGAAAATTAGATTGACACTCAAATTAAACCCTATGGATGACAATTGTAGTATATGAGCAAATAGGGATCGTTCTAGACCGGGGATTAACTAGGGATGCTAATCAATGTGAAACTGACTCAAAAACGTAAAAACACAATATAAGACACTAAACTAGACTCAAAGAATGCAAAACTAGAGTCTAAAACACTAAAACAAAGCAAAAGACTCAAAACAGCCCAGAAACACTCAAAACTGCCTCAAAATCACTTTCTGGGCAGTTTTGAGCACAAACACAATTTTTGACGAAAATTGGTTCTAACTTGACTCCAAACTCCTAGAAACACAATCTAAATGTATTTCTAGCTAATCTAACACTTTAAACTAAATGGGGAATTGGTTTTGACGAATTTAGAATTAAAACAGAAACTTGAAAATAAAACAGATTCTAAAACAGATTTCTAACGAATTGAATGGATTGAGAAACTAGTTAGAGGGTTCCTTATCCACACATGAACATATGCATACAACTTGATTCCCAGTTATGATTTCAATGAACTTATGAATGACGATGCCCCAAATTAATTGTATTGAACTAATTAATTCTCAGATTTCCCTTAATTCATTGAATTGAATGGAATACGCATCGCAACCAAATTATTCCTCATCAAAGTCCCTAACTATGGAATACGCATGATAGAGACATTCAACAAGAATCATTACGCTCAATGGAAATCATAAACAACGACTAGGCATTCATAACTATGGAATACGCATGTTAATCCAACCTAGGGTTTACTAACATAATCGTGACTAGCGATCTTTACTACTCTTGAATATAAGTTAATAACGATTAGGTGAAATTCCCTTATATCCTAGCATCAAGTTTAAGCATGCAAATTAAGTGTCGACCCTCAACCCACATACATAAACAAGTTCTTAATCAAAACAGAAAAGTAAACCACATCCAAAGTTCATGAATTCATAACTGGAGTAAATCAAATCATAACTAACATATGTCCATGGCTTCAAATTCGCCTCTAACTATAAAGAAATTAGTTCCACATGTTTAACATAATTGAAGAACAAATTAAATTAAACATGAAACAGAAACAAGAAAAGAAAAGAATTCCAAACACTCCAATGGTGGCAGATTGCTTGCGCAAAGCTTTCCCCCTCCTTTGTGGTGCACGGTGCAGGTTCCTTCTCCTCCCAAAGTGGCTGCACACGGTGGTGATGATGGTGGGAAGGTGCGGACAAGGTTGGTGAGTGGTGGTAGGCACGGTGGAAGAATGGTGGAGTGGTTGAATGCTTGCGGCAAGGATGAATTTCTGGGATTTTAATGAATGGGTGCGGAATGGATGAGAGGATGGTGCGGCTGCTTTTAATTTCTGAGTGAGTGGGTCATCCAGGTGCGGCACACTTAGGTTAAGAATATATAGACACCCTAAACCCTAGGTTAAATCAGATTAGGGTTTGGATTTCACTTAATTGATGGATTAGGCCCCCTAAGTCTAGCAGAAATTGTAAATCCAATAAGGAGAAGGGTTTATGGCCCAATTAACCCAAATTCACAAGGAATTGGGCTAATTCAATCTGAAATCCAAGGGGAATTAGGACCTAGGGTGCGGCAGGTTTGTAATTGAAAGCTAGGGTTTCTAGAAGGCCTTGCAAGGCAAGGAAGTTGGGCCATCTAGAAGCTAGGGTGCGGCATGCCTTAGGGACTTAGGGATAGGGCTTCTAGAAGCCCAAATCTGGTAGGAATGAGCACAAACCCACGGCAAAGAGAAGAAAACTCTAGAACCTTCCAACTTGTGTCCTCCAATGATTAGGAATCCTTCTAGCACTAGGAAAACATGTTTTTCACCTTGCATGACTTGGAATTCTTCTCCTTCTTCATCTTGGAAACCTTTTCCTTCTTGGACTTGGAAATCTTCTTAGTAGCTGCAACTTGGTGCCAATTGGGGTTTAAGTTTCCTACTCCAAGTAGGAAACCTTGTTCAAGTAGGACTTTCAATATTCTAGGTTTCCCAATCCAACTAGGAAACCCATTTCAATTAGGATTCCCAATTTAGCTAGGATTCCATCTTTCTAAGTACTTTCCTACTTCAACTAGGAAACCTTGCCCAAGTAGGAAACATCATCTTCGAGTCTTCAATTTCGTCCATCCTCATGGCTCCAAGCATATGATCTTCATTCCAAGCTCTAATTTGCTCCAAAAGCTCCAAAATGCTTCCTTTTGCTTATTTTGCCCTTAAAACCTGAAAACACATAAAACTAGCTTAAAAGACTACTTTACTAAGGAAAAACACTATAAATGCACAAGAACAAGCTAAACTAAGGCGCATAAATATGCTCCTATCATTGAGACGGCGCTGAGCCTCTCGAGTTGGTTTAGCCCCCTCCTCTAGAAGTATGCGATGCATGCACGTCGTAGGGCGAATTCCCCTAATGTCGGCCAAAGTCCACCCAATGGCCGTTTTGTGCTCTTGCAACACACGGATCAACTTCTCCTCCTCTAATGCCGTGAGTGAGGAGGAAACAATAACGGGCAACGTCTCGTTGTCTCCCAAAAAGACGTACTTTAAATGATCGGGCAACGGTTTAAGTTCAAGTACGGGTGCCTGAATCACTGAGGGTAACAACTTATTAGTGGAAACGGGAATTGAATTTATGTTAGAAGGCTTACCATAGTGTTGAGGTAGTGACTCAAGGGCAGCCACTATCTAGGCCTCCTCTTCACTTCTAGGCACGGCAAAACCAGATGTTTGCCCAATTCCTTGCGCAATGGTTGTTTCAAGTGTATCCCTTTCCAAGGAATCAAGGAAATCCTGCGCCAAATCATCAATTATATCAATAGAAAAACAAGAATGATCATCCTTAGGAAATTTAATACTTTCAGAAAGATTGAAATCAATGACTTCCCCATCAAATTCCATCGTTAAAGTTCCTTTAAACACATCTATCTTGGTGCGGGCTGTTTTCATGAAGGGTCTCCCTAATAAAATCGGCAATGGGGTAGAATGGGGTGCATCCTCCATGTCAAGAACGTAGAAATCCGCTGGAAATATCAAATTACCAACCTGCACGAAAACATCTTCCAAAACACCCTTTGGATATGCATTAGAACGATCGGCTAATTGAATAATCACACCTTCATTTTTAAGCTCACCTAAGTTCATAGATGCATAAACAGAGTATGGCATAACATTAATTGAAGCCCCTAAGTCTAACATGCATTGTTCAAACTTAGTGTTACCAATAACGCATGGAATTGTAAAACTACCCGGATCTTTGCATTTAGGGGGTAATTTCCTTTGTAACACAGCAGACACATTCTCACTTACCTGAACCACCTCTTTGTTCGAAATCCTTCTCCTTGTTGTACAAAGTTCTTTTAAAAACTTAGCATACCTCGGGACTTGCTTAATTGCATCAAGGAGCGGGATATTGACTTGAACTTTCCGGAAGGTCTCTAGAATGTCCTTCTCGGCTTCTTCCTTCTTTGATTGCCTAAACCTGCCAGGAAAAGGCACATTTAATGGAATAGAACTAGAAAAAGTCGAATTGGAACTTACCTTGGTGGTTGGGGACGGTTTAAGAGGACTAGATGAACTCGGCAAGGTTGGATCATCCTTGGCCGTGGCCTTTGGTCCCTGTGCTTCCTCTTGCAGCAACTTGTCCTCCTCATTGTGACTTGATTTGGATGGATTTGAGTCGTTTCCAACCTGCTTACCACTTCTTAACAAGATTGCCTTAGCGGTTTCAAAACCACCCTTAGGATTCATCACGGTTGAACTAGGCAATTTGCCTTGTTCTCTAATCTGCCCCATAAACTCGGCAATTTGGCCCATTTGTTTCTCCAAATTGTCCACTCGTTTGTCTTGGATTTGCCTCTCCTTGTTTTGAGTTTGTACTTCCTGCGTCAAAGTAGTAAGTAACTTAACAACTTGATCATTATCTAAAGACATACCCGAGCTTGTTGGGGCGGATTGCACTTGGTTTTGATTTGGGACGAATGGCTTTGTATAGAAGCCCGGTGGTTGCTCCCTAAATCCTCCTTGTTGTTGGGGTTGTTGAGGATCCCGCCATTTGAAATTTGGATGGTCCCTCCACCCCGGATTGTAGGTGTTTGAGTATGGATCATGGCGTGGTTGATTTTGGCTCCCAAAACCCACGACATTGGCAGATTCCCATCCCCCACTCTCAAGCAATTGAGGGCATTGATCGTTGGCATGTCCTTGCATGGAGCACACGCCACAAACACTTGGTCCATGAATCTTCATCCCCTCGGCCAACTGAGAAACAATAGAAGTAAGGTTAGCTAATTGGGATTGAATATCGTGTGTAGAACTTACCTCATTCACTTGTGGCCGTGGGGGGTCTCTTTGTCCAACTCCTTCGTATTGTTGTGCATTATGCGCTCGGTTGGCAATTAGAACTTTGGCCGCCCCCGGAGTCTTATCCACCAACGCACCTCCCGCCGATGCATCAAGCATTTGACGTTCCATGGGAAGGAGTCCTTCATAGAAGTATTGAATGAGCAGCTCCTCCTTCATTTGATGCTGTGGACATGAAGCAACAAGTGATTTAAAGCGTTCATAATAAGAAGGAAACGACTCACCTTGATTTTGTTGGATGCCACTAATCCGTTTCCTCAAGAGAATGACTCTTGAAGTTGGGAAAAATTTCTCCAAGAAAGCTCTCTTCATACTATCCCAAGATGTAACCGTTCCGGGTGCTAACTCGAAAAGCCAATCCTTAGCCTTTTCCAAAAGTGAGAATGGAAAAGACTTCATCATCAGAATGTTCCCATCGACATTTAGGGGTGTCATGCTCGAACAAACCACCTCGAACTCCTTGAGATGCTTGTTGGGATCCTCCATGGACAGCCCATGGAATTTCGGAATGTGGTGCAGCAAGTTCGACTTCAATTCGAACTCAGCGGTCTTGCCTAGGGCAGCCGGGGGGTATTGAATGCATAATGGTGCGGCATTGATCAACCCCGAAGCCGATAGTTCTTTAATGGTCAGATTGTCCGCTGCCATAATGTCCTCTTCCACGTCCTCAAACTCAGATTCGGCCTCTGAACTTGAACTAGGTTCACTAGGTTCGGGATGCCTCCTCTTTCTTCTCAACTCACGTTCAAAATCGTTGTTAAAGTCCAAGATATGTGCATGCACAGTTTGAGAACTCCGCGTCATGCACTAGTACCTAAACCAAGAAAACAAAACAAAATAAGAAAACTAGATAATCACAATAAAACACACGGCAGAAACACAAGGGATTAGCAAGTTTGCTAATCCCCGGCAACGGCGCCAAAATTTGATGTGAAAATTAGATTGACACTCAAATTAAACCCTATGGATGACAATTGTAGTATAAGAGCAAATAGGGATCGTTCTAGACCGGGGATTAACTAGGGATGCTAATCAATGTGAAACTGACTCAAAAACGTAAAAACACAATGTAAAAGACTAAACTAGACTCAAAGAATGCAAAACTAGAGTTTAAAACACTTAAACAAAGCAAAAGACTCAAAACAGCCCAGAAACACTCAAAACTGCCTCAAAATCACTTTCTGGGCAGTTTTGAGCACAAACACAATTTTTGACGAAAATTGGTTCTAACTTGACTTAAAACTCCTAGAAACACAATCTAAATGTATTTCTAACTAATCTAACACTTTAAAATAAATGGGGGATTGGTTTTGACGAATTTAGAATTAAAACAGAAACTTGAAAACAAAACAGATTCTAAACAGATTTTGGTGAATTGAATGGATTGAGAAACTAGTTAGAGGGTTCCTTATCCACACATGAACATATGCATATAACTTGATTCCCAGTTATGATTTCAACAAACGAATGAATGACGATGTCCCAAATTAATTGTATTGAACTAATTAATTCTCAGATTTCCCTAGATTCATTGAATTGAATGGAATACGCATCGCAACCAAATTATTCCTCATCAAAGTCCCTAACTATGGAATACGCATGATAGAGACATTCAACAAGAATCATTAAGTTCAATGGAAAACATAAACAACGACTAGGCATTCATAACTATGGAATACGCATGTTAATCCAACCTAGGGTTTACTAAACACAATCGTGACTAGCGATCTTTACTACTCATGAATATAAGTTAATAACGATTAGGTGAAATTCCCTTATATCCTAGCATCAAGTTTAAGCATGCAAATTAAGTGTCGACCCTCAACCCACATACATAAAACTAGCTTAAAAGACTACTTTACTAAGGAAAACACTATAAATGCACAAGAACAAGCTAAACTAAGGCGCATAAATATGCTCCTATCAGCTCTCACTTCGGTTTCTATTATCACACCTCCAGATTGGAGCTTTCCATTCGAGTTGATGTGTGATGCATCAGACTATGCCATTGGTGCTGTTTTGGGACAGCGAAAGAACAAGCAACCCCACGTTATCTATTATGCTTCTAGGACACTAAATGATGCTCAACTAAATTATTCAACCACTGAGAAAGAATTACTTGTTGTGGTTTTTGCATTAGATAAGTTCCGATCTTACTTACTTGGTACTAAAGTTGTTATTTTTACTGATCATGCAGCTCTCAAATATTTGCTCACGAAAAAGGAGGCCAAGCGTAGATTAATTCGATGGATGTTGCTTCTACAAGAGTTCGACATTGAGATTCGGGATAAGAAGGGTGTGGAGAATGTGGTGGCTGACCACCTAAGCCGAATGGTGCATGAGGAAGCAATGCCAATTTCTGAAACCTTTCCCGATGAACAATTAATGTCTATCCAGGTAAGTGAGCCTTGGTACGCAGATTTGGTGAACTTTTTGGTGTCTAAACATACCCTAGCACACTTAATAGGAATCAATGTGATAAGCTTAGAAAGGATGCTAGGTTTTATGTTTGGGATGACCCATACCTTTGGAAATTTTGTCCCGATCAGATTGTCCGACGTTGTGTGAATGAATCTGAGTTTCAATCTATTTTAACATTTTGTCATTCATATGCATGTGGGGGACATTTTGGCACCCAACGCACTGCCCTTAAAGTCTTAGAATGTGGGTTTTATTGGCCAACCATCTTTAGGGATGCTAGGATGTTTTGCCTTACATGTGATCGGTGTCAAAGAATGGGTAATATAAGTGCTAAGGATCAAATGCCACAAACCCCTATACTTTCTGTTGAAATATTTGATGTGTGGGGCATTGATTTTATGGGTCCTTTTCCTTCATCACATGGTTTTCTCTATATCTTGTTGGCGGTGGATTATGTTTCCAAATGGGTGGAAGCAAAAGCCACCCGTACTAACGATTCCAAGGTAGTTGCAGATTTTGTGAAGTCTAACATTTTTGCTAGGTTCGGGATGCCTCGAGTTCTTATAAGTGATGGAGGCTCACATTTCTGTAATCGTACAATTGAGGCCTTGCTCAAGAAGTACAACGTTACACATACCCACACCCTATCATCCTCAAACAAGCGGGCAAGCCGAGGTGTCGAATCGGGAGATAAAACAGATTCTTGAGAAGACAGTGGGTCCAACAAGAAAAGATTGGAGCTTAAGGCTAGAAGATGCATTGTGGGCTTATAGGACCGCCTACAAAACACCCATAGGAATGTCCCCCTTTCGGCTTGTTTATGGCAAGCCATGTCACTTACCTGTGGAGTTGGAGCACAAGGCTCATTGGGCCGTGAGGAAGTTCAACATGGATGTGGATGCAGCGGGAATTCATCGTAAGCTTCAATTGAATGAACTTGAGGAGATACGGAATGAAGCTTATGAGAATGCTCGCCTTTACAAGGAAAAGACGAAGGCCTTTCATGATAAGATGATTCGCACCAAGTCCTTCTCTGTTGGACAGAAAGTGTTGTTGTTTAATTCTCGTCTTCGTCTATTTCCGGGTAAGTTACGTTCACGTTGGATTGGACCCTTTGTTATTACTAACGTTTTTCCTCATGGTGTAGTCCAAGTTCGTAGCTTCAAAACAGGTCAAGAGTTCAAAGTGAATGGGCACAGATTGAAGCCTTACTACGAGGGCTTTGTAGAACATGATGTTGAGGAGACAACCCACTATGCCGTGGGTTTCCATGAAGGTTGATCACCGTGGCATCGTCCGGCTGCAAGACGTAAAAGAAAGCGCTACTTGGGAGGCAACCCATGCAATTCAACAAAGGAAGCTCTCGGACTCACTCCAATTCCAGATTTGCGTTCCTAAACCCTTCCCTTTGTTGTTTATTTTGAATCTGCCTATTTAGTTGTTTTACTTGCTGTTTGTGCGTTTCTTTGTGTTTTGTGTGATTTTATGCTTGAAACATTGAGGACAATGTTTGATTTAAGTGTGGGGGGGGGGGGGTAACTAAGTGTTTTTGATGCAAATTCGTGTGATTTTAAGCTGTTTTGGTGCTTTTTAGTGTGTTTTAACTTAAAAATCCGAAAATCACATAAAAATTTGAAAAATTGTTTTGAAAATACCAAAAAGAGTTGTTTTTGAGTCATTTTGTGTCTTAGGGTACCTTCCAACACAATGATGAGGATTCGGTTTGTAATTGCATGACTGTTAAAAAGAGTTGTAAACATGGATGAAAGTTTGATTTACTCTTTGTTTATACTTGGTTGTGGTTATAACTTATGAATTCACATGCAATCATAAAGGAAAAATCAGTTTTTCTAACATGCTTGAAGGAAGGAACTCAAATTAACGCTACAACCTTGTGAAACTTGAGCCTAAACGTTTATTTGGAGAGTTATAATCTGTGCATCTTTGTTTTCTAAGTCGTTGCATGATCTCATTATTCTTTGCTTGGTTACTACTTAGAAGGCGTTTCATCATTTAGTTCCAAATGCTAGAACTCATGCCCATTTCATTCAAAGCATGTTATTGATTTGCATAACACATATTCAAGATGAAGTTGTGTAGTGACCACCACCTAAGCCAAACAGCCATGTATCCTATTTCATTATGTCTTTAAGTTAACCCCGTTGAGCCTTGTTAGCCAATGTTCTTTGTTAACCTACACTATCCTCACCTAGCCTAGATTAGGACCATCCATACCCTTGTTTTTAAAGCATAGTAAAGCATGACTACAATTGAATTCCTTTTTGATTAATGAATGGCAGAAAACAAGTGTGGGGGAAGTATTTTTCATGTGAGTTGTGTGCAAAGGCATGGGTAGAAAAGAAAAAGAAAAGAAAATTCGTCGAAAATAGAAAGAAAAAAAAAAGAAAAGTTGTGAAAAAAGTGAAAAAGAGTTGAAAAATGTTTGAAAAAGAGTTCTAAAGTGTTGTTTGTTGAAGAAAGGTTCCAAAACAATGAATTCAGCCCTAAGTATTGTTTAAATCTTCCCTTTTTGTGTTAAACGTTAATTTCTGCATTTTAAGGGGAATTCCAAGTTCTGTTTCATTACTTTGCTTACTATCGCTTTAAGAACGTTTGTTTTCCCTATCCTTCATTTGTTAGCCAATACCCCAAGCCCCGTTACAACCCTTGACATCTTGAGTGTTATGTGTTTCAATTTGTGGAGTTTGAATTTGGTATGAGCATATGGTGTCACTGGTTCTCGCATCTAAGTAGTAGCATTCCATTCATGAGATCATATCTACACATGCTTATTAACTCCAGAAATTGCTTTCTTTGTGATACATATATGTGAGCGTTCGTTTTCATATCTACATCAATCTTCTCACATATAACTAGTATATGGTGTGTAGTTAGACAATCTGAGTGAAAATTGAGTGCATATCTTGTAAGGAATTGAGCAAATTCTCTAAGGCATGTTACTACATTCAAAACATCGTTTTAATTGGTTAAACGTGAACTAGTAAGTGGTGACTATGATTAAGTATCTGCTTAAGTGTTAAATTGACTCAAATCTGTGGGAATAATGATTTTTAACATGTCATGTACATTGGAAATCCCTAAGAGAATTGTTGGAAGGTCTAGAGTGTGTTTTGTTTCTTTTGTTTATTTTGTTTTGCTCGAGGACTAGCAAAAGCTAAGTGTGGGGGTATTTGATAGGGGCATATTTAGGCCACTTAGTTAGTTAGTTTCCTTGCATTTAGGTTGTTAGTTCTTAGTTATTTTAGTATTTTAAGCTATTTTCGTGTGTTTGTAGGTCCAATGGGTTAAAGTGGCAAAGAAGTGCATTTTAGAGCCTTTTGGAGCAGTTTTGGGCATCAAATGGAGTGCACATGCTTGGAGCTAAGAAGATGGACGAAATTGAAGATCAAATGAGCCTAGGATTGAAGGATGAAGGAAGAATCAACAATTGGAAATCAAGTTTCCATTCTTGAAGAGTTTCTATTCTTGAAGGTTTCCAATTGTGCAAGTTTCCATTTTTAAAGGTTTCTATTTTTGGGGTTTCCAAATTATGTTTGGTTGCCTAATTTCATGTTCTAGAAGCCTTAGACATGCCCTAAATGTCCATGCCGCATCTATCCTTAAATTGGTCCTTCCTTGTTACCCAAATCATCTTCTACTTTCCTATTTTCTGTTCTTAAAGCCATATCCCTGTTTTGTACACCCTTGCCGCACAAGGAGGGCCTTTATTGCCTATTTTCTGTTTTAAAACACATGCCTAATCTTTGTACATCCTTGCCGTGCAAGGGGGAAGATTTCTTCCTTGTTTTGGGTCACAAAACACTTCCTTTTTCATCCCTTTAAATCTTTGCCGAATTTCCTTCCCTCTTTCCCTTTAATTTCTGATTCTTCTTTCCTATTCTCTTTTATTTTCTGACCTTTAATTCTTGTGAACCAAATTAGCTAAGTTATTTCATTCCCTTTTTCCCCAAATTCGTGCCTTTCCCTTCTCCCTATATATACACCCTTTGCCGCACAGATTAGAGGACTCTCCCTCTCTTTTCTGATCATCCACCGTTCCACCCTTCACCATAACTCACCTATATCCATCCACCATATTCCCAATTTCAGACTTGAATTTCGTCCATCTTCATCACCCTTCACCAAATCCATTCCAAACCACCAAAAACCATCCAAATCCATCCCAAACCTTGGTGCCGCAGCAAGAAGAGAGAAGGAAGGAGACTTGGATGTTCAAGCTTGACTGTTGGTTCATTCTAGGTGTAATTCTTCCTATGTTTTCAATGTTTAAATTCTTTTTCTTTCGTTTTGCTGTGAACATGAGGAACTAAGCCTTTTTGGCTAGGGGGTTATTCAATACCATGACTATATTTGTATTATGAATTGATTACATTCGGTTGCAATTTCATAAATTATTGATTCAATTTGCTTAACTGTTTGATTAAAACTGATTCTTGTATGTTGATTAAGGTGGCCAACTTAGTTTGCATGCTTGAGTTTGGTGCTAGGATATGAATTTGTTTCACCTAATCGTTATGAGTTTATATTCACAAGTAGTGAAGGTCACTAGTCATGATCGTGTTAAGTAGATTCCTGGCAAGAGTATCATGCTTTTCATAGTTACAATTGCCTTGTCGATGCTTATGATTTCCAATGAACGTCATGCTCATGCTTTTCAATTCAATGATTTTAGGGAAATCTGAAGGTTAATTTAAGCGGACCTAATTAATCTGGGGTGTTGAGTTCATAATTTATCGAAAGAGGAACTGAAAATCAATTTGTATGCAAGTGTGTTATGTGTGGAGAAGAACCTCCTAGCTGATCCATCATTCATTCATTCACCAATTTCGTCCAAATCTGCCTAGTTTAGTTTCTGTTTGTTTTTAGTTTAAATTCGTCAAAACCAAAACCCCCCTTTTACTTTCTTGTCTTAGAGTGTTTTAAATCTGTTTAGTTTGTGTTTTTAAGTGTTTTGAGTCAAGCCCAAACCTAATTTTCGTCCAAAGTTGAGTTTAGTGTCAAAACTGCCCAGTTTGTGTTTTTAGGCAGTTTTGAGAGTTATTAGCTTGTTTTGAGTCTTGTGAATCAGTTTTGAGTCCCTTGAGTCTTTTCAAACGTTTTTAAGTTTATTTTTGTGTTTCTAAGTCAGTTTAGAGGTTTTAGCAAGCCCTCCTAATCCCCGGTCCAGAACGATACCTTAATAGGAGCATATTTATGCTACTTAGTTAGCTTGTTTTCTTGCACTTACATAGTTAGTTATTGGTTATTATAGTGATTTAAGCTATTTTCGTGTATTTGTAGGTTCAAATGGTAAGTGAAGCAAGAAAGTGCGTTTTGGTGCGTTTTAGAGCTAAATGGAGCTTAAATGGAGTACATGCATATGAAGCACCATGGATGGACGAATTTGAAGTGCAAATGAGCTAAGGAGAGAATGAAGATGTGAAGAATGGAATTCAAGGCGAATGACGAATGAAGAGTCAAAAGTGGAAACCGAAGTTTCTAAGTTTGGAAGTTTCTAATTCCGAAGGTTTCCATTCTTGAAGAGTTTCTATTCTTGAAATGGAGATGTCCTAATCTTGTCTAGAAGGCCATTCTTGGGCCTATGTCAATGCCGCACCATATAAGCCCTTATCCATCTTGGATTTCAGATTTAGTTGGCCTTGTTTTGGGTTAATTGGGCCAAAACTAGTTTTTCTTGTGGATTTCCACCTTGTGCCGCACATAGGGCCTTGTAGAACCAATTTGCCTTGCCTTGCAAGGCCTTTCCTTGGCCCTCACTATCTCAGCCTCACCCTATACCCTAGCCCATCACTTGTGCCGCACCTAGTTCTTCTAGAACCTCCCTTTGCCTTGCCTTGCAAGGCATTTTTCTACCCTAGGCTTTAATTTCTGCAAAAGCCCAAGCCTAATCTGATTTAACCTAGGGTTTAGGGTGCCTATATATATGCTTCTCAATTGTTGCCGCACCATTCACTCTCCCACATTCAGAAATTCGCCAAAACACCATCCTCCCTAGTTCTAAGTCTTTGCCGCAGCCACCACCATACCTAAACACCATTATATCCTTCCATACCCATCCACCCATCAACATAAGGTCCTAAACTTGTCTCTGCACCCTTTGCCGCACCAAGGAGGAGGAGAAGGAGGCTTGGAAGTTCATACAATTCAAGTTCACATCGCTGGAATTTCTAGGTGTTTCTTTTCCTTTAATTTCAATGTTTAAATTCAATTCTCTTTGTTTTGTGCGTATGAGGAACTAAACCCCCCCTTGGCTAGGGGGGATTCGAAACACATGTTTATGCTTGCGATATGATTTGATTACCTCTAATTGCGTTTCATAAGTTGTGAATTCAATTTACTTATCCGTTCGTATAAAAACTGATTTGTGTATGTTAATTGAGGGTCGACACTTAGTTTGCATGCATGAATTTGATGCTAAAATATAAGGGAGTTTCACCTAATCGTTACAAACTTATATTTACAAGTAGTAAAGGTTGATGATCTCAATCGAGTTAAGTAAATTCTTGGCATAAGTTTCATGCAATCATAGTAACGAGTGCTTCGTCAATGCTTATGGTTTTCATAGAACTTAATGATTCTTGCTTGTATCTCTATTATGCAATCATGTAGGGGACTTGTGGGGAATGCTTTGGGTTGTCGTATGCGATCCAATTCAATAACTTTAGGAAAATCTGAGGGTTAATTTAAGCGGACCTAATTAACTTGGGGCATTGAGGAGTCATGGTTTATTGAAAAGCAATTGGAAATCGTTTCGTATGCAAGTATAACATGTGTGGAGATGAACCCCTTAGCTATCTTTCCATCCATCTATTTTAAAACCAAAATCGTTTTCAAATTTGTTTTGTTTTACAAAGTTTAAGTTTTGTTTTCAAATTCGTCAAAATCAAAACCCCCCTTTACTTTCTTGTTTCAAAGTCTTAGAATCTGTTTAGTTTGTGTTTTTAAAGTGTCTTGAGTCAAGTTATAACTATTTTCGTCCAAATTCTTCTTTAGTGTTCAAAACTGCCCAGAAAGTGGTTTTAAGGCAGTTTTGAGTGTTTTTGTGTTATTTTGAGTCTTTTGGTTTGTTTTGGTGTTTCAAGTTCTAGTTTTGCATTGTTTGAGTCTAGTTAGTGTTTTAAACTTTGTTTTTACGTTTTTGAGTCAATTCCAAGTGATTTTGCAATCCCTCCTAATCCCCGGTCTAGAACGATCCCTACTTACATTCTTCACTACAATTGATAAAAAGAGGGTTTAATTTGTGTGCGTATAATTCCCACATCATACCTTACTTACATCTTTACTACAATTGTCAAAAGAGGGTTTTAATTTGTGTGTTAAGTAATTCTCACATCAGCTTGGTTGCTACTTAGAAGGCGTTTCATCATTTAGTTCCAAATGCTAGAACTCATGCCCATTTCATTCAAAGCATGTCATTGATTTGCATAACACATATTCAAGATAAAGTTGTGTAGTGACCACCACCTTAGCCAAAAGCCGTGAATCCCCTATGTCATTATGTTTTGTAGGTTTTAACCCCATTGAGCCTTGTTTAGCCTTTTCTTTGTTAACCCACATTACCCTCACCTAGCCTAGATTAGGACTATCCATACCCTCATTCTTAAAGCATAATAAAGCATGATTCAAATTGAATTCCTTTGTGGCAGAAAACAAGGGTCCAAAACAATGAATTCGGCCCTAAGGAGTTGTCTAAGTCTTCCCCTTGTGTTTTAAAGTTAATTTCTGCAATCTAAGTGAATTCTAAGTCTCAATTTCATTACTTTGCTTACTAACGCTTGAAGAACGTTTGTTTTCCCTATCCTTTCTTTGTTAACCAATACCTAAGCCCCGTTACAACCCTTGACTTCTATCTTGAGTGTTATGTGTTTCAATTTGTGGACTTTGAAGTTGGTATGAGCATATGGTGTCACTGGTTCTCGCATCTAAGTAGTAGCATTCTATTCATGAGATCATATCTAAACATGCTTATTAACTCTGGAAATTGCTTTCTTTGTGATACATATATGTGACCTTTCGTTTTTTTTTTGTCTACATCAATCTTCTCACATATAACTAGTGTAGAGTATGTAGTTAGAAAATCTGAGTGAAAATAGAGTGCATATCTTGTAAGGAATTGAGGGAATTCTCTAAGGCATGTTACTACATTCAAAACATCGTTTTAATTGGTTAATTCTCTAAGGCATATCTTGCAATCCCTCCTAATCCCCGGTCTAGAACGATCCCTACTTACATTCTTCACTACAATTGATAAAAAGAGGGTTTAATTTGTGTGCGTATAATTCCCACATCAAATTTTGGCGCCGTTGCCGGGGATTAGCAACTTTGCTAATCCCTTGGATTGTATTTTCGTTTTGTTTAAGTAAGGTCAGATTCTGAGTTGTTTTTGTTTCTTGTTTAGGTACTAGTTTATGACTCGGAGTTCTCATCCAATTCATGAAGATATTTTGGACTTTGACGACGATTTCGAGCGCGAGTTGAGACGAAAAAGGAAGAATCCGGAACCTAGTGAATCAAGTGCAAGTTCCGAGTCCGTTTCTGAATTTGAAGAGGAAGTGGAAGACATGGCAGCGGACAACCGAACAATCAAGGAGCTTTCCGCTTCGGGATTAGACAATGCCGCACCCCTTTGCATCCAATATCCTAGGGCGGCTCCGGACAAGACTGCCGAGTTTGAATTAAAGTCAAGCTTGTTACATCACATTCCGAAATACCATGGGCTATCCATGGAGGATCCGAACAAGCATTTGAAGGAGTTTGAAGTAGTGTGTTCGAGCATGACCCCGGTGAATGTTGATGAGAGCATATTGAAGATGAAGGCCTTTCCCTTTTCTCTCCTAGAAAAGGCGAAAGATTGGTTGTACGAATTGGCTCCCGGAACTGTCACATCTTGGGAGAGCATGAAACGAGCCTTCTTGGAGAAGTTTTTCCCAACTTCTCGAGTCATCCTCCTACGCAAAAGGATAAGTGGCATTCAACAAGATGAAGGTGAATCTTTTCCTACTTATTATGAACGTTTTAAATCTCTTGTTGCTTCATGTCCACAGCATCAAATGAAGGAGGAATTGCTTCTACAATACTTCTACGAGGGACTTCTACCAATTGAACGTCAAATGCTAGATGCCTCAGCGGGAGGAGCTTTGGTAGACAAGACCCCCACGGCAGCAAAGATGTTGATTGCCAACCGAGCGTTAAACGCTCAACAATACGAAGGAGTTGGACAAAGAGGAACCCCACGGTAACATCAAGTCAATGAGGTAAGTGCCATAACCGAACTTCAAAATCAAATGGCTAACCTTACTACGTTGCTTTCTCAGGTGGTGGAGGGTCCAAAATTCAAAACCGTAGCTTCGTGTGGCGTATGCTCCATGCAAGGCCACCATACGGACAAGTGCCCACAATTGATCGAGAATGGAGGATGGGAAACCCTCAATGCCGTGGGTTATGGCAACCAATACCAACCACGTGGTGATCCATTTTCCAATACTTACAATCCCGGTTGGCGTGGTCATCCAAATTTCAAATGGCGAGAACCCCAACAAGGCCAACAACAAAGCGGATTTAGGCAACAACCCCCGGGTTTCTATCAAAAGCCGTTGGCACCACCACAAGCCCAAGCACAACCTGCCCAAAGCAACCAAGGTAATGCAAGTGATAATGATAAGATTTTTCAATTACTTACTACTTTGACGCAGGAAGTCCAAACTCAAAACAAAGAGAGGCAAATCCAAGACAAGAGGATGGATGAGTTGGAGAAACAAGTGGGACAAATTTCCGAGTTCTTGGGGCAATTTCGTGAGCAAGGAAGGTTGCCTAGCTCAACGGTGGTCAATCCGAAAGGTGGATTCAAATCTGCAAAAGCCATAAGTTTGCGAAGTGGACGACAAGTAGGATCTGACCTTAAACCATCCAAATCACGCTCCAACGAGGAGGAAGAGTTGAGAATTGAAGAGGAAGAGCAAAGGCCACTCACGGCCAAAGGAGAACCACCATTGCCGCAAATCCCAAGTGATCCCAATTCGTCCAAATTGGCCAATAAAGGTAAAAACGTGTCAAGTTCAGTTCCTACTAATGATTTTCCTTCAAATGTTCCCTTTCCTAGTAGGTTCATGCAAGCAAAGAAAGAAGAGGATGAAAAAGACATTCTGGAAACGTTTAGGAAGGTGCACGTCAATATACCGTTCCTTGATGCTATAAAGCAAATCCCGAAGTACGCCAAGTTTTTGAAGAAGCTTTGTACAACAAAGAAGCGGATTCGGGAGAAAGAGGTGGTGCATGTAAGTGAGAATGTCTCTGCGATATTGCAAAGGAAGCTGCCACCTAAATGCAAGGATCCGGGTAGTTTCACTATCCCTTGTGTAATTGGTAATACACGGTTTGAACATGCTATGCTAGATTTAGGTGCATCAATTAATGTCATGCCATATTCTATTTATGCATCTATGAATCTAGGAGAGCTTAAAAATGATGGTGTTATTATTCAATTAGCCGATCGATCTAATGCATATCCGAAAGGAGTTTTGGAGGATGTTTTGGTGCAGGTAGACCACCTGATTTTTCCTGCAGATTTCTATGTGCTTGACATGGACGATTCGGCCCACTCTCCATCTTCACCACTTTTACTTGGCCGACCTTTCATGAAAACGGCTCAAACCAAGATTGACGTGGCCAAGGGAGCAGTTACTATGGCTTTTGGTGGTGATATGATTAACTTTAAGATTTCTGAATCGGTTGAGAATACTAATGATGTTCGTTCTTGTTGTGCTATTAATGTAATTGAAAATATAGGGCAGGAATGTTCAACGCTAGCCAAGAAGAATGTGCCTCAACCCACCGTCGAGGAAGGAATTGGAGTGCACGGCCCCAACTTTACAATCACCAAATCTGGCAGAGACCACCCCTTGTGCAGCTGTCCATTGTGCTACCACTTCCTTGCCGTACAAAGGTAAGCCACCTATTCCAATTTCGATTCCCATTTCAACTAAAAGGGTGTTACCTTTTATGGAGCAGGTACCTAATCGACTTCAACGTGGTGGGAGAGTTCGTGTTGATTTAGAGAAACCAAACACCACAATCAGAAAGGACCATTATCCCATCCCATTCAAGGACCCAAAGTATGAAGTATTTCCGAGGGCAGATCGTAGACAATACACCTCTCCAAACCGTGGGGTCCAATAAGCTTCAAAGAAGTTTCGTCCGGCTGTACGACGTTAAAGCAAGCGCTACTTGGGAGGCAACCCATGCATTCAACAAAGGAAGACCGAGAAAGCACTCCAATTCCAGATTTGCGTTCCTAAACCCTTCTCTTTGTTGCTATTTCGTTTCTGCCATGTTAGATTGTGTAGATGTTGTTTCGTTTGTTTGTTTGTTATTTGTGTGAGTCTATGCTCAACCATTGAGGACAATGTTTGATTTAAGTGTGGGGGGGTAACCAAAGTGTTTTGATGCAAATTCGTAGGGTTTTATCACTCATAACTTCTAATGTTGTTCCTTGCTGTTTTTAAGTGTTTTTAAGCTGTTTTAGTGTGTTTTGATTCAAAAATCCGAAAATCCCATAAAAATTTGAAAAATTGTTTTAAAAACCCAAAAAGAGTTGTTTTTGTGTGTTTGTTTGTGTCTTAGGGTACCTTCCAACACAATGATGAGGATTTGGTTTTTAATTGCATAACTGTGAAAGAAAGTTACGAACATGGATGAAAGTTTGATATACTCTTTGGTTTATGCTTAGTTGTAAGTATAGTTCATGAATTCACATGTAATCAAAAGAAAAAATTAGTTTTTGTAACATGCTTGAAGGAAGAAACTCAAACTAACGCTACAACCCTGAGAGACTTGAGCTTTTAACGTTCTTTGGAGAGTTAAGAATCTGTGCATTTGTTGCCTTCTAAAGTCGTTGCATGATCTCATTATTCTTTGCTTGGTTACTACTTAGAAGGCGTTTCATCATTTAGTTCCAAATACTAGAACTCATGCCCGTTTCATTCAAAGCATAAAATTGATTAGCATAACACGTACACAAGATGAAGTTGTTTAGAAAACCAAGAGCCAAATAGCCATACCCCATATTAATTTGTTTTGTAGGTTTTAACCCCGTTGAGCCTTGTTTAGCCTATGTTCTTTGTTCACCCACGTTACCCTTACCTAGCCTAGAATAGGACCATCAATGCCCTTGTTCTTAAAGCATAGTGAACATGACCTAGAATGAATTCCTTTTGATTGTTCGTGTGCAGAAAACAAGTGTGGGGGAATTTGATTATGTATGTGATTGGGTGCCAAAAACATGAATTGGGCACGAGAAAAGAAGAAAACAAAAGAAAAATGTGAAAAGAATGAAAAAGAGTTCAAAATAAGTGAGAAAGAACTCACAAGTGTTGGTTGTTGAAGAAAGGGTTCAAAAAGTTGAATTAGACCCTAAGTATTGTGTATTTCACCCCTTGTGGGTCTAAGTGATTTTCTGCACTCAAAAGTGAATTCTAAGTATCAATTTCATTATTGGTTTACTATCGCGTTAAGAACTTTCGTTTATCCTTAACCTTTCTTTGTTAGCCAATACCCCTTAGCCCCATTACAACCCTTAACTTCTATCTTGAGTGTTATGTGTTTCAATATGTGGAGTTTGGGATTGGTTTGAGCATATGGTGTCACTGGTTCTCGCATCTAAGTAGTAGCATTCCGTTCATGAGATCATATCCATACATGCTTAATAATTGCAGAAAAGTGCTTCCGTCGTTATAAACATATGTGAGTGTTCGTTTTTATGTTTACATCAATCTTCTCACATATACCTAGTGTAGGGAGTGTAGTTAGAAAATCTGTGTGAAAATAAGAGTGTATCCGGTAAGGAATTGAGTGGATTCTCTAAGGCATGTTACTACATTCAAAATATTGTTTTAAACAATTAAATGGGAGCTAGTGAATGGTAATTATGGTTAAGTATATGCTCAAGAGTAGGGATGACTAAAATCTGTGGGAATAATGATCTTTGGCATGTTATGTACCATTGGAAATCCCTGAGACGAACGTTGGAAGGTTTAGGTTATGTTTTGTTCTTTGTTTTGCTCGAGGACTAGCAAAAGCTAAGTGTGGGGGAATTTGATAGGAGCATATTTATGCTACTTAGTTAGCTTGTTTTCTTGCACTTACGTAGTTAGTTATTGGTTATTATAGTGATTTAAGCTATTTTCGTGTATTTGTAGGTTCAAATGGTAAGTGAAGCAAGAAAGTGCGTTTTGGTGCGTTTTAGAGCTAAATGGAGCTTAAATGGAGTACATGCATATGAAGCACCATGGATGGACGAATTTGAAGTGCAAATGAGCTAAGGAGAGAATGAAGATGTGAAGAATGGAATTCAAGGCGAATGACGAATGAAGAGTCAAAAGTGGAAACCGAAGTTTCTAAGTTTGGAAGTTTCTAATTCCGAAGGTTTCCATTCTTGAAGAGTTTCTATTCTTGAAATGGAGATGTCCTAATCTTGTCTAGAAGGCCATTCTTGGGCCTATGTCAATGCCGCACCATATAAGCCCTTATCCATCTTGGATTTCAGATTTAGTTGGCCTTGTTTTGGGTTAATTGGGCCAAAACTAGTTTTTCTTGTGGATTTCCACCTTGTGCCGCACATAGGGCCTTGTAGAACCAATTTGCCTTGCCTTGCAAGGCCTTTCCTTGGCCCTCACTATCTCAGCCTCACCCTATACCCTAGCCCATCACTTGTGCCGCACCTAGTTCTTCTAGAACCTCCCTTTGCCTTGCCTTGCAAGGCATTTTTCTACCCTAGGCTTTAATTTCTGCAAAAGCCCAAGCCTAATCTGATTTAACCTAGGGTTTAGGGTGCCTATATATATGCTTCTCAATTGTTGCCGCACCATTCACTCTCCCACATTCAGAAATTCGCCAAAACACCATCCTCCCTAGTTCTAAGTCTTTGCCGCAGCCACCACCATACCTAAACACCATTATATCCTTCCATACCCATCCACCCATCCACATAAGGTCCTAAACTTGTCTCTGCACCCTTTGCCGCACCAAGGAGGAGGAGAAGGAGGCTTGGAAGTTCATACAATTCAAGTTCACATCGCTGGAATTTCTAGGTGTTTCTTTTCCTTTAATTTCAATGTTTAAATTCAATTCTCTTTGTTTTGTGCGTATGAGGAACTAAACCCCCCCTTGGCTAGGGGGGGATTCGAAACACATGTTTATGCTTGCGATATGATTTGATTACCTCTAATTGCGTTTCATAAGTTGTGAATTCAATTTACTTATCCGTTCGTATAAAAACTGATTTGTGTATGTTAATTGAGGGTCGACACTTAGTTTGCATGCATGAATTTGATGCTAAAATATAAGGGAGTTTCACCTAATCGTTACAAACTTATATTTACAAGTAGTAAAGGTTGATGATCTCAATCGAGTTAAGTAAATTCTTGGCATAAGTTTCATGCAATCATAGTAACGAGTGCTTCGTCAATGCTTATGGTTTTCATAGAACTTAATGATTCTTGCTTGTATCTCTATTATGCAATCATGTAGGGGACTTGTGGGGAATGCTTTGGGTTGTCGTATGCAATCATCCAATTCAATAACTTTAGGAAAATCTGAGGGTTAATTTAAGCGGACCTAATTAACTTGGGGCATTGAGGAGTCATGGTTTATTGAAAAGCAATTGGAAATCGTTTCGTATGCAAGTATAACATGTGTGGAGATGAACCCCTTAGCTATCTTTCCATCCATCTATTTTAAAACCAAAATCGTTTTCAAATTTGTTTTGTTTTACAAAGTTTAAGTTTTGTTTTCAAATTCGTCAAAATCAAAACCCCCCTTTACTTTCTTGTTTCAAAGTCTTAGAATCTGTTTAGTTTGTGTTTTTAAAGTGTCTTGAGTCAAGTTATAACTATTTTCGTCCAAATTCTTCTTTAGTGTTCAAAACTGCCCAGAAAGTGGTTTTAAGGCAGTTTTGAGTGTTTTTGTGTTATTTTGAGTCTTTTGGTTTGTTTTGGTGTTTCAAGTTCTAGTTTTGCATTGTTTGAGTCTAGTTAGTGTTTTAAACTTTGTTTTTACGTTTTTGAGTCAATTCCAAGTGATTTTGCAATCCCTCCTAATCCCCGGTCTAGAACGATCCCTACTTACATTCTTCACTACAATTGATAAAAAGAGGGTTTAATTTGTGTGCGTATAATTCCCACATCATACCTTACTTACATCTTTACTACAATTGTCAAAAGAGGGTTTTAATTTGTGTGTTAAGTAATTCTCACATCAGCTTGGTTGCTACTTAGAAGGCGTTTCATCATTTAGTTCCAAATGCTAGAACTCATGCCCATTTCATTCAAAGCATGTCATTGATTTGCATAACACATATTCAAGATAAAGTTGTGTAGTGACCACCACCTTAGCCAAAAGCCGTGAATCCCCTATGTCATTATGTTTTGTAGGTTTTAACCCCATTGAGCCTTGTTTAGCCTTTTCTTTGTTAACCCACATTACCCTCACCTAGCCTAGATTAGGACTATCCATACCCTCATTCTTAAAGCATAATAAAGCATGATTCAAATTGAATTCCTTTGTGGCAGAAAACAAGGGTCCAAAACAATGAATTCGGCCCTAAGGAGTTGTCTAAGTCTTCCCCTTGTGTTTTAAAGTTAATTTCTGCAATCTAAGTGAATTCTAAGTCTCAATTTCATTACTTTGCTTACTAACGCTTGAAGAACGTTTGTTTTCCCTATCCTTTCTTTGTTAACCAATACCTAAGCCCCGTTACAACCCTTGACTTCTATCTTGAGTGTTATGTGTTTCAATTTGTGGACTTTGAAGTTGGTATGAGCATATGGTGTCACTGGTTCTCGCATCTAAGTAGTAGCATTCTATTCATGAGATCATATCTAAACATGCTTATTAACTCTGGAAATTGCTTTCTTTGTGATACATATATGTGACCTTTCGTTTTTTTTTTTGTCTACATCAATCTTCTCACATATAACTAGTGTAGAGTATGTAGTTAGAAAATCTGAGTGAAAATAGAGTGCATATCTTGTAAGGAATTGAGGGAATTCTCTAAGGCATGTTACTACATTCAAAACATCGTTTTAATTGGTTAATTGTGAACTAGTAAGTGGTGACTATGATTAAGTATGTGCTTAAGTGTTAAATTGACTCAAATCTGTGGGAATGATGATTTTTAACATATCATGTGCATTGGAAATCCCTGAGGCAAACGTTGGAAGGTTTAGGTTGTGTTTTGTTTGTTTTGTTTTGTTTTATTTCTTTGTTTTGCTCGAGGACTAGCATCCATCCATCATCTTAATTCCTAAATTCGTTTTGCAATCTGTTTAGTTTTAGAATCTGTTTTGTTAATTTGAATTCGTCCAAATCAAACCCCCCCCCCCCTTTTACTTTCTTGTTCTAAAGTGTTAGAATCTGTTTTGTTTATGTTTTAGAAGGTTTTGAATCAACCCAAAACCTTATTTTCGTCCAAAGTTGTGTTTAGAGCTAGAAACTGCCTATTTAGTGTTTTTAGGCAGTTTTGAGTTTTTGAACTTGTTTTGGAGTCTTTGAGTCAGTTCGAACGTTTTTAACTTTGTTTTTATGTTTTTGAGTCAGTTTAGAGGTTTTAGCAATCCCTCCTAATCCCCGGTCCAGAACGATCCCTACTTGCATCCTTACTACAATTTGACAACAAGAGGGTTAATTTGTGTGTTAAGATAATTTACACATCACCATTCACCTTGAATTCGTGTCCGGTTCTCAAGCTTTGGACTTGGATTGCACCATGAGAAAAAACATTAGTAACAACAAAGGGTCCAATCCACCGAGATCTTAACTTACCAGGAAAGAAACATAAACGGGAATTGAAAAGCAACACTTTCTGCCCAATGGAGAAGGTTTTGCCCCTTATCATCTTATCATGAAAAGCTTTTGTTTTCTCCTTGTAAATTCGGGCACTCTCATATGCTTCATTCCGGATCTCCTCAAGTTCATTCAATTGGAGTTTTCTATGCATTCCAGCAGTATCTAACTCCATATTGAATGTTTTCACGGCCCAATGTGCTTTGTGCTCAAGTTCCACCGGTAAGTGACATGGCTTGCCATAGATGAGCCGAAAAGGTGACATGCCAAGGGGAGTTTTGTAGGCCGTAAGATAAGCCCACAATGCATCGTCTAAGCGCAAACTCCAATCCTTCCTTGTGGTGCCAACAGTTTTCTCTAGAATCTGTTTGATCTCCCTATTCGACACCTCGGCTTGCCCATTGGTTTGAGGATGATAAGGTGTTGAAACCTTATGGGTGATGTTGTACTTCTTGAGCAAAGCCGCAATGGTTCGATAACAAAAATGGGAGCCACCATCACTGATTAGAACTCGAGGCATTCCAAACTTAGCAAAAATGTTAGTTCTCACAAAATCTGAAACCACCTTAGAATCGTTAGTACGGGTGGCTTTTGCTTCCACCCATTTAGAAACGTAATCAACGGCAAGCAAGATATTAGTGAAACCAAACGAAGAAGGAAAAGGACCCATGAAATCAATGCCCCAAACATCAAAGATTTCGACATTGAATATGGGAGTTTGTGGCATTTGGTCCTTAGCACCTATGGTCCCTGTTCTTTGGCATTTATCACAAGTTAAGCAAAACATTCTAGCATCCTTAAACAATGTAGGCCAATAAAATCCACACTCTAACACCTTAAGGGCTGTTCGTTGGGTGCCAAAATGACCCCCACATGCATAAGAGTGACAAAAGGCTAGAATTGAATTAAACTCAGAATTGTGCACACATCGTCTAACAATCTGATCTGGGCAATATTTCCACAAATATGGATCATCCCACACATAAAAGCGTGCATCTTTTCTGAGTTTATCACGTTTGAATTTATCTAGAGTGCTAGGAAGTTGTTTTTGTGACCAAATAATTCACCAAATCAGCGAACCAAGGCACACTTACCTCTAAGGACATCAATTGCTCATCAGGAAATGTTTCTTGAATGGGTAAGGAGTCCTCAATGTGCACCAAACGGCTAAGGTGGTCAGCCACCACGTTTTCACTCCCCTTTTTGTCTCTAATTTCAACATCAAACTCTTAAAGTAGGAGCATCCAACGAATTAGCCTTGGTTTGGCTTCCTTCTTGGTGAAAAGGTACCGCAAAGGAGAAGCATAATAAATAACGTGGGGCTGTTTGTTCCTCCTTTGGCCTAAAACAGCGCCAATGGCATAGTCGGATACATCACACATTAACTCAAATGGAAGGCTCCAATCGGGAGTGATAGGAGCATATTTATGCTACTTAATTGGCTTGTTCTCGTGCATTTGCGTTGTGTTTCCTTAGTTATTTTAGTGTTTAAAGTCATTTTCGTGTGTTTTCAGATTCTAAGGACAAAGTATGCAAGAAGATGCATTTTGGAGCCTTTTGGAGCAGTTTTGGGCATGAAATGGATAGCATAAGCTTGGAGCAATGTAGATGGACGAAATTGAAGACCAAAGCATGCTAGGAATCAGCCAAAGAGAGGAAGAAAAATTAATTAAAATCTGCCATACTTTTGTATTTACCTTCTCCCTAAAATCTGATTACATTTTTCCCTAAAATCTGCCATACTTTTGTATTTACCTTCTCCCTAAAATCTGATTACATTTTTCCCTAAAATCTGCCATACTTTTGTATTTACCTTCTCCCTAAAATCTATTTACTTTTCCCTAAAATCTGATTACCTTTTTCCCTAAAATCTGCCATACTTTTGTATTCCCCTTTTTCCCTACAATCTGCCATACTTTTGTATTCCCCTTTTCCCTAAAATTTGCCATACTTTTGTATTTACTTTTCCCTAAAATCTGATTGCCTTTTTCCCTAAAATCTGCCATACTTTTGTATTCACCTTTTTCCCTAAAATCTGATTACCTTTTCCCTTTAAATAAACTCTCTCTTTGCAACGAAGGCACACAACTTCACACCATTCTACACAAATTCAGCCATCCTTACACTCTTACCAAAAACTACCTTCAACCCAAAACACATCCCATACACTTCACCCACCTTTGTGTCGTAGCAAGGAGAAAGTAGGAATGACTCTTGGATGCTCAAGCTTCATCGTTGGTGCATTCTAGGTGTAATTCGTTTTATGATTTCAATGTTTAATTTCTTTTCCTTTCGTTTTGCTGTGAACATGAGTGGCTAAACCCCTCTTGGCTAGAGGTGATTTCAAAGCCATGATTATGTGTGCAATATGAGTTGATAGTTCCAGTTATGAATTCTTGAATTATGTGTTGAAGTATTTCCTTCCTAGTGCTACAAACATGTTGAGTATAAGAACACAAGTAAGGGTGTCGAATCCACAGGGACTAATTAGACCTATATAACCACTTGTTTTGCAAGAAACTTACTAGAACTTAGAGCTAATCAAGTTAAACAGATTTGGAGTTGTATCTTGAAACATACGGACATGAAATGGCTACAAGTAAATGAAGCACAAGTAATAAACTGAGGTAGAACCGAGGGAGTTGAGGCTAGGGATTGTATCAATAGAGAGAAGGAGCTAAGGAGGTGAACCTAAGGGAGATGAATCTAGGGATTCGGTTTCGCCATAGCTAAACTAATTCCATGTTTGTTAACTCAGATTTATGCTTAGCAATCTAGCAATTTCTTGAGTTTGTTTCACTTAGATATAATCAACCATATGATGTGTGGATTTGATTAAATATTCTTAAACATGAACCTAGTTGTGATATGCAACTTGGATTCCTAATCAAGAATGTGTTATGCACAAGAAACTTTCACAAAACCAAGGGGACACTCGGCATGATGTTTGCAAAACATCCCCTTTAATCATTCCCATTTCTGCCAAGGTTATGCATGATGTGTGCTATAAGATTGGCTATACAACCTATGGTTAATTCGAATGGTGATCAAACATTAAAATCAACACATAAGATTACAATTAAATCAGAGAATGACACAAGAAATAGAAAGATAAAACTAAGCATTCCAAATGAGTTACATGGCAGTCTTGCTAGGCTACATCGAATCCCTAGAAGGAGATTAGTTACACTTCATGTTTACAAAGATTTGACATAGAAATATAACATGAGTGTACATAGAATTAAGAAGAAGAACCCCTTGAAGCAAAACCGTGTTGAAGATCCCTTGAGAGTGACCTTCGGTGCAAGCTCCTCCAAGTGTGGTGTGGTTCCTCCAAAGGTGGTGAAGATGAATGTGACACGGTTATGGTGAGATGGTTTTTGTGGGATAGTAGAGAATGGGCGGAAATGGAGTGTTTTTGGATGTATGAGTGATGGATTGAATGGAATGAATATTGTGTATGGAACTCTTAGCTTATGGAGTGTAATAGAGAGAATGTAGGTTGTCGAATGGAGTGTAGTAGTGTAGGGTTATGGAATGTAATCCCCTCAGATTTCAATTGAAGACTACACTTCAAGGGAATGGATGGAGTAGCTTTTCAGATTTAGATCCAAGATTGGATCTCAACAAATGTAGAATAAGGAAAGCTAGTGTGTGTAATGATGGGGGGGGAATTCAAATTCTGAAATGGTAAGGCACGGCATGGGGTTGAATGGGCAAGCATGTGGTAGTTTTAAATGAAGAAGCATGTGGAATGACTGCAAGGGCAGGTTTTAAAGAATATAAAACTGACGGCATGGGTGAATTTGTGGTGTAATTGTGGCTGAATGGTGTAACTAAATGGGGGGGGTGAATGTTCTAGGTGAAAAAGGGGGGAAAAGGGTAACCAAATGCATGGCAAGGTGTGTTAAACCTCCCAATCTGAATCCAATGCATGTGCCATGCATAGAATTCCCCAAACTGGCCGAATTGCACCCTTTGTCAATTCCTGAAATTCTAGCAACCAACTTGTCCTCAATTCTTCACTTGGACTTCAAATTAACACATCAAACACCTCTCCATGCTTGGAGTAATGCTCGGACACCAAAAGTGGTGTTTTTGCTTCATTTGCCTTCCAATTGCTCCTAACAAACACATAGCTGCATACTAACACAAAACAATGTAAAATGCAACTAATTTAAATCGAACACATCACCAAGACACAAAATATGGATGCTATAAATGCATATGAAATGTGAACTATCAAATACCCCCAAACCTGGTTTTTGCTAGTCCACGAGCAAACTTAGAATTAAAACACACAAAACACTAACATCTAACAAACATTTAACATCTAACTAAACGATTGCATTGAGCATATGCAACAAGCCTTTGAACCCCTAGGTGTCCCTAGTTGGAGGAGTTGTGTCTCCTGAGGGTTTACATTGATGACACCCTCAAACATCAACAAAATCTGCAAACAACTTGGTTAAACATGCTTTAAACAAACTAATCAAAACCAATGAAAACTTTGTATTACACTCAAACTCAAAAGGCTTGCCATTCCAAAGAATCATATCAAGTGTAATGTATAAAGATAGTGCACCATGTCTTACAACTTCAAGGTCACCATACCCAAATGCCTAAGAAAGAATTCGCCTCAACTCTATTCCTCACGGTTCCACTCAAGTTCTCACTCAGATCCTAAGGTTTTTAGTCTCTCCACTAGCATATGTGAGTGAAGTTATGTAAAGGAAATCAAGAATTCTCACATATGAACTTGAAATGAAAGCACAAATTCTGAGTAGATCTCATGAAATGAATCAAATACTAAGAATATAGATAACCACACACTTACCATCACCCATAAATACATCCTCAATGATCAACTAGGTCTTTCTCAAGATTGTAATGTAAGGCTTAGGTTATTGGTTATGAAAGAAGTGATATGAAAAACTAGAACTTGGGGCATACCAAAGTGTTCTTGAGGTCCATGCCTTTCACTTGCATTTGTCTTCATTCTTCTTCATTTTTGGCGTCCAAGACCTATGTCATGTAATGAGGAGATTTGGAACTTGTTTTCACTTGATTCTCTTCTTTTATTTAACTCTTTTTTTTTTAGAAACACATTTCAACATAGGTGCCTTCGGTACACGCCACAATCTTGCTCTATCACTCAATTTGTTTTTAGACTTCATCACATTGGTATTCCCCAAGTTATAAGGTACGGCTTGTATTGAGCTAGAATGGGGTAGAGTATGGTGTGGGTGATGAAAGAATTAGGCAAAAGTGTTTGGCTGCAAACGGGGTGAATGGAGCACACATAGGGATAGGATTTCAGCCATTTAGTAGTTCAAACATGCATAGCCTAACATCATCTCATTGAGTTCATTCATGAATGGTACTAAACACATGGTATCTGCAAAGGAGAGTAATTCTTAGCATTCAAACAAAATAGAAGTAATGAGATCATTTTTAGAGTGAAATTGAAAGAAAAAGATAGGAGTAGAAACACTTAAAACCCTCTCAAAGAAACAATTTAGGCTCAAAATAACTCACTAGGGTAGTCTCCACTATTCTTCTTTGCGAATTTGAGTATGGTACCTCTATCATCATATCTTCAAGTTTTACACTTTATACATGCCAACCAAATACAAAACTTTTCATAGTGACCCCAAAGTTTATTTGCAAACATAGCTCTCATATACATTTGTATTAGTAAGCAAAAAACACATTTAACCAAAACAAACACAAACAAACACTAAACAGAAACACTTATCCAAAACAACATTTAAAACAAAAACACATTTAACCAAAACAAACACAAACAAACACTAAACAGAAACACTTATCCAAAACAACATTTAAAACAACATTTTCCATCCCACATAAATACTCCCAAACCTAACTTAAACATTGTCCTCAAGGTTTACATTCGAATGTAGTGTAAGTAGGCAAAGAATATGGCATGGAAACAACATAGTCACAACATAAGGAAAGAACACAAACCACACTAGGTTGCCTCCTAGCAAGCGCTTTATTTAATGTCTAGGCAAGACATGGAAGCTTGTTCATGGTGTTGTAAATTCAAGGTAATCCACCACTTGATACATTAGCTCATCCTCCACATTGTCCAAATATGGCTTCAATCTCTGCCCATTGACTTTAAAAGAGGTGCCATTCTTCATGTTCTCAATCTCCACAGCCCCGTGGGGGAATGTTTGCACCACCTTGAATGGTCCAACCCACCTAGACTTCAATTTCCCTGGAAAAAGTCTCAAACGTGAGTCAAACAAAAGTACTTTCATACCTTGGTGAAACTCCTTCCTTAGGATGACTTTGTCATGATAGAGCTTAGTCCTTTCCTTGTAGATTTTGGCATTCTCATATGCCTCATTTCTAAGTTCTTCCAACTCATTAAGTTGGAGCTTTCTTGCTATGCCCGCATCTTTGTAATCAAAGTTGAACTTCTTGATGGCCCAATATGCACGGTGTTCAAGCTCCATTGGCAAATGACAAGCTTTCCCAAACACAATTCGGTATGGACTCATGCCAATGGGAGTCTTGTATGCTGTCCGATATGCCCATAGTGCATCATTCAACCTCAATGACCAATCCTTCCTTGTAGGGCTCACGGTTTTCATCAAAATGTTCTTGATCTCCCTATTGCTAATCTCCACTTGGCCCGAGGTTTGAGGATGGTACGGGGTAGATACTTTGTGGTTGATGTTGTACTTCTTCATCAAGGATTCAAAAGGCTTGTTGCAGAAATGGGTGCCTCCATCACTAATAATAGCTCTTGGTGTTCCAAACCTACAAAAAATCACATCTTTAAGAAAATTCAAAACAACCTTATGATCATTAGTTCTTGTAGCAATGGCCTCCACCCATTTGGATACATAATCTACGGCCACTAAGATGTACAAGTAACCAAAAGAAGATGGGAATGGTCCCATGAAATCGATTCCCCAAACATCAAAGAGTTCTACCACCAAAATGTTGTTCAAAGGCATCTCATTCCTTTGGCATGCATAAATCTGATGCTAGGGTATAAGGGTGTTTCACATAATAGTTACAACCTTATATTCATATGTAGTGAAGGTTGCTAGTCACGATCGCGTTAAATTCAATTCCTAGCATGAGCGACGTGATGTCATAGTTGCAAGTGCTTTGTCAATGCTTATGGTCTTCATTGAACGTAATGATCTTTGAATGTATCTCTATTATGATGTCATGTAGAGGACTTTTGGAGAATGCTTTAGGTTGTCGAATGATGTCATCCAATCTAATAAGTTAAGGAAAATCTGAGAATTAACTAGTGATGTCACGGTTAATTTGGGGCATTGTCATTCATGATTCAATAAGAAGTAACTGGAAATCAATTCGTTTGCATACATATCATGTGTAGAGAAAGAGCCTCTAGCTTGCCTATCATTCATCTTAATTCCCAAATTCGTTTTGCAATCTGTTTAGTTTTAGAATCTGTTTTGTTAATTTGAATTCATCCAAATCAAACCCCCCTTTTACTTTCTTGTTCTAAAGTGCTTAGAATCTGTTTTGTTTATGTTTTAGAAGGTTTTGATTCAACCCAAAACCTTATTTTCGTCCAAAGTTGTGTTTAGAGCTAGAAACTGCCTATTTAGTGTTTTTAGGCAGTTTTGAGTCTTTTTAGTTCGTTTTGAGTCTTTTGAACTTGTTTTGGAGTCTTTACGTTTGAAAGTTTTTAACTTTGTTTTTATGTTTTTGAGTCAGTTTAGAGGTTTTAGCAATCCCTCTTAATCCCCGGTCCAGAACGATCCCTACTTGCATCCTTACTACAATTTGACAACAAGAGGGTTTTATTTGTGCGTTTGATTTATTTCGCATTGATGGGTTGTAAAACAACACACAAATTTAACCCTATTTTTGACAATTGTAGTATAGATGTAAGTAGGGTATCGTTCTAGGCGGGGGATTAGGAGGGATTGCTAATCTACTCTAAATTGATTTAAAAATATTAAACAAGACTCAAAAACACAAAACTAGGAAAAAGCCACTTAACTAAACTCTAATAACTCAAAACAATTAGTTAGACTCAAACTAGATACTAGGGACTGATTTGGATGGAATCTGAATTAAAAGATTAAAAACAATAAAATCTAATTAAATAATACAACTTAACAATGGGGGGGTTTGGTTTTGACGAGAAGTAAACTAAACCTAAATAAGTTGCAGATTTGACAAAAACATGAAATTAAGGTGAATGGATGGGTGACGGATTAGCTAGAGGGTTCTTCTCCACACATGACACATGCAACGTAAATTAATTTTCAGTTGTTCTTTCAATAAATTGTAAATCTCAACACTCCAGATTAACCGTGAACAGCACTTTTTTAATCTTCAAGTTTTCCTTAAATTATTGAATTGGACGGAAAAACGCATACAACAATTCAACACATTCTCTAAAAGTCCCCTACGTGAACAACACAATAGAGATACAATTAAAGATCATTAAGTTTCATGAGAACTATAAGTATTGACGAGGCATTCGTAACTATGAGAAGCATGATACTCTTGCCAAGAATTTACTTAACACGATTGTGGATAGCAACCTTCACTACTCATGAATATAAGTTCATAACGATTAGGTGAAATTCCCTTATATTCTAGCATCAAATTCATGCATGCAAACTAAGTATGCATCCTTAATCGACATACAAGAATAAGTTATCAATCAAGCAGTTAAGCAAATTAAATTCACAACTCAGAAATCACAACTGAAGGTAATCAATTCATATTACAAATATATTCATGGCTTTGAATTAACCTCTAGCCAAAATAAATTTAGTTACACATTATTTTCAAATTAAAACAAAAGTAAAATATAAGTTTGAGAGATAAAACCGAAATGAGAGAAGTGCAAAGATTTGCACCGTGAGCTGCCGTGTTTTCCTCTCTTTGAATTTTTTTCTTTCCCCCGGAGCCACTGATTGGCTGTGCACTGCCTCTCTGGAAGTTTTGCTGCGCTGGTCTGTGCTACACTGCACTGTTTGGCAGCCCTCCCTACGCTGCTGTCTCGTTTTTCTCCAATGAGCCGCAACCTGCAGCTTCTCTGCCTCAGTACCGTGTCCCGCCTGCTGCCACTTCGAAGCATCTTCTTTCCCCGCCTGCTTTTCTGTCCGCTGCCTGCACCTGATTGTTTTCTAGCCTGGCGCTGCCCTAAAAAACCCCCAAAGCAGCCTCGTGAGCCCTCCCTCTTATATTTTATTTTCTTTTTCTATTTTCTGTCTTTCGGTGCTGCCTGTTTCTGATTTTCACGCTGCCCAGAGGCAGCTTTATGCCTTTTCGCTGCAATGCTAAGGCAGCTTCTTATATATATCTATATCACTTCCGCCTCTTTTGTTTTTGTTTCTTTCCCGCACGCTGCCAACCTGGCAGCTCCTTTAGTTTGCCCTGGAGTGCAGCTCCTTTAGTTAGTCCTCATTTTCTAACTTTTGCCGAGCCCCCCCCCCCCATGTGCTCTCTGCCTCTCATTTAGTTGCTGCCCTCCATTTGATCCGTGTATTGTGCTTTTGGCACGCTGCCTTCCTGCGCCTTTATATTTTTTTTATTTTCCAAAAGTTACTCTCCGCAGCTGCCTTAAAAGGCAGATTATATTTTTCCTTATGCTGATCATTCTGTTTCGAATCGAAAACATAAACAAAGAAAATAAGTGAGTAAGGCAGTTATGACGAATTTGACACTTAAAATTTCACTTATTCTATTTTTCTTTTATTTGCTAGACAAATCAAATAAAACACAAAAACAAAGTAAATAGCTAAAAAATATAAGGAACTAACTAAGAAAAGACGAGTGAATTTGATGTAAAATATATATAAATATGAGCTTATCACGCATCAGGGAAGAACAATGATAGGGGCCGAAGTGAGCTTTTCTTTGAGTTGCTTGAATGCCAATTCACACTCCTCATCAAACTTGAAGGGCACATCCTTGCAAAGTGGGTTGGAAATCTTGGAAAAATCCTTTATGAAACGCCTATAGAACCCTGCATGGCCAAGGAACGAACGAACCTCTCTAACCGAAGTCGGAGAGGGTAAGTGACGTACAAGGTCTATTTTAGACTTATCTACTTCAATTCCTTTTTCTGAAACAATGTGACCTAAAACTATACCTTGTTTGACCATAAAGTGACATTTTTCCCAATTCAAAACAAGATTAGTTTCAACACATCGTTTCAAGATCAAGGTCAGATTATCCAAGCATTTATCAAAAGAATCCCCAAACACACTAAAATCATCCATAAACACCTCAATGATCTTCTCAACATAGTCGGAAAATATACTTACCATACACATTTGGAAAGTGGCAGGTGCGTTGCATAAACCGAATGGCATGCGACGATAAGCAAAAGTTCCAAAGGGACATGTGAATGTGGTCTTCTCTTGGTCATCCGGAGCTATCACAATTTGATTATATCCAGAATATCCATCAAGGAAACAATAAAAAGCATGACCGGCTAACCTTTCAAGCATTCGGTCGATGAATGGCAAAGGAAAGTGATCTTTCCTTGTTGTGGAGTTGAGCTTCCTATAGTCAATACAAACCCGCCATCCGGTTTGAATTCGTGTAGGCACAAGCTCATTCTCATCATTTCGTACCACGGTGACTCTGGACTTCTTTGGAACAACTTAAACCGGAGAGACCCAACGACTATCAGAAATTGGGTAAATCACCCCACAATCAAGTAACTTGATGATTTCCTTCTTCACAACGTCTAGCATGGGTGGATTGAGGCGGCGTTGTGCTTCCCTAGATGGTTTGGCTCCCTCCTCCAAGAGTATGCGATGCATACAAGTGGTAGGGCTAATTCCCTTAATATCGGCCAATGTCCATCCAATGGCAGTTTTGTAGTCTCGAAGCACCCTCACCAACTTGTCCTCCTCTTGTGCCGTGAGTGAAGAAGAGATGATGACTGGCAACGTCTGTTCTTCTCCCAAAAACACATATTCCAAGTTGCTAGGCAATGCTTTAAGTTCTAGAGATGGTGGCTGCATTATAGATGGAAGTAACTTGTTAGTCGAAACGAGAATTGGAACTAGGTTAGGAGACTTACCCATATGCTCTGGAATTGACTCTAGGGCAACAACCATCTCCACCAAATCTTCTTGACTAGGCACGGCAAGGAATTCCTTGTTGTGGCCGTGAGCACCCTTAAGTGCCAATCCTTCGTTTTTGAGTCCAATGCCTTGTGTTAGGGTCTTCTCGAGTGCATCTTCATTCAAATCATCAAGGATTTCCTGTGCCAAAGAGTCAATCACATCAATAGAGAAACAAGAGTGATCATCATGAGGATATCTCATAGCATCAGAAACTTTAAAATCAATCACTTCCCCATCAAACTCCATGGTCAATGTTCCTTTGAAGACATCAATCTTGGTACGAGCAGTCTTCATGAATGGGCGGCCAAGTAAGATGGGTAATGGAGGGGCATGGTCCGAGTCTTCCATCTCAAGCACATAAAAATTCGCCCGAAAAATTAGGTGATTCACCTGCACTAAGACATCCTCCAAAACACCTTTCGGATATGCGTTAGATCTATCGGCCAATTGAATAATCACTCCATCATTTTTCAATTCACCCAAGTTCATAGATGCAAAAATTGAATAAGGCATAACATTTATTGATGCACCTAGATCTAACATGGCAGATTCAAAGCGAGTATTGCCTATTACACAAGGAATTGTAAAACTTCCGGGATCCTTACACTTAGGAGGCAATTTTCTTTGTAACATGGCCGAGACATTCTCACTTACCCGTACTACTTCTTTGTTTGAAGCCCTCTTTCTTGTAGTACATAGCTCCTTTAAGAACTTGGCATACTTAGGAACTTGTTTAATTGCATCTAAAAGGGGAATATTTACCTGTACCTTTCGGAATGTATCAAGGATGTCTTTGTCAATCTCATCCTTCTTTGATTGAACAAATCTGCTAGGAAAGGGTGCATTGGGTGGAACGGAGTTAGTAATAACGGAATTTGAACCCAACTTACCTTTGGCGGCCGAGTTTGATGGTTTTGGCAAGGATTGCTCAATCCTTGCCGTGGCATTGTTTTGGGCCTTCTCTTCAAATTGCACACTTTCGTCCTCCTCTTGGTTGGATTTGGATGGGTTAGGGTCAGATCTTATTTCTTTTCCACTTCGCAAAGGGATGGCTTTGGCAGATTCGAATCCCCCCTTTGGATTCACATTTGTAGAGCTTGGTAACTTACCTTGTTCTCTACCAAACTGCCCCATGAATTCAGCCATTTGTCCCACTTGTCTCTTCAATTCAGTCACCTCTCTAGCTTGATTTTGCACTTCGTTGGCGTAATTATGCATGTCCTTGGCTTGTTTTTCTTGCCCCTGCGCCAATGTAGTTAGCAATTAAATAACTTGAGAATTATCAAAAGACGAACCTGAGTTGTTTTGGGATGATTGTGGCTGGTTGGATTGGTATGGCCGTGGGAACCCAGGGGGTTTTTGTTGAAATCCCCTTTGTTGTGCAGATTGTTGGGGCTCTCTCCACTTGAAATTAGGGTGATCTCTCCATCTGGGGTTGTAGGTGTTGGAGTATGGATCGTATTTGGTTTGGTTTTGGCCTTGGAAACCAAAAGCATTGGCAGATTCCCATCCCCCATTTTCTATCAACTAAGGGCATGTCTCGGATGGATGCCCTTGCATTGAACACACGCCACACACTTGGTTTTCTTGTGGTTTTGATCCCTTGACAACCTGAGACACAAGAGTAGTAAGATTAGCTAATTGTGATTGAATATCAGAAATTGCACTTACCTCATTCACACTTTGATGCCGTGGCCCCTCTCTTTGTCCAACACCCTCATATTGTTGTGCATTGTGTGCTCGGTTTGCAATTAGAGTTTTGGCAGCCACCGGAGTCTTGTCCACCAATGCACCACCCGCCGAGGCATCTAGCATTTGGCGTTCCATGGGAAGGAGTCCCTCGTAGAAATATTGAATGAGCAGCTCCTCCTTCATTTGGTGCTGTGGACATGAAGCAACAAGTGATTTAAAACGTTCATAATATGATGGAAACGACTCACCTTGATTTTGTTGGATGCAACAAATTCGTTTCCTCAAAAGAATGATCTTTGCAGTGGGAAAGAACTTCTCTAAGAATGCACGCTTCATACTGATAGGAGCATATTTATGCTACTTAGTTAGCTTGTTTTCTTGCACTTAAATAGTTAGTTATCGTTTATTATAGTGATTTAAGCTATTTTCGTGTATTTGTAGGTTCAAATGGCAAGTGAAGCAAGAAGTGCGTTTTGGTGCATTTTAGAGCTAAATTGAGCTTAAATGGAGTACATGCATATGGAGCACCATGGATGGACGATTTTGGAGCTAAAATGAGCTAAGGAGTGAATGAGGATGTGAGGAATGGAATTCAAAGCGAAGGACGAACGAAGAGTCAAAAGTGGAAACCGAAGTTTCTATGTTTGGAAGTTTCTAATTCCAAAGGTTTCCATTCTTGAAGAGTTTCTATTTTTGAAATGGAGATGTCCTAATCTTTTCTAGAAGGCCATCCTTGGGCCTTATCATCTCAGCCACATCTAAGCCCTCCTAGCCCACATTGCCGCACCCTAAACCCTAGCCCATCACATTGGGCCGAACCTAATCATTCTAGAAGCCTAATCACCCTAAACCCTAGCTGCCGCACCTATTGCCCTATTTTCCCTTGGATTTCAGATTTAATTAGCCCTATTCCTTGTGGATTTGGGTTAATTAGGCCTTAAACCCTTTTTCCTTATTGGGTTTACAATTTCTGCTAGACTTAGGGGGCCTAATCCATCAATTAAATGATCTCCAAACCCTAATCTGATTTAACCCTAGGGTTTGCCATGCCTATATATATCTCCCTTAAGGAGCCGCACTTTTTATCTTGAAATCTCAGAAAATCCCTAGAAACAGCCGCCCATTCCCCCTTCATCCAACCTTTGCCGCAAGCTTTTCACCACCCTCCCTAAATCTGCCGCACCTTCCACCACCATAACCACCGTGCACAGCCATCTTTGGAGTTGAAGAGGAGAGCACCGTGCATGCCAAAAGGGAGAAGAAGGCACATGCACAAATCTGCCACCATTGGAGTGTTTGGAGTTCTTTCTCTCTTTGTTTCTGTTTTCATGTTTAATTTAATTCGTTGTTAAATTATGTTAAACATGTGGAACTAATTTCTTTTTAGTTAGAGGCGAAATTGAAGCCATAGACATATGTTGGTTATGATTTGATTTACTCCAGTTATGAATTTATGAACTTTGGATGTGGTTTACTTTTCTGTTTTGATGAAGAACTTGTTTATGTATGTGGGTTGAGGGTCGACACTTAATTTGCATGCTTAAACTTGATGCTAGGATATAAGGGAATTTCACCTAAGCGTTATTAACTTATATTCATGAGTAGTAAAGATCGCTAGTCACGATTATGTTTAGTAAACCCTAGGTTGGATTAACATGCGTATTCCATAGTTATGAATGCCTAGTCGTTGTTTATGATTTCCATTGAGCGTAATGATTCTTGTTGAATGTCTCTATCATGCGTATTCCATAGTTAGGGACTTTGATGAGGAATAATTTGGTTGCGATGCGTATTCCATTCAATTCAATGAATTTAGGGGAATCTGAGAATTAATTAGTTCAATACAATTAATTTGGGGCATCGTCATTCATAAGTTCATTGAAATCATAACTGGGAATCAAGTTGTATGCATATGTTCATGTGTGGATAAGGAACCCTCTAACTAGTTTCTCAATCCATTCAATTCACCAAAACCTGTTTACAATCTGTTTTGTTTTCAAGTTTCTGTTTTAATTCTAAATTCGTCAAAACCAATCCCCCATTTATTTTGAAGTGTTAGATTAGTTAGAAATACATTTAGATTGTGTTTCTAGGAGTTTTGAGTCAAGTTAGAACCAATTTTCGTCAAAAATTGTGTTTGTGCTCAAAACTGCCCAGAAAGTGATTTTGAGGCAGTTTTGAGTGTTTCTGGGCTGTTTTGAGTCTTTTGCTTTGTTTAAGTGTTTTAAACTCTAGTTTTGCATTCTTTGAGTCTAGTTTAGTGTTTTACATTGTGTTTTTACGTTTTTGAGTCAGTTTCACATTGGTTAGCATCCCTAGTTAATCCCCGGTCTAGAACGATCCCTATTTGCTCATATACTACAATTGTCATCCATAGGGTTTAATTTGAGTGTCAATCTAATTTTCACATCAAATTTTGGCGCCGTTGCCGGGGATTAGCAAACTTGCTAATCCCTTGTGTTTCTGCCGTGTGTTCTTAGTTTATTTATCTAGTTTCTTATTTTGTTTTGTTTTCTTGGTTTAGGTACTAGTGCATGACGCGGAGTTCTCAAACTGTGCATGCACATATCTTGGATTTTAACGACGATTTTGAACGTTATTTGAGAAGAAAGAGGAGGCATCCCGAACCTAGTGAACCTAGTTCAAGTTCAGAAGCCGAATCTGAGTTTGAGGACGTGGAAGAAGACGTTATGGCAGCGGACAATCTGACCATCAAAGAACTATCGGCCTCGGGGTTGGTCAATGCCGCACCATTATGCATTCAATACCCCCCGGCTGCCCTAGGCAAGACCGCTGAGTTCGAATTGAAGTCGAACTTGTTGCATCACATTCCAAAGTTCCATGGGCTGTCCATGGAGGATCCCAACAAGCATCTTAAGGAGTTCGAGGTGGTTTGTTCGAGCATGACACCCGTCAATGTCGATGGGAACATTCTGATGATGAAGTCTTTTCCATTCTCACTTTTGGAAAAGGCTAAGGATTGGCTTTTCGAGCTAGCACCTGGAACGGTTACATCTTGGGATAGTATGAAAAGAGCTTTCTTGGAGAAGTTTTTCCCAACTTCAAGAGTCATTCTCTTGAGGAAACGGATTAGTGGCATCCAACAAAATCAAGGTGAATCGTTTCCTTCTTATTATGAACGCTTTAAATCACTTGTTGCTTCATGTCCACAGCATCAAATGAAAGAGGAGCTGCTCATTCAATACTTCTACGAAGGACTCCTTCCCATGGAACGCCAAATGCTTGATGCTTCGGCGGGAGGTGCGTTGGTGGATAAGACTCCGGGGGCTGCAAAAGTTCTAATTGCCAACCGAGCGCATAATGCACAACAATACGAAGGTGTTGGACAAAGAGACCCCCCACGGCCACAAGTGAATGAGGTAAGTTCTACATCCGACATTCAATCCCAATTAGTTAACCTTACTTCTATTGTTTCTCAGTTGGCCGAGGGAATGAAGATACATGGACCAAGAGTTTGTGGCGTGTGCTCTATGCAAGGACATGCCAATGATCAATGCCCTCAATTGATTGAGAATGGAGGGTGGGAATCTGCCAATGCCGTGGGGTTTGGGAGCCAAAATCAACCACGCCATGATCCATACTCAAACACTTACAATCCAGGTTGGAGGGACCATCCAAATATCAAGTGGAGGGATCCTCAACAACCCCAAAAACAAGGAGGATTTAGGCAGCAACCACCGGGCTTTTATACAAAGCCATTCGTCCCCAATCAAACCCAATTGCAATCTGCCCCAACAAACTCAGGTATGTCTTTGGATAATGATCAAATTGTTAAGTTACTTACTACTTTGACGCAGGAAGTACAAAATCAAAACAAAGAGAGGCAAATCCAAGACAAAAGGGTGGATAACTTGGAAAAGCAAGTGGGGCAAATAGCGGAATTCATGGGGCAGATTAGAGAACAAGGCAAATTGCCTAGTTCAACTGTTATGAATCCTAAAGGAGGCTTTGAAACCGTCAATGCAATCATGTTGAGAAGTGGTACACAGGTTGGAGCCGAACCAATATCATCCAAATCAAGTCACGATGAGGATGAAAAGTTGCTGCATGAAGAGGAGCAAAGAGCAAAACTCACGGCCAAGGATGATCAACCCTTACCGCCACCATCTAACACCTCTAAGCCGTCCCCAACCACTAAGGTAAGTCGGAATTCGACTTTTACTAATTCCATTCCACTGAATGTGCCATTTCCTGGCAGGTTTAGGCAATCAAAGAAGGAGGAAGAGGACAGTGAAATTCTAGAAGCCTTTAAGAAAGTCCAAATCAATATCCCGCTCATTGCCGCAATAAAGCAAATTCCAAAGTATGCAAAATTTTTGAAGAAGCTTTGTACATCAAGGAAGCGAGTTCGGGAAAAAGAAGTGGTCCAGGTAAGTGAGAATGTTTCAGCTATTTTACAACGGAAATTACCCCCTAAATGCAAAGATCCGGGTAGTTTTACGATTCCCTGTGTTATTGGCAATACAAGATTTGAACATGCCATGTTAGACTTAGGTGCATCCATTAATGTCATGCCATATTCTGTTTATGCATCTATGAATCTAGGAGCACTTAAAAATGATGGCGTTATCATTCAATTAGCCGATCGTTCTAATGCCTATCCAAAAGGAGTTTTGGAAGATGTTTTGGTGCAGGTAGATCACCTAGTATTCCCGGCTGATTTCTACGTATTTGAGATGGAGGACTCGGGCCATTCTCCCCCCATGCCACTCTTACTTGGACGACCGTTCATGAAGACAGCCCAAACCAAGATTGATGTGGCCAAGGGAGCCTTAACAATGGAGTTTGGTGGTGATATGATTAAATTCAAAGTTCCTGAATCTGTTAAGAATCCTAAAGATGTTCGTTCTTGTTTTGCCATAAACATGATTAAAAATGTGGAGCAGGAACATTCATCCGCACCAATCAAGATGGAGGAGCCTAGAAGCATCATCGAAGAAGGGATTGGCGTAGAGCATAAGAAACATGCCGAGAACACCACCTTTGCTACCCCTTTTGAGTCATCATTGAAATGCAATGGTAAGCCTCCTCCTCTAATCCTAATTCCTATTTCGATTAATAGGTTATTGCCTTCTGTGGTGCAGGTACCAAATCGAATCCATGAGAGTATGAGTGATTACTTTGATGTAAGGAACCTCAATGCCACAATCTGGGACCATCATTATCCACTGCCATACATAGACCCAATGCATGAGTATTTTAAGGAGCATGTCATGGAGGATGTACCCTTCCATGCCGTGGACCCTGGGGGAGCTTAAACGGAGGTACCGTCCGGCTGGAAGACGTTAAAGCAAGCGCTTCTTGGGAGGCAACCCATGTGTTGAAACAAGCGAACGAGGGAACTTTCACTCCAAACCCAGATTTGCGTTCCTCACCTTTCTCTTTATTGCTTATACTTTGCCATTTGTGTTCAGTTTGCTAGTTGTGTTATTTGTTTGTTTTTATGTTAATCTATGCTTGAAACATTGAGGACAATGTTTGGTTTAAGTGTGGGGGGGTAAACAAGCTGTTTTTGCATGAAATTCGTAGGATTTTATCACCTATCACTTATAATGTTGTTTTTCACTGTTTTAGGTGTTTTTAATGTGTTTTAATGTGCTTTAGTGTCATATAACAGAAAAACAAAGAAAAAATTCGAAAAAGTTTGAAAAATACCAGAAAGAGTCGTTTTTGAGTCGTTTTTGTGTCTTAGGGTACCTTCCAACACAATGATGAGGATTTGGTTTTTAATTGCAATACTGTGAAAGTAAGTTACAAACATGGATGAAAGTTTGATATGCTCTTTGGTTTATGCTTAGTTGTAAGTATAGTTCATGAATTCACATGTAATCAAAAGAAAAAAAAATTAGTTTTTGTAACATGCTTGAAGGAAGAAACTCAAACTAACGCTACAACCCTGAGAGACTCGAGCTTTTAACGTTCTTTGGAGAGTTAAGAATCTGTGCATTTGTTGTCTACTAAAGTCGTTGCATGATCTCATTATTCTCTGCTTGGTTACTACTTAGAAGGCGTTTCATCATTTAGTTCCAAATACTAGAACTCATGCCCGTTTCATTCAAAGCATAAAATTGATTAGCATAACACATAACAAGATGAAGTTGTGTAGTAAACACAGAGCCAAATAGCCGTACCCCATGTTCATTTATTTTGTAGGTTTAAACCCCGTTGAGCCTTGTTTAGCCTATGTTCTTTGTTCACCCACATTACCCTTACCTAGCCTAGAATAGGACCATCCATGCCCTTGTTCTTAAAGCATAGTGAACATGACTTAGAATGAATTCCTTTTGATTGTTCGTGTGCAGAAAACAAGTGTGGGGGAATTGGATTATGTAGGTGATTGTGTGCCAAAAACATGAATTGGGCACGGGAAAGAAAAAGAAAAAAAATTGTGACAAAGAATGAAAAAGATGAAGAAAGGATCCAAAAAGATCCAAAAAGATCCAAAAAGATGAATTAGACCCTAAGTATTGTGTATTTCACCCCCTTGTGTGTCTAAGTGATTTTCTGCACTCAAAAGCGAATTCTAAGTGTCAATTTCATTATTTCGTTTACTATCGCTTTAAGAACCTTTGTTTATCCGTCTTAACCTTTCTTTGTTAGCCAATACCCCTTAGCCTCGTTACAACCCTTAACTTCTATCTTGAGTGTTATGTATTTCAATATGTGGAGTTTGGGATTGGTATGAGCATATGGTGTCCCTGGTTCTCGCATCTAAGTAGTAACATTCCGTTCATGAGATTATATCTAAACATGCTTAATAATTGCAGAAAAGTGCTTCCTTTGTTATAACATATGTGAGTGTTCGTTTTCATGATTACATCAATCTTCTCACATATACTTAGTGTAGGGAGTGTAGTTAGAAAATCTGTGTGAAAATAAGAGTGTATCTGGTAAGGAATTGAGTGGATTCTCTAAGGCATGTTACTACGTCCATAATGTTGTTTTAAACGATTAAATGTGAGCTAGTGAATGGTAATTATGATTAAGTATATGCTCAAGAGTACGGATGACTAAAATCTGTGGGAATAATGATCTTTGACATGTTATGTACCATTGGAGATCCCTGAGGCGAACGTTGGAAGGTTAGGTTATGTTTTGTTTCTTTGTTTTGCTCGAGGACTAGCAAAAGCTAAGTGTGGGGGAATTTGATAGGAGCATATTTATGCTACTTAGTTAGCTTGTTTTCTTGCACTTACATAGTTAGTTATCGTTTATTATAGTGATTTAAGCTATTTTCGTGTATTTGTAGGTTCAAATGGCAAGTGAAGCAAGAAGTGCGTTTTGGTGCATTTTAGAGCTAAATTGAGCTTAAATGGAGTACATGCATATGGAGCACCATGGATGGACGATTTTGGAGCTAAAATGAGCTAAGGAGTGAATGAGGATGTGAGGAATGGAATTCAAAGCGAAGGACGAACGAAGAGTCAAAAGTGGAAACCGAAGTTTCTAAGTTTCGAAGTTTCTAATTCCGAAGGTTTCCATTCTTGAAGAGTTTCTATTTTTGAAATGGAGATGTCCTAATCTTTTCTAGAAGGCCATCCTTGGGCCTTATCATCTCAGCCACATCTAAGCCCTCCTAGCCCACATTGCCGCACCCTAAACCCTAGCCCATCACATTGGGCCGAACCTAATCATTCTAGAAGCCTAATCACCCTAAACCCTAGCTGCCGCACCTATTGCCCTATTTTCCCTTGGATTTCAGATTTAATTAGCCCTATTCCTTGTGGATTTGGGTTAATTAGGCCTTAAACCCTTTTTCCTTATTGGGTTTACAATTTCTGCTAGACTTAGGGGGCCTAATCCATCAATTAAATGATCTCCATACCCTAATCTGATTTAACCCTAGGGTTTGCCATGCCTATATATATCTCCCTTAAGGAGCCGCACCTTTTATCTTGAAATCTCAGAAAATCCCTAGAAACAGCCGCCCATTCCCCCTTCATCCAACCTTTGCCGCAAGCTTTTCACCACCCTCCCTAAATCTGCCGCACCTTCCACCACCATAACCACCGTGCGCAGCCATCTTTGGAGTTGAAGAGGAGAGCACCGTGCATGCCAAAAGGGAGAAGAAGGCACATGCACAAATCTGCCACCATTGGAGTGTTTGGAGTTCTTTCTCTCTTTGTTTCTGTTTTCATGTTTAATTTAATTCGTTGTTCAATTATGTTAAACATGTGGAACTAATTTCTTTTTAGTTAGAGGCGAAATTGAAGCCATAGACATATGTTGGTTATGATTTGATTTACTCCAGTTATGAATTTATGAACTTTGGATGTGGTTTACTTTTCTGTTTTGATGAAGAACTTGTTTATGTATGTGGGTTGAGGGTCGACACTTAATTTGCATGCTTAAACTTGATGCTAGGATATAAGGGAATTTCACCTAATCGTTATTAACTTATATTCATGAGTAGTAAAGATCGCTAGTCACGATTATGTTTAGTAAACCCTAGGTTGGATTAACATGCGTATTCCATAGTTATGAATGCCTAGTCGTTGTTTATGATTTCCATTGAGCGTAATGATTCTTGTTGAATGTCTCTATCATGCGTATTCCATAGTTAGGGACTTTGATGAGGAATAATTTGGTTGCGATGCGTATTCCATTCAATTCAATGAATTTAGGGGAATCTGAGAATTAATTAGTTCAATACAATTAATTTGGGGCATCGTCATTCATAAGTTCATTGAAATCATAACTGGGAATCAAGTTGTATGCATATGTTCATGTGTGGATAAGGAACCCTCTAACTAGTTTCTCAATCCATTCAATTCACCAAAATCTGTTTACAATCTGTTTTGTTTTCAAGTTTCTGTTTTAATTCTAAATTCGTCAAAACCAATCCCCCATTTATTTTGAAGTGTTAGATTAGTTAGAAATACATTTAGATTGTGTTTCTAGGAGTTTTGAGTCAAGTTAGAACCAATTTTCGTCAAAAATTGTGTTTGTGCTCAAAACTGCCCAGAAAGTGATTTTGAGGCAGTTTTGAGTGTTTCTGGGCTGTTTTGAGTCTTTTGCTTTGTTTAAGTGTTTTAAACTCTAGTTTTGCATTCTTTGAGTCTAGTTTAGTGTTTTACATTGTGTTTTTACGTTTTTGAGTCAGTTTCACATTGGTTAGCATCCCTAGTTTAACACACTAACTAGACTCAAACAATGCAAAACAAGAACTTGAAACACCAAAACAAACCAAAAGACTCAAAATAACACAAAAACACTCAAAACTGCCTTAAAACCACTTTCTGGGCAGTTTTGAACACTAAAAACACCCAAATTATTCTCTAAAAGTCCCCTACATGACTGCATAATAGAAGTACGAATAGAGATCATTATGTTCCATGAAAATCATAAGTGTTGACGAGGTAATTGTAACTATGAATGCATGATACTCTTGCCAAGAATTCAATTAACGCGGTTGTGATTAGCAACCTTCACTACTCATGAATATGAACTTATAACGATTAGGTGAAACTCGTTCATAATCTAGCATCTAATTCATGAATGAAAACCAAGTATGCATCCTCAATAAACATGCATGAATCAGTTATGAATGAAACAGATAATTGAATTGCAATCACAACTTAACAAATCACAATTGGAAGGAATCAATTCATATCTCAAACATGTTCATGGCTTCAAACTTTCCCCTAACTAATTAGGGGTTTAGCCACTCATGATTACAGCAAGGCAAAGTAAACAGAAATTAAACATAAGAGACATGAAACGAATTACACCTAAAACGCTCCAAACTTCTCCACCTTGCTGCGGCACAAGTCCTAAAGGGTGTGGTTGATGTGTATGGATGAAGGGGATGTGTTTTGGGTATAGGGATGGTGCGGTGATAGGCTCATAATTATATATTTTTTTTACATCAAATTCTCGGGTCTTTTCTTAGTTAGTTCCTCATATTTTGAGCTATTTACTTTGTTTTCGTGTTTTATGTGATTTATCTATCTAATAAAAGAAAAATAGAGCAAGTGCAAATTTTTAGTAATAAAATCGTCAAAACTGTCTTGCCCACTATTTTTGGTTAATAAAAATATGAAAGTATTATAAATATATTTCTATATATATATTTATTTATTTATTTGTATATTTATATGTTGTTGTGTGTTTGTGTGTGTGTGATTACATGCAAACGGCAGAAAAATATAAGAAAACAAAAGCTGCTTTGGCAGCTAAGTGGAAGACCAAAAGAAAAACAGAATAATAAGTCGGTGGGGGAGAGAAGGGAATAATCATGATTAAAGGAGAGAGAGCTGTAAAAGCCCACGAAGAAGAATAAGAGAGGGCTGGGGGGAGGCGTCATTCCGGGAGGGCTCCTGGGGAGAATTTATTTAGAGAAGCTGCCTTAGGCAGCGAGGGGGAGAGGTGAGCTGCCAGGAAGGCAGCTTTGATACAAAAGCAGCGAGAGCTGCGTGAAGGCGCGAGGCTCAGTCCAAAAAAATAGGAGGGCAGCAGCGAGTCAATTAAGGAGGCTGGCAGCTGCCAGCGAGGGGAGTCCACGGGTGACCGAGAAGAAAAGAGGAAAAAACTGAAGCTGCCAATGAGGCAGCGGTGAAAGCCCAAACAATGAGAAGAGTAGCTGCCCAGTTTTGGCGTCAACAATCAAAGAAGAAGCAGCGGCCTTCGGAATTTGGTGAGAGGAAGAGGGCAGACGCTTGTGCAGCCAGGGAGCCGTTTCGAGGGACTGGCAGCAGCCAGAGAAGGCTGCAGTTAAAGGATAGGACGGAGAGAGCGCCCAGTCAACTGGGAGCAAGGACGCAGCAGGCGCACACTGAGCACAGAGAGCACTTCCTTCTTTGGTTTAATTTTTCTTAAACTCATGTTTAATTTAATTTACCTTTTAATTATGTTAAACATGTGTAACTAATTTCTATTTAGTTAGAGGTGAATTTGAAACCATGGATATTTGTTTATTATAATTTGATTTACTCCAGTTATGAATGTATGAATGTTTGGGTGTGGTTTATTATTCTGATTTGATTAAGAACTTGTTTATGTATGTGGGTTGAGGGTCGACACTTAATTTGCATGCTTAGACTTGATGCTAGGATATAAGGGAATTTCACCTAATCGTTATGAACTTATATTCAAGAGTAGTAAAAATCGTTAGTCACGATTGTGTTTAGTAAACCCTAGGTTGGATTAACATGCGTATTCCATAGTTATGAATGCCTAGTCAATGTTTATGATTTCCATTAAACTTAATGATCTTTGATATGTCTCTCTATCATGCGTATTCCATAGTTAGAGAACTTGATAAGAATAATTTGGTTGTGATGCGTATCCCGTCCAATTCAATGAATTTAGGGAAATCTGAAGGTTAATTTAAGCGGACCTAATTAGCTTGGAACATTGTCATTCATTCGTTTGTTGAATTCATAACTGGAAATTAAATTATATGCATATGTTCATGTGTGGATAAGGACCCCTCTAACTAGTGTCTCATTATTTTATTTCACAAAAATATATTTCCTTGAGTTTATTTTTAAGTTTATGTTTTAAATTCACTTTCGTCAACAATCAATCCCCCATTTATTTTGAAGTGTTAGATTTATTAGAAATCATTTTAGTTTGTGTTTTCTTAAGTCTTGAATTGTTTTGAGTCTTTTGATTTATTTTAGTTTATTTATTAGTTTTATTTTGAGTTATTCTAGTTAAGTGTTTTTATTTTAGTTAGTGTTTTAAACTTTGTTTTTACGTTTTTAAATTAATTTTAGAGTGATTAGCAATCCCTCCTAATCCCCGGCCTAGAACGATACCCTACTTACATCTTTACTACAACTGTCAAAAAGAGGGTTAAATTTGTGTCGAGTTAATTCTCGCATCAAATTTTTGGCGCCGTTGCCGGGGATTAGTAAATTTGCTAATCCCTCTATTTTTTTGTTTGTGTTTATTTAATTTTATTTTATTTTTTTTATTATTATTATTTTTTTTTTTTTTTATTTTTTTTTTTTTTATTATTTTTTTGTTTGTTTGTGTTTATGTTTATATTTGTGTTTGTGTATTTTATTTTTGATATTTGATTTAGTTTTCGTTCTTTAATTTTAGGTAAAAATGGATGAAGACATGGATAGCATTCAAGCTCAATTGGCGCAACTTACTGCTCAATTGACTAATAATGCCGAACGAACCTCAATGCCAAGTGTCCCTACACTTGATGTGCCCTATGGGCAAGGATATCAAACTCAGCAATATCCTCAATTTTCTGCATATGAAGATGATTGGGGATATCAAGGCCACAGCCAACCAAGGGGCAATATGTATTCCAACGCTTGCAATTCGGATTGGAGAGGTTATTCAAATCAAATGTGGGATAAACCTCAACATTTTCAACAAAGTGGATATTGGCAGCAAGACGAGTTCTATTCCAGACCTATGCAGCCACCACAGTATCCCCCACAACAATTCCAATCGAATTCAAGTATGGCCGTAAATTATAATGAAATTCTTGAAGGACTAATTTCTTTGACGCAGGGCTCACAAAAAGAAGAACAATTGCCGTCATCGGAAGAGTTCTATCAATGGCCATGTCAACCGTCACAGCCACCACAAGAATATGCCCAATTCGATTCAGGTACATCTCTGGATAATGATACGTTTAATAAGTTACTCTCCTCTTTGAATCAGGGAGTGGAAAATCGAATCCAGGAGATGCAAGACCGGACCAACAAGGTGGATGAATTGGAAAGGCAAGTTGGGGAGATTATGGAGATCATGGCGCAGATTCAAGATCAAAGTGAACTCTCCAACTCACCTATTGAAAATTCAAAGGAAGATTGTGAAATCGATGAAGCCACCAGTTTGGAAGGTGACGTGGAGGATGAAGTTGTCTTAGAACCGTCCATACACAGCCCAAACTTGGACGAATCACCGCTGCAAGCAGAAGATGAGGAGGATGACTTGGGCAGTTTAGACGAATTCTTGTCTCAAACCCCTCAAGTCCCTATGTCGTCCAACTATGGTGAGGTTGTTCCAAGTTCAATTCATTCTGATATTTTTCCACCGAATGTTCTTTTTCCTTGCAGAATTTTAATTCCAAATTTCGAAGATAGTGAAAAAGACATTGTGGACGCTCTTCCAATGGTTCAAGATATCGAAGTGGTTGGGCAACATCAAGAATACATCAATGAGGCTGTGCAGACAACAAAGGCCCAAGCAATTGAGTTTGATGACACGGGACAGGCCACAACCATCATAGTCAATCTGGCCAAGTTCAAAATCCCGAAAATATCCAAAAATATGGTTTTTGTCATTGAGTTTGTTTCGGAGAAAGACAGTAAGCCATCTTCTCCAATTTTGATTTTTATTTTATTTTATACTAACATGTCTCTAATTTTAATGATTCAGGCACCCACCCTAGAATTCAGACCATTGCCGAATCATTTCAAGTATCACCTCCCATTAAAAGATAAATTCCATGCGTTGGATCTGAGGGGAGGTTAAAGGAAAGAATCGTCCGGCTAAAGACGTTAAAGCAAGCGCTTCTTGGGAGGCAACCCAAGCAACCAGATTTGCATTTCTTAACCTTTTCTTTATTGCTTTTACTTTCATTTTGTTTTGCTTAGTTAATTTTGTTATTTGGTTGATTTTTATTTAGTTTGAGTTTAAATAAATTAAGGGCAATGTTTATTTTTAGTCCGGATAAACAAAGTCTTTTTGCATTAATTTACATATTTTGATTTACATATTTTAATTTGCTTAAAATAGCCCTGAAAAAAAAAATAAAATAATAATAATAATAATAAAAATAATATTAGTAATATATATATATATATATATATATATATATATATATTTAGTTAAATAAACATTAAAAGCATAAAAAAATTACAATAATACGAAAAACTAATAGCAATCATTGGTTTTGGTTAGGTGGCGCCTCAGAGGTCGACAGAGCTCCGGGAAGACGAAGTGCCAGAGTTGGAATCTCCGGAGCCGGAACGCTTGGTGCTGCTCCAGAGGATGAAGGCAACATAAACCGCGGGAGTAACGCCATGAACCGCTCATGATCACTCTGGATTCGACCGTCCGACTCCTGCAGCTGGTCCAGCTTCCTCTTCATGCTGGTCGAGTAGCTAGTTGCGAGCATGTGCAACTCCTTGTTCTCATGCCTGAGTCCTCTGACTTCTTGCCGAAGACTGACCACCTCCGCCATTAGCGACTCCACCTGACGAGATCTTGCAAGCAGACGCTGACCCATGTTCGAAACTGAGCCTGCACACTGGACACTGAGAGCCAGTGAGTCCTGAACAGCCAGCTCGTCTGACCGCATAGACAGCAACCTAGTGTCTCTGGGAGTAAGAAGGTTTCTTGCAACCACCGTTGCGGTTATATCGTTCCTCATCATTGTGTCCCCGACTGTAAGAGGACCATTGGGGGATATGAAGGATGGATTCCAAATGTTGTTCGGTGAAGACGAGTCATCGTCTTCCCCGACATTCAAGTTTAGGCGACGGTCGGAAGGGCAAGACATTTTTAGAGGCAGTTGAGGAAGAAAAGAGTTCGGAAAGATTAAGAGTGCAGAAGTGCAGGAAGAGTTCGGAAGGATTTTGAGTGTTTACAGAAGGGAGTATTTTCAGAAGGAAGTGTTTGAGGGAGTTCAAGTGTGAGATGGAGCAGAATTAGCGCCTCTATAAAAAGAAGCAAATCAAAGAGAGGCGCTCCTCTGAGGTTGAAGACGCGTCATCGCGCAAATCGAAGGCCGACGCTCCTTTCTCAAAAGAGCCGTTTCCTTTCTCAAAAGCTGGGCTTGACTCAGCAATCACGTGGCATCACGAGGGCTCGGTTTGTCCGGATGTGTCGTCACTCATGACGTGCAGCGTGGAGCGTTGCGAAAACCACGAGCCGCACCCGGTTTTGAACCCCGATTTTCAAAAGATCATCATTCCAATTTGTCGTCACTCGTCGTATGCGCAGTCAGCTTCGCGGAAATTACGGACGCGTTGTCAGAAAGCGCGTAACAGGCACTGTTCATTCATCCACCGGCTGCCGACAAATAGTGAGGGAACAGTTCCGGTTGTGAAGGAAAATTTCTATAAAGTCGACCTTCGCCTTCCACATCAAAGGCACACCTTCACACCCTCTCCACCTCTAAACCTCTCAACCTCTCTTCATCTCCGATAATGTCTTCCCAAAGAAAGCTTTCGAGTTATTCAGTGTTCTTCATCCCTTGGATCACCCCAGAAAACAAACCTTCCAAAGCAAAAGTATTTCATATTAAAAAGGTTAAAAGCAAAAGTATCTCATATTATGCTTTCTCCTCTCCTTCATCTGAGGAACGTGGAGAAAGTGAGATCCTGATTGCTTACCTAGTCTTGCTCTCGAGTACTCATCTCAGACCCCTCCCAGCCCACTTTAAAAATAAACCTGTGTTGAGGTACTTCTTCAAAAACAAAAGTACCTCACAGACGAAGCAGGAGGAGTCTGAGGTGCACCCAAGAGCAGATGAGTCTGGGTTGATCCAAGAGTTCAAGAAGATGCCACACCTGCGTGGAGACCGGACTACTTGAAGCATGTGGAGACAACGTGCTGATTCATCCTCAACTAAGCTGAGGATCACTTGCAAGAAAGAGGCCCATCCAGTTCAAGATAAAAGCTGTGGAAAATCAACAGTCATGACCAATGACCACCTATTAGTTCTTTTCGTTATCTTTTATTTTCATTTTCAATTTTCGTTTGCATTTTCTATATTTTCTTGCGTGCTTAACTGATTTATTTCTTTTCTTTGCAGGAACGTTTGGTTATTTCCTCCCTTGAAGTTGATTGCAAAATTTACGCTTGGGGGTCATCGCTTGGTTTTCTGCAAATTAGAGAAGTTTTCAGTCCCTTTGCTTTATTTTGTTTCGTTTTATTTATTCATTTTATTTTTATTTGCGTATTAATGTTTTCTGACATTGGGGACAACGTCTAGTTTAAGTGTGGGGGTAAGAAGTATAAAAAATGACCAAATTGAAAATTTTTGTACCTTCGACTTTGAACTGGTTTCATTTGTTTCCGTGTTGTTGCTTTTTGTTTTCTTAGTGTTTTATGCTGTTTTGGTGTATTTTATTGCGTTTTGAGGAAATCTTACGAAAATGACATAAAAATTTGAAAAATATTTTGAAAAACCCAAAAAGAATTTTTTTTAGTTGTTTTTGTGTGTTTGTGTCTTAGGTATCTTCCAACACAATGATGAGGATTTGGTTTTTAATTGCATGACTGTTAAAGAAAATTATAAACATGGATGGAAGTTTGATATGCTCTTGGTTTATGCTTAGTTGTAGTTGTTGTTTATGAATTTAAATTTGATCACAAAAGGATAAAATTAGTTTTTGTAACATGCTTGAAGGAAAGAACTCAAACTAATGCTACATCCCTGTGAGACTTGAGCTTATACCTTCTTTGGAGAGTTATTAATCTTGATGTTTTTGTTTTCTAAAAGTCGTTGCATGATCTCATCATTCTTTGTTTGGTTGCTACTTAGAAGGCGTTTTATCATCTTAGTTCCAAATACTAGAACTCATATCTGTTTCATTCAAAGCATGACATTGAATTGCATAACACATATCAAGATGAAGTTGTTTAGTGATCCACCTTAACCAAAAAGCCTTACCCTCCATCTTTCTTTTGTTTTGTAGGTTAACCCCTTTCGAGCCTGGTTTAGCCTATTTTTGTTGTTAACCACATTAAACCGCACCTAACCGTCTGCACCCTTGTTCTTAAAGAATAGTGAGCATGACTTAAAAAAAAAAAAGAATTTAGTTTATTCTACACTATACAGAAAAACAAGTGTGGGGGAGGAATTGGTTGTTTTGAGCTCAATTGTACGTTTTGCGTTTCTTAAAAAAAAAAAAAAAAAAAAAAAAAAGAGAAAAACGCATGAAAAGAAAAGAAAGAAGAAAAAGAGTTTGAAATTTGGCCATAAAGTGTGTGAATCTTCCCCTCGGATTTAGAGTTGAATTTTCATTCAAAAGTGAATTCTATGCGTTAATCTCATTACTTTGCTTACTATTTCTTTAAGAACCTTTGTTTTCCATATCCTTCCTTTGTTAAGCCTATATCCTTAGCCCCGTTACAACCCTTTGACTTCTATCTTGGTTGTTGTGTGTTCAATATGTGGAGTTTGGGATTGGTATGAGCATATGGTGTCCCTGGTTCTCGCATCTAAGTAGTAGCATTCCGTTTATGAGATCATATTCATATGTACATTAATAACTCCAGTAAATGCTTTCTTTGCTATAACATATGTGAGTACTAGTTTTCATGTTTACATCAATCTTCTCACATATACCTAGTGTAGGGAGTGTGGTCATAAAATCTGAGTGAAAATTGAGTGCATATCTAGTGAGGAATTGAGTAAATTCTCTAAGGCATGTTACTACATTCAAAATGTTGTTTAAATTGATTAAATGCGAACTAATAAGTAGTGACTGTGATTAAGTATGTGCTTAAGGGTATGGATTGCCAAAGTCTGTGTAAGTGATGATTTTTAATTTGTCATGTCCATTGGAAATCCCTGAGATAATTGTTGGAAGGTTTAGATTGAGTTTTGTTTTGTTTTCTTTGTTTTGCTCGAGGACTAGCAAAAGCTAAGTGTGGGGGTATTTGATAGGCTCATAATTATATATTTTTTTTACATCAAATTCTCGGGTCTTTTCTTAGTTAGTTCCTCATATTTTGAGCTATTTACTTTGTTTTCGTGTTTTATGTGATTTATCTATCTAATAAAAGAAAAATAGAGCAAGTGCAAATTTTTAGTAATAAAATCGTCAAAACTGTCTTGCCCACTATTTTTGGTTAATAAAAATATGAAAGTATTATAAATATATTTCTATATATATATTTATTTATTTATTTGTATATTTATATGTTGTTGTGTGTTTGTGTGTGTGTGATTACATGCAAACGGCAGAAAAATATAAGAAAACAAAAGCTGCTTTGGCAGCTAAGTGGAAGACCAAAAGAAAAACAGAATAATAAGTCGGTGGGGGAGAGAAGGGAATAATCATGATTAAAGGAGAGAGAGCTGTAAAAGCCCACGAAGAAGAATAAGAGAGGGCTGGGGGGAGGCGTCATTCCGGGAGGGCTCCTGGGGAGAATTTATTTAGAGAAGCTGCCTTAGGCAGCGAGGGGGAGAGGTGAGCTGCCAGGAAGGCAGCTTTGATACAAAAGCAGCGAGAGCTGCGTGAAGGCGCGAGGCTCAGTCCAAAAAAATAGGAGGGCAGCAGCGAGTCAATTAAGGAGGCTGGCAGCTGCCAGCGAGGGGAGTCCACGGGTGACCGAGAAGAAAAGAGGAAAAAACTGAAGCTGCCAATGAGGCAGCGGTGAAAGCCCAAACAATGAGAAGAGTAGCTGCCCAGTTTTGGCGTCAACAATCAAAGAAGAAGCAGCGGCCTTCGGAATTTGGTGAGAGGAAGAGGGCAGACGCTTGTGCAGCCAGGGAGCCGTTTCGAGGGACTGGCAGCAGCCAGAGAAGGCTGCAGTTAAAGGATAGGACGGAGAGAGCGCCCAGTCAACTGGGAGCAAGGACGCAGCAGGCGCACACTGAGCACAGAGAGCACTTCCTTCTTTGGTTTAATTTTTCTTAAACTCATGTTTAATTTAATTTACCTTTTAATTATGTTAAACATGTGTAACTAATTTCTATTTAGTTAGAGGTGAATTTGAAACCATGGATATTTGTTTATTATAATTTGATTTACTCCAGTTATGAATGTATGAATGTTTGGGTGTGGTTTATTATTCTGATTTGATTAAGAACTTGTTTATGTATGTGGGTTGAGGGTCGACACTTAATTTGCATGCTTAGACTTGATGCTAGGATATAAGGGAATTTCACCTAATCGTTATGAACTTATATTCAAGAGTAGTAAAAATCGTTAGTCACGATTGTGTTTAGTAAACCCTAGGTTGGATTAACATGCGTATTCCATAGTTATGAATGCCTAGTCAATGTTTATGATTTCCATTAAACTTAATGATCTTTGATATGTCTCTCTATCATGCGTATTCCATAGTTAGAGAACTTGATAAGAATAATTTGGTTGTGATGCGTATCCCGTCCAATTCAATGAATTTAGGGAAATCTGAAGGTTAATTTAAGCGGACCTAATTAGCTTGGAACATTGTCATTCATTCGTTTGTTGAATTCATAACTGGAAATTAAATTATATGCATATGTTCATGTGTGGATAAGGACCCCTCTAACTAGTGTCTCATTATTTTATTTCACAAAAATATATTTCCTTGAGTTTATTTTTAAGTTTATGTTTTAAATTCACTTTCGTCAACAATCAATCCCCCATTTATTTTGAAGTGTTAGATTTATTAGAAATCATTTTAGTTTGTGTTTTCTTAAGTCTTGAATTGTTTTGAGTCTTTTGATTTATTTTAGTTTATTTATTAGTTTTATTTTGAGTTATTCTAGTTAAGTGTTTTTATTTTAGTTAGTGTTTTAAACTTTGTTTTTACGTTTTTAAATTAATTTTAGAGTGATTAGCAATCCCTCCTAATCCCCGGCCTAGAACGATACCCTACTTACATCTTTACTACAACTGTCAAAAAGAGGGTTAAATTTGTGTCGAGTTAATTCTCGCATCATGCGGCAAGGGGTGTGGAATGATCAGAAAATATGGAGGATGTAAGGGAGGCTGCGGCAAGGGTGTGGAATGTGTTTAGGGTGTGTAAAAACTTAATTGTGGTGAATGAATGGATTTATATATATAGGGCACGGCTTAGGGTTCAGGAAAGGTCTTAAAACTTAGCTAATTAGGCTCCCTAATTGAATAGGGAAGAAAAGAAATCAGAAAAGAAAATAGAATAGGATAGAAAATATGTGAAACAAAATAGGAAGGAACTTTGGTCAGAAATTTGGAGAGGGAATGGGTATATGGTGCGGCAATGATGAAAAGAATAGAATAGGAATGTAATTAGGACACAAAATAGGCAAGGGGTGAGAGCCTTGGGCGGCAAGGAGAGGGGAAACAAAATAGGAATGTGAAATATGTCCAGAAAATAGGAAAGAACCTCCCTCCCTTGTGTGGCAGATTTGTGAAGGAAATATGAATGTTTTTAGGACACAAAACAAGTAGGAAATCACCCTCCTTGCACGGCAAGGACTAGCACAAAATAGGTATGTGCTTTATGTTCAGAATTTAGGCAAGAAAAGGGGTCTTTGTGCGGCAAGGAAGAGGAAGCTGCAAGGGATGTGCGGCAAAGGTCCTTTAGGGAAGTTTAGGCTTCTAGAACCACTAATTGAATGTCCCAACATATTTTAGAACCCTTTTGTGGCTGAAACTTTGGTGAAGAAGGATTAGGAAACTTCCATTCCAAGAATAGAAACTTTTCAAGAATGGAAACCTTCGAAAATAGAAACCTTCGAAAATAGAAACTTCCAAACTTAGAAACTTCGGTTTCCAATTTTGACTCTTCATTCTTCATTCGCTCCTTGGCTTATTTGTACTTCAATTTCATCCTTCCGTTTAGCTCCAAACATGTCCTATCCATCTTAGGCCCAAAATCACTCCAAAACGCACCAAAATGCACCTTTTTTCATACTTTGACCTTAGAACCTGAAATTGCACGAAAATGACTTTAAACACTAATCTAACTAAGGAAAAGCAACATAAATGCGCGAAAACAAGCTAGCTACGTCGCATAAATATGCTCCTATCAAATTTACTTAACGTGATTGAGATCATCAACCTTTACTACTTGTGAATATAAGTCCATAACGATTAGCTGAAATTTCCTTATATCCTAGCATTCAATTTATACATGATAATTAAGCGTGCACTCTCAACCAACACACACAAATCAATGTAATTCACATAGATAAGTAAATTGAATTCATAACTTATGAAACGCATTTAGAAGTAATCAAATCATATCGCAAGCATAAACATGTGTTTCGAATCCCCCCCTAGCCAAGGGGGGGTTTAGTTCCTCATACGCACAAAACAAAGAGAATTAAATTTAAACATTGAAATCAAAGGAAAAGAAACACCTAGAAATTCCAGCGACGCGAACTTGAATTGCATGAACTTCCAAGCTTCCTTCTCCTCCTCCTTGGTGCGGCAAAGGGTCTAGGGACAAGGTTTGGATCGTATTTAGATGGGTGAATGGATATGTGGTGCGGCAAAGGTGTTTAGGAGAGGTGGGGGTGCGGCAAGAACAGAATTTAGGGAGAATGGTGAAGAATGGTTGCGACAAAGGGAGAATGAATTATGTGGTGTGAATTTCTGAATTGTGGAGTGAATGAATGAATAATTGGTGCGGCCAAGGTGTTTATTTATAGTGTTTAGGGTGCAGATTTAGGGCTAGGAATCAGAGAAGGATTATATAATCTAAATCCTATAGGAATAAGCCTTCTAGAAGGTAGGAAACCTCATAGATTTTGGGGAAACATGCGGCAGATTGTAGGTTAAGGCTAAGGCTTCTAGAAAGCTTTGCAAGGCAAGGAATTAGGTCCATCTAGAAGGGGATAGGGCAGCAGATTTGTAGGGTGAAGGATAGGGTTTCTAGAAGCCCAAAACTGGTGGGAATTGCATAGAACTTGCGGCAAGGAGGAGGAATACTTCTAGAATCTTCCAATTTATCTCCAACTATGTTTAGGAGTCCTTCTAGCATTAGGAAACTTGTCTCTCTCCTTCATGGACTTGGAAACTTCTCTTTCTTCACTTTGGAAACCTTTCCTTCTTAGATTTGGAAAACTTCCTTGTAGCTGCAACTTGATGCCATTTGGGGTTTACATTTCCTTCTTCAAGTAGGAAACCTTGTTTGAGTAGGAAACTGTCTTCTAGGTTTCCAATTTCAACTAGGAAACCAATTCCAACTAGGATTCCTCATTCAACTAGGAAACCCAATTTAGCTAGGACTCCATCTTCCATTAGGGCTTTTCCTACTCCAACTAGGAAACCTTGCTCAAGTAGGAAACATCTTCTTCAAGTCTTCAATTTCGTCCATCCTCATGGCTCCAAGCATATGACCTTCATTCCAAGCTCTAATTTGCTCCAAAATGCTTCCTTCTTCACACTTTGCCCTCAAAACTTGAAAACACATAAAACTAGCTTAAAAGACTACTTTACTAAGGAAAAAGACTATAAATGCACAAGAACAAGCTAAACTAAGGTGCATATATATGCTCCTATCAAATTCCCCCACACTTAGCTTTTGCTAGTCCTCGAGCAAACAAAACGAAACAAAGTAATAAAACGAATCAAAACGAGTAAAACACAACCTAAACCTTCCAACAATCGCGTCAGGGATTTCCAATCCACATGACATGTTAAAAAATCATCATTCCCACAGATTTTAGCCATCTTTACACTTGAGCACATACTTAATCATAGTCACTACTTACTAGTTCACAGATAACCATTTAAAACGATGTTTTGAATGTAGTAGCATGCCTTAGAGAATTTCCTCGATTCCTTACTAGATATGCACTCTATTTTCACTCAGATTTTCTAACTACACACCTTACACTAGTTATATGTGAGAAGATTGATGTAAATATGATAACGAATGCTCACATACATGTATAACAAGAAAAGCATTTTCTGGAGTTAAATAACATGTTTAGATACGATCTCATGAATGGAATGCTACTACTCAGATGCGAGAACCAGTGACACCTATATGCTCATATCAAATTCAAACTCCACAAATTGAAACACACAACACTCAAGATTAAAGTCAAGGGTTGTAGCGGGGCTAGGGGAGTTGGCTAACAATGAAAGGATAGGGAAAACAAACGTTCTTTAAGCAATAGCAAGCAAAATAATGAAATCGAACTTAGAATTCCCATTAGCATGCAGAAATCATCTTTTAAACACAAAGGGAAGATTCAAGCCACACTTAGGGCCGAATTCAATGTTTTGGACCCTTCCTTCAACAAACAACACTTAAGAACTCTTTTTCACATCTTTTCAACTTCTTTTTCATTCTTTTCACGACTTTTCTTTTTCTCTTTCTATTTTCCACGGATTTTTTTTTCTTTTCTATTTCGTGCCTTATTTAAGACTTTGGCACACTCACACAAAACTCACTTCCCCCACACTTGTTTTCTGCCAAACAATGATCAAAAGGAATTCATATTGAGTCATGCATTACTATGCTTCAAAAACAAAGGTATGGATGGTCCTAATCTAGGCTAGGTGAGGATAATGTGGGTTAATAAAGAACATAGGCTAAACAAGGCTCAACAGGTTTAAAACCTACAAAACACAATGGAATAGGGAGATATGGCCATTTGGCTATGGTGGTCACTACACAACTTTTATCCTGAATATGTGTTATGCAAATCAATAACATGCTTTGAATGAATTGGGCATGAGTTCTAGTGTTTGGAACTAAATGATGAAACGCTTTCTAAGTAGCAACCAAGCAAAGAATAATGAGATCATGCAACGACTTTTGAAAACAACAATGCACAGATTATTAACTCTCCAAGTAAACGTTTAGGCTCAAGTCTCACAAGGTTGTAGCGTTAGTTTGAGTTCCTTCCTTCAAGCATGTTACAAAAACTGATTTTTCCTTTATGATTACATGTGAATTCATAAATTATAACCACAACCAAGCATGAACCAAAGAGTAAATCAAACTTTCATCCATGTTTACAACTCTCTTTAACAGTCATGCAATTACAAACCGAATCCTCATCATTGTGTTGGAAGGTACCCTAAGACACAAACAAACACATAAAAACAACTCTTTTTGGGTTTTTAAAACAATTTTTCAAATTTTTATGGGATTTTCGGATTTTTGAATCAAAACACACTAAAACAGCTTAAAAACACTTAAAAACAGCAAGGAACAACATTTAGAAGTTATGAGTGATAAACCCTACGAATTTGCATCAAAACACACTAAAACAGCTTAAAAACACTTTAAAACAGCAAGGAACAACATTTAGAAGTTATGAGTGATAAACCCTACGAATTTGTATCAAAACACTTTGGTTACCCCCCCACACTTAAATCAAACATTGTCCTCAATGTTTCAAGCATAGACTCACACAAATAACAAACAAACAAACGAAACAACATCTAAACAACCTAACATGGCAGAAACAAAATAGCAACAAAGAGAAGGGTTTAGGAACGCAAATCTGGAAATGGAGTGCTTTCTCGGTCTTCTTTATTTGAATGCATGGGTTGCCTCCCAAGTAGCGCTTGCTTTAACGTCGTACAGCCGGACGAAACTCCTTGGAAGCTTATTGGACCCCGCGGCATGGAGAGGTGTATCGTCTACGATCTGCCCTTGGAAATACTTCATACTTTGGGTCCTTGAACGGGATGGGATAATCGTCCTTTCTGATTGTGGTGTTTGGCTTCTCTAAATCAACACGAACTCTCCCACCACGTTGAATTCGATTAGGTACCTGCTCCATACAAGGTAACAACCTTTCAGTTGAAATGGGAATTGAAATTGGAATAGGTGGCTTACCTTTGTACGGCAAGGAAGTGGTAGCACAATGGATAGCTGCACAAGCGGTGGTCTCGGCCAGATTTGGTGATTGCAAAGTTGGGGCCGTGCACTCCTTGTTGTGCACTCCAATTCCTTCCTCGACGGTGGGTTGAGGCGCATTCTTCTTGACTAGCTGAGAACATTCCTGCCCTATATTTTCAATTACATTAATAGCACAACAAGAACGAACATCATTAGTATTCTCAACCGATTCAGAAATCTTAAAGTTAATCATATCACCACCAAAAGCCATAGTGACTGCTCCCTTGGCCACGTCAATCTTGGTTTGAGCCGTTTTCATGAAAGGTCGGCCAAGTAAAAGTGGTGATGATGGAGAGTGGGCCGAATCCTCCATGTCAAGCACATAGAAATCTGCAGGAAAAATCAAGTGGTCTACCTGCACCAAAACATCCTCCAAAACTCCTTTCAGATATGCATTAGATCGATCGGCTAATTGAATAATAACACCATCATTTTTAAGCTCTCCTAGATTCATAGATGCATAAATAGAATATGGCATGACATTAATTGATGCACCTAAATCTAGCATAGCATGTTCAAACCGTGTATTACCAATTACACAAGGGATAGTGAAACTACCCGGATCCTTGCATTTAGGTGGCAGCTTCCTTTGCAACATCGCAGAGACATTCTCACTTACATGCACCACCTCTTTCTCCCGAATCCGCTTCTTTGTTGTACAAAGCTTCTTCAAAAACTTGGCGTACTTCGGGATTTGCTTTATAGCATCAAGGAGCGGTATATTGACGTGCACCTTCCTAAACGTTTCCAGAATGTCTTTTTCATCCTCTTCTTTCTTTGCTTGCATGAACCTACTAGGAAAAACATTAGTAGGAATTGAATTTGACACGTTTTTACCTCTATTGGACAAATTGGACAGTTTAGGGTCACTTAGGGCTTGCGGCAAAGGTGTTTCCACCTTGGCCGTTGGTGGCCTTTGCTCCTCCTCTTCAATTCGCAACTCTTCCTCCTCGTTGGAGCGTGATTTGGATGGTTTAAGGTCAGATCCTACTTGTCGTCCATGATGTGAGAATTATACGCACACAAATTAAACCCTCTTTTTATCAATTGTAGTGAAGAATGTAAGTAGGGATCGTTCTAGACCGGGGATTAGGAGGGATTGCAAAATCACTTGGAATTGACTCAAAAACGTAAAAACAAAGTTTAAAACACTAACTAGACTCAAAAAAAGCAAAACTATACTTTAAAACTCTAAAAACAAACCAAAAGACTCAAAACAGCACAAAAACACTCAAAACTGCCTTAAAACCACTTTCTGGGCAGTTTTGATCACTAAAGAAGATTTTGGACGAAAATAGTTATAACTTGACTTGAAACACTTAAAAACATAAACTAAAACACTTTCTAACTAATTTTGACACCTGAAAACAAAGGGGGATTTGGTTTTGACGAATTTAAAAACAAAACATAAACTTGGAAATCAAAACAGATTTGAAAACGATTTTGGTTTTAAAATAGATGGATGGAAAGCTAGCTAAGGGGTTCATCTCCACACATGTTATACTTGCATATAAAACGATTTCCAATTGCTTTTCAATAAACCATGAATTCTCAACGCCCCAAGTTAATTAGGTCCGCTTAAATTAACCTTCAGATTTTCCTAATGTTATTGAATTGGATGATTGCATACGACAACCCAAAGCATTCCCCACAAGTCCCCTACATGATTGCATAATAGAGACACAAGCAAGAATCATTAAGTTCTATGAAAACCATAAGCATTGACGAAGCACTTGTTACTATGATTGCATGAAACTTATGCCAAGAATTTACTTAACTCGATTGAGATCATCAACCTTTACTACTTGTGAATATAAGTCCATAACGATTAGGTGAAATTTCCTTATATCCTAGCATTCAATTCATGCATGAAAATTAAGCGTGCACTCTCAACCAACACACACAAATCAATGTAATTCACATAGATAAGTAAATTGAATTCATAACTTATGAAACGCAATTAGAAGTAATCAAATCATATCGCAAGCATAAACATGTGTTTCGAATCCCCCCCTAGCCAAGGGGGGGTTTAGTTCCTCATACGCACAAGACAAAGAGAATTAAATTTAAACGTTGAAATCATAGGAAAAGAAACACCTAGAAATTCCAGCGATGTGAACTTGAATTGCATGAACTTCTGATATGATATTAACTAGCACTCAAATTAAACCCTCTTTTGTCAAATTGTAGTAAAGATATAAGTAGGGATCGTTCTAAACCGGGGATTAGGAGGGATTGCTAAACTCTTGAAAACTGACTCAAAAACTTAAAAACAAAGTTTAAAACACTAAACTAGACTCAAAGAATGCAAAATTAAAAGTTAAAACATCAAAACAAAGCAAAGACTCAAAACAGCAACCTAATGACTCAAAACTGCCTAAAAATACTTTCTGGACAGTTTTGAGAACCTAACAAGAACTTGGACGAATTTGGGTGAAAACTTGAATCAAAATACTTAGAAACACAACTCAAAACACTTTCTAGGTATTCTAAGACTTCAGAACAAGTTCAAAAGACTCAAACGGATTAAAAACACTCAAAACTGCCTAAAAACACAAACTAGGCAGTTTCTAGCAAAAACACAACTTTAGACGAAAATAAGGTTTTGGGTTGATTCAAAACCTTCTAAAACATAAATAAAACAGATTCTAAACACTTTAGAACAAGAAAGTAAAGGGGGATTTGGTTTGGACGTAAATTGAAATCAAAACAGAACGTTTAAAGTAAAACAGATTGTAAAATGTTTTTGGATGAAAAGGATGGATAAAAGGCTAGTTAGGAGGCTCTTCTCCACACATGTCACACTTGCAAACAAAACGATTTTCAGTTGTTCTTCCAGTGAGTTACAAATCCTCAATGCCTGATAGGAGCATATTTATGCTACTTAGTTAGCTTGTTTTCTTGCACTTACGTAGTTAGTTATCGTTTATTATAGTGATTTAAGCTATTTTCGTGTATTTGTAGGTTCAAATGGCAATTGAAGCAAGAAAGTACGTTTTGGTGCGTTTTAGATCTAAATTGAGCTTAAATGGAGTACATACATAGGGAGCACCATGGATGGACGATTTTGGAGCTAAAATGAGCGAAGGATGAATGAAGAGTCAAAAGTGGAAACCGAAGTTTCTAAGTTTGGAAGTTTCTAATTCCGAAGGTTTCCATTCTTGAAGAGTTTCTATTCTTGAAATGGAGATGTCCTAATCCTTTCTAGAAGGCCATCCTTGGGCCTTATCATCTCAGCCACACCTAAACCCTCCTAGCCCACATTGCCGCACCCTAAACCCTAGCCCATCACATTGGGCCGCACCTATTCCCTTCTAGAAACATGTTTTCCTTGCCTTGCAAGGCATTCTAGAAACCCTAGCCCTCTAAACCAAATCTGCCGCACCTAGGGCCCAATCCCATTCAATTTCTGATTGTTTTAACCTAATTCTTGGTGGATTTGGCCTTCTAGAGACCCTAAACCTGATTTAACCTAGGGTTTGCCATGCCTATATATATGCTCCTTAGGTGCCGCACCCATTCATCACCCATTCACCTAATTTTCGTCCATCAATCATCCTCCCATTCAGAAATCCAATTTCTGCCGCAAACACCACCATTCAACCCTTTGCCGCAAGCAATAACCATACCACCCAACCTTCACCGTACCTTGCAGCCACCACAACCACCTTGTGCGCCATCTTTGGAGGATAGAAAGAGTGCTCCGTGCAATCCAAAAGGGAGGAGAAGGCTCACGCATGCAATCTGCCACCATTGGGGAGTTTCAGAGTTCTTTCTTCCTTTGTTTCGTTTCTATGTTTAATTTAATTTGTTTCTCAATTATGTTAAACATGTGGAACTAATTTCTTTTTAGTTAGAGGCGAATTTGAAGCCATGGACATATGTTGGTTATGATTTGATTTACTCCAGTTATGAATTCATGAACTTTGGATGTGGTTTACTTCTCTGTTTTGATTAAGAACTTGTTTATGTATGTTGATTGAGAGTGCACGCTTAATTTGCATGCTTAAACTTGATGCTAGGATATAAGGGAATTTCACCTAATCGTTATTAACTTATATTCATGAGTAGTAAAGATCGCTAGTCACGATTATGTTTAGTAAACCCTAGGTTGGATTAACATGCGTATTCCATAGTTATGAATGCCTAGTCGTTGTTTATGATTTCCATTGAACTTAATGATTCTTGTTGAATGTCTCTATCATGCGTATTCCATAGTTAGGGACTTTGATGAGGAATAATTTGGTTGCGATGCGTATTCCATTCAATTCAATGAATTTAGGGAAATCTGAGAATTAATTAGTTCAATACAATTAATTTGGGGCATCGTCATTCATAAGTTCATTGAAATCATAACTGGGAATCAAGTTGTATGCATATGTTCATGTGTGGATAAGGAACCCTCTAACTAGTTTGTCTCATCATTCAATTCACCAAAATCTGTTTAGAATCTGTGTTGTTTTCAAGTTTCTGTTTTAATTCTAAATTCGTCAAAACCAATCCCCCCTTTATTTTAAAGTGTTAGATTAGCTAGAAATACATTTAGATTGTGTTTCTAGGAGTTTTGAGTCAAGTTAGAACCAATTTTCGTCAAAAATTGTGTTTGTGCTCAAAACTGCCCAGAAAGTGATTTTTAGGCAGTTTTGAGTGTTTCTGGGCTGTTTTGAGTCTTTTGTTTTGTTTAAGTGTTTTAAACTCTAGTTTTGCATTCTTTGAGTCTAGTTTAGTGTCTTATATTGTGTTTTTACGTTTTTGAGTCAGTTTCACATTGATTAGCATCCCTAGTTAATCCCCGGTCTAGAACGATCCCTATTTGCTCATATACTACAATTGTCATCCATAGGGTTTAATTTGAGTGTCAATCTAATTTTCACATCAAATTTTGGCGCCGTTGCCGGGGATTAGCAAAATTGCTAATCCCTTGTGTTTACTGTGTGTTTTAGTTCAATTTATCTAGTTTTCTGATTTAGTTTTGTTTTCTTGTTTTCTTGTTTTGTTTTCTTGGTTATGGCAGCGGACAATCGTACAATTAAGGAGCTCTCAGCCTCGGGGTTGGCCAATGCCGCACCATTATGCATTCAATACCCCGTGGCTGCCCTAGGCAAGACCGATGAGTTTGAGTTGAAGTCAAGCTTGTTGCACCACATTCCAAAGTACCATGGGCTGTCCATGGAAGATCCCAACAAGCATCTCAAGGAGTTCGAGGTGGTTTGTTCGAGCATGACACCCGTCAATGTCGATGGGAACATTTTGATGATGAAGTCATTTCCATTCTCACTTTTGGAAAAGGCGAAGGATTGGCTTTACGAGTTAGCACCCGGAACGGTTACATCTTGGGATAGTATGAAAAGAGCTTTCTTGGAGAAGTTTTTCCCAACTTCAAGAGTCATTCTCTTGAGGAAACGGATTAGTGGCATCCAACAAAATCAAGGTGAATCGTTTCCTTCTTATTATGAACGTTTTAAATCACTTGTTGCTTCATGTCCACAGCATCAAATGAAGGAGGAGCTGCTCATTCAATACTTTTACGAAGGACTCCTTCCCATGGAACGCCAAATGCTTGATGCATCGGCGGGAGGTGCGTTGGTGGATAAGACTCCGGGGGCTGCAAAAGTTCTAATTGCCAACCGAGCACATAATGCACAACAATACGAAGGTGTTGGACAAAGAGACCCCCCACGGCCACAAGTGAATGAGGTAAGTTCTACACCCGATATTCAATACCAATTAGCTAACCTTACCTCTATTGTTTCTCAGTTGGCCGAGGGGATGAAGATACGTGGTCCAAGTGTTTGTGGCGTGTGCTCTATGCAAGGACATGCCAACGATCAATGCCCTCAATTGATTGAGAATGGAGGGTGGGAATCTGCAAATGCCGTGGGTTTTGGGAGCCAAAATCAACCACGCCATGATCCATACTCAAACACCTACAATCCGGGGTGGAGGGACCATCCAAATTTCAAGTGGAGGGATCCTCAACAACCCCAACAACAAGGAGGATTTAGGCAGCAACCACCGGGCTTTTATACAAAGCCATTCGTCCCCAATCAAACCCAATTGCAATCTGCCCCAACAAACTCAGGTATGTCTTTGGATAATGATCAAATTGTTAAGTTACTTACTACTTTGACGCAGGAAGTACAAAATCAAAACAAAGAGAGGCAAATCCAAGACAAAAGGGTGGATAACTTGGAAAAGCAAGTGGGGCAAATAGCGGAATTCATGGGGCAGATTAGAGAACAAGGCAAATTGCCTAGTTCAACTGTTATGAATCCTAAAGGCGGCTTTGAAACCGTCAATGCAATCATGTTGAGAAGTGGTATACAGGTTGGAGCCGAACCAAAATCATCCAAATCAAGTCACAATGAGGATGAAAAGTTGCTACAAGAAGAGGAGCAAGGAGCAAAACTCACGGCCAAGGATGATCAATCCTTGCCGCCACCATCTAACACCTCTAAGCCGTCCCAACCCACCAAGGTATGTCCAAATTCGAATCTTTCAAGTTCTATTCCATTGAATGTGCCCTTTCCTGGCAGGTTTAGGCAATCAAAGAAGGAGGAAGAGGACAGTGACATTCTCGAGACTTTTAAGAAAGTCCAAGTCAATATTCCACTCATTGCCGCAATAAAGTAAATTCCAAAGTATGGGAAATTTTTGAAGAAGCTTTGTACATCAAGGAAGCGAATTCGGGAAAAAGAAGTGGTCCAGGTAAGTGAGAATGTTTCCGCTATTTTACAAAGGAAATTACCCCCTAAATGCAAAGATCCGGGTAGTTTTACGATTCCCTGTGTTATTGGCAATACAAGATTTGAACATGCCATGTTAGACTTAGGTGCATCCATTAATGTCATGCCATATTCTGTTTATGCATCTTTGAATCTAGGAGAACTTAAAAATGATGGCGTTATCATTCAATTAGCCGATCGTTCTAATGCCTATCCAAAAGGAGTTTTGGAAGATGTTTTGGTGCAGGTAGATCACCTAGTATTCCCGGCTGATTTCTACGTACTTGAGATGGAGGACTCGGGCCATTCTCCCCCCATGCCACTCTTACTTGGACGACCGTTCATGAAGACAGCCCAAACCAAGATTGATGTGGCCAAGGGAGCCTTAACAATGGAGTTTGGTGGTGATATGATTAAATTCAAAGTTCCTGACTCTGTTAAGAAGCCCAATGATGTTCATTCTTGTTTTGCCATAGATGTGATTAAAAATGTGGAGCAGGAACATTCATCCGCACAATTCAAGATGGAGGAGCCTCGAAGCATCATCGAAGAGGGGATTGGAGTGGAGCACAAGAAACATGTCGTTACTCCCAAAATACCAAATATGGCCGAGAGCACCACCTTTGCTGCCCATTTTGAATCTTCATCTAAATGCATTGGTAAGCCTCCTCCTCTAATTCCAATTCCTATTTCGACTAATAGGTTATTGCCTTATGTGGTGCAGGTACCAAATGGAATCCATGATGGTGGGAGTGCATACTTTGGGAAGCCCAATGCCACAATCTGGGAGCATCACTATCCATTGCCATACATAGACCCACTGCATGAGTATTTCAAGGAGCATGTCATGGAGGATGTACCCTTCCATGCCGTGGACCCTGGGGGAGCTTAAACGGAGGTACCGTCCGGCTGGAAGACGTTAAAGCAAGCGCTTCTTGGGAGGCAACCCATGAGTTTAAATAAGAAACGAAGGAACTTTCACTCAAAACCCAGATTTGCGTCCCTAACCCTTCTCTTTCTTGCTTATACTCTGCCATTTGTGTATATTTGTTAGTTGTGTTATTTGTTTGTTTTTGTGTTAATCTATGCTTGAAACATTGAGGACAATGTTTGGTTTAAGTTTGGGGGGGTAAACAAGCTGTTTTTGCATGAAATTCGTAGGATTTTATCACCTATCACTTATAATGTTGTTTTTCACTGTTTTAGGTGTTTTTAATGTGTTTTAATGTGCTTTAGTGTCATATAACAGAAAAACAAAGAAAAAATTCGAAAAAGTTTGAAAAATACCAAAAATAGTCGTTTTTGAGTCGTTTTTGTGTCTTAGGGTACCTTCCAACACAATGATGAGGATTTGGTTTTTAATTGCATAACTGTAAAAGAAAGTTACGAACATGGATGAAAGTTTGACATGCTCTTTGGTTTATGCTTAGTTGTAATTATAGTTCATGAATTCACATGTAATCAAAAGAAAAAAAAAAGTAGTTTTTGTAACATGCTTGAAGGAAGAAACTCAAACTAACGCTACAACCCTGAGAGACTTGAGCTTTGAACGTTCTTTGGAGAGTTAATAATCTGTGCATTTGTTGTCCTCTAACGTCGTTGCATGATCTCATTATTCTTTGCTTGGTTACTACTTAGAAGGCGTTTCATCATATAGTTCCAAATACTAGAACTCATGCCCGTTTCATTCAAAGCGTAAAATTGATTAGCATAACACATAACAAGATGAAGTTGTGTAGTAAACACAGAGCCAAATAGCCGTACCCCATGTTCATTTATTTTGTAGATTTAAACCCCGTTGAGCCTTGTTTAGCCTATGTTCTTTGTTCACCCACATTACCCTTACCTAGCCTAGAATAGGACCATCCATGCCCTTGTTCTTAAAGCATAGTGAACATGACTTAGAATGAATTCCTTTTGATTGTTCTTGTGCAGAAAAACAAGTGTGGGGGAAGGAATTTATGTGAATTTGTGCCAAAAACATGAATTGGGCACGAGAAAATAAAAGAAAAAAAAATGTGAAAAAAAATGAAAAAAGAATTCAAAATAAGTGAGAAAGAACTCACGAGTGGTTGTTGTTGAAGAAAGGGTCCAAAAAGGTGAATTAGACCCTAAGTATTGTGTATTTTACCCCTTGTGTGTCTAAGTTATTTTCTGCACTCAAAAGTGAATTCTAAGTGTCAATTTCAGTACTTGTTGCTATTGCTTTAAGAACCTTTGTTTATCCTTAACCTTTCATTGTTAGCCAATACCCCTAAGCCCCATTACAACCCTTAACTTCTATCTTGAGTGTTATGTGTTTCAATATGTGGAGTTTGGGATTGGTATGAGCATATGGTGTCCCTGGTTCTCGCATCTAAGTAGTAGCATTCCGTTCATGAGATCATATCTAAACATGCTTAATAATTGCAGAAAAGTGCTTCCTTCGTTATAAACATATGTGAGTGTTCGTTTTTATGTTTACATCAATCTTCTCACATATACCTAGTGTAGGGAGTGTAGTTAGAAAATCTGTGTGAAAATAAGAGTGTATCTGGTAAGGAATTGAGTGGATTCTCTAAGGCATGTTACTACATTCAAAATATTGTTTTAAACGATTAAATGGGAGCTAGTGAATGGTAATTATGGTTAAGTATATGCTCAAAAGTAGGGATGACCAAAACCTGTGGGAATAATGATCTTTGGCATGTTATGTACCATTGGAAATCCCTGAGGCAAACGTTGGAAGGTTAGGTTATGTTTTGTGTCTTTGTTTTGCTCGAGGACTAGCAAAAGCTAAGTGTGGGGGAATTTGATAGGAGCATATTTATGCTACTTAGTTAGCTTGTTTTCTTGCACTTACGTAGTTAGTTATCGTTTATTATAGTGATTTAAGCTATTTTCGTGTATTTGTAGGTTCAAATGGCAATTGAAGCAAGAAAGTACGTTTTGGTGCGTTTTAGATCTAAATTGAGCTTAAATGGAGTACATACATAGGGAGCACCATGGATGGACGATTTTGGAGCTAAAATGAGCGAAGGATGAATGAAGAGTCAAAAGTGGAAACCGAAGTTTCTAAGTTTGGAAGTTTCTAATTCCGAAGGTTTCCATTCTTGAAGAGTTTCTATTCTTGAAATGGAGATGTCCTAATCCTTTCTAGAAGGCCATCCTTGGGCCTTATCATCTCAGCCACACCTAAACCCTCCTAGCCCACATTGCCGCACCCTAAACCCTAGCCCATCACATTGGGCCGCACCTATTCCCTTCTAGAAACATGTTTTCCTTGCCTTGCAAGGCATTCTAGAAACCCTAGCCCTCTAAACCAAATCTGCCGCACCTAGGGCCCAATCCCATTCAATTTCTGATTGTTTTAACCTAATTCTTGGTGGATTTGGCCTTCTAGAAACCCTAAACCTGATTTAACCTAGGGTTTGCCATGCCTATATATATGCTCCTTAGGTGCCGCACCCATTCATCACCCATTCACCTAATTTTCGTCCATCAATCATCCTCCCATTCAGAAATCCAATTTCTGCCGCAAACACCACCATTCAACCCTTTGCCGCAAGCAATAACCATACCACCCAACCTTCACCGTACCTTGCAGCCACCACAACCACCTTGTGCGCCATCTTTGGAGGATAGAAAGAGTGCTCCGTGCAATCCAGAAGGGAGGAGAAGGCTCACGCATGCAATCTGCCACCATTGGGGAGTTTCAGAGTTCTTTCTTCCTTTGTTTCGTTTCTATGTTTAATTTAATTTGTTTCTCAATTATGTTAAACATGTGGAACTAATTTCTTTTTAGTTAGAGGCGAATTTGAAGCCATGGACATATGTTGGTTATGATTTGATTTACTCCAGTTATGAATTCATGAACTTTGGATGTGGTTTACTTCTCTGTTTTGATTAAGAACTTGTTTATGTATGTTGATTGAGAGTGCACGCTTAATTTGCATGCTTAAACTTGATGCTAGGATATAAGGGAATTTCACCTAATCGTTATTAACTTATATTCATGAGTAGTAAAGATCGCTAGTCACGATTATGTTTAGTAAACCCTAGGTTGGATTAACATGCGTATTCCATAGTTATGAATGCCTAGTCGTTGTTTATGATTTCCATTGAACTTAATGATTCTTGTTGAATGTCTCTATCATGCGTATTCCATAGTTAGGGACTTTGATGAGGAATAATTTGGTTGCGATGCGTATTCCATTCAATTCAATGAATTTAGGGAAATCTGAGAATTAATTAGTTCAATACAATTAATTTGGGGCATCGTCATTCATAAGTTCATTGAAATCATAACTGGGAATCAAGTTGTATGCATATGTTCATGTGTGGATAAGGAACCCTCTAACTAGTTTGTCTCATCATTCAATTCACCAAAATCTGTTTAGAATCTGTGTTGTTTTCAAGTTTCTGTTTTAATTCTAAATTCGTCAAAACCAATCCCCCCCTTTATTTTAAAGTGTTAGATTAGCTAGAAATACATTTAGATTGTGTTTCTAGGAGTTTTGAGTCAAGTTAGAACCAATTTTCGTCAAAAATTGTGTTTGTGCTCAAAACTGCCCAGAAAGTGATTTTTAGGCAGTTTTGAGTGTTTCTGGGCTGTTTTGAGTCTTTTGTTTTGTTTAAGTGTTTTAAACTCTAGTTTTGCATTCTTTGAGTCTAGTTTAGTGTCTTATATTGTGTTTTTACGTTTTTGAGTCAGTTTCACATTGATTAGCATCCCTAGTTAATCCCCGGTCTAGAACGATCCCTATTTGCTCATATACTACAATTGTCATCCATAGGGTTTAATTTGAGTGTCAATCTAATTTTCACATCAATGCCCCAAATTAACCATGAATTGCATAGATTAATTTTCAGATTTTCCTTAAGTTAATGGATTGGATGATTGCATACGACAACCCAAAGCATTCCCCACAAGTTCCCTCAATGAATTGCTTACAAGAGATACAAGCAGAAATCATTAAGTTCTAAGAAAACCATAAGCATTGACGAGGCACTTGTTACTATGAATTGCATGAAACTTATGCCAAGAATTCATTCAACGCGATCGTTGAGAAACGACCTTCACTACTTGTGATTATAAGATTGTAACTATTAGGTGAAACTCCCTCATAATCTAGCATCATATTCATGCATGAAAACTAAGTGTGCACTCTCAATCAACATATACAAATAAGTTATCAATCAAGTAGATGAACGAATTGAATCCACAACTTATGAAATAACAACTGAATATAATCAGATCATATTGCAAGCATGTACATGGTTTCGAATCACCCCCCAACTAAGGGGGTTTAGTTCCTCATACTCACAACACAAAGTTTATTGAATTGAAACATTGAAAACATAAGAAAGATTACACCTAAAAGTTCCAGCAATCTGCAAGAGACTAGCAAGCACTTTCAAGGGCACTCCTTCTTCCTTCTTGCTGCGGCACAAAGTATGGAGATGGTTTGGGATGTGTTTGAATGATGTAGAATGGAGGAAAAGTGTCTAGGATGGGTGTATGGTGCGGCTAGGGGGGTTTGGGATCAGAAAATATGGGTTTGGATGAAGGTTGGGCACGGCAAAGGTAGGGGATGGATTTCTGGCGTGAATGGAATTGTATGGATGTGAATGGTGCGGCTAGGGTAGAATGGACGAATTTTTGTGAATGAATCAATGTCTTGTGGCTGCAACAATTAGGTTTATTTAAAGGAAAACAGGAATTAAAAACCCTAGGTTATTTAGGAAATCAGAAATTAAGTCTAAGGCTTCTAGAATCAGGAAACAAAACAGAAATTAAAAGGAAAGACACAAGAGGTGCGGCTAGGGTTTTAAAACACAAAAGGAAAGTGTTTTATTTCAGAATTTAGGAAAGGATCTCTCTCCCTTGCACGGCAAGGAAGAGGAAAGGGCTAGGGAGTCCTTCAAGGGTGCGGCAAGGACTTTAGGAAAGGTGGGAAGTCCTAAAACTAAAGGGAGAGGGATTAGGAAAATAGGAAACTAGGAAAAAGGAAGGGAATGGTGCGGCAAGGTTTCAAGGGTGCTCCAAGGCCTTTGTTTTGTGTCCCAAAGTGCATAAGAACTCTTCAAAGTGGCTGGAAGTTACGGATTTTAGGTTTAGGAAAGATCACCCAAAATAGGAAACCTTGGCTTGACTTTCCTACTTCAAGTAGGAATCCTTGTTGGAGTAGGAATCCTTGTTGGAGTAGGAATCCTTGTTCTTCTAGGAATCCTCATTTGAGTAGGAATCCATCGTCGATTAGGAATCCTTCTTCAATTAGGAATCCCATGATGATTAGGAATCCTTTTTGGAGTAGGAAACCAACTTTCTTCAAGACTTCACTTCATCCATTCTTTTTGCTCCAAAAGGCTCCATTTTGCTTCTTTTTGCACACTTTGGCCTTAGAACCTGAAAACACACAAAAGTGACTTTAAACACTAAAATAACTAAGTAAACACAACTTAAATGCACGAGAACAAGCCAAATAAGTAGCATAAATATGCTCCTATCAACTTCCAAGACTCCTTCTCCTCCTCCTTGGTGCGGCAAAGGGTGTAGAGACAAGTTTAGGACCTTAAGTGGATGGGTGGATGGGTATGGAAGGATATAATGGTGTTTAGGTATGGTGGTAGCTGCGGCAAAGACTTAGAACTAGGGAGGATGGTGTTTTGGCGAATTTTTGAATGTGGGAGAGTGAATGAATTAAATGGTGCGGCCAAGGGGTGTATTTATAGTGTTTAGGGGCTGAATTAGGGTTAGGAATCAGAGAAGGATAATAAAATCTAAATCCTATAGGAATAGGCCTTCTAGAAGCTAGGAAACCTCAAGGAATTAAGGAAAACTTGCTGCAGATTATAGGGGTTCTAGAAGGGATTAGGCGCCACCTTTGTAGGGTTTTCTAGAAGGAATTAGGTGCATCTAGAAGGTAGGGTGCGGCACCTCTTCAGGGAGAAGGGATAGGGCTTCTAGAAAGTCCTAAAAACTGATGGGAATTGGACCAAACCCACGGCAAGGATGGGAATCATCTAGAAACTTCACATTTGTGTCCTTCAACACTTAGGAGTCCTTCTAGCATTAGGAAATCATGTCTTTCTCCTTCCTTGACTTGGAATTCTTCTCCTTCTTCACTTTGGAAACCTTTTCCTTCTTGGACTTGGAAATCTTCCTTGTAGCTGCAACTTGATGCCATTTGGGGTTTACATTTCCTACTTCAAGTAGGAAACCTTGTTTGAGTAGGAAACTTCAATCTTATAGGTTTCCCAATTCAACTAGGAAACCAATTTCAACTAGGATTCCCTATTTCAACTAGGAAACCCAATTTAGCTAGGACTCCATCTTCCATTAGGGCTTTTCCTACTCCAACTAGGAAACCTTGCTCAAGTAGGAATCATCATCTTCAAGTCTTCAATTTCGTCCATCTTCATGGCTCCAAGCATATGACATTCATTCCAAGCTCTAATTTGCTCCAAAAGGCTCCAAAATGCTTCCTTTTGCATACTTTGCCCTTAAAACCTGAAAATACATAAAACTAGCTTAAAAGACTACTTTACTAAGGAAAAACACTATAAATGCACAAGAACAAGCTCAACTAAGGTGCATGTATATGCTCCTATCAGTCCACTTCGCAAACTTATGGCTTTTGCATATTCGAATCCACCTTTCGGATTGACCACCGTTGAGCTAGGCAACCTTCCTTGCTCATGAAATTGCCCCAAGAACTCGGCAATTTGTCCCACTTGTTTCTCCAACTCATCCATCCTCTTGTCTTGGATTTGCCTCTCTTTGTTTTGAGTTTGGACTTCCTGCGTCAAAGTAGTAAGTAATTGAAAAATCTTATCATTATCACTTGAATTACCTGAATTGTTTTGGCCAGGTTGTGCTTGGGCTTGTGGTGGTGCCAACGGCTTTTGTTAGAAACCCGGGGGTTGTTGCCTAAATCCGCTTTGTTGTTGGCCTTGTTGGGGTTCTCGCCATTTGAAATTTGGATGATCACGCCAACCGGGATTGTAAGTATTGGAAAATGGATCACCACGTGGTTGGTATTGGTTGCCATAACCCACGGCATTGAGGGTTTCCCATCCTCCATTCTCGATCAATAGTGGGCACTTGTCCGTATGGTGGCCTTGCATAGAGCATACGCCACAAGCAGCTGCGGTTTTGACTTTCGGACCTTCCACCACCTGAGAAAGCAAAGTAGTAAGGTTAGCCATTTGATTTTGAAGTTTGGTTATGGCGCTTACCTCATTGACTTGATGTTGCCGTGGGGTTCCTCTTTGTCCAACTCCTTCGTATTGTTGAGCGTTCAACGCTCGGTTGGCAATCAACATCTTTGCTGCCGTGGGGGTCTTGTCTACCAAAGCTCCTCCCGCTGAGGCATCTATTATTTGACGTTCAATTGGTAGAAGTCCCTCGTAGAAGTATTGTAGAAGTAGTTCCTCCTTCATTTGATGCTGTGGACATGAAGCAACAAGAGATTTAAAACGTTCATAATAAGTAGGAAAAGATTCACCTTCATCTTGTTGAATGCCACTTATCCTTTTGCGTAGGAGGATGACTCGAGAAGTTGGGAAAAACTTCTCCAAGAAGGCTCGTTTCAGGCTCTCCCAAGATGTGACAGTTCCGGGAGCCAATTCGTACAACCAATCTTTCGCCTTTTCTAGGAGAGAAAAGGGAAAGGCCTTCATCTTCAGGATGCTCTCATCAACGTTCACCGAGGTTATGCTCGAGCAAACGACTTCAAACTCCTTCAAATGCTTGTTTGGATCCTCCATGGACAGCCCATGGTACTTCGGAATGTGATGTAACAAGCTTGACTTTAATTCGAACTCGGCAGTCTTGTCGGGAGCCACCCTAGGATATTGAATGCATAGGGGTGCGGCATTGTCTAATCCCGAAGCGGAATGTGAGAATTATATGCACACAAATGAAACCCTCTTTTGACAATTGTAGTATATGTATAAGTAGGGATCGTTCTGGACCGGGGATTAGGAGGGATTGCTAATCTAAACTAAACTGACATAGAAACACAAAAATAAACTTAAAAACACTTAACAAGACTCACAAGACTCAAAACAGCACAAAACAACTAAATAGACTCAAACTAGACACTAGGGATGACTTTGGACGAAAATTGGTTTTAACTTGACTCAAAATACTCAAAGAACTAAAAGAAAACAGATTTTGACTCTATAAACAAGATTTAAAAGCAAAGGGGATTGATTTGACGAAATTTGAAACTTAAACAAAAACTTTGTAATTAAAATAGATTGTAAAACGAATTTGGGTGAATTAAATGGATGGAAAGCTAGCTAGGGGGTTCTTCTCCACACATGTCATACTTGCATACAAAACGATTTCCAATTGCTTTTCAATAAACCATGAATTCTCAACGCCCCAAGTTAATTAGGTTCGCTTAAATTAACCTTCAGATTTTCCTAAAGTTATTGAATTGGATGATTGCATACGACAACCCAAAGCATTCCCCATAAGTCCCCTACATGATTGCATAATAGAGATACAAGCAAGAATCATTAAGTTCTATGAAAACCATAAACATTGACGAAGCACTCATTACTATGATTGCATGAAACTTATGCCAAGAATTTACTTAACTCGATTGAGATCATCAACCTTCACTACTTGTAAATATAAGTTTGTAACGATTAGGTGAAACTCCCTTATATTCTAGCATCAAATTCATGCATGCAAACTAAGTGTCGACCCTCAATCAACATACACAAATCAGTTTTTATACGAACGGATAAGTAAATTGAATTCACAACTTATGAAACGCAATTAGAGGTAATCAAATCATATAGCAAGCATGGACATGGTTTCGAATTACCCCCCTAGCTAAGGGGGGATTTAGTTCCTCATGATAGCAATTAAACAAAGAAAACTAAATTGAAACATTAAAAACAGGGACAGACAACACCTAGAAAAGCTCCAGCGATTCAATGCTTTGAATGGCATTCACGACTCCAAATGGCACCTTCTCCTTCCTTCCTTGAATAATTGCGGCGCAAGAGGGATTTTTGTGTGGATTTGTGGTGGTGGATGGATGTAGGTGAATTATGGTAGAGGGTGGTGTAGGGGGTGGTGTCCAAATGGTGCAGCAAAGGATGGTATTTATAGGCTGAAATTCGCAGCCCCTATGTAGCAAAGGAAAATGATTTAAAGGCCTAATTTGTATAGGATAATAACACACAATCCTTGAAGGAAAAGGCTAAGGCTTTTAGAAACCAAGGGGGAAAGGAATAATCAGGTTTCTAGAAGTTCTAGAAAGGTTTGGGGCGTCACTTTTGTAGGACAAGGGATAAGGCCTTCTAGAAAGGTAATTTAAATGTACTCCAATCAGAAAATAAACCCTCATTGTCCCAGGAATTAAGTTTAGACAAGAATAGGATAAGATAAGGTTAGTTAAGATAGGATAAAGATTGGATAAGATAAGATAAGATAAGGTTGTTTGGATAATGTTTTGGATAATTCTCCTTCTTTTGAGCTGATTCCTTATCTTCTTTGACTTGAATTTATTTCTCCAACCTTGAAACATATTCCTAGCTCCATTTGGACTTCAAATTCGTCCATCTTCTTGCCCAAAGGTTGTGCAATCCATTCTAAGCCCAGATTTGCTCCAAAATGCATCTTTTTGCCAACTTTGCTCCTTGGACCTAAAAACACACGAAAATGACTTTAAACACTATAATAAGCAATAAATAGCTAAGGAAATACACGAAAACGTACTAACTAAGTAGCATAAATATGCTCCTATCAAACAAGCTTGACTTTAATTCGAACTCGGCAGTCTTGTCGGGAGCCGCCCTAGGATATTGAATGCATAGGGGTGCGGCATTGTCTAATCTCGAAGCGGAAAGCTCCTTGATTGTGCGGTTGTCCGCTGCCATGTCTTCTACTTCCTCTTCAAATTCAGAAACGAACTCGGAACTTGCACTTGATTCACTAGGTTCCGGATTCTTCCTTTTTCGTCTCAACTCGCGCTCGAAATCGTCGTCAAAGTCCAAAATATCTTCGTGAATCGGATGAGAACTCCGAGTCATAAACTAGTACCTAAACAAGAAACAAAAACAACTCAGAATCTGACCTTACTTAAACAAAATGAAAATACAATCCAAGGGATTAGCAAAGTTGCTAATCCCCGGCGACGGCGCCAAAATTTGATGTGAGAATTATACGCACACAAATTAAACCCTCTTTTTATCAATTGTAGTGAAGAATGTAAGTAGGGATCGTTCTAGACCGGGGATTAGGAGGGATTGCAAAATCACTTGGAATTGACTAAAAAAAAACGTAAAAACAAAGTTTAAAACACTAACTAGACTCAAACAATGCAAAACTAGAACTTGAAACACCAAAACAAACCAAAAGACTCAAAATAACACAAAAACACTCAAAACTGCCTTAAAACCACTTTCTGGGCAGTTTTGAACACTAAAGAAGAATTTGGACGAAAATAGTTATAACTTGACTCAAGACACTTTAAAAACACAAACTAAACAGATTCTAAGACTTTTAAACAAGAAAGTAAAGGGGGGTTTTGATTTTGACGAATTTGAAAACAAAACTTAAACATTGTAAAACGAACAGATTTTAAAACGAATTTAGTTTAAAACAATGGATGAAAGGCTAGCTAAGGGGTTCATCTCCACACATGTTATACTTGCATACGAAACGATTTCCAATTGCTTTTCAATAAACCATGAATTCTCATTGCCCCTAGTTAATTAGGACCGCTTAAATTAACCTTCAGATTTTCCTAACGTTATTGAATTGGATGATTGCATACGACAACCCAAAGCAGTCCCCACAAGTCCCCTACATCGCATAATAGAGATACAAGCAAGAATCATTAAGTTCTATGAAAACCATAAGCATTGACGAAGCACTTGTTACTATGATTGCATGAAACTTATGCCAAGAATTTTTATGCGAAATAAATCAAATGCTCAAATAAAACCCTCTTGTTGTCAAATTGTAGTAAGGATGCAAGTAGGGATCGTTCTGGACCGGGGATTAGGAGGGATTGCTAAAACCTCTAAACTGACTGAAAAACATAAAAACAAAGTTAAAAACGTTCAAAAGGACTCAAAGACTTCAAAACAAGTTCAAAAGACTCAAAACGGACTAAAAACACTCAAAACGGACTAAAAACACTCAAAACTGCCTAAAAACATAAACTAGGCAGTTTCTAGCACAAACACAACTTTGGACAGAAATAAGGTTTTGGGTTGATTCAAAACCTTCTAAAACATAAGTAAAACAGATTCTAAACACTTTAGAACAAGAAAGTAAAGGGGGGTTTTGGTTTTGACGAAAATTGAAATAACAAAGCGATGTATGAAACTAGACAGATTGTAAAACAAATTTGAGAAATAAGATGATGGATGGATTAGTTAGAGGTCCATTCTCCACACATGACATATTTGTATACGAATCGATTTTTCCAATTGCTTTTCACTAAACTATGATGCTCAACACCCCAAGTTAACCGTGATGCACTAATTAACCCTCAGATTTTCCTTTACTCATTGAATTGGATGATTGCATGCGACAACCCAAATTATTCTCCAAAAGTCCCCTACATGACTGCATAATAGAAGTACGAATAGAGATCATTATGTTCCATGAAAATCATAAGTGTTGACGAGGTAATTGTAACTATGAATGCATGATACTCTTGCCAAGAATTCAATTAACGCGGTTGTGATTAGCAACCTTCACTACTCATGAATATGAACTTATAACGATTAGGTGAAACTCGTTCATAATCTAGCATCTAATTCATGAATGAAAACCAAGTATGCATCCTCAATAAACATGCATGAATCAGTTATGAATAAAACAGATAATTGAATTGCAATCACAACTTAACAAATCACAATTGGAAGGAATCAATTCATATCTCAAACATGTTCATGGCTTCAAACTTTCCCCTAACTAATTAGGGGTTTAGCCACTCATGATTACAGCAAGGCAAAGTAAACAGAAATTAAACATAAGAGACATGAAACGAATTACACCTAAAACGCTCCAAACTTCTCCACCTTGCTGCGGCACAAGTCCTAAAGGGTGTGGTTGATGTGTATGGATGAAGGGGATGTGTTTTGGGTATAGGGATGGTGCGGCAAGGGGTGTGGAATGATCAGAAAATATGGAGGATGTAAGGGAGGCTGCGGCAAGGGTGTGGAATGTGTTTAGGGTGTGTAAAAACTTAATTGTGGTGAATGAATGGACTTATATATATAGGGCACGGCTTAGGGTTCAGGAAAGGTCTTAAAACTTAGCTAATTAGGCTCCCTAATTGAATAGGGAAGAAAAGAAATCAGAAAAGAAAATAGAATAGGATAGAAAATATGTGAAACAAAATAGGAAGGAACTTTGGTCAGAAATTTGGAGAGGGAATGGGTATATGGTGCGGCAATGATGAAAAGAATAGAATAGGAATGTAATTAGGACACAAAATAGGCAAGGGGTGAGAGCCTTGGGCGGCAAGGAGAGGGGAAACAAAATAGGAATGTGAAATATGTCCAGAAAATAGGAAAGAACCTCCCTCCCTTGTGTGGCAGATTTGTGAAGGAAATATGAATGTTTTTAGGACACAAAACAAGTAGGAAATCACCCTCCTTGCACGGCAAGGACTAGCACAAAATAGGTATGTGCTTTATGTTCAGAATTTAGGCAAGAAAAGGGGTCTTTGTGCGGCAAGGAAGAAGAAGGTGCAAGGGATGTGCGGCAAAGGTCCTTTAGGGAAGTTTAGGCTTCTAGAACCACTAATTGAATGTCCCAACATATTTTAGAACCCTTTTGTGGCTGAAACTTTGGTGAAGAAGGATTAGGAAACTTCCATTCCAAGAATAGAAACTTTTCAAGAATGGAAACCTTCAAAAATAGAAACTTCCAAACTTAGAAACTTCGGTTTCCAATTTTGACTCTTCATTCTTCATTCGCTCCTTGGCTTATTTGTACTTCAATTTCATCCTTCCGTTTAGCTCCAAACATGTCCTATCCATCTTAGGCCCAAAATCGCTCCAAAACGCACCAAAATGCACCTTTTTGCATACTTTGACCTTAGAACCTGAAATTGCACGAAAATGACTTTAAACACTAATCTAACCAAGGAAAAGCAACATAAATGCACGAAAACAAGCTAGCTACGTCGCATAAATATGCTCCAATCAAATTCCCCCACACTTAGCTTTTGCTAGTCTTCGAGCAAAACGAAATAAACAAAAGAAACAAAACTCAACCTAAACCTTCCAACATTATCTCAGGGATTTCCAATGCACATAACACTTTTAAGATCATCATTTACATAGATTTTGGTCGTCCATACACTTAAGCGCATACTTAATCACAGTCACCATTCATTAGTTCACATTTAATCAATGAAAACAACATTTTGAATGTAGTAACATGCCTTAGAGAAGTCCCTCAAATCCTTACTAGATATACACTCAATTTTCACTCAGATTTTCTAACTACACACCCTACACTAGGTATATGTGAGAAGATTGATGTAAATATGAAAACTAAGACTCACCTATGTTTTAACAAAGAAAGTACTTTTCTGGAGTTATAAGTGAAACATATGAATATGATCTCATGAAAGGAATGCTACTACTTAGATGCAAGAACCATTGACACCATATGCTTATACCAATCCCAAACTCCACATATTGAATACATAACACCCAAGATAGAAGTGTAAGGGTGGTAACGGGGCCAAGGGTGTTTGGTTAACAAAGGAAGGATATGGAAAACAAAGGTTCTTCAAGAAATAGTGAGCAAAACATTGAAATCAACTTAGAATTCACTTTTGAATGAAAACTCAAATTTTGAACGAAAAGGGAAGATTTAGACAATTTAGGGCCGGATTTGGTGCTTTGGACCCATTCTTCAACATTCAATACTTATTCACTCATTCTTTCATCTTTTCAAGCTCTTTTTCTTTTCTTTCTTTCTTTTCTTTTCTGTTTTTCTTTTTTCATACGTTTTCCTCAACTTTTTTCTTTCCTTTTGAACCTCAAAACATACATAAGAACTTTAGAACAAACATTCCTTCACCCACACTCATTTTCTTACATAATGTAACTCAAAAGGAATTCATTTAGGTCATGCTCACTATCTTTTAAGAACAAGGATGTGGACTGTCCTAAACTAGGCTAGGTAGGGATAATGTGGGTTAACAAAGAATAAAGGCTAAATAAGGCTCAATGGGGTTAAAACCTACAAAACATACGAAATATAGGAAGTAAGGCTATTTGGCTATGGTGGTTCACTACACAACTTCATCTTGATCGTGTGTTATGCAATTCAATATCATGCTTTGAATGAAACGGATATAAGTTCTAGCATTTAGTTCTATCATGATACGCATGCATTCTAAGTAGCAACCAAGCAAGGAATAATGAGATCATGCAACAACTTTAGAAAACAAAGAATCACAGATTATAACTCTCCAAAAGAAAGCAAAGGCTCAAGTCTCTCAAGGATGTAGCGTTAGTTGAGTTCTTTCCTTCAAGCATGTTACAAAAACTGATTTTAACCACTTTGTAATCAAATGTGAGTTCATAAACATCAACTATAACCAAGCATAAGCCAAGAACATATCAAACTTCAATCCATGCTTGTAACTTTCTTTAATAGTTATGCAATTAGAAACCGAATCTCATCATTGTGTTGGAAGGTATCCTAAGACACAAACACACCAAAATGACTCAAAATCAACTCTTTTTGGGTTTTTCAAAACAATTTTTCAAATTTTTATGTGATTTTCGGATTTTTAAGTCACAACACACTAAAATGCTTCAAAACAGCTTAAAAACACCTTAAAACAGCAAGGAACAAGTCTAAAAGTAATGGGTGATAAAATCCCACGAATTTGTATCAAAAACACTTAGTTACCCCCCCCACACTTAAATCAAACATTGTCCTCAATGTTTCAAGCATAAAATCACACCAAATATAAAGAAACACACAAACAGCAACTACAATGCAAAACTAGGCAGATTAGAAAGAATCAACAAAGAGAAGGGTGTTAGGAACGCAAATCTGGAATTGGAGTGATTCCTAGGGCTTCCTTTGTTGAATCGCATGGGTTGCCTCCCATGAAGCGCTTTCTTTTACGTCTTGCAGCCGGACGAAGAACTCCACTCATTCCCCATTGGAGGCCACGGCTTGGAAAGGAATTTCTTCCACAACCTGCCCCACGGCATGCTCATACGTTGAGTCTATGTATGGCAATGGATAATGATGCTCCCAGATTGTGGCATTGAACCTCCCAAAGTCAATTAAAACACGCCCACGAGGATGAATTCGAGTGGATATCTGCACCAACGGAAGTAGCAACCTATCAATTGAATTGGAAATTGAATTTATAGGAGGAAACTCACCCATATGTTGCAATGGAGACTCAAAAGCCGTTGCTTGCGCAACAATTCCAGAAATGGTGCTTTCGGCCAGATTTGGTGCTTGGAGTGTAATGGCTTGCACTTTGTGCTCCATCCCAATTCCTTCTTCAATGGTAGGTCTAGATGTATGTTCCTGTCTTATGTCCTCATTCACATGAATAGCAAAGCAAGAACGAACCTCATTAGAACACTTAACAAGTTCAGAAACTTTAAAATGAATTACATCACCATCAAATTCCATAGTTAAAGCTCCCTTAGCCACATCAATCTTGGTTGATGCTGTCTTCATGAATGGTCGCCCAAGTAGGATTGGCAAAGGGGGAGAATGAGGTGATTCTTCCATGTCAAGCACATAAAAATCCGCGGGGAAAATCAAGTGATCTACCTGCACTAAAACATTCTCCAAAACACCTTTCGGATATGCATTAGATCGATCAGCCAATTGGATAATTACTCCATCATTTTTAAGTTCTCCCAAATTCATAGATGCATATATGGAGTATGGCATGACATTTATTGAAGCCCCTAAATCTAACATAGCATGTTTAAACTTAGTATTTCCAATAACACAAGGAATTGTAAAACTGCCCGGATCTTTGCATTTAGGGGGCATTTTACGTTGCAAGATTGCGGAGACATTTTCACTTACCATAACCACTTCTTTCTCTTGAATTTTCTTCTTTGTTGTACACAACTTCCTCAAAAACTTGGCACACTTTGGAATTTGTTTGATGGCATCAAGGAGTGGAATGTTGATTTGCACTTTCCTAAATGTGTCCAAAATGTATTTTTCCTCTTCTTCCTTACTTGCTTGCATAAATCTGCGAGGAAAGGGTGCATTGGGTGGAATGGAGTTAGAAATAATGGAATTTGAACCCAACTTACCTTTGGTGGCCGAATGAGGAGGAATGGATTGGGGCGGCAAGGATTGCTCCATCCTTGCCGTGGGCTCTTCTTGGTTCCTCTCCTCAGATTGCGTACTTCGCAAGGTGATGGCTTGGACAGATTCGAATCCCCCCTTGGGATTCAAATTCGTAGAACTTGGTAATTTACCTTGTTCTCTACCAAATTGCCCCATGAATTCAGCCATTTGTCCCACTTGTCTTTTCAATTCACTCACCTCTCGAGCTTGATTTTGCACTTCGTTGGCGTAATTGTGCATGTCCTTGGTTTGTTTTTCTTGTCCCTGCGCCAACGTAGTTAGTAATTGAATAACTTGAGAATTATCAAAAGACGAACCTCAGTTGTTTTGGGAGGATTGTGGCTGATTGGATTGGTATGGCCGTGGGAACCCAGGGGGGTTTTGTTGAAATCCCCTTTGTTGTGCAGATTGTTGGGGATCTCTCCACTTGAAATTAGGGTGATCTCTCCATCCGGGGTTGTAGGTGTTGGAGTACGGATCGTATTTGGCTTGGTTTTGGCCTTGGAAACCAATAGCATTGGCGGATTCCCATCCTCCATTTTCTATCAACTGAGGGCATGTCTCGGATGGATGCCCTTGCATTGAACACACGCCACACACTTGGTTTTCTTGTGGTTTTGATCCCTTGACAACCTGAGACACAAGAGTAGTAAGATTAGCCAATTGAGATTGAATATCAGAAATTGCACTTACCTCATTCACACTTTGTTGCCGTGGCCCCTCTCTTTGTCCAACACCCTCATATTGTTGTGCATTGTGTGCTCGGTTTGCAATGAGAGTTTTGGCAGCCACCGAAGTTTTGTCCACCAATGCACCACCCGCTGAGGCATCTAGCATTTGGCGTTCCATGGGAAGGAGTCCCTCGTAGAAATATTGAATGAGTAGCTCCTCCTTCATTTGGTGCTGTGGACATGAAGCAACAAGTGATTTAAAACGTTCATAATATGATGGAAACGACTCACCTTGATTTTGTTGGATGCCACTAATTCGTTTCCTCAAAAGAATGATCTTTGCAGTGGGAAAGAACTTCTCTAAGAATGCACGCTTCATACTTTCCCAAGAATTTACGGTTCCAGGTGCCAATTCAAACAACCAATCTTTGGCCTTGTCTACTAGGGAGAATGGAAAGGACTTCATCTTTAAAATACTCCCATCCACATTGATGGGTGTCATACTTGAGCAAACAACTTCAAATTCCTTAAGATGTTTGTTAGGATCTTCCATGGAAAGCCCATGGAATTTAGGAATATAATGTAATAAACTAGACTTAAGTTCAAATTCGTCCGTCTTACCTTGAGCCGCCGCGGGGTATTGGATACATAAAGGAACGGCATTATCCATACCTGAGGCAGAAAGCTCTTTGATGGTTAGATTGTCCACCGCCATGGTTTGTACTTCTCCTACAAACTGTGCCGTGGGCTCTCCTTCCTCACCAATTTCTTCAAACTCGGATGTAGAGCTAGAAGACGGTGGTTCAGGGCCAAAGGAGAACCACCATTGCCGCAAGTCCCAAGTGATCCCAATTCGTCCAAATTGGCCAATAAAGGTAAAAACGTGTCAAGTTCAGTTCCTACTAATGATTTTCCTTCAAATGTTCCCTTTCCTAGTAGGTTCATGCAAGCAAAGAAAGAAGAGGATGAAAAAGACATTCTGGAAACGTTTAGGAAGGTGCACGTCAATATACCGCTCCTTGATGCTATAAAGCAAATCCCGAAGTACGCCAAGTTTTTGAAGAAGCTTTGTACAACAAAGAAGCGGATTCGGGAGAAAGAGGTGGTGCATGTAAGTGAGAATGTCTCTGCGATATTGCAAAGGAAGCTGCCACCTAAATGCAAGGATCCGGGTAGTTTCACTATCCCTTGTGTAATTGGTAATACACGGTTTGAACATGCTATGCTAGATTTAGGTGCATCAATTAATGTCATGCCATATTCTATTTATGCATCTATGAATCTAGGAGCGCTTAAAAATGATGGTGTTATTATTCAATTAGCCGATCGATCTAATGCATATCCGAAAGGAGTTTTGGAGGATGTTTTGGTGCAGGTAGACCACCTGATTTTTCCTGCAGATTTCTATGTGCTTGACATGGAGGATTCGGCCCACTCTCCATCATCACCACTTTTACTTGGCCGACCTTTCATGAAAACGGCTCAAACCAAGATTGACGTGGCCAAGGGAGCAGTTACTATGGCTTTTGGTGGTGATATGATTAACTTTAAGATTTCTGAATCGGTTGAGAATACTAATGATGTTCGTTCTTGTTGTGCTATTAATGTAATTGAAAATATAGGGCAGGAATGTTCAACGCTAGCCAAGAAGAATGCGCCTCAACCCACCGTCGAGGAAGGAATTGGAGTGCACAAAAAGGAGTGCACGGCCCCAACTTTACAATCACGAAATCTGGCCAAGACCACCCCTTGTGCAGCTGTCCATTGTGCTACCACTTCCTTGCCGTACAAAGGTAAGCCACCTATTCCAATTTCGATTCCCATTTCAACTAAAAGGGTGTTACCTTTTATGGAGCAGGTACCTAATCGACTTCAACGTGGTGGGAGAGTTCGTGTTGATTTAGAGAAACCAAACACCACAATCAGAAAGGACCATTATCCCATCCCATTCAAGGACCCAAAGTATGAAGTATTTCCGAGGGCAGATCGTAGACAATACACCTCTCCAAGCCGTGGGGTCCAATAAGCTTCAAAGGAGTTTCGTCCGGCTGTACGACGTTAAAGCAAGCGCTACTTGGGAGGCAACCCATGCATTCAACAAAGGAAGACCGAGAAAGCACTCCAATTCCAGATTTGCGTTCCTAAACCCTTCTCTTTGTTGCTATTTTGTTTCTGCCATGTTAGGTTGTTTAGATGTGTTTTGTTTGTTTGTTTGTTATTTGTGTGAGTCTATGCTTGAAACATTGAGGACAATGTTTGATTTAAGTGTGGGGGGGTAACCAAAGTGTTTTGATGCAAATTCGTAGGGTTTATCACTCATAACTTCTAAATGTTGGTCCTTGCTGTTTTTAAGTGTTTTTAAGTGTTTTTAAGCTGTTTTAGTGTGTTTTGACTCAAAAATCCGAAAATCCCATAAAAATTTGAAAAATTGTTTTAAAAAACCCAAAAAGAGTTGTTTTTATGTGTTTGTTTGTGTCTTAGGGTACCTTCCAACACAATGATGAGGATTCGGTTTGTAATTGCATGACTGTTAAAAAGAGTTGTAAACATGGATGAAAGTTTGATTTACTCTTTGGTTTATGCTTGGTTATGGTTATAACTTATGAATTCACATATAATCATAAAGAAAAAGAAAAATCAATTTTTGTAACATGCTTGAAGGAAGGAACTCAAACTAACGCTACAACCTTGTGAGACTTGAGCCTAAACGTTTATTTGGAGAGTTAATAATCTGTGCATTGTTGTTTCCTAAAGTCGTTGCATGATCTCATTATTCTTTGCTTGGTTATTACTTAGAAGGCGTTTCATCATTTCGTTCCAAACACTAGAACTCATGCCCAATTCATTCAAAGCATGTTATTGATTTGCATAACACGTATTCAAGATAAAAGCTGTGTAGTAACCACCATAGCCAAATGGCCATATCTCCATATTTCATTGTGTTTTGTAGGTTTTAACCCCGTTGAGCCTTGTTTAGCCTATATTCTTTGTTAACCCACATTATCCTCACCGAGCCTAGATTAGGACTATCCATACCCTTGTTTTTGAAGCATAGTAATGCATGACTCAATATGAATTCCTTTTTAACCAATGCATGGCAGAAAACAAGTGTGGGGGAAGTGAGTTTTGTGTGGGTGTGCCAAAGTCTTGAAGAAGGCACGAAATAGAAAAGAAAAGAAGAAAAATTCGTGGAAAATAGAAAGAGAAAAAGAAAAGTCGTGAAAAGAATGAAAAAGGAGTTGAAAAGATGAGAAAAAGAGTTCTTAAGTGTTGTTTGTTGAAGGAAGGGTCCAAAAAGTTGAATTTGACCCTAAGTGTTGCTTAAATTTTCCCCTTTGTGTTTAAAAGTTGATTTTTGCATGCTAATGGGAATTCTAAGTTCAATTTCATTATGTTGCTTGCTATTGCTTTAAGAACGTTTGTTTTCCCTATCCTTTCGTTGTGAGCCAACTCCCCAAGCCCCGTTACAACCCTTGACTTTAATCTTGAGTGTTGTGTGTTTCAATTTGTGGAGTTTGAATTTGGTATGGGCATATAGGTGTCACTGGTTCTCGCATCTAAGTAGTAGCATTCCGTTCATGAGATCATATCTAAACATGTTAGTTACTCCGGAAAAATGCTTTTCTTGTTATACATATATGTGAGCATTCGTTTTCATATTTACATCAATCTTCTCACATATAACTAGTGTAGGGTGTGTAGTTAGAAAATCTGAGTGAAAATAGAGTGCATATCTAGGAAGGAATTGAGGAAATTCTCTAAGGCATGTTACTACATACAAACATCGTTTTAATTGGTTTAATGTGAACTAATGAGTAGTGACTATGATTAAGTATGTGCTTAAGTGTAAAGATGGCAAAAATCTGTGGGAATGATGATTTTTAACATGTCATGTGCATTGGAAATCCCTGAGGCGATTGTTGGAAGGTTTAGGTTGTGTTTTACTCGTTTTGTTTCGTTTTGTTTTGCTCGAGGACTAGCAAAAGCTAAGTGTGGGGGAATTTGATAGGAGCATATTTATGCACCTTAGTTTAGCTTGTTCTTGTGCATTTATATTGATTTTCTTAGTTAAAGTAGTCTTTTAAGCTAGTTTTATGTATTTTCAGGTTTTAAGGGCAAAATATGCAAAAGGATGCATTTTGGAGCCTTTTGGAGCAAATTAGAGCTTGGAATGAAGATCATATGCTTGGAGCCATGAGGATGGACGAAATTGAAGACTTGAAGATGATGTTTCCTACTTGAGCTAGGTTTCCTAGTTGAAGTAGGAAAATACTTAGAAATATGGAATCCTAGCTAAATTGGGAATCCTAGTTGAAATGGGTTTCCTAGTTGAATTGGGAAACCTAGAAGATTGAAGTTCCCTACTTGAACAAGGTTTCCTACTTGGAGTAGGAAATGTAAACCCCAAATGGCATCAAGTTGCAGCTACAATGAAGATTTCCAAGTCCAAGAAGGAAAAGGTTTCCAAAGTGAAGAAGGAGAAGAATTCCAAGTCAAGGAAGGAGAAAGACATGTTTTCCTAATGCTAGAAGGACTCCTAAGTATTGTAGGACACAAGTTGGAAGGTTCTAGAGTGTTCCACCCCTTTGCCGCAAGTTCTAAGCAATTTCCTATCAGTTTTGGGGCTTTCTAGAAGCCCTATCCCTAATCCCTACAAAGGTGCCGACCCTAGCCTTCTAGATGGACCTAATCCCTTGCCTTGCAAGGCTTTCTAGAAGCCTTAGCCTAACCCTACAAACCTGCCGCATGTTTCCCCAAAATCTGTGAGGTTTCCTAGCTTCTAGAAGGCCTATTCCTATAGGATTTAGATTTTATTATCCTTCTCTGATTCCTAACCCTAAATCAGCCCCTAAACACTATAAATACACCCCTTGGCCGCACCATTTAATTCATTCACTCTCCCACATTCAGAAATTCGCCAAAACACCATCCTCCCTAGTTCTAAGTCTTTGCCGCAGCCACCACCATACCTAAACACCATTATATCCTTCCATACCCATCCACCCATCCACATAAGGTCCTAAACTTGTCTCTACACCCTTTGCCGCACCAAGGAGGAGGAGAAGGAGTCTTGGAAGTTCATGCAATTCAAGTTCACATCGCTGGAATTTCTAGGTGTTTCTTTTCCTTTGATTTCAATGTTTAAATTTAATTCTCTTTGTTTTGTGCGTATGAGGAACTAAACCCCCCCTTGGCTAGGGGGGGATTCGAAACACATGTTTCTGCTTGCGATATGATTTGATTACTTCTAATTGCGTTTCATAAGTTATGAATTCAATTTACTTATCTATGTGAATTACATTGATTTGTGTGTGTTGGTTGAGAGTGCACGCTTAATTTTCATACATGAATTGAATGCTAGGATATAAGGAAATTTCACCTAATCGTTATGGACTTATATTCACAAGTAGTAAAGGTTGATGATCTCAATCGAGTTAAGTAAATTCTTGGCATAAGTTTCATGCAATCATAGTAACAAGTGCTTCGTCAATGCTTATGGTTTTCATAGAACTTAATGATTCTTGCTTGTGTCTCTATTATGCAATCATGTAGGGGACTTGTGGGGAATGCTTTGGGTTGTTGTATGCAATCATCCAATTCAATAACATTAGGAAAATCTGAAGGTTAATTTAAGCGGACCTAATTAACTTGGGGCATTGAGAATTCATGGTTTATTGAAAAGCAATTGGAAATCGTTTTGTATGCAAGTATAACATGTGTGGAGATGAACCCCTTAGCTAGCTTTCCATCCATCTATTTTAAAACCAAAATCGTTTTCAAATCTGTTTGTTTTACAAGTTTTAAGTTTTGTTTTCAAATTCGTCAAAAACCAAATCCCCCTTTGTTTTGAAGTGTCAAAATAGTTAGAAGTGTCTTAGTTTGTGTTTTTGAGTGTTTTGGGTCAAGTTATAAAGTATTTTCGTCAAAATCTTCCTTTAGAGTCCAAAACTGCCCAGAAAGTGTTTTTAAGCAGTTTTGAGTGTTTTTGTGCTGTTTTGAGTCTTTTGGTTTGTTTTAGAGTTTTAAAGTATAGTTTTGCTTTGTTTGAGTCTAGTTAGTGTTTTAAACTTTGTTTTTACGTTTTTGAGTCAATTCCAAGTGATTTTGCAATCCCTCCTAATCCCCGGTCTAGAACGATCCCTACTTACATTCTTCACTACAATTGATAAAAAGAGGGTTTAATTTGTGTGCGTATAATTCTCACATCAAAAACAAAGTTAAAAACGTTCAAAAGGACTCAAAGACTTCAAAACAAGTTCAAAAGACTCAAAACGGACTAAAAACACTCAAAACTGCCTAAAAACATAAACTAGGCAGTTTCTAGCACAAACACAACTTTGGACAGAAATAAGGTTTTGGGTTGATTCAAAACCTTCTAAAACATAAGTAAAACAGATTCTAAACACTTTAGAACAAGAAAGTAAAGGGGGGTTTTGGTTTTGACGAAAATTGAAATAACAAAGCGATGTATGAAACTAGACAGATTGTAAAACAAATTTGAGAAATAAGATGATGGATGGATTAGTTAGAGGTCCATTCTCCACACATGACATATTTGTATACGAATCGATTTTTCCAATTGCTTTTCACTAAACTATGATGCTCAACACCCCAAGTTAACCGTGATGCACTAATTAACCCTCAGATTTTCCTTTACTCATTGAATTGGATGATTGCATGCGACAACCCAAATTATTCTCCAAAAGTCCCCTACATGACTGCATAATAGAAGTACGAATAGAGATCATTATGTTCCATGAAAATCATAAGTGTTGACGAGGTAATTGTAACTATGAATGCATGATACTCTTGCCAAGAATTCAATTAACGCGGTTGTGATTAGCAACCTTCACTACTCATGAATATGAACTTATAACGATTAGGTGAAACTCGTTCATAATCTAGCATCTAATTCATGAATGAAAACCAAGTATGCATCCTCAATAAACATGCATGAATCAGTTATGAATAAAACAGATAATTGAATTGCAATCACAACTTAACAAATCACAATTGGAAGGAATCAATTCATATCTCAAACATGTTCATGGCTTCAAACTTTCCCCTAACTAATTAGGGGTTTAGCCACTCATGATTACAGCAAGGCAAAGTAAACAGAAATTAAACATAAGAGACATGAAACGAATTACACCTAAAGCGCTCCAAACTTCTCCACCTTGCTGCGGCACAAGTCCTAAAGGGTGTGGTTGATGTGTATGGATGAAGGGGATGTGTTTTGGGTATAGGGATGGTGCGGCAAGGGGTGTGGAATGATCAGAAAATATGGAGGATGTAAGGGAGGCTGCGGCAAGGGTGTGGAATGTGTTTAGGGTGTGTAAAAACTTAATTGTGGTGAATGAATGGACTTATATATATAGGGCACGGCTTAGGGTTCAGGAAAGGTCTTAAAACTTAGCTAATTAGGCTCCCTAATTGAATAGGGAAGAAAAGAAATCAGAAAAGAAAATAGAATAGGATAGAAAATATGTGAAACAAAATAGGAAGGAACTTTGGTCAGAAATTTGGAGAGGGAATGGGTATATGGTGCGGCAATGATGAAAAGAATAGAATAGGAATGTAATTAGGACACAAAATAGGCAAGGGGTGAGAGCCTTGGGCGGCAAGGAGAGGGGAAACAAAATAGGAATGTGAAATATGTCCAGAAAATAGGAAAGAACCTCCCTCCCTTGTGTGGCAGATTTGTGAAGGAAATATGAATGTTTTTAGGACACAAAACAAGTAGGAAATCACCCTCCTTGCACGGCAAGGACTAGCACAAAATAGGTATGTGCTTTATGTTCAGAATTTAGGCAAGAAAAGGGGTCTTTGTGCGGCAAGGAAGAGGAAGGTGCAAGGGATGTGCGGCAAAGGTCCTTTAGGGAAGTTTAGGCTTCTAGAACCACTAATTGAATGTCCCTGATATGATATTAAATAGCACTCAAATTAAACCCTCTTTTGTCAAATTGTAGTAAAGATATATAAGTAGGGATCGTTCTGGACCGGGGATTAGGAGGGATTGCTAAACACTTGGAAACTGACTTAAAAACGTAAAACAAAACAAGTTTAGAATAAATTGAAACAAGAAAGTAAACGGGAGGATTGATTTGGACGAATTTAAACTTAATCAAAACAGAAACTTTGTAAAAACACTCAAAACTGCCTAAAAACACAACTTAGGCAGTTTCTGACCTAAACACAATTTAAGACGAAAATAAGGTTTTGGGTCGATTCAAAACCTTCTAAAACACAAAGAAAACAGATTCTAGACACTTTAGAACAAGAAAGAACAAGGGGGATTTTGGTTTGACGAAAATTGAAATCAAAACAGAAACTTTAAAGCAAAACAGATTGTAAAACGTTTTTGGATGAAAAGGATGGATAAAAGGCTAGTTAGGAGGCTCTTCTCCACACATGTCACACTTGCAAACAAAACGATTTTCAGTTGTTCTTCCAATGAGTTACAAATCCTCAATACCCCAAATTAACCATGAATTGCATAGATTAATTTTCAGATTTTCCTTAAGTTAATGGATTGGATGATTGCATACGACAACCCAAAGCATTCCCCACAAGTTCCCTCAATGAATTGCATACAAGAGATACAAGCAAGAATCATTAAGTTCTAAGAAAACCATAAGCATTGACGAGGCACTTGTTACTATGAATTGCATGAAACTTATGCCAAGAATTCATTCAACGCGATCGTTGAGAAACGACCTTCACTACTTGTGATTATAAGATTGTAACTATTAGGTGAAACTCCCTCATAATTGATGCGAGAATTAACTAACACTCAAATTAAACCCTCTTTTGAAAATTGTAGTATAGGTATAAGTAGGGTATCGTTCTGGACCGGGGATTAGGAGGGATTGCTAATCAAAGTAAAAATAATTTAAAAACGTAAAAACAAAGTTTAAAACACTAAACTAAAATAAAAACACTTAACTAAAATAACTCAAAATAAAACTAACAAATAAACTAAAATAAATCAAAAGACTCAAAACAACTCAAGACTCTAGAAAATACAAACTAAGCTAAAAACTCAAAACACACTAAAAATGACTCAAAATAATGAAAACAATTTAAAATAAAAACTAGGAAATTAATTAGACGGAATTTAAATTAAAAGATAAAAACTAATAAAAATTAACTAAATAATATAATAATGGGGGGATTGATTTTGGATGAAACGTAAATTAAACGTAAATAAATTACAAAATTGACAAAAACATAAAATAAAGGTGAAATGATAGATAACGGATTGGCTAGAGGGTTTTTCTCCACACATGACACAAATGCAACCTAAATTGATTCCCAGTTATGAATTTAACAAACGCATGAATGACAATGTTCCAAGTTAATTAGGTCCGCTTAAATTAACTTTCAGATTTCCCTAAATTCATTGAATTGGACGGGATACGCATCACAACCAAATTATTCTTATCAAGTTCCCTAACTATGGAATACGCATGATAGAGAGACATATCAAAGATCATTAAGTTCAATGGAAATCATAAACATCGACTAGGCATTCATAACTATGGAATACGCATGTTAATCCAACCTAGGGTTTACTAAACACAATCGTGACTAGCGATTTTTACTACTCATGAATATAAGTTCATAACGATTAGGTGAAATTCACTTATATTCTAGCATCAAGTCTAAGCATGCAAATTAAGTGTCGACCCTTAACCCACATACATAAACAAGTTTTTAATCAACACAGAAAAGTAAACCACATCCAAACATTTATACATTCATAACTGGAGTAAATCAAATTAAATTACAAATATAATCATGGTTTCGAATTAACCTCTAGCCAATATAAAATTAATTACACATTATTTATAAATTAAAAACAGAAATAAAATATTTGAGTTTGGAAGGATTAAACCGAAAGAAAGGGAGAATGCTTCTGTGCTCCGTGTGTAAGCTGCATCTGTTTTGGTCGCTGACTCCAAGGTTTTCCACACCTCTGACTTATTCTTCCCCCAAAGCCTGCTTTATTCCGTGCCAAAACTTCCAAGGCAGCCTTGCGCTGCCAAATGTCGCAGCTTCTCCGAGGCCTTTCCTCGTGATTTTTCCAAGTTAATGGCCTCCTGCTTTGACTTCTTTCTGTTTTGTTTCTTTATCTGTGATGGCTGCCTAAGGCAGCGCACTGCCTTTTCTGTTTGATTGGCCACCGAGATTGGCAGCACCACCTTCCTTCCCCGCGAGCTCTTTGCTCCTTCTTCTCTGGCTGCGTCAGCTGCTCCTGGCAGCTCCCTGCCGATCCCCCGCTGCCTTCTGTTTTTGCCTAGCTGTGCTTTCTCTTTAAGCTGCCAAAGCAGCTTTCCAGCTGCTCCCCTCCGTTTATTTTCTGTTGACTCGCTGCCAAAGGCAGCTCCCCCGTTCTGATTTCACTCCCCCCTGAGTCCCTTCTTATTATCCCACTCTCATCATTATTTTCCTTTTTGATTGGCCCCGAGGCCTCACTTTTTATTATCAGCCTTTCTTTTCTTTTATTTTTTTATGTCTGCTTGCCAACTCGCCTTCCACTCTTTCCTCTCGGTGCATCATGCTTTTCTTCTTTTATTATTCCTTTTCGAGGAGCTCCACCGATGTGTCTTCATCATTCTTTCCTGCTTTTGACCACATGTGCTGCTAACACACCACACACACATTATATTATATTAATATAATATATTAATATATAAATATATAAATATAAATATATAAATAAATATAAATATATATATATATTATTTTCTAAATGATAAGTTTTAACACTTAAAATTTCATTTATTCTATTTTTATTTTCTTTTCTTGAAAATCTTATAAAACATAAAAATAACGTAAATAGCTCAAAATATAACGAACTAACTAAGAAAAGACGAGTGAATTTGATATAAAAACATGTATAAATATGATCCGATCAAATACCCCCACACTTAGCTTTTGCTAGTCCTCGAGCAAAACAAAGAAAACAGAAAAAGTAATAACATGAAAAACATTAGTTTCCCCTTATTTGACCCTCATAGAATTTAATTCGAGAACATAATCAGCAAGAACCATAGCTAGCACCAAACAAGCTAATCCAAGCTCATCTTCCTTATTCAAAAATTAGCAGTAATCTTTAAATCATCCTTGAAGTGTAGTGTGTGAGATAGCCATGCTAATGCAATTTCAAATTTTTATTTTTAAAATCATCATATGCAAACCAGCAACTTTCTCACGGGATATGCACTTAATCACATATGTGTTTAGTTTTAATGTGTTTCGCTCAAAGAAACAAATGTGAAAGATCTACCATAAGCTTGCATAAAAATCACTTCTCCACAATCATAATTGCAAAACTTAAATCAAGAGGACTTTTATTGGATGTAATGAGGCTTAGGGATAGGGCTATTGAAACGAAAGAATAGGAAAACACAAGTTCCAAGCTACATTACAAGCAATTATTTTGTTGAGATTTATAAGAACTCAAATTCTCAGCGATTCTTCTAACACCTCCCATCACACCCATAAACTGAAACTTTAAACTTTTTATTTTTATTTTCTTTGAATACAATCTTTCTTTTTTTTTTTTTTTCTTTTCTTTTCCTTCTTCCTTTTCTCAATTTTTTTTTTTTTTTTTTTTTTTTCAAATAAATACAAACATGAAAAACCCCCACACTTATTCTTTTGCCAAACTCATTCCAAGTACTTCACAAACATTTATCATAATACAGTCTCAAATTGCTCGCTTGGAAAGGGTAAGGAAACATGTTTTGAGGTATAAGGGTAGACATATCTGGTGATAAGAAATAAAAGGCTCACATAACGGCTCAAATAGGCAATCTAATGGTATCATTTTTCTTTGGGACACAAGGTCATTTGGGCCATGGTGGTAAACCTAATGCCTCTATCATTTTCAAGTTCATGCAATCAATGACAAACATTTTGAAAGATCGTTACGCAAGTTCTAGAGATGCATCTCACATAAGTTCATCACACATGAAAGAATAGGAGTGTATGAAAAATGCACACACTTTCAATAGGCTCAAAAACTCACATGGGATGTATATGGTCACTAAATTCACATATGAAGCTTTAAGTCATGCTTTAGTTTCACATCAACATGGCTATGTGCATTTGGATTTTTCAAAGATGATCAAATATGTACAATACTAACAAGAGAATAAGGAATTTCATACAACACATGTTAACTAAGTTCTTGATAATCATGGTTCAAATTCGATCCAGTTATATCATTGGGTCGGGAAACTAATAAAAATCTAATTTAAAACCATAAGGAAAACAAGACAATATTTTTGGATTTTTTAAATTTTTCGAGAAAAATTAAATAAAACACAAAACTCCGAAAAAAATTAAGTAAAACACAAAGCTAATTAAGAAAACAAAAAGCAATAACATGGAAACAAATGAAACCAGTTCAAAGTCGAAGGTACAAAAATTTTCAATTTGGTCAATTTTTTTATACTTGATACCCCCACACTTAAACTAGACATTGTCCCCAATGTCAGAAAACATTAAAAATGCAAAAATAAATATAAAAATAAATATAAAAATAAAATTACTAAATGAAAAGAAACAAAATAAAGCAATAGGACTGAAAACTTCCCTAATTTGCAGAAAACCAAGCGATGACCCCCAAGCGTAAATTTTGCAATCAACTTCAAGGGAGAAAATAACCAAACGTTCCTGCAAAGAAAAGAAATAAATCAGTTAAGCACGCAAGAAAATATAGAAAATGCAAACGAAAATTGAAAATGAAAATAAAAGATAACGAAAAGAACTAATAGGCGATCATTGGTCGTCCTTGTTGATTTTCCACAGCTTTCTTCTTGAACTGGATGGGCCTCCTTCTTGCAAGTGCTCCTCAGCTTAGTTGAGGATGAATCAGCACGTGTCTCCACATGCTTCAAGTAGTCCGGTCTCCACGCAGGTGTGGCATCTTCTTGAACTCTTGGATCAACCCAGACTCATCTGCTCTTGGGTGCACCTCAGACTCCTCCTGCTTCGTCTGTGAGGTACTTTTGTTTTTGAAGAAGTACCTCAACACAGGTTTATTTTTGAAGTGGGCTGGGAGGGGTCTGAGATGAGTACTCGAGAGCAAGACTAGGTAAGCAATCAGGATCTCACTTTCTCCACGTTCCTCAGATGAAGGAGAGGAGAAAGCATAATATGAGATACTTTTGCTTTTAACCTTTTTAATATGAAATACTTTTGCTTTGGAAGGTTTGTTTTCTGGGGTGATCCAAGGGATGAAGAACACTGAATAACTCGAAAGCTTTCTTTGGGAAGACATTATCGGAGATGAAGAGAGGTTGAGAGGTTTAGAGATGGAGAGGGTGTGAAGGTGTGCCTTTGATGTGGAAGGCGAAGGTCGACTTTATAGAAATTTTCCTTCACAACCGGAACTGTTCCCTCACTATTTGTCGGCAGCCGGTGAATGGATGAACAGTGCCCGTTACGCGCTTTCTGACAAAGCGTCCGTAAATTCCGCGAAGCTGACTGCGCATACGACGAGTGACGACAAATTGGAATGATGATCTTTTGAAAACCGGGGTTCAAAACCGGGTGCGGCTCGTGGTTTTCGCAACGCTCCACGCTGCACGTCATGAGTGACGACACATCCGGACAAACCGAGCCCTCGTGATGCCACGTGATTGCTGAGTCAAGCCCAGCTTTTGAGAAAGGAAACGACTCTTTTGAGAAAGGAGCGTCGGCCTTCGATTTGCGCGATGACGCGTCTTCAACCCCAGAGGAGCGCCTCTCTTTGATTTGCTTCTTTTTATAGAGGCGCTAATTATGCTCCATCTCACACTTGAACTCCCTCAAACACTTCCTTCTGAAAATACTCCCTTCTGTAAACACTCAAAATCCTTCCGAACTCTTCCTGCACTTCTGCACTCTTAATCTTTCCGAACTCTTTTCTTCCTCAACTGCCTCTAAAAATGTCTTGCCCTTCCGACCGTCGCCTAAACTTGAATGTCGGGGAAGACGATGACTCGTCTTCTCCGAACAACATTTGGAATCCATCCTTCATATCCCCCAATGGTCCTCTTACAGTCGGGGACACAATGATGAGGAACGATATAACCGCAACGGTGGTTGCAAGAAACCTTCTTACTCCCAGAGACACTAGGTTGCTGTCTATGCGGTCAGACGAGTTGGCTGTTCAGGACTCACTGGCTCTCAGTGTCCAGTGTGCAGGCTCAGTTTCGAACATGGGTCAGCGCCTGCTTGCAAGATCTCGTCAAGTGGAGTCGCTAATGGCGGAGGTGGTCAGTCTTCGGCAAGAAGTCAGAGGACTCAGGCACGAGAACAAGGAGTTGCACATGCTCGCAACTAGCTACTCGACCAGCATGAAGAGGAAGCTGGACCAGCTGCAGGAGTCGGACGGTCGAATCCAGAGTGATCATGAGCGGTTCATGGCGTTACTCCCGCGGTTTATGTTGCCTTCATCCTCTGGAGCAGCACCAAGCGTTCCGGCTCCGGAGATTCCAACTCTGGCACTTCGTCTTCCCGGAGCTCCGTCGACCTCTGAGGCACCACCTAACCAAAACCAATGATTGTAATTAGTTTTTCGTATTATTGTAAATTTTTTGAAATTTTTTTTTTTTTTTTTTTTTTTTTTAAAGTTTATGTAAATATATATATATATATATATATAAATATATATATATATATAAATATTATTATTATAATTTAAATAAACTTTTTTTTTTTTTTTTTAGGGTTAATTTAAGCAAATTAAAATAAGTAAAGTAAAATACGTAAATTGAAGTAACAAGACTTTGTTTATCCGCACTAAAAATAAACATTGCCCTTAATTTATTTAAACTCAAACTAAATAAAAATCAACCAAATAACAAAATAACAAAACAAAAATGAAAGCAGTAAATAGAAGGGTTTAGGAATGCAAATCTGATTGTGGGTGATTCCTAGGCTTCCCTTCTTTATTCAAGTGCATGGCTTTATCCTTGAACGGACAGTGGTACTTGAAATGATCCGGCAATGGTCTGAATTCACGAGTGGGTGCCTGAATCATAAAAATCAGATTGTTAGTAAAAAACAAAATTAAAAATGGAGAAGATGGCTTACTTTCATTCTCCGACGCAAACTCAATAACAAAAATCACGTCTTTGAACGTTTCAGGGATTTTGAATTTGGCCAAATTGCAAGTGATGATTGTGGCCGTGTGATCCACTCCAATTTCCTCCTTGATGAATTCAAGATGGTCCTCAACCACTTTTTCCTCGTTTAGAAGTTGCGGCAAGGGTTGTTCTTCCCTTGCCGTGTCTTGTGCATCCTCCTCCTCTTCGAGCAGTAGTAATTCATCCACGGGCTTATCTTCAACCATTTGTTCTTGAATTTGTTCCATGCATTCTGCATTCTGCCCAAATTGATTGTTCCACTCAGCGAACTCCTTTGCTTGATAGAAATCCTCAATTGGTTGCCAAAATGCGTCTTGTTGAAATGGTTGAGCTTCCCTGCCCTGCTCCAAAGAATTTAGTTGCTGACTAACTTCCTTATAATAATTTGATCTATCTGAATTTGGATGTGAAGGTTGAGGGGGAGGCTGTGGTGGTTCATATGGCCATTGACAGAACTCCTCATACGGCTGCCAATATTCTCCTTGGTGAGTCTCCTTAGCTTGATCTTGTGAACCCTGCACCAAAGAGTTTAATTCATTAAGAATTTGATTATAATCTATTGACGAACCTGAGTTTGATTGAGAATATTGCATATGAGGTTGTGGTTGCATAGGTTTTGAATAAAACTCCTCATATGGCTGCCAATTTGCTTCATGTGGAACTTGTTGAGCTTCCCACCACATAGAATTGGAATGATCTTGCCCACCATATGTATGGATACTTTGCATTGTAAACCTTCCGGCATTCTGAGACAATTGAGAAGTAAGATTTGCTAATTGAGCGTGAATGCTAGCAAAATCCATGACTTACTTCTCTAGCACCTAAAATCAAATAAAGAAAACTAAATCAAATATCAAAAGTAAAAGACAAAAACACAAAAATAATAAAAATAAAATAAAATAAAATAAAATAAAATAAACACAAATAAAAAAAAATAAAAAAAAAAAAAATAAAAATAAAACACAAACAAAAACATAAACAAGGGATTAGCAAATTTGCTAATCCCCGGCAACGGCGCCAAAATTTGATGCGAGAATTAACTAACACTCAAATTAAACCCTCTTTTGAAAATTGTAGTATAGGTATAAGTAGGGTATCGTTCTGGACCGGGGATTAGGAGGGATTGCTAATCAAAGTAAAAATAATTTAAAAACGTAAAAACAAAGTTTAAAACACTAAACTAAAATAAAAACACTTAACTAAAATAACTCAAAATAAAACTAACAAATAAACTAAAATAAATCAAAAGACTCAAAACAACTCAAGACTCTAGAAAATACAAACTAAGCTAAAAACTCAAAACACACTAAAAATGACTCAAAATAATGAAAACAATTTAAAATAAAAACTAGGAAATTAATTAGACGGAATTTAAATTAAAAGATAAAAACTAATAAAAATTAACTAAATAATATAATAATGGGGGGATTGATTTTGGATGAAACGTAAATTAAACGTAAATAAATTACAAAATTGACAAAAACATAAAATAAAGGTGAAATGATAGATAACGGATTGGCTAGAGGGTTTTTCTCCACACATGACACAAATGCAACCTAAATTGATTCCCAGTTATGAATTTAACAAACGCATGAATGACAATGTTCCAAGTTAATTAGGTCCGCTTAAATTAACTTTCAGATTTCCCTAAATTCATTGAATTGGACGGGATACGCATCACAACCAAATTATTCTTATCAAGTTCCCTAACTATGGAATACGCATGATAGAGAGACATATCAAAGATCATTAAGTTCAATGGAAATCATAAACATCGACTAGGCATTCATAACTATGGAATACGCATGTTAATCCAACCTAGGGTTTACTAAACACAATCGTGACTAGCGATTTTTACTACTCATGAATATAAGTTCATAACGATTAGGTGAAATTCACTTATATTCTAGCATCAAGTCTAAGCATGCAAATTAAGTGTCGACCCTTAACCCACATACATAAACAAGTTTTTAATCAACACAGAAAAGTAAACCACATCCAAACATTTATACATTCATAACTGGAGTAAATCAAATTAAATTACAAATATAATCATGGTTTCGAATTAACCTCTAGCCAATATAAAATTAATTACACATTATTTATAAATTAAAAACAGAAATAAAATATTTGAGTTTGGAAGGATTAAACCGAAAGAAAGGGAGAATGCTTCTGTGCTCCGTGTGTAAGCTGCATCTGTTTTGGTCGCTGACTCCAAGGTTTTCCACACCTCTGACTTATTCTTCCCCCAAAGCCTGCTTTATTCCGTGCCAAAACTTCCAAGGCAGCCTTGCGCTGCCAAATGTCGCAGCTTCTCCGAGGCCTTTCCTCGTGATTTTTCCAAGTTAATGGCCTCCTGCTTTGACTTCTTTCTGTTTTGTTTCTTTATCTGTGATGGCTGCCTAAGGCAGCGCACTGCCTTTTCTGTTTGATTGGCCACCGAGATTGGCAGCACCACCTTCCTTCCCCGCGAGCTCTTTGCTCCTTCTTCTCTGGCTGCGTCAGCTGCTCCTGGCAGCTCCCTGCCGATCCCCCGCTGCCTTCTGTTTTTGCCTAGCTGTGCTTTCTCTTTAAGCTGCCAAAGCAGCTTTCCAGCTGCTCCCCTCCGTTTATTTTCTGTTGACTCGCTGCCAAAGGCAGCTCCCCCGTTCTGATTTCACTCCCCCCTGAGTCCCTTCTTATTATCCCACTCTCATCATTATTTTCCTTTTTGATTGGCCCCGAGGCCTCACTTTTTATTATCAGCCTTTCTTTTCTTTTATTTTTTTATGTCTGCTTGCCAACTCGCCTTCCACTCTTTCCTCTCGGTGCATCATGCTTTTCTTCTTTTATTATTCCTTTTCGAGGAGCTCCACCGATGTGTCTTCATCATTCTTTCCTGCTTTTGACCACATGTGCTGCTAACACACCACACACACATTATATTATATTAATATAATATATTAATATATAAATATATAAATATAAATATATAAATAAATATAAATATATATATATATTATTTTCTAAATGATAAGTTTTAACACTTAAAATTTCATTTATTCTATTTTTATTTTCTTTTCTTGAAAATCTTATAAAACATAAAAATAACGTAAATAGCTCAAAATATAACGAACTAACTAAGAAAAGACGAGTGAATTTGATATAAAAACATGTATAAATATGATCCGATCAATAATCTAGCATCATATTCATGCATGAAAACTAAGTGTGCACTCTCAATCAACATACACAAATAAGTTATCAATCAAGTAGATGAACGAATTGAATCCACAACTTATGAAATAACAACTGAATGTAATCACATCATATTGCAAGCATGTACATGGTTTCGAATCACCCCCCAACTAAGGGGGTTTAGTTCCTCATACTCACAACACAAAGTTTATTGAAGTGAAACATTGAAAACATAAGAAAGATTACACCTAAAAGTTCCAGCAATCTGCGAGAGACTAGCAAGCACATTCAAGGGCACTCCTTCTTCCTTCTTGCTGCGGCACAAGGTATGGAGATGGTTTGGGATGTGTTTGAATGATGTAGAATGGAGGAAAGATGTCTAGGATGGGTGTATGGTGCGGCTAGGAGGGTTTGGGATCAGAAACTGTGAAGGAATTAGAGGGGAGTTGCGGCAAGGATGTGGAATGTGTTTAGGGTGTGTAAAAACTGAATTGTGGTGAATGAATGGACTTATATATATAGGGCACGGCTTAGGGTTCAGGAAAGGCCTTTTAAAACTTAGCTAAAATGGTTCCCTAATTGAATAAGGAAGAAAAGAAATCAGAAAATAAAATAGGAATGTGAAATTCGGTAGAATTGTGTAGGAGGAAAAAGGAATGTGTTTAATGGTCAGAAAATAGGAAAGAAAGGGTCCTCCTTGTGTGGCAAGGCTAGGTACTAAAGGGGAATGTGTTTTATGACAGAAAATAGGCAACTAAGGTGCAGGAATTAAAGAGAATAGGAAAGGAAATTCGGAGGAATTTATGGGACAGATTTAGGAATGTGTTTTGAGGCACAAAAGAGGTAAGAACAAGGTATGTTTGTGTAGCAAGGCATAGAACACAAAGGGAATGTATTTTGTGACAGAAATTAGGCATGGGAATGTCCCCTTGGGCGGCAAGGATGTGTAGGGAAAAGGAAAGTGGTTTAGGTGCAGATTTGGTCAAGAAAAGGGAAAGATATGTAGGAGGTGCGGCATGGACATTTAGGGAAGTTTTAGCCTTCTAGAACTCTCAATTGAATGTCCTCACACATTTAGGAACCCTTTTGTGGCTGAAACTTTGGTGAAGAAGGATTGGGAAACTTCCATTCCAAGAATAGAAACTCTTCAAGAATGGAAACCTTCGAAAATAGAAACTTCCAAACTTAGAAACTTCGGTTTCCAATTTTGACTCTTCATTCTTCATTTGCCTTGAATTCCATTCTTCACATCTTCATTCGCTCCTTAGCTCATTTGCACTTCAATTTCATCCTTCCGTTTAGCTCCAAACATGTCCTATCCATCTTAGGCCCAAAATTGCTCCAAAATGCACCTTTTTGCATACTTTGACCTTAGAACCTGAAATTGCACGAAAATGGCTTAAAGTACTAAAATAACTAAGTTCTAACAACGTAAATGCAAGGAAATAAGCTAGTTAAGTCGCATAAATATGCTCCTATCAGTCCCAACATATTTTAGAACCCTTTTGTGGCTGAAACTTTGGTGAAGAAGGATTAGGAAACTTCCATTCCAAGAATAGAAACTTTTCAAGAATGGAAACCTTCGAAAATAGAAACTTCCAAACTTAGAAACTTCGGTTTCCAATTTTGACTCTTCATTCTTCATTCGCTCCTTGGCTTATTTGTACTTCAATTTCATCCTTCCGTTTAGCTCCAAACATGTCCTATCCATCTTAGGCCCAAAATCGCTCCAAAACGCACCAAAATGCACCTTTTTGCATACTTTGACCTTAGAACCTGAAATTGCACGAAAATGACTTTAAACACTAATCTAACTAAGGAAAAGCAACATAAATGCACAAACAGAATTTTGTGGCAAAGGGAGAATGGTTGCGGCAAAGGGAGAATGAATTGTGTGGTGTGAATTTCTGAATTGTGGGGTGAATGAATGAATAATTGGTGCGGCCAAGGTGTTTATTTATAGTGTTTAGGGTGCAGTTTAGGGCTAGGAATCGGAGAAGGATTATATAATCTAAATCCTATAGGAATAAGCCTTCTAGAAGGTAGGAAACCTCATAGATTTTGGGGAAACATGCGGCAGATTGTAGGTTAAGGCTAAGGCTTCTAGAAAGCTTTGCAAGGTAAGGAATTAGGTCCATCTAGAAGGGGATAGGGCGGCAGATTTGTAGGGTGAAGGATAGGGTTTCTAGAAGCCCAAAACTGGTGGGAATTGCATAGAACTTGCGGAAAGGAGGAGGAATACTTCTAGAATCTTCCAATTTGTCTCCAACTATGTTTAGGAGTCCTTCTAGCATTAGGAAACTTGTCTCTCTCCTTCATGGACTTGGAAACTTCTCTTTCTTCACTTTGGAAACCTTTCCTTCTTAGATTTGGAAAACTTCCTTGTAGCTGCAACTTGATGCCATTTGGGGTTTACATTTCCTTCTTCAAGTAGGAAACCTTGTTTGAGTAGGAAACTGTCTTCTAGGTTTCCAATTTCAACTAGGAAACAATTTCCAACTAGGATTCCTCATTCAACTAGGAAACCCAATTTAGCTAGGACTCCATCTTCCATTAGGGCTTTTCCTACTCCAACTAGGAAACCTTGCTCAAGTAGGAAACATCTTCTTCAAGTCTTCAATTTCGTCCATGCTCATGGCTCCAAGCATATGACCTTCATTCCAAGCTCTAATTTGCTCCAAAAGGCTCCAAAATGCTTCCTTCTTCACACTTTGCCCTCAAAACCTGAAAACACATAAAACTAGCTTAAAAGACTACTTTACTAAGGAAAAACACTATAAATGCACAAGAACAAGCTAAACTAAGGTGCATATATATGCTCCTATCACTTAAAAACGTAAAAACAAAGTTTAAAACACTAAACTAGACTCAAAGAATGCAAAACTAGAATTTAAAACACTAAAACAAACCAAAAACTCAAAACAGCAACCAAAAGACTCAAAACTGCCTTAAAAACACTTTCTGGGCAGTTTTGGACACAAAGCACCAAATTGGACGCATTTGGGTTTTAACTTGACTCCAACTACTTAAAAACACAAACAGAACAAGTTTAGAATAATTTGAAACAAGAAAGTAAATGGGGGGATTGTTTTGGACGAATTTAAACTAACAAAACAGAAACTTTGTAAAAACAGATTGTAAACCGATTTGGGAATTTGAATGGATGATAGATTAGTTAGAGGCTCTTTCTCCACACATGACAAGTATGCAAACAACTCGATTTCCAGTTATTCTTTCATAGAAATATGAATGACATTGCCCCAAATTAACCGTGACATCACTAGCTAATTCTCAGATTTTCCTTGTGTTATTGGATTGGATGGCATCGACAACCCAAAGCATTCTTCAAAGGTTCCCTACATGACATCATAATAGAGATACGATCAAAGATCATGACGCTCAATGAAAATCATAAGCAACGACAAAGCACTTGTAACTATGACATCATGTCACTCATGCTAGGAATTGAACTTAACGCGATTGTGACTAGCAACCTTCACTACATATGAATATAAGTTTGTAACGATTATGTGAAACAACCTTATACTCTAGCATCATACTTATGCATGCCAATTAAGTGTCGACCCCTAATTAACAAGCACAAATAAGTTATTAATCGAATAGTTAAGCCAATTGCATTCACAATCGAAGAATTCATAACTGGAATTTATCAAATCAAATTGCACACATAGTCATGGCTTCGAAATCACCCCTAACCAATAGGGGTTTAGCCACTCATGTTCATAGCAAAACGAAAGGAAAACAGATTACACAATGAAATCATAAAACGAATTACACCTAGAATGCACCAACAACGAAGCTTGAACATCCAAGGGTCCTTCCTTCTTCCTTCTTGCTGCGGCACACAAGTGGTAAGTGTATGGAGGGTGTTTTTGATCAGAAACTATGGAGAGGGGTCAGAGAAGGGCACGGCAAAGAGAGATGGGATGGTTTCTGCGTGAATGGGAGAGAATGAATTCCCCCTGTGGCTGAAACAAGCAAGTTTATTTAAAAGATTTCAGGAATTAAACCCTAGGTCAATTAGGTAATCAGAAATTAAGTCCAAGGCTTCCAGAAAATAGGAAACAAATCAGAAATTTAAAGGATATTAACCAAAAAGGTGCGGCAATGAGTTAAAACACAAAAGGGAAGTGTTTTAATTCAGAAAATAGAAAGGAATCCTCTCCCTTGCACAGCAAGGAAGAGGAAAGGTCAAGACTCCCAAAGATGCGGCAAAGGGCTTTAGGAAAGGTGGGAAGCCCTAAAACTAAAGGGAAAGTGCATACCTTGCACGGCAAGGAAGGTGGAAGTAAGGGGAAGGTGCGGCAATGGGCTTAGGGCCTTTGTTTTGTGTTTCCAAGTGCCTAAGAACTCTTCAAAGTGGCTGGAACTTAAGGATTTTTAGATTTAGGAAACATTAAACCAAAATAAGAAACCTTGGCTTAACTTTCCTACTTTTAGTAGGAATCCTTGTTGGAGTAGGAATCCTCATGTGAGTAGGAATCCATCTTCAATTAGGAATCCTTCGTTGATTAGGAATCCAAATTGGAGTAGGAAACCATATTTCTTCAAGTCTTCAATTCATCCATTCCTTTTGCTCCAAATTGCTTCAAAATGATTCTTCTTGTACACTTTGCTCATAGAATCTGAAAACACACAAAAGTGACTTTAAACACTAAAATAACTAAGGAAACACAATGTAAATGCACAAGAACAAGCCAATTAAGTAGCATAAATATGCTCCTATCATGGGTCGGGGTTTTGTTGATTCTTTTGCTTCCTCAAAGTCCGCTCAAGATTGTCGTCAAAGTCAAGGATGTGCTCACGAACAGGTTTTAAACTTCTACTCATAAACTAGTACTTAGAAACAAGAACAAAAAAATAAGGTCAGTAACTAAAACGAAAATAGATGAAAAATAAACAAAAAGAACAACGAGGGATTAGCAAAGTTGCTAATCCCCGGCAACGGCGCCAAAATTTGATGCGAAAATTATCTTAACACACAAATTAACCCTCTTGTTGTCAAATTGTAGTAAGGATGGAAGTAGGGATCGTTCTGGACCGGGGATTAGGAAGGCTTGCTAAAACCTCTAAACTGACTCAAAAACATAAAAACAAAGTTAAAAACGTTCAAAAAGACTCAAAGACTTCAAAACAAGTTCAATAGATTCAAAACGAACTAAAAAAAACTCAAAACTGCCTAAAAACACTAAATACGCAGTTTCTAGCTCTAACCACAACTTTGGACGAAAATAAGGTTTTGGGTTGATTCAAAACCTTCTAAAACATAAACAAAACAGATTCTAAACACTTTGGAACAAGACAGTAAGGGGGGAGGGTTGGATTTGGACGAATTCAAATTAACAAAACAGATTCTAAAACTAAACAGATTGCAAAACGAATTTGGGAATTAAGATGATGGATGGATTAGTTAGAGGTCCATTCTCCACACATGACATATTTGTACATGAATCAATTCTCCAATTGCTTTTCAATAAACTATGATGCTCAACACCCCAAGTTAACCGTGATTGCACTAATTAACCATCAGATTTTCCTTTACTCATAGAATTGGATGAAATGCATGCGACTGATGTGAGAATTATAAGCACACAAATGAAACCCTCTTTTTATCAATTGTAGTGAAGAATGTAAGTAGGGATCGTTCTAGACCGGGGATTAGGAGGGATTGCAAAATCACTTGGAATTGACTCAAAAAAAACGTAAAAACAAAGTTTAAAACACTAACTAGACTCAAACAATGCAAAACTAGAACTTGAAACACCAAAACAAACCAAAAGACTCAAAATAACACAAAAACACTCAAAACTGCCTTAAAACCACTTTCTGGGCAGTTTTGAACACTAAAGAAAAATTTGGACGAAAATAGTTATAACTTGACTCAAGACACTTTAAAAACACAAACTAAACAGATTCTAAGACTTTTAAACAAGAAAGTAAAGGGGGGTTTTGATTTTGACGAATTTGAAAACAAAACTTAAACTTTGTAAAACGAACAGATTTTAAAACGAATTTAGTTTAAAACAATGGATGAAAGGCTAGCTAAGGGGTTCATCTCTACACATGTTATACTTGCATACGAAACGATTTCCAATTGCTTTTCAATAAACCATGAATTCTCAACGCCCCAAGTTAATTAGGTGCGCTTAAATTAACCTTCAGATTTTTCTAAAGTTATTGAATTGGATGATTGCATACGACAACCCAAAGCATTCCCCACAAGTCCCCTACATGATTGCATAATAGAGATACAAGCAAGAATCATTAAGTTCTATGAAAACCATAAGCATTGACGAAGCACTCATTACTATGATTGCATGAAACTTATGCCAAGAATTTACTTAACTCGATTGAGATCATCAACCTTTACTACTTGTGAATATAAGTCCATAACGATTAGGTGAAACTTCCTTATATCCTAGCATCAAATTCATGCATGCAAACTAAGTGTCGACCCTCAATCAACATACACAAATCAGTTTTTATACGAACGGATAAGTAAATTGAATTCACAACTTATGAAACGCATTTAGAAGTAATCAAATCATATCGCAAGCATAAACATGTATTTCGAATCCCCCCTAGCCAAGGGGGGGTTTAGTTCCTCATACGCACAAAACAAAGAGAATTAAATTTAAACATTCAAATCAAAGGAAAAGAAACACCTAGAAATTCCAGCGACGCGAACTTGAATTGCATGAACTTCCAAGCTTCCTTCTCCTCCTCCTTGGTGCGGCAAAGGTGTTTAGGAGAGGTGGGGGTGCGGCAAGAACAGAATTTAGGGAGAATGGTGAAGAATGGTTGCGGCAAAGGGAGAATGAATTGTGTGGTGTGAATTTTTGAATTCTGGAGTGAATGCATACTTGGTGCGGCCAAGGGTCCTATTTATAGTGTTTAGGGTGCAGATTTAGGGCTAGGAATCAGAGAAGGATTATATAATCTAAATCCTATAGGAATGAGCCTTCTAGAAGGTAGGAAACCTCACAGATTTTGGGGAAACATGCGGCAGGTTTGTAGGGTTAGTCTAAGGCTTCTAGAAAGCCTTGCAAGGCAAGGGATTAGGTCCATCTAGAAGGGGATAGGGCGGCAGATTTGTGGGGTGAAGGATAGGGCTTCTAGAAGCCCAAAACCAAGGGGATTTGGATAAAACTCACGGCAAGGAGGAGGAAAGTTCTAGAATCTTCTCATTTGTGTCCTACCATGTTTAGGAGTCCTTCTAGCATTAGGAAAACATGTCCCACTCCATCCTTGACTTGGAATTCTTCTCCTTCTTCATCTTGGAAACCTTTTCCTTCTTGGACTTGGAAATCTTCCTTGTAGCTGCAACCTGATGCCATTTGGGGTTTACATTTCCTACTTCAAGTAGGAAACTTCAATCTTCTAGGTTTCCCAATTCAACTAGGAAACCAATTTCAACTAGGATTCCCATTCCAACTAGGAAACCCAATTAAGCTAGGACTCCATCTTCCATTAGGACTTTTCCTACTCCAACTAGGAAACCTTGCTCAAGTAGGAATCATCATCTTCAATTCTTCAATTTCGTCCATCTTCATGGCTCCAAGCATATGACATTCATTCCAAGCTCTAATTTGCTCCAAAAGGCTCCAAAATGCTTCCTTTTGCACACTTTGCCCTTAAAACCTGAAAACACATAAAACTAGCTTAAAAGACTACTTTACTAAGGAAAAACACTATAAATGCACAAGAACAAGCTAAACTAAGGCGCATAAATATGCTCCTATCAGCGACAACCCAAATCATTCCCTAAAAAGTCCCCTACATGAATGCATAATAGGAGTACAATTAAAGATCATTACGTTCCATGAAAATCATAAGTGTTGACGAGGCAATTGTAACTATGAATGCATGATACTCTTGCCAAGAATTCAATTAACGCGGTTGTGACTAGCAACCTTCACTACTCATGAATATAAACTTCTAACGATTAGGTGAAACTCGTTTATAAACTAGCATCTAATTCATGAATGAAAACCAAGTATGCATCCTCAATAAACATGCATGAATTAGTTATGAATAAAACAGATAATTGAATTGCAATCACAACTTAACAAATCACAATTGGAAGTAATCAATTCATATATCAAACATGTTCATGGCTTCAAACTTCCCCCTAACTAACTAGGGGTTTAGCCACCCATGATTACAGCAAAATCAGAAATTAATAACAAAGTAAACATTGAAAACAAGAACGAAGTACACCTAAGAATGCTCCAATCTGCAAGCATGAAACGTCCAAGGTCTCCTTCCTTTCCAACTTGCTGCGGCACAAGGGTCTAAGGATGTGTATGGATGAGGGGTGGTGCGGCAAGGGGTGTGGAAGATCAGAAATTGTGAAGGATTAAGAGGGAGGTTGCGGTAAGGACTGGAATTGTGTCTAGAGTGTGTAGATTGGTGAATGAATCAATTTGGTGCGGCACAAAGGGGATTAAAAAGGCTAGGGTACAGAAAAGGGCTTATTAAAACTTAGCTAAATTGGTTCTCTCATTGAATAGGGAAGAAAAGAATCAGAAAATAAAATAGAATAGGTAAGAAAAAATGTGAAACAAAATAGGAAGTGTTTTGGTCAGAAATCAAAGGAGAATGGAAGGTTTTGTGCGGCATTGAAAGGGAATCAAAGGGGAATATGTATGAAGTCAGAAAATAGGGAAAGAAGGTTGGCTTGGGCGGCAAGGATAGGGAATGACAAACTAGGAATGTTTTGGAATCAGAAATCAAAAGGAACTAGGAAAGATTTGTGTGGCAGATTTATGAGAGAAAAGGGAAGTGATTTGGACACAAAACAAGGAAGAAACCCTCCCCCTTGCACGGCAAGGAAGAGAATTAAAAGAGGAATGTGTTTAGGTCCAGAAAATAGGAAACAAGGAGGGTGCTTGTGCGGCAAAGAGGAGGAAGGTGCAAGGAGGGTGCGGCATGGACTTCTAAGGTAAGTTTGGCCTTCTAGAACTCTCAATTGAATGTCCTCACAAATTTTAGAACCCTTTTGTGGCTGAAACTTTGGTGAAGAAGGATTGGGAAACTTCCATTCCAAGAATAGAAACTCTTCAAGAATAGAAACCTTGAAAAATAGAAACTTCCAAACTTAGAAACTTCGGTTTCTAATTTTGACTCTTCATTTTTCATTCACTCCTTAGCTCATTTGCACTTCAATTTCATCCTTCCATTTAGCTCCAAGCATGTCCTATTCATCTTAGGCCCAAAATTGCTCCAAAACGCACCAAAATGCACTTCTTTGCTCCAATAGCCCAATAGACCTACAAACACACGAAAATGGCTTAAAGTACTAAAATAACTAGGTTCTAACAACGTAAATGCAAGGAAATAAGCTAGTTAAGTCGCATAAATATGCTCCTATCAAAAGGTACACTAAGGCAAACAAACACACAAAAACAACTCTTTTTGGGTTTTTCAAAAAAAAAATTTCAAATTTTTATGTCACAACACACTAAAATGCTTCAAAACACACTAAAAACAGTGAGAAACAACATTGGAAGTGATAGGTGAATAAAACCCACAAAAATCATGCAAAACAGATTGTTTACCCCCCCCCCCACACTTAAATCAAACATTGTCCTCAATGTTTCAAACATAAACATAAACAAGCACATAACAAATAAACACACTAAACATAGCATAATATAAACAACAAAGAGAAGGGTTTAGGAACGCAAATCTGGAATTGGAGTGATTCCTAAGTCTTCCTTTGTTGAATGCATGGGTTGCCTCCCACGAAGCGCTTTCTTTAACGTCTTGCAGCCGGACAAAGAACTCCTACTCACTCCCCATTGGAGCCCACGGCTTGGAAAGGGATTTCTTCCACAACCTGCCCCAAAAATTTCTCAAACAATGGATCTATGAACGGCAAATGATAGTGGTTTGAATTGAGACTTCCACAAGCATGAATTTGATTTGGCACCTGCACCAACGAAGGTAGCACCCTATTAATTGAAATGGGAATTTGACTTATAGGGAAAAAGTCACCATTGGAATGCAATGAACCCTCAAAAGCATTTGATTGATCAATAATTTTAGGGAGTGCTTTTGGCCAGATTGGGTGTTTTGGTTGTAATGGCTTGTTCTTGGTGCTCCATTCCAATTCCTTCTTCAATGGTGGTTTGAGATGCATCATTCTTTAGAGTTGCTTGATGTCCCTGCCTTACATTTTCATTCTTGTTGATAAGGGCATATTTATGCACCTTAGTTAGCTTGTTCTTGTGCATTTATGTTGTTTTTCCTTACTTAAAGTAGTCTTTTAAGCTAGTTTGATGTATTTTCAGGTTCTAAGGGCAAAGTATGCAAAAGGATGCATTTTGGAGCCTTTTGGAGCACATTTGAGCTTGGAATGGACATCATATGCTTGGAGCCAAGAGGATGGACGAAATTGAAGATTTGAAGATGATGATTCCTACTTGAACAAGGTTTCCTAGTTGAAGTAGGAAAGTCCCTAATTGAAGTTGGAATCCTAGTTGAATTAGGATTCCTAGTGAATTAAGATTCCTAGTTGAAATAGGTTTCCTAGTTAAAGTGGGATTCCTAGAAGATTGAAGATTCCTACTCAAACAAGGTTTCCTACTTAGTTATATCCAAATGGCCTCATGTTTCAGCAACAACGAGGTTTTCCAAGTCCAAGAAGGAAAAGAATTCCAAGATGAAGAAGGATTAAGACAAGTTTTCCTAATCCTAGTGCATAAAGGTCTCCTAAACATTGTTGGACACAAAAGGAAGGTTCTAGAGCACTTCCTTGTCTTTGCCGTGAGTTTCACTCAATTCCCATGGGATTTGGGCTTCTAGAAGCCCTATCCCTTCATATTCAGCCTTATCCCCTCATTGCCGCACCTAGTCTTCTAGGAAACCTGATTGCCTTGCCTTGCAAGGCTTTCTAGAAGCCTTATCCCTCCTTATCCAAACCTGCCGCACCTTAGGCCTTTTCCCATTCAAAATCTGATGGTGTTAAACCTATTTCCTGATTGATTTGGCTTTCTAGAAGCCCTAATCTGATTTACCTAGGGTTTTTTGTGCCTATATATATATTTCTACACCCTTTGTCGCAGGACCACCCCCTATACATTCATCATTCACACCAGAAATCCATAACCCATATTCTCTGACCTTGTCGCACCCCCCATCCCCCCTAAACACTACCATACCATCTCCTACCCATTCATCCATACAAATAACCCCTTAAACCTATCCCTAGACCTTGTGCCGCAGCAAAGAGGAGGAGGAGAAGCCTTGGAACGTGCATGCCATTCAAGTTCGAGTTGCTGGAAGTTTTAGGTGTTTCCTTTCCTTTGATTTCAATGTTTAAATTCAATACTCTTTGTTCTGTACGTATGAGGAACTAAACCCCCCTTTTGCTAGGGGGATTCGAAACCATGTTTATGCTTGCTATATGATTTGATTACCTCTAGTTGTGATTCATAAATTGTGATTTCAATTTACTTATCTGTTTGAACTAAAACTGATTTGTGTATGTTGGTTAAGAGGGCCCGCTTAGTTTGCATGCATAAATTGAATGCTAGGATATAAGGGAATTTCACCTAATCGTTATGAACTTATATTCGCAAGTAGTAAAGGTTGTTGATCACAATCGCGTTAAGTAAATTATTGGCATAAGTTTGATAGGAGCATATTTATGCTACTTAGTTAGCTTGTTTTCTTGCACTTACGTAGTTAGTTATCGTTTATTATAGTGATTTAAGCTATTTTCGTGTGTTTGTAGGTTCAAATGGCAAGTGAAGCAAGAAAGTGCATTTTGGTGCATTGTAGAGATAAATTGAGCTTAAATGGAGTACATGCATATGGAGCACCATGGATGGACGAATTTGGAGCTAAAAGGAGCTAGGAATCAGTTTTGAAGATGATGAAATAAGTTTGAGACAGAGAATATAAGGAAAGTGCAAGAAAGGTGGAACATTATCCATATCCTTATCTTATCCAACATTATCCAAACATGTTCCATAAAACATGCTACATGTTTTATGCCATGTTTTGTGCCATGTTCCATGTCTTGTCTCTTCTAGAAGGCCTTATCCATTCCTAAAGACATGCATTATGTTTCATGCCTTGTTCTTGCCTAAAAACATGCTGAAATGTCTTTCTAGAAGCCTTAAACAGATTCCCTACAAAAGTGGCGCCTAGAACCCTTCTAGAAGGCCTTTGCCTTGCCTTGCAATCCATCTCCCTTTCCCTCCAATTGTTGCCGCACCTATCCCCTTATTCCCCTTGGTTTTCTGACTTCTAGAAGGTTTAATTTGGGCCTTAATTCCTGCCGCACCTTTTCCCCTAATTCCCTTTGGATTTCATATTATTTGGCCCTTTTCCTTGTGGATTTGGGTTAATTGGGCCATAAACCTTTTCTTTATTGGACTTTTAATTCCTGCTGGACCTAGGGGGCCTAATCCATCACTTATGCTAAGTCCAAGTCCTAATCTGATTTGCCTTAGGGTTTGTGAGGTCTATATATACATAATTAAGAAGTGTCGCAGGTTTTATCATTCACTGTCCCTCAGAAACCATTCAGCCGCACCATCCTCTCATCATTCATTCATTCATTCATCAATTATCCCAGAAACAACCCTTTCCCGCAAGCATCCATTCACCACCATTCAGCCACCGTCCAAACCACCTTCCATACAACCATAGCCGCACCTTCCCACCACCATAACCACCTTGTGCCGCCACCTTTGGAGGAGAGAAGGAGTGTGTCGTGTAGTCCAAAGGAGGGAGGAACCCTTGCACAAGCAATCTGCCACCATTGGAGTGTTTGGAGTTCTTTTTCTTCTTGTTTTTGTTTTCATGTTTAATTTAACTTGCTGTTCAGTTATGTTAAACATGTGGAACTAATTCCTTTTTAGTTAGAGGCGAATTTGAAGCCATGAACATATGTTGGTTATGATTTGATTTACTCTAGTTATGAATTCATGAACTATGGATGTGGTTTACTATTCTGTGTTGATTAAAAACTTGTTTATGTATGTGGGTTGAGGGTCGACACTTAATTTGCATGCCTAAACTTGATGCTAGGATATAAGGGAATTTCACCTAATCGTTATGAACTTATATTCATGAGTAGTAAAGATCGCTAGTCACGATTGTGTTTAGTAAACCCTAGGTTGGATTAACATGCGTATTCCATAGTTATGAATGCCTAGTCGATGTTTATGATTTCCATTGAATTTAATGATCTTCGTTGAATGTCTCTATCATGCGTATTCCATAGTTAGGGACTTTGATGAGGAATAATTTGGTTGCGATGCGTATCCCATTCAATTCAATGAATCTAGGGAAATCTGAGAATTAATTAGTTCAATACAATTAATTTGGAGCATTGTCATTCATCGTTTGTTGAAATCATAACTGGGAATCAAATTGTATGCATATGTTCGTGGGTGGATAAGGATCCCTCTAACTAGTTTCTCATCATTCAATTTCATCACAATCTGTTTTCTTTGAAGTTTGTTTACAAGTCTCTGTTTTAAATTCAATTTCGTCAAAACCAATTCCCCATTTTTTTTTCAAGTGTTAGATTAGTTAAAAATCAAGTTAGTTTGTGTTTTTAAGTGTCTTGAGTCAAGTTATAACATATTTTCGTCCAAATTAGTGTTTATGCCCAGAAAGTGGTTTTAAGGCAGTTTTGAGTGTTTCTGTGCTGTTTTGGGTCTTTTGGTTTGTTTTAGTGTTTTAAACTCTAGTTTTGCATTCTTTGAGTTTAGTTTAGTGTTTTACATTGTGTTTTTACGTTTTTGAGTCAGATTCACATTGATTAGCATCCCTAGTTGATAGGAGCATATTTATGCTACTTAGTTAGCTTGTTTTCTTGCACTTACGTAGTTAGTTATTGGTTATTATAGTGATTTAAGCTATTTTCGTGTATTTGTAGGTTCAAATGGCAAGTGAAGCAAGAAAGTGCGTTTTGGTGCGTTTTAGAGCTAAATGGAGCTTAAATGGAGTACATGCATATGAAGCACCATGGATGGACGAATTTGAAGTGCAAATGAGCTAAGGAGTGAATGAAGATGTGAAGAATGGAATTCAAGGCGAAGGACGAATGAAGAGTCAAAAGTGGAAACCGAAGTTTCTAAGTTTGGAAGTTTCTAATTCCGAAGGTTTCCATTCTTGAAGAGTTTCTATTCTTGAAATGGAGATGTCCTAATCTTTTCTAGAAGGCCATCCTTGGGCCTTATCATCTCAGCCACATCTAAACCCTCCTAGCCCACATTGCCGCACCCTAAACCCTAGCCCATCACTTGTGCCGCACAAAACCTTCTAGAACCTCCCTTTGCCTTGCCTTGCAAGGCATTACCCCACCTTGTGCCGCACCCTAGGCCCTAATTTCTGCAAAAGCCCAACCCTAATCTGATTTAACCTAGGGTTTGCCATGCCTATATATATCCCTCTTAAGTTGCCGCAAGGGGGAGCATTCATTCATTCAGAAATTCGCCACAATTCATTCACACCCCTTTTCCGCAACCTACAACCACCATTCTCCATATTTTCCATCCTTGCCGCACCCCTCCCATCCATCCTAACACTACCATACCCTCTCACACCCAATTATCCATACAAATAACCCCTGGAACTTGTTTCTAGACCTTGTGCCGCAACAAAGAGGAGGAGAAGAGGGCTTGAACGTTCATGCAATTCAAGTCGAGTCGCTGGAAGTTTTAGGTGTTTCTTTTCCTTTGATTTCAATGTTTAAATTCAATACTCTTTGTTTTGTACGTATGAGGAACTAAACCCCCCCCTTGGCTAGGGGGGGATTCGAAATACATGTTTATGCTTGCGATATGATTTGATTACCTCTAATTGCGTTTCATAAGTTGTGAATTCAATTTACTTATCTATTTGAATTAAACTGATTTGTGTGTGTTGGTTGAGAGTGCACGCTTAATTGCCATGCATAAATCTAATGCTAGGATATAAGGAAGTTTCACCTAATCGTTACGAACTTATATTCGCAAGTAGTAAAAGTTGATGATCTCAATTGCGTTAAGTAAATTCTTGGCATAAGTTTCATGCAATTCATAGTAACAAGTGCTTCGTCAATGCTTATGGTTTTCAAAGAACTTAATGATTCTTGCTTGTATCTCTATTATGCAATTCATGTAGGGAACTTGTGGGGAATGCTTTGGGTTGTCGTATGCAATCATCCAATTCAATAACGTTAGGAAAATCTGAGGGTTAATTAGTGCAATTCACGGTTAATCTGGGGCGTTGAGAATTCATGGTTTATTGAAAAGCAATTGGAAATCGTTTCATGTGCAAGTATAACATGTGTGGAGATGAACCCCTTAGCTAGCCTTTCATCCATTGTTTTAAACCAAAATCGTTTTCAAATCTGTCCGTTTTACAAAGTTTTAAGTTTTGTTTTCAAATTCGTCAAAACCAAAACCCCCCTTTACTTTCTTGTTTAAAAGTCTTAGAATCTGTTTAGTTTGTGTTTTTAAAGTGTTTTGAGTCAAGTTATAAGTATGTTCGTCCAAAATCTTCTTTAGTATCCAAAACTGCCCAGAAAGTGGTTTTAAGGCAGTTTTGAGTGTTTTTGTGCTGTTTTGAGTCTTTTGGTTTGTTTTAGAGTTTTAAAGTATAGTTTTGCATTGTTTGAGTCTAGTTTAGTGTTTTATATTATGTTTTTACGTTTTTGAGTCAAATCCAAGTGATTAACAATCCCTCCTAATCCCCGGTCCAGAACGATCCCTACTTACATTCTTCACTACAATTGATAAAAAGAGGGTTTAATTTGTGTGCGTATAATTCTCACATCAAATTTTGGCGCCGTTGCCGGGGATTAGCAACTTTGCTAATCCCTTGGATTGTATTTTCGTTTTGTTTAAGTAAGGTCAGATTCTGAGTTGTTTTTGTTTCTTGTTTAGGTACTAGTTTATGACTCGGAGTTCTAATCCGATTCACGAACATATTCTGGACTTTGACGACGATTTTGAGCGCGAGTTGAGACGAAAGAGGAAGAACCCGGAACCTAGTGAATCAAGTGCAAGTTCCGAGTCCGTTTCTGAATTTGAAGAGGAAGTTGAAGAGATGGCAGCGGACAACCGCACAATCAAGGAGCTTTCCGCTTCGGGATTGGACAATGCCGCACCTCTATGCATCCAATATCCTAGGGCAGCTCCCGACAAAACCGCCGAATTCGAATTGAAGTCAAGCTTGTTACATCATATTCCGAAATACCATGGGCTATCCATGGAAGATCCGAACAAGCATTTGAAGGAATTTGAAGTAGTTTGCTCGAGCATGACTCCGGTGAACGTTGATGAGAGCATATTGAAGATGAAGGCCTTTCCCTTTTCTCTCCTAGAGAAGGCGAAAGATTGGTTGTACGAATTGGCTCCCGGAACCGTCACATCTTGGGAGAGCATGAAACGAGCCTTCTTGGAGAAGTTTTTCCCAACTTCTCGAGTCATCCTCCTACGCAAAAGGATAAGTGGAATTCAACAAGATGAAGGTGAATCTTTCCCTACTTATTATGAACGTTTTAAATCTCTTGTTGCTTCATGTCCACAGCATCAAATGAAGGAGGAACTACTTCTACAATACTTCTACGAGGGACTTCTACCAATTGAACGTCAAATGCTAGATGCCTCAGCGGGAGGAGCCTTGGTGGACAAGACCCCCACGGCTGCAAAGACCTTGATTGCTAATCGAGCGTTGAATGCTCAACAATACGAAGGCGTTGGACAAAGGAGTACCCCACGGCAACACCAAGTGAATGAGGTAAGTGCCATAACCGAACTTCAAAATCAAATGGCTAACCTTACTACTTTGCTTTCTCAGGTGGTGGAAGGTCCAAAAGTCCAAACCGTCGCTTCTTGTGGTGTGTGCTCTATGCAAGGACATCCCACGGATAAGTGTCCACAATTGATCGAGAATGGAGGATGGGAGACACTCAATGCCGTGGGATATGGCAACCAATACCAATCACGTGGTGATCCATTCTCCAATACTTACAATCCCGGTTGGCGTGATCATCCAAATTTCAAATGGCGAGACCCTCAACAAGGCCAACAACAAAGCGGATTTAGGCAACAACCACCTGGTTTCTATCAAAAGCCATTGGCACCACCACAAGCCCAAGCACAACCTGCCCAAAGCAATTTAGGTTCTTCACTTGAAAATGATAAGATTTTTCAATTACTAACTTCTATGTCGCAGAGTATGCAAACTAGGGACAAGAAGGTAGATGAGTTAGAGAAACAAGTGGGACAAATTGCCGAGTTCATGGGGCAATTTCGAGAGCAAGGTAGGTTGCCAAGTGCAACTGTGCTCAATCCGAAAGGTGGATTCGAATCTGCAAAAGCTATGAGTTTGCGAAGTGGAAAGCAAGTTGGATCTGACCTCAAACCATCCAAATCACGCTCCAACGAGGAGGAAGAGTTGCGAATTGAAGAGGAAGAACAAAGGCCACTCACAGCCAAAGGAGAACCATCATTGCCGCGAATCCCAAGTGATCCCAATTCGTCCAAATTGGCCAATAAAGGTAAAAATGTGTCAAGTTCAGTTCCTACTAATGATTTTCCTTCGAATGTACCTTTCCCTAGTAGGTTTAAGCAAACAAAGAAAGAAGAAGCGGAAAAGGACATTTTGGAGACGTTTCGCAAAGTTCAAGTCAATATCCCTCTTTTGGATGCAATTAAGCAAGTCCCGAGGTACGCCAAGTTCTTGAAGGAACTTTGCACTAATAGGAGAAGGATCTCGACCAAGGAGGTTGTAAAAGTGGGTGAAAACGTCTCCGCCATCTTGCAACGCAAACTGCCCCCTAAATGCAAAGATCCGGGTAGTTTTACAATCCCGTGTGTTATTGGTAATTCTAGGTTTGAATCTGCCATGTTAGACTTAGGTGCATCCATAAATGTCATGCCATATTCAATTTATGCATCTATGAACCTAGGAGAGTTGAAAAACGATGGTGTGATTATACAATTGGCCGATAGATCTAATGCCTATCCAAAGGGAGTTTTGGAGGATGTCTTAGTGCAGGTTAATCATTTGATCTTTCCGGCGGATTTCTATGTACTTGAGATGGATGAATCGGACCATGCCCCATCATTACCTATCCTCCTTGGAAGGCCATTCATGAAAACTGCTCGTACGAAGATTGACGTATATAATGCCACTTTGACGATGGAATTTGATGGGGAAGTTATTAATTTCAATCTTTCTGATTCTATGAAGTACCCTAGTGAGAATCATTCATGTTTTGCTATTGATGTAATTAACTCTTTGGCGCAGGACCATTTGGACAATTTGAAGGACGATGCACTTGAATTGGCCATTGCACAAGGAAGAGACATGCAAAACATTGAAATAAACACCAAGGAACCCCACGGCATGCATGAGGAGTCCTTTGCCGTGCCCCCTAGTGAAGATGTCATGGAGATGGTGGCTGCCCTTGAGTCATTGCCATCACAATTTGGTAAGTATTCAGACCCTATTGTAAGTTCAGTTTCGGCTAATAAAATGCTTCCTTCAGTTGTGCAGCCACCCATACTTGAACTTAAGCCGTTGCCTAGTCACTTGAAGTACGTTTTCTTGGGAGAGGATGAGACGTTGCCCGTCATTATCTCATCATCACTCACGGCACAAGAAGAGAGCAAATTGGTGCGAGTGCTTAAGGAGTATAAAACGACAATTGGATGGACTTTGGCCGATATAAAGGGAATTAGCCCTACTACGTGCATGCATCGCATACTTCTAGAGGAGGGATCCAAAACATCTCGAGAGGCTCAACGCCGTCTCAACCCTCCGATGATGGAAGTTGTGAAGAAGGAGGTAATCAAGCTTTTGGACTGTGGAGTAATCTATCCAATCTCGGATAGTAAGTGGGTCTCGCCCGTTCAATGCGTTCCAAAAAAGTCCGGAGTGACAGTGGTAGCTAATGCTGAGAATGAGCTTGTTCCTACGCGCATTCAAACCGGTTGGAGGGTGTGCATCGATTATAGGAAGCTAAACGCCACCACAAGGAAGGATCACTTTCCATTGCCGTTCATTGACCAAATGCTTGAAAGGTTAGCCGGTTATGCTTTCTATTGTTTTCTTGATGGTTATTCCGGTTATAATCAAATTGTCATTGCACCCGAGGACCAAGAAAAAACCACTTTTACATGCCCTTTTGGTACATTTGCATATCGTCGCATGCCTTTTGGTTTATGTAATGCACCTGCGACATTTCAAAGATGCATGATGAGCATATTTTCTGATTATGTTGAAAAGATCATTGAAGTGTTTATGGATGATTTTAGCGTGTTTGGTGATTCTTTTGATGGTTGCTTGCATAATCTTGGTTTGATCTTAAAACGTTGCGTTGAAACTAACCTTGTGCTTAATTGGGAAAAGTGTCATTTCATGGTTAAACAAGGCATTGTTTTAGGTCATATCATCTCTGAAAACGGCATTGAGGTTGATAAGTCAAAAATAGATCTTGTACGTCACTTACCCTCTCCGACTTCGGTTAGAGAGGTTCGTTCTTTTCTTGGCCATGCAGGTTTCTATCGTAGGTTTATCAAGGACTTCTCCAAAGTTGCCCAACCTCTTTGCCGTCTCCTACAAAAAGATGTGGCGTTTGAATTCACCAAGGAGTGTGCGGCATCATTTAATCAACTCAAGGAATTATTGACCACGGCACCCATCATTGTTCCACCGGATTGGAGCCTACCCTTCGAGCTTATGTGTGATGCGTCCGATTATGCTTTAGGAGCTGTTTTGGGACAAAGAAAGGACAAGAGGCCGCATGTCATCTACTATGCCTCACGGACGTTGAATGATGCACAATTGAACTACTCCACAACGGAAAAAGAACTTCTTGCCGTTGTCTTTGCTTTAGATAAGTTTAGATCATATCTTATTGGTACTAAAGTAATTGTTTTCACTGACCATGCAGCTTTGAAGTACTTGCTCACCAAAAAGGAGGCCAAGCCAAGGCTAATTCGGTGGATGTTGCTACTTCAAGAGTTCGACATAGAGATTCGTGACAAAAAGGGAAGTGAAAACGTGGTGGCTGACCACCTAAGCCGAATGGTGCATAATGAGGAGTCCCTACCCATTGCAGAGACATTCCCCGATGAACAATTGCTGTCCATTAAGGTTAGTACCCCTTGGTATGCCGATATTGTTAACTTTTTGGTGTCAAAACGAATTCCAAATGAGTACACTAGGCACCAACGTGACAAACTTAGGAATGATGCACGGTTTTATGTGTGGGATGATCCATACTTATGGAAATTTTGTCCCGATCAGATTATACGTCGTTGTGTGCATGATTCTGAATGTCATTCAATTTTGAGTTTTTGTCATACATATGCATGTGGAGGGCACTTTGGCACACAACGCACAGCCCTCAAAGTGTTACAATGTGGATTCTATTGGCCTAGTATTTTTAAGGATGCTAGAACTTTTTGTTTAACATGTGATAAATGCCAAAGAATGGGTGGTATTAGTGCAAGGGACCAAATGCCGCAGGTTTCTATCCTAAATGTTGAAATTTTTGATGTTTGGGGTATTGATTTTATGGGTCCCTTTCCTTCATCGTATGGTTTCATGTATATTTTGCTTGCGGTTGATTATGTGTCGAAATGGGTGGAAGCAAAGGCCACCCGGACTAATGATTCTAAAGTGGTTGCAGATTTTATTAGAACTAACATTTTTGCAAGATTTGGAATGCCACGAGTGATCATTAGTGATGGAGGGTCACACTTTTGCAATCGGACCATTGAAGCGTTATTACGGAAATACAGTGTCACCCATAAGGTTTCTACACCTTATCATCCTCAAACGAATGGCCAAGCCGAGGTTTCCAACCGAGAGATCAAGCAAATACTAGAAAAGACCGTTGGGCCAACAAGGAAGGATTGGAGTTTACGGTTAGATGATGCACTTTGGGCGTATCGTACGGCATACAAAACCCCCATTGGGATGTCTCCATTTCGACTTGTCTATGGCAAGGCGTGCCATCTTCCCGTTGAGTTGGAGCATAAAGCTCTTTGGGCGGTCAAGAAGTTTAACATGAATCTAGATGAAGCGGGAAGTCATAGGAAATTCCAATTGAATGAGCTTGATGAGATCCGGCACGAGGCGTACGAAAATGCGAGCATTTACAAGCAAAAGACCAAAGCTTTCCATGACAACATGATCCGTGGGAAATCATTTTCAATTGGGCAGAAAGTGCTATTGTTCAATTCCCGTTTACGATTGTTTCCCGGTAAGTTACGTTCCAAGTGGATTGGACCATTTGTTATTACTAATGTTTTTGTTCACGGTGCAGTCCAAATCCAAAGCTTGAAAACGGGACATGAATTCAAGGTGAACGGGCATCGTTTAAAGCCCTATTATGAGACCTTTGTGGAGCACACCGTAGATGACACCCCTTTGGATGCCGTGGGCTCCAATATGGAGTGATTGGGTTCTTCGTCCGGCTGTACGACGTTAAAGCAAGCGCTACTTGGGAGGCAACCCATGCATTCAACAAAGGAAGACCTAGAAAGCATTCCACTTCCATATTTGCGTTCCTAAACTCTTCTCTTTGTTGCTATTTCGTTTCTGCCATGTTAGGTTGTTTAGTTGTTGTTTTGTTTGTTGGTTTGTTACTTGTGTGAGTCTATGCTTGAAACATTGAGGACGATGTTTGGTTTAAGTGTGGGGGGGTAAACAAGCTGTTTTTGCATGAAATTCGTAGGATTTTATCACCTATCACTTATAATGTTGTTTCTCACTGTTTTAAGTGTTTTTAGTATGTTTTGTTGTGTTTTAGTGTCATATAACAGAAAACCCAAGAAAAGTTCGAAAAAGTTTGAAAAATACCAAAAAGAGTTGTTTTTGAGTCGTTTTTGTGTCTTAGGGTACCTTCCAACACAATGATGAGGATTTGGTTTTTAATTGCATAACTGTTAAAGTAAGTTACCAACATGGATGAAAGTTGATATGCTCTTTGGTTTATGCTTAGTTGTACTTATAGTTCATGAATTCACATGTAATCAAAAGAAAAAATTAGTTTTTGTAACAGGCTTGAAGGAAGAAACTCAAACTAAACGCTACAACCCTGAGAGACTTGAGCTTTTAACGTTCTTTGGAGAGTTAATAATTTGTGCATTTGTTGTCTTCTAAAGTCGTTGCATGATCTCATTATTCTTTGCTTGGTTACTACTTAGAAGGCGTTTCATCATTTAGTTCCAAATACTAGAACTCATGCCAGTTTCATTCAAAGCATAAAATTGATTAGCATAACACGTAAACAAGATGAAGTTGTTTAGTAAACCAAGAGCCAAATAGCCGTACCCCATGTTCACTTATTTTGTAGGTTTAAACCCCGTTGAGCCCTTTTTAGCCTATGTTCTTTGTTAACCCACGTTATCCTTACCTAGCCTAGAATAGGACCATCCATACCCTTGTTCTTGAAGCATAGTGAACATGACTTAGAATGAATTCCTTTTGATTGTACTCTTGCAGAAAAACAAGTGTGGGGGGAAGATTTATGTGTGATTATGTGCCAAAAACATGATTTGGGCAAGAGAAAAGAAAAAAAAAAAAAAAAAAAAAAAAAATTGTGAAAAGAATGAAAAAGAGTTCAAAATAAGTGAGAAATAACTCACAAGTGTTGGTTGTTGAAGAAAGGGTCCAAAAATTTGAATTAGACCCTAAGCATTGTGTATTTCACCCCCTTGTGTGTCTAAGTGATTTTCTGCACTCAAAAGCGAATTCTAAGTGTCAATTTCATTATTTTGTTTACTATCGCTTTAAGAACTGTTGTTTATCCTTAACCTTTCGTTGTTAGCCAATACCCCTTAGCCCCATTACAACCCTTAACTTCTATCTTGAGTGTTATGTGTTTCAATATGTGGAGTTTGGGATTGGTATGAGCATATGGTGTCCCTGGTTCTCGCATCTAAGTAGTAGCATTCCGTTCATGAGATCATATCTAAACATGCTGAATAAGTGCAGAAAAGTGCTTCCTTCGTTATAGACATATGTGAGTGTTCGTTTTTATGTTTACATCAATCTTCTCACATATACCTAGTGTAGGGAGTGTAGTTAGAAAATCTGTGTGAAAAATAAGAGTGTATCCGGTAAGGAATTGAGTGGATTCTCTAAGGCATGTTACTACATTCAAAATATTGTTTTAAACGATTAAATGGGAGCTAGTGAATGGTAATTATGGTTAAGTATATGCTCAAGAGTAGGGATGACGAAAATCTGTGGGAATAATGATCTTTGGCATGTTATGTATCATTGGAAATCCCTGAGACGAACGTTGGAAGGTTTAGGTTATGTTTTGTTTCTTTGTTTTGCTCGAGGACTAGCAAAAGCTAAGTGTGGGGGAATTTGATAGGAGCATATTTATGCTACTTAGTTAGCTTGTTTTCTTGCACTTACGTAGTTAGTTATTGGTTATTATAGTGATTTAAGCTATTTTCGTGTATTTGTAGGTTCAAATGGCAAGTGAAGCAAGAAAGTGCGTTTTGGTGCGTTTTAGAGCTAAATGGAGCTTAAATGGAGTACATGCATATGAAGCACCATGGATGGACGAATTTGAAGTGCAAATGAGCTAAGGAGTGAATGAAGATGTGAAGAATGGAATTAAAGGCGAAGGACGAATGAAGAGTCAAAAGTGGAAACCGAAGTTTCTAAGTTTGGAAGTTTCTAATTCCGAAGGTTTCCATTCTTGAAGAGTTTCTATTCTTGAAATGGAGATGTCCTAATCTTTTCTAGAAGGCCATCCTTGGGCCTTATCATCTCAGCCACATCTAAACCCTCCTAGCCCACATTGCCGCACCCTAAACCCTAGCCCATCACTTGTGCCGCACAAAACCTTCTAGAACCTCCCTTTGCCTTGCCTTGCAAGGCATTACCCCACCTTGTGCCGCACCCTAGGCCCTAATTTCTGCAAAAGCCCAACCCTAATCTGATTTAACCTAGGGTTTGCCATGCCTATATATATCCCTCTTAAGTTGCCGCAAGGGGGAGCATTCATTCATTCAGAAATTCGCCACAATTCATTCACACCCCTTTTCCGCAACCTACAACCACCATTCTCCATATTTTCCATCCTTGCCGCACCCCTCCCATCCATCCTAACACTACCATACCCTCTCACACCCAATTATCCATACAAATAACCCCTGGAACTTGTTTCTAGACCTTGTGCCGCAACAAAGAGGAGGAGAAGAGGGCTTGGACGTTCATGCAATTCAAGTCGAGTCGCTGGAAGTTTTAGGTGTTTCTTTTCCTTTGATTTCAATGTTTAAATTCAATACTCTTTGTTTTGTACGTATGAGGAACTAAACCCCCCCCTTGGCTAGGGGGGGATTCGAAATACATGTTTATGCTTGCGATATGATTTGATTACCTCTAATTGCGTTTCATAAGTTTGTGTGTGTTGGTTGAGAGTGCACGCTTAATTGCCATGCATAAATCTAATGCTAGGATATAAGGAAGTTTCACCTAATCGTTACGAACTTATATTCGCAAGTAGTAAAAGTTGATGATCTCAATTGCGTTAAGTAAATTCTTGGCATAAGTTTCATGCAATTCATAGTAACAAGTGCTTCGTCAATGCTTATGGTTTTCAAAGAACTTAATGATTCTTGCTTGTATCTCTATTATGCAATTCATGTAGGGAACTTGTGGGGAATGCTTTGGGTTGTCGTATGCAATCATCCAATTCAATAACGTTAGGAAAATCTGAGGGTTAATTAGTGCAATTCACGGTTAATCTGGGGCGTTGAGAATTCATGGTTTATTGAAAAGCAATTGGAAATCGTTTCATGTGCAAGTATAACATGTGTGGAGATGAACCCCTTAGCTAGCCTTTCATCCATTGTTTTAAACCAAAATCGTTTTCAAATCTGTCCGTTTTACAAAGTTTTAAGTTTTGTTTTCAAATTCGTCAAAACCAAAACCCCCCTTTACTTTCTTGTTTAAAAGTCTTAGAATCTGTTTAGTTTGTGTTTTTAAAGTGTTTTGAGTCAAGTTATAAGTATTTTCGTCCAAAATCTTCTTTAGTGTCCAAAACTGCCCAGAAAGTGGTTTTAAGGCAGTTTTGAGTGTTTTTGTGCTGTTTTGAGTCTTTTGGTTTGTTTTAGAGTTTTAAAGTATAGTTTTGCATTGTTTGAGTCTAGTTTAGTGTTTTATATTATGTTTTTACGTTTTTGAGTCAAATCCAAGTGATTAACAATCCCTCCTAATCCCCGGTCCAGAACGATCCCTACTTACATTCTTCACTACAATTGATAAAAAGAGGGTTTAATTTGTGTGCGTATAATTCTCACATCAGTTTCCATTCTTGAAGAGTTTCTATTCTTGGAACGGAGGTGTCCTAATCTTTTCTAGAAGCCTTATCTCAGCCCTATAAGGATGCCGCACCTTCTAGGCCTTTTTCCTTGTGGATTTGGGCTATACAAATCCTTTTATAAAGCTAAATGGGCCAAAACCCTTTTTCCTTGTGGATTTCCATCCTTGCCGCACCTAAGGCCTTCTAGAACCATTTTCCCTTGCCTTGCAAGGCATTCCTTGGGCCTTATCATCTCAGCCACATCTAAACCCTTTTAGAAGCAAGGTGTGCCGCACCCTAAACCCTAGCCCACCTTGTGCCACACTAAACCTTCTAGAACCTCCTTTTGCCTTGCCTTGCAAGGCATTCTCCTATCCTTTGCCGCACCTTAGGCCCTAATTTCTGCTAAGCCCAAGCCTCATATGATTTACCCTAGGGTTCGTGGTGCCTATATATACTCCTCTTAAGTGTGCCGCATGAATTATCACCCCCCATTCAGAAATACAATTTCTGCCGCAAACACCACACCACCATCCCTCAATCTGCCGCAACCTTTCATCCACACCACCATTCATCCACCCTTGCTGCACCTTACCACCACCATAGACACCTTGCACCGCCACCTTTGGAGGAGAGAAGAGTGCACCGTGCAGTCCAAAAGGGAGAAGAAGGCTCACGCAACAATCTGCCACCATTGGAGTGTTTGGAATTCTTTCTCTTCTTGTTTCTGTTTTCATGTTTAATTTAATTCGTTCTTCAATTATGTTAGACATGTGGAACTAATTTCTTTTTAGTTAAAGGCGAATTTGAAGCCGTGGACATATGTTGGTTATGATTTGATTTACTCTAGTTATGAATTCATTAACTATGAATGTGGTTTACTTTTCTGTTTTGATTAAGAACTTGGTTATGTATGTGGGTTGAGGGTCGACACTTAATTTGCATGCCTAAACTTGATGCTAGGATATAAGGGAATTTCACCTAATCGTTATGAACTTATATTCATGAGTAGTAAAGATCGCTAGTCACGATTGTGTTTAGTAAACCCTAGGTTGGATTAACATGCGTATTCCATAGTTATGAATGCCTAGTCGATGTTTACGGTTTCCATTGAACTTAATGATCTTTGTTGAATGTCTCTATCATGCGTATTCCATAGTTAGGGACTTTGATGAGGAATAATTTGGTTGTAATGCGTATCCCATTCAATTCAATGAATCTAGGGAAATATGAGAATTAATTAGTTCAATACAATTAATTTGGAGCATTGTCATTCATAAGTTTGTTGGAATCATAACTGGGAATCAAGTTATATGCATATGTTCTTGTGTGGATAAGGACCCCTCTAACTAGTTTCTCACCATTCAATTCATCATAATTCGTTTTGTTTCAAATTTAATTACAAGTTTCTGTTTTAAAGTCAATTTCCTCAAAATCAATCCCCCATTTACTTTGAAGTGTTAGATTAGTTAGAAATCAACTTAGTTTGTGTTTTTAAGTGACTTGAGTCAAGTTATAACTTATTTTCGTCAAAATTAGTGTTTGTGCTCAAAACTGCCCAGAAAGTGGTTTTAAGGCAGTTTTGAGTGTTTTTGTGCTGTTTTGAGTCTTTTGGTTTGTTTGTGTTCTAAACTCTAGTTTTGCATTCTTTGAGTCTAGTTTAGTGTCTTAAACTTTGTTTTTCTGTTTTTGAGTCAATTTCACATTGGTTAGCATCCCTAGTTAATCCCCTGTCCAGAACGATCCTTATTTGCTCATTTACTACAATTGTCATCCATAGGGTTTAATTCGTGGGTCAAGTTAATTTTCATATCAAATTTTGGCGCCGTTGCCGGGGATTAGCAAAATTGCTAATCCCTTGTGTTTTGCCGTGTGTCTTAGTGTAATTTATCTAGTTTTCTTACTTTGTTTCGTTTTCTTGGTTTAGGTACTAGTGCATGACGCGGAGTTCTCAAACTGTGCATGCACACATCTTGGATTTCAACGACGATTTTGAACGTGATTTGAGAAGAAAGAGGAGGCATCCGGAACCTAGTGAATCTAGTTCAAGTTCAGAGGCCGAATCTGAATTTGAAGTGGAAGAAGAAGTTATGGCAGCGGACACTCGTACCATTAAAGAGCTCTCGGCCTCGGGGTTGGCCAATGCCGCACCATTATGCATTCAATACCCCGCGGCTGCCCAAGGCAAGACCGATGAATTCGAGTTAAAGTAAAGCTTGTTGCACCACATTCCGAAATACCATGGGCTGTCCATGGAAGATCCCAACAAGCATCTCAAGGAGTTCGAGGTTGTTTGTTCGAGCATGACACCCATCAATGTCGATGGGAACATTCTGATGATGAAGGCTTTTCCATTCCCACTTTTGGAAAAGGCTAAGGATTGGCTTTACGAATTAGCACCCGGAACAGTTACATCTTGGGATAGTATGAAAAGAGCATTCTTGGAGAAGTTTTTCCCAACTTCAAGAGTCATTCTCTTGACGAAACGGATTAGTGGCATCCAACAAAATCAAGGTGAATCGTTTCCTTCTTATTATGAACGTTTTAAATCACTTGTTGCTTCATGTCCACAACATCAAATGAAGGAGGAGCTGCTCATTCAATATTTCTACGAAGGACTCCTTCCAATGGAACGCCAAATGCTTGATGCCTCGGCGGGAGGTGCGTTGGTGGATAAGACTCCGGGGGCTGCAAAAGTTCTAATTGCCAACCGAGCGCATAATGCACAACAATACGAAGGTGTTGGACAAAGAGACCCCCCACGGCCACAAGTGAATGAGGTAAGTTCTACGTCCGACATTCAATCCCAATTAGCTAACCTTACTTCTATTGTTTCTCAGTTGGCCGAGGGAATGAAGATTCATGGACCAAGTGTTTGTGGCGTGTGCTCTATGCAAGGACATGCCAACGATCAATGCCCTCAATTGATTGAGAATGGGGGGGTGGGAATCTGCCAATGCCGTATGTTTTGGGAGCCAAAATCAACCACGCCATGATCCATACTCAAACACCTACAATCCGGGGTGGAGCCAAAATCAAGTTGTTAAGTTACTTACTACTTTGACGCAGGAATTACAAACTCAAAACAAGGAGAGAAAAATCCAAGACAAACGAGTGGACAATTTAGAGAAGCAAATGGGTCAGATTGCTGAGTTTATGGGGCAGATTAGAGAACAAGGCAGATTGCCTAGTTCAACCGTGATGAATCCTAAGGGCGGATTTGAAACCGCCAAGGTAATCTTGTTAAGAAGTGGTAAGCAGGTTGGAAACGACTCAAATACATCCAAATCAAGTCAAGATGAGGAGGACAAGTTGCTGCAAGAGGAAGCACAGGGACCAAAAACTCACGGCTAAGGATGAACAATCCTTGCCGCCACCATCTAGCCCTCCTACGCCGTCCCAAACCACCAAGGTAAGTCCAAATTTGAGTTTTTCTAGTTCAATTCCACTAAATGTGTCGTTCCCTGGCAGGTTTAGGCAATCAAAGAAGGAAGAAGCCGAGAAGGACATTCTAGAGACCTTTCGGAAAGTTCAAGTCAATATCTCGCTCCTTGATGCAATTAAGTAAGTCCCGAGGTATGCTAAGTTTTTAAAAGAACTTTGTACAACAAGGAGAAGGATTTCGAACAAAGAGGTGGTTCAGGTAAGTGAGAATGTCTCTGCTGTATTACAAAGGAAATTACCCCCTAAATGCAAAGATCCGGGTAGTTTTACAATTCCGTGCGTTATTGGCAATACTAAGTTTGAACAATGCATGTTAGACTTAGGGGCTTCAATTAATGTTATGCCATACTCTGTCTATGGATCTATGAATTTAGGTGAGTGATGTGAAACGAATGTGACGCACAAATTAAACCCTAATTGTGACAATTGTAGTAATGATGTAAGTAGGGATCGTTCTAACCGGGGATTAACTAGGGGTGCTAATCTAATATAAACTGACTTAGAAACACAAAAATAAACTTAAAAACGTTTGAAAAGACTCAAGGGACTCAAAACAGATTCACAAGACTCAAAACAAGTTAAAAACTCTCAAAACTGCCTAAAAACACAAACTGGACAGTTTTGACACTAAACTCAACTTTGGACGAAAATTAGATTTGGGCTTGACTCAAAACACTTAAAAACACAAACTAAACAGATTTAAAACACTCTAAGACAAGAAAGTAAAAGGGGGGTTTTGGTTTGGACGAATTTAAACTAAAAACAAACAGAAACTAAACTAGGCAAATTTGGACGAAATTTAATTCAATGGACAGATTAGAAGAAAACAGATTGTAATGCAAATTGTGATAAACCAATGGATGATGGAATGGCTAAGGGGTTCTTCTCCACACATGAAATATATGCAACGTAAATCAATTTCCAGTTATCAATTCATTAAGTTATGAACCTCGACACTCCAAGTTAATTAGGTCCGCTTAAATTAACCTTCAGATTTCCCTAGAATCATTGAATTGAATGAATACGCATCGCAACCAAATTATTTCTAACAAGTTCTCTATATGAACAGCACGATAAAGACACAAGTTAGAATCATTACGTTCTTTGGAAATCATAAGCATCGACAAGGCATTTGTAACTATGAAAAGCATGATACTCCTGCCATGAATCTACTTAACATGATCGTGACTAGCGACCTTCACTACTTGCGAATATAAATTCATAACGCTTAGGTGAAACAAATTTATACCCTAGCACCAGATTCAAGCATGCAAATTAAGCGTGCACTCTCAATCAACATACAAGAATAAGTTCTAAATCAAACGGTTAAGCAAATTGTATTCACGACTTATGCAACGATAACTGGAAGTAATCAACTTATTTCACATATATAATCATGGTTTCGAATACACCCTTAGCCAAAACGAAATTAGCCAATCATACTCAAAACAAAACAAAGGTTACATGAATTAGACATTGAAATATGAGATAGAATACACCTAAAATTGTTCAACAACTCAGAATGAAGAGCCAAACAATTGAGTGAATCTGTCTCCTTTCCTTTGCTTGCGGCAGATTGGGGGATGATGGTTTCTGGGTTGTTTTGATGATGTCGAATGGATTTTGGGATTAATGGATGTGTGTGGGAGTCGATGGATGAGTTTTGTGTTTAGGATGGATGTATGGTGCAGCAAGGGATGTTTGGGGTCAGAAACTTTGGTGTTTGGTGAAGGAAAGGTGCTGCAAAAGTTGGTGTATTGTTTTAGGCGTGAATGGTGAATGAATGGTTTTTTTTGTGGCTGAAACAAGAGAGTTTATTTATAGGGATGGGAAAGTCCTAATCCCTAATTAATTTAGAATGACATAATTTCAGCCCGAATCCAAAAGGTGTGGCAGATTTTAGGGAAAAGTTGTGCCAGATTTTAGGGAAAAGGTGTAACCAAAAGATGTGGCAGATTTGAATTAATTTTTCTTCCTCTCTTTGGCTGATTCCTAGCATGCTTTGGTCTTCAATTTCGTCCATCTACATTGCTCCAAGCTTATGTTATCCATTTCATGCCCAAAACTGCTCCAAAACGCTCCAAAATGCATCTTCTTGCATACTTTGGCCTTAGAACCTGAAAACACACAAAAGTGACTTTAAACACTAAAATAACTAAGGAAACACAACGTAAATGCACAAGAACAAGCCAATTAAGTAGCATAAATATGCTTCTATCAAATTCCCCCACACTTAGCTTTTGCTAGTCCTCGAGCAAAACAAAACAACAAAAGGAAATAAAACGAAACAAAGCAAACAAAACACAACCTAAACCCTCCAACGTTTGCCTCAGGGATTTCCAATGCACATTACATGTTAAAAATCATCATCTCCACAGATTTTAGCCAACTTAACACTTGAGCACATACTTAATCATAGTCACCACTTATTAGTTCACAATTAACCAATGAAAACAATGTTTGGAATGTAGTAACATGCCTTACAGAAATTGCTCAATTCCTTACAAGATATGCACTCAATTTTCACTCAGAATTTCTAACTACACACCCTATACTAGTTATATGTGAGAAGATTAATGTAGATATGAAAACGAAGGCTCACATATATGTATAACAAGGAAAGCAATTTCTGGAATTAATAAGCATGTTTAGTTATGATCTCATGAATGGAATGCTACTACTTAGATGCAAGAACCAGTGACACCATATGCTCATACCAAATTCAAACTCCACAAATTGAAACACATAACACTCAAGATTGAAGTCAAGGGTTGTAACGGGGCTTGGGGTATTGGTTAACAAATGAAGGATAGGGAAAACAAACGTTCTCAAAGCGATAGTAAGCAAAGTAGTGAAATTGAGACTTAGAATTCACTTTAGTATGCAAAAATCAACTTTAAAACACAAGGGGAAGATTTAAACAACTCTTAGGGACGAATTCATTGTTTTGGACCCTTTCTTCAACAAACAACACATTAGTACTCTTTTTCACATCTTTTCAACTCTTTTTTTCATACTTTTCACAACTTTTCTTTCTTTATTTTCTTTTTGTCTACCCGTGCCTATGGCACACACAAATTCTCATAAGAACACTTCCCCCACACTTGATTTCTGCCCAACATTAATCAAAAGGAATTCAACTTGAATCATGCTTTACTATGCTTCAAAAACAAGGGTATGGATAATCCTAATCTAGGCTAGGTGAGGAAAACATGGGTTAACATAGGCTAACAAGGCTCAACGGGGTTACCTTAAACATAAAATGGAGTAGGGCACACGGCATTTTGGCTAAGGTGGTGGTGACTACACGACTTCATCTTGAATGTGTGTTATGCAAATCAATAGCATGCTTTGAATGAAATGGGCATGAGTTCTAGCATTTTGAACTAAATGATGAAACGCCTTCTAAGTAGTAACCAATCAAAGAATAATGAGATCATGCAACGACTTTAGAAAACAAAGATGCACAGATTATAAACTCTCCGAATAAACGTTTAGGCTCAAGTCTCACAAGGTTGTAGTGTTAATTTGAATTCCTTCCTTCAAGCATGTTACAAAAACTGATTTTGCCTTTATGATTGCATGTGAATTCATAAGTTATAACTGTTGGAAATGTGCCCTAAAACCAATCATATGATGATACTTTACGGACATTTCACATGTTAAACTAATCTAGTTTAATAGAAGGGCAAAGATTATTGTTTTAAGCCGTCTCATATAAATGTTATATGCTTGAACAATAAGTCCAAGGAATATGTGATTGGGAGAATGCGATCTAAAGAAGTTAGATTCATGAGACCATTCTTTCGTAGACACATCCTAAACGTTCCTGATCATAGGATTGCCAATTGGGCATTGACAGTCCGTTAAGATCAGTATGTGCTATGTCATCTCTCAGGGAGAGTGACTGGTCTCGAGTCATTGGTGTGAGTGACACCAAGACAAGCATATATGTGCTCAATAGAGAATGAGTTCACCGAACACGATCAACGAGGAGTTCTCATACTCATGTCACATGAGAACTCATGGTTAGGATAATGCAAATTAGTCCTTTGACCTGAGGCATCATAGTTGTCTTGTGGTTAGGTACTTAATCTTTGATTATGTCATATGTCACTCCATCTGGTGGGTCCACGGCATCGTCGGGGTTAAGCCACCTAGCTATGGAGGCAAGTGAATGCGCAACAAGGGATCTCTAACCTTCAAACCGTTTGAGGGAGAATACTCTATGATGTGATTAAAATCTCTGATCAGAGTATGAATGAGATTTAGGAATGTGTTCCTAATCACATTCAAGGGAATCATATAAGCAGAAGATTCACATTGGATAGTAGACATGAATAAACTATCAAACCAAACAATGTGGTCAAGAGTATTGTATTAGAGAAGGACCGTATTGCATTTGTAATCCTAAACTGAATAGGTTCTCCACCTCTTCTGATTAGCTTGGGTAACCATGATATGCTGCTAGGTGTCACTCATGGTTTGTGGAAGCCCTAGACGTGTGTAATCACTAAAGGGAGAATTGAAAGTAAGTTTCAAATTCACAATCGATTGAAAAGAGTTTTAATCGCCCACTGCCTCGCTAAAAGGAACCTAATGGATCGTACACCGTGTAAGGTAAAGATTGAAGATTCAACGGAGATGAGTAAGAATAATTAAATGGTTTAATTATTTATGGCAAGGATTAATTAATATGTTAATTAATCAAACGAATAAGTTCGTTAAAGACCTCGGGATAGTTTTGGACCTTAAGGCCCAATGGGCTTCGAACGTCAAGTCCATTAACTTAAGTTGTATGACAACTTAATGAATAATGATTCACAAAGGCCCAAATTGCCCAATAACACCCTAAGGCCGGCCATGTTAGAGAGGGTAGTGAACTTGGACTTATTTACAAGTTTGCCACTCAAATGAATTAAGGTATAAATATGACTTTATTAGCCAAAATTTACAAAAAAAAAAAAGGGCTTTCTTTTGGGGAAATTGGAGAAAACACAAACTCCTTTCTCTCTAGAAATGGCCGGCCCCCTTGGAGGGATTATCTAGCAATCCTACTCCTCCAAGGTCACTCATTTCTTCTTAAATCTAACCTTGGTGTAGAAACTTAGAGGTTCTCAATTTTGGGAACTTAGAGAACCTATTCTTCCATCCAAATCCATAGATTTAATATGCAAGGAATGAAGGCCCTCTCTTTGGGTGATTAGCCTTTGCTTATGCAAAGAGGAATCTACAAAGGTATAACTTCAACTCACTTTGTTTTGAGTTGTGTATTGGTTCACCGAACTACTAGGCTTTGAACATTCATGGGTAATGTTTTGTTTTTAAGTACATGCAAGCATGATTCCGCCTTTAATTTGTTAATTGCATGCTAATGATGTTGCTTAAATGAACATGTATTCTCAAAATAATCCTTCAATAACCACAACTAAGCATAAACAAAGAGTAAATCAGACTTTCATCCATGTTTACAACTCTTTTTAACAGCCATGCAATTACAAACCGAATCCTCATCATTGTGTTGGAAGGTACCCTAAGACACAAACAAACACACAAAAACAACTCAAAACAACTCTTTTTGGGTTTTTCAAAACAATTTTTCAAATTTTATGTGATTTTTGGATTTTTAAGTCAAAACACACTAACAAGCACCAAAACACCTTAAAACAGTGGGAAACAAGTTTAGACATGTTAGGTGGTAACACCCTACGAATTTCATGCAAAAATAGCTCAAAACAGAATGTTACCCCCCACACTTAAACTAAACATTGTCCTCAATGTTGTAGACTAAAGTAACAGCAAAGGAACACACAAATAAACACATCACACATAACAGAAAGGAAGCAACAAAAGAAAAGTTTTAGGGACGCAAATCTGAGTTTGGAGTGATTCCTAAGTTCTTCCTTTGTTGATTGCATGGGTTGCCTCCCAAGTAACGCTTTCTTTTACATCTTGCAGCCGGAAGATGCCACATTGATCAACCTTCATGGGAGCCCACGGCATAGTGGGTTGTCTCCTCCACATCATGTTCTACAAAGCTCTCGTAGTAAGGCTTCAATCGATGCCCATTCACCTTGAACTCTTGACCTGTTTTGAAACTACGAACTTGGACTGCACCATAAGGAAAAACATTAGTAATAACAAAGGGTCTAATCCAACGTGAACGTAACTTACCCGGAAATAGACGAAGACGAGAATTAAACAACAACACTTTCTGTCCAACAGAGAATGACTTGGTGCGAATCATCTTGTCATGAAAGGCCTTTGTCTTTTCCTTGTAAATGCGAGCATTCTCGTAAGCTTCATTCCGTATCTCCTCAAGTTCATTCAATTGAAGCTTACGATGAATTCCCGCCTCACCTACATCCATGTTGAATTTCCTCACGGCCCAATGAGCCTTGTGCTCCAACTCCACAGGTAAGTGACATGGTTTGCCATAAACAAGCCGAAAGGGGGACATTCCTACGGGTGTTTTGTAGGCGGTCCTATAAGCCCACAATGCATCCTCTAGCCTTAAGCTCCAATCTTTTCTTGTTGGCCCATCCGTCTTCTCAAGAATCTGTTTGGTCTCCCGATTCGACACCTCGGCTTGCCCGCTTGTTTGAGTATGATAGGGTGTCGAAACCCTATGTGTAACGTTGTACTTCTTGAGCAGTGCCTCGATTGTGCAATTACAAAAATGTGAACCTCCATCACTTATAAGGACTCGAGGCATCCCGAACCTAGCAAAAATGTTAGACTTCACAAAATCTGCAACCACTTTGGAATCGTAAGTACGGGTGGCTTTTGCTTCCACCCATTTGGATGCATCGTTGAAATGTCGCAGGGGCATTGCACAAACCAAATGGCATGCGCCTATATGCAAAGGTGACAAAGGGGCACGTAAATGTTGTCTTCTCTTGCTCCTCCGGAGCTATCACAATTTGGTTATATCCGAAATATCCATCAACAAAGCAATAAAATTCATAACCGGCTAACCTTTCTAACATTTGGTCGAGGAATGGCAATGGAAAGGGTGAAGGGAAATTATGAGTTTCATTAGGGATTTCATGTGACTAGCATGCATATACAAATCATTATATATATACAAAATTAGCGGAAGCATGTTAACAATTAAACTTAATACTCTAGTCATTTAAATCCCCTTCAAGATGCATAGGTTTATGTAAGATGCATCAAAAATTATTTTATTGAAGAACAAAGTTTAGGAGTAGATTTGTACCTCTTGATCTACTCTTGAGACCAAGGATGGACCACCTCCAAGATCTTTGCTCCTCAAAGTCCTTGAGCCTAGCCTTCCTCCTTGCCTCCTCCACTTTGATAGTTTGAGTGCTCCAAGGTTCTCTTAGAGTTTTCAAATAGAAAACCTCTAAAGATCCTCACCCACTAGTGTAGTGAGAAGGATGAAGGAATAACCTAAGGGGTGATTAGATGATTAGCTAAAACCCTCCCAAAGGTGGCCGGCCACTTTGTGTTCTAGAGAGATGTTTTTCTTTTTCTCTAAGTCTTTTGAACACAAGAATAACCCCCAGTGAGATATTTGTCTATAATGTTGTATTTATAGACAAAAGGAAACAAGTCAACATTTTGACTTCCCACCTCCTCAAAGTGGCCGGCCTTTAGTGTGGGTTTTTGGGCTTTGGGCTTTTATTATTTCAAGTCATCCAATGCTTAAATAAAAGCCCAATTGGTTTAGGCCCAATAGGCCCAATTAAACCCGAACGTTTCTTTAAGCCCAAAACGATCTTTTATCGCTTTTATGATTTCTTTAGACTTTCTAAATTAATCGCCACACCTAATTAATCCAATTAATTATTTCCATCATCCATTGATTACTCACTACAAGAGTGTATTGGTGAACAATCTTTTAGGTTCTAATTAGCAAGGCAGTGAGATGATTGGCATCGATTCAATTGATTTAATCCAATCACTTATTGAATTATAACTTGCTTTTAATTCACGTTCTTCTTTGACGATTACATTTAATCATCTAGAAGAACTCACAAGCCATGAGTGACATCTAAACATATGTCATGGCTACCCAAGGTAATGTAGAAGTTATTCAGAGAACCTATTAAGTTGGAATTACAATGCAATTCGATCCTTCTCCAATACAATACTCTTAATCACATCACTAGGGTATGGATATAATATGTCAAACCCCTAATATGATTATACGTTCTTATATGATTGACATGAGTCGTATAGGAACGCTTTCCTTAACTACGCTCAATACTTCGGCCGAAGATTTCTGAATCATATCTAAGAGTATCCTCCTCAAACGAGGATTAGAGATCCCTTGTTGACCATTCACATGCCTACATGTTTAGATAGCTTGATCCCAAGAATGCCGTGGACTCTCCAAATGGAATGCCATTTGACATAGTCAAAGATCAAGGACCTAACCATTACACATCAATGATGTCTCATGTCAAAGGATTAGTTACATTATTCCAACTATTAGAGTTACTTGCTTGACATGTGAGTAGACCTCCATGCAAGTACTACTGTTCGATTGTGTTCAGTGAACTCATTCCCTCAATGAGCACCTACATACTTCTCTTAGTGTCTCAACACGAATGGGATGAGACTTTCCATCCTTCCATTTGAAGGGGACATAGTATGTACTGATCTATGCATTGTCAGTATCCCTCCGACAATCCTATGACCAGGAACCTTTTGGACATGATGGTTATGTGAAGAAGGTCTCTGTAGTCTAACATCATTAGATTACTTCTTCAATCGATCCATTGTCCATGGATTCACTATTTAGGACATATTTCGTTTATTGAGATAGTCCTAGTTAGTATCTTTGCCTTCCGATGTATAAGAGTCATATGTATACATCAATGCAATGTCCTGAAAGGTTTCTTCCAAAGATTGACTTTCAGGGCATATTTCCAACAAAGTGATCCTTCCTTGTCATGGCATTCAACTTCCTGTAATCAATACAAACACGCCAACCGGTCACAACACGGGTGTGTACAAGCTCTTGTTCTTCATTCCTCACCACCGTGACTCCGGATTTCTTTGGAACAACCTGCACGGGTGACACCCAACGACTATCAGAAATAGGATATATAACACCACAATCAAGCAATTTTATAACCTCCTTTTTCACTACTTCCAACATGAGGGGATTAAGGCGACGTTGAGCTTCATGAGATGGCTTGGCTCCCTCCTCCAAAAGAATGCGATGCATGCACGTGGTGGGACTAATGCCTTTGATATCTGTTGGAAATGTGCCCTAAAACCAATCATATGATGATACTTTACGGACATTTCACATGTTAAACTAATCTAGTTTAATATCAAGGGCAAAGATTATTGTTTGAGCGGTCTCATATAAATGTTATATGCTTAAACGATAAAGTCCAAGGAATATGTGATTGGGAGAATGCAATCTAAAAGAAGTTAGATTCATGAGACCATTATTTCGTAGACACATCCTAAACGTTCCTGATCATAGGATTGCCAATTGGGCATTGGCAGTCCGTTAAGATCAGTACGTGCTATGTCTTCTCTCAGGGAGAGTGACTAGTCTCGAGTCATTGGTGTGAGTGACACCAAGACAAGTACGTAGGTGCTCAATAGAGAATGAGTTCACTGAACACGATCAACGACGAGTTCTCATATTCATGTCACGTGAGAACTCATGGTTAGGATAATGCAAATTAGTACTTTGACTTTAGGCATCATAGTTGTCTTGTGGTTAGGTCCTTGATCTTTGATCGTGTCAAATGGCATTCCTTTGGAGTGTCCACGGCATGGTTGGGGTCAAGCTATCTAGTCATGGAGACAAGTGAATGCGCAACAAGGGATCTTTAACCTTCAAACTGTTGAGGGAGAATACTCTATGATATGATTTAGAATCTCTGGCCAGAGTATGAATGAGATGTTGGAATGTGTTCCAGATCACATTCAATGGAATCATATAAGCACGAGATTCACATTAGATAGTAGACATGAATAAACTATCAAGCCAAACAATGTGGTCAAGAGTATTGTATTAGAGAAGGACCGTATTGCATTTGTAATCCTAAACTGAATAGGTTCTCCACCTCTTCTGATTAGCTTGGGTAACCATGATATGCTGCTAGGTGTCACTCATGGTTTGTGGAAGCCCCAAACGTGTGTAATCACTAAAGGGAGAATTGAAAGTTAGTTTCAAATTCACAATCGATTTAAAAGAGTTTGAATCGCCCACTGCCTCGCTAAAAGGAACCTAATGGATCGTACACCGTGTAAGGTAAAGATTGAAGATTCAACGGAGATGAGTAAGAATAATTAAATGGTTTAATTATTTATGGCAAGGATTAATTAATATGTTAGTTAATCAAACGAATGAGTTCGTTAAAGACCTCGGGATAGTTTTGGACCTTAAGGCCCAATGGGCTTCGAACGTTGAGTCCATTAACTTAAGTTGTAGGACAACTTAATGAATAATGATTCACAAAGACCAAATTGCCCAAATTAATCCCTAAGGCCGGCCACATTAGTAAGGGTAGCAAACTTGGACTTATTTACAAGTTTGCCACTGAAATGAATTAAGGTATAAATTTGACTTTATAGCCAAAATTCATTTATGGGGGAAATTGGAAAAACACAATCTCCATTTTTCTCTCTAAAAGGCCGGCCCCCCCTTGGACGGATTAGCTAGCAATCCTTCTCCTTCAAGGTCACTCATATCTTCTCCAATCTAACCTTGGTGTAGAATCTTAGAGGTTCTCAATTTTGGGAACTTAGAGAACCCATTCTTCCATCTAAATCCCTAGATCTAAGATGCAAGGAATGAAGGCCCTCTCTTTGGGTGATTAGCCTTTGCTTAAGCAAAGAGGAATCTACAAAGGTATAAATCTCAACTCACTTTGTTTTGAGTTGTTTAAAGGTTCACCAATCTACTAGGCTTTGAACATTCATGGGTAATGTTTTGTTTTTAAGTATATGCAAGCATGATTCCGCCTTTAATTTGTTAATTGCATGCTAATGATATTGCTTAAATGAACATGTATTCTCAAAATAATCCTTCAAGTGGTATCAGAGCCTAGGTCTAGTAGTTGGTGAATCCTTTTGGGTTTTGTGGTTCATAATATGTGATTTAAAAGTTGTAAAATGTTACAAGCTTTATTCTTGTTTTTATGAATGTAAATTTTGTTGGAAAATTTGGCATCTCAAATGTTGTAGATGTAGTTCATATGAGCATGAATATTGAAGCTAAAATTTGGTGCCATGAATTTTGGGAATTTCGGCCAAAATTAAAGGGTGATTTTTTGGGTTCTTGTTTGACTTGTTAAAAGTGTTTTCAAGTAACTTTTGGGACCCCTAAGTACCCTAGTTTGGTTATATGTTATTTCCCTTAAGTTTAAGTGATTTTGAAATGTTTTTGGATGAAAAATGTTCATGGAACTTTTATGGGTTTCTCATGAATGTTCATCATTGTTCTTGATGTTCTTGCCAAGAACAATAAAGCTTGTGGTTTTGATTCAAAGTTTTGAATTATTTCATAAAGTTTTTGTTATAAGATATTTTCATATATTTATTAATGATTAACATTTTTGATGTTAGTCAAAAACTATATAAATATGTTAGATATTTATTTTGAATGATGAAAGAGATATTGGTGGGTGTGAAAGGATTAATTTCCTTTCACACACACCACTTGCATGGTTTTATGAAACCAAAACCACCTCACAAAAACTTTGAAATTTAAAAAAAAAAAAAAAACTTGTCAAAACCAGCCACCCTATAGAGTAGGGTCATTTTGGGCCTTTTGTGCAATTACATAAAGTTTTGATACTTTTGTGCATTTGCATTTTGGCCCAAAAGTTTACGTTTTTACGTAAAGGTCCAAAATCACTAAAAGGACAAATTGTTTTGATCCTTTAATGAAGTTTTATCTTTTGTGGAAATTTTTGGGTTCTAGTTGTAATTACATAAAGTAGTGAACTTTTGTGTTTTTACAAAGTGACCCCAAAAGTTTATGTATTTGCAAACTAGCCCAAAAGTTGAGGTTAATTGCACTATGGCCCAAATAAGTTGAGGTCTTTGCATTTTGGCCCAAATGTTGAGGCTAATTGCATTATAGCCCAAATAAGTTGAGGTTATTAATATTGGCCCAAATTAGGTAGAGAACAAAAATTGTTTTGTCTCTTTAAATGAGAATTGGATTTTCATTTTAGTTAGCTCCATTTAAAATCAAATTTTATGGATACAAAAACCAAATGAAGAAATGTTGCATTCAATTTAATTAGTTAAAGTGTTAATTAATTAAAGTGTGATTATGAACCTAAGCCTATGATAATTGAGCTATGTGAAAGGCCGTTTCAAATTTGTTTGAACCATGGGAATGTGTAGATTAGATTTTGGTTGTAATTTGATTAGATCAAATGTTGTAAAAGAGCATAAGCTCTTCTTTACTTTGAAGTACTTCTTTCTTGCTTTATATGATATGCATGAAAATGAAGTAGTTGGGTCCAACGCCCCTAAGACAACACGGCTTAATGTGATTAAACGCGTAACTAAAATCAATCACCATCCCTAGTCCGAGATTCAACACAAGGCTCGTGTTGGATCTAATAAAAGATTCATAGTCATCCTAAGGCCCTAAGGCAACTATAGAGTATTCTCCCTCAACGGTTTGAAGGTTAGAGATCCCTTGTTGCGCATTCACTTGTCTCCATGACTAAATAGCTTGACCCCAACCATGCCGTGGACACTCCAAAGGAATGCCATTTGACACGATCAAAGATCAAGGACCTAACCACAAGACAACTATGATGCCTCAGGTCAAAGGACTAATTTGCATTATCCTAACCATGAGTTCTCACGTGACATGAATATGAGAACTCGTCGTTGATCGTGTTCAGTGAACTCATTCTCTATTGAGCACCTACGTACTTGTCTTGGTGTCACTTACACCAATGACTCGAGACTAGTCACTCTCCCTGAGAGAAGACATAGCACGTACTGATCTTAACGGACTGTCAATGCCCAATTGGCAATCCTATGATCAGGAACGTTTAGGATGTGTCTACGAAAGAATGGTCTCATGAATCTAACTTCTTTTAGATTGCATTCTCCCAATCACATATTCCTTGGACTTTATCGTTTAAGCATATAACATTTATATGAGACCGCTCAAACAATAATCTTTGCCCTTGATATTAAACTAGATTAGTTTAATCATGTGAAATGTCCGTAAAGTATCATCATATGATTGGTTTTAGGGCACATTTCCAACAATCTCCCACTTGCACTAGAGCCAATCAGCTTGGTCATCAGTGATGATACCTCTTCTGTAGTCATTTCAAAAATGGCTTAGTAGTAGGCCTAGACAATGGATATCTATATGTTATCCATAGAAGCAACCTTGAGAATAACGACGTCACCATTATACATGATTCCCAATCATGTGGTTTAGTCTCTCATATGAGTTCGGACCTTGATGAGACCTTGATTCCCTGGCTTGAGCTATCGCCCCATTAGTGTCATACACTTTCTGGTTGGAACCGAATAGAGAGTTCATTAATGAACTTTCCCATCCAAACAACATTGTTGTAAGCTTCTTTATGGCAATATATTTTGCATTCATAATGGAACACACTAAAGTCATTACTTTAATGTTTCCATCCAAATATCTCTTTAGTCATAATAAAGAGATATCTGTTTATCTCTTCATTCATAATGAAGAAACATCCAATGATGGATTAGATTCATAATCTAATACATTTACGCTTCCATTACGTTACTATAATTCTTCCTCAATTATTGAGAAATCTATCCTTTAGTATTTCTTAAATACTTAAGGACTCACTTGACAGTTGCCATGGTTCTGATCCTGGGCTTGCACTGATATCGTTTTGTACCGTTCTAGGTACAACTCATATCAATGTTTTCATACAATATGAAATACATAAATCACCTTTGTGCGTATGCATAAAGGATTCTATTTACGCATTATTTCTTTGGGAGTCAAAGGGTACATTCCCTTTGAGAAGAACAATTTCCTAGTTTCACTAGAATTGTCATTCAAATTGAAGTTTATCATCATATGAGAAACTTCCTAGCATCTCTTGTCTATTATAGACTATATCTCCCATATTTATTCTATCGTTTATAGAATATTTAAAGTCATTACTTTAACGAAGAAGTATTCATTTCATTTCCAAAAATTAATATATCATATATATATATATATTTAAATTTAGGAATATGATTAACTCCCACTAATCTTTTGTAAACCTAGTAAACAAAAGATTCATTTACATCTTTATGAGAAATCAAACGATTTGATCTTTCTTCATAAGACGCTTGTAGCTCCCACTAGCTTGCTAAGATCCATGATGGATGGATCTCTACAACTTACATGTCTTGTGATTCATAGTTTTAGACATACATTATCAAGACTATCTTAATAATGGTTATGGAAACCCATATTATGTCCAAACATTAAATCACCAGTTAGTTGTAGCTAGCAATCCTCGAATTAATTGAAACTAAGACTATATCAAAGATGGTTTCTTCAAAGTCAACCATACTCTTTGAGTGTAGTTACCTTAAGCTACCAATTAGCTTTTAAGGTTTCATTATTTCGAGTCAAATGGTATTTTACCATTTCCTTGAGTATATATCGTATATACACTCAATGTAGTCATAAGGATTTTCATTCTTATTTCTTTCGAATTAAGAGGTGCAACTCTATGACATAGTCATAAAGTTCAAATCATTCAACTAACACGGTTTATAAATCCTTCTTGACTACCTTGGAGCTTGTGGTATAGGAACTAGGTTGTTATATTTGTTGATTACTATCTTGTCTCTCAAAGAACCCATTCTTTGAGTTCTATGTCTCGTTCATTTGCGTTTTAGGCAAATCATATTGAAGGATTACAATGAACTACCCAACAAAACAACATTTGTTAGTTGGTTTATAGAAGTGATATCCAAAGGTTAATTTAAGGATATCGCACAAGATTGTTATCAAACAAATATTGCTCATTAGCACACAACCCCAAATCTTTAACATGCTTAAGATTTGTCTTTCTTTCCAACTACATCTTTATGGAGTCACGAAAATTTTGGAAGATCTTCTAATTCACAATCACATTGTTTTAGAAGTGTATATATATTCTATATATGGGTATTAGATAATAATCAACGAACTAAATCATATTTGAGTACGTTCTTCTCCTAATGGAGAAATTCATTATCTTATGATGCTACCTTCCTTGACATCTTTCAAGGAAACGTATCTAAAGTGTTACTTTTCCTTGGATCAAATCTAAGGAGGTAAATACTTTTAGACGTCTTACTCATCAACTTACATTTCTTGAATTCTTTGAAACCTTTTGCAAAGTATTCGGACTTGTGTTTATTCAAAGTAAACTATAGTCCAACCGAGAGTGATCTTCGGTGAATGGCATATAACATGAGTAGTATTATATTGTGGACTAGTGCCACTAACATCTAAGTGAATTAACCTCAACAACTTTGTGATTCTTTCTTCTTTCCAAAAGAATAAAGATTCGAACATTTCGCCTCTATACAATTTTAACAAGAAGGTATTGGATCCGGATCTAACGATCCAAAGCATCCATCCATGACCAACTCGTAATTTATGTTTTAGAGGTATCACAACTTAGTTGGGATTAGTCACTACCTTGCAACCTTTTGGGTTTCAAGCATCGTTATATTCTAAACAATTAACACTACCACATCATCTCTACTATAGAGATAATTAATTAGATTACAATAATCTAATCATTCTTATTTGGTAGTTCATATGAGGAAGTAAGTACAATCCGCTTTCCCAGAGATCTATATTTTATTCACTTTCCGAATGTGAAGTACTTTCTCTTCTCTCATTAATCTTCTACTTCTTATTAGCCACACTTTTACAATGATTTGTAAAACATAGTTACTAATACAGAATCAAGCATTCAAGTAGAAGAACTAACTGTTATGAACTTTTCAAGAACATTCTTCAACACCTTCGAAATGTGTGTTCTTGTCACTTTGCAAGACATTTCTTGCAAATACCCCTTCCAATGTCCATCCTTTCATAAAGAAAGTTTGTTCCCTTGGAGTTATTTTTGCTTTCTTCATTTGACTTCTCCTTTGACTACAATAGTCATGGTCCCTAAACTCCCACTATCTCTCTTGAAACTTGTTTCAATTGTGTTTATACACATCAATCAATTTGGAGAGCGTGTGGTTATTGTTCACTATATAGTTTACAATAAACTTAGTGAACCATTAGGACAGGGACACAAAGGTGAAGTCCTTGTCTAGTTTCCGTCTCGTTAAGTGTTTTAACACTTCAACATTCAATGATCCAAAAACATCATAAGTCCATGTTGATGGACTATTTTTGTCAACCAACCATTATGTTCTAAACATAATTACAAACATTCAAGAGTTGTTCAAGGCAACTCTCATTTCTTCATACAACGATTTGTAAGTGAAGAATCATGGCACATTAAGTGTCCATGCCCTTGTGCTTACTTCAAAAGTTCCTTGTTTATGTAACAAAGAAACAAGCACTAATGTTTGCGTTGATTAAGGGTTGTTCAAAACAACTCTTATTTCTTCATACAACAATTTGTATTTGAAGAATTATGACATTAAAATTGTTGTCCTCTTTATGATAGACTTATCTAACATTTTCTTCCAATGATACATTATCAATAGGAAGATTGTGAGGAGGAGACTACTTAGGTACATTTACAATCCATTCAAGACATTCTATGGGATTGTGGTACCAAGTTCGGAAACTAAAGCTTTCGGCTTTTCTTTGTCAAGTATTGGATAGCGTTTGCAAATATATTGGTAAACAAATACATAACGAATATAAATAGATTGATTTTAAGCTATTTGATCCGGGTCTTTAAATCATAATAGCACCACCCACTATTTTTGGCAAATTCCATATCCCTCATCGGAATTTGAGAGTTTTGGAGGAAACTCTTAGTAGGTTATGGGAGACTCACTATTACCAAGCCCACCTCACGATGATACGATGTTGGCTAGCATTAATAACAATGAGAGAGTACGCTTACTCATTTACATCTTTATGTAAGAACCCATCTAATTTGGCCTCTAGAGAATGATGCCTCACAATGATATGATGTTGGCTCCATTGCACTTAGTTAAGTCATTCCCACCATGCGAGTTCAAGTTAGGGGTCCAAGAACAACCTCACGATGATACGATGTTGGCTATTCTCTTTGCCTACCTTTCACAACATCAAGTATGCATATAGAATCCTCCCCGAGTGTAAGCATGCACTTTGTACTCCCCCATGATAGGGTGAAGCCGGTGTACACGTCACAAACGTTTGGACCTACCACGGTGGAAGGCCACGAAAGAGTGTTCAAAGCACTCTCACGCTTATCAACTTAATATTGGTTTTGTTGAGGGTTTTTAGGTCTCATCACATACAAATATACATTTTAATCCGATTAAAACATTTTTGGTCCTATCACAACTATTGGTCCATATAATTTATTTAGTTGTATATAATACTCCCACTAAGCTTTTAAAACGGTTTTTAAAGCAAGAGTACATGATACTACTAACATAAGGTTTGCATTCATTGATGGACTATATAGTTGCCTTAGGGCCTTAGGATGACTATGAACCTTTTATTTAGATCCAACACGAGCCTTGTGTTGAATCTCGGACTAGGGATGGTGATTGATTTTAGTTACGCGTTTAATCACATTAAGCCGTGTTGTCTTAGGGGCGTTGGACCCATCTACTTCAGAAGAGGTGGAGAACCTATTCAGTTTAGGATTACAAATGCAATACGGTCCTTCTCTAATACAATACTCTTGACCACATTGTTTGGCTTGATAGTTTATTCATGTCTACTATCCAATGTGAATCTCGCACTTATATGATTACCTTGAATGTGATATGGAACGCATTCCAACATCTCATTCATACTCTGATCAGAGATTCTAAATCATATCATAGAGTATTCTCCCTCAACGGTTTGAAGGTTAGAGATCCCTTGTTGCGCATTCACTTGTCTCCATGACTAAATAGCTTGACCCCAACCATGCCGTGGACACTCCAAAGGAATGCCATTTGACACGATCAAAGATCAAGGACCTAACCACAAGACAACTATGATGCCTCAGGTCAAAGGACTAATTTGCATTATCCTAACCATGAGTTCTCACGTGACATGAATATGAGAACTCGTCGTTGATCGTGTTCAGTGAACTCATTCTCTATTGAGCACCTACGTACTTGTCTTGGTGTCACTTACACCAATGACTCGAGACTAGTCACTCTCCCTGAGAGAAGACATAGCACGTACTGATCTTAACGGACTGTCAATGCCCAATTGGCAATCCTATGATCAGGAACGTTTAGGATGTGTCTACGAAAGAATGGTCTCATGAATCTAACTTCTTTTAGATTGCATTCTCCCAATCACATATTCCTTGGACTTTATCGTTTAAGCATATAACATTTATATGAGACCGCTCAAACAATAATCTTTGCCCTTGATATTAAACTAGATTAGTTTAATCATGTGAAATGTCCGTAAAGTATCATCATATGATTGGTTTTAGGGCACATTTCCAACATCTATATGCATACTTGATGTTGTGAAAGGTAGGCAACAAGAATGGCCAACATCTTATCATCGTGAGGTTGTTCTTGAACCCCTAACTTGAACTTGCATGGTGGGAATGACTTAACTAAGTGCAATGGAGCCAACATCATATCATTGTGAGGTGACATTCTCTAGAGGCCAAATAAGATGGGTACTTACATTAGATGTAAATGAGTAAGCGTACTCTCTCATTATTATTTTTGCTAGCCAACATGGTATCATCGTGAGGTGGGCTTGGTAATAGTGAGTCTCCCATAACTTACTAAGAGTTTCCACCAAAACTCTCGAATTCCGATGAGGGATATGGAATTTGCCAAAAATAGTGGGTGGTGCTATTATGATTTAAAGACCCGAATCAAATAGCTTAAAATCAATCAATTTATATTCGTTATGTATTTGTTTACCAATATATTTGCAAACGCTATCCAATACTTGACAAAGAAAAGCCGAAAGCTTTAGTTTCCGAACTTGGTACCACAATCCCATAGATTGTCTTGAATGGATTGTAAAAATGCCTAAGTAGTCTCACCCTCACAATCTTCCTATTGATAATGTATCATTGGAAGAACATGATAGATAAGTCTATCATAAAGAGGACAACAATTTAATTGTCATAATTCTTCAAATACAAATTGTTGTATGAAGAAATAAGAGTTGCTTTGAACAACCCTTAAATCAACACAAACATTAGTGCTTGTTTCTTTGTTACATAAACAAGGAACTTTTGAAGTAAGCACAAGGGCATGGACACTTAATGTGCCATGATTCTTCACTTACAAATCGTTGTATGAAGAAATGAGAGTTGCCTTAAACAACTCTTGAATGTTTGTAATTATGTTTAGAACATAATGGTTGGTTGACAAAAATAGTCCATCAACATGGACTTATGATGATTTTGAATCATTGAATGTTGAAGTGTTAAAACACTTAACGAGACGGAAACTAGACAAGGACTTCACCTTTGTGTCCCTATCCTAATCGTTCACTAAGTTTATTGTAAACTATATGGTGAACAATAACCACACGCTCTCCAAATTGTTTGATGTGTATAACACAATTGAAACAAGTTTCAAGAGAGATAGTGGGAGTTTAGGGACCATGACTATTGTAGTCAAAGGAGAAGTCAAACGAAGAAGATAAAATTTAACTCCAAGGGAACAAACTTTCTTTATGAAAGGATGGACATTGGAAGGGGTATTTGCAAGAAATGTCTTGCAAGTGTCAAGAACACATCTTTTGAAGGTGTTGTAAAATGTTCTTGAAAAGTTCATAACAGTTGGTTCTTCTACTTGAATGCTTGATTCTATATTAGTAACTATGTTTTACAAATCGTTGTAAAAGTGTGGCTAATAAGAAGTAGAAGATTAATGAGAGAAGAGAAAGTACTTCACATTCGGAAAGTGAATAAAATATAGATCTCTGCGAAAGCGGATTGTACTTACTTCCTCATATGAACTACCAAATAAAAAATGGTTAGATTATTGTAATCTAATTAATTGTCTCTATAGTAGAGATGATGTGGTAGTGTTAACTGTTTAGAATATAACGATGCTTAAAACCCAAAAGGTTGCAAGGTAGTGACTAATCCCAACTAAGTTGTGATACCTCTAAAACATAAATTACGAGTTGGTCGTAGATGGATGCTTTGGATCGTTAGATCGGGATCCAATACCTTCTTGTTAAAATTATATAGAGGCGAAATGTTCGAATCTTTATTCTTTTGGAAAGAAGAAAGAATCACAAAGTTGTTGAGGTTAATTCACTTAGATGTTAGTGGCACTTATCCACAACATAATACTACTCATAATGTATGACATTCACCAAAGATCACTCTCGGTTGGACCATAGTTTATTTTGAATAAACACAAGTCTGAATACTTTGCAAAAGGTTTCAAAGAATTCAAGAAATGTAAGTTGATGAGTAAGACGTCTAAAGTATTTACCTCCTTAGATTTGATCCAAGGAAAGATAACACCTTAGATGAGTTTCCTTGAAAGAACTCAAGGAAAGTAGCATCATAAGATAATGAATTTCTCCATTAGGAGAAGAACGAACTTGAATAAAGATTTAGTTCGTTGGTTATTATCTATTACCAATATATATGATATATACTTCTAAAACAATATGATTGTAAATTAGAAGATCTTCCAAAATTTTCATGACTCCATAAGATGTAGTTGGAAAGAAAGACAAATCTTAAGTATGTTAAGATTTGGGTTTGTGTGCTAATAAGCAATATTTGTTTGATAACAATCTTGTGGGATATCCTTAAATTAGCTTTTGGATATCGCTTCTATAAACCAACTAACAAATGTTGTTTGTTGGGTAGTTCATTGTAATCCTACAATATGATTTGCCTAAAACGCAAATGAACGAGAGATAGAACTCAAAGAATGTGTTCTTTAAGAGACAAGAAAGTGATCAACAAATATAACAACCTAGTTCCTATACCAAAAGCTCCAAGGTAGTCGAGAAGGATTTATAAACCGTCTTAGTTGAATGGTTTGAACTTTATGACTATGTCATAGAGTTATACCTCTTAAATCGAAAGAAATAAGAATGAAAATCCTTATGACTACATTGAGTGTATATACGATATAGACTCAAGGAAATGGTAAAATACCATTTGACTCGAAATAATGAAACCTTAATAGCTAATTGGTAGCTCAAGGTGACTACACTCAAAGAGTATGGTTGACTTTGAAGAAACCATCTTTGATATAGTCTTAGTTTCAATTAATTCGAGGATCACTAGCTACAACTTAATGGTGATCCAATGTTTGGACATAATATGGGTTTCCAAAACCATTATTAAGATAGTCTTGATAATGTATGTCTAAAACTATAAATCACAAGACATGTAAGTTGTAGAGATCCATCCATCATGGATCTTACCACGCTAGTGGGAGCTATAAGCGTCTTATGAAGAAAGATCAAAATCGTTTGATTTCTCATAAAGATGTAAATGAATCTTTTGTTTACTAGGTTTACAAAAGATTAGTGGGAGTTAATCATATTACTAAATTTAAATATATATATGATATATTAATTTTTGGAAATGAAATGAATACTTCTTCGTTAAAGTTATGACTTTAAACATTCTATGAACGATAAAATATATATGGGAGATATAGTCTATATATATGGGATGGAAATCTATAATGATATATTTCAAGATATAATTGGATTATATCAATCCCTAAAATAGACAAGAGATGCTAGGAAGTTTCTCATATGATGATAAACTTCAAATAGAATGACAATTCTAGTGAGACTAGGAAGTTGTTCTTCTCAAAGGGAATGTACGCTTTGACTCCCAAAGAAATAATGCGTAAATAGAATCCTTTATGCATATGCAGAAAGGTGATTTATGTATTTCATATTGTATGAAAGACATTGATATGAGTTGTACCTAGAATGGTACAAGACGATATCAGTGTAAGCCCAGGATCAGAACCATGGCAACTGTCAAGTGAATCCTTAAGTATTTAAGAAATACTAAAGGATAGATTCCTCAAAGAATGAGGAAGAATTAGAGTAACGTAATGGAAGCGTAAACGTACTAGATTATGAATCTAATCCATCATTGGATGTTTCTTCATTATGAATGAAGAGATAAACAGATATCTCTTTATTATGACTAAAGAGATATTTGGATGGAAATATTAAAGTAATGACTTTAGTGTGTTCCATTATGAATGCAAAATCTATTGCCATATAGAAGCTTAGAATAATGTTGTTTAGATGGGAAAGTTCATTTATGAACTCTCTATTCGGTTCCAACCAGAAAGTGTATGACACTAATGGGGCGATAGCTCAAGCCAGGGAATCAAGGTCTCATCAAGATCCGAACTCATATGAGAGACTAAACCACATGATTGTGAATCATGTATAATGGTGACGTCGTTATTCTCAAGGTTGCTTCTATGGATAACATATAGATATCCATTGTCCAGGCCTACTATTCAGCCATTTTTGAAATGACTGCAGAAGAGGTATCATCACTGATGACCAAGCTGATTGGCTCTAGTGCAAGTGGGAGATTGTTGGAAATGTGCCCTAAAACCAATCATATGATGATACTTTACGGACATTTCACATGTTAAACTAATCTAGTTTAATATCAAGGGCAAAGATTATTGTTTGAGCGGTCTCATATAAATGTTATATGCTTAAACGATAAAGTCCAAGGAATATGTGATTGGGAGAATGCAATCTAAAAGAAGTTAGATTCATGAGACCATTCTTTCGTAGACACATCCTAAACGTTCCTGATCATAGGATTGCCAATTGGGCATTGGCAGTCCGTTAAGATCAGTACGTGCTATGTCTTCTCTCAGGGAGAGTGACTAGTCTCGAGTCATTGGTGTGAGTGACACCAAGACAAGTACGTAGGTGCTCAATAGAGAATGAGTTCACTGAACACGATCAACGACGAGTTCTCATATTCATGTCACGTGAGAACTCATGGTTAGGATAATGCAAATTAGTCCTTTGACCTGAGGCATCATAGTTGTCTTGTGGTTAGGTCCTTGATCTTTGATCGTGTCAAATGGCATTCCTTTGGAGTGTCCACGGCATGGTTAGGGTCAAGCTATCTAGTCATGGAGACAAGTGAATGCGCAACAAGGGATCTCTAACCTTCAAACTGTTGAGGGAGAATACTCTATGATATGATTTAGAATCTCTGGCCAGAGTATGAATGAGATGTTGGAATGTGTTCCAGATCACATTCAATGGAATCATATAAGCACGAGATTCACATTGGATAGTAGACATGAATAAACTATCAAGCCAAACAATGTGGTCAAGAGTATTGTATTAGAGAAGGACCGTATTGCATTTGTAATCCTAAACTGAATAGGTTCTCCACCTCTTCTGATTAGCTTGGGTAACCATGATATGCTGCTAGGTGTCACTCATGGTTTGTGGAAGCCCCAAACGTGTGTAATCACTAAAGGGAGAATTGAAAGTTAGTTTCAAATTCACAATCGATTTAAAAGAGTTTGAATCGCCCACTGCCTCGCTAAAAGGAACCTAATGGATCGTACACCGTGTAAGGTAAAGATTGAAGATTCAATGGAGATGAGTAAGAATAATTAAATGGTTTAATTATTTATGGCAAGGATTAATTAATATGTTAGTTAATCAAACGAATGAGTTCGTTAAAGACCTCGGGATAGTTTTGGACCTTAAGGCCCAATGGGCTTCGAACGTCGAGTCCATTAACTTAAGTTGTATGACAACTTAATGAATAATGATTCACAAAGACCAAATTGCCCAAATTAATCCCTAAGGCCGGCCACATTAGTAAGGGTAGCAAACTTGGACTTATTTACAAGTTTGCCACTCAAATGAATTAAGGTATAAATTTGACTTTATAGCCAAAATTCATTTAAGGGTTCTTTTTGGGGGAAATTGGAAAAACACAATCTCCATTTTTCTCTCTAAAAGGCCGCCCCCCCCCTTGGAGGGATTAGCTAGCAATCCTTCTCCTCCAAGGTCACTCATATCTTCTCCAATCTAACCTTGGTGTAGAATCTTAGAGGTTCTCAATTTTGGGAACTTAGAGAACCCATTCTTCCATCTAAATCCCTAGATCTAAGATGCAAGGAATGAAGGCCCTCTCTTTGGGTGATTAGCCTTTGCTTAAGCAAAGAGGAATCTACAAAGGTATAAATCTCAACTCACTTTGTTTTGAGTTGTTTAAAGGTTCACAAATCTACTAGGCTTTGAACATTCATGGGTAATGTTTTGTTTTTAAGTATATGCAAGCATGATTCCGCCTTTAATTTGTTAATTGCATGCTAATGATATTGCTTAAATGAACATGTATTCTCAAAATAATCCTTCAATATCCGCCAAGGTCCATCCAATGGCAGATTTGTGCTCCTTTAGCACCCTTATCAACTTGTCTTCTTCTTGGGCCGTGAGTGAGCTGGATATGATGACGGGTAGTGTTTGATCTTCTCCCAAGAAAACATACTTCAAGTGACTAGGTAATGGCTTTAACTCAAGTGTAAGTGCCTGCACAATTGATGGAAGTAACTTGTTAGTCAAAACCGAATCTAAAATTGAGAGTGGAGACTTACCAGATTGTGAGGGCAATGACTCGAGGGCAACGACCATTTCAATCACTTCAACACAAGGAGGCACGGCAATATGGTCAGATTGCATGCCGTGGGTTGCAAGGATTCCCCCACCCTCATTTCTTGCTCCTATGCCGTGCACTAAGGCTACCTCAAGTGCATCTTCGTTCATTTGATCCAAATGCACCTGTGCCAAAGAATCAACAATGTCAATAGAAAAATAAGAATGGTCCTCAATTGGATATTTAATGGTTTCAGAAAGATTGAAATTAATAATGTCCCCATCAAACTCCATGGTTAATGTTCCTGTAAACATGTCTATCTTTGTTCTTGTTGTTTTCATGAATGGACGGCTTAGCAAGATTGGCAATGATAGAGCATGGCTCGAATCCTCCGTTTCTAAGACATAAAAATCTGCAGGAAAGATAAGATGATTGACCTGCACTAAAACATCCTCAAGGACTCCCTTGGGATAAGCGTTAGAACGATCGGCCAATTGAATTATAACGCCATCTTGTTTTAACTCACCAAGGTTCATGGATGCATAAATGGAATATGGCATGACATTGATAGAAGCACCTAAATCTAACATGCATTGTTCAAATCTAGTGTTTCCAATTATGCATGGGATAGTAAAGCTCCCTGGATCCTTACACTTTGGAGGTAACTTCCGTTGCAAAACCACGGATACATTTTCACTTACTTTCACAACTTCTTTGTTTGAAATTCTTTTCCTAGTTGTGCATAACTCTTTTAAAAACTTTGCATACCTGGGCACTTGCTTAATACCATCAAGTAAAGGAATGTTTACTTGGACTTTTCAAAAGGTATCCAAAATGTCCTTGTCGCTTTCTTCCTTCTTCGATTGTGCAAATCTGCGAGGGAAAGGAACATTGGGCAGATTAGTGTTCGAAATCACAAATTTGGTGATTCATTTGATGGGTGTTTGGAAAATCTCACAATAATCTTGAAACGATGTGTAGAAACTAACTTTGTGCTTAATTGGGAATAATGTCATTTTATGGTTAAACAAGGCATATTTTTAGGGCATATTATTTCAGAAAGAGGAATTGAAACTAGAGTTTAAAACACTTAAACAAAGCAAAAGACTCAAAACAGCCTAGAAACACTCAAAACTGCCTCAAAATCACTTTCTGGGCAGTTTTGAGCACAAACACAATTTTTGACGAAAATAGGTTCTAACTTGACTCAAAACTCCTAAAAACACAATCTAAATGTATTTCTAACTAATCTAACACTTTAAAATAAATGGGGGATTGGTTTTGACGAATTTAGAATTAAAACAGAAACTTGAAAGCAAAACAGATTCTAAACAGATTTTTATGAATTGAATGGATGGAGAAACTAGTTAGAGGGTTCCTTATCCACACATGAACATATGCATATAACTTGATTCCCAGTTATGATTTCAACAAACGAATGAATGACAATGCTCCAAGTTAATTAGGTCCGCTTAAATTAACTTTTAGATTTCCCTAGATTCATTGAATTGAATGGAATACGCATCACAACCAAATTATTCTTATCAAGTTCCCTAACTATGGAATACGCATGATAGAGAGACATATCAAAGATCATTAAGTTCAATGGAAACCATAAACATCGACTAGGCATTCATAACCATGGAATACGCATGTTAATCCAACCTAGGGTTTACTAAACACAATCGTGACTAACGATCTTTACTACTCATGAATATAAGTTAATAACGATTAGGTGAAATTCCCTTATATCCTAGCATCAAGTTTAAGCATGCAAATTAAGCGTGCACTCTCAACCCACATACATAAACAAGTTCTTAATCAAAACAGAATAGTAGACCACATCCAAAGTTCATGAATTCATAACTGGAGTAAATCAAATCATAATAAACATATGTCCATGGCTTCAAATTCGCCTCTAACTAAAAAGGAATTAGTTCCACATGCTTAACATAATTGAAAAACAATTTAAATTAAACATAGAAACGAAACAAAGGAAGAAAGAACTCGGAAACTCCCCAATGGTAGCAGATTGCATGCGGTGCACTCCTCCTCCACCAATGAAAGCCACGGCAAGGGTTTCTTCTTCTCCACAGGGCTGCGACAAGGATGATGAATTGATGTAGAAGGCTTTAGGTGGTGTATATAGGTGGTGGACAGAGGTTAGAAAGGATGGTGGTTGCGGCAAGGGAAGAAATATGGCTGAAATTGTCTAAGGATGGTGAATGGGTTGCGGCAAGGATTTTCTGTGATGAATGAATGATAAATGGGTGCGGCACCTAAGGAGCATATATATAGGCATGGCAAACCCTAGGTTAAATCAGATTAGGCTTGGGCTTTTGCAGAAATTAAAGCCTAGGGTAGAAAAATGCCTTGCATGGCAAGGCAAAGGGAGGTTCTAGAAGGACTAGGTGCGGCACAAGTGATGGGCTAGGGTATAGGGTGCGGCTGAGATAGTGAGGGCCAAGGAAAGGCCTTGCAAGGCAAGGCAAATTGGTTCTACAAGGCCCTATGTGCGGCACAAGGTGGAAATCCACAAGGAAGAATAGTTTTGGCCCAATTAACCCAAAACAAGGCCAATTAAATCTGAAATCCAAGATGGATAAGGCTCATATGGTGCGGCATTGCCATAGGCCCAAGAATGGCCTTCTAGACAAGATTAGGACATCTCCATTCCAAGAATAGAAACTCTTCAAAAATGGAAACCTTCGGAATTAGAAACCTCCAAACTTAGAAACTTCGGTTTCCACTTTTGACTCTTCATTCGTCATTCGCCTTAAATTCCATTCTTCACATCTTCATTCACTCCTTAGCTCATTTGCACTTCAAATTCGTCCATCCATGGTGCTTCATATGCATGTACTCCATTTAAGCTCCATTTAGCTCTAAAACGCACCAAAACGCACTTTCTTGCTCTACTTGCCATTTGAACCTACAAATGCACGAAAATAGCTTAAATCACTATAATAAACGATAACTAACTACGTAGGTGCAAGAAAACAAGCTAACTAAGTAGCATAAATATGCTCTTATCATCTCAAATCCTCTTTGCCGTCTCCTCCAAAAAGATGTGGCGTTTGACTTCAACGAGGAGTGTGAAAAGGCGTTCAAACACCTCAAGGAGATGCTAACTTCGGCCCCTATTATAGTGCCACCGGATTGGAGCCTTCCTTTTGAGCTTATGTGTGATGCATCCGATTATTGATAGGGGCATATTTATGCACTTTAGTTTAGCTTGTTCTTGTGCATTTATAGTGTTTTTCCTTAGTAAAGTAGTCTTTTAAGCTAGTTTTATGTATTTTCAGGTTTTAAGGGCAAAGTATGCAAAAGGATGCATTTTGGAGCCTTTTGGAGCAAATTAGAGCTTGGAATGGATATCATATGCTTGGAGCCAAGAGGATGGCCGAAATTGAAGACTTGAAGATGATGATTCCTACTTGAGCAAGGTTTCCTAGTTGAAGTAGGAAAGTCCCTAATGGAAGATGGAATCCTAGTTAAATTAGGATTCCTAGTTGAAATAGGTTTCCTAGTTGAATTGGGATTCCTAGAAGATTGAAGTTTCCTACTCAAACAAGGTTTCCTACTTGAAGTAGGGGAGTTAAACCTCATTGGCCTAAAGTTTCAGCAACAAAGAAGTTTTCCAAGTCCAAGAAGGAAAAGGAATCCAAGAAGAAGAAGGATTGACCAAGACAAGCTTTCCTAATCCTAATGCATAAAGATTTCAGCTATAAAAGGGATTTCTTTTCCTATTTGGAGACTTAAAACCTGATTTCTAGAAGCCTTATCCCTTCCGACAAAGGTGCCACACCTTATCCCTTGTTTTTCTAGGAATCAGCCACAAAACAAACTTTCTAGAAGGCCTTATCCCTTGTCCTACAAAAGTGACGCCCCAAACCTTTCTAGAACTTCTAGAAACCTGATTATTCCTTTCCCCCTTGGTTTCTAAAAGCCTTAGCCTTTTCCTTCAAGGATTGTGTGTTATTATCCTATACAAATTAGGCCTTTAAATCCTTTTCCTTTGCTACATAGGGGCTGCGAATTTCAGCCTATAAATACCATCATTTGCTGCACCATTTAAACACCACCCCCTACACCACCCTCTACCATAATTCACCTACATCCATCCACCACCATAAATCCACACAAAAATCCCTCTTGTGCCGCAATTATTCAAGGAAGGAAGGAGAAGGTGCCATTTGGAGTCGTGAATGCCATTCAAAGCATTGAATCGCTGGAACAATTCTAGGTGTTGTCTATCTTGGTTTTTAATGTTTTAATTTAGTTTTCTTTGTTTATTTGCTATCATGAGTAACTAATTCCCCCTTAGCTAGGGGGGTAATTCGAAACCATGTCCATGCTTGCTATATGATTTGATTACCTCTAGTTGTGATTCATAAATTGTGATTTCAATTTACTTATCCGTTTGAACTAAAACTGATTTGTGTATGTTGGTTAAGAGGGCCCGCTTAGTTTGCATGCATAAATTGAATGCTAGGATATAAGGGAATTTCACCTAATCGTTATGAACTTATATTCGCAAGTAGTAAAGGTTGTTGACCACAATCGTGTTAAGTAAATTCTTGGCATAAGTTTCATGCAATTCATAGTAACGAATGCCTCGTCAATGCTTATGGTTTTCATAGAACTTAATGATTCTTGCTTGTATCTCTATTATGCAATTCATGTAGGGAACTTGTGGGGAATGCTTTGGGTTGTCGTATGCAATCATCCAATTCAATAACGTTAGGAAAATCTGAGGGTTAATTAGTGCAATTCACGGTTAATCTGGGGCGTTGAGAATCCATGGTTTATTGAAAAGCAACTAGAAATCGTTTTGTATGCAAGTATGACATGTGTGGAGAAGAACCCCTTAGCTAGCCTTCCATTTTTTCATTTAAACCAAATTCGTTTTACAATCTGTTTTAATTACAAAGTTTTTGTTTTGTTTTCAAATTCGTCAAAACCAATTCCCCCTTTATTTTGAAATGTCATATTAGTTAGAAATTGATTTAGTTTGTGTTTTTAAGAGTTTTGAGTCAAGTTATAACATATTTTCGTCCAAATTCTTCCTTTGTGCTCAAAACTGCCCAGAAAGTGGGTTTAAGGCAGTTTTGAGTGTTTGTTTGCTGTTTTGAGTCTTTTGGTTTGTCTTAGTGTTTTAAAGTATAGTTTTGCATTCTTTGAGTCTAATTTAGTGTTTTAAACTTTGTTTTAAGTTTTTGAGTCAGTTTTCAAGTGATTTAGCAATCCCTCCTAATCCCCAGCCTAGAACAATCCCTACTTACATACTTTGCTACAATTGATAAAAAGAGGGTTTAATTTGTGTGCTTATATATTTCGCATCAATTATGCATTAGGAGCTGTTTTGGGGCAAAGGAAGGAAAAGAGGCTGCATGTTATCTATTATGCCTCTCGGACTTTAAATGATGCACAATTGAATTATTCTACCACTGAAAAAGAACTTCTTGCTGTTGTATTTGCTTTAGATAAATTTCGTTCTTATTTGCTTGGTACTAAAGTTATTATTTTTACTGACCATGCAGCATTGAAGTACTTGTTCACGAAGAAAGAGGCCAAACCACGACTCATTCGTTGGATGCTTCTTCTCCAAGAGTTCGATATCGAAATCCGGGATAAGAAAGGAAGTGAAAACGTGGTGGCTGACCACTTGAGTCGTATGGTCATGAGGAGGATGCCGTGCCTATCATAGAGACATTCCCAGATGAGCAATTGATGTCCGTCAAGGTAAGTGAACCATGGTATGCTGATTTGGTGAATTATTTGGTGTCTAAACATGTTCCAAGAGAATTACTTAAACACAAAAGTGATAAATTGAAGAAAGAGGCACGGTTTTATGTATGGGATGACCCGTATTTATGGAAATATTGCCCGGATCAGGTTATACGTAGGTGTGTGCACGATTCTGAGTTTAATGGTATTTTAACCTTTTGTCACACTTATGCTTGTGGGGGACACTTTGGCACTCAAAGAACAGCACTTAAGGTGTTAGAATGTGGTTTTTATTGGCCTACCATCTTTAGGGATGCTAGAACGTTTTGCATGTCTTGTGATAGATGCCAAAGAACGGGCAATATTGGTCCTAAACAACAAATGCCGCAAACCCCCATTTTTAGTGTTGAAATCTTTGATGTTTGGGGTATTGATTTCATGGGTCCCTTTCCTTCATCACATGGTTTTCTTTATATTTTGCTTGCTGTGGATTATGTGTCGAAATGGGTGGAAGCAAAAGCCACCCGGACTAATGATTCTGATAGGAGCATATTTATGCTACTTAGTTAGCTTGTTTTCTTGCACTTACGTAGTTAGTTATCGTTTATTATAGTGATTTAAGCTATTTTCGTGTATTTGTAGGTTCAAATGGCAAGTGACGCAAGAAAGTGCATTTTGGTGCATTTTAGAGCTAAATTGAGCTTAAATGGAGTACATGCATATGGAGCACCATGGATGGACGAATTTGGAGCTAAAATGAGCTATGGAGTGAATGAAGATGTGAAGAATGGAATTCAAGGCGAATGACGAATGAAGAGTTAAAATTGGAAACCGAAGTTGCTAAGTTTGGAAGTTTCTAATTTCGAAGGTTTCCATTCTTGAAGAGTTTCTATTCTTGGAATGGAGATGTCCTAATCTTTTCTAGAAGGCCATTCCTTGGGCTTTATCATCTCAGCCACACCTAAACCCTAGCCCATCACTTGTGCCGCACCTAATCCTTCTAGAACCTCCTTTTGCCTTGCCTTGCAAGGCATTGTCTTACCCTAGGCCTTAATTTCTGCTAAGCCCATGGAATAATCTGATTTGCTAGGGTTTTGAGATGCCTATATATACATATTTTAGGGTTGTGCCGAGGGGATGATCGCCCCCATTGAGAAATCCAATTTCTGCAGCAAACATCACAACACCGTCCCTTTGCCGCAACCTTCCACCCAAACCACCATTCATCCACACCACCGTGCACTACCATTCACACAACCTTCATCGTGCCTTGCCACCACCATAGCCACCCATCGCTGCCACCTTTGGAGGAGAGAAGAGTGCACCGTGGCTTCCAAAGGAGGAGGAAGGTTGTGCCGCATGCAATCTGCCACCATTGGAGTTCCTAGAGTTCTTTCTTCTCTCGTTTCTGTCTTCATGTTTAATTTAATTTGGTTTTCAATTATGTTAAACATGTGGAACTAATTTCTTTTTAGTTAGAGGCGAATTTGAAGCCATGGACATATGTTTATTATGATTTGATTTACTCCAGTTATGAATTCATGAACTTTGGATGTGGTTTACTTTTCTGTTTTGATTAAGAACTTGTTTATGTATGTGGGTTGAGGGTCGACACTTGATTTGCATGCCTAAACTTGATGCTAGGATATAAGGGATTTTCACCTAATCGTTATGAACTTATATTCATGAGTAGTAAAGATCGCTAGTCACAATTGTGTTTAGTAAACCCTAGGTTGGATTAACATGCGTATTCCATAGTTATGAATGCCTAGTCGTTGTTTATGACTTCCATTGAACTTAATGATTCTTGTTGAATGTCTCTATCATGCGTATTCCATAGTTAGGGACTTTGATGAGGAATAATTTGGTTGCGATGCGTATTCCATTCAATTCAATGAATTTAGGGAAATCTGAGAATTGATTAGTTCAATACAATTAATTTGGGACATCGTCATTCATAAGTTTGTTGAAATCATAACTGGGAATCAAATTATATGCATATGTTCATGTGTGGATAAGGAACCCTCTAACTAGTTTCTCCATCCATTCAATTCATCAAAATCTGTTTAGAATCTGTTTTGTTTTCAAGTTTCTGTTTTAATTTTAAAATTCGTCAAAACCAATCCCCCCATTTATTTCAAAGTGTTAGATTAGTTAGAAATCCATTTAGTTTGTGTTTTTAAGTGTTTTGAGTCAAGTTACAACTTAATTTCGTCAAAATTAGTGTTTGTGCTCAAAACTGCCCAGAAAGTGATTCTAAGGCAGTTTTGAGTGTTTCTGGGCTGTTTTGAGTCTTTTGCTTTGTTTAAGTGTTTTAAACTCTAGTTTTGCATTCTTTGAGTCTAGTTTAGTGTTTTACATTGTGTTTTTACGTTTTTTAGTCAGTTTCACATTGATTAGCATCCCTAGTTAATCCCCGGTCTAGAACGATCCCTATTTGCTCATATACTACAATTGTCATCCATAGGGTTTAATTTGTGTGTCAATCTAAATCTCACACCAAATTTTGGCGCCGTTGCCGGGCATTAGCAAAATTGTTAATCCCTTGTGTTTTTGCCGTGTGTTTTTAGTGTGATTTATCTAGTTTTCTTATTTTGTTTTGTTTTCTTGGTTTAGGTACTAGTGCATGACGGGGAGTTCTCAAACTGTGCATGCACATATCTTGGACTTTAACGACGATTTTGAACGTGATTTGAGAAGAAAGAGGAGGCATCCCGAACCTAGTGAACCTAGTTCAAGTTCAGAGGCCGAATCTGAGTTTGAAGACGTGGAAGAAGAAGTTATGGCAGCGGAGAATCTGACCATTAAAGAGCTCTCGGCCTCGGGGTTGGCCAATGTCGCACCATTATGCATTCAATACCCCGCGGCTGCACTAGGCAAGACCGCTGAGTTCGAGTTGAAGTCAAGCTTGTTGCACCACATTCCAAAATACCATGGGCTGTCCATGGAAGATCCCAACAAGCATCTCAAGGAGTTCGAGGTGGTTTGTTCAAGCATGACACCGTCAATGTCGATGGGAACATTCTGATGATGAAGTCATTTCCATTCTCATTTTTGGAAAAGGCGAAGGATTGGCTTTACGAGTTAGCACCCGGAACGGTTACATCTTGGGATAGTATGAAAAGAGCTTTCTTGGAGAAGTTTTTCCCAACTTCAAGAGTCATTATCTTGAGGAAACGGATTAGTGGCATCCAACAAAATCAAGGTGAATCGTTTCCTTCTTATTATGAACGTTTTAAATCACTTGTTGCTTCATGTCCACAGCATCAAATGAAGGAGGAGCTGCTCATTCAATACTTCTACGAAGGACTCCTTCCAATGGAACGCCAAATGCTTGATGCCTCGGCGAGAGGTGCGTTGGTGGATAAGACTCCGGGGGCTGCAAAAGTTCTAATTGCCAACCGAGCGCATAATGCACAACAATACGAAGGTGTTGGACAAAGAGACCCCCCACGGCCACAAGTGAATGAGGTAAGTTCTACACCCGATATTCAATCCCAATTAGCTAACCTTACTTCTATTCTTTCTCAGTTGGCCGAGTGAATGAAGATTCATGGACCAAGTGTTTGTGGCGTGTGCTCTATGCAAGGACATGCCAACGATCAATGCCCTCAATTGATTAAGAATGGGGGGTGGGAATCTGCCAATGCCGTGGGTTTTGGGAGCCAAAATCAACCACGCCATGATCCATACTCAAACACCTACAATCCGGGGTGGAGGGAGCATCCAAATTTCAAATGGCGGGATCCTCAACAACTCCAACAACAAGGAGGATTTAGGCAGCAACCACCGGGCTTTTATACAAAGCCATTCGTCCCCAATCAAACCCAAGTGCAATCTGCCCCAACGAGCTCAGGTATGTCTTTGGATAATGATCAAGTTGTTAAGTTACTTACTACTTTGACGCAGGAAGTACAAACTCAAAACAAGGAGAGACAAATCCAAGACAAACGGGTGGATAATTTGGAAAAGAAAATGGGTCAAATTGCTGAATTCATGGGGCAAATTAGAGAACAAGGCAGATTGCCTAGTTCAACCGTCATAATTGGGCAAAAATCTGGTTTTGGTTCGTTTTAGAGCTAAATTGAGCTTAAATGGAGTACATACATATGGAGCACCATGGATGGACGAATTTGGAGCTAAAATGAGCTAAGGAGTGAATGAAGATGTGAAGAATGGAATTCAAGGCGAATGACGAACGAAGAGTCAAAAGTGGAAACCGTTACAACCTTATATTCACATTGTCGTCACTTAATTGGCATGCATAAATCTGATGCTAGGGTATAAGGGTGTTTCACATAATCGTTACAACCTTATATTCATATGTAGTGAAGGTTGCTAGTCACGATCGCGTTAAATTCAATTCCTAGCATGAGCGACATGATGTCATAGTTGCAAGTGCTGTGTCAATGCTAATGGTTTTCATTGAACGTAATGATCCTTGATTGTATCTCTATTATGATGTCATGTAGGGAACTTTTGAAGAATGCTTTGGGTTGTCGAATGATGTCATCCAATCCAATAATATAAGAAAAATCTGAGAATTAACCAGAAAAATCTGAGAATTAACTAGTGATGTCACGGTTAATTTGGGGCATTGTCGTTCATAGTTTTCGAAGGAGTAATTGGAAATCGAGTCTTTGCATACATGTCATGTGTGGAGAAAGAGCCTCTAGCTAGCAATCATCCATCTAAATTCCCAAATTGTTTTCAAATCAGTTCTTAAAGTTACAATCTGTTTTGTTAGTTTAAATTCGTCCAAAACAAACACCCCCTTTACTTTCTTGTTTTAAATCACTTTAAACTTGTTTTGTTTGTGTTTTTAAGTGTTTCAAGTCAAACCCAAACTATATTTTAGTCCAAAATTGTGTTAAGTGGCAGAATCTGCCTAGTTAGTGTTTTTAAGCAGTTTTTGAGTGTTTTTATCTTGTTTTTATGTTTTTGAGTCAATTTAGAGGTTTTAGCAAGCCCTCCTAATTCCCGGTCTAGAACGATCCCTACTTGCATATTTACTACAATTTGACAACAAGAGGGTTTAATTTGTGTGCTTAACTTATTTCGCATCAAATCATGCTTTACTATGCTTAAAAAACAAGGGTATGGATAATCCTAATCTAGGCTAGGTGAGGAAAACATGGGTTAACAAAGAACATAGGCTAACAAGGCTCAACGGGGTTAACTTAAACATAAAATGGAGTAGGGCACACGGCATTTTGGCTAAGGTGGTGGCGACTACACAACTTCATCTTGAATATGTGTTATGCAAATCAATAGCATGCTTTGAATGAAATGGGCATGAGTTCTAGCATTTGGAACTAAATGATGAAACGCCTTCTAAGTAGTAACCAAGCAAAGAATAATGAGATCATGCAACGACTTTAGAAAACAAAGATGCACAGATTATAAACTCTCCGACTAAACGTTTAGGCTCAAGTCTCACAAGGTTGTAGTGTTAATTTGAGTTTCTTCCTTCAAGCATGTTACAAAAACTGATTTTTGGTTTATGATTGCATGTGAATTCATAAGTTATAACCACAGCCAAGCATAAACAAAGAGTAAATCAAACTCTCATCCATGTTTACAACTCTTTTTAACAGCCATGCAATTACAAACCGAATCCTCATCATTGTGTTGGAAGGTACCCTAAGACACAAACAAACACACAAAAACAACTCAAAACAACTCTTTTTGGGTTTTTCAAAACAATTTTTCAAATTTTTATGTGATTTTCTGATTTTTAAGTCAAAACACACTAACAAGCACCAAAACAGCTTAAAAGCACCTTAAAACAGCAAGGAACAAGTCTATAAGTAATGGGTGATAAAATCCCACGAATTTGCATCAAAAACATTTAGTTCCCCCCCCCCCCCCCACACACACTTAAATCAAACATTGTCCTCAATGTTTCAAGCATAAACTAACACAAATAACAAACCAACAAACCAACAGCAACTAAACATACTAAAAAAAACAGAAACGAAATAACAACAAAGAGAAGGGTTTTAAGAACGCAAATCTGGAATTGGAGTGATTCCTAGGTCTTCCTTTGTTGAATGCATGGGTTGCCTCCCAAGAAGCGCTTTCTTTAACGTCTTGCAGCCGGACGAAGAACTCTACTCACTCCTCCTTGGAGCCCACGGCTTGGAGATGAGTCTCCTCGACAACCTACCGCACAAATTGCTCAAACAATGAATCTATGAACGGCAAATAATAGTAGTCTGAATTGATACTTCCACAAGCATGAATTCGATTTGACACCTGCACCAACGAATGGAGCACCCTATCAGTGGAAATCCGAATTTGACTTCTAGGGGAAAACTCACCAATGGAGTGCAATGAACCCTCAAAATCATTTGATTGATCAATAATTTCAGAAAGTGTGCATTTGGCCAGATATGGTGGTTTGGGTGTAATGGCTTGTTCTTGGTGCTCCATTTCAATTCCTTCTTCATTGGTGGTTTGAGATGCATCATGCTTGAGAGTTGCTTGATGTTCCTGCCTTACATTTTCATTCATGTTAATAAGAAAGCAAGAATGAACATCAACAGATTCACAAACATTAAAATTAATCATCTCTCCATCAAATTCCATAGTTAAAGCTCCCTTGGCTACATCAATCTTGGTTGATGCTGTTTTCATAAATGGCCTTCCAAGGAGGATCGGAATTGGAGAAGAATGGTTTGATTCTTCCATGTCTAGCACATAAAAGTCCGCTGGAAATATCAAATGACCCACCAGCACTAAAATATTCTCCAAAACACCTTTCGGATATGCATTAGATCTATCGGCCAATTGAATAATCACTCCATCATTTTTCAATTCACCCAAGTTCATAGATGCATATATGGAGTATGACATGACATTTATTGAAGCCCCTAAGTCTAACATAGCATGTTTAAACTTAGTATTTCCAATAATGTAAGGAATCGTAAAACTACCCGGATCTTTGCATTTGGGGGGCAGTTTGCGTTGCAAGATGGTAGAGACATTCTCACCTACTTTTACAACCTCCTTGGTCGAAATCCTCTTCCTAGTGGTGCAAAGTTCCTTCAAGAACTTGGCGTACCTCGGGACTTGCTTGATTGCATCCAAAAGGGGTATGTTAACTTGAACTTTCCTAAATGTCTCAAGGATGTCCTTTTCAGCTTCCTCCTTCTTTGTTTGCATAAACCTACTAGGAAAAGGAACATTCGAAGGAAAAACATTAGTAGGAACTGAATTTGACACATTCTTACCCTTATTGGCCAAATTGGACAGTTTTAGGACATTCAAAGCTTGCGGCAAAGGTGTTTCCACCTTTTCCGTGGGTGGGCATGCATCATCCTCTTCAAATTTTAGTTTTTCATCCTCTTTGGGACCTGATGTTGATGGTTTAGGACCTGCCCCAACTTCTTTTCCACTTCTCAATAAGATAGCTTTTGCACTTTCAAAGCCTCCATTCGGATTTGGAATGCTAGAACTAGGAAGTTGGCCTTGGTCTCGAAACTTCCCCATGAACTCAGCAATCTGCCCCACTTGCTTCTCCAACTCGTCCACCTTCTTGTCCCTAGTTTGCATACCTTGCGCCATAGAAGTTAGTAATTGAAAAATTTGATCATTATCAATCGAAGAACATGATTTGTTTTGGGCAGGTTGTGCTTGGGTTTGAGTTGGTGCAAACGGCTGTTGATAGAAACCCAGGGGTTGTTGCCGAAAGCCTCCTTGTTGTTGGGGTTGTTGGGGCTCCCTCCACTTGAAGTTCGGGTGGTTTCTCCAACCTGGATTATATGTATTTGAATATGGATTGTTCCTTGGTTGGTTTTGGCCTTGAAATCCAATTGCATTGGCGCTCTCCCATCCACCATTTTCAATCAATTGTGGACACTTTTCAGAAGCATGTCCTTGGATAGAACACACACCACACACAATTAGTCCTTGAATCCTCATGCCTTCGGCCATCTGAGACACAATGGAAGTAAGATTAGCTAATTGTGCATGAATGTCGGATTTAGAACTTACCTCATGCACTTGTTGCCGTGGGGGTCCTCTTTATCCAACGCCTTCATATTGTTGAGCGTTCAATGCTCGATTAGCAATCAAGATCTTGGCTGCCATAGGTGTTTTGTCCACTAATGCTCCACCCGCTGAGGCATCGAGCATTTGCCGTTCTAATGGTAGGAGCCCCTCGTAGAAGTATTGTAGAAGTAACTCCTCTTTCATCTGATGCTGTGGACAAGAAGCAACAAGTGATTTAAATCGTTCATAATATGTAGGAAAAGACTCACCTTCATCTTGCTGAATTCCACTTATTTTTTTACTTAGAAAAATGATTCGAGAAGTTGGGAAAAACTTCTCCAAGAACGCCCTCTTCATACTCTCCCAAGATGTGACAGTTCCGGGAGCTAATTCGTACAACCAATCCTTGGCCTTGTCCATCAAAGAGAATGGAAAAGCCTTCATCTTCAAAATACTTCCGTCAACGTTGACGGGAGTCATGCTTGAACACACCACTTCAAATTCTTTTAAATGCTTATTCGGATCTTCCATGGACAACCCATGGTATTTTGGAATGTGGTGGAGCAAACTCGATTTCAACTCGAACTCTTCAGTTTTACCTTGAGTAGCCGTTGGATATTGGATACACAAAGGTGCAGCATTATCCAATCCCGAGGCGGAAAGCTCCTTGAGTGTCCGGTTGTCCACGGCCATGCCTTGCACTTCCTCACCCACTTGTGCCGTGAGTTCCTCTTCCTCTTCTAGAACTTGTTCTTCAAGGTCAGGTTCCGGGCTAGGTGGGTTGTGTTCTTGCTGATTTCTAGCCCTTCTCAAAGTCCTCTCAAAAGCGTCGTCAAAGTCCAAGATATTCTCACGAACCGTTTGAGAACTTCGAGTCATAAACTAGTACCTAAAACAAGAAAACAAAACAAGGTCCGAAACTCAACAAAATCAGAAACAAAGTAAAATAAATAAAACAAAAGCAATCTAAGGGATTAGCAAAGTTGCTAATCCCCGGCAACGGCGCCAAAAATTTGATGTGAAATATATAAGCACAAATTAAACCCTCTTTTTATCAATTGTAGTGAAGTATGTAAGTAGGGATCGTTCTAGACCGGGGATTAGGAGGGATTGCTAAACACTTGAAAACAATGTTTAAAACACTACACTAGACTCAAAGAATGTAAAACTAAAGTTTAAAACACTAAAACGAACCAAAAGAGTTAAAACAGCAAACAAACACTCAAAACTGCCTTAAAAACACTTTATGGGCAGTTTTGAGCACAAAACACAAATCTGGACGAAATTGGTTTAAAGCTTGAATCAAAACACTTAAAAACACAAATCAAAAGACTTTCTAACTAATCTAGGACTTCAAAATAAAGGGGGATTTATTTTTGACGAAACTTAAAACAAAGAAAGCAGCTTGTAACCAAAACAGATTGTAAAAACGAATTTGGATGAAAATATGGATGGAAGACTAGCTAGGAGGTTCTTTTCCACACATCACACACTTGCATACAAAACGATTTTCAGTTGATCTTTCGATAAATCAAGGAACTCAACACCCCAGGTTAATTAGGTCCGCTTAAATTAACCTTCAAGTTTTCCTCAAGTTAATGAATTGGATGGGAAAGCACATACAACAACTCAAAACAATCCTCAAAAGTTCTTTACGTGAAAAGCACAATAAAGATACAATCAAAGATCATTAAGCACCATGAAAACTATAAGTGTTGACGAGGCATTCGTTACTATGATGAGCATGAAACTAGTGCCAAGAATTCATTCAACGCGATCGTTTATAAGCGACCTTCACTATTTGTGAATATAAGGTTGTAACTATTAGGTGAAACTCCCTTATAATCTAGCATCATATTCATGCATGAAAACTAAGCGTGCACTCTCAATCAACATACACAAATAAGTTATCAATCAAGTAGTTAAACGAATTGAATCCACAACTTATGAAATCACAACTGAATGTAATCACTTTATCCTGCAAGTATGTACATGGTTTCGAATCACCCCCTAACTAAGAGGGGTTTAGTTCCGTATACCCACAAAACAAAGATTATTGAATTGAAACATTGAAAACAAAAGAAAGATTACACCTAAAACGTTCCAGCAATCCTCAATCGAATAGCAAGCACATCCAAGGGCACTCCTCCTTCCTCTTTGCTGTGGCACAAGGGTTGGTGGTGAGTTTTGGGGGTTATGAATGGTGTAGAAGTGTAGAATTATGGTTAGGATGGTTGTAGGGTGCGGCAAGGATGGTTTGGGGTCAGAAAATATGGAGAATGGTGAAGGATGGGCACGGCAAGGGTGGGTGATTGATTTCTGGCGTGAATGGGAGTGAATGAATGATTTGTGGCTGCCACAAGGAAGTTTATAAAAAGGATTTCAGGAATTAAAACCCTAGGTTAATTAGGTAAACAGAAATTAAGTCCAAGGCTTCTAAAATTAGGAAAACAAATCAGAAATTTAAAGGAAATTGACTAAAAGGTGCGGCATAGACTTAAAACACAAAAGGAATGTGTTTTAATGCAAGGAAATAGAATAGGAATGTAATTAGGACAGAAAATAGGCAAGGGATGAGAGTCTTGGGCGGCAAGGAGGAGGGGAACAAAGTAGGAATGTATTTAGAATCAGAAAATAAGAAACAAGATACATCCCTTGCACAACAAGGATTAGAATGAAATAGGAATGTGTTTTATGGCTGGAATTAGGCAAGGAATCCCTCCCCTTGTGCGCCAAGGATGTTTAGAGAATAGGCAAGTAAGTTATGTCACAGAAAATAGGAAACAAGGAGGGTACTTGTGCGGCAAGGAAGAGGGCAATGCAAGGGAGGTGCGGCAAAGGTTCTTTAGGGACTTTTAGGCTTCTAGAACCACCAATTGACTACCCTCACACATTTAGGAACCCTTTTGTGGTTGGGATTTAGGTGAAGAAGTATTTGGAACCTTCCATTCCAAGAATAGAAACTCTTCAAGAATGGAAACCTTCAAAAATAGAAACTTCCAAACTTAGAAACTTCGGTTTCCAATTTTGACTCTTCATTCTTCATTCATCTTAGATTCCATTCTTCACATCTTCACTCACTCCTTAGCTCATTTGCACTTCAATTCCATCACTCCAATTGGCTCCAAGCATGTCCAATCCATCATAGGCCCAAAATCGCTCCAAAATGCACCTTTTTGCATACTTTGACCGTAGAACCTGAAATTGCACGAAAATGACTTTAAACACTAAACTAACTAAAGAATAACTACATAAATGCACGAAAACATGCTAGCTAAGTCGCATAAATATGCTCCTATCACCCGTTGAGCTAGAGCATTGTGCACATTGGGCCGTCAAAACGTTCCATATGGACATTGATGCTGCAGGACTGCATAGAAAGCTTCAATTGAATGAGCTTGATGAAATCCGGAATGAAGCTTATGAGAATGCACGGATCTACAAGGAGAAGACGAAGGCATTCCATGACAAGTGTTATTGTTCAATTCTCGCCTTCAGTTGTTTCCGGGTAAGTTGCGTTCCAATTGGGTTGGTCCTTTTGTAGTCACTAATGTTTTTCCTCATGGTGCAGTGCAAATTACAAGTTCAAGGATGCAGCAAGAATTCAAAGTGAATGGACATCGATTGAAGCCATACTACGAGCCATTTGAGGAGCATGTCATGGAGGATGTACCCCTCCATGCCGTGGAGCCTATCCCAGCTTAAACGGAGGTACCGTCTGGCTGGAAGACGTTAAAGCCAGCGCCTCTTGGGAGGCAACCCATGTGTTGAATCAAGAAAACGAAGGAATTGTCACTCCAAACCCAGATTTGCATCCCTAACCTTTCTCTTTATTGCTTTTACTTTGCCATTTGTGTTATGTTTGCTAGTTGTGTTATTTGATGGGGGGGGGGGGGTAAACAAGCTGTTTTTGCATGAAATTCGTGGGATTTTATCACCTATCACTTCTAATGTTGTTTCTCACTGTTTTAAGTGTTTTTAGTGTGTTTTGATGTGTTTTAGTGTCATATAACAGAAAAGGCAAGAAAAAAATCGAAAAAGGTTTGAAAAATGCCAAAAAGAGTCGTTTTTGTGTCTTAGGGTACCTTCCAACACAATGATGAGGATTTGGTTTTTAATTGCATAACTGTTAAAGAAAGTTACAAACATGAATGAAAGTTTGATATGGTTGATGCAAAATATATAGGCACACACATTAAACCCTCTTTTAATCAATTGTAGCAAATATGTAAGTAGGGATCGTTCTAGGCCGGGGATTAGGAGGGATTGCTAAATCACTTGAATCTGACTCAAAATGTAAAAACAAAGTATAAAACACTAAACTAGACTCAAAGAATGCTAAACTATACTTTAAAACACTAAAACAAACCAAAAGACTCAAAACAGCAAACAAACACTCAAAACTGCCTTAAAACCACTTTCTGGGCAGTTTTGAGCACTAAGGAAGAATTTGGACGAAAATATGTTATAACTTGACTCAAGACTCTTGAAAACACAAACTAAACAGATTCTAAACACTTTAAAACAAGAAAGTAAAAGGGGGGTTTTGGTTTTGACGAATTTGAAAACAAAACATACACTTTGTAAAACAAAACAGATTTTAAAACGAATTTGGTTTAAATGAATGAATGGAAGGCTAGCTAAGGGGTTCTTCTCCACACATGTCATACTTGCATACAAAACGATTTCTAGTTGCTTTTCAATAAACCATGGATTCTCAACGCCCCAGATTAACCGTGAATTGCACTAATTAACCCTCAGATTTTCCTAACGTTATTGAATTGGATGATTGCATACGACAACCCAAAGCATTCCCCACAAGTTCCGTACATGAATTGCATAATAGAGATACAAGCAAGAATCATTAAGTTCTATGAAAACCATAAGCATTGACGAAGCATTCGTTACTATGAATTGCATGAAACTTATGCCAAGAATTTACTTAACGCGATTGTGATCAACAACCTTTACTACTTGCGAATATAAGTTCATGACGATTAGGTGAAATTCCCATATATCCTAGCATTCAATTTATGCATGCAAACTAAGCGGGCCCTCTTAACCAACATACACAAATCAGTTTTAGTTCAAACGGATAAGTAAATTGAAATCACAATTTATGAATCACAACTAGAGGTAATCAAATCATACAGCAAGCATGGACATGGTTTCGAATTACCACCCTAGCTAAAGGGGGGATTAGCTCCTCATGATAGCAAATAAACAAAGAAAACTAAATTGAAACATTAAAAACCAAGATAGACAACACCTAGAATTGCTCCAGCGATTCAATGCTTTGTATGGTGATAGGAGCATATTTATGCGACTTAACTAACTTATTTCCTTGCATTTACGTTGTTAGAACCTAGTTATTTTAGTACTTTAAGCCATTTTCGTGCAATTTCAGGTTATAAGAGCAAAGTATGCAAAAAGGTGCATTTTGGAGCCTTTTGGAGCAAGATTGGGCTTGGAATGGATTTCACATGTTTCGAGCAAAAGGAATGAACGAAATTGAAGAACTAAAGATGCTAGGATTCCTAATTGAAGAAGGATTCCTAGAAGAATGAGGATTCCTAGCCGTGCCCTATATATATTTAAACTCATTCATTCACAACCATTCAGATTTTACACACCCTAGACACCATTCCCTACCTTTGCCGCAGCCTCCCTCTATATTCTCCATATTTTCTGACCATCCCTCTCCTTTGCCGCACCACCCCCTCTATCCTAAACAGACCCCTTCATCCATACACATCAACCACATCCTTTAGCACTTGTGCCGCAGCAAGGTGGAGAAGAAGGAGCCTTGGACGTTTCAAGATTGAAGATTGGAGCGTTCTAGGTGTAGTTCGTTTCATGTCTCTTATGTTTAATTTCTGTTTATTTTGCTTTGCTGTGAACATGAGTGGCTAAACCCCTTTTGGCTAGGGGTGATTTCAAAGCCATGATTATGTGTGTAAATTGAATTGATAAATTTCAGTTATGGATTATTGAGTTTTGAATGCAATTTGCTTAACCGTTGGATTGATAACTTATTTGTGCTTGTTGATTGAGGGTCGACACTTAATTGTCTTGCATAAATCTGATGCTAGAGTATAAGTGAGTTTCACATAATCGTTACAAGCTTATATTCATATGTAGTGAAGGTCGTTGGTCATGATCGCGTTAAGTTCAATTCCTAGCATGAGTATGATGTGAAAATTACCTTGACACACAAATTAAACCCTATGGATGACAATTGTAGTATATGAGCAAATAGGGATCGTTCTGGACCGGGGATTAACTAGGGATGCTAACCAATGTGAAATTGACTCAAAAACGTAAAAACAAAGTTTAAAACACTAAACTAGACTCAAAGAATGCAAAACTAGAGGTTAAAACACTAAAACAAACCAAAAGACTCAAAACAGCACAAAAACACTCAAAACTGCCTTAGAATCACTTTCTGGGCAGTTTTGAACACAAACACAACTTTGGACGAAATTAAGTTGTAACTTGACTCAAGACTCTTAAACACACAACTAAATGGATTTCTAACTAATCTAACACTTTAAAATAAATTGGGGATTGGTTTTTGACGAATTTGAATTTAAAACAAAACTTTGTAAACAAAACAGATTCTAAACAGATTTTGATGAATTTAATGGATGGAGAAACTAGTTAGAGGGTTCCTTATCCACACATGAACATATGCATATAACTTGATTCCCAGTTATGATTTCAACAAACTTATGAATGACGATGTCCCAAATTAATTGTATTGAACTAATTAATTCTCAGATTTCCCTAAATTCATTGAATTGAATGGAATACACATCGCAACCAAATTATTCCTCATCAAAGTCCCTAACTATGGAATACGCATGATAGAGACATTCAACAAGAATCATTAAGTTCAATGGAAGTCATAAACATCGACTAGGCATTCATAACTATGGAATACGCATGTTAATCCAACCTAGGGTTTACTAAACACAATCGTGACTAGCGATCTTTACTACTCATGAATATAAGTTAATAACGATTAGGTGAAATTCCCTTATATCCTAGCATCAAGTTTAGGCATGCAAATTAAGTGTCGACCCTCAACCCACATACATAAACAAGTTCTTAATCAAAACAGAATAGTAAACCACATCCAAAGTTCATGAATTCATAACTGGAGTAAATCAAATCATAACCAACACATGTTCATGGCTTCAAATTCACCTCTAACTAAAAGGAAATTAGTTCCACATGTTTAACATAATTGAAGAATGAATTAAATTAAACATGAAAACAGAAACAAGAAGAGAAAGAACTCCAAACATTCCAATGGTGGCAGAATGCTGATAGGAGCATATTTATGCGCCTTAGTTTAGCTTGTTCTTGTGCATTTATAGTGTTTTTCCTTAGTAAAGTGGTCTTTTAAGTTAGTTTTATGTGTTTTCAGGTTTTAAGTGCAAAGTGTGCAAAAGGAAGCATTTTGGAGCCTTTTGGAGCAAATTAGAGCTTGGAATGAAGGTCATATGCTTGGAGCCATGAGGATGGACGAAATTGAAGACTTGAAGATGATGATTCCTACTTGAGCAAGGTTTCCTAGTTGAAGTAGGAAAGTCCCTAATGGAAGATGGAATCCTAGTTGAAATAGGATTCCTAGTTAAAATGGGTTTCCTACTTGAATTAGGATTCCTAGTGGAAATAGGTTTCCTAGTTGAATTGGGATTCCTAGAAGATTGAAGTTTTCCTACTCAAACAAAGTTTCCTACTTGAAGTAGGAAAGTTAAACCCCAAATGACCTCAAGTTGCAGCAACAAAGAAGTTTTCCAAGTCCAAGAAGGAAAAGAATTCCAAGATGAAGAAGGATTAGTTTTCCTAATCCTAATGCATAAAGATTTCAGCTATAAAAGGGATTTCTTTTCCTATTTGGAGCTTAAAACCTGATTTCTAGAAGCCTTATCCCTTCCTACAAAGGTGCCACACCTTATCCATTGTTTTTCTAGGAATCAGCCACAAAACAACCTTTCTAGAAGGCCTTATCCCTTGTCCTACAAAAGTGACGCCCCAAACCTTTCTAGAACATCTAGAAACCTGATTATTCCTTTCCCCCTTGGTTTCTAAAAGCCTTAGCCTTTTCCTTCAAGGATTGTGTGTTATTATCCTATACAAATTAGGCCTTTAAATCCTTTTCCTTTGCTACATAGGGGCTGCGAATTTCAGCCTATAAATACACCCCTTGGCTGCACCATTTATTCATTCATTCACTCTCCCACATTCAGAAATTCGCCAAAACACCATCCTCCCTAGTTCTAAGTCTTTGCCGCAGCCACCACCATACCTAAACACCAATATACCCTCTCCTAACCATTCATCCATACACATAAGGTCCTAAACCTGTCTCTAAACCCTTTGCCGCACCAAGGAGGAGGAGAAGGAGGCTTGGAAGTTCATGCAATTCAAGTTCACATCGCTGGAATTTCTAGGTGTTTCTTTTCCTTTAATTTCAATGTTTAAATTCAATTCTCTTTGTTTTGTGCGTATGAGGAACTAAACCCCCCCTTGGCTAGGGGGGGATTCGAAACACATGTTTATGCTTGCGATATGATTTGATTACCTCTAATTGCGTTTCATAAGTTGTGAATTCAATTTACTTATCCGTTCGTATAAAAACTGATTTGTGTATGTTAATTGAGGGTCGACACTTAGTTTGCATGCATGAATTTGATGCTAAAATATAAGGGAGTTTCACCTAATCGTTACAAACTTATATTTACAAGTAGTAAAGGTTGATGATCTCAATCGAGTTAAGTAAATTCTTGGCATAAGTTTCATGCAATCATAGTAACGAGTGCTTCGTCAATGCTTATGGTTTTCATAGAACTTAATGATTCTTGCTTGTATCCCTATTATGCAATCATGTAGGGGACTTGTGGGGAATGCTTTGGGTTGTCGTATGCAATCATCCAATTCAATAACTTTAGGAAAATGTGAGGGTTAATTTAAGCGGACCTAATTAACTTGGGGCATTGAGGATTCATGGTTTATTGAAAAGCAATTGGAAATCGTTTCGTATGCAAGTATAACATGTGTGGAGATGAACCCCTTAGCTAGCCTTTCATCCATTGTTTTAAACCAAAATCGTTTTCAAATCTGTTTTGTTTGACAAAGTTTAAGTTTTGTTTTCAAATTCGTCAAAATCAAAACCCCCCTTTACTTTCTTGTTTAAAAGTCTTAGAATCTGTTTAGTTTGTGTTTTTAAAGTGTCTTGAGTCAAGTTATAACTATTTTCGTCCAAATTCTTCTTTAGTGTTCAAAACTGCCCAGAAAGTGGTTTTAAGGCAGTTTTGAGTGTTTTTGTGTTATTTTGAGTCTTTTGGTTTGTTTCGGTGTTTCAAGTTCTAGTTTTGCATTGTTTGAGTCTAGTTAGTGTTTTAAACTTTGTTTTTACGTTTTTGAGTCAATTCCAAGTGATTTTGCAATCCCTCCTAATCCCCGGTCTAGAACGATCCCTACTTACATTCTTCACTACAATTGATAAAAAGAGGGTTTAATTTGTGTGCGTATAATTCTCACATCAAATGCTTGCGCAAGTTGTCTCCCTCCTTTTGGACTGCACGGTGGCCTCCTTCTCTCCTCCAAAGGTGGCTGTGCACGGTGGATATGGTGGTGGTAGGGTGCGGCTAGGGTTGCATGAGTAGTGGTTGTGGCGGTGGTTGAATGGTGGTGTGATGGTGCTTGCGGCACAAATTATATTTCTGAATGGGGAGTGATGAATGATGCGGCACTTAGCACATGTATATATAGGTGTGGCAAACCCTAGGGTAAAGCATATTAGGCTTGGGCTTTCGCAGAAATAGAAGCCTAGGGTGCGGCATAGGTAGGAAAAATGCCTTGCAAGGCAAGGCAAAAGGAGGTTCTAGAAGATTTTGTGCGGCACAAGGTGGGCTAGGGTTTAGGGTGCAGCAAGCCTTGTTTCTAGAAGGGTTTAGATGTGGCTGAGATGATAAGGCCCAAGGAATGCCTTGCAAGGCAAGGGAAATTGGTTCTAGAAGGCCCTAGGTGCAGCACAAGGCGGAAATCCACAAGGAAAAATGGTTTTGGCCCAATTAACCCAAAAAAAACCAATTAAATCTGAAATCCAAGATGGATAAGGCTAGATGGTGCGGCATGAACATAGGCCCAAGAAAAGATTAGGACACCTCCATTCCAAGAATAGAAACTCTTCAAGAATGGAAACCTTCGAAATTAGAAACTTCGGTTTCCACTTTTGACTCTTCATTCGTCCTTCGCTTTGAATTCCATTCTTCACATCTTCATTCACTCCTTAGCTCATTTTAGCTCCAAAATCGTCCATCCATGGTGCTTCATATGCATGTACTCCATTTATGCTCAATTTAGCTCTAAAACGCACCAAAACGCACTTTCTTGCTTCACTTGCCATTTGAACCTACAAATGCATGAAAATAGCTTAAATCACTATAATAAACGATAACTAACTACGTAAGTGCAAGAAAACAAGCTAACTAAGTAGCATAAATATGCTCCTATCAAAATCCCCCACACTTAGCTTTTGCTAGTCCTCGAGCAAAACAAAGACACAAAACATAACTTAAACCTTCCAACGTTCGCCTCAGGGATTTCCAATGGTACATAACTGTTAGGAGCATATTTATGCGACGTAGCTAGCTTGTTTTCGTGCATTTATGTTGCTTTTCCTTAGTTAGATTAGTGTTTAAAGTCATTTTCGTGCAATTTCAGGTTCTAAGGTCAAAGTATGCAAAAAGGTGCATTTTGGTGCGTTTTGGAGCGATTTTGGGCCTAAGATGGATAGGACATGTTTGGAGCTAAACGGAAGGATGAAATTGAAGTACAAATAAGCCAAGGAGCGAATGAAGAATGAAGAGTCAAAATTGGAAACCGAAGTTTCTAAGTTTGGAAGTTTCTATTTTCGAAGGTTTCCATTCTTGAAAAGTTTCTATTCTTGGAATGGAAGTTTCCTAATCCTTCTTCACCAAAGTTTCAGCCACAAAAGGGTTCTAAAATATGTTGGGACATTCAATTAGTGGTTCTAGAAGCCTAAACTTCCCTAAAGGACCTTTGCCGCACATCCCTTGCACCTTCGTCTTCCTTGCCGCACAAGGACCCCTTTTCTTGCCTAAATTCTGAACATAAAGCACATACCTATTTTGTGCTAGTCCTTGCCATGCAAGGAGGGTGATTTCCTACTTGTTTTGTGTCCTAAAAACATTCCTATTTCCTTCACAAATCTGCCACACAAGGGAGGGAGGTTCTTTCCTATTTTCTGGACATATTTCACATTCCTATTTTGTTTCCCCTCTCCTTGCCGCCCAAGGCTCTCACCCCTTGCCTATTTTGTGTCCTAATTACATTCCTATTCTATTCTTTTCATCATTGCCGCACCATATACCCATTCCCTCTCCAAATTTCTGACCAAAGTTCCTTCCTATTTTGTTTCACATATTTTCTATCCTATTCTATTTTCTTTTCTGATTTCTTTTCTTCCCTATTCAATTAGGGAGCCTAATTAGCTAAGTTTTAAGACCTTTCCTGAACCCTAAGCCGTGCCCTATATATATAAGTCCATTCATTCACCACAATTCTTTTCTTCCTTATTCAATTAGGGAACCATTTTAGCTAAGTTTTAAAAGGCCTTTTCTGATCCTTAGTCGTGCCCTATATATTTAAATCCATTCATTCACAAGCTTTCAGTTTTTACACACCCTAAACACATTCCACACCCTTGCCGCAGCCTCCCTTACATCCTCCATATTTTCTGATCATTCCACACCCCTTGCCGCACCATCCCTATACCCAAAACACATCCCCTTCATCCATACACATCAACCACACCCTTTAGGACTTGTGCCGCAGCAAGGTGGAGAAGTTGGAGCGTTTTAGGTGTAATTCGTTTCATGTCTCTTATGTTTAATTTATGTTTACTTTGCCTTGCTGTAATCATGAGTGGCTAAACCCCTAATTAGTTAGGGGAAAGTTTGAAGCCATGAACATGTTTGAGATATGAATTGATTCCTTCCAATTGTGATTTGTTAAGTTGTGATTGCAATTCAATTATCTGTTTTATTCATAACTGATTCATGCATGTTTATTGAGGATGCATACTTGGTTTTCATTCATGAATTAGATGCTAGATTATGAACGAGTTTCACCTAATCGTTATAAGTTCATATTCATGAGTAGTGAAGGTTGCTAATCACAACCGCGTTAATTGAATTCTTGGCAAGAGTATCATGCATTCATAGTTACAATTGCCTCGTCAACACTTATGATTTTCATGGAACGTAATGATCTCTATTCGTACTTCTATTATGCAGTCATGTAGGGGACTTTTAGAGAATAATTTGGGTTGTCGCATGCAATCATCCAATTCAATGAGTAAAGGAAAATCTGAGGGTTAATTAGTGCATCACGGTTAACTTGGGGTGTTGAGCATCATAGTTTAGTGAAAAGCAATTGGAAAATCGATTCGTATACAAATATGTCATGTGTGGAGAATGGACCTCTAACTAATCCATCCATCATCTTATTTCTCAAATTTGTTTTACAATCTGTCTAGTTTCATACATCGCTTTGTTATTTCAATTTTCGTCAAAACCAAAACTCCCCTTTACTTTCTTGTTCTAAAGTGTTTAGAATCTGTTTTATTTATGTTTTAGAAGGTTTTTAATCAACCCAAAACCTTATTTCTGTCCAGAGTTGTGTTTGTGCTAGAAACTGCCTAGTTTGTGTTTTTAGGCAGTTTTGAGTGTTTTTAGTCCGTTTTGAGTCTTTTGAACTTGTTTTGAAGTCTTTGAGTCCTTTTGAACGTTTCTAACTTTGTTTTTATGTTTTTGAGTCAGTTTAGAGGTTTTAGCAATCCCTCCTAATCCCCGGTCCAGAACGATCCCTACTTGCATCCTTACTACAATTTGACAACAAGAGGGTTTTATTTGTGTGTTAAGATAATTTTCACATCAAATTTTGGCGCCGTTGCCGGGGATTAGCAACTTTGCTAATCCCTCGTTGTTCTTTTTGTTTATTTTTCATTTATTTTCTTTTTAGTTACTGACCTTATCTTTTGTTCTTGTTTCTAGGTATTAGTTTATGACTAGAAGTTCAAAACCTGTTCGTGAGCACATCCTTGACTTTGACGACGATTTTGAGCGGACTTTGAGGAAGCAAAAGAATCAACAAGGCCCTGAACCACCGTCTTCTAGCTCTACATCCGAGTTTGAAGAAGTTGGTGAGGAAGGAGAGCCCACGGCACAGTTTGTAGGAGAAGTACAAACCATGGCGGTGGACAATCTAACCATCAAAGAGCTCTCTGCCTCAGGTATGGATAATGCCGTTCCTTTATGTATCCAATACCCCGCGGCGGCTCAAGGTAAGACGGACGAATTTGAACTTAAGTCTAGTTTATTACATTATATTCCTAAATTCCATGGGCTGTCCATGGAAGATCCTAACAAACATCTTAAGGAATTTGAAGTTGTTTGCTCAAGTATGACACCCATTAATGTGGATGGGAGTATTTTAAAGATGAAGTCCTTTCCATTCTCCCTAGTAGACAAGGCCAAAGATTGGTTGTATGAATTGGCACCCGGAACCGTAAATTCTTGGGAAAGTATGAAGTGTGCATTTTTAGAGAAGTTCTTTCCCACTGCAAAGATCATTCTTTTGAGGAAACGAATTAGTGGCATCCAACAAAATCAAGATGAGTCGTTTCCATCATATTATGAACGTTTTAAATCACTTGTTGCTTCATGTCCACAGCACCAAATGAAGGAGGAGCTACTCATTCAATATTTCTACGAGGGACTCCTTCCCATTGAACGCCAAATGCTAGATGCCTCGGCGGGTGGTGCATTGGTGGACAAAACCCCGGTGGCTGCCAAAACTCTCATTGCCAACCGTGCACACAACGCACAACAATATGAGGGTGTTGGACAAAGAGAGGGGCCACGGCAACAAAGTGTGAATGAGGTAAGTGCAATTTCTGATATTCAATCACAATTGGCTAATCTTACTACTCTTGTGTCTCAGGTTGTCAAGGGATCAAAACCACAAGAAAACCAAGTGTGTGGCGTGTGTTCAATGCAAGGGCATCCATCCGAGACATGCCCTCAGTTGATAGAAAATGGAGGATGGGAATCCGCCAATGCTATTGGTTTCCAAGGCCAAAACCAAACCAAATACGATCCGTACTCCAACACCTACAACCCCGGATGGAGAGATCACCCTAATTTCAAGTGGAGAGATCCCCAACAATCTGCACAACAAAGGGGATTTCAACAAAAACCCCCCTGGGTTCCCACGGCCATATCAATCCAATCAGCCACAACCCTCCCAAAACAACTCAGGTTCGTCTTTTGATAATTCTCAAGTTATTCAATTACTAACTACGTTGGCGCAGGGGCAAGAAAAACAAACCAAGGACATGCACAATTACGCCAACGAAGTGCAAAATCAAGCTCGAGAGGTGAGTGAATTGAAAAGACAAGTGGGACAAATGGCTGAATTCATGGGGCAATTTGGTAGGGAACAAGGTAAGTTACCAAGTAATACGAATTTGAATCCCAAGGGGGGATTCGAATCTGTGATAGGAGCATATTTATGCTACTTAGTTAGCTTGTTTTCTTGCACTTACGTAGTTAGTTATCGTTTATTATAGTGATTTAAGCTATTTTCGTGTATTTGTAGGTTCAAATGGCAAGTGAAGCAAGAAAGTGCGTTTTGGTGCGTTTTAGAGCTAAATTGAGCTTAAATGGAGTACATACATAGGGAGCACCATGGATGGACGATTTTGGAGTTAAAATGAGCGAAGGACGAATGAAGAGTCAAAAGTGGAAACCGAAGTTTCTAAGTTTGGAAGTTTCTAATTCCGAAGGTTTCCATTCTTGAAGAGTTTCTATTCTTGAAATGGAGATGTCCTAATCCTTTCTAGAAGGCCATCCTTGGGCCTTATCATCTCAGCCACATCTAAACCCTCCTAGCCCACATTGCCGCACCCTAAACCCTAGCCCATCACATTGGGCCGCACCTATTCCCTTCTAGAAACATGTTTTCCTTGCCTTGCAAGGCATTCTAGAAACCCTAGCCCTCTAAACCAAATCTGCCGCACCTAGGGCCCAATCCCATTCAATTTCTGATTGTTTTAACCCAATTCTTGGTGGATTTGGCCTTCTAGAAACCCTAAACCTGATTCACCTAGGGTTAGAAGCCTATATATACTCCTATCAAACCTTTGCCGCACCATCATTCACCCTCACTTTCAGATTTTAATTTCCCTAGTGCTCTAAGTTCCTGCCGCAGCCACCATACCCTTTCCTCCCCTATTTTCATACCTTGCCGCAATTCCATATCCACCACCATTCAGCCACCATCACATCCACCATCCCTACAACCTTTGCCGCACCTCCCCACCACCATAACCACCGTGTGCAGCCACTTTGAAGAGGAGTTAGAGCCTTGCCGTGCAGTCCAAAGGGGGAAGACACCTTGCGCATGAAATCTGCCACCATTGGAGTGTTTGGAGTTCTTTCTCTCTTTGTTTCTGTTTCTATGTTTAATTTAATTCGTTCTTCAATTATGTTAAACATGTGGAACTAATTTCTTTTTAGTTAGAGGCGAATTTGAAGCCATGGACATATGTTGGTTATGATTTGATTTACTCCAGTTATGAATTCATGAACTTTCGATGTGGTTTACTTCTCTGTTTTGATTAAGAACTTGTTTATGTATGTTGATTGAGAGTGCACGCTTAATTTGCATGCTTAAACTTGATGCTAGGATATAAGGGAATTTCACCTAATAGTTATGAACTTATATTCATGAGTAGTAAAGATCGCTAGTCACGATTGTGTTTAGTAAACCCTAGGTTGGATTAACATGCGTATTCCATGGTTATGAATGCCTAGTCGATGTTATGATTTCCATTGAACTTAATGATCTTTGATATGTCTCTCTATCATGCGTATTCCATAGTTAGGGAACGTGATAAGAATAATTTGGTTGTGATGCGTATTCCATTCAATTCAATGAATCTAGGGAAATCTGAAAGTTAATTTAAGCGGACCTAATTAACTTGGAGCATTGTCATTCATTCGTTTGTTGAAATCATAACTGGGAATCAAATTATATGCATATGTTCATGTGTGGATAAGGAACCCTCTAACTAGTTTCTCCATCCATTCAATTCATCAAAATCTGTTTAGAATCTGTTTTGTTTTCAAGTTTCTGTTTTAATTTTAAATTCGTCAAAACCAATCCCCCATTTATTTTAAAGTGCTAGATTAGTTAGAAATCCATTTAGTTTGTGTTTTTAAGAGTCTTGAGTCAAGTTACAACTTAATTTCGTCCAAATTAGTGTTTGTGCTCCAAACTGCCCAGAAAGTGATTTTGAGGCAGTTTTGAGTGTTTCTGGGCTGTTTTGAGTCTTTTGCTTTGTTTAAGTGTTTTAACTTCTAGTTTTGCATTCTTTGAGTCTAGTTAAGTGCTTTACATTGTGTTTTTACGTTTTTGAGTCAGTTTCACATTGGTTAGCATCCCTAGTTAATCCCCGGTTAGAACGATCCCTATTTGCTCTTATACTACAATTGTCATCCATAGGGTTTAATTTGTGTGTCAATCTAATTTTCACATCAAATTTTGGCGCCGTTGCCGGGGATTAGCAAAATTGCTAATCCCTTGTGTTTACTGTGTGTTTTAGTTCAATTTATCTAGTTTTCTGTTTTAAGCTTTGTTTTCTTGTTTTCTTGTTTTGTTTTCTTGGTTATGGCAGCGGACAATCTGACCATTAAAGAGCTCTCGGCCTTGGGGTTGGCCAATGCCGCACCATTATGCATTCAATACCCCCCGGCTGCCCTAGGCAAGACCGCTGAGTTCGAGTTGAAGTCAAACTTGTTGCACCACATTCCGAAATACCATGGGCTGTCCATGGAAGATCCCAACAAGCATCTCAAGGAGTTCGAGGTGGTTTGTTCGAGCATGACACCCGTCAATGTCGATGGGAACATTCTAATGATGAAGTCTTTTCCATTCTCACTTTTGGAAAAGGCGAAGGATTGGCTTTTCGAGTTAGCACCCGGAACGGTTACATCTTGGGATAGTATGAAAAGAGCTTTCTTGGAGAAGTTTTTCCCAACTTCAAGAGTCATTCTCTTGAGGAAACGGATTAGTGGCATCCAACAAAATCAAGGTGAATCGTTTCCTTCTTATTATGAACATTTTAAATCACTTGTTGCTTCATGTCCACAGCATCAAATGAAGGAGGAGCTGCTCATTCAATACTTCTACGAAGGACTCCTTCCAATGGAACGCCAAATGCTTGATGCCTCGGCGGGAGGTGCGTTGGTGGATAAGACTCCGGGGGCTGCAAAGGTTCTAATTGCCAACCGAGCACATAATGCACAACAATACGAAGGTGTTGGACAAAGAGACCCCCCACGGCCACAAGTGAATGAGGTAAGTTCTACATCCGACATTCAATCCCAATTAGCTAACCTCACTTCTATTGTGTCTCAGTTGGCCGAGGGGATGAAGATACGTGGTCCAAGTGTTTGTGGCGTGTGCTCTATGCAAGGACATGCCAATGATCAATGCCCTCAATTGATTGAGAATGGAGGGTGGGAATCTGCCAATGCCGTGGGTTTTGGGAGCCAAAATCAACCACGCCATGATACATACCCAAACACCTACAATCCGGGGTGGAGAGACCATCCAAATTTCAAGTGGAGGGATCCTCAACAACCCCAACAACAAGGAGGATTTAGGCAGCAACCACCGGGCTTTTATACAAAGCCGTTCGTTCCCAATCAAACCCAAGTGCAATCTGCCCCAACGAGCTCAGGTATGTCTTTGGATAATGATCAAGTTGTTAAGTTACTTACTACTTTGACGCAGGAAGTACAAACTCAACACAAGGAGAGACAAATCCAAGACAAACGGGTGGATAATTTGGAAAAGCAAATGGGTCAAATTGCGGAGTTCATGGGGCAGATTAGAGAACAAGGCAAATTGCCTAGTTCAACTGTTATGAATCCTAAAGGCGGCTTTGAAACGGTCAATGCAATCATGTTGAGAAGTGGTACACAAGTTGGAGCCGAGCCAAAATCATCCAAACCAAATCACGATGAGGATGAAAAGTTGCTGCAAGAAGAGGAGCAAAGAGCAAAACTCACGGCCAAGGATGATCAATCCTTGCCGCCACCATCTAACACCTCCAAGCCATCCCAACCCACCAAGGTATGTCCAAATTCGAATCTTTCAAGTTCTATTCCATTGAATGTGCCCTTTCCTGGCAGGTTTAGGAAATTAAAGCAAGAAGAAGCCGAGAAGGACATTTTAGAGACATTTCGGAAAGTTCAAGTCAATATCCCTCTCCTTGATGCAATTAAGCAAATCCCCAGGTATGCTAAGTTTTTAAAAGAACTTTGTACATCAAGGAGAAGGATTTCGAATAAAGAAGTGGTTCATGTAAGTGAGAATGTTTCTGCCATATTACAAAGGAAATTACCCCCTAAATGCAAAGATCCGGGTAGTTTTACAATTCCTTGCATGATTGGAAATACTAAGTTTGAACAATGCATGTTAGACTTAGAGGCTTCGATTAATGTTATGCCATATTCTGTTTATGCATCTATGAACTTAGGTGAGCTTAAAAACGATGGTGTGATTATTCAATTAGCCGATCGTTCTAATGCATATCCAAAGGGTGTTTTGGAAGATGTTTTGGTGCAGGTTCGTGATTTGATTTTTCCAGCGGATTTTTACGTGCTTGACATGGAGGATTCACCCTATTCTACCCCATTGCCGATCCTATTAGGGAGGCCCTTCATGAAGACAGCCCAAACTAAGATTGATGTGGCTAAGGGAGAGTTAACAATGGAGTTTGGTGGTGATTTGATTAAATTCAAAGTTCCTGAATATGCTAAAAATTCTAACGATGTTCGTTCGTGTTTTGCCATAGATGTGCTTAAAAATTTAGGGCAGGAACATTCATCCGTACCAATCAAGAAGGATGTAACTAGAAGCCTCATCGAAGAGGGGATTGGAGTGGAGCATAAGAAATTGGCCGAAAAAACCACCTTTGCTGCCCATTTTGAATCTTCATTAAAAGGCATTGGTAAGCCTCCTCCTCTAATTCCAATTCCTATTTCAACTAATAGGTTATTGCCTTCTGTGGTGCAGGTACCAAATGGAGTCCATGATGGTGGGATTGCATATTTTGACTTTGGGAAACCCAATGCCACAATCTGGGAGCATCACTATCCATTGCCATACATAGACCCAATGCACAAGACTTTTGAGGAGCATGTAGTGGAGGAAGTACCCCTCCATGCCGTGGGGCCTAGTCAAGCTTAAACGAAGGTACCGTCCGGCTGGAAGACGTTAAAGCAAGCGCTTCTTGGGAGGCAACCCATGTGTTGAAACAAGCGAACGAAGGAACTTTCACTCCAAACCCAGATTTGCGTTCCTCACCCTTCTCTTTATTGCTTATACTTTGCCATTTGTGTTCAGTTTGCTAGTTGTGTTATTTGATTGTCTTTATGTAGATCTATGTTTGAAACATTGAGGACAATGTTTGGTTTAAGTGTGGGGGGGGGTAAACAAGCTGTTTTGCATGAAATTCGTAGGATTTTACCACCTATCACTTATAATGTTGTTTCTCACTGTTTTAAGTGTTTTTAGTGTGTTTTAATGTGTTTTAGTGCCATATAACAGAAAAACCAAAGAAAAATTCGAAAAAGTTTGAAAAATACCAAAAAATAGTCGTTTTAGAGTCGTTTTTGTGTTTTAGGGTACCTTCCAACACAATGATGAGGATTCGGTTTTTAATTGCATAACTGTGAAAGAAAGTTACAAACATGGATGAAAGTTTGATATACTCTTTGGTTTATGCTTAGTTGTACTTATAGTTCACGAATTCACATGAAATCACAAGGAAAAAAATTAGTTTTTGTAACATGCTTGAAGGAAGAAACTCAACCTAACGCTACAACCCTGAGAGACTTGAGCTTTCAACGTTCTTTGGAGAGTTAATAATCTGTGCATTTGTTGTCTTCTAAAGTCGTTGCATGATCTCATTATTCTTTGCTTGGTTACTACTTAGAAGGCGTTTCATCATGTAGTTCCAAATACTAGAACTCATGCCCATTTCATTCAAAGCATAAAATTGATTAGCATAACACGTAAACAAGATGAAGTACTTTAGTTAACCAAGAGCCAAATAGCCATACCCCATATTAATTTGTTTTGTAGGTTTAAACCCCGTTGAGCCTTGTTTAGCCTTTGTTCTTTGTTAACCCACGTTATTCTTACCTAGCCTAGAATAGGACCATCCATACCCTTGTTCTTGAAGCTTAGTGAACATAACTTAGAGTGAATTCCTTTTGATTGTTCTTGTGCAGAAAACAAGTGTGGGGGAAGGGAAGTATGTATGTGATTATGTGCCAAATGATGTGAAAATTAGATTGACACTCAAATTAAACCCTATGGATGACAATTGTAGTATATGAGCAAATAGGGATCGTTCTAGACCGGGGATTAACTAGGGACGCTAATCAATGTGAAACTGACTCAAAAACGTAAAAACACAATGTAAAACACTAAACTAGACTCAAAGAATGCAAAACTAGAGTTTAAAACACTTAAACAAAGCAAAAGACTCAAAACAGCCCAGAAACACTCAAAACTGCCTCAAAATCACTTTCTGGGCAGTTTTGAGCACAAACACAATTCTTGACGAAAATTGGTTCTAACTTGACTCAAAACTCCTAGAAACACAATCTAAATGGATTTCTAACTAATCTAACACTTTAAAATAAATGGGGGGTTGGTTTTGACGGATTGAAAATTAAAACAGAAACTTGGAAATAAAACAGATTTTGATGAATTGAATGATGAGACAAACTAGTTAGAGGGTTCCTTATCCACACATGAACATATGCATACAATTTGATTCCCAGTTATGAATTCAACAAACGAATGAATGACAATGCTCCAAGTTAATTAGGTCCGCTTAAATTAACTTTCAGATTTCCCTAACGTTATTGAGTTGGATGATTGCATACGACAACCCAAAGCATTCCCCACAAGTTCCCTACATGAATTGCATAATAGAGATACAAGCACGAATCATTAAGTTCAATGGAAATCATAAGCATCAACTAGGCATTCATAACTATGGAATACGCATGTTAATCCAACCTAGGGTTTACTAAACACAATCGTGACTAGCGATCTTTACTACTCATGAATATAAGTTAATAACGATTAGGTGAAATTCCCTTATATTCTAGCATCAAGTTTAAGCATGCAAATTAAGTGTCGACCCTCAACCCACATACATAAGCAAGTTCTTAATCAAAACAGAAAAGTAAACCACATCCAAAGTTCATGAATTCATATCCGGAGTAAATCAAATCATAACCAACATATGTCCATGGCTTCAAATTCGCCTCTAACTATAAAGAAATTAGTTCCACATGTTTAACATAATTGAAAAACAATTTAAATTAAACATAGAAACGAAACGAAGGAAGAAAGAACTCGGAAACTCCCCAATGGTGGCAGATTGCATTCGTGAGCCTTCTCCTCCCTTTTGGATTGCACGGAGCACTCTTCCTATCCTCCAAAGATGGCAGCGATGGTGGTGGCAAGGCACGGTGAAGGTTGTGTGAATGGTAGTGCAGGGTGGTGTGGTTGAATGGTGGTTTGGGTGGAAGGTTGCGGCAAAGGGATGGTGTTGTGGTGTTTGCGGCAGAAATTGGATTTCTGAATGGGGGGTGATGAATGGGTGCGGCACACATAAGGAATATATATATAGGCACCCTAAACCCTAGGCTAAATTAGATTAGGCTTGGGCTTTTGCAGAAATTAAAGCCTAGGGTAGAAAAATGCCTTGCAAGGCAAGGCAAAGGGAGATTCTAGAAGGAATAGGTGCGGCACAAGTGTGGGCTAGGGTTTAGGGTGCGGCAATGTGGGCTAGGAGGGCTTAGATGTGGCTGAAATGATAAGGCCCAAGGATGGCCTTCTAGAAAAGATTAGGACATCTCCATTTCAAGAATAGAAACTCTTCAAGAATGGAAACCCTTGAAATTAGAAACTTCCAAACTTAGAAACTTCGGTTTCCAAATTTAACTCTTCATTCGTCATTCGTCTTGATTTTCATTCTTGACATCTTCATTCACTCCTTAGCTCATTTTAGCTTCCAAATCGTCCATCCATGGTGCTCCACATGCATGTACTCCATTTAAGCTCATATTAGCTCTAAAACGCACCAAAACGCACTTTCTTGCTTCACTTGCCATTTGAACCTACAAATACACGAAAATAGCTTAAATCACTATAATAAACGATAACTAACTACGTAAGTGCAAGAAAACAAGCTAACTAAGTAGCATAAATATGCTCCTATCACCAAACACATGAATTGGGCACGGGAAAGAAAAAGAAAAAAAATTGTGAAAAAGAATGAAAAAAGAGTTCAAAATAAGTGAGAAAGAACTCACAAGTGTTGGTTGTTGAAGAAAGGGTCCAAAAAGTTGAATTAGACCCTAAGTATTGTGTATTTCACCCCCTTGTGTGTCTAAGTGATTTTCTGCACTCAAAAGCGAATTCTAAGTGTCAATTTCATTATTTTGTTTACTATCGCTTTAAGAACCGTTGTTTATCCTTAACCTTTCTTTGTTAGCCAATACCCCTTAAGCCCCATTACAACCCTTAACTTCTATCTTGAGTGTTATGTATTTCAATATGTGGAGTTTGGGATTGGTTTGAGCATATGGTGTCACTGGTTCTCGCATCTAAGTAGTAGCATTCCGTTCATGAGATCATATCCATACATGTTCAATAATTCCAGAAAAGTGCTTTCTTTCTTATAACATATGTGAGTGTTCGTTTTCATGTTTACATCAATCTTCTCACATATACCTAGTGTAGGGAGTGTAGTTAGAAAATCTGCGTGAAAAGAAGAGTGTATCCAGTAAGGAATTGAGTGGATTCTCTAAGGCATGTTACTACATTCAAAATATTGTTTTAAACAATTAAATGGGAGCTAGTGAATGGTAATTATGGTTAAGTATATGCTCAAGAGTAGGGATGACTAAAATCTATGGGAATAATGATCTTTGACATGTTATGTACCATTGGAAATCCCTGAGGCAAACGTTGGAAGGTTAGGTTATGTTTTGTTTCTTTGTTTTGCTCGAGGACTAGCAAAAGCTAAGTGTGGGGGAATTTGATAGGAGCATATTTATGCTACTTAGTTCGCTTGTTTTCTTGCACTTACGTAGTTAGTTATCGTTTATTATAGTAATTTAAGCTATTTTCGTGTATTTGTAGGTTCAAATGGCAAGTGAAGCAAGAAAGTGCGTTTTGGTGCGTTTTAGAGCTAAATTGAGCTTAAATGGAGTACATACATAGGGAGCACCATGGATGGACGATTTTGGAGTTAAAATGAGCGAAGGACGAATGAAGAGTCAAAAGTGGAAACCGAAGTTTCTAAGTTTGGAAGTTTCTAATTCCGAAGGTTTCCATTCTTGAAGAGTTTCTATTCTTGAAATGGAGATGTCCTAATCCTTTCTAGAAGGCCATCCTTGGGCCTTATCATCTCAGCCACATCTAAACCCTCCTAGCCCACATTGCCGCACCCTAAACCCTAGCCCATCACATTGGGCCGCACCTATTCCCTTCTAGAAACATGTTTTCCTTGCCTTGCAAGGCATTCTAGAAACCCTAGCCCTCTAAACCAAATCTGCCGCACCTAGGGCCCAATCCCATTCAATTTCTGATTGTTTTAACCCAATTCTTGGTGGATTTGGCCTTCTAGAAACCCTAAACCTGATTCACCTAGGGTTAGAAGCCTATATATACTACTATCAAACCTTTGCCGCACCATCATTCACCCTCACTTTCAGATTTTAATTTCCCTAGTGCTCTAAGTTCCTGCCGCAGCCACCATACCCTTTCCTCCCCTATTTTCATACCTTGCCGCAATTCCATATCCACCACCATTCAGCCACCATCACATCCACCATCCCTACAACCTTTGCCGCACCTCCCCACCACCATAACCACCGTGTGCAGCCACTTTGAAGAGGAGTTAGAGCCTTGCCGTGCAGTCCAAAGGGGGAAGACACCTTGCGCATGCAATCTGCCACCATTGGAGTGTTTGGAGTTCTTTCTCTCTTTGTTTCTGTTTCTATGTTTAATTTAATTCGTTCTTCAATTATGTTAAACATGTGGAACTAATTTCTTTTTAGTTAGAGGCGAATTTGAAGCCATGGACATATGTTGGTTATGATTTGATTTACTCCAGTTATGAATTCATGAACTTTGGATGTGGTTTACTTCTCAGTTTTGATTAAGAACTTGTTTATGTATGTTGATTGAGAGTGCACGCTTAATTTGCATGCTTAAACTTGATGCTAGGATATAAGGGAATTTCACCTAATAGTTATGAACTTATATTCATGAGTAGTAAAGATCGCTAGTCACGATTGTGTTTAGTAAACCCTAGGTTGGATTAACATGCGTATTCCATGGTTATGAATGCCTAGTCGATGTTATGATTTCCATTGAACTTAATGATCTTTGATATGTCTCTCTATCATGCGTATTCCATAGTTAGGGAACGTGATAAGAATAATTTGGTTGTGATGCGTATTCCATTCAATTCAATGAATCTAGGGAAATCTGAAAGTTAATTTAAGCGGACCTAATTAACTTGGAGCATTGTCATTCATTCGTTTGTTGAAATCATAACTGGGAATCAAATTATATGCATATGTTCATGTGTGGATAAGGAACCCTCTAACTAGTTTCTCCATCCATTCAATTCATCAAAATCTGTTTAGAATCTGTTTTGTTTTCAAGTTTCTGTTTTAATTTTAAATTCGTCAAAACCAATCCCCCATTTATTTTAAAGTGCTAGATTAGTTAGAAATCCATTTAGTTTGTGTTTTTAAGAGTCTTGAGTCAAGTTACAACTTAATTTCGTCCAAATTAGTGTTTGTGCTCAAAACTGCCCAGAAAGTGATTTTGAGGCAGTTTTGAGTGTTTCTGGGCTGTTTTGAGTCTTTTGCTTTGTTTAAGTGTTTTAACTTCTAGTTTTGCATTCTTTGAGTCTAGTTAAGTGCTTTACATTGTGTTTTTACGTTTTTGAGTCAGTTTCACATTGGTTAGCATCCCTAGTTAATCCCCGGTTAGAACGATCCCTATTTGCTCTTATACTACAATTGTCATCCATAGGGTTTAATTTGTGTGTCAATCTAATTTTCACATCAATCTGTCCAAGCCATCACCTTGCGAAGTGGAAAAGAAGTAGGATCCGGGCCTAACCACTCTAAATCCAACCAAAGGGAGGACGAAAGTACGCAATCTGAGGAGAAGAACCAAGAAGAGCCCACGGCAAGGATGGAGCAATCCTTGCCGCCCCAATCCATTCCTCCTAATTCGGCCACCAAAGGTAAGTTGGGGTCAAATTCCATTATTTCTAACTCCATTCCACCCAATGCACCCTTTCCTCGCAGATTTTTGCAAGCAAGTAAGGAAGACGATGAAAAGGACATTTTGGAAACATTTCGGAAAGTGCAAGTCAACATTCCACTCCTTGATGCCATCAAACAAATTCCAAAGTGTGCCAAGTTTTTAAAGAAGTTGTGTACAACAAAGAAGAAAATTCAAGAGAAAGAAGTGGTTATGGTAAGTGAAAATTTCTCGGCAATCTTGCAACGTAAAATGCCCCCTAAATGCAAAGATCCGGGCAGTTTTACGATCCCTTGTGTTTTTGGAAATACTAAGTTTAAACATGCTATGTTAGACTTAGGGGCTTCAATAAATGTCATGCCATACTCCATATATGCATCTATGAATTTGGGAGAACTTAAAAATGATGGAGTAATTATCCAATTGGCTGATCGATCTAATGCATATCCGAAAGGTGTTTTGGAGAATGTTTTAGTGCAGGTAGATCACTTGATTTTCCCCGCGGATTTTTATGTGCTTGACATGGAAGAATCACCTCATTCTCCCCCTTTGCCAATCCTACTTGGGCGACCATTCATGAAGACAGCATCAACCAAGATTGATGTGGCTAAGGGAGCTTTAACTATGGAATTTGATGGTGATGTAATTCATTTTAAAGTTTCTGAACTTGTTAAGTGTTCTAATGAGGTTCGTTCTTGCTTTGCTATTCATGTGAATGAGGACATAAGGCAGGAACATACATCTAGACCTACCATTGAAGAAGGAATTGGGATGGAGCACAAAGTGCAAGCCATTACACTCCAAGCACCAAATCTGGCCGAAAGCACCATTTCTGGAGTTGTTGAGCAAGCAACGGCTTTTGAGTCTCCATTGCAACATATGGGTGAGTTTCCTCCTATAAATTCAATTTCCAATTCAATTGATAGGTTGCTACTTCCTTTGGCGCAGATATCCAATCGAATTCATGCTCGTGGGAGTGTTTTAATTGACTTTGGGAAGTTCACTGCCACAATCTGGGAGCATCATTATCCATTGCCATACATAGACTCAACGCATGAGAAGTTCGTGGGGCAGGTTTTGGAAGACATTCCTTTCCAAGCCGTGGCCTCCAATGGGGAATGAGTGGAGTTCTTCGTCCGGCTGCAAGACGTAAAAGAAAGCGCTTCATGGGAGGCAACCCATGCGATTCAACAAAGGAAGCCCTAGGAATCACTCCAATTCCAGATTTGCGTTCCTAACACCCTTCTCTTTGTTGATTCTTTCTAATCTGCCTAGTTTTGCATTGTAGTTGCTGTTTGTGTGTTTCTTTTTATTTGGTGTGATTTTATGCTTGAAACATTGAGGACAATGTTTGATTTAAGTATGGGGGGGTAACTAAGTGTTTTTGATGCAAATTCGTGGGATTTTATCACCCAATACTTTTGGACTTGTTCCTTGCTGTTTTAAGGTGTTTTTAAGCTATTTTGAAGCATTTTAGTGTGTTGTGACTTAAAAATCCGAAAATCACATAAAAATTTGAAATATTGTTTTGAAAAACCCAAAAAGAGTTGTTTTTTAGTCATTTTGGTGTGTTTGTGTCTTAGGATACCTTCCAACACAATGATGAGATTCGGTTTCTAATTGCATAACTATTAAAGAAAGTTACAAGCATGGATTGAAGTTTGATATGTTCTTGGCTTATGCTTGGTTATAGTTGATGTTTATGAACTCACATTTGATTACAAAGTGGTTAAAATCAGTTTTTGTAACATGCTTGAAGGAAAGAACTCAACTAACACTACATCCTTGAGAGACTTGAGCCTTTGCTTTCTTTTGGAGAGTTATAATCTGTGATTCTTTGTTTTCTAAAGTTGTTGCATGATCTCATTATTCCTTGCTTGGTTGCTACTTAGAATGCATGCGTATCATGATAGAACTAAATGCTAGAACTTATATCCGTTTCATTCAAAGCATGATATTGAATTGCATGACACACGATCAAGATGAAGTTGTGTAGTGAACCACCATAGCCAAATAGCCTTACTTCCTATATTTCGTATGTTTTGTAGGTTTTAACCCCATTGAGCCTTATTTAGCCTTTATTCTTTGTTAACCCACATTATCCCTACCTAGCCTAGTTTAGGACCGTCCACACCCTTGTTCTTAAAAGATAGTGAGCATGACCTAAATCAATTCCTTTTGAGTTACATTATGTAAGAAAATGAGTGTGGGGGAAGGAATGTTTGTTCTAAAGTTCTTATGTATGTTTTGAGGTTCAAAAGGAAAGAAAAGTTGTGAAAAACGTATGAAAAAAGAAAAACAGAAAAGAAAAGAAAGAAAGAAAAGAAAAAGAGCTTGAAAAGATGAAAGAATGAGTGAATAAGTATTGAATGTTGAAGAATGGGTCCAAAGCACCAAATCCGGCCCTAAATTGTCTAAATCTTCCCTTTTCGTTCAAAATTTGAGTTTTCATTCAAAAGTGAATTCTAAGTTGATTTCAATGCTTTGCTCACTATTTCTTTAAGAACCTTTGTTTTCCATATCCTTCCTTTGTTAACCAAACACCCTTAGCCCCGTTACCACCCTTACACTTCTATCTTGGGTGTTATGTATTCAATATGTGGAGTTTGGGATTGGTATAAGCATATGGTGTCAATGGTTCTTGCATCTAAGTAGTAGCATTCCTTTCATGAGATCATATTCATATGTTTCACTTATAACTCCAGAAAAGTACTTTCTTTGTTAAAACATATGTGAGTCTTAGTTTTCATATTTACATCAATCTTCTCACATATACCTAGTATAAGGAGTGTAGTTAGAAAATCTGAGTGAAAATTGAGTGCATATCTAGTGATGATATGAGGGAATTCTCTAAGGCATGTTACTACATTCAAAATGTTGTTTTCATTAATTAAATGTGAACTAATGAATGGTAACTATGGTTAAGTATGTGCTTAAGTGTATGGACTACCAAAATCTATGTAAATGATGATCTTTAATTTGTTATGTGCTTTGGAAATCCCTGAGGTAATGTTGGAAGGTTTAGGTTGAGTTTTGTTTCTTTTTGTTTATTTCATTTTGCTCGAGGACTAGCAAAAGCTAAGTGTGGGGGAATTTGATAGGAGCATATTTATGCGACTTAACTAGCTTATTTCCTTGCATTTACGTTGTTAGAACCTAGTTATTTTAGTACTTTAAGCCATTTTCGTGCAATTTCAGGTTCTAAGGTCAAAGTATGCAAAAATGTGCATTTTGGAGCAATTTTGGGCCTAAGATGGATAGGACATGTTTGGAGCTAAACGGAAGGATGAAATTGAAGTGCAAATGAGCTAAGGAGCGAATGAAGATGTGAAGAATGGAATTCAAGGCAAATGAAGAATGAAGAGTCAAAATTGGAAACCGAAGTTTCTAAGTTTGGAAGTTTCTATTTTCGAAGGTTTCCATTCTTGAAGAGTTTCTATTCTTGGAATGGAAGTTTCCCAATCCTTCTTCACCAAAGTTTCAGCCACAAAAGGGTTCCTAAATGTGTGAGGACATTCAATTGAGAGTTCTAGAAGCCTAAGCTTCCCTAAATGTCCATGCCGCACCTCCTAAATATCTTTCCCTTTTCTTGACCAAATCTGCACCTAAACCACTTTCCTTTTCCCTACACATCCTTGCCGCCCAAGGGGACATTCCCATGCCTAATTTCTGTCACAAAATACATTCCCTTTGTGTTCTATGCCTTGCTACACAAACATACCTTGTTCTTACCTATTTTGTGCCTCAAAACACATTCCTAAATCTGTCCCATAAATTCCTCCGAATTTCCTTTCCTATTCTCTTTAATTCCTGCACCTTAGTTGCCTATTTTCTGTCATAAAACACATTCCCCTTTAGTACCTAGCCTTGCCACACAAGGAGGACCCTCTCTTTCCTATTTTCTGACCATTAAACACATTCCTTTTTCCTCCTACAAAATTCTGCCGAATTTCACATTCCTATTTTATTTTCTGATTTCTTTTCTTCCTTATTCAATTAGGGAACCATTTTAGCTAAGTTTTAAAAGGCCTTTTCGGATCCTTAGTCGTGCCCTATATATTTAAATCCATTCATTCACAAGCTTTCAGTTTTTACACACCCTAAACACATTCCACACCCTTGCCGCAGCCTCCCTTACATCCTCCATATTTTCTGATCATTCCACACCCCTTGCCGCACCATCCCTATACCCAAAACACATCCCCTTCATCCATACACATCAACCACACCCTTTAGGACTTGTGCCGCAGCAAGGTGGAGAAGTTGGAGCGTTTTAGGTGTAATTCGTTTCATGTCTCTTATGTTTAATTTCTGTTTACTTTGCCTTGCTGTAATCATGAGTAGCTAAACCCCTAATTAGTTAGGGGAAAGTTTGAAGCCATGAACATGTTTGAGATATGAATTGATTCCTTCCAATTGTGATTTGTTAAGTTGTGATTGCAATTCAATTATCTGTTTTATTCATAACTGATTCATGCATGTTTATTGAGGATGCATACTTGGTTTTCATTCATGAATTAGATGCTAGATTATGAACGAGTTTCACCTAATCGTTATAAGTTCATATTCATGAGTAGTGAAGGTTGCTAATCACAACCGCGTTAATTGAATTCTTGGCAAGAGTATCATGCATTCATAGTTACAATTGCCTCGTCAACACTTATGATTTTCATGGACCGTAATGATCTCTATTCGTACTTCTATTATGCAGTCATGTAGGGGACTTTTAGAGAATAATTTGGGTTGTCGCATGCAATCATCCAATTCAATGAGTAAAGGAAAATCTAAGGGTTAATTAGTGCATCACGGTTAACTTGGGGTGTTGAGCATCATAGTTTAGTGAAAAGCAATTGGAAAATCGATTCGTATACAAATATGTCATGTGTGGAGAATGGACCTCTAACTAATCCATCCATCATCTTATTTCTCAAATTTGTTTTACAATCTGTCTAGTTTCATACATCGCTTTGTTATTTCAATTTTCGTCAAAACCAAAACTCCCCTTTACTTTCTTGTTCTAAAGTGTTTAGAATCTGTTTTATTTATGTTTTAGAAGGTTTTGAATCAACCCAAAACCTTATTTCTGTCCAGAGTCGTGTTTGTGATAGAAACTGCCTAGTTTGTGTTTTTAGGCAGTTTTGAGTGTTTTTAGTCCGTTTTGAGTCTTTTGAACTTGTTTTGAAGTCTTTGAGTCCTTTTGAACGTTTCTAACTTTGTTTTTATGTTTTTGAGTCAGTTTAGAGGTTTTAGAAATCCCTCCTAATCCCCGGTCCAGAACGATCCCTACTTGCATCCTTACTACAATTTGACAACAAGAGGGTTTTATTTGTGTGTTAAGATAATTTTCACATCAGTGCACGCTTAATTTTCATGCATAAATTGAATGCTAGGATATAAGGGAATTTCACCTAATCGTTATGAACTTATATTCACAAGTAGTAAAGGTTGTTGATTGATGTGATATTAACTAGCACTCAAATTAAACCCTCTTTTGTCAAATTGTAGTAAAGATATAAGTAGGGATCGTTCTAAACCGGGGATTAGGAGGGATTGCTAAACTCTTGAAAACTAACTCAAAAACTTAAAAACAAAGTTTAAAACACTAAACTCGACTCAAAGAATGCAAAATTAAAAGTTAAAACGCCAAAACAAAGCAAAGACTCAAAACAGCAACCTAATGACTCAAAACTGCCTAAAACCCACTTTCTGGGCAGTTTTGAGAACCTAACAAGAACTTGGACGAATTTGGGTGAAAAACTTGAATCAAAATACTTAGAAACACAAATCAAAACACTTTCTAACTAATCTAAGACTTCAAAATAAAGGGGGATTTGTTTTGGACGAAAATTGAAATCAAAACAGAAACTTTAAAACAAAACAGATTGCAAAACGTTTTTGGATGAAAAGGATGGATAAAAGGCTAGTTAGGAGGCTCTTCTCCACACATATCACACTTGCAAACAAAACGATTTTCAGTTGTTCTTCCAATGAGTTACAAATCCTCAATGCCCCAAATTAACCATGAATTGCATAGATTAATTTTCAGATTTTCCTTAAGTTAATGGATTGGATGATTGCATACGACAACCCAAAGCATTCCCCACAAGTTCCCTCAATGAATTGCATGCAAGAGATACAAGCAAGAATCATTAAGTTCTAAGAAAACCATAAGCATTGACGAGGCACTTGTTACTATGAATTGCATGAAACTTATGCCAAGAATTCATTCAACGCGATCGTTGAGAAACGACCTTCACTACTTGTGATTATAAGATTGTAACTATTAGGTGAAACTCCCTCATAATCTAGCATCATATTCATGCATGAAAACTAAGTGTGCACTCTCAATCAACATACACAAATAAGTTATCAATCAAGTAGATGAACGAATTGAATCCACAACTTATGAAATAACAACTGAATGTAATCAAATCATATTGCAAGCATGTACATGGTTTCGAATCACCCCCCAACTAAGGGGGTTTAGTTCCTCATACTCACAACACAAAGTTTATTGAATTGAAACATTGAAAACATAAGAAAGATTACACCTAAAAGTTCCAGCAATCTGCAAGAGACTAGCAAGCACATTCAAGGGCACTCCTTCTTCCTTCTTGTTGCGGCACAAGGTATGGAGATGGTTTGGGATGTGTTTGAATGATGTAGAATGGAGGAAAAATGTCTAGGATGGGTGTATGGTGCGGCTAGGGGGGTTTGGGATCAGAAAGTATGAAGGAATTAGAGGGGAGTTGCGGCAAGGGTGTGGAATGTGTTTAGGGTGTGTAAAAACTCCCTTGTGGTGAATGAATGGACTTATATATATAGGGCACGGCTTAGGGTTCAGGAAAGGCCTTTTAAAACTTAGCTAAAATGGTTCCCTAATTGAATAAGGAAGAAAAGAAATCAGAAAATAAAATAGGAATGTGAAATTCGGCAGAATTGTGTAGGAGGAAAAAGGAATGTGTTTAATGGTCAGCAAATAGGAAAGAAAGGGTCCTCCTTGTGTGGCAAGGCTAGGTACTAAAGGGGAATGTGTTTTATGACAGAAAATAGGCAACTAAGGTGCAGGAATTAAAGAGAATAGGAAAGGAAATTCGGAGGAATTTATGGGACAGATTTAGGAATGTGTTTTGAGGCACAAAATAGGTAAGAACAAGGTATGTTTGTGTAGCAAGGCATAAAACACAAAGGGAATGTATTTTGTGACAGAAATTAGGCATGGGAATGTCCCCTTGGGCGAAAAGGATGTGTAGGGAAAAGGAAAGTGGTTTAGGTGCAGATTTGGTCAAGAAAAGGGAAAGATATTTAGGAGGTGCAGCATGGACATTTAGGGAAGTTTAGGCTTCTAGACTCTCAATTGAATGTCCTCCCACATTTAGGAACCCTTTTGTGGCTGAAACTTTGGTGAAGAAGGATTGGGAAACTTCCATTCCAAGAATAAAAACTCTTCAAGAATGGAAACCTTCGAAAATAGAAACTTCCAAACTTAGAAACTTCGGTTTCCAATTTTGACTCTTCATTCTTCATTTGCCTTGAATTCCATTCTTCACATCTTCATTCGCTCCTTAGCTCATTTGCACTTCAATTTCATCCTTCCGTTTAGCTCCAAACATGTCCTATCCATCTTAGGCCCAAAATTGCTCCAAAACGCTCCAAAATGCACCTTTTTGCATACTTTGACCTTAGAACCTGAAATTGCACGAAAATGGCTTAAAGTACTAAAATAACTAGGTTCTAACAACGTAAATGCAAGGAAATAAGCTAGTTAAGTCGCATAAATATGCTCCTATCATTGATCACAATCGTGTTAAGTAGATTCTTGGCATAAGTTTCATGCAATTCATAGTAACAAGTGCCTCGTCAATGCTTATGGTTTTCATAGAACTTAATGATTCTCGCTTGTATCTCTATTATGCAATTCATGTAGGGAACTTGTGGGGAATGTTTTGGGTTGTCGTATGCAATCATCCAATCTAATGACTTTAGGAAAATCTGAAAGTTAACTAGTGCAATTCACGGTTAATTTGGGGCGTTGAGAATTCATGAGTTATTGAAATACAATTGGAAATCGTTTTGTATGCAAGTAAGACATGTGTGGAGAAGAACCCCTTAGCTAGCCTTCTATCCATCTATTTCATCCAAAAACGTTTTACAATCTGTTTTAATTTTAAAGTTTGTGTTTTGTTTTCAATTTCATCCAAAAAAAACCCCCCTTCATTTTGAAACCTTTGATTAGTTAGAAAGTGTTTTGATTTGTGTTTTTAAGTGTTTTGATCCAAGTTTTAACCCAAATTCGTCCAAGTTATTGTTAGGTACTCAAAACTGCCCAGAAAGTGGGTTTTAGGCAGTTTTGAGTCTTTAGGTTGCTGTTTTAAGTTTTAGTGTTTTAGACTTTAGTTTTGCATTCTTTGAGTCTAGTATAGTGTTTAAAACTTTGTTTTTAAGTTTTTAAGTCAGTTTTCTAGTGTTTAGCAATCCCTCCTAATCCCCGGTCTAGAACGATACCCTACTTACATCTATACTACAATTGTCAAAAAGAGGGTTTAATTTGTGCTTATATATTTCGCATCAATCCCTACTTGCATCCTTACTACAATTTGACAACAAGAGGGTTTTATTTGTGCGTTTGATTTAATTCGCATCAAATGGCATTCACGACTCCAAATGGCACCTTCTCCTTCCTTCCTTGAATAATTGGGGCACAAGAGGGATTTTCTAGGTTTGGGGATGTGTTTGATGAGGGACGGATGGTGACGGATGGCGTAGGGATTTTTGTAGAGAGGACTTGCGGATGAAGGGATGTGTGAAGGCAGAGAATGAATGAAGGCTTGATGATTCAATTGGTGCGGCTTATAGGGTTTAGGGTGCGGTAAAAGTCTTAGGAATTTGAGAAGGATTACACAACCTAAACCTATCAGGAATAGGCCATCTAGAAGGTAGGAAACCCCAAGGGAAAAGGATTTGTTGCGGCAGATTTGTAGGAAACCCCGTTGAGCCTTGTTAGCCTATGTTCCTTGTTAACCCACGTTATCCTTACCTAGATTAGAATAGGACCATCCATACCTTTGTTCTTGAAGCATAGTGAACATGACTTTGAATGAATTCCTTTTGATTGTTCTCTTGCAGAAGAACAAGTGTGGGGGAAGGGATTTATGTGTGTGATTTTGTGCCAAAAATATGAATTAGGCACGGGAAAAGAAAAAAAATTGTGAAAAGAATGAAAAAGAGTTCAAAATAAGTGAGAAAGAACTCACAAGTGTTGGTTGTTGAAGAAAGGGTCCAAAAAGTTGAATTAGACCCTAAGTATTGTGTATTTCATCCCCTTGTGGTCTAAGTGATTTGCTGCACTCAAAAGTGAATTCTAAGTGTCAATTTCATTACTTTGTTTGCTATCGCTTTAAGAACTTTTGTTTATCCTTAACTTTTCTTTGTTAACCAATACCCCTTAGCCTCATTACAACCCTTAACTTCTATGTTAACTGTTGTGTATTTCAATATGTGGAGTTTGGGATTGGTTTGAGCATATGGTGTCCCTGGTTCTCGCATCTAAGTAGTAGCATTCCGTTCATGAGATCATTTATGTACATGCATTAATGACTCCAGATAAGTGCTTTCTTTGTTATAACTTATGTGAGTGAGCACATCTTAGACTTTGACGACTTTGAGAGGAATTTGAGAAGAGCTAGAAATCAGCAAGAATCCATTCCCGAACCTGACCTTGAAGGAAACGTTCCACACGAGGAGGGGGAACCCACGGTTTTGGTGGGTGAAGAAGTCCAAGGCATGGCCGTGGATAACCGTACTCTCAAGGAGCTTTCCGCCTTGGGATTGGATAATGCCGCACCCTTGTGCATCCAATATCCCACGGCTGCTCAAGGTAAAACTGAAGAATTTGAATTGAAGTCAAGTCTGCTCCACCATATTCCAAAATACCATGGGTTGTCCATGGAAGATCCGAATAAACATTTGAAGGAATTTGAGGTGGTTTGTTCAAGCATGACTCCCGTCAACGTTGATGGAAGTATTTTGAAGATGAAGGCTTTTCCATTCTCTTTGATGGATAAAGCCAAGGATTGGTTGTACGAGTTGGCTCCCGGCACTGTCACATCTTGGGAGAGTATGAAGAGGGCGTTTTTGGAGAAGTTCTTTCCAACTTCTCGCACCATTCTTCTACGTAAAAAGATAAGTGGAATTCAGCAAGAAGAAGGTGAGTCTTTTCCTACATATTATGAACGATTTAAATCACTTGTTGCTTCTTGTCCACAGCATCAGATGGAGGAGGAGTTACTTTTGCAATACTTCTACGAGGGCCTCCTACCACTAGAACGTCAAATGCTTGACGCCTCGGCGGGTGGAGCATTGGTGGACAAAACACCCATGGCTGCTAAAATCTTGATCTCTAATCGAGCGTTGAACGCTCAACAATATGAGGGAGTAGGCCAAAGGCCCCACGGCAACATGTTCATGAGGTAAGTTCAACTTCCAACCTTCATTCACAACTGGCTAATCTTACTTCTATTGTGTCTCAGATGGCCGAGGGCATGAAGATGCAAGGACCAATTGTATGTGGCGTATGTTCCATCCAAGGACATGCCTCTGAAAAGTGTCCACAGTTGATTGAAAATGGTGGATGGGAAAGCGCCAATGCAATTGGGTTTCAAGGTCAAAACCAACCAAGGAATGATCCTTATTCAAACACATATAATCCCGGTTGGAGAGACCACCCAAATTTCAAATGGAGGGAGCCCCAACAAACCCAAAACCAAGGAGGCTTTAGGCAACAACCCCCGAGGTTCTTTCCCAAGCCATACGGCCCACCTCAAAACCAACCCCAATCCGCCCCAAACTCTTCAGGTACGTCTCTTGACAATGATACACTTCTTAAGTTGTCTCATGGGCAGGAAGATCAAGCTAAGGCTATGCAGAACCAAGACAAAAGAGTGGACCACTTAGAGAAACAAACTGGGCAGATTGCCGAGTTTGTAGGTAAGTTTCGAGATCAAGGACAACTTCCTAGTTCCACCATTCCAAATCCAAAGGGAGGTTTTGAAAGTGCAAAGGCCATACTCTTGAGAAGTGGAAAAGAAGTTGGGGCAGGTCCTGCACCATCACAATCAGGCCTAAATAGGATGAAAACTGATAATTGAAGAGGAGGAGACAAGCTCACCCACGGCAAAGGTGGTTCCACCTTTGCCGCAAGTCCCTAAGTCCCCAAAACTGTTCAATTCGGCCAATAAGGGTAAGAATGTGTCAAATTCAGTTCATACTAATGTTTTCCCTTCAAATGTGCCTTTTCCTAGTAGGTTCATGCAAACGAAGAAAGAAGAGGCTGAAAAGGATATCCTTGAAACCTTTAGGAAAGTTCAAGTTAACATACCTTTGTTGGATGCAATCAAGCAAGTCCCGAGGTATGCTAAGTTCTTGAAATAATTGTGCACCACTAGGAAGAGGATTTCGACCAAGGAAGTGGTAAAGGTAGGTGAGAATGTGTCCGCCATCTTGCAACGCAAACTACCTCCCAAATGCAAGGATCCGGGTAGTTTTACCATTCCTTGTGTCATTGGTAACACTAGATTTGAATCTGCCATGCTTGATTTAGGTGCTTCTATAAATGTTATGCCATATTCCATTTATGCATCTATGAACCTAGGAGTGTTGAAAAATGATGGTGTTATCATACAATTGGCCGATAGATTTAATGCCTATCCAAAGGGAGTTTTGGAAGACGTTTTGGTGCAGGTTAATCATTTGATCTTTCCGGCGGATTTCTATGTTCTTGAGATGGATGAATCGGATCATGCACCCTCGCTACTGATAGGAGCATATTTATGCTACTTAGTTCGTATGTTTTCGTGTATTTCCTTAGCTATTTATTGCTTATTATAGTGTTTAAAGTCATTTTCGTGTGTTTTTAGGTCCAAGGAGCAAAGTTGGCAAAAAGATGCATTTTGGAGCATTTTGGAGCAAATCTGGGCTTAGAATGGATTGCACAAGCTTTGGGCAAGCAGATGGACGAATTTGAAGTCCAAATGGAGCTAGGAATATGTTTCAAGGTTGGAGAAATAAATTCAAGTCAAAGAAGATAAGGAATCAGCTCAAAAGAAGGAGAATTATCCAAAACATTATCCAAACAACCTTATCTTATCTTATCTTATCCAATCTTTATCCTATCTTAACTAACCTTATCTTATCCTATTCTTGTCTAAACTTAATTCCTGGGATAATGAGGGTTTTCTGATTGGAGTACATTTAAATTAGGTTTCTAGAAGCCCTTATCCTCTCCTACAAAATTGCCACACCTTATCCCTTGTTTTTCTAGGAATCAGCCACAAAACAACCTTTCTAGAAGGCCTTATCCCTTGTCCTACAAAAGTGACGCCCCAAACCTGATTATTTAAAAGCCTTAGCCTTTTCCTTCAAGGATTGTGTGTTATTATCCTATACAAATTAGGCCTTTAAATCCTTTTCCTTTGCTACATAGGGGCTGCGAATTTCAGCCTATAAATACCATCCTTTGCTGCACCATTTGGACACCACCCCCTACACCACCCTCTACCATAATTCACCTACATCCATCCACCACCACAAATCCACACAAAAATCCCTCTTGTGCCGCAATTATTCAAGGAAGGAAGGAGAAGGTGCCATTTGGAGTCGTGAATGCCATTCAAAGCATTGAATCGCTGGAGCTTTTCTAGGTGTTGTCTATCCTTGTTTTTAATGTTTCAATTTAGTTTTCTTTGTTTAATTGCTATCTGATGTGAAAATTACTTGACACACAAATTAAACCCTCTTTTGTCAAATTGTAGTAAAGATATAAGTAGGGATCGTTCTAAACCGGGGATTAGGAGGGATTGCTAAACTCTTGAAAACTAACTCAAAAACTTAAAAACAAAGTTTAAAACACTAAACTAGACTCAAAGAATGCAAAATTAAAAGTTAAAACGCGAAAACAAAGCAAAGACTCAAAACAGCAACCAAATGACTCAAAACTGCCTAAAAACCACTTTCTGGGCAGTTTTGAGAACCTAACAAGAACTTGGACGAATTTGGGTGAAAAACTTGAATCAAAATACTTAGAAACACAAATCAAAACACTTTCTAACTAATCTAAGACTTCAAAATAAAGGGGGATTTGTTTTGGACGAAAATTGAAATCAAAACAGAAACTTTAAAACAAAACAGATTGTAAAACGTTTTTGGATGAAAAGGATGGATAAAAGGCTAGTTAGGAGGCTCTTCTCCACACATATCACACTTGCAAACAAAACGATTTTCAGTTGTTCTTCCAATGAGTTACAAATCCTCAATGCCCCAAATTAACCATGAATTGCATAGATCAATTTTCAGATTTTCCTTAAGTTAATGGATTGGATGATTGCATACGACAACCCAAAGCATTCCCCACAAGTTCCCTCAATGAATTGCATACAAGAGATACAAGCAAGAATCATTAAGTTCTAAGAAAACCATAAGCATTGACGAGGCACTTGTTACTATGAATTGCATGAAACTTATGCCAAGAATTCATTCAACGCGATCGTTGAGAAACGATCTTCACTACTTGTGATTATAAGATTGTAACTATTAGGTGAAACTCCCTCATAATCTAGCATCATATTCATGCATGAAAACTAAGTGTGCACTCTCAATCAACATACACAAATAAGTTATCAATCAAGTAGATGAATGAATTGAATCCACAACTTATGAAATAACAACTGAATGTAATCAAATCATATTGCAAGCATGTACATGGTTTCGAATCACCCCCCAACTAAGGGGGTTTAGTTCCTCATACTCACAACACAAAGTTTATTGAATTGAAACATTGAAAACATAAGAAAGATTACACCTAAAAGTTCCAGCAATCTGCAAGAGACTAGCAAGCACATTCAAGGGCACTCCTTCTTCCTTCTTGCTGCGGCACAAGGTATGGAGATGGTTTGGGATGTGTTTGAATGATGTAGAATGTAGGAAAAATGTCTAAGATGGGTGTATGGTGCGGCTAGGGGGGTTTGGGATCAGAAAGTATGGGTTTGGATGAAGGTTGGGCACATCAAAGGTAGGGGATGGCTTTCTGGCGTGAATGGAGTTGTATGGATGTGGTGGATGGATATAGGTGAGTTATGGTGAAGGGTGGAACCCCTAGAATGGTCATAAAGGGGTTTTATTTATAGGGGAAGGAAGGGCTACGAATTTCTTCAATTTGGAATCAGAAATCAATGGAAAATAGGCAAGTAAGGTGCAGGAATTAAATAGAAAAGGAAAGGAAATTCGGCAAAGAATGTAGGGCAGATTTTAGGAAAGTGTTTTGGGTCAGAAAATAGGCAAGAAAGGAGTGAAAGGTGCGGCATAGGTTAAGGGAGAAAGGGAATGTGTTTTAAGACATAAAATAGGAAGGAGAACCTCTCCCTTGTGCGGCAAGGAATGGAACAAAACAGGAATGTGGTTTAAGTTTAGAAAATAGGAAAGAAAGGATTCCATGTGCAGCAAGGATTAGGGGAGGGTAAGGCACGGTTTTGGGACTGAAATTGGCTAAGTTTAAATCTCCAAATTCTCCAAGAAGAGGTAAGAAATCAGAATTAAAAGGAGCAAAGGTAAGGTGATATGCGGCAAAGACTTTTAGGTGTTCTAGGGCCTTTGTTTTGTGTCCTAAAATGCTTAGGAAACCTTCAAAGTTTCTGGAATTTAGAGACATTTAGGAAAGGTCAACCAAAATAGGAAACCTTGGCTTAACTTTCCTACTTCAAGTAGGAATCCTTGTTGGATTAGGAATCCTCATTCTTCTAGGAATCCTCTTTTGATTAGGAATCCTTCTTCAATTAGGAATCCTCATTTGAGTAGGATTCCTTCTTCAATTAGGAATCCTCATTTGAGTAGGATTCCTAACACCTTCAAATCTTCAATTTCGTCCAATCCTTTGGCTCCAAGCATATGACATCCATTCCAAGCTCCAATTTGCTCCAAAAGGCTCCAAAATGCATCTTTTTGTATTCTTTGCCCTTAAAACCTGAAAACGAATAAAACTAGCTTAAAAGACTACTTTACTAAGGAAAAACACTATAAATGCACAAGAACAAGCTAAACTAAGGTGCATAAATATGCTCCTATCACTATCATGAGGAACTAAATCCCCCCTTAGCTAGGGGGTAATTCGAAACCATGTCCATGCTTGCTATATGATTTGATCACCTATAATTGCGTTTCATAAGTTGTGAATTCAATTTACTTATCCGTTCGTATAAAAACTGATTTGTGTATGTTGATTGAGGGTCGACACTTAGTTTGCATGCATGAATTTGATGCTAGAATATAAGGGAGTTTCACCTAATCGTTACAAACTTATATTTACAAGTAGTGAAGGTTGATGATCTCAATCGAGTTAAGTAAATTCTTGGCATAAGTTTCATGCAATCATAGTAATGAGTGCTTCGTCAATGCTTATGGTTTTCATAGAACTTAATGATTCTTGCTTGTATCTCTATTATGTAATCATGTAGGGGACTTGTGGGGAATGCTTTGGGTTGTCGTATGCAATCATCCAATTCAATAACTTTAGGAAAATCTGAAGGTTAATTTAAGCAAACCTAATTAACTTGGGGCGTTGAGAATTCTTGGTTTATTGAAAAGCAATTGGAAATCGTTTTGTATGCAAGTATGACATGTGTGGAGAAGAACCCCTGATAGGGGCATATTTATGCACCTTAGTTTAGCTTGTTCTTGTGCATTTACATTGTTTTCCTTAGTAAAGTAGTCTTTTAAGCTAGTTTTATGTATTTTCAGGTTTTAAGGGCAAAGTATGCAAAAGGATGCATTTTGGAGCCTTTTGGAGCAAATTAGAGCTTGGAATGGATATCGTACGCTTGGAGCCAAAAGGATGAACGAAATTGAAGACTTGAAGATGATGAGTCCTACTTGAGCAAGGTTTCCTAGTTGGAGTAGGAAAATCCCTAATGGAAATGGAATCCTAGTTGAATTAGGATTCCTAGTTGAAATTGGTTTCCTAGTTGAATTAGGATTCCTAAAAGAATAAAGTTTCCTACTCAAACAAGGTTTCCTACTTGAAGTAGGAAAAGTGGAATCCCAAAGGCCTCAAGTTGTCACAACAATGAAGTTTTCCTAGTCCTAGAAGGAAAAGGAATTCCAAGATGAAGTAGGATTAGTTTTCCTAATCCTAGTGCACAAAGGTTTCTAAGACATTGTTGGAAACAATTGGAAGATTCTAGAGCTTTCCCTTGCCTTGGCTGTAAGTTCACCTATTTTCCATGGGATTAGGCATTCTAGAAGTCCTATCCTAAACCCTACGAAGGTGCCGCACCCTTCCCTTCTAGAAGTCCCCTTTTACCTTGCCTTGCAAGGCTTTCTAGAAGCCTTATCTTCCCAAACCCTATCTGCCGCACCCTATACCCTATTTCCCCTTGGATTTCAGATTTAATTAGCCCTATTCCTTGTGGATTTGGGTTAATTGGGCCATAAACCCTTTTCCTTATTGAATTTACAATTTCTGCTAGACTTAGGGGGCCTAATCCATTAATTATAGGAAATCCAAGCCCTAATCTGAATTGACCTAGGGTTTAGGGTGCCTATATATATTTACCTTATGTGAGCCGCACCTTTTATCATTCATTCACCCAGAAATTAAGAAGTGCCGCACAATCCCCTCTTCCATCCATTGATCCGCGCCATTCACCACCACCAAACCCTTGCTGCAAGCTTCCATACACACTACCCATCACCACCGTGCCTACCACCACTCCACCATCATCATCGTACCCTGTCCACCACCAAACTACCTTGTGCGCCACCTTTGGAGGCTAGGAGAAGAGTGCACCGTGCAGTCCAAGGGGGAGAAGAAGGCTTATGCAACAATCTGCCACCATTGGAGTGTTTGGAGTTCTTTCTTTCCTTGTTTCTGTTTTCATGTTTAATTTAATTCGTTGTTCAATTATGTTAAACATGTGGAACTAATTTCTGTATAGTTAGAGGCGAATTTGAAGCCATGGACATGTGTTGGTTATGATTTGATTTACTCCAGTTATGAATTCATGAACTTTGGATGTGGTTTACTTTTCTGTTTTGATTAAGAACTTGTTTATGTATGTGGATTGAGGGTCGACACTTAATTGGCATGCTTGAACTTGATGCTAGGATATAAGGGAATTTCACCTAATCGTTATTAACTTATATTCATGAGTAGTAAAGATCGCTAGTCACGATTGTGTTTAGTAAACCCTAGGTTGGATTAACATGCGTATTCCATAGTTATGAATGCCTAGTCGTTGTTTATGATTTCCATTGAACTTAATGATTCTTGTTGAATGTCTCTATCATGCGTATTCCATAGTTAGGGACTTTGATGAGGAATAATTTGGTTGCATGCGTATTCCATTCAATTCAATGAATTTAGGGAAATCTGAGAATTAATTCGTTCAATACAATTAATTTGGGACATCGTCATTCAATAGTTTGTTGAAATCATAATTGGGAATCAAGTTATATGCATATGTTCATGTGTGGATAAGGAACCCTCTAACTAGTGTCGCATCCATTCAATTCACCAAAATCGGTTTTAGAATCTGTTTTGTTTCTAAGTTTCTGTTTTAATTCTAAATTCGTCAAAACCAATCCCCCCCTTTATTTTAAAGTGCTAGATTAGTTAGAAATACATTTAGGTTGTGTTTTAAAGAGTCTTGAGTCAAGTTACAACTTAATTTCGTCAAAAATTGTGTTTGTGCTCAAAACTGCCCAGAAAGTGATTTTGAGGCAGTTTTGAGTGTTTCTGGGCTGTTTTGAGTCTTTTGCTTTGTTTAAGTGTTTTAAACTCTAGTTTTGCATTCTTTGAGTCTAGTTTAGTGTCTTACATTGTGTTTTTACGTTTTTGAGTCAGTTTCACATTGATTAGCATCCCTAGTTAATCCCCGGTCTAGAACGATCCCTTCTCGGCCTTGTGAAGGTTTGGTGCTCCATTTGAGGAAGTAGCATGACTTGGTTCCTCATTTGGTTTCTCATTTCCACCTACATTCACATTATCAAATTCATTAGTAACTTCATTTCCAACCCTATTATCAACAACCTTACCATTTCTGAGTGTAGTGATTGCTTTGGCTTGTTCTTGGTTCCTTTGGAGTATCACGGGTTGGCTTGGGAATTTGCCAACCTCTCTTTGGTTCAAGGCATCTGCAATCTGTCCCAATTGTGTCTCCATTTTGGTTAGAGCCGCCGAATGTTGTTGGAAAGTGCTATTTGTGGCTTGTTGGAATTGCAATGTGTTTTGAGCTAACAACTTAACCGTTTCCTCAAGTGTAGGGGCAGGTTTTGGTTGGAAGTTTTGGAATTGAGTTTGGTTGTTGTTCTTCCATGAAAGGTTGGGATGATCTCTCCACCCCGGGTTATATGTGTTTGAATACATATCATTCCTTGGCCTTTGATTGTAAGAATTCATGAGGTTCACTTGTTCTTGAACAAACTCGGGATAGGCTTCCCTAGATGGACATTGATGAGTAGGGTGGCTTGGTATGTTGCAAATGGCACACACCTCATTTGGTTTTGGCACCATGTTGAGCACGGATTCAAGCTTTCTTTCTAGGTTAGCTACCTGCAAAGAAAGATCATGATTAGCATTTGTTTCATACACTCCAAGTTTCTTACCCCTTACATCTTTGTGTTGAGCATTAGACCCCAACATCTCATAAATGTTGTAAGACTCTTGAGCATTCTTTTTCTTCAAGGCACCACCTGCGGCATTATCAACGGTTGATTGACATGTTTGGGTTAATCCATCATAGAAAATTTGCATTTGTAAATGAAGAGGTAACCCGTGGTGTGGACATTGTAGCAAATGTCCTTTAAAACGCTCCCAATACTCATTGAATGGCTCTCCATCATCTTGTTTGAAATTGAAGATTTGTCCCCTTAATGTGGCTGTCTTTTGAGTGGAAAAGAACTTCTCCAAGAACTTCTTAGCCACGGCATCCCATGTGGTGAGTGAACCCGGTGCTAGAGTCATCAACCAACTCTTGGCCTTGTCTTTCAAAGTGTAAGGAAACACTCTCATTCTCAAATTTGCTTCACTTACTCCCTGCAAAGGTAAACCACTCACAACATTGTAAAACTCTTTAACATGAGCTAAAGGGTCTTCATTAGGTATGCCATAAAATGAGGGAAGCATATGAAAATGTGAAGATTTAAGATCATAGTTTCTAGCTTCCGTGGACAACAAGATGCATGAAGGGGAGTTTGGTATGATTGGTTGAGCAAAGTCCTCCAAGGCTCTAAGTTCATCTTGGTTGCCAGCCATTTCTTCTTCTCTTTCCTTATGAATGTGCTCAGAAGCTTCACTTGTGGAACTAGATGAATTTGCTTCTTCTTCTCCTCGGACAAAGGATGAACTTGTTGGCACAAAGTTGTCCAAAGTGTTGCCTTTTAAACGTTCAATTCTTTGGCCCAACTCAACAAGTCTATGTGACATATACTACCTAAAACAAAACAAACAAACAAGTTTGAATCAAAACACTACTTAAAGTGAAAATAACAAGGTTTAAATAGCAAAACAAGCAATTACAAGGGACTGAAATCAGTCCCCGGCAACGGCGCCATTTTTGTTGGAATTATTTCCTTCCTAGTGCTAAGAACATGTTGAGTATAATAACACAAGTAAGGGTGTCGAATCCACAGGGACTAATTAGACCTATATAACCACTTATTTTGCAAGAACCTTACTAGAAACTAGAACTAATCAATTTAGGCAGATTTAGATGTTGTAACTTGATACACACGGAAATGAAAGGAATTACAAGTAGATTAGATAACAAGTAATAAAATGGGGTAGAACCAAGGGAGTTGAGGCTAGGGATTGTAACAATAGGGAGGAAGCTAGGGATTCGTTTTCACCTTTGCTAATTGATTCCATGTTTTTAAATCAAGCTATGCTCGGCCATCTATCTATTTCTTGAGTTTGTTTCACTTAGATATGATCAACCATATGATGTGTGGATTTGTTCAATTATTCCTAATCATGAACCTAATTGTGATGTACAACTTTGGCTCTTAATCAAGAATGTATTTATGCACTAGAAACTTTCATAAAACCAAAGAAACACTCGGCATGATGTTTGCCAAGCATTCCCTTCAATCATTCCCAAATCTGCCAATCTTATGCATGATGTGTGCTATAAAATTGGCTATACAACTTATGGTTAATTCAAATGGTGATCAAGCATTAAAATCAACACACAAATTCACAATTAAATCAGAGAATGACACAAGAAATAGAATGATAAAACTGAGCATTTCCGAGTTAACTACATGGAAATCTTGCTAGGCTACATCGAATCCCTATGGAGGGATTAGTTACACTTCATGTTTACAAAGATTTGACATATAAACATAAACATGAGTGTACATAGAATTAAGAAGAAGAACCCCTTGAAGCAAAACTGTGTTGAAGATCCCTTGAGAGTGACCTTCGGTGCTAGTTCCCCAAGTGTGGTGTGGCTCCTCCAAGTGTGGTGTGGATGATGGTGGCACGGCTAAGGTTGAGTGGTGTTCGTGAAAATGGGAGAGAATGGACAGAGATGGAGTGGTTGTTGGTGTAGGAATGGGATGAATATTGTGTGTGGAAGAATTTTTGGTTATGGAATGGAGAGAGTTTCAGATTTCTTGAATACCACACTTAAAGGGAGAACAAGGAATAATTGTTTCAGATTTAGATCCAAGATTGGATCTCAACAATTGTAAAATATGGAATGCTAGTGTGTGTAATGATGGGGGAATTCATTTTCTGAAATGGTGAGTGCTTGGCACAATGGAGAAATGCATGCATGTGGTATTTGGAGATGCATGTGGAATGACTGCCAAGACAGCCTGGCAATGCATTAAACAACTCACGGCATGGGTGAATTTGTTGGTGAAAATGTGGCTGAATGGTTTAACTAATGGGGATGCATGTTCTTGGTGAACAAGGGGGGTAGAAATGTAACACAATGCATGGCTAGGTGTATGAATCCTCCTAATCTGAAACCAATGTTTTTGCCATGCATAGAATCATCCCAAACTGGCCGAATTGCACCATTATCATTTCCTGAAATTCTAGCAGCCCAAACTTGTCCTCAATTCTTCATTTGGATTTCAAATTAACTCACAAGATGTTCTCCATGCTTGAACTAGCTCTCGGCCACCAAATGTGGTGTTTTTGCTTCATTGCCCTCCAATTGATCCTAACACACACATAGCTGCACACTAACACAAAATGATGTAAAATGCAACTAGTTTAAATCAAACACACCACAAAGACACAAAATATGGATGCTAATAATGCATACGAAATGTGAACTGTCAAATACCCCCAAACCTGGTTTTTGCTAGTCCACGAGCAAACTTAGAATTAAAACACACAACACCCTAACATCTAACAAACACTAACAACTAACTAAACCACTTTCCCTGGCCAAACGATTGCACTGAGCATGTGCAACAAGCCTTTGAACCCCTAGGTGTCCCTAGTTGGAGGAGTTGTGTCTCCTGAGGGTTTACAAAGATGACACCCTCAAACATCTACAAAATCTGCACATACTTTGGTTAAACATGCTTTAAACAAACTAATCAAAACCAATGAAAACTTTGTTTTACACTTAAACTCAAAAGCCATGCCATTCCAAAGAATCATATCAATTGTAATGTATAAAGATATTGCACCATGTCTTACAACTTCAAGGTCACCATACCCAAATGCTTAAGAATGAATTCGCCTCAACTCTACTCCTCACGGCTTTCACTCAATTTCTCACTCAGATTCCTAAGGTTTAGTCTCTCCACTAACATATGTGGGTGAAGTTATGTAAATGAAATCAAAATTCTCACATATGAAACTTTAAATGAAAGCACAATTTCTGAGTAGATCTCATGAAATGAATCAAATACTAAGAATATAGATAACACACACACTTACCATCACCCATGAATACATCCTCAATGATCAACTAGGTCTTTCTCAAGATTGTAATGTAAGGCTTAGGTTATGGGTTATGAAAGAAGTGATATGAAATACTAGAACTTGGGGCATACCAAAGTGTCTTTGAGATTCATGCTCTTCACTTGCATTTGTATTCTTTCATATTTGTTTCTTGGCGTCCAAGCTCTATGCCATATAATGAGGAGATTTGGAACTTGTTTTCACTTGATTCCCTTCTTTGTTAACTTCTTTTTTTTTTTTTTTAGAAACCTATTCACATAGACCTTCGGTACACGCCACAATCTTGTTCTAATACTCAAGTTACCTTTAAACTTCATCACATTGGTATTCCCCAAACTATAAGGTACGGCTTGCATTGAGCTAAAATGGGGTAGAGTATGGTGTGTGGGTGATGAAAGAATTAGGCAAAAGTATTTGGCTGCAAAGGGGTGAATGGAACACACAAAGGGATAGGATTTTAGCCATTTAGTAGTTAAAACATGCATAGCCTAACATCATCTCATTGAGTTCCTTCATGAATGGTACTAAACACATGGTATCTACAAAGGAGAGTAATTCTTAGCATTCAAACAAAATAAAGCAATGAGATCATTTAAAGTGAAATTTGAAAGAAAAGATAGGAGTAGAAACACTTTAAACCCTCTCAAAGAAACAATTTAGGCTCAAAATAACTCACTAGGGTAGTCTCCACTATTCTTCTTTGTGAATTTGAGTATGGTACCTCTATCATCATATCTTCAAGTGTTACAACTTTATAAATGACAACAAGATACAAAACCATTTCATAGTGACCCCAAAGTTTGTTTGCAAACATAGCCCTCATATACATTCGTATTAGTAAGTAAAAACAAATTTAACCAACACAAACACAAACAAACACTAAAACATGCTTTTCAACACTAAAACAGAAACACTTATCCAAAACAACATTTTCCATCCAAAATACCCCCAAACCTAACTTAAACATTGTCCTCAATGTTTACATTTGAATGTAGTGCAAGTAGGCAAAGAATATGGCATGGAAACAACATAGTCACAATCATAAGGAAAGAACACAAACCACCCTAGGTTGCCTCCTAGCAAGCGCTTTATTTAATGTCTAGGCAAGACATGGAAGCTTGTTTATGGCGTTGTAAACTCAAGGTAATCCACCACTTGATACATTAGCTCATCCTCCACATTGTCCAAATATGGCTTCAATCTCTGCCCATTGACTTTAAAAGAGGTGCCATTCTTCATGTTCTCAATCTCCACAGCTCCGTGGGGGAATGTTTGCACCACCTTGAATGGTCCAACCCACCTAGACTTCAATTTCCCTGGAAAAAGTCTCAAACGTGAGTCATACAAAAGTACTTTCATACCTTGGTGAAACTCTTTCCTTAGGATGGCCTTGTCATGATAGAGCTTAGTCCTTTCCTTGTAGATTTTGGCATTCTCATATGCCTCATTTCTAAGCTCTTCCAACTCATTAAGTTGGAGCTTTCTTGCTACTCCCGCATCCTTGTAATCGAAATTGAACTTCTTGATTGCCCAATATGCTCGGTGTTCAAGCTCCATTGGCAAATGACAAGCTTTCCCAAACACAAGTCGATATGGACTCATGCCAATGGGAGTCTTGTATGCTGTCCTATATGCCCATAGTGCATCATTCAACCTCAATGACCAATCCTTCCTTGTAGGGCTCACGGTCTTCATCAAAATGTTCTTGATCTCCCTATTGCTAATCTCCACTTGTCCCGAGGTTTGAGGATGGTACGGGGTAGACACTTTGTGGTTGATGTTGTACTTCTTCATCAAGGATTCAAATGGTTTGTTGCAGAAATGGGTACCACCATCACTAATAATAGCTCTTGGTGTTCCAAACCTACAAAAAATATCATTTTTAAGAAAGTTCAACACAACCTTATGATCATTAGTTCTTGTAGCAATGGCCTCCACCCATTTGGATACATAATCTACGGCCACTAAAATGTACAAGTAACCAAAAGAGGATGGGAATGGTCCCATGAAGTCGATTCCCCAAACATCAAAGAGTTCTACTACCAAAATGTTGTTCAAGGGCATCTCATTCCTTCGGCTTATGTTCCCCATTTTCTGGCACCTATCACACTTAGAACAAAAATCAAAAGCATCTTTGAATAGAGTAGGCCAAAAGAAACCAGATTGTAAAACCTTTAGGGATGTCTTTTTGGCACCAAAATGTCCTCCACATGCCAATGTGTGGCTGAATGTTAAAATGCTTTGTTGCTCACTCTCAGGGACACATCTCCTAATGATTTGGTCAGGGCAATACTTAAACAAGTATGGTTCATCCCAAATGTAATGCTTTACCATGGCAAGGAACTTTTTTCTTTCCTGAAAAGAAATGTCATCTCTCAATACACCACAAGCAAGGTAATTGACAAAATCAGCATACCATGGTTCTTTTTCTTGAACAACAAAGAGTTGTTCATCTGGAAATGATTCATTTAGAGGCAAGGGTGGTCCAACTCCATGGTTCTCATCAAGCCGAGACAAATGGTCAGCCACAACATTGTCACTTCCCTTCTTATCTCGAATTTCCAAATCAAACTCTTGTAATAAGAGTATCCATCTAATGAGGCGCGGTTTAGCATCCTTCTTTGTCATCAAATACCTAAGGGCTACATGATCAGAAAACACAATAACTTTAGATCCCACAAGATATGACCTAAACTTCTCTAAGGCAAAAACAATAGCAAGCAACTCCTTTTCAGTTGTGGAGTAGTTAAGTTGAGCATCATTTAGAGTCCGGCTTGCATAATAGATCACATGTGGGAGCTTGTTCACCCTTTGTCCTAAAACTGCACCAATAGCATAATCAGAGGCATCACACATCAATTCAAAAGGTAAAGACCAATCTGGTGCCATAATGATAGGAGCCGAGGTTAGTTCATGTTTCAAAGTATTGAATGCATCCATACAAGCTTTATCAAAATGAAACACAACATCTTTAGCTAATAAATTGCATAATGGACGAGTTATCATTGAAAAGTTCTTAATGAAACGTCTATAAAAGCCAGCATGCCCTAAGAAACTTCTCACTCCCTTCACGGTTGTGGGAGCTGCCATATTGTTGATAATGTCAATTTTGGCTTTGTCTACCTCCATTCCTTTGCTAGAGATCACATGTCCCAAAACAATGCCTTGTTTCACCATGAATTGGCATTTTTCCCAATTGAGAACCAAATTTGTTTCCTGACATCTTTGAAGTACTAAAGAGAGATGGTTAAGACATTCATCAAAAGAAGATCCAAACACTGAAAAATCATCCATGAATACCTCAATGAACCTTTCCACCATGTCAGAAAAGATTGCCAACATACATCTTTGGAATGTGGCCGGGGCATTGCAAAGTCCAAAGGGCATTCTTCTATATGCAAATGTGCCAAATGGACATGTGAATGTTGTTTTCTCTTGATCCTCCGGGGCAATTGCAATTTGATTGTAACCTGAGTAACCATCAAGAAAACAATAGTGTGAGTAACCTGCCAATCTCTCAAGCATTTGATCTATGAAAGGCATGGGAAAGTAATCTTTTCTAGTGTTAGAATTCAACTTCCTGTAATCGGTGCAAACTCTCCAACTAGCCGTGGGTCTTGTGGGCACAAGTTCTTGGTTTTCATTTCTCATTACTGAGATTCCCACCTTCTTAGGTACCACTTGAATGGCACTCACCCATTTGCTATCAGAAATGGGATATATAATCCCCACATCTAACAACTTCAATACTTCATCCCTCACAACTTCTTTCATGTGTGGATTGAGTCTTCTTTGTGGTTCACGGGTTGTCTTTGCTCCATCTTCCAAAAGAATCCTATGCATGCACCTAGTAGGGCTTATTCCCTTGATATCTGCAATAGACCAACCAATAGCCGATTTGGACTCTTTTAACACTCTAAGTAGTTTATCTTCTTCATTAGGAGTGAGGTCAGATGCTATGATAACTGGAAGAGTTTCAAATTCAGCTAGATATGCATATTTTAGATGTGGTGGAAGTGGGTTAAGTTCAAGTTTAGGTGCCTTAACAATGGAAGGAATTAAATGTGACCTTGATGGTTCTAATGACTCTAAAAGAGGTGAAACATTTAAAGGATACGGTGCTAATGCTTCCAAGGCAGCTACCACTTCCATGAGTGCATCTTCATCATCAAACTCATCTTGAGATTGAGTCAAAACAGTTTGTAATGGTTCATTAGATTGTGCCTGCAAGAACTTAGAGAAAACAAGTGAATCAAGCACATCAATGGCATAGCAATCAAGAGATGAAGAAGGATGAGAAAGAGACTCAAACACTTTGAATTGGACGGTCTCTCCTAGCACGGACATAGTGAGTAATCCATTTTGCACATCAATGATGGTCTTGGCCGTGGCCATGAATGGTCTTCCAAGCAAAATAGGCAACTCTCTATCATGTATAGGTGCTTCTTCCATGTCCAACACTACAAAATCCGCAGGCAAGATTAGTTTATCAATTTGAACTAGAATGTCCTCTACTATACCTCTTGGATATTTCACGGATCTGTCCGCAAGTTGTAGTGAAATGGTGGTGGCTTTCAATTCCCCCAAACCTAATTGAAGGTACACGGAGTATGGCATTAAATTGATGCTAGCACCCAAATCAAGCATGGCCTTCTCTACTTTCTTGTCTCCTATGGTGATGTTGATTGAAAAACTTCCCGGATCTTTGAGCTTTGGTGGAAGTTTTCTTTGCAACACTGCACTTACATTCTCCGACACCACTACCTTCTCATGTGGTCCATACTTCCTTTTGTAATTGTTTAACTCTTTGAAGAACTTCCCATAAGCCGGCATGTTCCTAATGACATCAAGCAAAGGTAAGTTCACATTCACCTTACTTAGAATATCAAAAATCTCTTTAAATGACTTATCCTGCTTGCCCTTGGCAAGTCTTCCAGGGAATGGTATTGGTGGAGTGTAAGGCTTCTCGGCCTTGTGAAGGTTTGGTGCTCCATTTGAGGAAGTAGCATGACTTGGTTCCTCATTTGGTTTCTCATTTCCACCTACATTCACATTATCAAATTCATTAGTAACTTCATTTCCAACCCTATTATCAACAACCTTACCATTTCTGAGTGTAGTGATTGCTTTGGCTTGTTCTTGGTTCCTTTGGAGTATCACGGGTTGGCTTGGGAATTTGCCAACCTCTCTTTGGTTCAAGGCATCTGCAATCTGTCCCAATTGTGTCTCCATTTTGGTTAGAGCCGCCGAATGTTGTTGGAAAGTGCTATTTGTGGCTTGTTGGAATTGCAATGTGTTTTGAGCTAACAACTTAACCGTTTCCTCAAGTGTAGGGGCAGGTTTTGGTTGGAAGTTTTGGAATTGAGTTTGGTTGTTGTTCTTCCATGAAAGGTTGGGATGATCTCTCCACCCCGGGTTATATGTGTTTGAATACATATCATTCCTTGGCCTTTGATTGTAAGAATTCATGAGGTTCACTTGTTCTTGAACAAACTCGGGATAGGCTTCCCTAGATGGACATTGATGAGTAGGGTGGCTTGGTATGTTGCAAATGGCACACACCTCATTTGGTTTTGGCACCATGTTGAGCACGGATTCAAGCTTTCTTTCTAGGTTAGCTACCTGCAAAGAAAGATCATGATTAGCATTTGTTTCATACACTCCAAGTTTCTTACCCCTTACATCTTTGTGTTGAGCATTAGACCCCAACATCTCATAAATGTTGTAAGACTCTTGAGCATTCTTTTTCTTCAAGGCACCACCTGCGGCATTATCAACGGTTGATTGACATGTTTGGGTTAATCCATCATAGAAAATTTGCATTTGTAAATGAAGAGGTAACCCGTGGTGTGGACATTGTAGCAAATGTCCTTTAAAACGCTCCCAATACTCATTGAATGGCTCTCCATCATCTTGTTTGAAATTGAAGATTTGTCCCCTTAATGTGGCTGTCTTTTGAGTGGAAAAGAACTTCTCCAAGAACTTCTTAGCCACGGCATCCCATGTGGTGAGTGAACCCGGTGCTAGAGTCATCAACCAACTCTTGGCCTTGTCTTTCAAAGTGTAAGGAAACACTCTCATTCTCAAATTTGCTTCACTTACTCCCTGCAAAGGTAAACCACTCACAACATTGTAAAACTCTTTAACATGAGCTAAAGGGTCTTCATTAGGTATGCCATAAAATGAGGGAAGCATATGAAAATGTGAAGATTTAAGATCATAGTTTCTAGCTTCCGTGGACAACAAGATGCATGAAGGGGAGTTTGGTATGATTGGTTGAGCAAAGTCCTCCAAGGCTCTAAGTTCATCTTGGTTGCCAGCCATTTCTTCTTCTCTTTCCTTATGAATGTGCTCAGAAGCTTCACTTGTGGAACTAGATGAATTTGCTTCTTCTTCTCCTCGGACAAAGGATGAACTTGTTGGCACAAAGTTGTCCAAAGTGTTGCCTTTTAAACGTTCAATTCTTTGGCCCAACTCAACAAGTCTATGTGACATATACTACCTAAAACAAAACAAACAAACAAGTTTGAATCAAAACACTACTTAAAGTGAAAATAACAAGGTTTAAATAGCAAAACAAGCAATTACAAGGGACTGAAATCAGTCCCCGGCAACGGCGCCATTTTTGTTGGAATTATTTCCTTCCTAGTGCTAAGAACATGTTGAGTATAATAACACAAGTAAGGGTGTCGAATCCACAGGGACTAATTAGACCTATATAACCACTTATTTTGCAAGAACCTTACTAGAAACTAGAACTAATCAATTTAGGCAGATTTAGATGTTGTAACTTGATACACACGGAAATGAAAGGAATTACAAGTAGATTAGATAACAAGTAATAAAATGGGGTAGAACCAAGGGAGTTGAGGCTAGGGATTGTAACAATAGGGAGGAAGCTAGGGATTCGTTTTCACCTTTGCTAATTGATTCCATGTTTTTAAATCAAGCTATGCTCGGCCATCTATCTATTTCTTGAGTTTGTTTCACTTAGATATGATCAACCATATGATGTGTGGATTTGTTCAATTATTCCTAATCATGAACCTAATTGTGATGTACAACTTTGGCTCTTAATCAAGAATGTATTTATGCACTAGAAACTTTCATAAAACCAAAGAAACACTCGGCATGATGTTTGCCAAGCATTCCCTTCAATCATTCCCAAATCTGCCAATCTTATGCATGATGTGTGCTATAAAATTGGCTATACAACTTATGGTTAATTCAAATGGTGATCAAGCATTAAAATCAACACACAAATTCACAATTAAATCAGAGAATGACACAAGAAATAGAATGATAAAACTGAGCATTTCCGAGTTAACTACATGGAAATCTTGCTAGGCTACATCGAATCCCTATGGAGGGATTAGTTACACTTCATGTTTACAAAGATTTGACATATAAACATAAACATGAGTGTACATAGAATTAAGAAGAAGAACCCCTTGAAGCAAAACTGTGTTGAAGATCCCTTGAGAGTGACCTTCGGTGCTAGTTCCCCAAGTGTGGTGTGGCTCCTCCAAGTGTGGTGTGGATGATGGTGGCACGGCTAAGGTTGAGTGGTGTTCGTGAAAATGGGAGAGAATGGACAGAGATGGAGTGGTTGTTGGTGTAGGAATGGGATGAATATTGTGTGTGGAAGAATTTTTGGTTATGGAATGGAGAGAGTTTCAGATTTCTTGAATACCACACTTAAAGGGAGAACAAGGAATAATTGTTTCAGATTTAGATCCAAGATTGGATCTCAACAATTGTAAAATATGGAATGCTAGTGTGTGTAATGATGGGGGAATTCATTTTCTGAAATGGTGAGTGCTTGGCACAATGGAGAAATGCATGCATGTGGTATTTGGAGATGCATGTGGAATGACTGCCAAGACAGCCTGGCAATGCATTAAACAACTCACGGCATGGGTGAATTTGTTGGTGAAAATGTGGCTGAATGGTTTAACTAATGGGGATGCATGTTCTTGGTGAACAAGGGGGGTAGAAATGTAACACAATGCATGGCTAGGTGTATGAATCCTCCTAATCTGAAACCAATGTTTTTGCCATGCATAGAATCATCCCAAACTGGCCGAATTGCACCATTATCATTTCCTGAAATTCTAGCAGCCCAAACTTGTCCTCAATTCTTCATTTGGATTTCAAATTAACTCACAAGATGTTCTCCATGCTTGAACTAGCTCTCGGCCACCAAATGTGGTGTTTTTGCTTCATTGCCCTCCAATTGATCCTAACACACACATAGCTGCACACTAACACAAAATGATGTAAAATGCAACTAGTTTAAATCAAACACACCACAAAGACACAAAATATGGATGCTAATAATGCATACGAAATGTGAACTGTCATATTTTGAGTCAAGTTAAAACCAATTTTCGTCCAAAGTCATCCCTAGTGTCTAGTTTGAGTCTATTTAGTTGTTTTGTGCTGTTTTGAGTCTTTTAAGTTTGTTTTGAGTCTTGTGAGTCTTGTTAAGTGTTTTTAAGTTTATTTTTGTGTTTCTATGTCAGTTTAGTTTAGATTAGCAATCCCTCCTAATCCCCGGTCCAGAACGATCCCTACTTATACATATACTACAATTGTCAAAAGAGGGTTTAATTTGTGTGCTTATAATTCTCACATCAGCTACCCATTCTACTTGGAAGGCCATTCATGAAGACGGCCCGGACTAAGATTGACGTGTTTAATGGAACTTTGTCCATGGAATTTGATGGGGAAGTTGTTAACTTCAATCTTTCTGATTCTATTAAGTATCCTAGTGAAGATCCTTCATGTTTCTCTATTGATATTATTGACTCTTTGGCGCAGGGATATCTTGAAGATTTGAATGACGATGCACTTGAAAAAGTCATTACAAGAGGTGTAGAAGTCAAGAACCCCACGGCAACACCCATGTTAGGCCACGGCATGCATAACACAATTCATGCCGTGCCTACTAGTGAGGAAATTCTTGAAGTTGTTGCTGCCCTTGAGTCACTACCTAAGCATGATGGTAAGTATTCTAACCGTGAGTCCATTCCCATTTCGACTAACAAATTGCTTCCATCCATAATTCAGGCACCTATCCTTGAACTCAAACCTTTGCCAAGCCATTTGAAGTACATTTTCTTGGGGGAAAACGACACACTACCTGCCATCATTTGTTCCTCCCTCACGGCACAAGAAGAGGAGAAATTAGTTCGAGTCTTGAAGGAGTACAAATCTGCCCTAGGTTGGACATTGGCCGATATTAAAGGTATAAGCCCTACGACTTGTATGCATCACATATTTCTTGAGGAGGGGGCCAAACCAACTAGAGAGGCTCAACGCTGTCTTAACCCTCCAATGATGGAAGTTGTGAAAAAGGAGATAATCAAACTTCTTGATTGTGGAGTCATTTATCCTATCTCCGATAGTCGTTGGGTTTCACCTATCCAATGTGTGCCTAAGAAATCCGGAGTAACGGTTGTGGAAAATGCCGAGAATGAGCTTGTACCCATGAGAATTCAAACCGGTTGGCGTGTATGCATTGATTATAGGAAGATAAACGCCACCACAAGGAAAGATCACTTCCCATTGCCGTTCCTAGATCAAATGTTGGAAAGGTTAGCGGGTCATTCCTTTTATTGTTTTCTTGATGGATATTCCGGTTATAACCAAATTGTCATTGCCCCGGATGATCAAGAAAAGACCACTTTTACTTGTCCCTTTGGAACGTTTGCATATCGACGCATGCCATTTGGCTTGTGCAATGCTCCTGCCACGTTTCAAAGGTGTATGGTAAGCATATTTTCTGATTATGTTGAAAGGATTATTGAGATATTCATGGATGATTTTAGTGTGTTTGGTGATTCATTTGACAATTGCTTGGATAATCTCACTTTAATCTTGAAACGTTGTGTTGAAACAAACCTTGTGTTGAATTGGGAAAAGTGCCACTTTATGGTTAAACAAGGTATTGTTTTGGGTCATATAATCTCTGAAAAAGGAATTGAAGTTGATAAGTCTAAAGTAGATTGATAGGAGCATATATATGCACCTTAGTTTAGCTTGTTCTTGTGCATTTATAGTGTTTTTCCTTAGTAAAGTAGTCTTTTAAGCTAGTTTGGTGTGTTTTCAGGTTTTAAGGACAAAGTGTGAAAAAGGAAGCATTTTGGAGCCTTTTGGAACAAATTAGAGCTTGGAATGAAGGTCATATGCTTGGAGCCATGAGGATGGACGAAATTGAAGACTTGAAGAAGATGATTCCTACTTGAGCAAGGTTTCCTAGTTGGATGATGTGAAAATTAACTTGACACACAAATTAAACCCTATGGATGACAATTGTAGTATATGAGCAAATAGGGATCGTTCTAGACCGGGGATTAACTAGGGATGCTAATCAATGTGAAACTGACTCAAAAACGTAAAAACACAATGTAAAACACTAAACTAGACTCAAAGAATGCAAAACTAGAGTTTAAAACACTTAAACAAAGCAAAAGACTCAAAACAGCCCAGAAACACTCAAAACTGCCTTAGAATCACTTTCTGGGCAGTTTTGAGCACAAACACAAATTTGGACGAAATTAAGTTGTAACTTGACTCAAGACTCTTAAAAACACAAACTAAATGTATTTCTAACTAATCTAACACTTTAAAATAAAGGGGGGATTGGTTTTGAGGAATTTTAAAATTAAAACAGAAACTTGAAAACAAAACAGATTCTAAACCGATTTTGATGAATTGAATGGATGGAGAAACTAGTTAGAGGGTTCCTTATCCACACATGAACATATGCATATAACTTGATTCCCACTTATGATTTCAACAAACTTATGAATGACGATGTCCCAAATTAATTGTATTGAACTAATTAATTCTCAGATTTCCCTAAATTCATTGAATTGAATGGAATACGCATCGCAACCAAATTATTCCTCATCAAAGTCCCTAACTATGGAATACGCATGATAGAGACATTCAACAAGAATCATTAAGTTCAATGGAAATCATAAACAACGACTAGGCATTCATAACTATGGAATACGCATGTTAATCCAACCTAGGGTTTACTAAACACAATCGTGACTAGCAATCTTTACTACTCATGAATATAAGTTAATAACGATTAGGTGAAATTTCCTTATATCCTAGCATCAAGTTTAAGCATGCAAATTAAGTGTCGACCCTCAACCCACATACATAAACAAGTTCTGAATCAAAACAGAATAGTAAACCACATCCAAAGTTCATGAATTCATAACTGGAGTAAATCAAATCATAACCAACACATGTTCTTGGCTTCAAATTCGCCTCTAACTAAAAGGAAATTAGTTCCACATGTTTAACATAATTAAAGAATGAATTAAATTAAACATGAAAACAGAAACAAGAAAAGAAATAACTCCAAACACTCCAATGGTGGCAGATTGCTTGCACAAGGTTTCTCCCTCCCTTTGGACTGCACGGTGGCCTTCTTCTCTCCTCCAAAGGTGGCTGTGCACGGTGGATATGGTGGTGGTAGGGTGCGGCAAGGGTTGAATGAGTGGTGGTTGTCACGGTGGAAGGATGGTGGTGTGGATGGATGCTTGCGGCAAGGGTTGAATGAAGGGGAATGGGCGGCTCTTTTAATTTCTGAATGGGGAGTCATGAATGATGCGGCACTTAGTACATGTATATATAAGTGTGGCAAACCCTAGGGTAAAGCATATTAGGCTTGGGCTTTTGCAGAAATTGAATCCTAGGGTGCGGCATAGGTAGGAAAAATGCCTTGCAAGGCAAGGCAAAAGGAGGTTCTAGAAGATTTTGTGCGGCACAAGGTGGGCTAGGGTTTAGGGTGCAGCAAGCCTTGTTTCTAGAAGGTTTTAGATGTGGCTGAGATGATAAGGCCCAAGGAATGCCTTGCAAGGCAAGGGAAATTGGTTCTAGAAGGCCCTAGGTGCGGCATAAGGTGGAAATCCACAAGGAAAAATGGTTTTGGCCCAATTAACCCAAAAAGAACCAATTAAATCTGAAATCCAAGATGGATAAGGCTAGATGGTGCGGCATGAACATAGGCCCAAGGAAAGATTAGGACACCTCCATTCCAAGAATAGAAACTCTTCAAGAATGGAAACCTTCGAAATTAGAAACTTCGGTTTCCACTTTTGACTCTTCATTCGTCCTTCGCTTTGAATTCCATTCTTCACATCTTCATTCACTCCTTAGCTCATTTTAGCTCCAAAATCGTCCATCCATGGTGCTTCATATACATGTACTCCATTTAAGCTCCATTTAGCTCTAAAACGTACCAAAACGCACTTTCTTGCTTCACTTGCCATTTGAACCTACAAATGCATGAAAATAGCTTAAATCACTATAATAAACGATAACTAACTACGTAAGTTCAAGAAAACAAGCTAACTAAGTAGCATAAATATGCTCCTATCATTGGAGTAGGAAAAGCCCTAATGGAAGATGGAGTCCTAGCTAAATTGGGTTTCCTAGTTGAATGAGGAATCCTAGTTGGAATTGGTTTCCTAGTTGAATTGGGAAACCTAGAAGATAGTTTCCTACTCAAACAAGGTTTCCTACTTGAAGTAGGAAATTTGACGGGTATTTTAAACCGCACAAATTTAACCCTCTTTTTGACAGTTGTAGTAAAGGTGTAAGTAGGGTATCGTTCTAGGCCGGGGATTAGGAGGGATTGCTAATCTACTCTAAACTAATAGAAAAATATTAAACAAGCCTTAAAAACACAAAATTAAAATAAAAACACTTAACTAGAATAACTCAAAATAAAACTAACAAATAAACTAAAACAAATCAAAAGACTCAAAACAACTCAAGACTCTAGAAAACACAAACTAAGCTAAAAACTCGAAACACACTAAAAATGACTCAAAATAATAAAAACAATCAAAATAGACACTAGGAAATTAATTGGACGGAATTTAAATTAAAAGATTAAAAATAATAAAAATTAACTAAATAATATAATTTAATAATGGGGGGGATTGATTTTTGACGAAATGTAAATTAAACTTAAATAAATTACAAAACATGAAATTAAAAGTGAACGGATATGCGACGGATTGGCTAGAGGGTTTTTCTCCACACAAGACACATATGCAATCTAAATTGACCTTCAGTTGTTCCTTCAACAAGTTGTTAATCTCAACACCCCAAATTAATTAGGTACGCTTAAATTAACCTTCAGATTTTCCTTAAGTTATTGAATTGGATGAACAGCATACAACAACTCAAATTATTCCCCAAAAGTTCCCTACGTGAACAGCACAATAGAGATACGATTAAAGATCATTATGTTCTATGAAAATCATAAGTGTTGACAAGGCATTCGTAACTATGAACAGCATGATACTCTTGCCAGGAATTTACTTAACGCGATTGTGACTAGCAACCTTCACTACTCATGAATATAAATTTATAACGATTAGGTGAAATTCACTTATATTCTAGCATCAAATTCATGCGTGTAAATTAAGTATGCATTCTTAATCAACAAACATAAATAAGTTATTAATCAAGCAGTTAAGCAAATTAAATTCACAACTCAGAAATCACAACTGAAGGTATCAATTCATATTACAAATATAATCATGGTTTTGAATTATCCTCTAACCAAAATAAATTAATTACACATATTTATAAATTAAAACAGAAATTAAACATGAGTTGGAGGATTAAACCAAATGAGGAGAGTGCTCTCTGTTCTGATTTTTGTTCTCCCGAGAACCCCTTAAGCTGCCAAGCAGCTTTGCTTCTTCAAGCTCGCGGATCCCCGTGCACTCCAATTGCATGGCAGCTCCTGACTTCCAGCTGCCCAATCGCAGTTGGCTGCCTGCTTCCCGTCCTCTCAAGACCGCTCCAAATGGCAGCTTGCTGCCACTCTTCTGAAAATGGGCGCCCCCTTCGTGAAACTTATCCCGTGAGGCTCCTTTATTCCTTTTCTCAACGCTGCTAAGGCAGCTCCCTCTCCTATTATATTCTGTTTATTTAGCGCCTCCCCAAGCCTTGAGGGCAGCTTCTCCCCGTGATGAAGGCTTGGTTTTCTTCTCGCTGCCTTAAGGGCAGCCTTGGTTCCCCGTGCGCTCCCTTCGAGCTGCCTTCGAGAAACTCCTCACTGGAACCTCCGAGACTCTCCTTTTTTCGAATCAGCCTTGGATGCCTTCTTATTTGTTTTCCAGCTGCCTTGCTGTCTATCTTTCTTTATGCAATACGGGCAGCTTCCTTGATTATTCCTCTCGTGCCCACCGAAAGCATCTTCATCATTTCTTTGTGCTTTCCAGCCACAACTCACACACAAACACAACATATTATATCAATATATATATATTAGTATATAAATATATAAATATAAATATATATATATATATAAATAAATATAAATATATACATAAATATAAATATATATATATTATTTTCTAAATGATAAGTTTTAGCACTTAAAATTTCATTTATTCTATTTTTATTTTCTTAACTAAATAAATTCTATTAAAACACAAAAACAAAGTAAATAGCTCGAAATATAACGAACTAACTAAGAAAAGACGAGTGAATTTGATATAAAAATATGTATAAATATAGTCCGATCAAATACCCCCACACTTAGCTTTTGCTAGTCCTCGAGCAAAACAAAGAAAACAGAAAAAGTAATAACATGAAAAACATTAGCTTCCCCCTATTTGACCCTCATAGAATTTCATTTGAGAACGCAAATCATCAAGAACCATAGCTAGCACAAAAAAAAACTAATTCAAGCTCATCTTCCTTATTCAAATATTAGCAGTAATCTTTAAATCATCCTTGAAGTGTAGTGTGTGAGATAGCCATGCTAATGCAATTTCAAGTTTTTATTTTTAAAATCATCATATGCAAACTAGCAACCTTCTCACGGGATATGCACTCAATCACACATGTGTTTAGTTTTAATGTGTTTCGCTCAAAGAAACAAATGTGAAAGATCTACCATAAGCTTGCATAAAAATCACTTCTCCACAATCATAATTGCAAAACTTAAATCAAGAGGACTTTTATTGGATGTAATGAGGCTTAGGGATAGGGCTATTGAAACGAAAGAATAGGAAAACACAAGTTCCAAGCTATATTGCAATCAATTCTTTTGTTGAGATTTATAAGAACTCAAGTTCCCAGCGATTCTTCTAACACCTCCCATCACACCCTTAAAATGAAACTTTAAACACTTTTTATTTTCTTTGAATACAATCTTTCTTTTTCTTTTTCTTTTCTTTTCTCATTTTTTTTTTTTTTTAAAAAAAAAAAAAAAAAAAAAAAAAAAAAACAAACATGAAATACCCCCACACTTATTCTTTTGCCAAACACCTTCCAAGTACTTCACAAACATTTCTCATAAGACAATCTCAAATTGCTCGCTTGGAAAGGGTAAGGAAACATGTTTGAGATATAAGGGTAGACATATCTGGTGATAAGAAATAAAAAGGCTCACATAACGGCTCAAATTGGCAATCTAATGATATCATTTTTCTTTGGGAAATAAGGTTATTTGGGCCATGGTGGTGAACCTAATGCCTCTATCATTTTCAAGTTCATGCAATCAATGACAAATATTTCAAAAGATCGTTACGCAAGTTCTAGAGATGCATCTCACATAAGTTCATCACACATGAAAGAATAGGAGTGTATGAAAAATGCACACACTTTCAATAGGCTCAAAACCTCACATAGGATGTATACGGTCACTAAATTCACATATGAAGCTTTAAATCATGCTTTAGTTTCACATCAACAAGGCTATGTGCATTTAGTTTTTCAAAGATGATCAAACATATACAATACTAACAAGAGAATAAAGAATTTCACATAACACATGTTAACTAAGTTCTTGATAATCATGGTTCAAATTTAATCCAATTATATCATTGGATCGGGAAACTAATAAAAATCTAATTTAAAACCATAAGGAAAACAAGACAATATTTTTGGATTTTTTTTAAATTTTTTCGAAAAAAATTAAATAAAACAAAACTAATTAAGAAAACAAAAACAACAACATGGAAACAAATGAAGCCAGTTCAAAGTCGAAGGTACAAAAATTTTCAATTTGGTCATTTTTTTATACTCTGATACCCCCACACTTAAACTAGACATTGTCCCCAATGTCAGAAAACATTAATACGCAAATAAAAATATAAAAATAAAGAATAAGAAACAAAATGAAGCAAAGGGACTGAAAACTTCCCTAATTTGCAGAAAACCAAGCGATGACCCCCAAGCGTAAATTTTGCAATCAACTTCAAGGGAGAAAATAACCAAACGTTCCTGCAAAGAAAAGAAATAAATCAGTTAAGCACGCAAGCAAAATATAGAAAAATGCAAACGAAAAATAAAAATTGAAAATAAAAGATAATGAAAAGAACTAATAGGCGATCATTGGTCATGACTGTTGATTTTCCACAGCTTTCATCTTGAACTGGATGGGCCTCTTTCTGCAAGTGATCCTCAGCTTAGTTGAGGATGAGTCAGCACGTTGTCTCCACATGCTTCAAGTAGTCCGGTCTCCACGCAGGTGTGGCATCTTCTTGAACTCTTGGATCAACCCAGACTCATCTGCTCTTGGGTGCACCTCAGACTCCTCCTGCTTCGTCTGTGAGGTACTTTTGTTTTTGAAGAAGTACCTCAACACAGGTTTATTTTTGAAGTGTGTTGGGAGGGGTCTGAGATGAGTACTCGAGAGCAAGACTAGGTAAGCAATCAGGATCTCACTTTCTCCACGTTCCTCAGATGAAGGAGAGGAGAAAGCATAATATGAGATACTTTTGCTTTTAACCTTTTTAATATGAAATACTTTTGCTCTGGAAGGTTTGTTTTCTGGGGTGATCCAAGGGATGAAGAACACTGAATAACTCGAAAGCTTTCTTTGGGAAGACATTATCGGAGATGAAGAGAGGAAGAAAGGAAGAGAGGTGGAGAGGGTGTGAAGGTGTGCCTTTGATGTGGAAGGCGAAGGTCGACTTTATAGAAATTTTCCTTCACAACCGGAACTGTTCCCTCACTATTTGTCGGCAGCCGGTGGATGGATGAACAGTGCCCGTTACGCGCTTTCTGACAAAGCGTCCGTAATTTCCGCGAGGCTGACGATGCAAAGACGAGTGACGACAAAACCGGAATGATGATCTTTTGAAAACCGGGGTTCAAAACCGGGTGCGGCTCGTGGTTTTCGCAACGCTCCACGCTGCACGTCATGAGTGACGACACGTCCAGCCAAATCGACCGCCTCGTGATTCCTGACTGCTCCTGCTTTTGAGAAAGGCGCCCGACTTTTTCGATTTGCGCGAGGACGCGTCTTCAATCTTCGAGCGAACGCGTCATCGACCTCTGAGGAACGCCTCTCAATTTCTTCTTCTTATAGGGGCACGAAATTTGTTTCACGACACACTGAATTGCCATAAACACTCTCTCCTCTTGTAAACACTTCTGCAACTTACTCCTTTCTTGCACTTCTGCACTCTTACTCATTCCGAACTCTTCCTGCACTCTTAAACTTTCCGAACTCTTTTCTTCCTCAACCTCCTCTAAAAATGTCTTGCCCTTCCGACCGTCGCCTAAACTTGAATGTCGGAGAAGACGATGACTCGTCTGCTCCGAACAACATTTGGAATCCGTCCTTTATATCCCCCAATGGTCCTCTTACAGTCGGGGACACAATGATGAGAAACGATATAACCGCAACGGTGGTCGCTAGGAATTTGCTTACTCCTAGAGACAATAGGATGCTATCCATGCGGTCGGACGAGTTGGCCGTTCAGGACTCCCTTGCCCTCAGCGTCCAGAGTGCAGGCTCAGTTTCGAACATGGGCCAGCGCCTGCTTGCCCGATCTCGTCAGGTGGAGTCGCTGATGGCGGAGGTGGCCAGTCTTCGGCAGGAGGTCAGAGGACTCAGGCACGAGAACAAGGAGTTGCACATGCTTGCAACTAGTTACTCGACCAGCATGAAGAGGAAGCTAGACCAGCTGCAGGAGTCGGACGGTCGAATCCAGAGTGATCATGAGCGGTTCATGGCGTTACTCCCGCGGTTTATGTTGCCTTCGTCCTCTAGAGCAGCACCAAGTGTTCCGGCTCCAGAGATTCCAACTCTGGCTCTTCGTCTTCCCGGAGCTCCGTCAACCTCTGAGGCGCCACCTAACCAAAACCAATGATTGCTATCAGTTTTTCGAATTATTGTAATAATTTTTTTTTTTAAGTTTATTTTAAGCAAAATAAAATAAATGTAAATCAAAATATGTAAATTAATGTAAATTTTAATTTTAATTTTTTTTTTTTTTTTTTTTAGGTTTATTTTAAGCAATATAAAATATGTAAATTTAAGCAAAAAGACTTTGTTTACCCGCACTTAAAATAAACAATGCCCTTAATTTATTTAAACGCAAACTAAACAAAATTCAACCAAATAACACAACTAACTAAACAAAACAAAAATGAAAGTAAAGGAAAAGAAGGGAGTAAGAATGCAAATCTGGTTGCTTGGGTTGCCTCCCAAGAAGCGCTTGATTTAACGTCTTTAGCCGGACGAATCTTTCCATTAACCTCCCCTTATCTCCAAAGCATGGCTTTATCCTTGAACGGACAGTGGTACTTGAAATGATCCGGCAATGGTTTGAATTCACGAGTGGGTGCCTGAATCATAAAAATCAGAAAAATGTTAGTATAAAATAAAATAAAAATTAAAAATGGAGAAGATGGCTTACTATCTTTCTCCGACTCAAAATCAATAACAAAAACCACATTTTTGGATATTTCGGGGACTTTGAACTTGGCCAAATTTATTATGATTGTTGTGGCTTGTCCCGTGTCATCAAACTCAATTTCATGGGCCTTTGTTGCTTGCTCGGCCTCTTTGATGAATTCTTGATATTGCCCAACCACTTCGATATCTTGAACCATTGGAAGAGCGTCCACAATGTCTTTTTCACTATCTTCGAAATTTGGAATTAAAATTCTGCAAGGAAAAAGAACATTCGGTGGAAAAATATCAGAATGAATTGAACTTGGAACAACCTCACCATAGTTGGACGACATAGGGACTTGAGGGGTTTGAGACAAGAATTCGTCTAAACTGCCCAAGTCGTCCTCCTCATCTTCTGCTTGCAGCGGCGATTCGTCCAAGTTTGGGCTGTGTATGGATGGTTCTAGGATATCTTCATCCTCCATATCACTTTCCAAAGTGATGGGTTCATCAAGTTCAACTTCTCCCCTTGAATTTGCAATGTTTGAATTGGAGAGTTCACGTTGTTCTTGAATCTGTGCCATGGATTCCACCATCTCTCCCATTTGATTCTTCAAGTTATCCATTATTTTGTCTTGATTTTGTTGGTCCTGCACCAAAGAGGTTAGTAATTGAAAAATTTGATCATTATCCCTGGACATACTTGAATTTGATTGGAATGGTTGTGGGGGAGGTTGTGGTGGTGCACATGGCCATTGATAGAATTCCTCATACGGCTGCAAATATTCTCCTTGGTGAGTCTCCTTAGCTTGATTTTGTGACCCCTGCACCAAAGAGTTTAATTCATTAAGAATTTCATTATAATCTATAGGCATACTTGAATTCGATTGGAATTGTTGTGGGGGATGTTGTGGTGGCTGCATAGGTCTGGAATAGAACTCGTCTTGCTGCCAATATCCACTTTGTTGAAAATGTTGAGGTTCATCCCACATTTGATTTGAAGAATCCCTCAAATCCGAATTACAAGCGTTGGAAAACATATTGCCCCTTGATTGATCATAGCCTTGATATCCCCAATCATCTTCATATGCAGAAAATTGAGGATACTGATGAGTCTGATAACCTTGCCCATATGGCACATCAAGTGTACGGACACTTGGCATTGAGGTCTGTTCGGCATACTGTGACAATTGAGAAGTAAGATTTGCCAATTGAGCTTGAATACTAGCAAAATCCATGTCTTACTTCTCTAGTACCTAAAATTAAAGAAAGAGAAATAAATCAAATACCAAAAGTACAATACATAAACACAAATATAAACTAAAACACAACAAAAACACAAATATAAAATAAACACAAACAAAAATAAAGGGATTAGCAAATTTACTAATCCCCGGCAACGGCGCCAAAATTTGACGGGTATTTTAAACCGCACAAATTTAACCCTCTTTTTGACAGTTGTAGTAAAGGTGTAAGTAGGGTATCGTTCTAGGCCGGGGATTAGGAGGGATTGCTAATCTACTCTAAACTAATAGAAAAATATTAAACAAGCCTTAAAAACACAAAATTAAAATAAAAACACTTAACTAGAATAACTCAAAATAAAACTAACAAATAAACTAAAACAAATCAAAAGACTCAAAACAACTCAAGACTCTAGAAAACACAAACTAAGCTAAAAACTCGAAACACACTAAAAATGACTCAAAATAATAAAAACAATCAAAATAGACACTAGGAAATTAATTGGACGGAATTTAAATTAAAAGATTAAAAATAATAAAAATTAACTAAATAATATAATTTAATAATGGGGGGGATTGATTTTTGACGAAATGTAAATTAAACTTAAATAAATTACAAAACATGAAATTAAAAGTGAACGGATATGCGACGGATTGGCTAGAGGGTTTTTCTCCACACAAGACACATATGCAATCTAAATTGACCTTCAGTTGTTCCTTCAACAAGTTGTTAATCTCAACACCCCAAATTAATTAGGTACGCTTAAATTAACCTTCAGATTTTCCTTAAGTTATTGAATTGGATGAACAGCATACAACAACTCAAATTATTCCCCAAAAGTTCCCTACGTGAACAGCACAATAGAGATACGATTAAAGATCATTATGTTCTATGAAAATCATAAGTGTTGACAAGGCATTCGTAACTATGAACAGCATGATACTCTTGCCAGGAATTTACTTAACGCGATTGTGACTAGCAACCTTCACTACTCATGAATATAAATTTATAACGATTAGGTGAAATTCACTTATATTCTAGCATCAAATTCATGCGTGTAAATTAAGTATGCATTCTTAATCAACAAACATAAATAAGTTATTAATCAAGCAGTTAAGCAAATTAAATTCACAACTCAGAAATCACAACTGAAGGTATCAATTCATATTACAAATATAATCATGGTTTTGAATTATCCTCTAACCAAAATAAATTAATTACACATATTTATAAATTAAAACAGAAATTAAACATGAGTTGGAGGATTAAACCAAATGAGGAGAGTGCTCTCTGTTCTGATTTTTGTTCTCCCGAGAACCCCTTAAGCTGCCAAGCAGCTTTGCTTCTTCAAGCTCGCGGATCCCCGTGCACTCCAATTGCATGGCAGCTCCTGACTTCCAGCTGCCCAATCGCAGTTGGCTGCCTGCTTCCCGTCCTCTCAAGACCGCTCCAAATGGCAGCTTGCTGCCACTCTTCTGAAAATGGGCGCCCCCTTCGTGAAACTTATCCCGTGAGGCTCCTTTATTCCTTTTCTCAACGCTGCTAAGGCAGCTCCCTCTCCTATTATATTCTGTTTATTTAGCGCCTCCCCAAGCCTTGAGGGCAGCTTCTCCCCGTGATGAAGGCTTGGTTTTCTTCTCGCTGCCTTAAGGGCAGCCTTGGTTCCCCGTGCGCTCCCTTCGAGCTGCCTTCGAGAAACTCCTCACTGGAACCTCCGAGACTCTCCTTTTTTCGAATCAGCCTTGGATGCCTTCTTATTTGTTTTCCAGCTGCCTTGCTGTCTATCTTTCTTTATGCAATACGGGCAGCTTCCTTGATTATTCCTCTCGTGCCCACCGAAAGCATCTTCATCATTTCTTTGTGCTTTCCAGCCACAACTCACACACAAACACAACATATTATATCAATATATATATATTAGTATATAAATATATAAATATAAATATATATATATATATATAAATAAATATAAATATATACATAAATATAAATATATATATATTATTTTCTAAATGATAAGTTTTAGCACTTAAAATTTCATTTATTCTATTTTTATTTTCTTAACTAAATAAATTCTATTAAAACACAAAAACAAAGTAAATAGCTCGAAATATAACGAACTAACTAAGAAAAGACGAGTGAATTTGATATAAAAATATGTATAAATATAGTCCGATCAAAATGTAAACCCCAAATGGCATCAAATTGCAGCTACAAGGAAGTTTTCCAAATCCAAGAAGGAAAGGTTTCCAAAGTGAAGAAGGAGAAGTTTCCGAGTCCAAGAAGGAGAGAGACAAGTTTCCTAATGCTAGAAGGACTCCTAAACATAGTTGGAGACAAATTGGAAGATTCTAGCAGTATTCCTCCTCCTTGCCGCAAGTTCTATGCAATTCCCACCAGTTTTGGGCTTTCTAGAAGCCCTATCCCTAATCCCTACATTGGTGCCGCACCTAGCCTTCTAGATGGTCCCTAATTCCTTGCCTTGCAAGGCTTTCTAGAAGCCTTATCTGCCCTAGACCCTTTGCCGCAAGGAATCCTAGTCCTTAGTTGATTTTTAATCCAATTCCTGATGGATTTGGCTTTCTAGAAGGTTTAAACCTGATTTGCCTAGGGTTAGAAGCCTATATAAACAACCTAGGTGCCGCATATCATTCATTCATTCACTCCACAATTCAGAAATTCGCCCAAACCTCTCCTAAGCCTTTGCCGCACCATCTACCTCCCATAAACACTACTACATCCATCCATAACCATTCATCCATGCACCTAAACCCTTAGAACCTGATCTAGACCCTTTGCCGCACCAAGGAGGAGGAGAAGGAAGATTGGAAGTGATAGGAGCATATTTATGCGACTTAGCTTGCTTGTTTTCTTGCATTTTGGTAATTATTTAGTATTTATTATAGTGTTTTAAGTTAAATTCGTGTGTTTGTAGGTTTTATGGGCTAAGGGTGTATTATGAGCCATTTTGGAGTAGTTTGGAGTGTTTTTGGGCCCAAGATGGATTGCTTATGATCCAAGCTAGATGGATGGACGAATTTGGAAATTAATTGGGTTGAAATCTACTATGAAGATGAATAAGTGAAGCCCAAGTTCTTCACACATGACAAAAGAGCAAGAAACAAGGAACTTTCCTTTCCTTCCCACTTCACCTACAACATCCACCTACTTCACCTACAACATCCACCACCTTCACCTACAACATCCACTTACTTCACCTACAACATCCACCTTCACCTACAACATCCACCTACTTCACCTACAACATCTACCTTCACCTACAACCCTTTCCACATTCCCTATAAATACCACCCTATGCCACAACATTCTTCATCATTCTCTTGGCCTTCATCATTCATACACACATCCACCCTTCACCATAACTCACCTACATCCATCCACCACCACAATTCACCACAAAAATCATCAAATCACACTTGTGCCGCATAAAAGCAAAGAAGAAGGAAAGGAAGGAGAGCCTTGGACGTGCTTGCCATTCAAAGCTTGGATTGCTGGGCGTTTTAGGTGTATTCTATTCTATGTTTTCGATATTTAAATTATTTTTCCTTTGTTTTGTTTTGAGTATGATTGGTTAAATTTGTTTTGGCTAGAGGTTAATTCAAAGCCATGAACATATTTGTAATATGAATTGATTACCTTCAGTTGTGATTTCTGAGTTGTGAATTTAATTTGCTTAACTGCTTGATTAATAACTTATTTGTGTATGTCGATTAAGAATGCATACTTAATTTACATGCATGAATTTGATGCTAGAATATAAGTGAATTTCACCTAATCGTTATGAACTTATATTCATGAGTAGTGAAGGTTGCTAGTCACAATCGCGTTAAGTAAATTCTTGGCAGGAGTATCATGCTTTTCATAGTTACGAATGCCTCGTCAACACTTATGATTTTCATAGAACATAATGATCTTTAATCGTATCTCTATTGTGCTTTTCACGTAGGGAACTTTTGGGGAATAATTTGAGTTGTTGTATGCTGTTCATCCAATTCAATAACATAAGGAAAATCTGAAGGTTAATTTAAGCATACCTAATTAATTTGGGGTGTTGAGATTAACAACTTATTGAAAGAACAACTGAAAATCAATTTAGATTGCATTTGTGTCATGTGTGGAGAAGAACCCTCTAGCCAGTCCGTCACCTATCCATTCACTTTTATTTTATTTTTTTGTCAATTTTGTAATTTATTTAAGTTTCGTCAAAACCAAACCCCCCCCATTATTAAATTATATTATTTAGTTAGTTTTTATTATTTTTAATCTTTTAATTCGATTTCCGTCCATTTTAGTTCCTAGTGTTTATTTAATTTGTTTTCTTTGTTTTGAGTCATTTTAGTGTGTTTTGAGTCTTGTTTAATATTTTTAAATTAATTTAGAGTAGATTAGCAATCCCTCCTAATCCCCGGCTTAGAACGATACCCTACTTACATCTATACTACAATTGTCAAAAAGAGGGTTTAATTTGTGTGTTGTTTTACAACGCATCAGGAAGTTCATGCAATTCAAGTTCGCGTCGCTGGAATTTCTAGGTGTTTCTTTTCCTTTGATTTCAAGGTTTAAATTTAATTCTCTTTGTTTTGTGCGTATGAGGAACTAAACCCCCCCTTGGCTAGGGGGGGATTCGAAATACATGTTTATGCTTGCGATATGATTTGATTACTTCTAATTGCGGTTTCATAAGTTATGAATTCAATTTACTTATCTATGTGAATTACATTGGTTTGTGTGTGTTGGTTGAGAGTGCACGCTTAATTATCATGCATAAATTGAATGCTAGGATATAAGGAAGTTTCACCTAATCGGTATGGACTTATATTCAAAAGTAGTAAAGGTTGATGATCTCAATCGAGTTAAGTAAATTCTTGGCATAAGTTTCATGCAATCATAGTAATGAGTGCTTCGTCAATGCTTATGGTTTTCATAGAACTTAATGATTCTTGCTTGTATCTCTATTATGCAATCATGTAGGGGACTTGTGGGGAATGCTTTGGGTTGTCGTATGCAATCATCCAATTCAATAACTTTAGGAAAATCTGAAGGTTAATTTAAGCGAACCTAATTAACTTGGGGCGTTGAGAATTCATGGTTTATTGAAAAGCAATTGGAAATCGTTTCGTATGCAAGTATAACATGTGTGGAGATGAACCCCTTAGCTAGCCTTTCATCCATTGTTTTAAGCCAAATTCGTTTTAAAATCTGTTTTGATTTACAAGTTTATGTTCTGTTTTTAAATTCGTCAAAACCAATCCTCCCTTTTGTTTTCAAGTGTCAAATTAGTTAGAAAGTGTTTGATTTGTGTTTTTAAGTGTTTTGAGTCAAAGTTATGAGTATTTTCGTCCAAAATCTTCTTTAGTGTTCAAAACTGCCCAGAAAGTGGTTTTAAGGCAGTTTTGAGTGTTGTTGTGTTATTTTGAGTGTTTTGGTTTATTTTGGTGTTTCAAAGTCTAGTTTTGCATTGTTTGAGTCTAGTTAGTGTTTTAAACTTTGTTCTTATGTTTTTGAGTCAATTCCAAGTGATTTTGCAATCCCTCCTAATCCCCGGCCTAGAACGATCCCTACTTGCGTATTTGCTACAATTGATAAAAAGAGGGTTTAATTTGTGTGCTTATATATTTTGCATCATAGATCTTGTACGTTACTTACCCTTTCCTACTTCGGTTAGAGAGGTTCGTTCGTTTCTTGGTCATGCAGGATTCTATAGGCGATTTATCAAGGACTTTTCCAAGATTGCACAACCCCTATGCCGCCTCCTCCAAAAGGATGTGTCTTTTGAGTTCAACGAGGCATTTGAGAAGGCATTCAATCATCTCAATGATAGGAGCATATATATGCGCCTTAGTTTAGCTTGTTCTTGTGCATTTAGAGTGTTTTTCCTTAGTAAAGTAGTCTTTTAAGCTAGTTTTATGTGTTTTCAGGTTTTAAGGGCAATGTGTGCAAAAGGAAGCATTTTGGAGCCTTTTGGAGCAAATTAGAGCTTGGAATGAATGTCATATGCTTGGAGCCATGAGGATGGATGAAATTGAAGACTTGAAGATGATGATTCCTACTTAAGCAAGGTTTCCTAGTTGGAGTAGGAAAAGCCCTAATGGAAGATGAAGTCCTAGCTAAATTGGGTTTCCTAGTTGAAATGGGAATCCTAGTTGAAATTGGTTTCCTAGTTGAATTGGGAAACCTAGAAGATTGAAGTTTCCTACTCAAACTATGTGTGGGATGATCCATACTTATGGAAATTTTGTCCCGATCAGATTATACGTCGTTGTGTGCATGATTCTGAATGTCATTCAATTTTGAGTTTTTGTCATACATATGCATGTGGAGGGCACTTTGGCACACAACGCACAGCCCTCAAAGTGTTACAATGTGGATTCTATTGGCCTAGTATTTTTAAGGATGCTAGAACTTTTTGTTTAACATGTGATAAATGCCAAAGAATGGGTGGTATTAGTGCAAGGGACCAAATGCCGCAGGTTTCTATCCTAAATGTTGAAATTTTTGATGTTTGGGGTATTGATTTTATGGGTCCCTTTCCTTCATCGTATGGTTTCATGTATATTTTGCTTGCGGTTGATTATGTGTCGAAATGGGTGGAAGCAAAGGCCACCCGGACTAATGATTCTAAAGTGGTTGCAGATTTTATTAGAACTAACATTTTTGCAAGGTTTGGAATGCCACGAGTGATCATTAGTGATGGAGGGTCACACTTTTGCAATCGGACCATTGAAGCGTTATTGAGGAAATACAGTGTCACCCATAACCATAAGGTTTCTGATGCGAAATAAATCAAATGCTCAAATAAAACCCTCTTGTTGTCAAATTGTAGTAAGGATGCAAGTAGGGATCGTTCTGGACCGGGGATTAGGAGGGATTGCTAAAACCTCTAAACTGACTCAAAAACATAAAAACAAAGTTAAAAACGTTCAAAAGGACTCAAAGACTTCAAAACAAGTTCAAAAGACTCAAAACGGACTAAAAACACTCAAAACTGCCTAAAAACACAAACTAGGCAGTTTCTAGCACAAACACAACTTTGGACAGAAATAAGGTTTTGGGTTGATTCAAAACCTTCTAAAACATAAATAAAACAGATTCTAAACACTTTAGAACAAGAAAGTAAAGGGGGGTTTTGGTTTTGACGAAAATTGAAATAACAAAGCGATGTATGAAACTAGACAGATTGTAAAACAAATTTGAGAAATAAGATGATGGATGGATTAGTTAGAGGTCCATTCTCCACACATGACATATTTGTATACGAATCGATTTTCCAATTGCTTTTCACTAAACTATGATGCTCAACACCCCAAGTTAACCGTGATGCACTAATTAACCCTCAGATTTTCCTTTACTCATTGAATTGGATGATTGCATGCGACAACCCAAATTATTCTCTAAAAGTCCCCTACATGACTGCATAATAGAAGTACGAATAGAGATCATTACGTTCCATGAAAATCATAAGTGTTGACGAGGCAATTGTAACTATGAATGCATGATACTCTTGCCAAGAATTCAATTAACGCGGTTGTGATTAGCAACCTTCACTACTCATGAATATGAACTTATAACGATTAGGTGAAACTCGTTCATAATCTAGCATCTAATTCATGAATGAAAACCAAGTATGCATCCTCAATAAACATGCATGAATCAGTTATGAATAAAACAGATAATTGAATTGCAATCACAACTTAACAAATCACAATTGGAAGGAATCAATTCATATCTCAAACATGTTCATGGCTTCAAACTTTCCCCTAACTAATTAGGGGTTTAGCCACTCATGATTACAGCAAGGCAAAGTAAACAAAAATTAAACATAAGAGACATGAAACGAATTACACCTAAAACGCTCCAAACTTCTCCACCTTGCTGCGGCACAAGTCCTAAAGGGTGTGGTTGATGTGTATGGATGAAGGGGATGTGTTTTGGGTATAGGGATGGTGCGGCAAGGGGTTGATGTGAGATTTATACGCACACAAATTAAACCCTCTTTTTATCAATTGTAGTGAAGAATGTAAGTAGGGATCGTTCTGGACCGGGGATTAGGAGGGATTGTTAATCACTTGGATTTGACTCAAAAACCTAAAAACATAATATAAAACACTAAACTAGACTCAAAGAATGCAAAACTAAAGTTTAAAACACTAAGACAAACCAAAAGACTCAAAACAGCAAGAAAACACTCAAAACTGCCTTAAAACCACTTTCTGGGCAGTTTTGAACACTAAAGAAGAATTTGAACGAAAATAGTTATAACTTGACTCAAGACACTTTAAAAACACAAACTAAACAGATTCTAAGACTTTTAAACAAGAAAGAAAAGGGGGGTTTTGAATTTGACGAATTTGAAAACAAAACTTAAAACTTTGTAAAACGAACAGATTTGAAAACGAATTTGGCTTAAAACAATGGATGGAAGGCTAGCTAAGGGGTTCATCTCCACACATGTTACACTTGCATACGAAACGATTTCCAATTGCTTTTCAATAAACCATGAATTCTCAACGCCCCAAGTTAATTAGGTCCGCTTAAATTAACCTTCAGATTTTCCTAAATTCATTGAATTGGATGATTGCATACGACAACCCAAAGCATTCCCCACAAGTCCCCTACATGATTGCATAATAGAGATACAAGCAAGAATCATTAAGTTCTATGAAAACCATAAGCAAATTGAATTCACAACTTATGAAACGCAATTAGAGGTAATCAAATCATATCGCAAGCATAAACATGTGTTTCGAATCCCCCCCTAGCCAAGGGGGGGTTTAGTTCCTCATACGCACAAAACAAAGAGAATTAAATTTAAACATTGAAATCAAAGGAAAAGAAACACCTAGAAATTCCAGCGATGTGAATTTGAATTGCATGATCTTCCAAGCCTCCTTCTCCTCCTCCTTGGTGCGGCAAAGGGTGTAGAGACAAGTTTAGGACCTTATGTGGATGGGTGGATGGGTATGGAAGGATATAATGGTGTTTAGGTATGGTGGTGGCTGCGGCAAAGACTTAGAACTAGGGAGGATGGTGTTTTGGCGAATTTCTGAATGTGGGAGAGTGAATGAATTAAATGGTGCGGCCAAGGGGTGTATTTATAGTGGTTAGGGCACAGAGATTAGGGATAGGAATCAGAGAAGGATTATAAAATCTAACTCCTATAGGAAAAGGCCTTCTAGAAGCTAGGAAACCTCAAAGAACAAGGTGAAACATGCGGCAAAATATAGGGGTTCTAGAAGGGATTAGGCGCCACCTTTGTAGGGTTTTCTAGAAGGAATTAGGTGCATCTAGAAGGTAGGGTGCGACACCTCATCAGGGAGAAGGGATAGGGCTTCTAGAAAGCCCTAAAAACTGATGGGAATTGGACCAAACCCACGGCAATGATGGGAATCATCTAGAAACTTCACATTTGTGTCCTTCAACCCTTAGGAGTCCTTCTAGCATTAGGAAATCATGTCTTTCTCCTTCCTTGACTTGGAATTCTTCTCCTTCTTCACTTTGGAAACCTTTTCCTTCTTGGACTTGGAAATCTTCCTTGTAGCTGCAACTTGATGCCATTTGGGGTTTACATTTCCTACTCCAAGTAGGAAACCTTGTTCAAGTAGGGAACTTCAATCTTCTAGGTTTCCCAATTCAACTAGGAAACCCATTTCAACTAGGATTCCCAATTTAGCTAGGATTCTATCTTTCTAAGTACTTTCCTACTTCAACTAGGAAACCTTGCTCAAATAGGAATCATCATCTTCAAGTCTTCAAATTCGTCCATCCTCATGGCTCCAAGCATATGATCTTCATTCCAAGCTCTAATTTGCTCCAAAAGGCTTCAAAATGCATCATTTTGCATACTTTGCCCTTAAAACCTGAAAACAAATAAAACTAGCTTAAAAGACTACTTTACTAAGGAAAAACACTACAAATGCATAAGAACAAGCTAAACTAAGGCGCATAAATATGCTCCTATCAAATTCCCCCACACTTAGCTTTTGCTAGTCCTCGAGCAAAACAAAACGAAACAAAGTAATAAAACGAATCAAAACGAGTAAACACAACCTAAACCTTCCAACAACCGCCTCAGGGATTTCCAATGCACATGACATGTTAAAAATCATCATTCCCACCGATTTTAGCCATCTTTACACTTGAGCACATACTTAATCGTAGTCACTACTTACTAGTTCATAAATAACCAATTAAAACGATGTTTTGAATGTAGCAACATGCCTTAGAGAAATTCCTCAATTCCTTACTAGATATGCACTCTATTTTCACTCAGATTTTATAACTACACACCCTACACTAGTTATATGTGAGAAGATTGATGAAAGTATGAAAACGAATGCTCACATATATGCATAACAAGAAAAGCATTTTCCGGAGTAAATAGCATGTTTAGATATGATCTCATGAACGGAATGCTACTACTTAGATGCGAGAACCAGTGACACCTATATGCTCCTACCAAATCCAAACTCCACAAATTGAAATACAGAACACTCAAGATTAAAGTCTAGGGTTCTACGGGGCTTGGTGATGTGAAAATTAACTTAACACACAAATAAAACCCTCTTGTTATCAAATTGTAGTAAAGGTGCAAGTAGGGATCGTTAGGGACTGGGGATTAGGAGGGCTTGCTAAAACCTCTAAACGGACTCAAAAACATAAAAACAAAGTTAAAAACGTTCAAAAAGACTCAAAGACTTCAAAACAAGTTCAAAAGACTCAAAACGAACTAAAAAGACTCAAAACTGCCTAAAAACACTAAATAGGCAGTTTTTTAGTTCTAAACACAATTTTGGACGAAAATAGGGTTTTGGGTTGATTCAAAACCTTCTAAAACATAAACAAAACAGATTTTAAACACTTTAAAACAAGAAAGTAAAGAGGGGGTTTGATTTGGACGAATTCAAATTAACAAAACAGATTCGAAGACTAAACAGATTGCAAAACGAAATTGGGAATTAAGATGAATGATGGACAAGCTAGAGGCTCTTTCTCTACACATGATATGTATGCAAACGAATTGATTTCCAGTTACTTTTTATTGAATCATGAACGACAATGCCCCAAATTAACCGTGACATCACTAGTTAATTCTCAGATTTTCCTTAAGTTATTAGATTGGATGACATCATTCGACAACCTAAAGCATTCTCCAAAAGTCCTCTACATGACATCATAATAGAGATACATTCAGAAATCATTACGTTCAATGAAAATCATAAGCATTGACAAAGCACTTATAACTATGACATCATGTTACTCATGCTAGGAATTGAACTTAACGCGATCGTGACCAACGACCTTCACTACATATGAATATAAGCTTGTAACGATTATGTGAAACTCACTTATACTCTAGCATCATATTTATGCAAGATAATTAAGTGTCGACCCTCAATCAACAAGCACAAATAAGTTATCATTCCAACGGTTAAGCCAATTGCATTCAAAACTCAATAATCCATAACTGAAATTTATCAATTCAAATTACACACATAATCATGGCTTTGAAATCACCCCTAGCCAAGAGGGGTTTAGCCACTCATGTTCACAACAAGGCAAAGTAAACAGAAATTAAACATAAGAGACATGAAACGAATTACACCTAAAACGCTCCAATCTTCAAACGTCCAAGGTTCCTCCTTCTTCTCCTTGCTGCGGCACAAGTGCTAAGGGGGTATGGTTGGTGTGTATGGATGAAGGGAATTGGTTTAGGATAGATGTATGGTGCGGCAAAAGGGTGAGGGATGGTCAGAAATTGTGAAAGACTTAGAGAGGAATTGCGGCAAAGAATAGAGATGTGTCTAGGGTGTGTAAAAACTGAATGCTTGTGAATGAATGGATTTAAATATATAGGGCACGACTAAGGATCAGAAAAGGCCTTTTAAAACTTAGCTAAAATGGTTCCCTAATTGAATAAGGAAGAAAAGAAATCAGAAAATAAAATAGGAATGTGAAATTCGGCAGAATTGTGTAGGAGGAAAAAGGAATGTGTTTAATGGTCAGAAAATAGGGAAGAGAAGGTCCTCCTTGTGTGGCAAGGCTAGGTACTAAAGGGGAATGTGTTTTATGACAGAAAATAGGCAACTAAGGTGCAGGAATTAAAGTGAATAGGAAAGGAAATTCGGAGGAATTTATGGGACAGATTTAGGAATGTGTTTTGAGGCACAAAATAGGTAAGAACAAGGTATGTTTGTGTAGCAAGGCATAGAACACAAAGGGAATGTATTTTGTGACAGAAATTAGGCATGGGAATGTCCCCTTGGGCGGCAAGGATGTGTAGGGAAAAGAAAAGTGGTTTAGGTGCAGATTTGGTCAAGAAAAGGGAAAGATATTTAGGAGGTGCGGCATGGACATTTAGGGAAGTTTAGGCTTCTAGAACTCTCAATTGAATGTCCTCACACATTTAGGAACCCTTTTGTGGCTGCAACTTTGGTGAAGAAGGATTGGGAAACTTCCATTCCAAGAATAGAAACTCTCGAAGAATAGAAACTCTTCAAGAATGGAAACATTCGAAAATAGAAACTTCCAAACTTAGAAACTTCGGTTTCCAATTTTGACTCTTCATTCTTCATTTGCCTTGAATTCCATTCTTCACATCTTCATTCGCTCCTTAGCTCATTTGCACTTCAATTTCATCCTTCCGTTTAGCTCCAAACATGTCCTATCCATCTTAGGCCCAAAATTGCTCCAAAACGCTCCAAAATGCACCTTTTTGCATATTTTGACCTTAGAACCTGAAATTGCACGAAAATGGCTTAAAGTACTAAAATAACTAGGTTCTAACAACGTAAATGCAAGGAAATAAGCTAGTTAAGTCGCATAAATATGCTCCTATCAAATTCCCCCACACTTAGCTTTTGCTAGTCCTCGAGCAAAATGAAATAAACAAAAAGAAACAAAACTCAACCTAAACCTTCCAATATTACCTCAGAGATTTCCAAAGCACATAACACATTAAAGAACATAATTTACATAGATTTTGGTCGTCCATACACTTAAGCACATACTTAACCATAGTTACCATTCATTAGTTCACATTTAATTAATGAAAACAACATTTTGAATGTAGTAACATGCCTTAGAGAATTCCCTCATATCCTCACTAGATATGCACTCAATTTTCACTCAGATTTTCTAACTACACTCCCTATACTAGGTATATGTGAGAGGATTGATGTCAACATGAAAACTAATACTCACATATGTTTTAACAAAGAAAGCACTTTTCTGGAGTTATAAGTGAATGTATGAATATGATCTCATGAAAGGAATGCCACCACTTAGATGCAAGAACCATTGACACCATATGCTCATATCAATCCCAAACTCCACATACTGAACACATAACACAATCAAGATAGAAGTGTAAGGGTTGTAACGGGGCTAAGGGTGTTTGGTTAACAAAGAAAGGATATGGAAAACAAAGGTTCTTAAAGAAATAGTGAGCAAAGTATTTGAATCAACTTAGAATTCACTTTTGAACAAAAAGGGAGGATTTAGACAATTTAGGGCCAGATTTGGTGTTTTGGACCCTTTCTTCAACATTCAACACTTAATCACTCATTCATACATCTTTTCAAGCTCTTTTTTCTTTCTTTCATACTTTTCTTTTCTATTTTTCTTTTTCATACGTTTTTCTCAACTTTTTTCTTTTCTTTTGAACCTCAAAACATACATAAGAACTTAAGAACAAACATTCCTTCCCCCACACTCATTTTCTTACATAATGTAACTCAAAAGGAATTCATTTAAGTCATGCTCACTATCTTTTAAGAACAAGGGTGTGGACTGTCCTAAACTAGGCTAGGTGAGGGTAATGTGGGTTAACAAAGAATAAAGGCTAAACAAGGCTCAATGGGGCTAAAACCTAAAAAACATACGAAATATGGGAAGTAAGGCTATTTGGCTATGGTGGCAACTACACAACTTCATCTTGATATGTGTTATGCAATTCAATGTCATGCTTTGAATGAAACGGATACAAGTTCTAGCATTTAGTTCTATCATGACACGAATGCATTCTAAGTGGCAACCAAGCAAAGAATAATGAGATCATGCAACGACTTTAGAAAACAAAGAAATCACAGATTATAACTCTCCAAAAGAAAGCAAAGGCTCAAGTCTCACAAGGATGTAGCGTTAGTTGAGTTCTTTCCTTCAAGCATGTTACAAAAACTGTTTTTAACAACTTTATAATCAAATGTGAGTTCATAAACATCAACTATAACCAAGCATAAGCCAAGAATATATCAAACTTCAATCCATGCTTGTAACTTTCTTTAATAGTTATGCACTTAAAAACCAAATCCTCATCATTGTGTTGGAAGGTACCTAAGACACAAACACACAAAAACGACTCAAAAAAAAATCTTTTTGGGTTTTTCAAAACATTTTTTTCAAATTTTTATGTGATTTTCGGATTTTTAAGTCACAACATACTAAAATGCTTCAAAACAGCTTAAAAACACCTTAAAACAGCAAGGAACAAGTCTAAAAGTAATGGGTGATAAAATCCCACGAATTTGCATCAAAAACACTTAGTTACCCCCCCCACACTTAAATCAAACATTGTCCTCAATGTTTCAAGCATAAAACCACACCAAATATAAAAAACACACAAACAGCAACTACAATGCAAAACTAGGCAGATTAGAAAGAATCAACAAAGAGAAGGGTGTTAGGAACGCAAATCTGGAATTGGAGTGATTCCTAGGGCTTCCTTTGTTGAATCGCATGGGTTGCCTCCCATGAAGCGCTTTCTTTTACGTCTTGCAGCCGGACGATGCTTCTCTTTAAGCTCCCCTAGGTCCCATAGCATGGAATTGATCCGTGAATGGAAGATGATACTTGAAATGATCCGGCAGTGGTCTAAATTCTAGTGTAGGTGCCTGAATCATCAAAATCAGCAAGTTAGTATAAAATGTAATGGAAATTGGAGAAGATGACTTACTTGCTTTGTCCGACAAGAACTCAATGACAAACACCACTCCTTTTAAAGTTTCAGGGATATTGGACTTGGCCAGATTGAATGTGATGGTTAGGACTTGTCCCGTGTCATAAAATTCCACTTCTTTGATCTTTGTGGTTTCAAATACGTCCTCTTTGATGCATTCTCGATGTTCTCCAGCCACTTCATCTTCTTGAATCCCTTTTCTTGGTGTACAAGGTTCCTTAAATAATTCAACACAATCTAGAACTTGCTTTGGTGCACCAAGAATTGGAGTATCATTTTGCACCTTGGGAAGAGCTTTGACAATGTCTTTTGCACTTTCCTCTTGCTTGGGAATAAAAAACCTGGGAGGAAAAGGGACATTGGGTGGAATAGGGTTAGAATTAACGAAAATTGGACCCAACTTACCTGTATTGGATAGTGGTGGAGCATTGGGAGGCTGCGGCAAGGGTAGTTCTTTCCTTGCCGTAGCCTTGTCATCCTCTTCTTCCTCGAACTGTAGTTGTTCATCCATGTTTTGGCTTGGTTTGGACGTCTTGGGTTCATCTTCATCCTCCATGCCACTTTCCAAGGTGATGGCTTCAGCAATTTCAAATTCTCCTATTGAATGTACACTGTTTGAATTGGAGACTTCACGTTGTTCTTGAATCTGTGCCATGAAGTCCACCATCTCTCCCATTTGATTCTTCAAGTTATCCATTCTTTTGTCTTGATTTTGTTGGTCCTGTATCAAAGAGGTTAGTAATTGAAAAATTTGATCATTATCCATGGACATACTTGAATTTGATTGAAATTGTTGTGGGGGCGGTTGTGGTGGCTGCATAGGTGTTGTATAGAACTCCTCATACGGCTGCCAATATGCTTCATGTTGAACTTGTTGAGCTTCCCACCACATAGAGTTTGAATGATCACTCCAATCTCTTTGTGGACATTGATTGGTTTGAAATCCTTGCCTATACGATGCACGAAATGTTGGGACACCTTGCAGTGTGGTCTTTTCAACATACTGCGACAATTGAGAAGTAAGATTTGCCAATTGAGCTTGAATACTAGCAAAATCCATGTCTTACTTCAATAGTACCTTAAATCAAAGAAAAAGAACTAGATCAAATATCAAAAGTAACACAAAACATAGAAAACAAAACTAAGTCAGAAACTAAAACAAAAACAAACGAAACAAAAAGAAAAGAACCAAGGGATTAGCAAAGTTGCTAATCCCCGGCAACGGCGCCAAAATTTGATGTGAAAATTAACTTAACACACAAATAAAACCCTCTTGTTATCAAATTGTAGTAAAGGTGCAAGTAGGGATCGTTAGGGACCGGGGATTAGGAGGGCTTGCTAAAACCTCTAAACTGACTAAAAAACATAAAAACAAAGTTAAAAACGTTCAAAAAGACTCAAAGACTTCAAAACAAGTTCAAAAGACTCAAAACGAACTAAAAAGACTCAAAACTGCCTAAAAACACTAAATAGGCAGTTTCTAGTTCTAAACACAATTTTGGACGAAAATAGGGTTTTGGGTTGATTCAAAACCTTCTAAAACATAAACAAAACAGATTTTAAACACTTTAAAACAAGAAAGTAAAGAGGGGGTTTGATTTGGATGAATTCAAATTAACAAAACAGATTCGAAGACTAAACAGATTGCAAAACGAAATTGGGAATTAAGATGAATGATGGACAAGCTAGAGGCTCTTTCTCTACACATGATATGTATGCAAACGAATTGATTTCCAGTTACTTTTTATTGAATCATGAACGACAATGCCCCAAATTAACCGTGACATCACTAGTTAATTCTCAGATTTTCCTTAAGTTATTAGACTGGATGACATCATTCGACAACCTAAAGCATTCTCCAAAAGTCCTCTACATGACATCATAATAGAGATACATTCAGAAATCATTACGTTCAATGAAAATCATAAGCATTGACAAAGCACTTATAACTATGACATCATGTTACTCATGCTAGGAATTGAACTTAACGCGATCGTGACCAACGACCTTCACTACATATGAATATAAGCTTGTAACGATTATGTGAAACTCACTTATACTCTAGCATCATATTTATGCAAGATAATTAAGTGTCGACCCTCAATCAACAAGCACAAATAAGTTATCAATCCAACGGTTAAGCCAATTGCATTCAAAACTCAATAATCCATAACTGAAATTTATCAATTCAAATTACACACATAATCATGGCTTTGAAATCACCCCTAGCCAAGAGGGGTTTAGCCACTCATGTTCACAACAAGGCAAAGTAAACAGAAATTAAACATAAGAGACATGAAACGAATTACACCTAAAACGCTCCAATCTTCAAACGTCCAAGGTTCCTCCTTCTTCTCCTTGCTGCGGCACAAGTGCTAAGGGGGTATGGTTGGTGTGTATGGATGAAGGAAATTGGTTTAGGATAGATGTATGGTGCGGCAAAAGGGTGAGGGATGGTCAGAAATTGTGAAAGACTTAGAGAGGAATTGCGGCAAAGAATAGAGATGTGTCTAGGGTGTGTAAAAACTGAATGCTTGTGAATGAATGGATTTAAATATATAGGGCACGACTAAGGATCAGAAAAGGCCTTTTAAAACTTAGCTAAAATGGTTCCCTAATTGAATAAGGAAGAAAAGAAATCAGAAAATAAAATAGGAATGTGAAATTCGGCAGAATTGTGTAGGAGGAAAAAGGAATGTGTTTAATGGTCAGAAAATAGGAAAGAGAAGGTCCTCCTTGTGTGGCAAGGCTAGGTACTAAAGGGGAATGTGTTTTATGACAGAAAATAGGCAACTAAGGTGCAGGAATTAAAGAGAATAGGAAAGGAAATTCGGAGGAATTTATGGGACAGATTTAGGAATGTGTTTTGAGGCACAAAATAGGTAAGAACAAGGTATGTTTGTGTAGCAAGGCATAGAACACAAAGGGAATGTATTTTGTGACAGAAATTAGGCATGGGAATGTCCCCTTGGGCGGCAAGGATGTGTAGGGAAAAGGAAAGTGGTTTAGGTGCAGATTTGGTCAAGAAAAGGGAAAGATATTTAGGAGGTGCGGCATGGACATTTAGGGAAGTTTAGGCTTCTAGAACTCTCAATTGAATGTCCTCACACATTTAGGAACCCTTTTGTGGCTGCAACTTTGGTGAAGAAGGATTGGGAAACTTCCATTCCAAGAATAGAAACTCTCGAAGAATAGAAACTCTTCAAGAATGGAAACATTCGAAAATAGAAACTTGCAAACTTAGAAACTTCGGTTTCCAATTTTGACTCTTCATTCTTCATTTTCCTTGAATTCCATTCTTCACATCTTCATTCACTCCTTAGCTCATTTGCACTTCAATTTCATCCTTCCGTTTAGCTCCAAACATGTCCTATCCATCTTAGGCCCAAAATTGCTCCAAAACGCTCCAAAATGCACCTTTTTGCATACTTTGACCTTAGAACCTGAAATTGCACGAAAATGGCTTAAAGTACTAAAATAACTAGGTTCTAACAACGTAAATGCAAGGAAATAAGCTAGTTAAGTCGCATAAATATGCTCCTATCACTTGGGGAGTTGGCTAACAATGAAAGGATAGGGAAAACAAACGTTCTTTAAGCAATAGCAAGCAAAATAATGAAATTGAACTTAGAATTCCCATTAGTATGCAGAAATCAACTTTTAAACACAAAGGGAAGATTTATTAACAATTAGGGCCGAATTCAATGTTTTGGACCCTTTCTTCAACACACAACACATAAGGACTCTTTTGCACATCTTTTCAACTTCTTTTTCATTCTTTTCACAACTTTTTCTTTTTTTTTTTCTATTTTCCACGAATTTTTCTTCTTTTCTTTTCTATTTCGTGCCAACCAATGACCAAAAGGAATTCATATTGAGTCATGCATTACTATGCCTCAAGAACAAAGGTATGGATGGTCCGAATCTAGGCTAGGTGAGGATAATGTGGTTTACAAAGAATATAGGCTAAACAAGGCTCAACGGGGTTAAAACCTACAAAACACAATGAAAGATGGAGATATGGCCATTTGGCTATGGTGGTCACTACACAACTTTTATCTTGAATATGTGTTATGCAAATCAATAACATGCTTTGAATGAATTGGGCATGAGTTCTAGTGTTTGGAACGAAATGATGAAACGCCTTCTAAGTAATAACCAAGCAAAGAATAATGAGATCATGCAACGACTTTAGAAAACAACAATGCACAGATTATTAACTCTCCAAATAAACGTTTAGGCTCAAGTCTCACAAGGTTGTAGCGTTAGTTTGAGTTCCTTCCTTCAAGCATGTTACAAAAACTGATTTTTCCTTTATGATTACATGTGAATTCATAAGTTATAACCACAACCAAGCATAAACCAAAGAGTAAATCAACTTTCATCTATGTTTACAACTCTTTTTAACAGTCATGCAATTACAAACCGAATCCTCATCATTGTGTTGGAAGGTACCCTAAGACACAAACAAACACACAAAAAAAACTCTTTTTGGGTTTTTAAAACAATTTTTCAAATTTTTATGGGATTTTCGGATTTTTGAATCAAAACACACTAAAACAGCTTAAAAACACTTAAAACAGCAAAGAACAACATTTAGAAGTTATGAGTGATAAACCCTACTAATTTGCATCAAAACACTTTGGTTACCCCCCCACACTTAAATCAAACATTGTCCTCAATGTTTCAAGCATAGACTCACACAAATAACAAGCAAACAATCAAAACAGCAACTAAACAACCTAACATGGCAGAAACGAAATAGCAACAAAGAGAAGGGTTTAGGAACGCAAATATGGAATTGGAGTGCTTTCTCGGTCTTCCTTTGTTGAATGCATGGGTTGCCTCCCAAGTAGCGCTTGCTTTAACGTCGTACAGCCGGACGAAACGCCTATTCACTCCAGATTAGTGCCCACGGCATCCAAGGTAATGTCCTCCACGGTGTGCTCCACAAAGTGTTCGTAGTAAGGCTTCAAACGATGCCCGTTCACCTTGAATTCTTGTCCCGTTTTCAAGCTTTGGATTTGGACTGCACCATGAACAAAAACATTAGTAATAACAAACGGTCCAATCCACTTAGAACGTAACTTACCGGGAAACAATCGTAGACGGGAATTGAACAAGAGCACTTTCTGCCCAATTGCGAAGGATTTCCCATGGATCATGTTGTCATGGAAGGCTTTGGTCTTTTGCTTGTAAATGCTCGCATTCTCATACGCCTCGTTCCGTATCTCATCAAGCTCATGCAATTGGAATTTCCTATGACTTCCCGCTTCATCGAGGTTCATGTTAAACTTCTTGATTGCCCAAAGTGCTTTGTGCTCCAATTCAACGCGAAGATGGCACGCCTTGCCATAGACAAGTCGGAAGGGGGACATCCCAATGGGGGTTTTGTATGCCGTACGATACGCCCAAAGTGCATCATCTAACCGTAAGCTCCAATCCTTCCTCGTTGGCCCAACGGTCTTCTCAAGTATTTGCTTGATCTCTCGGTTGGAAACCTCGGCTTGGCCATTCGTTTGAGGATGGTAAGGTGTAGAAACCTTATGGGTGACACAGTATTTCCTCAATAACGCTTCAATGGTCCGATTGCAAAAATGTGACCCTCCATCACTAATGATCACTCGTGGCATTCCAAACCTTGCAAAAATGTTAGTTCTAATAAAATCTGCAACCACTTTAGAATCATTAGTCCGGGTGGCCTTTGCTTCCACCCATTTCGACACATAATCAACCGCAAGCAAAATATACATGAAACCATACGATGAAGGAAAGGGACCCATAAAATCAATACCCAAAACATCAAAAATTTCAACATTTAAGATGGAAACTTGCGGCATTTGGTCCCTTGCACTAATACAACCCATTCTTTGGCATTTATCACATGTTAAGCAAAAAGTTCGGGCATCCTTAAAAATACTAGGCCAATAGAATCCACATTGTAATACTTTGAGGGCTGTGCGTTGTGTGCCAAAGTGCCCTCCACATGCATATGTATGACAAAAACTTAAAATTGAATGACATTCAGAATTGTGCACACAACGACGTATAATCTGATCGGGGCAAAATTTCCATAAGTACGGATCATCCCACACATAAAACCGTGCATCATTCCTAAGTTTATCACGTTGGTGCCTAGTGAACTCAGTTGGAATACGTTTTGACACCAAAAAATTGACAATATCGGCATACCAAGGGGTACTAACCTTTATGGACAGCAATTGTTCATCGGGGAATGTCTCGGCAATGGGTAGGGACTCCTCATTGTGCACCATTCGGCTTAGGTGGTCAGCCACCACGTTTTCACTTCCCTTTTTGTCACGAATCTCTATGTCGAACTCTTGAAGTAGCAACATCCATCGAATTAGCCGTGGCTTGGCCTCCTTTTTGGTGAGCAAGTACTTTAGAGCTGCATGGTCAGTGAAAACAATTACTTTAGTACCAATTAGATATGAACGAAATTTATCTAAAGCAAAGACAACGGCAAGAAGTTCTTTTTCCGTAGTGGAATAGTTCAATTGTGCATCATTCAACGTCCGGGAGGCATAGTAGATGACATGCGGCCTTTTGTCCTTTCTTTGTCCCAAAACAGCTCCTAAAGCATAATCGGACGCATCACACATAAGCTCGAACGGTAGCCTCCAATCCGGTGGGACAATGATGGGTGCCGTGGTCAATAATTCCTTGAGTTCATTGAATGATGCCGCACACTCCTTGGTGAATTCAAACGCCACATCTTTTTGTAGGAGACGGCAAAGAGGTTGGGCAACTTTTGAGAAGTCCTTGATAAACCTACGATAGAAACCTGCATGGCCAAGAAAAGAACGAACCTCTCTAACCGAAGTCGGAGAGGGTAAGTGACGTACAAGATCTATTTTTGACTTATCAACCTCAATGCCGTTTTCAGAGATGATATGACCTAAAACAATGCCTTGTTTAACCACGAAATGACATTTTTCCCAATTAAGAACAAGGTTAGTTTCAACGCAACGTTTTAGAATCAAACTTAGATTATGCAAGCAACCATCAAAAGAATCTCCAAAGACGCTGAAATCATCCATAAAAACTTCAATTATTTTCTCAACATAATCAGAAAATATGCTCATCATGCATCTTTGAAATGTGGCAGGTGCATTACATAAACCAAAAGGCATGCGACGATATGCATGATGCGAAATAAATCAAACAATCAAATAAAACCCTCTTGTTGTCAGATTGTAGTAAGGATGCAAGTAGGGATCGTTCTGGACCGTGGATTAGGAGGGATTGCTAAAACCTCTAAACTGACTCAAAAACGTAAAAACAAAGTTTAAAACACTAAACTAGACTCAAAGAATACAAAACTAGAATTTAAAACACCAAAACAAACCAAAAACTCAAAACAGCAACCAAAAGACTCAAAACTGCCTTAAAAACACTTTCTGGGCAGTTTTGAACACAAAGCACCAAATTGGACGAATTTGGGTTTTACTTGACTCCAAAACCTTCTAAAACACAAACTAAACAGATTTTGACACTTTTAAAACAAGAAAGCAAAAGGGGGTTTTGGTTTTGACGAAAATTGAAATAACAAAACAAAGTATAAAACTAGGCAGATTGTAAAACCAATTTGGGAAATAAGATGAATGATGGACTGATGCGAAACAAATGTGACACACAAATTAAACCCTATTTGTGATAATTGTAGTAATGAAGTAAGTAGGGATCGTTCTATCCGGGGATTAACTAGGGGTGCTAAAACCTCTAGACTGACTTAGAAACACAAAAATAAACTTTAAAACGTTTGAAAAGACTCAAGGGACTCAAAACAGATTCACAATACTCAAAACAAGCTAAAAACTCTCAAAACTGCCTAAAAACACAAACTGGGCAGTTTTGACACTAAACTCAACTTTGGACGAAAATTAGGTTTGGGCTTGACTCAAAACACTTAAAAACACAAACTAAACAGATTTATAACACTCTAAGACAAGGAAGTAAAAGAGGGGTTTTGGTTTGGACGAATTTAGACTAAAAACAAACAGAAACTAAACTAGGCAGATTTGGACGAAATTGAACTTTCTTATTACTCAAAATGGTTCAAAACACAAAATAAGACAGATTCTAAGCCTAAGACTTAACAAAATATGGGGGGATTTGTGTTTGGACGAAAATTAACTAAATGGACAGATTGTAAAGAAAACAGATTGTAAAGCAAATTGATGTAAAACAATGGATGATGGAATGGCTAAGGGATTCTTCTCCACACATGAAATATATGCAACTTAAATCAACTTCCAGTTATCAATTCGACAAGTTATGAACCTCGACACTCCAAGTTAATTAGGTCCGCTTAAATTAACCTTCAGATTTCCCTAAGATCATTGAATTGAATGAATATGCATTGCAACCAAATTATTCCTAACAAGTTCTCTATATGAACAGCATGATAAAGATACAAGTTAGAATCATTACGTTCATTGGAAATCATAAGCATCGACAAGGCAATTGTAACTATGAAAAGCATGATACTTTCGCCAAGAATCTACTCAACACGATCATGACTAGTGACCTTCACTACTTGTGGATATAAACTCATAACGATATGCAAATTAAGTGTGCACTCTCAATCAACATACAAGAATAAGTTCTAAATCACATAGTTAAGCAGATTGTATTCATGACTTATGCAACGATAACTGGAGTAATCAACTTATTTCACATATATATCCATGGTTTCGAATACACCCTTAGCCAAAACAAATTTAGCCAATCATACTCAGAGCAAAACAAAGATTACATGAATTAGACATTGAAATATAAGAGAGAATACACCTAAAATCGTTCAACAACTCAGAATGAAGAGCCAAACAATCTTGCGCATCTGTCTCCTTCCTCTTGCTTGCGGCAGATTGGATGGGGATGAATTCTGGGACGTTTTGATGGTGTAGAACGGGTTGTGGGATGTTTAGAGACACGGCAAGGGAAGTAGGATGGTTATGGATGAGTGTTTGATGGTTGGGAAGTGGTGGAATGGCTGATTGTGTCTCTAGGTTGAAGAATGGTGTTTTGGGATCAATGGATGCGGCTGGAATAGAATGGACGAATTTTGATGATGAATCAATCCCCTTTGGCTGCCACAATGAAGTTTATTTATAGGGATGGGAAAGTCCTAATCCCTAATTAATTTAGAATGACATAATTTCAGCCCAAATCCAAAAGTGTGGCAGATTTTAGGGCAAAGTTGTGGCAGATTTTAGGGAAAAGTTATGGCAGATTTTAGGGAAAAGGTAATCAGATTTTCTTCCTCTCTTTGGCTGATTCCTAGCATGCTTTGGACTTTAATTTCGTCCATCTACATTGCTCCAAACTTATGCTATCCATTTCATGCCCAAAACTGCTCCAAAAGGCCCAAAATGCATGTCCAATCCATCATAGGCCCAAAATCGCTCCAAAACACACCAAAATGCACTTCTTTGTTTAAGTGTTTTACACTCTAGTTTTGCATCCTTTGAGTCTAGTTTAGTGTTTTACATTGTGTTTTTACGATTTTGAGTCAGTTTCACATTGATTAGCATCCCTAGTTAATCCCTGGTCTAGAACGATCCCTATTTGCTCATATACTACAATTGTCATCCATAGGGTTTAATTTGAGTGACAATCTAATTTTCACATCAAATTTTGGCGCCGTTGCCGGGGATTAGCAAACTTGCTAATCCCTTGTGTTTCTGCCGTGTGTTTTATTGTGATTATCTAGTTTTCTTATTTTGTTTTGTTTTCTTGGTTTAGGTACTAGTGCATGACGCGGAGTTCTCAAACTGTGCATGCACATATCTTGGACTTTAACGACGATTTTGAACGTGATTTGAGAAGAAAGAGGAGGCATCCCGAACCTAGTGAACCTAGTTCAAGTTCAGAGGCCGAATCTGAGTTTGAAGACGTGGAAGACGAAGTCATGGCAGCGGACAATCTGACCATTAAAGAACTATCGGCCTCGGGGTTGATCAATGCCGCACCATTATGCATTCAATACCCCCCGGCTGCCCTAGGCAAGACCGCTGAGTTCGAATTGAAGTCGAACTTGCTGCACCATATTCCGAAATTCCATGGGCTGTCCATGGAGGATCCCAACAAGCATCTCAAGGAGTTTGAGGTGGTTTGTTCGAGCATGACACCCCTAAATGTCGATGGGAACATTCTGATGATGAAGTCTTTTCCATTTTCACTTTTGGAAAAGGCTAAGGATTGGCTTTTCGAGTTAGCACCCGGAACGGTTACATCTTGGGATAGTATGAAAAGAGCTTTCTTGGAGAAATTTTTCCCAACTTCAAGAGTCATTCTCTTGAGGAAACGGATTAGTGGCATCCAACAAAATCAAGGTGAGTCGTTCCCTTCTTATTATGAACGCTTTAAATCACTTGTTGCTTCATGTCCACAGCATCAAATGAAGGAGGAGCTGCTCATTCAATACTTCTACGAAGGACTCCTTCCCATGGAACGTCAAATGCTTGATGCATCGGCGGGAGGTGCGTTGGTGGATAAGACTCCGGGGGCTGCCAAAGTTCTAATTGCCAACCGAGCGCATAATGCACAACAATACGAAGGAGTTGGACAAAGAGACCCCCCACGACCACAAGTGAATGAGGTAAGTTCTACACACGATATTCAATCCCAATTAGCTAACCTTACTTCTATTGTTTCTCAGTTGGCCGAGGGGATGAAGATTCATGGACCAAGTGTTTGTGGCGTGTGCTCCATGCAAGGACATGCCAACGATCAATGCCCTCAATTGCTTGAAAGTGGGGGATGGGAATCTGCCAATGCCGTGGGTTTTGGGAGCCAAAATCAACCACGCCATGATCCATACTCAAACACATACAATCCGGGGTGGAGGGACCATCCAAACTTCAAATGGAGGGATCCTCAACAACCCCAAGAACAAGGAGGATTTAGGCAGCAACCACCGGGCTTCTACACAAAGCCATTCGTCCCAAATCAAAACCAAGTGCAATCTGCCCCAACGAGTTCAGGTATGTCTTTGGATAGTGATCAAGTTGTTAAGTTACTAACTACTTTGACGCAGGAAGTACAAACTCAAAATAAAGAGAGACAAATCCAAGACAAACGAGTGGACAATTTGGAGAAACAAATGGGCCAAATTGCCGAGTTTATGGGGCAGATTAGAGAACAAGGCAAATTGCCTAGTTCAACCGTGATGAATCCTAAGGGTGGATTTGAGTCCGCTAAGGCCATCACGTTGAGGAGTGGTAAACAGGTTGGAACGGAATCAAATACATCTAAATCAAGTCAAGACGAGGAGGATAAGTTGCTGCAAGAAGAAGCACAGGGACCAAAGCCCACGGCCAAGGATGATCCAACCTTGCCGAGTTCATCCAATCCTCTTAAACCGTCCCCAACCACCAAGGTAAGTTCCAATTCGACTTTTTCTAGTTCTATTCCATTAAATGTGCCTTTTCCTGGCAGGTTTAGGCAATCAAAGAAGGAAGAAGCCGAGAAGGACATTCTAGAGACCTTCCGGAAAGTTCAAGTCAATATCCCGCTCCTTGATGCAATTAAGCAAGTCCCGAGGTATGCTAAGTTTTTAAAAGAACTTTGTACAACAAGGAGAAGGATTTCGAACAAAGAGGTGGTTCAGGTAAGTGAAAATGTGTCTGCTGTGTTGCAAAGGAAATTACCCCCTAAATGCAAAGATCCGGGTAGTTTTACAATTCCGTGCGTTATTGGTAATACTAAGTTTGAACAATGCATGTTAGACTTAGGGGCTTCGATTAATGTTATGCCATACTCTGTTTATGCATCTATGAACTTAGGTGAGCTTAAAAATGATGGCGTGATTATTCAATTAGCCGATCGTTCTAATGCCTATCCAAAGGGTGTTTTGTGTTGGAATTATTTCCTTCCTAGTGCTAAGAACATGTTGAGTATAATAACACAAGTAAGGGTGTCGAATCCACAGGGACTAATTAGACCTATATAACCACTTATTTTGCAAGAACCTTACTAGAAACTAGAACTAATCAATTTAGGCAGATTTAGATGTTGTAACTTGATACACACGGAAATGAAAGGAATTACAAGTAGATTAGATAACAAGTAATAAAATGGGGTAGAACCAAGGGAGTTGAGGCTAGGGATTGTAACAATAGGGAGGAAGCTAGGGATTCGTTTTCACCTTTGCTAATTGATTCCATGTTTTTAAATCAAGCTATGCTCGGCCATCTATCTATTTCTTGAGTTTGTTTCACTTAGATATGATCAACCATATGATGTGTGGATTTGTTCAATTATTCCTAATCATGAACCTAATTGTGATGTACAACTTTGGCTCTTAATCAAGAATGTATTTATGCACTAGAAACTTTCATAAAACCAAAGAAACACTCGGCATGATGTTTGCCAAGCATTCCCTTCAATCATTCCCAAATCTGCCAATCTTATGCATGATGTGTGCTATAAAATTGGCTATACAACTTATGGTTAATTCAAATGGTGATCAAGCATTAAAATCAACACACAAATTCACAATTAAATCAGAGAATGACACAAGAAATAGAATGATAAAACTGAGCATTTCCGAGTTAACTACATGGAAATCTTGCTAGGCTACATCGAATCCCTATGGAGGGATTAGTTACACTTCATGTTTACAAAGATTTGACATATAAACATAAACATGAGTGTACATAGAATTAAGAAGAAGAACCCCTTGAAGCAAAACTGTGTTGAAGATCCCTTGAGAGTGACCTTCGGTGCTAGTTCCCCAAGTGTGGTGTGGCTCCTCCAAGTGTGGTGTGGATGATGGTGGCACGGCTAAGGTTGAGTGGTGTTCGTGAAAATGGGAGAGAATGGACAGAGATGGAGTGGTTGTTGGTGTAGGAATGGGATGAATATTGTGTGTGGAAGAATTTTTGGTTATGGAATGGAGAGAGTTTCAGATTTCTTGAATACCACACTTAAAGGGAGAACAAGGAATAATTGTTTCAGATTTAGATCCAAGATTGGATCTCAACAATTGTAAAATATGGAATGCTAGTGTGTGTAATGATGGGGGAATTCATTTTCTGAAATGGTGAGTGCTTGGCACAATGGAGAAATGCATGCATGTGGTATTTGGAGATGCATGTGGAATGACTGCCAAGACAGCCTGGCAATGCATTAAACAACTCACGGCATGGGTGAATTTGTTGGTGAAAATGTGGCTGAATGGTTTAACTAATGGGGATGCATGTTCTTGGTGAACAAGGGGGGTAGAAATGTAACACAATGCATGGCTAGGTGTATGAATCCTCCTAATCTGAAACCAATGTTTTTGCCATGCATAGAATCATCCCAAACTGGCCGAATTGCACCATTATCATTTCCTGAAATTCTAGCAGCCCAAACTTGTCCTCAATTCTTCATTTGGATTTCAAATTAACTCACAAGATGTTCTCCATGCTTGAACTAGCTCTCGGCCACCAAATGTGGTGTTTTTGCTTCATTGCCCTCCAATTGATCCTAACACACACATAGCTGCACACTAACACAAAATGATGTAAAATGCAACTAGTTTAAATCAAACACACCACAAAGACACAAAATATGGATGCTAATAATGCATACGAAATGTGAACTGTCATTTTGGAAGATGTTTTGGTGCAGGTTGGTAATTTGATATTTCCAGCGGATTTCTACGTACTTGACATGGAGGATGCACCCCATTCTACACCATTGCCGATTTTATTAGGGAGACCCTTCATGAAAACAGCCCGCACCAAGATAGATGTGTTTAAAGGAACTTTAACAATGGAATTTGATGGGGAAGTCATTGATTTCAATCTTTCTGAAAGTATTAAATTTCCTAAGGACGATCATTCTTGTTTTTCTATTGATATAATTGATGATTTGGCGCAGGATTTCCTTGATTCCTTGGAGAGGGATACACTTGAAACAACCATTGCACAAGGAATTGGGCAAAAATCTGGTTTTGCCGTGCCTAGAAGTGAAGAGGAGGCCGAGATAGTGGCTGCCCTTGAGTCACTACCTCAACACTATGGTAAGCCTTCTAACATAAACTCAATTCCCGTTTCCACTAATAAGTTGTTACCCTCAGTGATTCAGGCACCCGTACTTGAACTTAAACCGTTGCCCGATCATTTAAAGTACGTCTTTTTGGGAGACAACGAGACGTTGCCCGTTATTGTTTCCTCCTCACTCACGGCATTAGAGGATGAGAAGTTGATCCGTGTGTTGCAAGATCACAAAACGGCCATTGGGTGGACTTTGGCCGACATTAGGGGAATTAGCCCTACGACGTGCATGCATCGCATACTTCTAGAGGAGGGGGCTAAACCAACTCGAGAGGCTCAGCGCCGTCTCAACCCTCCAATGATGGAAGTTGTGAAGAAAGAGATCATCAAACTTCTGGATTGTGGAGTGATTTATCTGATCTCTGATAGCCGTTGGGTGTCACCGGTGCAATGTGTTCCAAAGAAATCCGGAGTGACGGTGGTGAAGAATGCCGAGAGTGAGCTTGTGCCAACCCGGATCCAAACAGGTTGGCGCGTATGCATCGATTATAGGAAGCTAAACGCCACCACAAGGAAGGACCACTTCCCTTTGCCGTTCATCGATCAAATGCTTGAAAGGTTAGCCGGTCATTCTTTCTATTGTTTCCTTGATGGTTATTCTGGATATAATCAGATTGTCATAGCTCCGGATGACCAAGAAAAGACTACTTTCACGTGCCCCTTTGGTACCTTTGCCTATCGTCGCATGCCTTTTGGGTTATGCAATGCTCCGGCCACGTTTCAAAGGTGTATGGTAAGTATCTTTTCAGATTTTGTGGAAAAGATAATTGAGGTATTTATGGATGATTTCAGTGTATTTGGTGATTCATTTGATGGTTGTTTGGAAAATCTCACAATAATCTTGAAACGATGTGTAGAAACTAACCTTGTGCTTAATTGGGAAAAATGTCATTTTATGGTTAGACAAGGCATAGTTTTAGGGCATATTGTTTCAGAAAGAGGAATTGAAGTAGATAAATCGAAAATAGATCTTGTACGCTACTTACCCTCTCCTACTTCGGTTCGAGAGATTCGTTCGTTTCTTGGTCATGCAGGATTTTATAGGCGATTTATCAAGGACTTCTCCAAGATCTCAAATCCTCTTTGCCGTCTCCTCCAAAAAGACGTGCCGTTTGACTTTAATGAGGAGTGTGAGAAGGCGTTCAAGCACCTCAAGGAAATGCTAACTTCGGCCCCTATCATAATGCCACCGGATTGGAGCCTTCCTTTTGAACTTATGTGTGATGCATCCGATTATGCATTAGGAGCCGTTTTGGGGCAAAGGAAGGACAAGAAGCCGCATGTTATCTATTACGCATCCCGGACGTTGAACGATGCACAATTGAATTATTCTACCACTGAAAAAGAACTTCTTGCTGTTGTATTTGCTTTAGATAAATTTCGTTCTTATTTGCTTGGTACTAAAGTGATTATTTATACTGACCATGCAGCGTTGAAGTACTTGTTCACCAAGAAGGAGGCCAAACCACGACTCATTCGGTGGATGCTTCTTCTCCAAGAGTTCGATATCGAAATCCGGGATAAGAAAGGAAGTGAGAACGTGGTGGCTGACCACTTGAGCCGCATGGTGCATGATGACGGGTTTATAAAACCGCACAAATTTAACCCTCTTTTTGACAGATGTAGTATAGATGTAAGTAGGGTATCGTTCTAGGCCGGGGATTAGGAGGGCTTGCTAAACCTCTAAAATAATTTAAAAACGTAAAAACAAAGTTTAAAACACTAAACTAAAAACTCGAAACACACTAAAAATGACTCAAAATAATGAAAACAATTTAAAATAAAAACTAGGAATTTAATTAGACGGAAATTAAATTAAAAGATTAAAAATAATAAAAATTAACTAAATAATAATATTATAATAATGGGGGGTTTGGTTTGGATGAAACGTAAATTAAACTTAACTAAATTATAAAATTGACAAAAACATAAAATAAAAGTGAATGAATAAGCGACGGATTGGCTAGAGGGTTTTTCTCCACACATGACACATAAGCAACCTAAATTGACCTTCAGTTGTTCTTTCAATAAGTTGTTAATCTCAACACCCCAAATTAATTAGGTACGCTTAAATTAACCTTCAGATTTTCCTTAAGTTAATGGATTGGATGATTGCATACGACAACCCAAAACATTCCCCACAAGTTCCCTACATGAATTGCATAATAGAGATACAAGCGAGAATCATTAAGTTCTATGAAAACCATAAGCATTGACGAGGCACTTGTTACTATGAATTGCATGAAACTTATGCCAAGAATTTACTTAACGCGATTGTGACTAGCAACCTTCACTACTCATGAATATAAGTTCATAACGATTAGGTGAAATTCACTTATATTCTAGCATCAAATTCATGCATGTAAATTAAGTATGCATTCTTAATTGACAAACATAAATAAGTTATTAATCAAGCAGTTAAGCAAATTAAATCACAACTCAGAAATCACAACTGAAGTTACCAATTCAAATTACAAATATAATCATGGCTTCGAATTAACCTCTAGCCAAAACAAATTAATTACACATTATTTTAATTTAAAAACAAAAATTAAAAATGAGTTGGAGGATTAAACCAAAAGAGAGTAAAGGATCTGTGCACTGTGCTTTGGGCTTCTGTGCGTTGGGCCGTGCCTCAGCTTCTGATTCGAACTCCCGAGTTTCTTCTTAATGGGCCGCTTGTTTCCTCCTCCCACGTCTGCCTTCTGGCGCTCCCGCAGCTCCACAGCTGCCCAAATGCCCCGTGGCTGCCTTTTGTCCCTTCGCAGAAACCTTCCTGGCTGCCCTCTCAGCAGCTTCCTTTTGGCAGCCCTCCAGTTTCTGTCAAAAAAACTGCCTGGCAGCTTTGGTTTATTCCCCCTTTGGCAGCAAAGCTGCCCTTTATTATTTTTTTTTATTTTCTTCTTCACAGCTGCCCCAGGCAGCTTATCATTTCCTGAATGCCGAGCTCTCCCCAGCCTTCCCGCAAAACCCAAAGGGCAGCGCCCTCTTTATTTTCTGTTTTCTAAGCTGCTCTTCGTCCCCTGGTCGCTGCCCAATTGGCTGCCTTTAAATGGCAGCTCCATTATTATTCTCATAGGATGCTGCCTCGGTGGACTGCTTTCCCTATTTTATATTTTTCCTTTTTTTTTCTTTCCGTGGCCTTCCACTTCACCAACCTGTGCACTCAAAAATATATTAAGCTTTCATCATTTTCCTTTTATTCCTTTGCCCATGTGCCGTGTGCTTCCATCTAATAATCACACACACATTATCACATTATATTTAAATATATAAATATATAAATAAATATATATATATATATATATTAATTTTCAAATGATAAGTATAATTCAACAAGCAAGATAATTTAGACGAAATTAATACTTAACACTTCACTTATTCTATTTTTATTTTCTTAGCTAGATAAACTTATAAAACATAAAAATAACGTAAATAGCCCAAAATATAACGAACTAACTAAGAAAAGACGAGAGAATTTGATATAAAAATATGTATAAATATCATCCGATCAAATACCCCCACACTTAGCTTTTGCTAGTCCTCGAGCAAAACAAAGAAAACAAGAACAAGTAATAACATGAAAAACATTAGCTTCCCCCTATGTGACCCTCATAGAATTTCCTTCGAAAACGTAAATCATCAAGAACCATAGCTAGCACAAAACAAACTAATCCCAATTCATCTTCCTTATTCAAGTATTAGCAGTAATCTTTAAATCATCCTTGAAGTGTAGTGTGTGAGATAGCCATGCCAATGCAATTTCAAGTTTTTATTTTCAAAATCATCATATGCAAACTAGCAACCTTCTCACGGGATATGCACTCAATCACACATGTGTTTAGTTTTAATGTGTTTCGCTCAAAGAAACAAATGTGAAAGATCTACCATAAGCTTGCATAAAGATCACTTCTCCACAGTCATAATTGCAAAACTTAAATCAAGAGGACTTTTATTGGATGTAATGAGGCTTAGGGATAGGGCTATTGAAACGAAAGAATAGGAAAACACAAGTTCCAAGCTACATCGCAAGCGATTCTTTTGTTGAGATTTATAAGAACTTAAGCTCTCCAGCGATTCTTTTAACACCTCCAATCACACCCTCAAACTGAAACTTTAAACTTTTTATTTTATTTTCTTTGAATACAATCTTTCTTTTCTTTTTCTTTTCTTCTCTTTTCTCATTTTTTTTTTTAAATTAATACAAACATGAAATACCCCCACACTTATTCTTTTGCCAAACCTTCCAAGTACTTCACAAACATTTCTGAAAAGACAGTCTCAAATTGCTCGCTTGGAAAGGGTAAGGAAACATGTTTTGAGGTATAAGGGTAGACATATCTGGTGATAAGAAATAAAAGGCTCAACAAATACGGCTCAAATTGGCAATCTAATGATATCATTTTTTTTTCTTTTGGAAATATGGTTATTTGGGCCATGGTGGTGAACCTAATGCCTCTATCATTTTCAAGTTCATACAATCAATGACAAATATTTCGAAAGATCGTTACGCAAGTTCTAGAGATGCATCTCACATAAGTTCATCACACATGAAAGAATAGTAGTGTATGAAAAATGCACACACTTTCAATAGGCTCAAAAACTCACATGGGATGTATATGGTCACTAAATTCACATATGAAGATTTAAGTCATGCTTTAGTTTCACATCAACAAGGCTATGTGCATTTGGTTTTTCAAAGATGATCAAACATGTACAATACTAACAAGAGAACAAGGAATTTCATAAAACACATGTTAACTAAGTTCTTGATAATCATGGTTCAAATTTCATCCAGTTATATCATTGGGTCGGGAAACTAATAAAAATCTAAATTAAAACAATAAGGAAAACAAGACAATATTTTTGGATTTTTTAAATTTTTCGAGAAAAATTAAATAAAACACAAAACTCCGAAAAAAATTAAGTAAAACACAAAGCTAATTAAGAAAACAAAAAGCAATAACATGGAAACAAATGAAACCAGTTCAAAGTCGAAGGTACAAATTTTTCAATTTGGTCAATTTTTTATACTTGATACCCCCACACTTAAACTAGACATTGTCCCCAATGTCAGAAAACATTAATACGCAAATAAAAATAAAATAAATAAATAATACGAAACAAAATAAAGTAAAGGACTGAAAACTTCTCTAATTTGCAGAAAACCAAGCGATAACCCCCGAGCGTAACTTTTGCAATCAACTTCAAGGGAGGAAATAACCAAACGTTCCTGCAAAGAAAAGAAATAAATCAGTTAAGCACGCAAGAAAATATAGAAAAATGCAAACGAAAAATAAAAATTGAAAATAAAAGACAACGAAAAGAACTAATAGGCGGTCATTGGTCGCTTGTTGATTTTCCACAGCTTTCATCTTGAACAGGATGGGCCTCCTTCTGGCAAGTGCTCCTCGGCTTAGTTGAGGATGAATCAGCACGTTGTCTCCACATGCTTCAAGTAGTCCGGTCTCCACGCAGGTGTGGCATCTTCTTGAACTCTTGGATCATCTCAGACTCTACCTTCATCTGGATGCACCTCAGACTCCTCCTGCTTCGTCTGTGAGGTACTTTTGTTTTTGAAGAAGTACCTCAACACAAGTTTATTTTTGAAGTGGGCTGGGAGGGGTCTGAGATGAGTACTCGAGAGCAAGACTAGGTAAGCAATCAGGATCTCACTTTCTCCACGTTCCTCAGATGAAGGAGAGGAGAAAGCATAATATGAGATACTTTTGCTTTTAACCTTTTTAATATGAAATACTTTTGCTCTGGAAGGTTTGTTTTCTGGGGTGATCCAAGGGATGAAGAACACTGAATGACTCGAAAGCTTTCTTTGGGAAGACATTATCGGAGATGAAGAGAGGTTGAGAGGTTGAGAGGTTGAGAGGTTGAGAGGGTGTGAAGGTGTGCCTTTGCTGTGAAAGGCGAAGGTCGAACTTATAGAAATTTGGCTTCACAACCGGAACTGTTCCCTCACTATTTGTCGGCAGCCGGTGGATGGATGAACAGTGCCCGCTACGCGCTTTCTGACAACGCGTCCGTAATTTCCGCGAAGCTGACTGCGCATACGACGAGTGACGACAAATTGGAATGATGATCTTTTGAAAACCGGGGTTCAAAACCGGGTGCGGTTCGTGGTTTTCGCAACGTTCCACGCTGCACGTCATGAGTGACGACACATCCGGACAAACCGAGCCCTCGTGATGCCACGTGATTGCTGAGTCAAGCCCAGCTTTTGAGAAAGGAAACGGCTCTTTTGAGAAAGGAGCGTCGGCCTTCGATTTGCGCGATGACGCGTCTTCAACCTCAGAGGAGCGCCTCTCTTTGATTTGCTTCTTTTTATAGAGGCGCTAATTCTGCTCCATCTCACACTTGAACTCCCTCAAACACTTCCTTCTGAAAATACTCCCTTCTGTAAACACTCAAAATCCTTCCGAACTCTTCCTGCACTTCAGCAATCTTGATCTTTCCGAACTCTTTTCTTCCTCAACTGCCTCTAAAAATGTCTTGCCCTTCCGACCGTCGCCTAAACTTGAATGTCGGGGAAGACGATGACTCGTCTTCTCCGAACAACATTTGGAATCCATCCTTCATATCCCCCAATGGTCCTCTTACAGTCGGGGACACAATGATGAGGAACGATATAACCGCAACGGTGGTTGCAAGAAACCTTCTTACTCCCAGAGACACTAGGTTGCTGTCTATGCGGTCAGACGAGCTGGCTGTTCAGGACTCACTGGCTCTCAGTGTCCAGTGTGCAGGCTCAGTTTCGAACATGGGTCAGCGCCTGCTTGCAAGATCTCGTCAGGTGGAGTCGCTAATGGCGGAGGTGGTCAGTCTTCGGCAAGAAGTCAGAGGACTCAGGCACGAGAACAAGGAGTTGCACATGCTCGCAACTAGCTACTCGACCAGCATGAAGAGGAAGCTGGACCAGCTGCAGGAGTCGGACGGTCGGATTCAGAGCGATCATGAACGGTTCATGGCGTTACTCCCGCGGTTTATGTTGCCTACGTCCTCTGGAGCAGCACCAAGCGTTCCGGCTCCGGAGATTCCAACTCTGGCACTTCGTCTTCCCGGAGCTCCGTCAACCTCTGAGGCGCCACCTAACCAAAATCAATGATTGCTATTAGTTTTTCGTATTATTGTAATTTTTTTATGCTTTTAATGTTTATTTAACTAAATATATATATATATATATATATATATATATATATATATATATATTACTAATATTATTTTTTTTTTTTTACTATTTTATTTTTTTTTATTTTTTTATTTTTTTATTTTTTTTTTATTTATTTTTTTTTAGGTTTATTTTAAGCAATATAAAATATGTAAATTAAAATATGTAAATTAATGTAAAAAGACTTTATTTACTCGCACTTAAAATAAACAAGGCCCTAAATTTATTTAAACACAAACTAAACAAAAATTAACCAAATAAAACAACTAACAAAACAAAACAAAAAAAATGCAAAGTAAAGGAAAAGAAGAGGATTAGAAATGCAAATCTGATTGCTTGGGTTGCCTCCCAAGAAGCGCTTGCTTTAACGTCTTTAGCCGGACGAATCTTTCCATTATCCTCCCCTTGGCTCCAAAGCATGAAATTTATCTTTTAATGGGAGGTGATACTTGAAATGATTCGGCAATGGTCTGAATTCTAAGTTGGGTGCCTGAATCATCAAAATGAGAAACATGTTAGTAAAAAATAAAATTAAAATTAAAATTGGAGAAGATGGCTTACTGTATCTCTCCGACACAAACTCAATAACAAAAATCACGTCTTCAAAAGTCTCAGGGACTTTGATTTTGGCCAGATTGCAAGTGATGATTGTGGCCGTGTGATCCACTCCAATTTCCTCCTTGATGAATTCAAGATGGTCCTCAACCACTTTTTCCTCGTTTAGAAGTTGCGGCAAGGGTTGTTCTTCCCTTGCCGTGTCTTGTGCATCCTCCTCCTGTTCGAGCAGTAGTAATTCATCCACGGGCTTATCTTCAACCATTTGTTCTTGAATTTGTTCCATGCATTCTGCATTCTCCCCAAATTGATTGTTCCACTCAGCGAACTCCTTTGCTTGATAGAAATCCTCAATTGGTTGCCAAAATGCGTCTTGTTGAAATGGTTGAGCTTCCCTGCCCTGCTCCAAAGAATTTAGTTGCTGACTAACTTCCTTATAATAATTTGATCTATCTGAATTTGGATGTGAAGGTTGAGGGGGAGGCTGTGGTGGTTCATATGGCCATTGACAGAACTCCTCATACGGCTGCCAATATTCTCCTTGGTGAGTCTCCTTAGTTTGATCTTGTGAACCCTGCACCAAAGAGTTTAATTCATTAAGAATTTGATTATAATCTATTGACGAACCTGAGTTTGATTGAGGATATTGCATATGAGGTTGTGGTGGTTCCATAGGTTTTGAATAAAACTCCTCATATGGCTGCCAATATGCCTCATGTTGAACTTGTTGAGCTTCCCACCACATAGAGTTTGAATGATCACTCCAATCTCTTGGTGGACATTGATTGGCTTGAAATCCTTGATGTCCCCAAACATCTTCATTTGCAGAAAATTGGGGACATTGATGATTTTGATATCCTTGCCCATACGATGCACCAAATGTAGGGACACTTGGCATTGTGGCCCTTTCGGCATTCTGAGTCAACTGAGACGTGAGCTGCGCCAATTGAGCTTGAATGCAAGCAAAATCCATGACTTGCTCCAATTATACCTAAAATCAAAGAAAGAAAAATAAATCAAATACCAAAAGTAAAACACACAAACACAAATATAAATAAAAACACAAACAAAAACACAAATATAAAAATAAACACAAACAAAAATAAAGGATTAGCAAAGTTGCTAATCCCCGGCAACGGCGCCAAAAATTTGACGGGTTTATAAAACCGCACAAATTTAACCCTCTTTTTGACAGATGTAGTATAGATGTAAGTAGGGTATCGTTCTAGGCCGGGGATTAGGAGGGCTTGCTAAACCTCTAAAATAATTTAAAAACGTAAAAACAAAGTTTAAAACACTAAACTAAAAACTCGAAACACACTAAAAATGACTCAAAATAATGAAAACAATTTAAAATAAAAACTAGGAATTTAATTAGACGGAAATTAAATTAAAAGATTAAAAATAATAAAAATTAACTAAATAATAATATTATAATAATGGGGGGTTTGGTTTGGATGAAACGTAAATTAAACTTAACTAAATTATAAAATTGACAAAAACATAAAATAAAAGTGAATGAATAAGCGACGGATTGGCTAGAGGGTTTTTCTCCACACATGACACATAAGCAACCTAAATTGACCTTCAGTTGTTCTTTCAATAAGTTGTTAATCTCAACACCCCAAATTAATTAGGTACGCTTAAATTAACCTTCAGATTTTCCTTAAGTTAATGGATTGGATGATTGCATACGACAACCCAAAACATTCCCCACAAGTTCCCTACATGAATTGCATAATAGAGATACAAGCGAGAATCATTAAGTTCTATGAAAACCATAAGCATTGACGAGGCACTTGTTACTATGAATTGCATGAAACTTATGCCAAGAATTTACTTAACGCGATTGTGACTAGCAACCTTCACTACTCATGAATATAAGTTCATAACGATTAGGTGAAATTCACTTATATTCTAGCATCAAATTCATGCATGTAAATTAAGTATGCATTCTTAATTGACAAACATAAATAAGTTATTAATCAAGCAGTTAAGCAAATTAAATCACAACTCAGAAATCACAACTGAAGTTACCAATTCAAATTACAAATATAATCATGGCTTCGAATTAACCTCTAGCCAAAACAAATTAATTACACATTATTTTAATTTAAAAACAAAAATTAAAAATGAGTTGGAGGATTAAACCAAAAGAGAGTAAAGGATCTGTGCACTGTGCTTTGGGCTTCTGTGCGTTGGGCCGTGCCTCAGCTTCTGATTCGAACTCCCGAGTTTCTTCTTAATGGGCCGCTTGTTTCCTCCTCCCACGTCTGCCTTCTGGCGCTCCCGCAGCTCCACAGCTGCCCAAATGCCCCGTGGCTGCCTTTTGTCCCTTCGCAGAAACCTTCCTGGCTGCCCTCTCAGCAGCTTCCTTTTGGCAGCCCTCCAGTTTCTGTCAAAAAAACTGCCTGGCAGCTTTGGTTTATTCCCCCTTTGGCAGCAAAGCTGCCCTTTATTATTTTTTTTTATTTTCTTCTTCACAGCTGCCCCAGGCAGCTTATCATTTCCTGAATGCCGAGCTCTCCCCAGCCTTCCCGCAAAACCCAAAGGGCAGCGCCCTCTTTATTTTCTGTTTTCTAAGCTGCTCTTCGTCCCCTGGTCGCTGCCCAATTGGCTGCCTTTAAATGGCAGCTCCATTATTATTCTCATAGGATGCTGCCTCGGTGGACTGCTTTCCCTATTTTATATTTTTCCTTTTTTTTTCTTTCCGTGGCCTTCCACTTCACCAACCTGTGCACTCAAAAATATATTAAGCTTTCATCATTTTCCTTTTATTCCTTTGCCCATGTGCCGTGTGCTTCCATCTAATAATCACACACACATTATCACATTATATTTAAATATATAAATATATAAATAAATATATATATATATATATATTAATTTTCAAATGATAAGTATAATTCAACAAGCAAGATAATTTAGACGAAATTAATACTTAACACTTCACTTATTCTATTTTTATTTTCTTAGCTAGATAAACTTATAAAACATAAAAATAACGTAAATAGCCCAAAATATAACGAACTAACTAAGAAAAGACGAGAGAATTTGATATAAAAATATGTATAAATATCATCCGATCACATGAGGAGGATGCCGTGCCTATCATAGAGACATTCCCAGATGAGCAATTGATGTCCATCAAGGTAAGTGAACCATGGTATGCTGATTTGGTGAATTATTTGGTGTCTAAACATGTTCCTAGTGAATTACTTAAACACCAATGTGATAAATTGAAGAAAGAGGCACGGTTTTATGTGTGGGATGATCCGTATTTGTGGAAATATTGCCCTGACCAAGTTATACGTCGGTGTGTGCACGATTCTGAGTTTAATGCTATCTTAACTTTTTGTCACACTTATGCTTGTGGGGGACACTTTGGCACACAACGAACAGCACTTAAGGTGTTAGAATGTGGTTTCTATTGGCCTACTATCTTTAGGGATGCTAGAACGTTTTGCTTGTCTTGTGATCGATGCCAAAGAACGGGCAATATTGGCCCTAAACAACAAATGCCGCAAACCCCAATTTTTAGTGTTGAAATCTTTGATGTTTGGGGTATTGATTTTATGGGTCCCTTTCCTTCGTCACATGGTTTTCTTTATATTTTGCTTGCTGTGGATTATGTGTCGAAGTGGGTGGAAGCAAAAGCCACCCGAACTAATGATTCTCGAGTGGTTGCAGATTTTGTGAAAACTAACATTTTTGCAAGGTTTGGAATGCCAAGAGTGCTAATTAGTGATGGAGGTTCCCATTTTTGTAATCGAACCATCGAGGCGTTGCTAAAGAAGTACAATGTCACGCATAAGGTGGCCACACCTTATCATCCTCAAACAAGTGGGCAAGCCGAGGTTTCGAATAGGGAAATCAAACAAATTCTTGAGAAGACCGTTGGGCCTACAAGGAAGGATTGGAGTTTGCGCCTAAACGATGCATTGTGGTCGTATCGCACTGCCTACAAAACCCCAATTGGGATGTCACCTTTTCGGCTCATCTATGGGAAGCCATGCCATCTTCCCGTCGAGTTGGAGCATCGTGCACATTGGGCCGTCAAAACATTCAATATGGATCATGATGCCGCAGGCTTACATAGGAAGCTTCAATTGTGTGAGCTTGATGAAATCCGGAATGAAGCTTATGAGAATGCCCGGATTTACAAGGAGAAAACGAAGGCGTTCCATGACAAGATGATTCGTGCCAAGACGTTTTCTATTGGGCAGAAAGTGTTGTTGTTCAATTCTCGCCTTCGGTTGTTTCCGGGTAAGTTGCGTTCCAAATGGGTTGGTCCTTTTATTGTCACTAATGTTTTCCCTCATGGTGCAGTACAAATAAAGAGTTCAAGGACGCAACAAGAGTTCAAAGTGAATGGGCATCGCTTGAAGCCTTATTACGACGCGTTTGAGGAGCATGTAGTGGAGGAGGTACCCCTCCATGCCGTTGGCCCTAGTCAAGATTAAACGGAGGTACCGTCCGGCTGGAAGACGTTAAAGCAAGCGCTTCTTGGGAGGCAACCCATGTGTTGAGACAAGCGAACGAAGGAACTTTCACTCCAAACCCAGATTTGCGTCCCTAACCTTTCTCTTTATTCCTTATACTTTGCCCATTGTGTTCTGTTTGTTAGTTGTGCTATTTGGTTGTTTTTGTGAGTCTATGCTTGAAACATTGAGGACAATGTTTGATTTAAGTGTGGGGGGGTAACCAAAGTGTTTTGATGCAAATTCGTAGGGTTTATCACTCATAACTTCTAAATGTTGTTCCTTGCTGTTTTTAAGTGTTTTTAAGCTGTTTTAAGCTATTTTAATGTGTTTTGATTCAAAAATCCGAAAATCCCATAAAAATTTGAAAAATTGTTTTAAAAAAACCCAAAAAGAGTTGTTTTTGTGTGTTTGTTTCTGTCTTAGGGTACCTTCCAACACAATGATGAGGATTCGGTTTGTAATTGCATAACTGTTAAAGAAAGTTGTAAACATGGATGAAAGTTTGATTTACTCTTTGGTTTATGCTTGGTTGTGGTTATAACTTATGAATTCACATGTAATCATAAAGGAAAAATCAGTTTTTGTAACATGCTTGAAGGAATGAACTCAAACTAACGCTACAACCTTGTGAGACTTGAGCCTAAACGTTTATTTGGAGAGTTAAAATCTGTGCATTCTTTGTTTTCTAAGTCTTTGCATGATCTCATTATTCTTTGCTTGGTTGCTACTTAGAAGGCGTTTCATCATATAGTTCCAAATGCTAGAACTCATGCCCATTTCATTCAAAGCATGTTAGTTGATTTGCATAACACATATTCAAGATGAAGTTGTGTAGTTACCACCACCTTAGCCAAATGCCGTGTGCCCTATATCATTTTGTGTTTAAGTTAACCCCGTTGAGCCTTGTTAGCCTTCATTCTTTGTTAAACCACATCATCCTCACCTAGCCTAGACTAGGACTTTCCACACCCTTGTTCTTAAAGCATAGTAAAGCATGATTCAAATTGAATTCCTTTTGACTAATGTTTGGCAGAAAGCAAGTGTGGGGGAAGTGTTCTCATGTGTATTTGTGTGCCATAGGCACAGGTAGAAAGAAAAGAAAAGAAAAATTCGTGGAAAAAGAAAAAAATGAAGAAAAGTGTGTGAAAAAGAGTACCAAAGTGATGTTTGTTGAAGTAAGGGTCCAAAACAATGAATTCGGCCCTAAGAAGTTGTTTACGTCTCTCCCTTGTGTTTTAAAGTTAATTTCTGCAATCTAAGGAATTCTAAGTCTCAAGTTCATTATTTCGCTTACTATTGCTTTAAGAACTTTTGTTTTCCTATCCTTTCATTGTTAGCCAACACCCCAAGCCCCGTTACAACCCTTGACTTTAATCTTGAGTGTTGTGTGTTTCAATTTGTGGAGTTTGAATTTGGTATGAGCATATGGTGTCACTGGTTCTCGCATCTAAGTAGTAGCGTTCCATTCATGAGATCATATCTAAACATGTTATTAACTCCGGAAATTACGTTCTTTGTTATCCATATATGTGAGCATTCGTTTTATATTTACATCAATCTTCTCACATATAACTAGTGTAGGGTGTGTAGTTAGAAAATCTGAGTGAAGATTGAGTGCATATCTTGTAAGGAAATGAGGGAATTCTCTAAGGCATGTTACTACATTCAAAACATCGTTTTAATTGGTTAATTGTGAACTAGTAAGTAGTGACTATGATTAAGTATGTGCTTAAGCGTAAAGATGGCCAAAATCTGTGAGAACGATGATTTTTAACATGTCATGTGAATTGGAAATCCCTGAGGCAATTGTTGGAAGGATTAGGTTGTGTTTTAGTTGTTTGTTTTGTGTTGTTTACGTTGTTTCGTTTCGTTTTGCTCGAGGACTAGCAAAAGCTAAGTGTGGGGGAATTTGATAGGGGCATATTTATGCACCTTAGTTTAGCTTGTTCTTGTGCATTTACATTGTTTTCCTTAGTAAAGTAGTCTTTTAAGCTAGTTTTATGTATTTTCAGGTTTTATGGGCAAAGTATGCAAAGCGATGCATTTTGGAGCCTTTTGGAGCAAATTAGAGCTTGGAATGGATATCGTATGCTTGGAGCCAAAAGGATGGACGAAATTGAAGACTTGAAGATGATGAGTCCTACTTGAGCAAGGTTTCCTAGTTGGAGTAGGAAAATTCATAAAGAGATGGAATCCTAGTTGAATTAGGATTCCTAGTTGAAATTGGTTTCCTAGTTGAATTAGGATTCCTAGAAGATTGAAGTTTCCCATTCAAACAAGGTTTCCTACTTGAAGTAGGAAAGTTAAAACCCAAATGGCATCAAGTTGCAGCCACAATGAAGTTTTCCTAGTTCTAGAAGGAAAAAGAATTCCAAGATGAAGAAGGATTAGTTTTCCTAATCCTAGTGCACAAAGGTTCCCTAAACATTGTTGGAAACAATTAGAAGATTCTAGAGCTTTCCCTTGCCTTGGCTGTAAGTTCACCTATTTTCTAAGGGATTAGGCTTTCTAGAAGGCCTATCCTACTCCCTACAAAGGTGCCGCACCCTTCCCTTCTAGAAGCCCCATTCTCCCTTGCCTTGCAAGGCTTTCTAGAAGTCTTATCACCCTATCCTTAGCTGCCGCACCTTTTGCCCTATTTCCCCTTGGATTTCAGATTTAATTAGCCCAATTCCTTGTGGATTTGGGTTAATTGGGCCATAAACCCTTCTCCTTATTGGATTTACAATTTCTGCTACACTTAGGAGGCCTAATCCATCAATTAAATTAAATCCAAGCCCTAATCTGATTTATCTAGGGTTTAGGGTGCCTATATATATGTGTGCTTATGTGTGCCGCACCCCTCAATCATTCCCCACTCAGAAACTAAGGGCCGCACTCTTTCTCTCATCCATTCCGCAACCATTCATCCAAAAACCCAGAAATTCATTCTTTGCCGCAAGCACCATCACACTACCATTCAGCCACCGCCACAACCACCACTCAACCAACCCTAGCCGCACCTTCCCACCATCATCACCACCGTGTGCAGCCACCTTTGGAGGCTAGGAGAAGAGTGCACCGTGCAGTCCAAGGGGGAGAAGAAGGCTTATGCAAGAATCTGCCACCATTGGAGTGTTTGGAGTTCTTTCTTTCCTTGTTTCTGTTTTCATGTTTAATTTAATTCGTTGTTCAATTATGTTAAACATGTGGAACTAATTTCTTTATAGTTAGAGGCGAATTTGAAGCCATGGACATATGTTGGTTATGATTTGATTTACTCCAGTTATGAATTCATGAACTTTGGATGTGGTTTACTTTTCTGTTTTGATTAAGAACTTGTTTATGTATGTGGGTTGAGGGTCGACACTTAATTTGCATGCTTAAACTGGATGCTAGGATATAAGGGAATTTCACCTAATCGTTATTAACTTATATTCATGAGTAGTAAAGATCGCTAGTCACGATTATGTTTAGTAAATCCTAGGTTGGATTAACATGCGTATTCCATAGTTATGAATGCCTAGTCGTTGTTTATGATTTCCATTGAATTTAATGATTCTTGTTGAATGTCTCTATCATGCGTATTCCATAGTTAGGGACTTTGATGAGGAATCATTTGGTTGCAATGCGTATTCCATTCAATTCAATGAATTTAGGGAAATCTGAGAATTAATTAGTTCAATACAATTAATTTGGGACATCGTCATTCATAAGTTTGTTGAAATCATAACTGGGAATCAAGTTATATGCATATGTTCATGTGTGGATAAGGAACCCTCTAACTAGTTTCTCAATCCATTTAATTCACCAAAATCTGTTTAGAATCTGTTTTGTTTTTAAGTTTCTGTTTTAATTCTAAATTCGTCAAAACCAATCCCCCATTTATTTTAAAGTATTAGATTAGTTAGAAATACATTTAGATTGTGTTTCTAGGAGTTTTGAGTCAAGTTAGAACCAATTTTCGTCAAAAATTGAGTTTGTGCTCAAAACTGCCCAGAAAGTGATTTTGAGGCAGTTTTGAGTGTTTCTGGGCTGTTTTGAGTCTTTTCCTTTGTTTAAGTGTTTTAAACTCTAGTTTTGCATCCTTTGAGTCTAGTTTAGTGTTTTACATTGTGTTTTTACGATTTTGAGTCAGTTTCACATTGATTAGCATCCCTAGTTAATCCCCGGTCTAGAACGATCCCTATTTGCTCATATACTACAATTGTCATCCATAGGGTTTAATTTGAGTGACAATCTAATTTTCACATCAAATATGGAGGATGTAAGGGAGGCTGCGGCAAGGGTGTGGAATGTGTTTAGGGTGTGTAAAACTGAATTGTGGTGAATGAATGGACTTATATATATAGGGCACGGCTTAGGGTTCAGGAAAGGTCTTAAAACTTAGCTAATTAGGCTCCCTAATTGAATAGGGAAGAAAAGAAATCAGAAAAGAAAATAGAATAGGATAGAAAATATGTGAAACAAAATAGGAAGGAACTTTGGTCAGAAATTTGGAGAGGGAATGGGTATATGGTGCGGCGATGATGAAAAGAATAGAATAGGAATGTTTTTAGGACACAAAATAGGCAAGGGGTGAGAGCCTTGGGCGGCAAGGAGAGGGGAAACAAAATAGGAATGTGAAATATGTCCAGAAAATATGAAAGAACCTCCCTCCCTTGTGTGGCAGATTTGTGAAGGAAATATAAATGTTTTTAGTACACAAAACAAGTAGGAAATCACCCTCCTTGCACGGCAAGGACTAGTACAAAATAGGTATGTGCTTTATGTTCATAATTTAGGCAAGAAAAGGGGTCCTTGTGCGGCAAGGAAGAGGAAGGTGCAAGGGATGTGCGGCAAAGGTCCTTTAGGGAAGTTTAGGCTTCTAGAACCACTAATTGAATGTCCCAACATATTTTAGAACCCTTTTGTGGCTGAAACTTTGGTGAAGAAGGATTAGGAAACTTCCATTCCAAGAATAGAAACTTTTCAAGAATGGAAACCTTCGAAAATAGAAACTTCCAAACTTAGAAACTTCGGTTTCCAATTTTGACTCTTCATTCTTCATTCGCTCCTTGGCTTATTTGTACTTCAATTTCATCCTTCCGTTTAGCTCCAAACATGTCCTATCCATCTTAGGCCCAAAATCGCTCCAAAACGCACCAAAATGCACCTTTTTGCATACTTTGACCTTAGAACCTGAAATTGCACGAAAATGACTTTAAACACTAATCTAACTAAGGAAAAGCAACATAAATGCACGAAAACAAGCTAGCTACGTCGCATAAATATGCTCCTATCAGTTTCTACACCTTATCATCCTCAAACGAATGGCCAAGCCGAGGTTTCCAACCAAGAGATCAAGCAAATACTTGAGAAGACCGTTGGGCCAACAAGGAAGGATTGGAGCTTACAGCTAGATGATGCACTTTGGGCTTATCGTACGGCATACAAAACCCCCATTGGGATGTCCCCCTTTCGACTTGTCTATGGCAAGGCGTGCCACCTTCCCGTTGAATTGGAGCACAAAGCGCTGATAGTTCACATTTCATATGCATTTATAGCATCCATATTTTGTGTCTTTGTGGTGTGTTTGATTTAAACTAGTTGCATTTTACATCATTTTGTGTTAGTGTGCAGCTATGTGTGTGTTAGGATCAATTGGAAGGATAATGAAGCAAAAACACCACATTTGGTAGCCGAGAATTACTCCAAGCATGGAGATGGATTTTTGAAGTCCAAATGAAGTATCTAAGCATGTTGGTTGCTGGAATTTCAGGAAGTAATATGGAGGGAAGAATGGTGCAATTCGGCCATATTGGAGAACCTATGCATGGCACATGCATTGGATTCGGATTTGGGTGATTTCACCACCTTGCCATGCATTAACTCACATTTTCTACCCTTCCCATTAGTTAAACCTTTCAGCCATGCAATTTCACAAACAATTTCACCCATGCCGTGCCTTTTCTATCCCTTGCCAGCCTGTCATTACAGTTTTCACATGCTTCTCCATTCAAAATGACCACATGCTTGCCCATTTTCCCCATGCCATGCACTATCCATTTCAGAAATTGAATTCCCCATCATTACACACACTTGCATCCCATATTTTACATTTGTTGAGATCCAATCTTGGATCTAAACCTGAAAAGCTATTCCATTCATTCTCTTTAAGTGTAAAGAAATCTGAAGGGGGAAAAAGGAATCTTCAATTCGGCACAAACTCTCCAATTCCACAACCCTACACTACTACATTCATCCTTACTCCCAAAAACACAAAACACCACGCCATTTCTGCCCATTCTCTCCCATTTCACAGAAACCATTTCATCATCACCGTGCCACATTCATCTACACCATTCTTGGAGGACTACGCCACACTTGGAGAGCTTGCACCGAAGGCCATTCCCAAGTGATCTTCAACATAGTTTTGCTTCAAGGGGTTCTTCTTCTCAATTCTATGTACACTCATGTTATATTTCTATGTCAAATCTTTGTAAACATGAAGTGTAACTAATCTCTCTATAGGGATTCGATGTAGCCTAGCAAGATTGCCATGTAGTTAACTCGGAAATGCTCAGTTTATCATTCTATTTCTTGTTTCATTCTATGATTTTAATTGTGACTTAGTGTGTTGATTTTAATGCTTGATCACCATTTGAATTAACCATAAGTTGTTTAGCCAATCTTATAGCACACATCATGCATAACCTTGGCAGATATGGGAATGAATGAAGGGAATGTTTGGCATACATCCTGCCAAGTGTTTCCTTTGGTTTTATGAAAGTTTCTTATGCTTAACACATTCTTGATTAAGAACCGAAGTTGCACATCACAATTAGGTCCATAACTAGGAATACTTGATCAAAACCACACATCATATGGATGATCATAACTAAAGTGAAACAAACTCAAGAAATAGATAGATGGGTGAGCATAACTTGAATTAACAAACATGGAATCAATTAGCTATGGTGAAACCGAATCCCTAACCTTCTCTCTATTGATACAAGTCCCGAGTCTCAACTCCATTGGTTCTACCTCCTTATCTTACTTGTTATTTCATTTACTTGCATTCATTTCATTTCTTTGTGTTTCAAGTTACAACATCAAATCTGCCTAAATTGATTAGTTTTAGTTTCTAGTAAAGTTCTTGCAAAACAAGTGGTTACATAGGTCTAATTAGTCCCTGTGGATTCGACACCCTTACTTGTGTTATTATACTCAACATGTCTTTAGCATTAGGAAGGAAAAACTCCAACAAAAATGGCGCCGTTGCCGGGGACTGATTTCAGTCCCTTGTAATTGCTTGTTTTGCTATTTAAACTTTGTTATTTTCATTCTAAGTAGAGTTTAGTTTTGATTTCTGTTTAATATTGTTTGTTTTGTTTTGTTTTAGGTAGTATATGTCACATAGACTTGTTGAGTTGGGCCAAAGAATTGAACGTTTGAAAGGCAACACTTTGGACAACTTTGTGCCATCTAGTTCATCCCTTGTCCGAGAAGAAGAGGAAGGAACTTCATCTAGTTCCACAAGTGCAACTTCTGAGCACATTCATTGGGAAAGAGACGAGATGGCTGCCAACCAAGATGAACTTAGAGCCTTGGAGGACTTTGCACAACCAATCATACCAAACTCTCCTTCATGCATCTTGTTGTCCACGGAAGCTAGAAACTATGATCTCAAATCTTCACATTTTCATATGCTTCCTTCTTTTTATGGCATACCTAATGAAGATCCTTTAGCTCATGTTAAAGAGTTTTACAATGTTGTGAGTGGTTTACCTTTGCAGGGAGTAAGTGAAGCAAACTTGAGGATGAGAGTGTTTCCTTACACTTTGAAAGACAAGGCCAAGAGTTGGTTAATGACCTTAGCTCCGGGTTCACTCACCACATGGGATGCCGTGGCTAAGAAGTTTTTGGAGAAGTTTTTCTCCACGCAAAAGACAGCCACATTAAGGGGACAAATCTTCAACTTCAAACAAGATGATGGAGAACCTTTCAATGAGTGTTGGGAGCGTTTTAAAGGACATTTGCTACAATGTCCACACCATGGGTTACCTCTTCACTTACAAATGCAAATTTTTTATGATGGATTAACCCAAACATGTCAATCAACTGTTGATAATGCCGCAGGTGGTGCTTTGAAGAAAAAGAATGCTCAAGAGTCTTACAACATTTATGAGATGTTGGGATCTAATGCTCAACACAAAGATGTAAGGGGTAAGAAACTTGGAGTGTATGAAACAAGTTCTAACCATGATCTTTCTTTGCAGGTAGCTAACCTAGAAAGAAAGCTTGAATCCGTGCTCAACATGGTGCCAAAACCAAATGAAGTGTGTGCCATTTGCAACATACCAAACCACCCTACTCACCAATGTCCATCTAGGGAAGCCTATCCCGAGTTTGTTCAAGAACAAGTGAACCTCATGAATTCTTACAATCAAAGGCCAAGGAATGATGCATTTTCAAACACATATAATCCGGGGTGGAGAGATCATCCCAACTTTTCATGGAAGAACAACAACAACTACCAAAATTTCCAACCAAAACCTCCCAATGCCAACCAAAATCAAGTCCAAAACTTCCAACCAAGACCTGCCCCTACACTTGAGGATACGGTTAAGTTGTTAGCTCAAAACACATTGCAATTCCAACAAGCCACAAATAGCACTTTCCAACAACATTCGGCTGCCCTAACCAAAATGGAGACACAATTGGGACAAATTGCAGATGCCTTGAACCAAAGAGAGGTTGGCAAGTTTCCAAGCCAACCCGTGATACTTCAAAGGAACCAAGAGCAAGCCAAAGCAATCACTACACTAAGAAATGGTAAGGTTATTGATAATAGAGTTGGAAATGAAGTTACTAATGAATTTGATCATGTGAATGTAGGTATAAATGAGAAACCAAATGAGGAACCAAGCCAAGCTTCTTCCTCAAATGAAGCACCAAACCTTCACAAGGCCGAGAAGCCTTACACTCCACCAATACCATTCCCTGGAAGACTTGCCAAGGGCAAGCAGGATAAGTCATTTAAAGAGATTTTTGATATTCTAAGTAAGGTGAATGTTAACTTACCTTTGCTTGATGTCATTAGGAACATGCCGGCTTATGGGAAGTTCTTCAAGGAGTTAAACAACTACAAAAGGAAGTATGGACCACATGAGAAGGTAGTAGTGTCGGAGAATGTAAGTGTTGGACATGGAAAAAGCACCTATACATGATAGAGAGTTGCCTATTTTGCTTGGAAGACCATTCATGGCCACGGCCAAGACCATCATTGATGTGCAAAATGGACTCCTCACTATGACAGTGCTAGGAGAGACCGTCCAATTCAAAGTGTTTGAGTCTCTTTCTCATCCTTCTTCATCTCTTGATTGCTATGCCATTGATGTGCTTGATTCACTTGTTTTCTCTAAGTTCTTGCAGGCACAATCTAATGAACCATTACAAACTGTTTTGACTCAATCTCAAGATGAGTTTGATGATGAAGATGCACTCATGGAAGTGGTTGCTGCCTTGGAAGCATTAGCACCATATCCTTTAAATGTTTCACCTCTTGTAGAGTCATTAGAACCATCAAGGTCACATTTAATCCCTTCCATTGTTAAGGCACCTAAACTTGAACTTAAACCACTTCCACCACATCTAAAATATGCATATCTAGCTGAGTTTGAAACTCTTCCAGTTATCATAGCCTCGGACCTAACACCTAATGAAGAAGATAAACTACTTAGGGTGTTAAAAGAGTCCAAATCGGCTATTGGTTGGTCTATTGCAGATATCAAGGGAATAAGCCCTACTAGGTGCATGCATAGGATCCTTTTGGAGGATGGAGCAAAGACAACCCGTGAGCCACAAAGAAGGCTCAATCCACACATGAAAGAAGTTGTTAGGGATGAGGTCTTGAAGTTGTTAGATGTGGGGATCATATATCCCATTTCTGATAGCAAATGGGTGAGTGCCATTCAAGTGGTACCAAAGAAGGTGGGAATCTCAGTAATGAGAAATGAAAACCAAGAACTTGTGCCCACAAGACCCACGGCTAGTTGGAGAGTTTGCACCGATTACAGGAAGTTGAATTCTAACACTAGAAAAGATTACTTTCCCATGCCTTTCATAGATCAAATGCTTGAGAGATTGGCAGGTTATTCACATTATTGTTTTCTTGATGGTTACTCAGGTTACAATCAAATTGCAATTGCCCCCGAGGATCAAGAGAAAACTACATTCACTTGCCCCTTTGGCACATTTGCATATAGGAGAATGCCCTTTGGACTTTGCAATGCCCCGGCCACATTCCAAAGATGTATGTTGGCAATCTTTTCTGACATGGTGGAAAGGTTCATTGAGGTATTCATGGATGATTTTTCAGTGTTTGGTTCTTCTTTTGATGAATGTCTTAACCATCTCTCTTTGGTGCTTCAAAGATGCCAAGAAACAAATTTGGTTCTCAATTGGGAAAAATGCCAATTCATGGTGAAACAAGGCATTGTTTTGGGACATGTAATCTCTAGCAAAGGAATGGAGGTAGACAAAGCCAAAATTGACATTATCAACACTATGGCAGCTCCCACAACCGTGAAGGGAGTGAGAAGTTTCTTAGGGCATGCAGGCTTTTATAGACGTTTCATTAAGAATTTTTCAATGATAACTCGGCCATTATGCAATTTGTTAGCTAAAGATGTTGTGTTTCACTTTGATAAAGCTTGTATGGATGCATTCAATACTTTGAAACATGAACTAACTTCGGCTCCTATCATTATGGCACCAGATTGGTCTCTACCTTTTGAATTGATGTGTGATGCCTCTGATTATGCTATTGGTGCAGTTTTAGGACAAAGGGTGAACAAGCTCCCACATGTGATCTACTATGCAAGCCGAACTCTAAATTATGCTCAACTTAACTACTCCACAACTGAAAAGGAGTTGCTTGCTATTGTCTTTGCTTTAGAGAAGTTTAGGTCATATCTTGTGGGATCTAAAGTCATTGTGTTTTCTGATCATGCAGCCCTTAGGTATTTGATGACAAAGAAGGATGCTAAACCGCGCCTAATTAGATGGATACTCTTACTACAAGAGTTTGATTTGGAAATTCGAGATAAGAAGGGAAGTGACAATGTTGTGGCTGACCATTTGTCTAGGCTTGATGAGAACCATGGAGTTGGACAACCCTTGCCTCTAAATGAATCATTTCCAGATGAACAACTCTTTGTTGTTCAAGAAAAGGAACCATGGTATGCTGATTTTGTCAATTACCTTGCTTGTGGTGTATTTAGAAATGACATTTCTTTTCAGGAAAGAAAGAAGTTCCTTGCCATGGTAAAGCATTACATTTGGGATGAACCATACTTGTTTAAGTATTGTCCTGACCAAATCATTAGGAGATGTGTCCCGGAGAGTGAGCAACAAAGCATTCTAACATTTAGCCATACATTGGCATGTGGAGGACATTTTGGTGCCAAAAAGACATCCCTAAAGGTTTTACAATCTGGTTTCTTTTGGCCTACCTTATTCAAAGATGCTTTTGATTTTTGTTCTAAGTGTGATAGGTGCCAGAAAATGGGGAACATAAGCCGAAGGAATGAGATGCCTTTGAACAACATTTTGGTGGTAGAACTCTTTGATGTTTGGGGAATCGATTTCATGGGACCATTCCCATCTTCTTTTGGTTACTTGTACATCTTAGTAGCCGTAGATTATGTATCTAAATGGGTTGAAGCCATTGCTACAAGAACTAATGATCATAAGGTTGTTTTGAATTTTCTTAAAGATGTGATTTTTTGTAGGTTTGGAACACCAAGAGCTATTATTAGTGATGGTGGTACCCATTTCTGCAACAAACCCTTTGAATCCTTGATGAAGAAGTACAACATCAACCACAAAGTATCGACCCCGTACCATCCTCAAACCTCTGGACAAGTGGAGATTAGCAATAGGGAGATCAAGAACATTTTGATGAAGACCGTGAGCCCTACAAGGAAGGATTGGTCATTGAGGTTGAATGATGCACTTTGGGCATATAGGACAGCATACAAGACCCCCATTGGCATGAGTCCATATCGACTTGTGTTTGGGAAAGCTTGTCATTTGCCAATGGAGCTTGAACACCGTGCATATTGGGCCATCAAGAAGTTCAACTTTGATTACAAAGATGCGGGAATAGCAAGAAAGCTCCAACTTAATGAGTTGGAAGAGCTTAGAAATGAGGCATATGAGAATGCCAAAATCTACAAGGAAAGGACTAAGCTCTATCATGACAAGGCCATCCTAAGGAAGGAGTTTCACCAAGGTATGAAAGTACTTTTGTATGACTCACGTTTGAGACTTTTTCCAGGAAAATTGAAGTCTAGGTGGGTTGGACCATTCAAAGTGGTGCAAACATTTCCCCACGGAGCTGTGGAGATTGAGAGCATGAAGAATGGCACCTCTTTTAAAGTCAATGGGCAGAGATTGAAACCATATTTGGACAATGTGGAGGATGAGCTAATGTATCAAGTTGTGGATTACCTTGAATTTACAACACCATGAACAAGCTTCCATGTCTTACCTAGACATTAAATAAAGCGCTTGCTAGGAGGCAACCTAGTGTGGTTTGTGTTCTTTCCTTATGTTGTGTTTATGTTGTTTCCATTCCATATTGTTTGCCTACTTGCACTACATTCAAATGTAAACATTGAGGACAATGCTTAAACTAGGTTTGGGGGTATTATGGATGGAAAGTTTTATGTTATGTTTTGGTTAAGTTGTTTGTTTGAGTGTTGAAAGGTTTGTTTTTGTGTTTATTTATGTTGGTCTTGGTTAAATATGTTTTTACTTACTAATATGAATGTATATGAGAGCTATGTTTGCAAACAAACTTTGGGGTCACTATAAAAAAGTGTTGTATCTTGTTGTCATGTATAAAGTTGTTACACTTGAAGATATGAGGATAGAGGTACCATACTCAAATTCACAAAGAAGAATAGTGGAGACTACCCTAGTGAGTATTTTGAGCCTAAATTGCTTCGTTGAGAGTGTTTAAAGTGTTTCTACTCCTATCTTGTTTTTTTTCAAATTTCACTTTAAATGATCTCATTACTTATATTTTGTTTGAATGCTAAGAATTACTCTCCTTTGTAGATACCATGTGTTTAGTACCATTCATGAAGGAACTCAATGAGATGATGTTAGGCTATGCATGTTTTAACTACTAAATGGCTAAAATCCTATCCCTTTGTGTGTTCCATTCACCCCTTTGCAGCCAAACACTTTTGCCTAATTCTTTCATCACCCACACACCATACTCTACCCCATTTTAGCTCAATGCAAGCCGTACCTTATAGCTTGGGGAATACCATGGTGATGAACTCTAAAGGTAGCTTGAATAATAGAACAAGATTGTGGCGTGTACCGAAGACCTATGTGAAGTGTGATTCTAAAAAAAAAACAAAGAAGTTAACAAAGAAGAGAATCAAGTGAAATCAAGTCCCAAATCTCCTCATTATAAGACATAGGTCTTGGACGCCAAAAATGAAGAAGAAAGAAAAATGCAAGTGAAAAGCATGGACCTCAAAGACACTTTGGTATGCCCCAAGTTCTAGTATTTCATATCACTTCTTTCATAAACCCCTAACCTAAGCCTTACATTACAATCTTGAGAAAGACCTAGTTGATCATTGAGGATGTATTCATGGGTGATGTTAAGTGTGTGGTTATCTATATTCTTGGTATTTGATTCATTTTATGAGATCTACTCAGAAATTGTGCTTTCATTTCAAGTTTCATATGTGAGAATTTTGATTTCCTTTACATAACTTCACTCACATATGTTAGTAGAGAGACCAAAACCTTAGGATCTGAGTGAGAACTTGAGTGGAACCGTGAGGAATAGAGTTGAGGCGAATTCATTCTTAAGCATTTGGGTATGGTGACCTTGAAGTTGTAAGACATGGTGCACTATCTTTATACATTACACTTGATATGATTCTTTGGAATGGCAAGGCCTTTTGAGTTTGAGTGTAATACAAAGTTTTCATTGGTTTTGATTAAGTTTGTTTAAAGCATGTTTAACCAAGTTGTTTGCAGATTTTGTTGATGTTTGAGGGTGTCATCAATGTAAACCCTCAGGAGACACAACTCCTCCAACTAGGGACACCTAGGGGTTCAAAGGCTTGTTGCATATGCTCAATGCAATCGTTTAGTTAGATGATAAATGTTTGTTAGATGTTAGTGTTTTGTGTGTTTTAATTCTAAGTTTGCTCGTGGACTAGCAAAAACCAGGTTTGGGGGTATTTGATAGTTCACATTTCATATGCATTTATAGCATCCATATTTTGTGTCTTTGTGGTGTGTTTGATTTAAACTAGTTGCATTTTACATCATTTTGTGTTAGTGTGCAGCTATGTGTGTGTTAGGATCAATTGGAAGGATAATGAAGCAAAAACACCACATTTGGTAGCCGAGAATTACTCCAAGCATGGAGATGGATTTTTGAAGTCCAAATGAAGTATCTAAGCATGTTGGTTGCTGGAATTTCAGGAAGTAATATGGAGGGAAGAATGGTGCAATTCGGCCATATTGGAGAACCTATGCATGGCACATGCATTGGATTCGGATTTGGGTGATTTCACCACCTTGCCATGCATTAACTCACATTTTCTACCCTTCCCATTAGTTAAACCTTTCAGCCATGCAATTTCACAAACAATTTCACCCATGCCGTGCCTTTTCTATCCCTTGCCAGCCTGTCATTACAGTTTTCACATGCTTCTCCATTCAAAATGACCACATGCTTGCCCATTTTCCCCATGCCATGCACTATCCATTTCAGAAATTGAATTCCCCATCATTACACACACTTGCATCCCATATTTTACATTTGTTGAGATCCAATCTTGGATCTAAACCTGAAAAGCTATTCCATTCATTCTCTTTAAGTGTAAAGAAATCTGAAGGGGGAAAAAGGAATCTTCAATTCGGCACAAACTCTCCAATTCCACAACCCTACACTACTACATTCATCCTTACTCCCAAAAACACAAAACACCACGCCATTTCTGCCCATTCTCTCCCATTTCACAGAAACCATTTCATCATCACCGTGCCACATTCATCTACACCATTCTTGGAGGACTACGCCACACTTGGAGAGCTTGCACCGAAGGCCATTCCCAAGTGATCTTCAACATAGTTTTGCTTCAAGGGGTTCTTCTTCTCAATTCTATGTACACTCATGTTATATTTCTATGTCAAATCTTTGTAAACATGAAGTGTAACTAATCTCTCTATAGGGATTCGATGTAGCCTAGCAAGATTGCCATGTAGTTAACTCGGAAATGCTCAGTTTATCATTCTATTTCTTGTTTCATTCTATGATTTTAATTGTGACTTAGTGTGTTGATTTTAATGCTTGATCACCATTTGAATTAACCATAAGTTGTTTAGCCAATCTTATAGCACACATCATGCATAACCTTGGCAGATATGGGAATGAATGAAGGGAATGTTTGGCATACATCCTGCCAAGTGTTTCCTTTGGTTTTATGAAAGTTTCTTATGCTTAACACATTCTTGATTAAGAACCGAAGTTGCACATCACAATTAGGTCCATAACTAGGAATACTTGATCAAAACCACACATCATATGGATGATCATAACTAAAGTGAAACAAACTCAAGAAATAGATAGATGGGTGAGCATAACTTGAATTAACAAACATGGAATCAATTAGCTATGGTGAAACCGAATCCCTAACCTTCTCTCTATTGATACAAGTCCCGAGTCTCAACTCCATTGGTTCTACCTCCTTATCTTACTTGTTATTTCATTTACTTGCATTCATTTCATTTCTTTGTGTTTCAAGTTACAACATCAAATCTGCCTAAATTGATTAGTTTTAGTTTCTAGTAAAGTTCTTGCAAAACAAGTGGTTACATAGGTCTAATTAGTCCCTGTGGATTCGACACCCTTACTTGTGTTATTATACTCAACATGTCTTTAGCATTAGGAAGGAAAAACTCCAACAAGCGCTTTGGGCCATCAAGAAGTTTAACATGAACCTCGATGACGCGGGAAGTCATAGGAAATTCCAATTGAATGAGCTTGATGAGATACGGCACGAGGCGTACGAGAATGTGAGCATTTACAAGCAAAAGACCAAGGCTTTCCATGACAACATGATCCTTGGGAAATCATTCTCCATTGGGCAGAAAGTGCTATTGTTCAATTCCCGTTTACGCTTGTTTCCCGGTAAGTTACGTTCTAAGTGGATTGGACCGTTTGTTATTACTAATGTTTTTGTTCATGGTGCAGTCCAAATTGAAAGCTTGAAAACGGGACAAGAATTCAAGGGGAACGGGCATCGTTTGAAGCCGTACTATGAGCACTTTGTGGAGCAACCCGTGGAAGACATTACCTTGGAGGCCGTATATGGAGTAATTGGGGACTTCGTCCGGCTGTACGACGTTAAAGCAAGCGCTACTTGGGAGGCAACCCATGCATTCAACAAAGGAAGACCGAGAAAGCACTCCAATTCCAGATTTGCATTCCTAAACCCTTCTCTTTGTTGCTATTTTGTTTCTGCCATGTTAGGTTGTTTAGATGTTGTTTCGTTTGTTTGTTTGTTATTTGTGTGAGTCTATGCTTGAAACATTGAGGACAATGTTTGATTTAAGTGTGGGGGGGGGGGGGTAACCAAAGTGTTTTGACGCAAATTCGTAGGGTTTATCACTCATAACTTCTAAATGTTGTTCCTTGCTGTTTTTAAGTGTTTTTAAGCGTTTTTAAGCTGTTTTAGTGTGTTTTGATTCAAAAATCCGAAAATCCCATAAAATTTTGAAAAATTGTTTTAAAAACCCAAAAAGAGTTGTTGCATGACTGTTAAAGAAAGTTGTAAACATGGATGAAAGTTTGATTTACTCTTTGGTTCATGCTTGGTTGTGGTTATAATTTATGAATTCACATGCAATCATAAAAGAAAAATCAGTTTTTGTAACATGCTTGAAGGAAGGAACTCAACTAACGCTACAACCTTGTGAGACTTGAGCCTAAACGTTTATTTGGAGAGTTAATAATCTGTGCATTGTTGTTTTCTAAAAATCGTTGCATGATCTCATTACTCTTTGCTTGGTTGCTACTTAGAAGGCATTTCATCATTTAGTTCCAAACACTAGAACTTATGCCTAATTCATTCAAAGCATGTTATTGATTTGCATAACACATATTCAAGATGAAGTCGTGTAGTGACCACCATAGCCAAATGCCATATCTCCCTAATTCATTTTGTTTTGTAGGTTTTAACCCCGTTGAGCCTTGTGTAGCCCATTTTCTTTGTTAACCCACATTATCCTCACCTAGCCTAGATTAGGACCATCCATACCTTTGTTCTTGAAGCATAGTAAAGCATAACTCAAGATGAATTCCGTTTGATCATAGCATTGCAGAAAACAAGTGTGGGGGAAGGATTCTTGATATGTGGATGTGCCAAAGTCTTGAATAAGGCACGGGTAGAAGAAAAAAAAAAGAGAAAAAAATTTCGTGGAAAATAAAGAAGAAAAAAAGAAAAGTTGTGAAAAGAATAAAAAAGGAGTTGAAAAGACATGAAAAAGAGTTCTTAAGTGTTGTTTGTTGAAGGAAGGGTCCAAAAAGTTGAATTTGACCCTAATTGTTGCTTGAATCTTCCCTTTGTGTTTAAAAGTTGATTTTTGCATGCTAAAATGAATTCTAAGTTCAAATTCATTATTTTGCTTGCTATTGCTTTAAGAACGTTTGTTTTCCCTATCCTTTCGTTGTTAGCCAACTCCCCAAGCCCCGCTACAACCCTTGACTTTAATCTTGAGTGTTGTGTGTTTCAATTTGTGGAGTTTGAATTTGGTATGAGCATATAGGTCTCACTGGTTCTCGCATCTAAGTACTGCATTCCATTCATGAGATCATATCTAAACATGTTATTTACTCTGGAAAATGCTTTTCTTGTTATACATGTATGTGAGCATTCGTTTTCATATGTACATCAATCTTCTCACATATAACTAGTGTAGGGTGTGGAGTTAGATAATCGGTGTGAAAATAGAGTGCATATCTAGTTAGGAATTGAGGAAATTCTCTAAGGCATGTTACTACATTCAAGACATCGTTTTAATTGGTTATGTGTGAACTAGTAAGTAGTGACTATGATTAAGTATGTGCTCAAGTGTAAAGATGGCTAAAATCTGTGGGAATGATGATTTTTAACATGTCATGTGCATTGGAAATCCCTGAGGCGATTGTTGGAAGGTTTAGGTTGTGTTTTACTCGTTTTGCTTTGTTTTATTACTTTGTTTCGTTTTGTTTTGCTCGAGGACTAGCAAAAGCTAAGTGTGGGGGAATTTGATAGGAGCATATATATGCGCCTTAGTTTAGCTTGTTCTTGTGCAGTTAGAGTGTTTTTCCTTAGTAAAGTAGTCTTTTAAGCTAGTTTTATGTGTTTTCAGGTTTTAAGGGCAATGTGTGCAAAAGGAAGCATTTTGGAGCCTTTTGGAGCAAATTAGAGCTTGGAATGAATGTCATATGCCTGGAGCCATGAGGATGGATGAAATTGAAGACTTGAAGATGATGATTCCTACTTAAGCAAGGTTTCCTAGTTGGAGTAGGAAAAGCCCTAATGGAAGATGAAGTCCTAGCTAAATTGGGTTTCCTAGTTGAAATGGGAATCCTAGTTGAAATTGGTTTCCTAGTTGAATTGGGAAACCTAGAAGATTGAAGTTTCCTACTCAAACAAGGTTTCCTACTTGAAGTAGGAAATGTAAACCCCAAATGGCATCAAATGCAGCTACAAGGAAGATTTCCAAGTCCAAGAAGGAAAAGGTTTCCAAGATGAAGAAGGAGAAGAATTCCAAGTCAAGGATGGAGTGGGACATGTTTTCCTAATGCTAGAAGGACTCCTAAACATGGTAGGACACAAATGAGAAGATTCTAGAACTTTCCTCCTCCTTGCCGTGGGTTTTATCAAAATCCCCTTGGTTTTGGGCTTCTAGAAGCCCTATCCTTCACCCTACAAATCTGCCGCCCCTATCCCCTTCTAGATGGACCTAATCCCTTGCCTTGCAAGGCTTTCTAGAAGCCTTAGCCTAATTCCCCAATTCTGCCACATGTTCCCCTAAATCTGTGAGGTTTCCTACCTTCTAGAAGGCCTATTCCTATAGGATTTAGATCATATAATCCTTCTCTGATTCCTAGCCCTAAATCTGCACCCTAAACACTATAAATAGGACCCTTGGCCACACCATTTAATTCATTCACTCCACAATTCAGAAATTCGCCCAACCCTCCCCTAAGCCTTTGCCGCAGCCACTAAACACCCTTCTCCCTAGTTTTAGGTTCTTGCCGCACCATCTACCTCCCATAAACACTACTACATCCATCCATGACCATTCATCCATGCCCCTAAACCCTTAGAACCTGATCTAGACTCTTTGCCGCACCAAGGAGGAGGAGAAGGAAGCTTGGAAGTTCATGCAATTCAAGTTTGCGTCTCTGGAGTTTCTAGGTGTTTCTTTTCCTTTGATTTCAATGTTTAAATTTAATTCTCTTTGTTTTGTGCGTATGAGGAACTAAACCCCCCCTTGGCTAGGGGGGATTCGAAATACATGTTTATGCTTGCGATATGATTTGATTACTTCTAATTGCGGTTTCATAAGTTATGAATTCAATTTACTTATCTATGTGAATTACATTGGTTTGTGTGTGTTGGTTGAGAGTGCACGCTTAATTATCATGCATAAATTGAATGCTAGGATATAAGGAAGTTTCACCTAATCGTTATGGACTTATATTCACAAGTAGTAAAGGTTGATGATCTCAATCGAGTTAAGTAAATTCTTGGCATAAGTTTCATGCAATCATAGTAATGAGTGCTTCGTCAATGCTTATGGTTTTCATAAAACTTAATGATTCTTGCTTGTATCTCTATTATGCAATCATGTAGGGGACTTGTGTGGAATGCTTTGGGTTGTCGTATGCAATCATCCAATTCAATAACTTTAGGAAAATCTGAAGGTTAATTTAAGTGAACCTAATTAACTTGGGGCGTTGAGAATTCATGATTTATTGAAAAGCAATTGGAAATCGTTTCGTATGCAAGTATAACATGTGTGGAGATGAACCCCTTAGCTAGCCTTTCATCCATTGTTTTAAGCCAAATTCGTTTTAAAATCTGTTTTGATTTACAAGTTTATGTTTTGTTTTTAAATTCGTCAAAACCAATCCTCCCTTTTGTTTTCAAGTGTCAAATTAGTTAGAAAGTGTTTGATTTGTGTTTTTAAGTGTTTTGAGTCAAAGTTATAAGTATTTTCGTCCAAAATCTTCTTTAGTGTTCAAAACTGCCCAGAAAGTGGTTTTAAGGCAGTTTTGAGTGTTGTTGTGTTATTTTGAGTCTTTTGGTTTATTTTGGTGTTTCAAAGTCTAGTTTTGCATTGTTTGAGTCTAGTTAGTGTTTTAAACTTTGTTCTTACGTTTTTGAGTCAATTCCAAGTGATTTTGCAATCCCTCCTAATCCCCGGCCTAGAACGATCCCTACTTGCGTATTTGCTACAATTGATAAAAAGAGGGTTTAATTTGTGTGCTTATATATTTTGCATCACTCAAGGAGCTCCTTACCACGGCACCAATCATCACTCCCCCGGATTGGTCCATTCCATTTGAGTTGATGTGTGATGCATCGGATTATGCACTTGGGGTTGTTTTGGGTCAAAGGAAAAATAAACAGCCACATGTTATTTATTATGCTTCACGCACTTTAAATGATGCTCAATTGAATTATTCTACAACCGAAAAAGAACTTTTGGCGGTTGTATTTGCTTTAGATAAATTTAGATCATATCTAATTGGTACTAAAGTAATTGTTTTCACTGACCATGCAGCCTTGAAGTACCTTTTCACCAAAAAGGAAGCCAAACCAAGGCTCATTCGTTGGATGCTCCTACTTCAAGAGTTCGATATTGAAATTAGGGACAAGAAAGGTTGTGAAAACGTGGTGGCTGACCACCTAAGTAGAATGGTGCGTGAGGAGGACCCTCTTCCCATTTCTGAAATGTTTCCGGATGAACAACTTCTGTCCATTGAGGTAAGTACCCCTTGGTATGCCGATTTGGTCAATTTTTTGGTGTCAAAACGAATTCCAAGCACTTACACAAAGCACCAACGTGATAAGCTTAGATATGATGCACGGTTTTATGTATGGGATGACCCCTATCTTTGGAAATTCTGCCCCGATCAGATTGTACGCCGATGTGTGCCTAATTCTGAATTTCATTCCATTCTAAGCTTTTGTCATCCATATGCATGTGGTGGACACTTTGGTACACAAAGAACAGCCCTTAAGGTATTGCAATGTGGATTCTATTGGCCTAACATCTTTAAGGATGCTAGAACATTTTGTTTAACATGTGATAAATGCCAAAGAACCGGGAATATAAGTGCAAAGGACCAAATGCCGCAAGTTTCTGTCCTTAATGTTGAAATTTTTGATGTTTGGGGTACTGACTTTATGGGTCCCTTTCTTTCTTCGTATGGTTTCATGTATATTTTGCTTGCGGTTGATTATGTGTCAAAGTGGGTGGAAGCAAAAGCCACCCGGACTAATGATTCTAAAGTGGTTTCAGATTTTATTAGAACTAACATCTTTGCAAGGTTTGGCATGCCACGTGTGATCATTAGTGATGGATGGTCTCACTTTTGCAACCGGACCGTTGAGGCCTTGTTGGGGAAGTACAATGTCAACCATAAGGTGTCCACACCTTACCACCCTCAAACAAATGGCCAAGCTGAGGTTTCCAACCAAGAGATCAAGCAAATCCTAGAAAAGACCGTTGGGCCTACAAGGAAGGATTGGAGCTTAAGGTTGGATGATGCACTTTGGGCGTATCGTACGGCGTACAAAACACCCATAGGAATGTCCCCCTTTCGGCTTGTCTATGGCAAGCCGTGCCACCTCCCTGTTGAATTGGAGCACAAAGCTCATTGGGCCGTGAAGAAGTTCAATATGGACATGGATGCCGCAGGTTGCCATAGGAAGTTCCAATTAAACGAACTTGATGAGATAAGACAAGAGGCGTACGAGAATGCAAGCATTTACAAGGCGAAGACAAAGGTGTTCCATGACAAGATGATTAGAGGCAAAACATTCTCCATTGGGCAGAAAGTGTTGCTATTTAACTCTCGTCTTCGTCTATTTCCCGGTAAGTTGCGTTCTAAGTGGATTGGACCTTTTGTTATTACTAACATATCTTCTTATGGTGCAATTCAGATTCAAAGTATCAAAACAGGTCATGAATTCCAAGTGAACGGACATCGATTGAAGCCTTATTTTGAGAACTTTGTGGAACAAACTGTGGATGACATCTCCCTTGATGCCGTGGGCACTAATGGGGCATGATTGTGTTCTTCGTCCGGCTGCAAGACGTTAAAGAAAGCGCTACTTGGGAGGCAACCCATGCATTTCAACAAAGGAAGCCCTAGGAATCACTCCAATTCCAGATTTGCGTTCCTAAAACCCTTCACTTTGTTGCTTGTTTCTAATCTGCCCAGTTTTGTTATTTAGTTGCTGTTTGTGTGTTTCTTTTTGTTTAGTGTGATTTTATGCTTGAAACATTGAGGACAATATTTGATTTAAGTGTGGGGGGGGGTAACTAAGTGTTTTTGATGCAAATTCGTGGGATTTTATCACCCTTAACTTAGAGACTTGTTCCTTGTTGTTTTTAAGCAGTTTTGGTGTGTTTTAGTGTGTTTTGTGGTAAAAATCCGAAAATCACATAAAAATTTGAAAAATTGCTTTGAAAAACCCAAAAAAGAGTTTTTTTGTGTGTTTGTTTGTGTCTTAGGGTACCTTCCAACACAATGATGAGGATTTGGTTTGTAATTACATGGCTGTTAAAGAGAGTGATTAACATGGATGAAAGTTCGATTTACTCTTTGTTTATGCTTGGTTGTGGTTATAACTTATGAATTCACATGCAATCATAAAGGAAAAATCAGTTTTTGTAACATGCTTGAAGGAAAGAACTCAAATTAATGCTACAACCTTGTGAGACTTGAGCCTAAACATTTATTTGGAGAGTTAAAATCTGTGCATTCTTTGTTTTCTAAAGTCGTTGCATGATCTCATTATTCTTTGCTTGGTTGCTACTTAGAAGGCGTTTCATCATTTAGTTCCAAATGCTAGAACTCATGCCCATTTCATTCAAAGCATGTCATTGAATTGCATAACAAGATGAAGTTGTGTAGTGACCACCACCTTAGCCAAAAGCCGTGAATCCCCTATGTCATTATGTTTTGTAGGTTTTAACCCCATTGAGCCTTGTTTAGCCTTTTCTTTGTTAACCCACATTACCCTCACCTAGCCTAGATTAGGCCATCCATACCCTTGTTTTTAAAGCATAGTAAAGCATGACTACAATTAAATTCCTTTTGATTAATGAATGGCAGAAAACAAGTGTGGGGGAAGTATTTTTCATGTGAGTTTGTGTGCAAAGGCACGGGTAGAAAAGAAAAAGAAAAGAAAAGTTGTAAAAAAAAAGTGAAAAAGAGTTGAAAAATGTTGCAAAAGAGTTCTAAAGTGTTGAAGAAAGGGTCCAAAACAATAAATTCGGCCCTAAGTATTGTTTAAATCTTCCCTTTTTGTGTTAAACGTTGATTTCTGCATTCTAAAGAGAATTCTAAGTCTCAATTGCATTACTTTGCTTGCTATTGCTTTAAGAACGTTTGTTATCCCTATCCTTCATTTGTGAGCCAATACCCCAAGCCCCATTACAACCCTTGACTTCTATCTTGAGTGTTATGTGTTTCAATTTGTGGAGTTTGAATTTGGTATGAGCATATGGTGTCACTGGTTCTCGCATCTAAGTAGTAGCATTCCATTCATGAGATCATATCTAAACATGCTTATTAACTCCAGAAATTGCTTTCCTTGTTATACATATATGTGAGCCTTCGTTTTCATATCTACATTAATCTTCTCACATATAACTAGTATAGGGTGCGTAGTTAGAAATTCTGAGTGAAAATTGAGTGCATATCTTGTAAGGAATTGAGCAAATTCTCTAAGGCATGTTACTACATTCAAAACATTGTTTTAATTGGTTAATTGTGAACTAATAAATGGTGACTATGATTAAGTATGTGCTCAAGTGTTAAGTGGGCTAAAATCTGTGGAGATGATGATTTTTAACATGTAATGTGCATTGGAAATCCTTGAGGCAAACGTTGGAAGGGTTAGGTTGTGTTTTGTTTGCTTTGTTTCGTTTTATTTCCTTTTGTTGTTTTGTTTTGCTCGAGGACTAGCAAAAGCTAAGTGTGGGGGAATTTGATAGGAGCATATTTATGCGACTTAGTTAACATGTTTTCTTGCATTTACTTAGTTAGTTATTGCTTATAAGAGTGTTTTAAGCTATTTTCGTGTGTTTGTAGGTCCTAATAACAAAGTTCGCAAGAAAGTGCATTTTGGAGCAATTTTGGGCCAAAATGGATTGCATGCATATGGAGCATGTGGGATGGACGTTTTTGGTGTTTTAAAAAAGGTTTCAACACATGCAAAAATCTGAATAATGATGTTGAAAGGTGGAAGTGTGCAGATACATACACTTAAGGAACAATTTGAAAGAAAAAGAAGTGAAAGATGCCATTTGTTGGATTGCTTTACAAGTTGTATTCACATTTTCAGCAACTACAAACACAATTGCAAGCTGAAATGATGCATAGCATGTTTGTAGAGGTGTAAAGTGGCCGAAAGTTGATGTTTGCAAGATGAAATGATGCAAAACATGTGTGTGAAAGTTGTCTAACAGCTAGTACATGTGGAAAGGGATGGAATACAAGGCAAATGCATCAGAAATTGAAGAATGAAGGCACATGGACAGCTACAAAGGAGTTGAATTGTCAAAAGAGAAATGATTGCCTTTTGTTAAAGGCAAGACACAATGATAAAAGAGCATGTCAACTAGCCGTTTTTGCATCATTTTGGTCTTTGTTTGTATTGTTTATTTAAGCCACTTGAGTGTGTCTTTACTTTGGAACTTCTATAAATAGGGAGTGAAGGGAAGAACACACTACACTACATTACATCAAAAACACAATCAGCCATGATAGGACCATATTTATGCGACGTAGCTAGCTTGTTTTCGTGCATTTATGTTGCTTTTCCTTAGTTAGATTAGTGTTTAAAGTCATTTTCGTGCAATTTCAGGTTCTAAGGTCAAAGTATGCAAAAAGGTGCATTTTGGTGCGTTTTGGAGCGATTTTGGGCCTAAGATGGATAGGACATGTTTGGAGCTAAACGGAAGGATGAAATTGAAGTACAAATAAGCCAAGGAGCGAATGAAGAATGAAGAGTCAAAATTGGAAACCGAAGTTTCTAAGTTTGGAAGTTTCTATTTTCGAAGGTTTCCATTCTTGAAAAGTTTCTATTCTTGGAATGGAAGTTTCCTAATCCTTCTTCACCAAAGTTTCAGCCACAAAAGGGTTCTAAAATATGTTGGGACATTCAATTAGTGGTTCTAGAAGCCTAAACTTCCCTAAAGGACCTTTGCCGCACATCCCTTGCACCTTCCTATTCCTTGCCGCACAAGGACCCCTTTTCTTGCCTAAATTCTGAACATAAAGCACATACCTATTTTGTGCTAGTCCTTGCCGTGCAAGGAGGGTGATTTCCTACTTGTTTTGTGTCCTAAAAACATTCCTATTTCCTTCACAAATCTGCCACACAAGGGAGGGAGGTTCTTTCCTATTTTCTGGACATATTTCACATTCCTATTTTGTTTCCCCTCTCCTTGCCGCCCAAGGCTCTCACCCCTTGCCTATTTTGTGTCCTAAAAACATTCCTATTCTATTCTTTTCATCATTGCCGCACCATATACCCATTCCCTCTCCAAATTTCTGACCAAAGTTCCTTCCTATTTTGTTTCACATATTTTCTATCCTATTCTATTTTCTTTTCTCATTTCTTTTCTTCCCTATTCAATTAGGGAGCCTAATTAGCTAAGTTTTAAGACCTTTCCTGAACCCTAAGCCGTGCCCTATATATATAAATCCATTCATTCACCACAATTCAGTTTTACACACCCTAAACACATTCCACACCCTTGCCGCAGCTTCCCTTACATCCTCCATATTTTCTGATCATTCCACACCCCTTGCCGCACCATCCGTATACCCAAAACACATCCCCTTCATCCATACACATCAACCACACCCTTTAGGACTTGTGCCGCAACAAGGTGGAGAAGTTTGGAGCGTTTTAGGTGTAATTCGTTTCATGTCTCTTATGTTTAATTTCTGTTTACTTTGCCTTGCTGTAATCATGAGTGGCTAAACCCCTAATTAGTTAGGGGAAAGTTTGAAGCCATGAACATGTTTGAGATATGAATTGATTCCTTCCAATTGTGATTTGTTAAGTTGTGATTGCAATTCAATTATCTGTTTTATTCATAACTGATTCATGCATGTTTATTGAGGATGCATACTTGGTTTTCATTCATGAATTAGATGCTAGATTATGAACGAGTTTCACCTAATAGTTATAAGTTCATATTCATGAGTAGTGAAGGTTGCTAATCACAACCCCGTTAATTGAATTCTTGGCAAGAGTATCATGCATTCATAGTTACAATTGCCTCGTCAACACTTATGATTTTCATGGAACGTAATGATCTCTATTCGTACTTCTATTATGCAGTCATGTAGGGGACTTTTAGAGAATAATTTGGGTTGTCGCATGCAATCATCCAATTCAACGAGTAAAGGAAAATCTGAGGGTTAATTAGTGCATCACGGTTAACTTGGGGTGTTGAGCATCATAGTTTAGTGAAAAGCAATTGGAAAATCGATTCGTATACAAATATGTCATGTGTGGAGAATGGACCTCTAACTAATCCATCCATCATCTTAATTCTCAAATTTGTTTTACAATCTGTCTAGTTTCATACATCGCTTTGTTATTTCAATTTTTGTCAAAACCAAAACCCCCCTTTACTTTCTTGTTCTAAAGTGTTTAGAATCTGTTTTATTTATGTTTTAGAAGGTTTTGAATCAACCCAAAACCTTATTTCTGTCCAAAGTTGTGTTTGTGCTAGAAACTGCCTAGTTTGTGTTTTTAGGCAGTTTTGAGTGTTTTTAGTCCGTTTTGAGTCTTTTGAACTTATTTTGAAGTCTTTGAGTCCTTTTGAACGTTTTTAACTTTGTTTTTATGTTTTTGAGTCAGTTTAGAGGTTTTAGCAATCCCTCCTAATCCCCGGTCCAGAACGATCCCTACTTGCATCCTTACTACAATTTGACAACAAGAGGGTTTTATTTGAGCATTTGATTTATTTCGCATCAAGCCATCACCCACAATTCTCCATAATTTCTGATCCTAAACACTTCTTGCCATCCCATATCCATTCCTCCATACAAATACCATCCAAACCTGTCCCCAAAGCCTTGTGCCGCAACAAAGAGAAGGAGAAAAGTTCGTGGACGTGCTTGCTGTTCAAGATTGGATCGTTGGAGCGTCTAGGTGTTTTCTTTCTTTTGGTTTCAACGTCTAAATTTGTTTATCTTTGTTTTGTGAGTATGAGGAACTAAACCCCCCTTAGCTAGGGGGGAATTCGAAACCATGTTCATACTTGCATTATGATTTGATTACTTCTAATTGTGTTTCATAAGTTGTGATTTCAATTCACTTATCTTCTTGAACTATAACTGATTTGTGTATGGTTGTTGAGAGTGCACGCTTAATTTTCATGCATAAATTGAATGCTAGGATATAAGGGAATTTCACCTAATCGTTATGAACTTATATTCACAAGTAGTAAAGGTTGTTGATCACAATCGTGTTAAGTAGATTCTTGGCATAAGTTTCATGCAATTCATAGTAACAAGTGCCTCGTCAATGCTTATGGTTTTCATAGAACTTAATGATTCTCGCTTGTATCTCTATTATGCAATTCATGTAGGGAACTTGTGGGGAATGTTTTGGGTTGTCGTATGCAATCATCCAATCTAATGACTTTAGAAAAATCTGAAAGTTAACTAGTGCAATTCACGGTTAATTTGGGGCGTTGAGAATTCATGAGTTATTGAAATACAATTGGAAATCGTTTTGTATGCAAGTAAGACATGTGTGGAGAAGAACCCCTTAGCTAGCCTTCTATCCATCTATTTCATCCAAAAACGTTTTACAATCTGTTTTCATTTTAAAGTTTGTGTTTTGTTTTCAATTTCATCCAAAACAAACCCCCCTTCATTTTGAAACCTTTGATTAGTTAGAAAGTGTTTTGATTTGTGTTTTTAAGTGTTTTGATCCAAGTTTTAACCCAAATTCGTCCAAGTTATTGTTAGGTACTCAAAACTGCCCAGAAAGTGGGTTTTTAGGCAGTTTTGAGTCTTTAGGTTGCTGTTTTAAGTTTTAGTGTTTTAGACTTTAGTTTTGCATTCTTTGAGTCTAGTATAGTGTTTAAAACTTTGTTTTTAAGTTTTTAAGTCAGTTTTCTAGTGTTTAGCAATCCCTCCTAATCTCCGGTCTAGAACGATACCCTACTTACATCTATACTACAATTGTCAAAAAGAGGGTTTAATTTGTGCTTATATATTTCGCATCAATCCCTACTTGCATCCTTACTACAATTTGACAACAAGAGGGTTTTATTTGTGCGTTTGATTTAATTCGCATCAAATGGCATTCACGACTCCAAATGGCACCTTCTCCTTCCTTCCTTGAATAATTGCGGCACAAGAGGGATTTTCTGGGTTTGGGGATGTGTTTGATGAGGGATGGATGGTGACGGATGGCGTAGGGATTTTTGTAGAGAGGACTTGCGGATGAAGGGATGTGTGAAGGCAGAGAATGAATGAAGGCTTGATGATTCAATTGGTGCGGCTTATAGGGTTTAGGGTGCGGCAAAAGTCTTAGGAATTTGAGAAGGATTACACAACCTAAACCTATCAGGAATAGGCCATCTAGAAGGTAGGAAACCCCAAGGGAAAAGGATTTCTTGCGGCAGATTTGTAGGAAACCCCGTTGAGCCTTGTTAGCCTATGTTCCTTGTTAACCCACGTTATCCTTACCTAGCCTAGAATAGGACCATCCATACCTTTGTTCTTGAAGCATAGTGAACATGACTTAGAATGAATTCCTTTTGATTGTTCTCTTGCAGAAGAACAAGTGTGGGGGAAGGGATTTATGTGTGTGATTTTGTGCCAAAAATATGAATTGGGCACGGGAAAAGAAAAAAAATTGTGAAAAGAATGAAAAAGAGTTCAAAATAAGTGAGAAAGAACTCACAAGTGTTGGTTGTTGAAGAAATGGTCCAAAAAGTTGAATTAGACCCTAAGTATTGTGTATTTCATCCCCTTGTGGTCTAAGTGATTTGCTGCACTCAAAAGTGAATTCTAAGTGTCAATTTCATTACTTTGTTTGCTATCGCTTTAAGAACTTTTGTTTATCCTTAACTTTTCTTTGTTAACCAATACCCCTTAGCCTCATTACAACCCTTAACTTCTATCTTGACTGTTGTGTATTTCAATATGTGGAGTTTGGGATTGGTTTGAGCATATGGTGTCCCTGGTTCTCGCGTCTAAGTAGTAGCATTCCGTTCATGAGATCATTTATGTACATGCATTAATGACTCCAGATAAGTGCTTTCTTTGTTATAACTTGTGTGAGTGTTCGTTTTCTTGTTTACATCAATCTTCTCACATATATCTAGTGTAGGGTGATGTGGGATTTTTACGCACACAAATTAAACCCTCTTTTTATCAATTGTAGTGAAGAATGTAAGTAGGGATCGTTCTAGACCGGGGATTAGGAGGGATTGTAAAATCACTTGGAATTGACTCAAAAACGTAAAAACAAAGTTTACAACACTAACTAGACTCAAACAAAGCAAAACTAGAACTTAAAACACCAAAACAAACCAAAAGACTCAAAATAACACAAAAACACTCAAAACTGCCTTAAAACCACTTTCTGGGCAGTTTTGGACACTAAACAAGATTTTGGACGAAAATACTTATAACTTTGACTCAAAACACTTTAAAACACAAATCAAACACTTTCTAACTAACTTGACCCTTAAAAACAAAGGGGGATTGGTTTTGACGAATTTAAAAACAAAACATAAACTTGTAAATCAAAACAGATTTGAAAACGAATTTGGGTTTAAAATAGATGGATGGAAAGCCAGCTAAGGGGTTCATCTCCACACATGTTATACTTGCATACAAAACGATTTCCAATTGCTTTTCAATAAACCATGAATTCTCAATGCCCCAAGTTAATTAGGTCCGCTTAAATTAACCTTCAGATTTTCCTAACGTTATTGAATTGGATGATTGCATACGACAACCCAAAGCATTCCCCACAAGTCCCCTACATGATTGCATAATAGAGACACAAGCAAGAATCACTAAGTTCTATGAAAACCATAAGCATTGACGAAGCACTTGTTACTATGATTGCATGAAACTTATGCCAAGAATTTACTTAACTCGATTGAGATCATCAACCTTTACTACTTGTGAATATAAGTCCATAACGATTAGGTGAAATTTCCTTATATCCTAGCATTCAATTCATGCATGAAAATTAAGCGTGCACTCTCAACCAACACACACAAATCAATGTAATTCACATAGATAAGTAAATTGAAGTCATAACTTATGAAACGCAATTAGAAGTAATCAAATCATATCGCAAGCATAAACATGTGTTTCGAATCCCCCCCTAGCCAAGGGGGGGTTTAGTTCCTCATACGCACAAAACAAAGAGAATTAAATTTAAACATTGAAATCAAAGGAAAAGAAACACCTAGAAATTCCAGCGATGTGAACTTGAATTGCATGAACTTCCAAGCCTCCTTCTCCTCCTCCTTGGTGCGGCAAAGGGTGTAGAGACAAGTTTAGGACCTTATGTGGATGGGTGGATGGGTATGGAAGGATATAATGGTGTTTAGGTATGGTGGTGGCTGCGGCAAAGACTTAGAACTAGGGAGGATGGTGTTTTGGCGAATTTCTGAATGTGGGAGAGTGAATGAATTAAATGGTGCGGCCAAGGGGTGTATTTATAGTGGTTAGGGCACAGCGATTAGGGATAGGAATCAGAGAAGGATTATAAAATCTAACTCCTATAGGAAAAGGCCTTCTAGAAGCTAGGAAACCTCAAAGAACAAGGTGAAACATGCGGCAGAATATAGGGGTTCTAGAAGGGATTAGGCGCCACCTTTGTAGGGTTTTCTAGAAGGAATTAGGTGCATCTAGAAGGTAGGGTGCGGCACCTCTTCAGGGAGAAGGGATAGGGCTTCTAGAAAGCCCTAAAAACTGATGGGAATTGAACCAAACCCACGGCAATGGTGTGAAAATTAGATTGACACACAAATTAAACCCTATAGATGACTATTGTAGTATAAGAGCAAATAGGGATCGTTCTAGACCGGGGATTAACTAGGGATGCTAATCAATGTGAAACTGACTCAAAAACGTAAAAACACAATGTAAAACACTAAACTAGACTCAAAGAATGCAAAACTAGAGTTTAAAACACTTAAACAAAGCAAAAGACTCAAAACAGCCCAGAAACACTCAAAACTGCCTCAAAATCACTTTCTGGGCAGTTTTGAGCACAAACCCAATTTTGGACGAAAATAGGTTCTATCTTGACTCAAGACTCATCAAAACACAAACTAAATGGATTTCTAACTAATCTAGCAACTTAAAATAAATGGGGGATTGGTTTTGACGAATTTAAAACTAAAACAGAAACTTGAAAACAAAACAGATTCTAAACAGATTTTGGTGAATTGAATGGATTGAGAAACTAGTTAGAGGGTTCCTTATCCACACATGAACATATGCATATAACTTGATTCCCAGTTATGATTTCAACAAACTTATGAATGACGATGTCCCAAATTAATTGTATTGAACTAATTAATTCTCAGATTTCCCTAGATTCATTGAATTGAATGGAATACGCATCGCAACCAAATTATTCCTCATCAAAGTCCCTAACTATGGAATACGCATGATAGAGACATTCAACAAGAATCATTAAGTTCAATGGAAATCATAAACAACGACTAGGCATTCATAACTATGGAATACGCATGTTAATCCAACCTAGGGTTTACTAAACACAATCGTGACTAGCGATCTTTACTACTCATGAATATAAGTTAATAACGATTAGGTGAAATTCCCTTATATTCTAGCCTCGAGTTTAAGCATGCAAATTAAGTGTCGACCCTCAACCCACATACATAAACAAGTTCTTAATCAAAACAGAAAAGTAAACCACATCCAACGTTCATGAATTCATAACTGGAGTAAATCAAATCATAACCAACATATGTCCATGGCTTCAAATTCGCCTCTAACTATAAAGAAATTAGTTCCACATGTTTAACATAATTGAACAACGAATTAAATTAAACATGAAAACAGGAACAAGGAAAGAAAGAACTCCAAACACTCCAATGGTGGCAGATTCTTGCATAAGCCTTCTTCTCCCCCTTGGACTGCACGGTGCACTCTTCTCCTAGCCTCCAAAGGTGGTGCGCACGGTGGTGTGGTGGTAGCAAGGGCACGGTGGTGATGGTGGAGTGGTGGTAGGCACGGTGGTGATGGGTGGTGTGTATGAAAGCTTGCGGATCAATGGATGGAAGAAGGGAGTGTGCGGCCCTTTGTAATTTCTGGATGGAGGAATGAATGATGTGCGGCACACATAAAGGAAGAATATAAATACACCCTAAACCCTAGGTCAATTCAGATTAGGGCTTGGATTTCATTTAATTGATGGATTAGGCCTCCTAAGTCTAGCAGAAATTGTAAATCCAATAAGGAAAAGGGTTTGTGGCCCAATTAACCCAAATCCACAAGGAATAGGGCTAATTAAATCTGAAATCCAAGGGGAAATAGGGCAAAAGGTGCGGCAGCTAGGGATAGGGTGATAAGGCTTCTAGAAAGCCTTGCAAGGCAAGGGAGAATGGGGCTTCTAGAAGGGAAGGGTGCGGCACCTTTGTAGGGATTAGGATAGGCCTTCTAGAAAGCCTAATCCCTTAGAAAATAGGTGAACTTACAGCCAAGGCAAGGGAAAGCTCTAGAATCTTCTAATTGTTTCCAACAATGTTTAGGGAACCTTTGTGCACTAGGATTAGGAAAACTAATCCTTCTTCATCTTGGAATTCTTTTTCCTTCTAGAACTAGGAAAACTTCATTGTGGCTGCAACTTGATGCCATTTGGGTTTTAACTTTCCTACTTCAAGTAGGAAACCTTGTTTGAATGGGAAACTTCAATCTTCTAGGAATCCTAATTCAACTAGGAAACCAATTTCAACTAGGAATCCTAATTCAACTAGGATTCCATCTCTTTATGGATTTTCCTACTCTAACTAGGAAACCTTGCTCAAGTAGGACTCATCATCTTCAAGTCTTCAATTTCGTCCATCCTTTTGGCTCCAAGCATACGATATCCATTCCAAGCTCTAATTTGCTCCAAAAGGCTCCAAAATGCATCCTTTTGCATACTTTGCCCTTAAAACCTGAAAATACATAAAACTAGCTTAAAAGACTACTTTACTAAGGAAAACAATGTAAATGCACAAGAACAAGCTAAACTAAGGTGCATAAATATGCCCCTATCAGGCAATGATGGGAATCATCTAGAAACTTCACATTTGTGTCCTTCAACCCTTAGGAGTCCTTCTAGCATTAGGAAATCATGTCTTTCTCCTTCCTTGACTTGGAATTCTTCTCCTTCTCCTTCTCCTTCTTGGACTTGGAAATCTTCCTTGTAGCTGCAACTTGATGCCATTTGGGGTTTGCATTTCCTACTCCAAGTAGGAAACCTTGTTCAAGTAGGGAACTTCAATCTTCTAGGTTTCCCAATTCAACTAGGAAACCCATTTCAACTAGGATTCCCAATTTAGCTAGGATTCTATCTTTCTAAGTACTTTCCTACTTCAACTAGGAAACCTTGCTCAAATAGGAATCATCATCTTCAAGTCTTCAAATTCGTCCATCCTCATGGCTCCAAGCATATGATCTTCATTCCAAGCTCTAATTTGCTCCAAAAGGCTCCAAAATGCATCCTTTTGCATACTTTGCCCTTAAAACCTGAAAATACATAAAACTAGCTTAAAAGACTACTTTACTAAGGAAAACAATGTAAATGCACAAGAACAAGCTAAACTAAGGTGCATAAATATGCCCCTATCAAATTCCCCCACACTTAGCTTTTGCTAGTCCTCGAGCAAAACGAAACGAAACAACGTAAACAACACAAAACAAACAACTAAAACACAACCTAATCCTTCCAACAATTGCCTCAGGGATTTCCAATTCACATGACATGTTAAAAATCATCGTTCTCACAGATTTTGGCCATCTTTACGCTTAAGCACATACTTAATCATAGTCACTACTTACTAGTTCACAATTAACCAATTAAAACGATGTTTTGAATGTAGTAACATGCCTTAGAGAATTCCCTCATTTCCTTACAAGATATGCACTCAATCTTCACTCAGATTTTCTAACTACACACCCTACACTAGTTATATGTGAGAAGATTGATGTAAATATAAAACGAATGCTCACATATCTGGATAACAAAGAACGTAATTTCCGGAGTTAATAACATGTTTAGATATGATCTCATGAATGGAACGCTACTACTTAGATGCGAGAACCAGTGACACCATATGCTCATACCAAATTCAAACTCCACAAATTGAAACACACAACACTCAAGATTAAAGTCAAGGGTTGTAACGGGGCTTGGGGTGTTGGCTAACAATGAAAGGATAGGAAAACAAACGTTCTTAAAGCAATAGTAAGCGAAATAATGAACTTGAACTTAGAATTCCCCTTAGAATGCAGAAATCAACTTTTAAACCCAAAGGGAAGATTCAAGAACCAATTAGGGCCGAATTCCATGTTTTGGACCCTTCATTCAACAAACAACACTTAAGAACTCTTTTTCACATCTTTTCACCTTCTTTTTCATTCTTTCACGATTTTTTTTTTTCTTCTTTTTTTTTTCTTTTTCTCTACCCGTGCCTTATTCAAGACTTTGGCACACTCACACAAAACTCACTTCCCCCACACTTGTTTTCTGCCATGCATAGGTTAAAAGGAATTCAAATTGAGTCATGCGTTACTATGCTTCAAGAACAAAGGTATGGATGGTCCTAATCTAGGCTAGGTGAGGATAATGTGGGTTAACAAAGAAAATGGGCTACACAAGGCTCAACGGGGTTAAAACCTACAAAACACAATGAGTTAGGGAGATATGGCCATTTGGCTATGGTGGTCACTACACGACTTCATCTTGAATATGTGTTATGCAAATCAATAACATGCTTTGAATGAATTAGGCATAAGTTCTAGTGTTTGGAACTAAATGATGAAACGCCTTCTAAGTAGCAACCAAGCAACGAATAATGAGATCATGCAACGACTTTAGAAAACAACAATGCACAGATTATTAACTCTCCAAATAAACGTTTTAGGCTCAAGTCTCTCAAGGTTGTAGCGTTAGTTTGAGTTCCTTCCTTCAAGCATGTTACAAAAACTAATTTTTCTTTTATGATTGCATGTGAATTCATAAGTTATAACCACAACCAAGCATAAACCAAAGAGTCGATCAAACTTTCATCCATGTTTACAACTTTCTTTAACAGTCATGCAATTACAAACCGAATCCTCATCATTGTGTTGGAAGGTACCCTAAGACACAAACAAACACACAAAAACAACTCTTTTTGGGTTTTTTAAAACAATTTTTCAAATTTTTATTGGATTTTCGGATTTTGGAATCAAAACACACTAAAACAGCTTAAAAACACTTAAAACAGCAAGGAACAACATTAGAAGTTATGAGTGATAAAACCCTCCGAATTTGCATCAAAACACTTTGGTTACCCCCCCACACTTAAATCAAACATTGTCCTCAATGTTTCAAGCATAGACTCACAAAAACAACCAAATAGCACAACTAACAAACAGAACACAATGGGCAAAGTATAAGGAATAAAGAGAAAGGTTAGGGACGCAAATCTGGGTTTGGAGTGAAAGTTCCTTCGTTCGCTTGTTTCAACACATGGGTTGCCTCCCAAGAAGCGCTTGCTTTAATGTCTTCCAGCCGGACGGTACCTCCGTTTAAGCTTGACTAGGGCCAACGGCATGGAGGGGTACCTCCTCCACGACATGCTCCTCAAACGCGTCGTAATAAGGCTTCAATCGATGCCCATTCACTTTGAACTCTTGCTGCGTCCTTGAACTTTTTATTTGCACTGCACCATGAGGGAAAACATTAGTGACAATAAAAGGACCAACCCATTTGGAACGCAACTTACCCGGAAACAACCGAAGGCGAGAATTGAACAACAAGACTTTCTGCCCAATAGAGAACGTCTTAGCACGAATCATCTTGTCATGGAACGCCTTTGTCTTCTCCTTGTAAATCCGGGCATTCTCATATGCATCATTCCGGATTTCATCAAGCTCACACAATTGAAGCTTCCTATGTAACCCTGCGGCATCAAGGTCCATATTGAATGTTTTGACGGCCCAATGTGCACGGTGCTCTAACTCGACGGGAAGATGGCATGGCTTCCCATAGATGAGCCGAAAAGGTGACATCCCTATGGGGGTTTTGTAGGCAGTGCGATACGCCCACAATGCATCGTTCAAGCGCAAACTCCAATCCTTCCTTGTAGGCCCAACGGTTTTCTCAAGAATTTGCTTGATTTCCCTATTCGAAACCTCGGCTTGCCCACTTGTTTGAGGATGATAAGGTGTGGCCACCTTATGCGTGACATTGTACTTCTTTAGCAACGCCTCGATGGTTCGATTACAAAAATGGGAACCTCCATCACTAATTAGCACTCTTGGCATTCCAAACCTTGCAAAAATGTTAGTTTTCACAAAATCTACAACCACTCGAGAATCATTAGTTCGGGTGGCTTTTGCTTCCACCCACTTCGACACATAATCCACAGCAAGCAAAATATAAAGAAAACCATGTGACGAAGGAAAGGGACCCATAAAATCAATACCCCAAACATCAAAGATTTCAACACTAAAAATTGGGGTTTGCGGCATTTGTTGTTTTGGGCCAATATTGCCCGTTCTTTGGCATCTATCACAAGACAAGCAAAACGTTCTAGCATCCCTAAAGATGGTAGGCCAATAGAAACCACATTCTAACACCTTAAGTGCTGTTCGTTGTGTGCCAAAGTGTCCCCCACAAGCATAAGTGTGACAAAAAGTTAAGATAGCATTAAACTCAGAATCGTGCACACACCTACGTATAACTTGGTCAGGGCAATATTTCCACAAATACGGGTCATCCCACACATAAAACCGTGCCTCTTTCTTCAATTTATCACATTGGTGTTTAAGTAATTCACTAGGAACATGTTTAGACACCAAATAATTCACCAAATCAGCATACCATGGTTCACTTACCTTGATGGACATCAATTGCTCATCTGGGAATGTCTCTATGATAGGCACGGCACCCTCCTCATGCACCATGCGGCTCAAGTGGTCAGCCACCACGTTCTCACTTCCTTTCTTATCCCGGATTTCGATATCGAACTCTTGGAGAAGAAGCATCCACTGAATGAGTCGTGGTTTGGCCTCTTTCTTGGTGAACAAGTACTTCAACGCTGCATGGTCAGTATAAATAATCACTTTAGTACCAAGCAAATAAGAACGGAATTTATCTAAAGCAAATACAACAGCAAGAAGTTCTTTTTCAGTGGTAGAATAATTCAATTGTGCATCGTTCAAAGTCCGGGATGCGTAATAGATAACATGCGGTTTCTTGTCCTTCCTCTGCCCCAAAACAGCTCCTAATGCATAATCGGATGCATCACACATAAGTTCAAAAGGAAGGCTCCAATCCGGTGGCATTATGATAGGGGCCGAAGTTAGCATTTCCTTGAGGTGTTTGAACGCCTTCTCACACTCCTCGTTAAAGTCAAACGCCACATCTTTTTGGAGGAGACGGCAAAGAGGATTTGAGATCTTGGAGAAGTCCTTGATAAATCGCCTATAAAATCCTGCATGACCAAGAAACGAACGAATCTCTCGAACCGAAGTAGGAGAGGGTAAGTAGCGTACAAGATCTATTTTCGATTTATCCACTTCAATTCCTCTTTCTGAAACAATATGCCCTAAAACTATGCCTTGTCTAACCATAAAATGACATTTTTCCCAATTAAGCACAAGGTTAGTTTCTACACATCGTTTCAAGATTATTGTGAGATTTTCCAAGCAACCATCAAATGAATCACCAAATACACTGAAATCATCCATAAATACCTCAATTATCTTTTCCACAAAATCTGAAAAGATACTTACCATACACCTTTGAAACGTGGCCGGAGCATTGCATAAACCAAAAGGCATGCGACGATAGGCAAAGGTACCAAAGGGGCACGTGAAAGTAGTCTTTTCTTGGTCATCCGGAGCTATGACAATCTGATTATATCCAGAATAACCATCAAGGAAACAATAGAAAGAATGACCGGCTAACCTTTCAAGCATTTGATCGATGAACGGCAAAGGGAAGTGGTCCTTCCTTGTGGTTGCGTTTAGCTTCCTATAATCGATGCATACGCGCCAACCTGTTTGGATCCGAGTGGGCACAAGCTCACTCTCGGCATTCTTCACCACTGTCACTCCGGACTTCTTTGGAACACATTGCACCGGTGACACCCAACGGCTATCAGAGATCGGATAAATCACTCCACAATCCAGAAGTTTGATGATCTCTTTCTTCACAACTTCCATCATTGGAGGGTTGAGACGGCGCTGAGCCTCTCGAGTTGGTTTAGCCCCCTCCTCTAGAAGTATGTGATGCATGCACGTCGTAGGGCTAATTCCCCTAATGTCGGCCAAAGTCCACCCAATGGCCGTTTTGTGATCTTGCAACACACGGATCAACTTCTCCTCCTCTAATGCCGTGAGTGAGGAGGAGACAATAACGGGCAACGTCTCGTTGTCTCCCAAAAAGACGTACTTTAAATGATCGGGCAACGGTTTAAGTTCAAGTACGGGTGCCTGAATCACTGAGGGTAACAACTTATTAGTGGAAACGGGAATTGAATTTATGTTAGAAGGCTTACCATAGTGTTGAGGTAGTGACTCAAGGGCAGCCACTATCTCGGCCTCCTCATCACTTCTAGGCACGGCAAAACCAGATTTTTGCCCAATTCCTTGTGCAATGGTTGTTTCAAGTGTATCTCTCTCCAAGGAATCAAGGAAATCTTGCGCCAAATCATCAATTATATCAATAGAAAAACAAGAATGATCGTCCTTAGGAAATTTAATACTTTCAGAAAGATTGAAATCAATGACTTCCCCATCAAATTCCATTGTTAAAGTTCCTTTAAACACATCTATCTTGGTGCGGGCTGTTTTCATGAAGGGTCTCCCTAATAGAATCGGCAATGGGGTAGAATGGGGTGCATCCTCCATGTCAAGTACGTAGAAATCCGCTGGAAATATCAAATTACCAACCTGCACCAAAACATCTTCCAAAACACCCTTTGGATATGCATTAGAACGATCGGCTAATTGAATAATCACACCATCATTTTTAAGCTCACCTAAGTTCATAGATGCATAAACAGAGTATGGCATAACATTAATTGAAGCCCCTAAGTCTAACATGCATTGTTCAAACTTAGTATTACCAATAACGCACGGAATTGTAAAACTACCCGGATCTTTGCATTTAGGGGGTAATTTCCTTTGCAACACAGCAGAAACATTTTCACTTACCTGAACCACCTCTTTGTTCGAAATCCTTCTCCTTGTTGTACAAAGTTCTTTTAAAAACTTAGCATACCTCGGGACTTGCTTAATTGCATCAAGGAGCGGGATATTGACTTGAACTTTCCGAAAGGTCTCTAGAATGTCCTTCTCGGCTTCTTCCTTCTTTGATTGCCTAAACCTGCCAGGAAAGGGCACATTTAGTGGAATAGAACTAGAAAGAGTCGAATTGGAACTTACCTTGGTGGTGTGGGATGGTTTAAGAGGGCTAGATGAACTCGGCAAGGTTGGATCATCCTTGGCCGTGGGCTTTGGTCCCTGTGCTTCCTCTTGCAGCAACTTGTCCTCCTCATTTTGACTTGATTTGGATGGATTTGAGTCATTTCCAACCTGCTTACCACTTCTTAACAAGATTGCCTTGGCGGTTTCAAAACCACCCTTAGGATTCATCACGGTTGAACTAGGCAATTTGCCTTGTTCTCTAATCTGCCCCATAAACTCGGCAATTTGGCCCATTTGTTTCTCCAAATTGTCCACTCGTTTGTCTTGGATTTGTCTCTCCTTGTTTTGAGTTTGTACTTCCTGCGTGAACGTAGTAAGTAACTTAACAACTTGATCATTATCTAAAGACATACCTGGGCTTGTTGGGCCGGATTGCACTTGGTTTTGATTTGGGACGAATGGCTTTGTATAGAAGCCCGGTGGTTGCTGCCTAAATCCTCCTTGTTGTTGGGGTTGTTGAGGATCCCGCCATTTGAAATTTGGATGGTCCCTCCACCCCGGATTGTAGGTGTTTGAGTATGGATCATGGCGTGGTTGATTTTGGCTCCCAAATCCCACGGCATTGGCATATTCCCATCCCCCACTTTCAATCAATTGAGGGCATTGATCGTTGGCATGTCCTTGCATGGAGCACACGCCACAAACACTTGGTCCATGAATTTTCATCCCCTCGGCCAACTGAGAAACAATAGAAGTAAGGTTAGCTAATTGGGATTGAATATCGGGTGTAGAACTTACCTCATTCACTTGTGGCCGTGGGGGGTCTCTTTGTCCAACACCTTCGTATTGTTGTGCATTATGCGCTCGGTTGGCAATTAGAACTTTGGCAGCCCCCGGAGTCTTATCCACCAACGCACCTCCCGCCAATGCATCAAGCATTTGACGTTCCATGGGAAGGAGTCCTTCGTAGAAGTATTGAATGAGCAGCTCCTCCTTCATTTGATGCTGTGGACATGAAGCAACAAGTGATTTAAAACGTTCATAATAAGAAGGAAACGACTCACCTTGATTTTGTTGGATGCCACTAATCCGTTTCCTCAAGAGAATGACTCTTGAAGTTGGGAAAAATTTCTCCAAGAAAGCTCTTTTCATACTATCCCAAGATGTAACCGTTCCGGGTGCCAACTCGAAAAGCCAATCCTTAGCCTTTTCCAAAAGTGAGAATGGAAAAGACTTCATCATCAAAATGTTCCCATCGACATTTAGGGGTGTCATGCTCGAACAAACCACCTCGAACTCCTTGAGATGCTTGTTGGGATCTTCCATGGACAGCCCATGGTACTTTGGAATGTGGTGCAACAAATTTGATTTCAACTCGAACTCAGCGGTCTTGCCTAGGGCAGCCGGGGGGTATTGAATGCATAATGGTGCGGCATTGATCAACCCCGAGGCCGATAGTTCTTTAATGGTCAGATTGTCCGCTGCCATAATGTCTTCTTCCACGTCCTCAAACTCAGATTCGGCCTCTGAACTTGAACTAGGTTCACTAGGTTCGAGATGCCTCCTCTTTCTTCTCAAATCACGTTCAAAATCGTCGTTAAAGTCCAAGATATGTGCATGCACAGTTTGAGAACTCCGCGTCATGCACTAGTACCTAAATGATAGGAGCATATTTATGCGCCTTAGTTTAGCTTGTTCTTGTGCATTTATAGTGTTTTTCCTTAGTAAAGTAGTCTTTTAAGCTAGTTTTATGTGTTTTCAGGTTTTAAGGGCAAAATAAGCAAAAGGAAGCATTTTGGAGCTTTTGGAGCAAATTAGAGCTTGGAATGAAGATCATATGCTTGGAGCCATGAGGATGGACGAAATTGAAGACTCGAAGATGATGTTTCCTACTTGGGCAAGGTTTCCTAGTTGAAGTAGGAAAGTACTTAGAAAGATGGAATCCTAGCTAAATTGGGAATCCTAATTGAAATGGGTTTCCTAGTTGGATTGGGAAACCTAGAATATTGAAAGTCCTACTTGAACAAGGTTTCCTACTTGGAGTAGGAAACTTAAACCCCAAATGGCACCAAGTTGCAGCTACTAAGAAGATTTCCAAGTCCAAGAAGGAAAAGGTTTCCAAGATGAAGAAGGAGAAGAATTCCAAGTCATGCAAGGTGAAAAACATGTTTTCCTAGTGCTAGAAGGATTCCTAATCATTGGAGGACACAAGTTGGAAGGTTCTAGAGTTTTCTTCTCTTTGCCGTGGGTTTGTGCTCATTCCTACCAGATTTGGGCTTCTAGAAGCCCTATCCCTAAGTCCCTAAGGCATGCCGCACCCTAGCTTCTAGATGGCCCAACTTCCTTGCCTTGCAAGGCCTTCTAGAAACCCTAGCTTTCAATTACAAACCTGCCGCACCCTAGGTCCTAATTCCCCTTGGATTTCAGATTGAATTAGCCCAATTCCTTGTGAATTTGGGTTAATTGGGCCATAAACCCTTCTCCTTATTGGATTTACAATTTCTGCTAGACTTAGGGGGCCTAATCCATCAATTAAGTGAAATCCAAACCCTAATCTGATTTAACCTAGGGTTTAGGGTGTCTATATATTCTTAACCTAAGTGTGCCGCACCTTGATGACCCACTCACTCAGAAATTAAAAGCAGCCGCACCATCCTCTCATCCATTCCGCACCCATTCATTAAAATCCCAGAAATTCATCCTTGCCGCAAGCATTCAACCACTCCACCATTCTTCCACCGTGCCTACCACCACTCACCAACCTTGTCCGCACCTTCCCACCATCATCACCACCGTGTGCAGCCACTTTGGGAGGAGAAGGAACCTGCACCGTGCACCACAAAGGAGGGGGAAAGCTTTGCGCAAGCAATCTGCCACCATTGGAGTGTTTGGAATTCTTTTCTTTTCTTGTTTCTGTTTCATGTTTAATTTAATTTGTTCTTCAATTATGTTAAACATGTGGAACTAATTTCTTTATAGTTAGAGGCGAATTTGAAGCCATGGACATATGTTAGTTATGATTTGATTTACTCCAGTTATGAATTCATGAACTTTGGATGTGGTTTAGTTTTCTGTTTTGATTAAGAACTTGTTTATGTATGTGGGTTGAGGGTCGACACTTAATTTGCATGCTTAAACTTGATGCTAGGATATAAGGGAATTTCACCTAATCGTTATTAACTTATATTCAAGAGTAGTAAAGATCGCTAGTCACGATTATGTTAGTAAACCCTAGGTTGGATTAACATGCGTATTCCATAGTTATGAATGCCTAGTCGTTGTTTATGATTTCCATTGAGCGTAATGATTCTTGTTGAATGTCTCTATCATGCGTATTCCATAGTTAGGGACTTTGATGAGGAATAATTTGGTTGCGATGCGTATTCCATTCAATTCAATGAATTAAGGGAAATCTGAGAATTAATTAGTTCAATACAATTAATTTGGGGCATCGTCATTCATAAGTTCATTGAAATCATAACTGGGAATCAAGTTGTATGCATATGTTCATGTGTGGATAAGGAACCCTCTAACTAGTTTCTCAATCCATTCAATTCGTTAGAAATCTGTTTTAGAATCTGTTTTATTTTCAAGTTTCTGTTTTAATTCTAAATTCGTCAAAACCAATCCCCCATTTAGTTTAAAGTGTTAGATTAGCTAGAAATACATTTAGATTGTGTTTCTAGGAGTTTGGAGTCAAGTTAGAACCAATTTTCGTCAAAAATTGTGTTTGTGCTCAAAACTGCCCAGAAAGTGATTTTGAGGCAGTTTTGAGTGTTTCTGGGCTGTTTTGAGTCTTTTGCTTTGTTTTAGTGTTTTAGACTCTAGTTTTGCATTCTTTGAGTCTAGTTTAGTGTCTTATATTGTGTTTTTACGTTTTTGAGTCAGTTTCACATTGATTAGCATCCCTAGTTAATCCCCGGTCTAGAACGATCCCTATTTGCTCATATACTACAATTGTCATCCATAGGGTTTAATTTGAGTGTCAATCTAATTTTCACATCAAATTTTGGCGCCGTTGCCGGGGATTAGCAAACTTGCTAATCCCTTGTGTTTCTGCCGTGTGTTTTAGTTAATTTATCTAGTTTCTTATTTTGTTTTGTTTTCTTGGTTTAGGTACTAGTGCATGACGCGGAGTTCTCAAACTGTACATGCACGCATCTTTGACTTTAACGACGATTTTGAACGTGATTTGAGAAGAAAGAGGAGGCATCCCGAACCTAGTGAACATAGTTCAAGTTCAGAGGCCGAATCTGAGTTTGAGGAGGAAGAAGAAGTTATGGCAGTGGACAATCGGACCATTAAAGAGCTCTCAGCCTCGGGGTTGACCAATGCCGCACCATTATGCATTCAATACCCCCCGGCTGCCCTAGGCAAGACCGCTGAGTTCGAGTTGAAGTCGAGCTTGTTGCACCATATTCCGAAATACCATGGGCTTTCCATGGAAGATCCCAACAAGAATCTTAAGGAGTGATGTGAGAATTATACGCACACAAATTAAACCCTCTTTTTATCAATTGTAGTGAAGAATGTAAGTAGGGATCGTTCTAGACCGGGGATTAGGAGGGATTGCAAAATCACTTGGAATTGACTCAAAAACGTAAAAACAAAGTTTAAAACACTAACTAGACTCAAACAAAGCAAAACTATACTTTAAAACTCTAAAACAAACCAAAAGACTCAAAACAGCACAAAAACACTCAAAACTGCTTAAAAACACTTTCTGGGCAGTTTTGGACTCTAAAGGAAGATTTTGACGAAAATACTTTATAACTTGACCCAAAACACTCAAAAACACAAACTAAGACACTTCTAACTATTTTGACACTTCAAAACAAAGGGGGATTTGGTTTTTGACGAATTTGAAAACAAAACTTAAAACTTGTAAAACAAACAGATTTGAAAACGATTTTGGTTTTAAAATAGATGGATGGAAAGCTAGCTAAGGGGTTCATCTCCACACATGTTATACTTGCATACAAAACGATTTCCAATTGCTTTTCAATAAACCATGAATTCTCAATGCCCCAAGTTAATTAGGTCCGCTTAAATTAACCTTCAGATTTTCCTAATGTTATTGAATTGGATGATTGCATACAACAACCCAAAGCATTCCCCACAAGTCCCCTACATGATTGCATAATAGAGACACAAGCAAGAATCATTAAGTTCTATGAAAACCATAAGCATTGACGAAGCACTTGTTACTATGATTGCATGAAACTTATGCCAAGAATTTACTTAACTCGATTGAGATCATCAACCTTTACTACTTGTGAATATAAGTCCATAACGATTAGGTGAAATTTCCTTATATCCTAGCATTCAATTCATGTATGAAAATTAAGCGTGCACTCTCAACCAACACACACAAATCAATGTAATTCACATAGATAAGTAAATTGAATTCATAACTTATGAAACGCAATTAGAAGTAATCAAATCATATCGCAAGCAGAAACATGTGTTTCGAATCCCCCCCTAGCCAAGGGGGGGTTTAGTTCCTCATACGCACAAAACAAAGAGAATTAAATTTAAACATTGAAATCAAAGGAAAAGAAACACCTAGAAATTCCAGCGATGTGAACTTGAATTGCATGAACTTCCAAGACTCCTTCTCCTCCTCCTTGGTGCGGCAAAGGGTGTAGAGACAAGTTTAGGACCTTATGTGGATGGGTGGATGGGTATGGAAGGATATAATGGTGTTTAGGTATGGTGGTGGCTGCGGCAAAGACTTAGAACTAGGGAGGATGGTGTTTTGGCGAATTTCTGAATGTGGGAGAGTGAATGAATTAAATGGTGCGGCCAAGGGGTGTATTTATAGTGTTTAGGGGCTGATTTAGGGTTAGGAATCAGAGAAGGATAATAAAATCTAAATCCTATAGGAATAGGCCTTCTAGAAGCTAGGAAACCTCACAGATTTTGGGGAAACATGCGGCAGGTTTGTAGGGTTAGGCTAAGGCTTCTAGAAAGCCTTGCAAGGCAAGGGATTAGGTCCATCTAGAAGGCTAGGGTCGGCACCTTTGTAGGGATTAGGGATAGGGCTTCTAGAAAGCCCCAAAACTGATAGGAAATTGCTTAGAACTTGCGGCAAAGGGGTGGAACACTCTAGAACCTTCCAACTTGTGTCCTACAATACTTAGGAGTCCTTCTAGCATTAGGAAAACATGTCTTTCTCCTTCCTTGACTTGGAATTCTTCTCCTTCTTCACTTTGGAAACCTTTTCCTTCTTGGACTTGGAAATCTTCATTGTAGCTGCAACTTGATGCCATTTGGGGTTTACATTTCCTACTCCAAGTAGGAAACCTTGTTCAAGTAGGGAACTTCAATCTTCTAGGTTTCCCAATTCAACTAGGAAACCCATTTCAACTAGGATTCCCAATTTAGCTAGGATTCCATATTTCTAAGTATTTTCCTACTTCAACTAGGAAACCTAGCTCAAGTAGGAAACATCATCTTCAAGTCTTCAATTTCGTCCATCCTCATGGCTCCAAGCATATGATCTTCATTCCAAGCTCTAATTTGCTCCAAAAGGCTCCAAAATGCATCCTTTTGCATATTTTGCCCTTAAAACCTGAAAATACATAAAACTAGCTTAAAAGACTACTTTAACTAAGAAAATCAATATAAATGCACAAGAACAAGCTAAACTAAGGTGCATAAATATGCTCCTATCAAATTCCCCCACACTTAGCTTTTGCTAGTCCTCGAGCAAAACAAAACGAAACAAAACGAGTAAAACACAACCTAAACCTTCCAACAATCGCCTCAGGGATTTCCAATGCACATGACATGTTAAAAATCATCATTCCCACAGATTTTTGCAATCTTTACACTTAAGCACATACTTAATCATAGTCACTACTCATTAGTTCACATTAAACCAATTAAAACGATGTTTGTATGTAGTAACATGCCTTAGAGAATTTCCTCAATTCCTTCCTAGATATGCACTCTATTTTCACTCAGATTTTCTAACTACACACCCTACACTAGTTATATGTGAGAAGATTGATGTAAATATGAAAACGAATGCTCACATATATGTATAACAAGAAAAGCATTTTTCCGGAGTAACTAACATGTTTAGATATGATCTCATGAACGGAATGCTACTACTTAGATGCGAGAACCAGTGACACCTATATGCCCATACCAAATTCAAACTCCACAAATTGAAACACACAACACTCAAGATTAAAGTCAAGGGTTGTAACGGGGCTTGGGGAGTTGGCTCACAACGAAAGGATAGGGAAAACAAACGTTCTTAAAGCAATAGCAAGCAACATAATGAAATTGAACTTAGAATTCCCATTAGCATGCAAAAATCAACTTTTAAACACAAAGGGGAAAATTTAAGCAACACTTAGGGTCAAATTCAACTTTTTGGACCCTTCCTTCAACAAACAACACTTAAGAACTCTTTTTCTCATCTTTTCAACTCCTTTTTCATTCTTTTCACGACTTTTCTTTTTCTCTTTCTATTTTCCACGAATTTTTCTTCTTTTCTTTTCTATTTCGTGCCTTCTTCAAGACTTTGGCACACCCACACAAAACTCACTTCCCCCACACTTGTTTTCTGCCATGCATTGGTTAAAAAGGAATTCATATTGAGTCATGCATTACTATGCTTCAAAAACAAGGGTATGGATAGTCCTAATCTAGGCTCGGTGAGGATAATGTGGGTTAACAAAGAATATAGGCTAAACAAGGCTCAACGGGGTTAAAACCTACAAAACACAATGAAATATGGAGATATGGCCATTTGGCTATGGTGGTTACTACACAGCTTTTATCTTGAATACGTGTTATGCAAATCAATAACATGCTTTGAATGAATTGGGCATGAGTTCTAGTGTTTGGAACGAAATGATGAAACGCCTTCTAAGTAATAACCAAGCAAAGAATAATGAGATCATGCAACGACTTTAGGAAACAACAATGCACAGATTATTAACTCTCCAAATAAACGTTTAGGCTCAAGTCTCACAAGGTTGTAGCGTTAGTTTGAGTTCCTTCCTTCAAGCATGTTACAAAAATTGATTTTTCTTTTTCTTTATGATTATATGTGAATTCATAAGTTATAACCATAACCAAGCATAAACCAAAGAGTAAATCAAACTTTCATCCATGTTTACAACTCTTTTTAACAGTCATGCAATTACAAACCGAATCCTCATCATTGTGTTGGAAGGTACCCTAAGACACAAACAAACACATAAAAACAACTCTTTTTGGGTTTTTTAAAACAATTTTTCAAATTTTTATGGGATTTTCGGATTTTTGAGTCAAAACACACTAAAACAGCTTAAAAACACTTAAAAACACTTAAAAACAGCAAGGACCAACATTTAGAAGTTATGAGTGATAAACCCTACGAATTTGCATCAAAACACTTTGGTTACCCCCCCACACTTAAATCAAACATTGTCCTCAATGTTTCAAGCATAGACTCACACAAATAACAAACAAACAAACAAAACACATCTAAACAACCTAACATGGCAGAAACAAAATAGCAACAAAGAGAAGGGTTTAGGAACGCAAATCTGGAATTGGAGTGCTTTCTCGGTCTTCCTTTGTTGAATGCATGGGTTGCCTCCCAAGTAGCGCTTGCTTTAACGTCGTACAGCCGGACGAAACTCCTTTGAAGCTTATTGGACCCCACGGCTTGGAGAGGTGTATTGTCTACGATCTGCCCTCGGAAATACTTCATACTTTGGGTCCTTGAATGGGATGGGATAATGGTCCTTTCTGATTGTGGTGTTTGGTTTCTCTAAATCAACACGAACTCTCCCACCACGTTGAAGTCGATTAGGTACCTGCTCCATAAAAGGTAACACCCTTTTAGTTGAAATGGGAATCGAAATTGGAATAGGTGGCTTACCTTTGTACGGCAAGGAAGTGGTAGCACAATGGACAGCTGCACAAGGGGTGGTCTTGGCCAGATTTCGTGATTGTAAAGTTGGGGCCGTGCACTCCTTTTTGTGCACTCCAATTCCTTCCTCGACGGTGGGTTGAGGCGCATTCTTCTTGGCTAGCGTTGAACATTCCTGCCCTATATTTTCAATTACATTAATAGCACAACAAGAACGAACATCATTAGTATTCTCAACCGATTCAGAAATCTTAAAGTTAATCATATCACCACCAAAAGCCATAGTAACTGCTCCCTTGGCCACGTCAATCTTGGTTTGAGCCGTTTTCATGAAAGGTCGGCCAAGTAAAAGTGGTGATGATGGAGAGTGGGCCGAATCCTCCATGTCAAGCACATAGAAATCTGCAGGAAAAATCAGGTGGTCTACCTGCACCAAAACATCCTCCAAAACTCCTTTCGGATATGCATTAGATCGATCGGCTAATTGAATAATAACACCATCATTTTTAAGCGCTCCTAGATTCATAGATGCATAAATAGAATATGGCATGACATTAATTGATGCACCTAAATCTAGCATAGCATGTTCAAACCGTGTATTACCAATTACACAAGGGATAGTGAAACTACCCGGATCCTTGCATTTAGGTGGCAGCTTCCTTTGCAATATCGCAGAGACATTCTCACTTACATGCACCACCTCTTTCTCCCGAATCCGCTTCTTTGTTGTACAAAGCTTCTTCAAAAACTTGGCGTACTTCGGGATTTGCTTTATAGCATCAAGGAGCGGTATATTGACGTGCACCTTCCTAAACGTTTCCAGAATGTCTTTTTCATCCTCTTCTTTCTTTGCTTGCATGAACCTACTAGGAAAGGGAACATTTGAAGGAAAATCATTAGTAGGAACTGAACTTGACACGTTTTTACCTTTATTGGCCAATTTGGACGAATTGGGATCACTTGGGACTTGCGGCAATGGTGGTTCTCCTTTGGCCGTGAGTGGCCTTTGCTCTTCCTCCTCGTTGGAGCGTGATTTGGATGGTTTAAGGTCAGATCCTACTTGTCGTCCACTTCGCAAACTTATGGCTTTTGCAGATTCGAATCCACCTTTCGGATTGACCACCGTTGAGCTAGGCAACCTTCCTTGCTCACGAAATTGCCCCAAGAACTCGGAAATTTGTCCCACTTGTTTCTCCAACTCATCCATCCTCTTGTCTTGGATTTGCCTCTCTTTGTTTTGAGTTTGGACTTCCTGCGTCAAAGTAGTAAGTAATTGAAAAATCTTATCATTATCACTTGAATTACCTTGGTTGCTTTGGGCAGGTTGTGCTTGGGCTTGTGGTGGTGCCAACGGCTTTTGATAGAAACCCGGGGGTTGTTGCCTAAATCCACTTTGTTGTTGGCTTTGTTGGGGTTCTCGCCATTTGAAATTTGGATGATCACGCCAACCGGGATTGTAAGTATTGGAAAATGGATCACCACGTGGTTGGTATTGGTTGCCATAACCCACGGCATTGAGGGTTTCCCATCCTCCATTCTCGATCAATTGTGGGCACTTGTCCGTATGGTGGCCTTGCATAGAGCATACGCCACAAGAAGCTACGGTTTTGACTTTCGGACCTTCCACCACCTGAGAAAGCAAAGTAGTAAGGTTAGCCATTTGATTTTGAAGTTCGGTTATTGCACTTACCTCATTGACTTGATGTTGCCGTGGGGTTCCTCTTTGTCCAACTCCTTCGTATTGTTGAGCGTTCAACGCTCGGTTGGCAATCAACATCTTTGCTGCCGTGGGGGTCTTGTCCACCAAAGCTCCTCCCGCTGAGGCATCTAGCATTTGACGTTCAATTGGTAGAAGTCCCTCGTAGAAGTATTGTAGAAGTAGTTCCTCCTTCATTTGATGCTGTGGACATGAAGCAACAAGAGATTTAAAACGTTCATAATAAGTAGGGAAAGATTCACCTTCATCTTGTTGAATTCCACTTATCCTTTTGCGTAGGAGGATGACTCGAGAAGTTGGGAAAAACTTCTCCAAGAAGGCTCGTTTCATGCTCTCCCAAGATGTGACGGTTCCGGGAGCCAATTCGTACAACCAATCTTTCGCCTTCTCTAGGAGAGAAAAGGGAAAGGCCTTCATCTTCAATATGCTCTCATCAACGTTCACCGGAGTCATGCTCGAGCAAACTACTTCAAATTCCTTCAAATGCTTGTTCGGATCTTCCATGGATAGCCCATGGTATTTCGGAATATGATGTAACAAGCTTGACTTCAATTCGAATTCGGCGGTTTTGTCGGGAGCTGCCCTAGGATATTGGATGCATAGAGGTGTGGCATTGTCCAATCCCGAAGCGGAAAGCTCCTTGATTGTCCGGTTGTCCGCTGCCATGTCTTCCACTTCCTCTTCAAATTCAGAAACGGACTCGGAACTTGCACTTGATTCACTAGGTTCCGGATTCTTCCTCTTTCGTCTCAACTCGCGCTCAAAATCGTCGTCAAAGTCCAGAATATGTTCGTGAATCGGATTAGAACTCCGAGTCATAAACTAGTACCTAAACAAGAAACAAAAACAACTCAGAATCTGACCTTACTTAAACAAAACGAAAATACAATCCAAGGGATTAGCAAAGTTGCTAATCCCCGGCAACGGCGCCAAAATTTGATGTGAGAATTATACGCACACAAATTAAACCCTCTTTTTATCAATTGTAGTGAAGAATGTAAGTAGGGATCGTTCTAGACCGGGGATTAGGAGGGATTGCAAAATCACTTGGAATTGACTCAAAAACGTAAAAACAAAGTTTAAAACACTAACTAGACTCAAACAAAGCAAAACTATACTTTAAAACTCTAAAACAAACCAAAAGACTCAAAACAGCACAAAAACACTCAAAACTGCTTAAAAACACTTTCTGGGCAGTTTTGGACTCTAAAGGAAGATTTTGACGAAAATACTTTATAACTTGACCCAAAACACTCAAAAACACAAACTAAGACACTTCTAACTATTTTGACACTTCAAAACAAAGGGGGATTTGGTTTTTGACGAATTTGAAAACAAAACTTAAAACTTGTAAAACAAACAGATTTGAAAACGATTTTGGTTTTAAAATAGATGGATGGAAAGCTAGCTAAGGGGTTCATCTCCACACATGTTATACTTGCATACAAAACGATTTCCAATTGCTTTTCAATAAACCATGAATTCTCAATGCCCCAAGTTAATTAGGTCCGCTTAAATTAACCTTCAGATTTTCCTAATGTTATTGAATTGGATGATTGCATACAACAACCCAAAGCATTCCCCACAAGTCCCCTACATGATTGCATAATAGAGACACAAGCAAGAATCATTAAGTTCTATGAAAACCATAAGCATTGACGAAGCACTTGTTACTATGATTGCATGAAACTTATGCCAAGAATTTACTTAACTCGATTGAGATCATCAACCTTTACTACTTGTGAATATAAGTCCATAACGATTAGGTGAAATTTCCTTATATCCTAGCATTCAATTCATGTATGAAAATTAAGCGTGCACTCTCAACCAACACACACAAATCAATGTAATTCACATAGATAAGTAAATTGAATTCATAACTTATGAAACGCAATTAGAAGTAATCAAATCATATCGCAAGCAGAAACATGTGTTTCGAATCCCCCCCTAGCCAAGGGGGGGTTTAGTTCCTCATACGCACAAAACAAAGAGAATTAAATTTAAACATTGAAATCAAAGGAAAAGAAACACCTAGAAATTCCAGCGATGTGAACTTGAATTGCATGAACTTCCAAGACTCCTTCTCCTCCTCCTTGGTGCGGCAAAGGGTGTAGAGACAAGTTTAGGACCTTATGTGGATGGGTGGATGGGTATGGAAGGATATAATGGTGTTTAGGTATGGTGGTGGCTGCGGCAAAGACTTAGAACTAGGGAGGATGGTGTTTTGGCGAATTTCTGAATGTGGGAGAGTGAATGAATTAAATGGTGCGGCCAAGGGGTGTATTTATAGTGTTTAGGGGCTGATTTAGGGTTAGGAATCAGAGAAGGATAATAAAATCTAAATCCTATAGGAATAGGCCTTCTAGAAGCTAGGAAACCTCACAGATTTTGGGGAAACATGCGGCAGGTTTGTAGGGTTAGGCTAAGGCTTCTAGAAAGCCTTGCAAGGCAAGGGATTAGGTCCATCTAGAAGGCTAGGGTCGGCACCTTTGTAGGGATTAGGGATAGGGCTTCTAGAAAGCCCCAAAACTGATAGGAAATTGCTTAGAACTTGCGGCAAAGGGGTGGAACACTCTAGAACCTTCCAACTTGTGTCCTACAATACTTAGGAGTCCTTCTAGCATTAGGAAAACATGTCTTTCTCCTTCCTTGACTTGGAATTCTTCTCCTTCTTCACTTTGGAAACCTTTTCCTTCTTGGACTTGGAAATCTTCATTGTAGCTGCAACTTGATGCCATTTGGGGTTTACATTTCCTACTCCAAGTAGGAAACCTTGTTCAAGTAGGGAACTTCAATCTTCTAGGTTTCCCAATTCAACTAGGAAACCCATTTCAACTAGGATTCCCAATTTAGCTAGGATTCCATATTTCTAAGTATTTTCCTACTTCAACTAGGAAACCTAGCTCAAGTAGGAAACATCATCTTCAAGTCTTCAATTTCGTCCATCCTCATGGCTCCAAGCATATGATCTTCATTCCAAGCTCTAATTTGCTCCAAAAGGCTCCAAAATGCATCCTTTTGCATATTTTGCCCTTAAAACCTGAAAATACATAAAACTAGCTTAAAAGACTACTTTAACTAAGAAAATCAATATAAATGCACAAGAACAAGCTAAACTAAGGTGCATAAATATGCTCCTATCAAGGAGTTCGAGGTTGTTTGTTCGAGCATGACCCCCATCAATGTCGATGGGAACATTCTGATGATGAAGTCTTTTCCATTCTCACTTTTGGAAAAGGCTAAGGATTGGCTTTACGAGTTAGCACCTGGAACGGTTACATCTTGGGATAGCATGAAAAGAGCTTTCTTGGAGAAGTTTTTCCCAACTTCAAGAGTCATTCTCTTGCGGAAACGGATTAGTGGCATCCAACAAAATCAAGGTGAATCGTTTCCTTCATATTATGAACGTTTTAAATCACTTGTTGCTTCTTGTCCACAGCATCAAATGAAGGAGGAGCTGCTCATTCAATATTTCTACGAAGGACTCCTTCCTATGGAACGTCAAATGCTTGATGCATCGGCGGGAGGTGCGTTGGTGGACAAGACTCCGGGGGCTGCAAAAGTTCTAATAGCCAACCGAGCTCATAATGCACAACAATACGAAGGTGTTGGGCAAAGAGACCCCCCACGGCCACAAGTGAATGAGGTAAGTTCTTCATCCGACATTCAATCCCAATTAGCTAACCTCACTTCTATTGTTTCTCAGTTGGCCGAGGGAATGAAGATACATGGACCTAGTGTTTGTGGTGTGTGCTCTATGCAAGGACATGCCAACGATCAATGCCCTCAATTGATTGAGAATGGGGGTTGGGAATCTGCCAATGCCGTGGGTTTTGGGAACCAAAATCAACCACGCCATGATCCATATTCTAATACCTACAATCCGGGGTGGAGGGACCATCCAAATTTCAAATGGCGGGATCCTCAACAACCCCAACAACAAGGAGGATTTAGGCAGCAACCACCGGGCTTCTATACAAAGCCATTCCTCCCAAATCCAAACCAAGTGCAATCCGGCCCAACAAGCTCAGGTATGTCTTTAGATAATGATCAAGTTGTTAAGTTACTTACTACGTTGACGCAGGAAGTACAAACACAAAACAAGGAGAGACAAATCCAAGACAAACGAGTGGACAATTTGGAGAAGCAAATGGGCCAAATTGCCGAGTTTATGGGGCAGATTAGAGAACAAGGCAAATTGCCTAGTTCAACCGTGATGAATCCGAAGGGAGGATTTGAGTCCGCTAAGGCCATCACGTTGAGGAGTGGTAAACAGGTTGGAACGGACTCAAATACATCCAAATCAAGTCAAGACGAGGAGGATAAGTTGCTGCAACAAGAAGCACAGGGACCAAAGCCCACGGCCAAGGATGATCCAACCTTGCCGAGTTCATCCAATCCTCTTAAACCGTCCCCAACCACCAAGGTAAGTTCCAATTCGACTTTTTCTAGTTCTATTCCATTAAATGTGCCTTTTCCTGGCAGGTTTAGGCAATCAAAGAAGGAAGAAGCCGAGAAGGACATTCTAGAGACCTTCCGGAAAGTTCAAGTCAATATCCCGCTCCTTGATGCAATTAAGCAAGTCCCGAGGTATGCTAAGTTTTTAAAAGAACTTTGTACAACAAGGAGAAGGATTTCGAACAAAGAGGTGGTTCAGGTAAGTGAAAATGTGTCTGCTGTGTTGCAAAGGAAATTACCCCCTAAATGCAAAGATCCGGGTAGTTTTACAATTCCGTGCGTTATTGGGAATACTAAGTTTGAACAATGCATGTTAGACTTAGGGGCTTCGATTAATGTTATGCCATATTCTGTTTATGCATCTATGAACTTAGGTGAGCTTAAAAATGATGGTGTGATTATTCAGTTAGCCGATCGTTCTAACGCATATCCAAAGGGTGTTTTGGAGGATGTTTTGGTGCAGGTTGGTAATTTGATATTCCCAGCGGATTTCTACGTACTTGACATGGAGGATGCACCCCATTCTACCCCATTGCCGATTTTATTAGGGAGGCCTTTCATGAAAACAGCCCGCACCAAGATAGATGTGTTTAAAGGAACTTTAACGATGGAATTTGATGGGGAAGTCATTGATTTCAATCTTTCTGAAAGTATTAAATTTCCTAAGGATGATCATTCTTGTTTTTCTATTGACATAATTGATGATTTGGCGCAGGATTTCCTTGATTCCTTGGAGAGGGATACACTTGAAACAACAATTGCACAAGGAATTGGGCAAAAATCTGGTTTTGCCGTGCCTAGAAGTGAAGAGGAGGCCGAGATAGTGGCTGCCCTTGAGTCACTGCCTCCACACTATGGTAAGCCTTCTAACAGAAATTCAATTACCGTTTCCACTAATAAGTTGTTACCCTCAGTGATTCAGGCACCCGTACTTGAACTTAAACCGTTGCCCGATCATTTAAAGTACGTCTTTTTGGGAGACAATGAGACGTTGCCCGTTATTGTCTCCTCCTCACTCACGGCATTAGAGGAGGAGAAGTTGATCCGTGTGTTGCAAGACCACAAAACGGCCATTGGGTGGACTTTGGCCGACATTAGGGGAATTAGCCCTACGACGTGCATGCATCGCATACTTCTAGAGGAGGGGGCTAAACCAACTCGAGAGGCTCAGCGCCGTCTGAACCCTCCAATGATGGAAGTTGTGAAGAAAGAGATCATCAAACTTCTTAATTGTGGAGTGATTTATCCGATTTCTGATAGTCGTTGGGTGTCACCGGTGCAATGTGTTCCAAAGAAATCCGGAGTGACAGTGGTGAAGAATGCCGAGAGTGAGCTTGTGCCAACCCGAGTCCAAACAGGTTGGCGAGTATGCATCGATTATAGGAAGCTCAACGCAACAACCAGGAAGGACCACTTTCCTTTGCCGTTCATCGATCAAATGCTTGAAAGGTTAGCCGGTCATTCTTTCTATTGTTTCCTTGATGGTTATTCTGGATATAATCAGATTGTCATAGCTCCGGATGACCAAGAAAAGACAACTTTCACGTGCCCCTTTGGTACCTTTGCCTATCGTCGCATGCCTTTTGGGTTATGCAATGCCCCGGCCACATTTCAAAGGTGTATGGTAAGTATCTTTTCAGATTTTGTGGAAAAGATAATTGAGGTATTCATGGATGATTTCAGTGTATTTGGTGATTCGTTTGATGGTTGTTTGGAAAATCTCACAATAATCTTGAAACGATGTGTAGAAACTCACCTTGTGCTTAATTGGGAAAAATGTCATTTTATGGTTAGACAAGGCATAGTTTTAGGGCATATTGTTTCAGAAAGAGGAATAGAAGTGGATAAATCGAAAATAGATCTTGTACGCTACTTACCCTCTCCTACTTCGGTTCGAGAGATTCGTTCGTTTCTTGGTCATGCAGGATTTTATAGGCGGTTTATCAAGGACTTCTCCAAGATCTCAAATCCTCTTTGCCGTCTCCTCCAAAAAGATGTGGCGTTTGACTTTAACGAGGATTGTGAGAAGGCGTTCAAACACCTCAAGGAAATGCTAACTTCGGCCCCTATCATAATGCCACCGGATTGGAGCCTTCCTTTTGAACTTATGTGTGATGCATCCGATTATGCATTAGGAGCCGTTTTGGGGCAAAGGAAGGACAAGAGGCCGCATGTTATCTATTATGCATCCCGGACTTTAAACGATGCACAATTGAATTATTCTACCACTGAAAAAGAACTTCTTGCTGTTGTATTTGCTTTAGATAAATTCCGTTCTTATTTGCTTGGTACTAAAGTAATTATTTATACTGACCATGCAGCGTTGAAGTACTTGTTCACCAAGAAGGAGGCCAAACCACGACTCATTCGGTGGATGCTTCTTCTCCAAGAGTTCGATATCGAAATCCGGGATAAGAAAGGAAGTGAGAACGTGGTGGCTGACCACTTGAGCCGCATGGTGCATGAGGAGGAGGCCGTGCCTATCATAGAGACATTCCCAGATGAGCAATTGATGTCCATCAAGGTAAGTGAACCATGGTATGCTGATTTGGTGAATTATTTGGTGTCTAAACATGTTCCTAGTGAATTACTTAAACACCAATGTGATAAATTGAAGAAAGAGGCACGGTTTTATGTGTGGGATGACCCGTATTTATGGAAATATTGCCCTGATCAAGTTATACGTAGGTGTGTGCACGAGTCTGAGTTTCATGCTATTTTAACGTTTTGTCACACTTATGCTTGTGGGGGACACTTTGGCACACAAAGAACAGCACTTAAGGTGTTAGAATGTGGTTTCTATTGGCCTACCATTTTTAGGGATGCTAGAACATTTTGCATGTCTTGTGATAGATGCCAAAGAACGGGCAATATTGGTCCTAAACAACAAATGCCGCAAACCCCAATTTTTAGTGTTGAAATCTTTGATGTTTGGGGTATTGATTTTATGGGTCCATTTCCTTCGTCACATGGTTTTCTTTACATTTTGCTTGCTGTAGATTATGTGTCGAAATGGGTGGAAGCAAAAGCCACCCGAACTAATGATTCTCGAGTGGTTGCAGATTTTGTGAAAACTAACATTTTTGCAAGGTTTGGAATGCCAAGAGTGCTAATTAGTGATGGAGGTTCCCATTTTTGTAATCGAACCATCGAGGCGTTGCTCAAGAAGTACAATGTCACGCATAAGGTGGCCACACCTTATCATCCACAAACAAGTCGGCAAGCCGAGGTTTCAAATAGGGAAATCAAGCAAATTCTTGAGAAGACCGTGGGGCCAACAAGGAAGGATTGGAGTTTGCGCTTAAACGATGCATTGTGGGCGTATCGCACTGCCTACAAAACCCCCATTGGGATGTCCCCCTTTCGGCTCATCTATGGGAAGCCATGCCATCTTCCCGTCGAGTTGGAGCATCGTGCACATTGGGCCATCAAAACGTTCAATATGGACCTTGATGCCGCAGGTTTACATAGGAAGCTTCAATTGTGTGAGCTTGATGAAATCCGGAATGAAGCTTATGAGAATGCCCGGATTTACAAGGAGAGGACGAAGGCGTTCCATGACAAGATGATTCGTGCCAAGACGTTCTCTATTGGGCAGAAAGTCTTGTTGTTCAATTCTCGCCTTCGGTTGTTTCCGGGTAAGTTGCGTTCCAAATGGGTTGGTCCTTTTATTGTCACTAATGTTTTCCCTCATGGTGCAGTGCAAATTAAAAGTTCAAGGACGCAACAAGAATTCAAAGTGAATGGGCATCGATTGAAACCCTATTATGAGACGTTTGTGGAGCATGTCGTGGAGGAGGTACCCCTCCATGCCGTAGGCCCTAATCAAGCTTAAACGGAGGTACCGTCCGGCTGGAAGACGTTAAAGCAAGCGCTTCTTGGGAGGCAACCCATGTGTTGAAACAAGCGAAGAAGGCACTTTCACTCCGAACCCAGATTTGCGTTCCTAACCCTTCTCTTTATTGCTTATACTTTGCCATTTGTGTTATGTTTGCTAGTTGTGTTATTTGGTTGTTTTTGTGTTAATCTATGTTTGAAACATTGAGGACAATGTTTGATTTAAGTGTGGGGGGGTAACCAAAGTGTTTTGATGCAAATTCGTAGGGTTTATCACTCATAACTTCTAAATGTTGTTCCTTGCTGTTTTTAAGTGTTTTTAAGCGTTTTTAAGCTGTTTTAGTGTGTTTTGATTCAAAAATCCGAAAATCCAATAAAAATTTGAAAAATTGTTCTAAAAAACCCAAAAAGAGTTTTTTTTGTGTGTTTGATTGTGTCTTAGGGTACCTTCCAACACAATGATGAGGATTCGGTTTGTAATTGCATGACTGTTAAAGAGAGTTGTAAACATGGATGCAAGTTTGATTTACTCTTTGGTTTATGCTTGGTTGCGGTTATAACTTATGAATTCACATGTAATCATAAAGGAAAAATCAGTTTTTGTAACATGCTTGAAGGAAGGCACTCAAACTAACGCTACAACCTTGAGAGACTTGAGCCTAAACGTTTATTTGGAGAGTTAATAATCTGTGCATTTTTGTTTTCTAAAGTCGTTGCATGATCTCATCATTCTTTGCTTGGTTGCTACTTAGAAGGCGTTTCATCATTTAGTTCCAAACACTAGAACTCATACCTAATTCATTCAAAGCATGTTATTGATTAGCATGACACATATTCAAGATAAAAGTTGTGTAGTGACCACCATAGCCAAATGGCCATATCTCCCTATGTCATTGTGTTTTGTAGGTTTTAACCCCGTTGAGCCTTGTTTAGCCGATGTTCTTTGTTAACCCACATTATCCTCACCTAGCCTAGATTAGGACCATCCATGCCTTTGTTCTTGAAGCATAGTAAAGCATGACTAAAGTTGAATTCCTTTTGGGCATTGTGGGCAGAAAACAAGTGCGGGGGAAGTGAGTTTTGTGTGAGTGTGCCAAAGTCTTGAATAAGGCACGAAATAGAAAAGTAGAAAAGAAACAAGAGAAAGAAAAAAAAAAAAAGAAGTTGAGAAGATATAAAAAAAGAGTTCTTAAGTGTTGGTTGTTGAAGGAAGGGTCCAAAACATTGAAATTCGGCCCTAAGTGTTGCTCGAATCTTCCCTTTGTCTTTAAAAGTTGATGTTTGGAGGCTAATTGGAATTCTAAGTCTATTTCATTACTTTGCTTGCTATTGCTTAAAGAACGTTTGTTTTCCCTATCCTTTCATTGTTAGCCAACTCCCCAAGCCCCGTTACAACCCTTGACTTTAATCTTGAGTGTTGTGTGTTTCAATTTGTGGAGTTTGAATTGGGTATGAGCATATAGGTGTCACCGGTTCTCGCATCTAAGTAGTAGCATTCCATTCATGAGATCATATCTAAACATGTTATTTACTCCAGAAAATGCTTTTCTTGTTATACAGATTTGTGAGCATTCGTTTTTATATTTACATCAATCTGCTCACATATAACTAGTGTAGGGTGTGTAGTTAGAAAATCTGAGTGAAGATTGAGTGCTTATCTAGTAAGGAATTGAGGAAATTCTCTAAGGCATGTTACTACATTCAAAACATCGTTTTAATTGGTTATTTGTGGACTAGTGAGTAGTGACTATGATTAAGTATGTGCTTAAGTGTAAAGATGGCTAAAATCTGTGGGAATGATGATTTTTAACATGTCATGTGCATTGGGAATCCCTGAGGCAATTGTTGGAAGGTTTAGATTGTGTTTTACTCGTTTTGTTTCGTTTGTTTACTTTGTTTCGTTTTGTTTTGCTCGAGGACTAGCAAAAGCTAAGTGTGGGGGAATTTGATAGGAGCATATTTATGCGCCTTAGTTTAGCTTGTTCTTGTGCATTTATAGTGTTTTTCCTTAGTAAAGTAGTCTTTTAAGCTAGTTTTATGTGTTTTCAGGTTTTAAGGGCAAAATAAGCAAAAGGAAGCATTTTGGAGCTTTTGGAGCAAATTAGAGCTTGGAATGAAGATCATATGCTTGGAGCCATGAGGATGGACGAAATTGAAGACTCGAAGATGATGTTTCCTACTTGGGCAAGGTTTCCTAGTTGAAGTAGGAAAGTACTTAGAAAGATGGAATCCTAGCTAAATTGGGAATCCTAATTGAAATGGGTTTCCTAGTTGGATTGGGAAACCTAGAATATTGAAAGTCCTACTTGAACAAGGTTTCCTACTTGGAGTAGGAAACTTAAACCCCAAATGGCACCAAGTTGCAGCTACTAAGAAGATTTCCAAGTCCAAGAAGGAAAAGGTTTCCAAGATGAAGAAGGAGAAGAATTCCAAGTCATGCAAGGTGAAAAACATGTTTTCCTAGTGCTAGAAGGATTCCTAATCATTGGAGGACACAAGTTGGAAGGTTCTAGAGTTTTCTTCTCTTTGCCGTGGGTTTGTGCTCATTCCTACCAGATTTGGGCTTCTAGAAGCCCTATCCCTAAGTCCCTAAGGCATGCCGCACCCTAGCTTCTAGATGGCCCAACTTCCTTGCCTTGCAAGGCCTTCTAGAAACCCTAGCTTTCAATTACAAACCTGCCGCACCCTAGGTCCTAATTCCCCTTGGATTTCAGATTGAATTAGCCCAATTCCTTGTGAATTTGGGTTAATTGGGCCATAAACCCTTCTCCTTATTGGATTTACAATTTCTGCTAGACTTAGGGGGCCTAATCCATCAATTAAGTGAAATCCAAACCCTAATCTGATTTAACCTAGGGTTTAGGGTGTCTATATATTCTTAACCTAAGTGTGCCGCACCTTGATGACCCACTCACTCAGAAATTAAAAGCAGCCGCACCATCCTCTCATCCATTCCGCACCCATTCATTAAAATCCCAGAAATTCATCCTTGCCGCAAGCATTCAACCACTCCACCATTCTTCCACCGTGCCTACCACCACTCACCAACCTTGTCCGCACCTTCCCACCATCATCACCACCGTGTGCAGCCACTTTGGGAGGAGAAGGAACCTGCACCGTGCACCACAAAGGAGGGGGAAAGCTTTGCGCAAGCAATCTGCCACCATTGGAGTGTTTGGAATTCTTTTCTTTTCTTGTTTCTGTTTCATGTTTAATTTAATTTGTTCTTCAATTATGTTAAACATGTGGAACTAATTTCTTTATAGTTAGAGGCGAATTTGAAGCCATGGACATATGTTAGTTATGATTTGATTTACTCCAGTTATGAATTCATGAACTTTGGATGTGGTTTACTTTTCTGTTTTGATTAAGAACTTGTTTATGTATGTGGGTTGAGGGTCGACACTTAATTTGCATGCTTAAACTTGATGCTAGGATATAAGGGAATTTCACCTAATCGTTATTAACTTATATTCAAGAGTAGTAAAGATCGCTAGTCACGATTATGTTAGTAAACCCTAGGTTGGATTAACATGCGTATTCCATAGTTATGAATGCCTAGTCGTTGTTTATGATTTCCATTGAGCGTAATGATTCTTGTTGAATGTCTCTATCATGCGTATTCCATAGTTAGGGACTTTGATGAGGAATAATTTGGTTGCGATGCGTATTCCATTCAATTCAATGAATTAAGGGAAATCTGAGAATTAATTAGTTCAATACAATTAATTTGGGGCATCGTCATTCATAAGTTCATTGAAATCATAACTGGGAATCAAGTTGTATGCATATGTTCATGTGTGGATAAGGAACCCTCTAACTAGTTTCTCAATCCATTCAATTCGTTAGAAATCTGTTTTAGAATCTGTTTTATTTTCAAGTTTCTGTTTTAATTCTAAATTCGTCAAAACCAATCCCCCATTTAGTTTAAAGTGTTAGATTAGCTAGAAATACATTTAGATTGTGTTTCTAGGAGTTTGGAGTCAAGTTAGAACCAATTTTCGTCAAAAATTGTGTTTGTGCTCAAAACTGCCCAGAAAGTGATTTTGAGGCAGTTTTGAGTGTTTCTGGGCTGTTTTGAGTCTTTTGCTTTGTTTTAGTGTTTTAGACTCTAGTTTTGCATTCTTTGAGTCTAGTTTAGTGTCTTATATTGTGTTTTTACGTTTTTGAGTCAGTTTCACATTGATTAGCATCCCTAGTTAATCCCCGGTCTAGAACGATCCCTATTTGCTCATATACTACAATTGTCATCCATAGGGTTTAATTTGAGTGTCAATCTAATTTTCACATCACTAAACCAAGAAAACAAAACAAAATAAGAAACTAGATAAATTAACTAAAAACACACGGCAGAAACACAAGGGATTAGCAAGTTTGCTAATCCCCGGCAACGGCGCCAAAATTTGGTGTGAAAATTAGATTGACACACAAATTAAACCCTATAGATGACTATTGTAGTATAAGAGCAAATAGGGATCGTTCTAGACCGGGGATTAACTAGGGATGCTAATCAATGTGAAACTGACTCAAAAACGTAAAAACACAATGTAAAACACTAAACTAGACTCAAAGAATGCAAAACTAGAGTTTAAAACACTTAAACAAAGCAAAAGACTCAAAACAGCCCAGAAACACTCAAAACTGCCTCAAAATCACTTTCTGGGCAGTTTTGAGCACAAACCCAATTTTGGACGAAAATAGGTTCTATCTTGACTCAAGACTCATCAAAACACAAACTAAATGGATTTCTAACTAATCTAGCAACTTAAAATAAATGGGGGATTGGTTTTGACGAATTTAAAACTAAAACAGAAACTTGAAAACAAAACAGATTCTAAACAGATTTTGGTGAATTGAATGGATTGAGAAACTAGTTAGAGGGTTCCTTATCCACACATGAACATATGCATATAACTTGATTCCCAGTTATGATTTCAACAAACTTATGAATGACGATGTCCCAAATTAATTGTATTGAACTAATTAATTCTCAGATTTCCCTAGATTCATTGAATTGAATGGAATACGCATCGCAACCAAATTATTCCTCATCAAAGTCCCTAACTATGGAATACGCATGATAGAGACATTCAACAAGAATCATTAAGTTCAATGGAAATCATAAACAACGACTAGGCATTCATAACTATGGAATACGCATGTTAATCCAACCTAGGGTTTACTAAACACAATCGTGACTAGCGATCTTTACTACTCATGAATATAAGTTAATAACGATTAGGTGAAATTCCCTTATATTCTAGCCTCGAGTTTAAGCATGCAAATTAAGTGTCGACCCTCAACCCACATACATAAACAAGTTCTTAATCAAAACAGAAAAGTAAACCACATCCAACGTTCATGAATTCATAACTGGAGTAAATCAAATCATAACCAACATATGTCCATGGCTTCAAATTCGCCTCTAACTATAAAGAAATTAGTTCCACATGTTTAACATAATTGAACAACGAATTAAATTAAACATGAAAACAGGAACAAGGAAAGAAAGAACTCCAAACACTCCAATGGTGGCAGATTCTTGCATAAGCCTTCTTCTCCCCCTTGGACTGCACGGTGCACTCTTCTCCTAGCCTCCAAAGGTGGTGCGCACGGTGGTGTGGTGGTAGCAAGGGCACGGTGGTGATGGTGGAGTGGTGGTAGGCACAGTGGTGATGGGTGGTGTGTATGAAAGCTTGCGGATCAATGGATGGAAGAAGGGAGTGTGCGGCCCTTTGTAATTTCTGGATGGAGGAATGAATGATGTGCGGCACACATAAAGGAAGAATATAAATACACCCTAAACCCTAGGTCAATTCAGATTAGGGCTTGGATTTCATTTAATTGATGGATTAGGCCTCCTAAGTCTAGCAGAAATTGTAAATCCAATAAGGAAAAGGGTTTGTGGCCCAATTAACCCAAATCCACAAGGAATAGGGCTAATTAAATCTGAAATCCAAGGGGAAATAGGGCAAAAGGTGCGGCAGCTAGGGATAGGGTGATAAGGCTTCTAGAAAGCCTTGCAAGGCAAGGGAGAATGGGGCTTCTAGAAGGGAAGGGTGCGGCACCTTTGTAGGGATTAGGATAGGCCTTCTAGAAAGCCTAATCCCTTAGAAAATAGGTGAACTTACAGCCAAGGCAAGGGAAAGCTCTAGAATCTTCTAATTGTTTCCAACAATGTTTAGGGAACCTTTGTGCACTAGGATTAGGAAAACTAATCCTTCTTCATCTTGGAATTCTTTTTCCTTCTAGAACTAGGAAAACTTCATTGTGGCTGCAACTTGATGCCATTTGGGTTTTAACTTTCCTACTTCAAGTAGGAAACCTTGTTTGAATGGGAAACTTCAATCTTCTAGGAATCCTAATTCAACTAGGAAACCAATTTCAACTAGGAATCCTAATTCAACTAGGATTCCATCTCTTTATGGATTTTCCTACTCTAACTAGGAAACCTTGCTCAAGTAGGACTCATCATCTTCAAGTCTTCAATTTCGTCCATCCTTTTGGCTCCAAGCATACGATATCCATTCCAAGCTCTAATTTGCTCCAAAAGGCTCCAAAATGCATCCTTTTGCATACTTTGCCCTTAAAACCTGAAAATACATAAAACTAGCTTAAAAGACTACTTTACTAAGGAAAACAATGTAAATGCACAAGAACAAGCTAAACTAAGGTGCATAAATATGCCCCTATCAGGCAATGATGGGAATCATCTAGAAACTTCACATTTGTGTCCTTCAACCCTTAGGAGTCCTTCTAGCATTAGGAAATCATGGCTTTCTCCTTCCTTGACTTGGAATTCTTCTCCTTCTCCTTCTCCTTCTTGGACTTGGAAATCTTCCTTGTAGCTGCAACTTGATGCCATTTGGGGTTTGCATTTCCTACTCCAAGTAGGAAACCTTGTTCAAGTAGGGAACTTCAATCTTCTAGGTTTCCCAATTCAACTAGGATTCCCAATTTAGCTAGGATTCTATCTTTCTAAGTACTTTCCTACTTCAACTAGGAAACCTTGCTCAAATAGGAATCATCATCTTCAAGTCTTCAAATTCGTCCATCCTCATGGCTCCAAGCATATGATCTTCATTCCAAGCTCTAATTTGCTCCAAAAGGCTTCAAAATGCATCATTTTGCATACTTTGCCCTTAAAACCTGAAAACACATAAAACTAGCTTAAAAGACTACTTTACTAAGGAAAAACACTACAAATGCATAAGAACAAGCTAAACTAAGGCGCATAAATATGCTCCTATCATAGGGAGTGTGGTTAGAAAATCTGTGTGAAAATAGAGTGTATCCAGTGAGGAATTGAGGGATTCTCTAAGGCATGTTACTACATTCAAAATGTTGTTTTAAACAATTAAATGTGCGCCAGTGAATGGTAACTATGATTAAGTATATGCTCAAGAGTAGGGATGACTGAAATCTGTGGGAATAATGATCTTTGGCATGTTATGTACCATTGGAAATCCCTGAGGCGAACGTTGGAAGGTTTAGGTTATGTTTTGTTTCTTTGTTTTGCTCGAGGACTAGCAGAAGCTAAGTGTGGGGGAATTTCATAGGAGCATATTTATGCTACTTAGTGAGCTTGTTTTCTTGCACTTACGTAGTCAGTTATCGTTTACATAATGATTTAAGCTATTTTCCTGAGTTTGTAGGTTCAAATGGCAAGTGAAGCAAGAAAGTGCGTTTTGGTGCATTTTAGAGCAAAATTGAGCTCAAATGGAGTACATGCATATGGAGCACCATGGATGGACGAATTTGGAGGTAAAAGGAGCTAGGAATCTGTTTTAATGGTGAAGAAACAAGTTGAGACAAAGAAGATAAGGAAAGTGCAAGAAAGGTGGAACATTATCCAAAACATTATCCATATCCTTATCTTATCCAACATTATCCAAACATGTTCCATAAAACATGCTACATGTTTTATGTCATGTTCCATGTCTTGTCTCTTCTAGAAGGCCTTATCCATTCCTAAAGACATGCCATGTTCTTGCCTAAAAACATGCTGAAATGTTCTTTCTAGAAGCCTAAGACATATCCCTACAAAGGTGGCGCCTAGAACCCTTCTAGAAGGCCTTTGCCTTGCCTTACAAATCAGCCACTTTCCCTCCAAATTGTGCCGCACCCTACTCCCTTGTTTCCCTTGGTTTTCTGACTTCTAGAAGGCTTATCTTGGGCCTATGAAGCTGCCGCACCTATCTATCCTCTTCCTCTTTTGATTTCTGATTTAATTGGCCCTTTTCCTTGTGGATTTGGGTTAATTGGGCCATAAACCTTTTCCTTAGTGGACTTACAATTCCTGCCGCACCTAGGGGGCCTAATTGATAGGTGCAAATTTATGCGACGTAGCTAGCTTGTTTTCGTGCATTTATGTTGTTATTCCTTAGTTAGTTTAGTGTTTAAAGTCATTTTTGTGCAATTTCAGGTTCTAAGGACAAAGTATGCAAAATGGTGCATTTTGGAGCAAAATTGGGCTTGGAATGAATATCACATGCTTGGAGCAAAAGGAATGAACGAAATTGAAGACCTAAAGATGCTAGGATTCCTAATTGATGAAGGATTCCTACTTCAAGTAGGAAAGTTAAGCCAAGGTTTCCTATTTTGGTTTGACATTTCCTAATCCTAATTGTCTCTAAGTTCCAGCAACATTGAAGGCCTTTATGGATTCTGATGCGCAATATATAAGCACTGATGTGAAAATTAACTTAACACACAAATAAAACCCTCTTGCTATCAAATTGTAGTAAAGGTGCAAGTAGGGATCGTTATGGACCGGGGATTAGGAGGGCTTGCTAAAACCTCTAAACTGACTCAAAAACATAAAAACAAAGTCAAAAACGTTCAAACAGACTCAAAGACTCCAAAACAAGTTCAAAAGACTCAATACAAACTAAAAAGACTCAAAACTGCCTAAAAATACTAAATAGGCAGTTTCTAGCTCTAAACACAACTTTGGACGAAAATAAGGTTTTGGGTTGATTCAAAACCTTCTAAACATAAACAAAACAGATTCTAAACACTTTAGAATAAGAAAGTAAAGAGGGGGTTTGATTTGGACGAATTCAAATTAACAAAACAGATTCTAAAACTAAACAGATTTCAAAACGAATTTGGGAATTAAGATGAATGATAGGCAAGCTAGAGGCTCTTTCTCTACACATGATATGTATGCAAACGAATTGATTTCCAGTTACTTCTTATTGAATCATGAACGACAATGCCCCAAATTACCCGTGAAATCACTAGTTAATTCTCAGATTTTCCTTAAGTTATTAGATTGGATGACATCATTCGACAACCTAAAGCATTCTCCAAAAGTCCTCTACATGACATCATAATAGAGATACATTCAGAAATCATTACGTTCAATGAAAATCATAAGCATTGACAAAGCACTTATAACTATGACATCATGTTACTCATGCTAAGAATTGAACTTAACGCAATCGTGACCAACGACCTTCACTACATATGAATATAAGCTTGTAACGATTATGTGAAACTCACTTATACTCTAGCATCATATTTATGCAAGATAATTAAGTGGCGACCCTCAATCAACAAGCACAAATAAGTTATCAATCCAACGGTTAAGCCAATTGCATTCACAACTCAATAATCCATAACTGAAATTTATCAATTCATATTACACACATAATCATGGCTTTGTGATATGATATTAACTAGCACTCAAATTAAACCCTCTTTTGTCAAATTGTAGTAAAGATATATAAGTAGGGATCGTTCTGGACCGGGGATTAGGAGGGATTGCTAAACACTTGGAAACTGACTTAAAAACGTAAAACAAAGTTTAAAACACTAAACTAGACTCAAAGAATGCAAAACTAGAATTTAAAACACTAAAACAAACCAAAAACTCAAAACAGCAACCAAAAGACTCAAAACTGCCTGAAAAACACTTTCTGGGCAGTTTTGAACACAAAGCACCAAATTGGACGAATTTGGGTTTTGACTTGACTCCAACTACTTAAAAACACCAAGAAAACAAGTTTAGAATAAATTGAAACAAGAAAGTAAATGGGAGGATTGATTTGGACGAATTTAAACTAATCAAAACAGAAACTTTGTAAAAACACTCAAAACTGCCTAAAAACACATCTTAGGCAGTTTCTGACCTAAACACAATTTAAGACGAAAATAAGGTTTTGGGTTGATTCAAAACCTTCTAAAACACAAAGAAAACAGATTCTAGACACTTTAGAACAAGAAAGAACAAGGGGAATTTTGGTTTGACGAAAATTGAAATCAAGACAGAAACTTTAAAACAAAACAGATTGTAAAACGTTTTTGGATGAAAAGGATGGATAAAAGGCTAGTTAGGAGGCTCTTCTCCACACATGTCACACTTGCAAACAAAACGATTTTCAGTTGTTCTTCCAATGAGTTACAGATTCTCAATGCCCCAAATTAACCATGAATTGCATAGATTAATTTTCAGATTTTCCTTAAGTTAATGGATTGGATGATTGCATACGACAACCCAAAGCATTCCCCACAAGTTCCCTCAATGAATTGCATACAAGAGATACAAGCAAGAATCATTAAGTTCTAAGAAAACCATAAGCATTGACGAGGCACTTGTTACTATGAATTGCATGAAACTTATGCCAAGAATTCATTCAACGCGATCGTTGAGAAACGACCTTCACTACTTGTGATTATAAGATTATAACTATTAGGTGAAACTCCCTCATAATCTAGCATCATATTCATGCATGAAAACTAAGTGTGCACTCTCAATCAACATACACAAATAAGTCATCAATCAAGTAGATGAACGAATTGAAACCACAACTTATGAAATAACAACTGAATGTAATCAAATCATATTGCAAGCATGTACATGGTTTCGAATCACCCCCCAACTAAAGGGGTTTAGTTCCTCATACTCACAACACAAAGTTTATTGAATTGAAACATTGAAAACATAAGAAAGATTACACCTAAAAGTTCCAGCAATCTGCAAGAGACTAGCAAGCACATTCAAGGGCACTCCTTCTTCCTTCTTGCTGCGGCACAAGGTATGGAGATGGTTTGGGATGTGTTTGAATGATGTAGAATGGAGGAAAGATGTCTAGGATGGGTGTATGGTGCGGCTAGGGGGGTTTGGGATCAGAAAGTATGGAGGATGTAAGGGAGGCTGCGGCAAGGGTGTGGAATGTGTTTAGGGTTATGTAAAAACTGCCTTGTGGTGGATGAATGGACTTATATATATAGGGCACGGTTTAGGTTTCAGGAAATATGCCAAAACTTAGCTAATATGGCTCCCCAATTGAATAGGGAAGAAAAGAAATCAGAAAATCCAAATAGAATAGGTAAGAAAAGGTTTGACACAAAATAGGAAATGTTTTAAGTCAGAAATCCAAGGAAATAAAGGGATAGGTGTGGCAAGCCTTTAATTTAAAAGGGAATGGGATTTGAAGGCTGGAAATAGGAAGGAATTTGAGTGTCTTGGGTGGCAAGGATATGCAAGGAAAAGGGAAGTGCCAAGAGTTCCAGAAAATAGGAGAAAAGGAAAACAAGGTGCGGCACTTAATCCTAGGGTGTAAAGGGAAGGATTTAGGACACAAAATAGGTAACAATCCTCCCCCTTGTGCGGCAAGGACTAGGAAGAGAAAAGGTAAGTATTTGTGCACAGAAATTAGGCAAGTACACACCCCTTGTGCGGCAAGGAAGTTTAAATTCCAAGGAAGGTGCGGCATGGGCTTCTAGGGTAAGTTTGGGGTTCTAGAACCACTAATTGAATGTCTTCACACATTTAGGAACCCTTTTTTGGCTGAAACTTTGGTGAAGAAGGATTGGGAAACTTCCATTCCAAGAATAGAAACTCTTCAAGAATGGAAACCTTCGAAAATAGAAACTTCCAAACTTAGAAACTTCGGTTTCCAATTTTGACTCTTCATTCTTCATTCGCTCTTTAGCTCATTTGCACTTCAATTTCATCCTTCCAATTGGCTCCAAGCATGTCCTATCCATCTTAGGCCCAAAATTGCTCCAAAACGCTCCAAAATGCACCTTTTTGCATACTTTGACCTTAGAACCTGAAATTGCACGAAAATGGCTTAAAGTACTAAAATAACTAAGTTCTAACAACGTAAATGCAAGGAAATAAACTAGTTAAGTCGCATAAATATGCTCCTATCAAGTTCCCCCACACTTAGCTTTTGCTAGTCCTCGAGCAAAACAAACAAAAGGAAGGAAACAAAATGAAACAACTAACCAAAACAAAGACCTAAACCTTCCAACGTTTGCCTCAGGGATTTCCAATGCACATGACATGTTAAAGATTGTTATCCCCACAGATTTTAGTCATCTTTACACGAGCACATACTTAATTAAAGCCACTACTTACTAGTTCATAAGTAATCAATTAAAACAATGCTTTGAATGTAGTAACATGCCTTAGAGAATTCCCTCAATTCCTTACAAGATATGCACTCTATTTTCACTCAGATTTTCTAACTCCACACCCTACACTAGTCATATGTGAGAAGATTGATGTAGATAAGAAAACGAATGCTCACATATATGTATCACAAAGAACGCAATTTCTAGAGTTAAGAAGCATGTTTAGATATGATCTCATGAATGGAACGCTACTACTTAGATGCGAGAACCAGTGACACCATATGCTCATACCAAATTCAAACTCCACAAATTGAAACACATAACACTCAAGATAGAAGTTAAGGGTTGTAATGGGGCTTGGGGTGTTTGGTTAACAAGGAAAGGATAAGGAAAACAAACGTTCTTTAAGCAATAGTAAGCAAAGCAATGAAATTGAGACTTAGAATTCCTTAGATTGCAGAAATTAACTTTAAAACACAAGGGGGAGACTTAAACAACTCCTTAGGGCCGAATTCATTGTTTTGGACCCTTACTTCAACAAACATCACTTTGGTACTCTTTTTCACAACTTTTCAACTTTATTTTTTCTTTCTTTTCTTTCTACCCGTGCCTATGGCACACAAATACACATGAGAACACTTCCCCCACACTTGCTTTCTGCCATACATTAGTCAAAAGGAATTCAATTTGAATCATGCTTTACTATGCTTTAAGAGCAAGGGTGTGGAAAGTCCTAATCTAGGCTAGGTGAGGATGATGTGGTTTAACAAAGAATGAGGGCTAACAAGGCTCAACGGGGTTAACTTAAACACAAAATGATGTAGGGCACACGGCATTTGGCTAAGGTGCTGGTAACTACACAACTTCATCTTGAATATGTGTTATGCAAATCAATTAACATGCTTTGAATGAAATGGGCATGAGTTCTAGCATTTGGAACTATATGATGAAACGCCTTCTAAGTAGCAACCAAGCAAGGAATAATGAGATCATGCAACGACTTAGAAAACAAAGAATGCACAGATTTTAACTCTCCAAATAAACGTTTAGGCTCAAGTCTCACAAGGTTGTAGCATTAGTTTGAGTTCATTCCTTCAAGCATGTTACAAAAACTGATTTTTCCTTTATGATTGCATGTGAATTCATAAGTTATAACCACAACTAAGCATAAACAAAGAGTAATTCAAACTTTCATCCATGTTAATCACTCTCTTTAACAGCCATGCAATTACAAACCGAATCCTCATCATTGTGTTGGAAGGTACCCTAAGACACAAACAAACTCACAAAAACAACTCAAAAACAACTCTTTTTGGGTTTTTAAAACAAATTTTTCAAATTTTTGTTTGATTTTCGGATTTTTACTTCAAAACACACCAAAACTGCCCAAAAACACTTAAAAACAGCAAAGAACAAGTTTATAAGGTAAGGGTGATAAAATCCCACGAATTTGCAATTAAAACACTTAGTTACCCCCCCACACTTAAATCAAACATTGTCCTCAATGTTTCAAGCATAAAAACACACTAAACAAAAAGAAACACACAAACAGCAAGTAAATAGCAAACTGGGCAGATTAGAAACAAGCAACAAAGTGAAGGGTTTTAGGAACGCAAATCTGGAATTGGAGTGATTCCTAGGGCTTCCTTTGTTGATTCGCATGGGTTGCCTCCCAAGTAGCGCTTTCTTTAACGTCTTGCAGCCGGACGAAGAACATGATCATGCCCCATTGGAGCCCACGGCATCAAGGGAGATGTCATCCACGGTTTGCTCCACAAAGTTCTCAAAATAAGGCTTCAATCGATGTCCGTTCACTTGGAATTCATGACCTGTTTTGATACTTTGAATCTGAATTGGACCATAAGAAGAGATGTTAGTAATAACAAATGGTCCAATCCACTTAGAACGCAACTTACCGGGAAATAGACGAAGACGGGAGTTAAATAGCAACACTTTCTGCCCAATGGAGAACGTTTTGCCTCTAATCATCTTGTCATGAAACGCCTTGGTCTTCTCCTTGTAAATGCTTGCATGCTCGTATGCCTCTTGTCTTATCTCATCAAGTTCGTTTAATTGGAACTTCCTATGGCAACCTGCGGCATCCATGTCCAAATTGAATTTCTTCACGGCCCAATGAGATTTGTGCTCCAATTCCACAGGGAGGTGGCACGACTTGCCATAGACAAGCCGAAAGGGGGACATTCCTATTGGTGTTTTGTACGCCGTACGATACGCCCAAAGTGCATCATCCAACCTTAAGCTCCAATCCTTCCTTGTAGGCCCAACGGTCTTTTCTAGGATTTGCTTGATCTCTCGGTTGGAAACCTCGGCTTGGCCATTTGTTTGAGGGTGGTAAGGTGTGGAAACCTTATGATTGACATTGTACTTCCTCAACAAGGCCTCAATGGTCCGGTTGCAAAAGTGAGACCCTCCATCACTAATGATCACACGTGGCATGCCAAATCTTGCAAAGATGTTAGTTCTAATAAAATCTGAAACCACTTTAGAATCGTTAGTCCGGGTGGCTTTTGCTTCCACCCACTTTGACACATAATCAACCGCAAGCAAGATATACATGAAACCAAATGAAGAAGGAAAGGGACCCATAAAGTCAATACCCCAAACATCAAATATTTCCACATTAAGAACAGAAACTTGCGGCATTTGGTCTTTTGCACTTATATTTCCGGTTCTTTGGCATTTATCACATGTTAAACAAAATGTTCTAGCATCCTTAAAGATATTAGGCCAATAGAATCCACATTGCAATACTTTAAGGGCTGTTCTTTGTGTGCCAAAGTGTCCACCACATGCATATGTATGACAAAAGCTTAGAATGGAATGAAATTCAGAATTAGACACACATCTACGTACAATCTGATCAGGGCAGAATTTCCAAAGATAAGGATCATCCCATACATAAAACCGTGCATCATATCTAAGCTTTTCACGTTGGTGCTTTGTGTAAGTGCTTGGAATTCGTTTTGACACCAAGAAATTGACCAAATCGGCATACCAAGGGGTACTTACCTCAATGGACAGAAGTTGTTCATCCGGAAATGTCTCAAAAATGGGGAGGGACTCTTCTTCACGCACCAATCTGCTCAAGTGGTCAGCCACCACGTTTTCACAACCTTTCTTGTCCCTAATTTCAATATCGAACTCTTGAAGTAGGAGCATCCAACGAATGAGCCTTGGTTTAGCCTCCTTTTTGGTGAAAAGATACTTCAAGGCTGCATGGTCAGTGAAAACAATGACTTTAGTACCAATTAGATATGATCTAAATTTATCTAAAGCAAATACAACCGCCAAAAGTTCTTTTTCGGTTGTAGAATAATTCAATTGAGCATCATTTAAAGTGCGTGAAGCATAATAAATAACATGGGAATGTTTATTTTTCTTTTGACCCAAAACAGCCCCTAGGGCATAATCCGAGGCATCACACATCAATTCAAATGGAATGGACCAATCCGGGGGAGTGATGATGGGTGCCGTGGTAAGTGACTCCTTGAGTTGCTTCAATGCCTTCTCACATGCCTCATTGAACTCAAAGGACACATCCTTTTGGAGGAGGCGGCATAGAGGTTGTGCAATTTTGGAAAAGTCCTTGATAAATCTTCTATAGAATCCTGCATGACCAAGAAACGAACGAACCTCTCTAACCGAAGTAGGAGAGGGTAAGTAACGTACAAGATCTACTTTAGACTTATCAACTTCAATTCCTTTTTCAGAGATTATATGACCTAACACAATACCTTGTTTAACCATAAAGTGACATTTTTCCCAATTCAACACAAGGTTTGTTTCAACACAACGTTTTAAGATTAAAGTGAGATTATCCAAGCATTTATCAAAGGAATCACCAAACACACTAAAATCATCCATGAATATCTCAATAATCTTCTCAACATAATCAGAAAATATGCTTACCATACACCTTTGAAACGTGGCAGGAGCATTGCACAAACCAAATGGCATGCGTCGATATGCAAACGTTCCAAAGGGACAAGTAAAAGTGGTATTCTCTTGATCATCCGGAGCAATAACAATTTGGTTATAACCTGAATATCCATCAAGAAAACAATAAAAAGAATGACCGGCTAACCTTTCCAACATTTGGTCTAGAAACGGCAAAGGAAAGTGATCCTTCCTTGTGGTGGCGTTTATCTTCCTATAATCAATGCATACACGCCAACCGGTTTGAATTCTCATGGGTACAAGTTCATTCTCAGCATTTTCCACAACTGTCACTCCGGATTTCTTAGGCACACATTGGATAGGGGATACCCAACGACTATCGGAGATGGGATAAATCACCCCACAATCTAGAAGTTTAATTATCTCCTTTTTCACAACTTCCATCATTGGAGGGTTAAGACGGCGTTGAGCCTCTCTAGTTGGTTTGGCCCCCTCCTCAAGAAATATGTGATGCATACAAGTCGTAGGGCTTATACCTTTAATATCGGCCAATGTCCACCCTAGGGCAGATTTGAACTCCTTCAAAACTCGAAGCAACTTTTCTTCCTCATGTGCCGTGAGGGTGGAAGAGATGATGGCAGGTAATGTGTTGTTCTCCCCCAAGAAAATGTACTTCAAATGGCTTGGCAAAGGCTTGAGTTCAAGGATAGGTGCCTGAATTATAGATGGAAGCAATTTGTTAGTTGAAATGGGAATGGACTCACGGTTAGTACACTTACCATCAAGCTTAGGTGAGGACTCAAGGGCAGCAACCACTTCAATTACATCTTCACTAGGGGGCACGGCATGAAGTGTTTCATGCATGGCGTGGCCTAGCATGCAATCTGCCCCTTTGTCATTGCATTCCATGCCTTGTGTAATGACTTTTTCAAGCACATCCTCGTTCAAATCTTCAAGATATCCCTGCGCCAAAGAGTCAACGACATCAATAGAGAAACATGAGTGATCTTCACAAGGATACTTAATAGAATCAGAAAGATTGAAGTTAACAACTTCCCCATCAAATTCCATGGACAAAGTTCCATGAAACACATCAATTTTAGTCCGGGCTGTCTTCATGAATGGCCTTCCAAGTAGAATGGGCAGCGAGGGTGCATGATCCGATTCATCCATCTCCAGGACATAGAAATCCGCCGGAAAGATCAAATGGTTAACCTGCACCAAAACGTCTTCCAAAACTCCCTTTGGATAGGCATTAGATCTATCGGCCAATTGTATGATAACACCATCATTTTTTTAACACTCCTAAGTTCATAGATGCATAAATGGAATATGGCATAACATTTATAGAAGCACCTAAGTCAAGCATGGCAGATTCAAATCTAGTGTTACCAATGACACAAGGAATGGTAAAACTACCCGGATCCTTACATTTGGGAGGTAATTTGCGTTGCAAGATAGCGGACACATTCTCACCTACCTTTACCACTTCTTTGGTCAAAAACCTCTTCCTAGTGGTGCACAATTCTTTCAAGAACTTAGCATACCTCGGAACTTGCTTGATTGCATCTAACAAAGGTATGTTAACTTGAACTTTCCTAAAGGTTTCAAGGATATCCTTTTCTGCTTCTTCCTTCTTTGTTTGCATAAACCTACTAGGAAAAGGCACATTTGAAGGGAAAACATTAGTATGAACTGAATTGGACACATTCTTACCCTTAGTGGCCGAATTGGACAGATTGGAGGCTTTGGGGACCTGCGGCAAAGGTGGAACCACCTTTGCCGTGGGCATGGTTGATTCCTCCTCCTCAATTTGGACGTTTACATCACCTTTAGGGCCTGTTTGTGATGGTATAGGATTTGCCCCAATTTCTTTTCCACTTCTCAAGATTATGGCCTTTGCACTTTCGAATCCTTCCTTCGGATTTGGAATGGTGAAACTAGGGAGTTGTCCGGGCTCTCTAAACTTACCTACAAACTCGGCAATCTGCCCAATTTGTTTCTCAAGTTGATCCACCCTTTTATCTTGGTTTTGCATGGCCTTAGCTTGATCTTCCTGCCCATTAGACAACTTAGTTAGTATCTTAAGTAATGCATCATTGTCAAGAGACGTACCTGAGGAACTTGGGCTGGATTGGGCTTGATTCTGAGGTTGGCCGTAAGTTTTGGAAAAGAACCCCGGGGGTTGTTGCCTAAATCCTCCTTGGTTTTGAGGTTGTTGGGGCTCCCTCCACTTGAAATTGAGGTGGTCTCTCCAACCGGGGTTATAGGTGTTTGAATATGGATCATTCCTTGGTTGGTTTTGACCTTGAAACCCAATTGCATGGGCGCTTTCCCATCCACCATTTTCAATCAATTGTGGACACTTTTCAGAGACATGTCCTTGGATGGAACATACGCCACATACAATTGGTCCTTGAATCTTCATGCCCTCGGCCATCTGAGACACAAGAGAAGTGAGATTAGCCAATTGTGAATGAAGGTCGGAACTTGTACTTACCTCATGCACATGTTGCCGTGGGGGTCCCCTTTGGCCTACTCCCTCGTATTGTTGAGCGTTCAACGCTCGATTAGAGATCAGGATCTTGGCAGCCATGGGTGTTTTGTCCACCAATGCTCCCCCCGCCGATGCATCAAGCATTTGACGTTCTAAAGGTAGGAGGCCCTCGTAGAAGTATTGCAACAACAACTCCTCCTTCATCTGATGCTGTGGACAAGAAGCAACAAGTGATTTAAACCGTTCATAATATGTAGGGAAAGACTCACCTTCTTCTTGCTGAATTCCGCTTATCTTTTTGCGTAGGAGGATGATGCGAGAAGTTGGAAAAAACTTCTCCAAGAACGCCCTCTTCATACTTTCCCAAGATGTGACAGTGCCGGGAGCTAACTCATATAACCAATCCTTGGCTTTATCCATCAAAGAGAATGGAAAAGCCTTCATCTTCAAAATACTTCCGTCAACATTGACGGGAGTCATGCTAGAGCAAACTACTTCAAATTCCTTCAAATGTTTGTTAGGATCTTCCATGGACAAGCCATGGTATTTAGGAATATGATGAAGCAAACTTGATTTTAATTCAAACTCTTCCGTCTTACCTTGGGCAGCCATGGGATATTGGATGCACAAGGGTGTGGCATTATCCAATCCCGAGGCCGAGAGCTCTTTGAGTGTACGGTTGTCTACCGCCATTCCTTGCTCTTCTTCCTCCTCTTGTGCCGTGGGCACCTCTTCCTCTTCCTCTTCTAGCACGTCTTCTTCAAGGACAGGTTCGGGGATGGGCTCTTGTTGGTTTCTAGTTCTTCTCAAATTTCTCTCAAAATCGTCGTCAAAGTCCAAGATGTTCTCAAGAACCGTTTGAGAACTTCTAGTCATAAACTAGTACCTAGAACACAAGAAACAAAATAGGTCAGAAACTAAACAAAAATCTGAAGCAAAATAAAATAAAAGAAACAAAAACAATCCAAGGGATTAATAAAATTGCTAATCCCCGGCAACGGCGCCAAAATTTGATATGATATTAACTAGCACTCAAATTAAACCCTCTTTTGTCAAATTGTAGTAAAGATATATAAGTAGGGATCGTTCTGGACCGGGGATTAGGAGGGATTGCTAAACACTTGGAAACTGACTTAAAAACGTAAAACAAAGTTTAAAACACTAAACTAGACTCAAAGAATGCAAAACTAGAATTTAAAACACTAAAACAAACCAAAAACTCAAAACAGCAACCAAAAGACTCAAAACTGCCTGAAAAACACTTTCTGGGCAGTTTTGAACACAAAGCACCAAATTGGACGAATTTGGGTTTTGACTTGACTCCAACTACTTAAAAACACCAAGAAAACAAGTTTAGAATAAATTGAAACAAGAAAGTAAATGGGAGGATTGATTTGGACGAATTTAAACTAATCAAAACAGAAACTTTGTAAAAACACTCAAAACTGCCTAAAAACACATCTTAGGCAGTTTCTGACCTAAACACAATTTAAGACGAAAATAAGGTTTTGGGTTGATTCAAAACCTTCTAAAACACAAAGAAAACAGATTCTAGACACTTTAGAACAAGAAAGAACAAGGGGAATTTTGGTTTGACGAAAATTGAAATCAAGACAGAAACTTTAAAACAAAACAGATTGTAAAACGTTTTTGGATGAAAAGGATGGATAAAAGGCTAGTTAGGAGGCTCTTCTCCACACATGTCACACTTGCAAACAAAACGATTTTCAGTTGTTCTTCCAATGAGTTACAGATTCTCAATGCCCCAAATTAACCATGAATTGCATAGATTAATTTTCAGATTTTCCTTAAGTTAATGGATTGGATGATTGCATACGACAACCCAAAGCATTCCCCACAAGTTCCCTCAATGAATTGCATACAAGAGATACAAGCAAGAATCATTAAGTTCTAAGAAAACCATAAGCATTGACGAGGCACTTGTTACTATGAATTGCATGAAACTTATGCCAAGAATTCATTCAACGCGATCGTTGAGAAACGACCTTCACTACTTGTGATTATAAGATTATAACTATTAGGTGAAACTCCCTCATAATCTAGCATCATATTCATGCATGAAAACTAAGTGTGCACTCTCAATCAACATACACAAATAAGTCATCAATCAAGTAGATGAACGAATTGAAACCACAACTTATGAAATAACAACTGAATGTAATCAAATCATATTGCAAGCATGTACATGGTTTCGAATCACCCCCCAACTAAAGGGGTTTAGTTCCTCATACTCACAACACAAAGTTTATTGAATTGAAACATTGAAAACATAAGAAAGATTACACCTAAAAGTTCCAGCAATCTGCAAGAGACTAGCAAGCACATTCAAGGGCACTCCTTCTTCCTTCTTGCTGCGGCACAAGGTATGGAGATGGTTTGGGATGTGTTTGAATGATGTAGAATGGAGGAAAGATGTCTAGGATGGGTGTATGGTGCGGCAAGGATTGTTTAGGAATGTTTAGGCTTCTAGAACCATCAATTGACTATCCTCACACATTTAGGAACTCCTTTCTGGCTGAAACTTTGGTGAAGAAGGATTAGGAAACTTCCATTCCAAGAATAGAAACTCTTCAAGAATGGAAACCTTCGAAAATAGAAACTTCCAAACTTAGAAACTTCGGTTTCCAATTTTGACTCTTCATTCTTCATTCGCTCTTTAGCTCATTTGCACTTCAATTTCATCCTTCCAATTGGCTCCAAGCATGTCCTATCCATCTTAGGCCCAAAATTGCTCCAAAATGCACCTTTTTGCATACTTTGACCTTAGAACCTGAAATTGCACGAAAATGGCTTAAAGTACTAAAATAACTAAGTTCTAACAACGTAAATGCAAGGAAATAAACTAGTTAAGTCACATAAATATGCTCCTATCACTTTGAAATCACCCCTAGCCAAGAGGGGTTTAGCCACTCATGTTCACAGCAAAGCAAAGTAAACAGAAATTAAACATAAGAGACATAAAACGAATTACACCTAAAACGCTCCAAACTTCAATCTTGAAACGTCCAAGGCTCCTTCTTCTCCACCTTGCTGCGGCACAAGTGCTAAAGGATATGGTTGATGTGTATGGATGAAGGGGATGGTTTAGGATAGAGGGGGTGGTGCGGCAAAGGAGAAGGATGGTCAGAAAATATGGAGAAAATGGAGTGATGCTGCGGCAAAAGAGAGGGATGTGTCTAGGGTGTGTAAAATCTGCCTCCTTGTGAATGAAAGGATTTAAATATATATAGGGCACGGCTAGGGTTCAGGAAAGGTGTTTAAAACTTAGCTAAAATGGCTCCCTAATTGAATAAGGAAGAAAAGAAATCAGAAAATCAAAATATAATAGGTAAGAAAAGGTTTGACACAAAATAAGAAGGAATTGTGGTTCAGAAATCAAAGGGAAACAAGAATAGGTGCGCATTGGTGTAGGAATAGAATAGGAATGTGTTTGAAGTTAGAAAATAAGCAAGAAAGGGTTGTCTTGGGCGGCAAGGACATTTAGAGAATAGGAAAGTCAGATATGTCCAGAAAATAGGAAAGAACTTCCCTCCTTTTGTACGGCAGATTTGTGAAGGAAATAGGCATGTTTTTGGGACACAAAACAGGTAGGAATCCCTACCCCTTGCACGGCAAGGAAGAGAGGAAAAAGGGAATGTGTTTGTGCACAAAAATTAGGCAAGGAAGACTACCTTGTGCGGCAAGGAACAAGGACTCCAAAGAATGGTGCGGCAAGGGTTGTTTAGGAATGTTTAGGCTTCTAGAACCACCAATTGACTACCCTCACATATTTTAGAACCCTTTTGTGGCTGCAACTTTGGTGAAGAAGGATTGGGAAACTTCCATTCCAAGAATAGAAACTCTTCAAGAATGGAAACCTTCAAAAACAGAAACTTCCAAACTTAGAAACTTCGGTTTCCAATATTGACTCTTCATTCTTCATTCTTCCTTAGCTCATTTGCACATCAATTCCATCACTCCAAATGGCTCCAAGCATGTCCAAACCAACATAGGCCCAAAATCACTCCAAAACGCACCAAAATGCACTTCTTTGCTCCAATTGCCCAATGAACCTATAAACATACGAAAAATGGCTTAAAGTACTAAAATAACTAAGTTCTAACAACGTAAATGTAAGGAAACAAGCTAGTTAAGTCGCATAAATATGCTCCTATCAAATTTCCCCACACTTAGCTTTTGCTAGTCCTCGAGCAAAACAAAAGAACTAAAAACACAATCTAACCTTCCAACAATACCTCAGGGATTTCCAATGCACATAACACATTAAAGATCATCATTTACATAGATTTTGGTCGTTCATACACTTAAGCACATACTTAACCATAGTCACCATTCATTAGTTCACATTTAATCAATGAAAACAACATTTTGAATGTAGTAACATGCCTTAGAGAATTCCCTCAAATCCTTACTAGATATACACTCAATTTTCACTCAGATTTTCTAACTACACTCCTTATACTAGGTATATGTGAGAAGATTGATGTAAACATGAAAACTAATACTCAAATATGTTTTAACAAAGAAAGCACTTTTCTAGAGTTATAAGTGAATGTATGAATATGATCTCATGAAAAGAATGCCACCACTTAGATGCAAGAACCATTGACACCATATGCTTGTACCAATCCCAATCTCCACATATTGAACACATAACACCCAAGATAGAAGTGTAAGGGTTGTAACGGGGCTAAGGGTTTTTGGTTAACAAAGAAATGATATGGAAAACAAAGGTTCTTAAAGAAATAGTGAGCAAAGTATTTGAATCAACTTAGGATTCACTTTTGAACAAAAATGGAAGATTTAGACAATTTAGGGCCAGATTTGGTGTTTTGGACCATTTCTTCAACATTCAACACTTAATCACTCATTCATACATCTTTTCAAGCTCTTTTTTTTCTTTCTTTCTTACTTTTCTTTTCTGTTTTTCTTTTTCATACGTTTTTCTCAACTTCTTCTTTTCTTTTGAACCTCAAAACATACATAAGAACTTAAGAACAAACATTCCTTCCCCCACACTCATTTTCTTACATAATGTAACTCAAAAGGAATTCATTTAAGTCATGCTCACTATCTTTTAAGAACAAGGGTGTGGACTGTCCTAAACTAGGCTAGGCGAGGGTAATGTGGGTTAACAAAAAAAAAAAAAAACAAAGGCTAAACAAGGCTCAACGGGGTTAAAACCTACAAAACATGCGAAATATGGGAAGTAAGGCTCTTTGGCTATGGTGGCAACTACACAACTTCATCTTGATATGTGTTATGCAATTCAATGTCATGCTTTGAATGAAACGGATACAAGTTCTAGCATTTAGTTCTATCATGACACGAATGCATTCTAAGTGACAACCAAGCAAAGAATAATGAGATCATGCAACGACTTTAGAAAACAAAGAAATCACATATTATAACTCTCCAAAAGAAAGCAAAGGCTCAAGTCTCACAAGGATGTAGCATTAGTTGAGTTCTTTCCTTCAAGCATGTTACAAAAACTGTTTTTAACCACTTTATAATCAAATGTGAGTTCATAAACATCAACTATAACCAAGCATAAGCCAAGAATATATCAAACTTCAATCCATGCTTGTAACTTTCTTAAATAGTTATGCAATTAAAAACCAAATCCTCATCATTGTGTTGGAAGGTACCTAAGACACAAACACACCAAAAACAACTCTTTTTGGGGTTTTCAAAACATTTTTTCAAATTTTTATGTGATTTTCTGATTTTTAAGTCACAACACACTAAAATGCTTCAAGACAGCTTAAAAACACCTTAAAACAGCAAGGAACAAGTCTAAAAGTAATGGGTGATAAAATCCCACGAATTTGCATCAAAAACACTTAGTTACCCCCCCCCCCCCCAACACTTAAATCAAACATTGTCCTCAATGTTTCAAGCATAAAATCACACCAAATATAAAGAAACACACAACCAGCAACTATAATGCAAAACTAGGCAGATTAGAAAGAATCAACAAAGAGAAGGGTTGTAGGAACGCAAATCTGGAATTGGAGTGATTCCTAGGGCTTCCTTTGTTGAATCGCATGGGTTGCCTCCCATGAAGCGCTTTCTTTTACGTCTTGCAGCCGGACGAAGAACTCCACTCATTCCCCATTGGAGGCCACGGCTTGGAAAGGAATGTCTTCCACAACCTGCCCTACGGCATGCTCATAGTAAGGCTTCAATCTATGTCCATTGACTTTGAATTCTTGCCCATTCCTTAAGCTTTGGACTTGGACTGCACCATAGGGAAAAACATTAGTGACAACAAAGGGTCCAATCCACTTAGATCTTAACTTACCAGGAAATAAACGTAAACGGGAATTGAAAAGCAACACTTTCTGCCCAATGGAGAAGGTTTTGCCCCTTATCATCTTGTCATGGAAAGCTTTTGTTTTCTCCTTGTAAATTCGGGCACTCTCATATGCTTCATTCCGGATCTCCTCAAGTTCATTCAATTGGAGTTTCCTATGCATTCCAGCAGCATCTAACTCCATATTGAATGTTTTCACGGCCCAATGTGCTTTGTGCTCAAGTTCCACCGGTAAGTGACATGGCTTGCCATAGATAAGCCGAAAAGGTGACATGCCAAGGGGAGTTTTGTAGGCCGTACGATAAGCCCATAATGCATCATCTAGGTGCAAACTCCAATCCTTCCTTGTGGTGCCCACGGTTTTCTCTAGAATCTTTTTGATCTCCCTATTCGATACCTCGGCTTGCCCATTGGTTTGAGGACGATAAGGTGTTGAAACCTTATGGGTGATGTTGTACTTCTTGAGCAAAGCCGCAATGGTTCGATTACAAAAATGGGAGCCACCATCACTGATTAGAACTCGAGGCATTCCAAACCTAGCAAAAATGTTAGTTCTCACAAAATCTGCAACCACCTTAGAATCGTTAGTACGGGTGGCTTTGGCTTCCACCCATTTAGAAACGTAATCAACGGCAAGCAAGATATAAGTGAAACCAAACGAAGAAGGAAAAGGACCCATGAAATCAATGCCCCAAACATCAAAGATTTCGACATTGAATATGGGAGTTTGTGGCATTTGATCCTTAGCACCTATGGTACCTGTTCTTTGGCATTTATCACAAGTTAAGCAAAACATTCTAGCATCCTTAAACAATGTAGGCCAATAAAATCCACACTCTAACACCTTAAGGGCTGTTCTTTGGGTGCCAAAATGACCCCCACATGCATAAGAGTGACAAAAGGCTAGAATAGAATTAAACTCATAATTGTGCACACATCGTCTAACAATTTGATCTGGGCAATATTTCCACAAATGTGGATCATCCCACACATAAAATCGTGCATCTTTCCTAAGCTTATCACGTTTGAATTTATCTAGACTGCTAGGAACTTGTTTTGTGACCAAATAATTCACCAAATCAGCAAACCAAGGCTCACTTACCTCTAAGGACATCAATTGCTCATCAGGGAATGTTTCTTGAATGGGTAAGGAGTCCTCAATGTGCACCAAACGGCTAAGGTGGTCAGCCACCACGTTTTCACTCCCCTTTTTGTCTCTAATTTCGACATCCAACGAATTACCTTGGTTTGGCTTCCTTCTTGGTGAAAAGGTACCGTAAAGCTGCATGGTCAGAAAATATAATCACTTTAGTACCAAGTAAGTATGAACGAAATTTATCTAAAGCGAAAACAACGGCAAGAAGTTCTTTCTCAGTGGTAGAGTAATTTAATTGAGCATCATTTAGGGTACGAGAAGCATAGTAAATAACATGGGGCTGTTTGTTCCTCCGTTGGCCTAAAACAGCACCAATGGCATAGTCGGATGCATCACACATTAACTCAAACGGAAGGCTCCAATCGAGAGGAACAATGATAGGGTCCGAAGTGAGCTTTTCTTTGAGTTGCTTGAATGCCAATTCACACTCCTCATTAAACTTGAAAGGCACATCTTTTTGAAGCAATCGGCAAAGTGGGTTGGAATTCTTGGAAAAATCCTTTATGAAACGCCTATAGAACCCTGCATGGCTAAGAAAAGGTGATGTGAAAATTAACTTGACACACAAATTAAACCCTATGGATGACAATTGTAGTATATGAGCAAATAAGGATCGTTCTAGACCGGGGATTAACTAGGGATGCTAATCAATGTGAAACTGACTCAAAAACGTAAAAACATAATGTAAAACACTAAACTAGACTCAAAGAATGCAAAACTAGAGTTTAAAACACTTAAACAAAGCAAAAGACTCAAAACAGCCCAGAAACACTCAAAACTGCCTTAGAATCACTTTCTGGGCAGTTTAGAGCACAAACACAAATTTGGACGAAATTAAGTTGTAACTTGACTCAAGACTCTTAAAAACACAAACTAAATGTATTTCTAACTAATCTAACACTTTAAAATAAAAGGGGGGATTGGTTTTGACGAATTTTAAAATTAAAACAGAAACTTGAAACAAAACAGATTCTAAACAGATTTTGATGAATTGAATGGATGGAGAAACTAGTTAGAGGGTTCCTTATCCACACATGAACATATGCATATAACTTGATTCCCAGTTATGATTTCAACAACTTATGAATGACGATGTCCCAAATTAATTGTATTGAACTAATTAATTCTTAGATTTCCCTAAATTCATTGAATTGAATGGAATACGCATCGCAACCAAATTATTCCTCATCAAAGTTCCTAACTATGGAATACGCATGATAGAGACATTCAACAAGAATCATTAAGTTCAATGGAAATCATAAACAACGGCTAGGCATTCATAACAATGGAATACGCATGTTAATCCAACCTAGGGTTTACTAAACATAATCGTGACTAGCGATCTTTACTACTCATGAATATAAGTTAATAACGATTAGGTGAAATTCCCTTATATCCTAGCATCAAGTTTAAGCATGCAAATTAAGTGTCGACCCTCCACCGACATGCATAAACAAGTTCTTAATCAAAAACAGAAAAGTAAACCACATCCAAAGTTCATGAATTCATAACAGGAGTAAATCAAATCATAACCAACATATGTCCATGGCTTCAAATTCGCCTCTAACTAAAAAGAAATTAGTTCCACATGTTTAACATAATTGAACAACGAATTAAATTAAACATGAAAACAGAAACAAAGAGAGAAAGAACTCCAAACACTCCAATGGTGGCAGATTGTTGCGTGAGCCTTCTTCTCCCCCTTGGACTACACGGTGCACTCTCTTCCTAGCCTCCAAAGGTGGCGCACAAGGTGGTTGTGGTGGCTGCAAGGTACGGTGAAGGTTGGTGGAGTGGTGGTAGGCACGGTGGCTAAATGGTGGTGTTGATGGATGTTGCGGCAAGGGTTTTTGTGATGATGAAGGGGCGGATCAATGGATGGAAGAGAGGATGGTGCGGCACTTTTCAATTTCTGAGTGAATGAATGATAAAAAGGTGCGGCACACATAAGTAAGATATATATAGGCACCCTAAACCCTAGGTCAATTCAGATTAGGGCTTGGATTTCATTTAATTGATGGATCAGGCCCCCTAAGTCTAGCAGGAATTGTAAATCCAATAAGGAAAAGGGTTTATGGCCCAATTAACCTAAATCCACAAAGAATAGGGCTAATTATATCTGAAATCCAAGGGGAAATAGGGTATAAGGTGCGGCAGATAGGGTTTAGGGAGATAAGGCTTCTAGAAAGCCTTGCAAGGCAAGGAAAAAGGGGACTTCTAGAAGGCTAGGTGCGGCACCTTTGTAGGGATGAGGATAGGGCTTCTAGAAAGCCTAATTCCATGGGAAATAGGTGAACTTACAGCCAAGGCAAGGGAAAGCTCTAGAACCTTCTATTTTTGTCCAACAATGTTTAGGAACCCTTTGTGCACTAGGATTAGGGAAACTAATCCTTCTTCATCTTGGAATTCTTTTTCCTTCTAGAACTAGGAAAACATCTTTGTTGCTGCAACTTGAGGCCATTTGGGTTTTAACTTTCCTACTTCAAGTAGGAAACCTTGTTTGAGTAGGAAACTTCATTCTTCTAGGAATCCTAATTCAACTAGGAAACCAATTTCAACTAGGAATCCTAATTCAACTAGGATTCCATCTTCCATTAGGGGTTTTCCTACTCCAACTAGGAAACCTTGCTCAAGTAGGAATCATCATCTTCAAGTCTTCAAGTTCGTCCATCCTTTTGGCTCCAAGCATACAATATCCATTCCAAGCTCTAATTTGCTCCAAAAGGCTCCAAAATGCCTCCTTTTGCATACTTTGCCCTTAAAACCTGAAAATACATAAAACTAGCTTAAAAGACTACTTTAACTAAGGAAAACAATATAAATGCACAAGAACAAGCTAAACTAAGGTGCATAAATATGCCCCTATCAAATTCCCCCACACTTAGCTTTTGCTAGTCCTTGAGCAAAACAAAGAAACAGAACATAACCTAAACCTTCCAACGTTCGTCTCAGGGATTTCCAATGATACATAACATGCCAAAGATCATTATTCCCACAGATTTTAGTCATCCCTACTCTTGAGCATATACTTAACCATAATTACCATTCACTAGCTCCCATTTAATCGCTTAAAACAATATTTTGAATGTAGTAACATGCCTTAGAGAATCCACTCAATTCCTTACCAGATACACTCTTATCTTCACACAGATTTTCTAACTACACTCCCTACACTAGGTATATGTGAGAAGATTGATATAAACATGAAAACGAATACTCACATCTGTTATAACCAAGAAAGCATTTTTCTGCAATTATGAAGCATGTATAGATATGATCTCATGAATGGAATGCCACTACTTAGATGCGAGAACCAGGGACACCATATGCTCAAACCCATCCCAAACTCCACATATTGAAACGCATAACACTCAAGATAGAAGTTAAGGGTTGTAACGGGCTAAGGGGTATTGGCTCACAAAGAAAGGTGAAGGATAAACAACGGTTCTTAAAGCGATAGTAAACAAAATAATGAAATTGACACTTAGAATTCACTTTTGAGTGCAGAAAATTGCTTAGACACACAAGGGGGTAAAATATACAATACTTAGGGTCTAATTTCAACTTTTTGGACCCTTTCTTCAACAACCAACACTTGTGAGTTATTTCTCACTTATTTCGAACTCTTTTTCATTCTTTTTCACAAAAAGTTTTCTTTTTTTTTTCTTCCCGCGCCCATTCATGTTTTTGGCACATAATCATACACATAAGTTCCTTCCCCCACACTTATTTTCCTGTAAGAGAACAATCAAAAGGAATTCATTCTAAGTCATATTCACTATGCTTTAAGAACAAGGGCATGGATGGTCCTATTCTAGGCTAGGTAAGGATAACGTGGGTTAACAAAGAACATAGGCTAAACAAGGCTCAACGGGGTTTAAACCTACAATATAAATGAACATGGGGTAAGGCTATTTGGCTCTTGGTTCACTAAACAACTTCATCTTGTTATGTGTTATGCTAATCAATTTTTTATGCTTTGAATGAAACGGGCATGAGTTCTAGTATTTGGAACTAAATGATGCAACGCCTTCTAAGTAGTAACCGAGCAAAGAATAATGAGATCATGCAATGACTTTAGAAGACAACAAATGCATAGATTATTAACTCTCCAAAGAACGTTAAAAGCTCAAGTCTCTCAGGGTTGCAGTGTTAGTTTGAGTTTCTTCCTTCAAGCATGTTACAAAAACTAATTTTTCTTTTGATTACATGTGAATTCATGAACTATAATTACAACTAAGCATAAACCAAAGAGCATATCAAACTTTCATCCATGTTTGTAACTTACTTCAACAGTTATGCAATTAAAAACCAAATCCTCATCATTGTGTTGGAAGGTACCCTAAGACACAAAAACAACTCAAAAACAACTCTTTTTGTTATTTTTCAAACTTTTTTCGAATTTTTCTTGGGTTTTCTATTATATGACACTAAAACACATCAAAACACTTTAAAACAGTGAGAAACAACATGTGAAGTGATAGGTGATAAAATCCCACGAATTTCATGCAAAAATAGCTTGTTTACCCCCCCCCCCCACACTTAAACCAAACATTGTCCTCAATATTTCAAACATAGATTAACACAAAAAACAACCAAATAACACAACTAGCAAACATAACATAAATGGCAAAGTATTAGCAATAAAGAGATAGGTTAGGGACGCAAATCTGGGTTTGGAGGGAAAGTTCCTTCGTTCTCTTGTTTCAACACATGGGTTGCCTCCCAAGAAGCGCTTGCTTTAACGTCTTCCAGCCGGACGGTACCTCCGTTTAAGCTTGACTAGGGCCAACGGCATGGAGGGGTACCTCCTCCACGACATGCTCCTCAAACGCGTCGTAATAAAGCTTCAATCGATACCCATTCACTTTGAACTCTTGCTGCGTCCTTGAACTTTTTATTTGCACTGCACCATGAACATTAGTGACAATAAAAGAACCAACCCATTTGGAACGCAACTTACCCGGAAACAACCGAAGGCGAGAATTGAACAACAACACTTTCTGCCCAATAAAGAATGTCTTGGCACGAATCATCTTGTCATGGAACGCCTTCGTTTTCTCCTTGTAAATCCGGGCATTCTCATATGCTTCATTCCAGATTTCATCAAGCTCACACAATTGAAGCTTCCTATGTAAACCTGCGGCATCAATGTCCATATTGAACGTTTTGACGGCCCAATGTGCACGATACTCTAGCTCGACGGGAAGATGGCATGGCTTCCCATAGATGAGCCGAAAAGGTGACATGCCGATTGGGGTTTTGTAGGCAGTGCGATACGCCCACAATGCATCGTTTAAGCGCAAACTCCAATCCTTCCTTGTAGGTCCAACGGTCTTCTCAAGAATCTGCTTGATTTCCCTATTCGAAACCTCGGCTTGCCCACTCGTTTGAGGATCATAAGGTGTGGCCACCTTATGCGTAACATTGTACTTCTTGAGCAACGCCTTGATGGTTCGATTACAAAAATGGGAACCTCCATCACTTATTAGCACTCTTGGCATTCCAAACCTTGCGAAAATGTTAGTTTTCACAAAATCTGCAACCACTCGAGAATCATTAGTCCGGGTGGCTTTTGCTTCCACCCATTTCGACACAAAATCCACAGCAAGCAAAATATAAAGAAAACCATGTGACGAAGGAAAGGGACCCATAAAATCAATACCCCAAACATCAAAGATTTCAACACTAAATATTGGGGTTTGCGGCATTTGTTGTTTAGGACAATATTGCCCGTTCTTTGGCATCTATCACAAGACATGCAAAATGTTCTAGCATCCCTAAAGATGGTAGGCCAATAGAAACCACATTCTAACACCTTAAGTGCTGTTCTTTGTGTGCCAAAGTGTCCCCCATAAGCATAGGTGTGACAAAAGGATAAAATAGCATGAAACTCAGAATCGTGCGCACACCTACGTATAACCTGATTAGGGCAATATTTCCATAAATACGGGTCATCCCACACATAAAACCGTGCCTCTTTTTTCAATTTATCACTTTGGTGTTTAAGTAAGTCACTCGGAACATGTTTAGACACCAAATAATTCACCAAATCAGCATACCATGGTTCACTTACCTTGATGGACATCAATTGCTCATCTGGGAATGTCTCTATGATAGGCACAACATCCTCCTCATGCACCATACGGCTCAAGTTGTCAGCCACCACGTTTTCACTTCCTTTCTTATCCCGGATTTCGATATCGAACTCTTGAAGAAGAAGCATCCAACGAATGAGTCGTGGTTTTGCCTCTTTCTTGGTGAACAAGTACTTCAACGCTGCATGGTCAGTATAAATAATAACTTTAGTACCAAGCAAATAAGAATGGAATTTATCTAAAGCAAACACAACAGCTAAAAGTTCTTTTTCAGTAGTAGAATAATTCAATTGTGCATCATTTAAAGTCCGAGAGGCATAATAAATAACATGCGGCCTCTTTTCCTTCCTTTGCCCCAAAACAGCTCCTAATGCATAATCGGATGCATCACACATAAGCTCAAAAGGAAGGCTCCAATCCGGTGGCACTATGATAGGGGCCGAAGTTAGCATCTCCTTGAGGTGTTTGAGCGCCTTTTCACACTCCTCGTTAAAATCAAACGCCACATCTTTCTGGAGGGGACGGCAAAGAGGATTTGAGATCTTGGAGAAGTCCTTGATAAATCGCCTATAAAATCCTGCATGACCAAGAAACGAACGAACCTCTCGAACCGAAGTAGGAGAGGGTAAGTAGCGTACAAGATCTATTTTCGATTTATCCACTTCAATTCCTCTTTCTGAAACAATATGCCCTAAAACTATGCCTTGTCTAACCATAAAATGACATTTTTCCCATTTAAGCACAAGGTTAGTTTCTACACATCGTTTCAAGATTATTGTGAGATTTTCCAAACAACCATCAAATGAATCACCAAATACACTGAAATCATCCATAAAGACTTCAATCATCTTTTCCACAAAATCTGAAAAGATACTTACCATACACCTTTGAAATGTGGTCGGGGCATTGCATAAACCAAAAGGCATGCGACGATAGGCAAAGGTACCAAAGGGGCACGTGAAAGTTGTCTTTTCTTGGTCATCTGGAGCTATTACAATCTGATTATATCCAGAATAACCATCAAGGAAACAATAGAAAGAATGACCGGCTAACCTTTCAAGCATTTGATCGATGAACAACAAAGGGAAGTGGTCATTCCTTGTGGTGGCGTTGAGCTTCCTATAATCGATGCATACGCACCAACCTGTTTGGATCCGGGTTGGCACAAGCTCATTCTCGGCATTCTTCACCACTGTCACTCCGGATTTCTTTGGCACACATTGAACCGGTGACACCCAACGGCTATCAGAGATCGGATAAATCACTCCACAATCAAGAAGTTTGATGATCTCTTTCTTCACAACTTCCATCATTGGAGGGTTGAGACGGCGCTGAGCCTCTCGAGTTGGTTTAGCCCCCTCCTCTAGAAGTATGCGATGCATGCACGTAGTAGGGCTAATTCCCCTAATATCAGCCAAAGTCCACCCAATGGCCGTCTTGTGCTCTTGCAACACTCGGATCAACTTCTCCTCCTCTAGGGCCGTGAGTGAGGAGGAGACAATGACAGGCAACGTCTCGTTGTCTCCCAAAAAGACGTACTTTAAATGGTCGGGCAATAGTTTAAGCTCAAGTACGGGTCCCTGAATCACTGAGGGTAACAACTTATTAGTGGAAACGGAAATTGAACTTAGGTTAGAAGGCTTACCATGGTGTTGAGGTAGTGACTCAAGGGCAGCCACTATCTCGGCCTCCTCTTCACTTCTAGGCACGGCAAAACCAGATTTTTGCCCAATTCCTTGTGCAAGTGTTGTTTCAAGTGTATCCCGCTCTAAGGAATCGAGAAAATCCTGCGCCAAATCATCAATTATATCAATAGAAAAACAAGAATGATCGTCCTTAGGAAATTTAATACTTTCAGAAAGATTGAAATCAATGACTTCCCATCAAATTCCATCGTTAAAGTTCCTTTAAACACATCTATCTTGGTGCGGGCTGTTTTCATGAAGGGTCTCCCTAATAAAATCGGCAATGGGGTAGAATGGGGTGCATCCTCCATGTCAAGTACGTAGAAATCCGCTGGAAATATCAAATTACCAACCTGCACCAAAACATCTTCCAAAACACCCTTTGGATATGCATTAGAACGATCGGCTAATTGAATAATCACACCATCGTTTTTAAGCTCACCTAAGTTCATAGATGCATAAACAAAGTATGGCATAACATTAATTGAAGCCCCTAAGTCTAACATGCATTGTTCAAACTTAGTATTGCCAATAACGCACGGAATTGTAAAACTACCCGGATCTTTGCATTTAGGGGGTAATTTCCTTTGTAACACAGCGAAACATTCTCACTTACCTGAACCACCTCTTTGTTCGAAATCCTTCTCCTTGTTGTACAAAGTTCTTTTAAAAACTTAGCATACCTCGGGACTTGCTTAATTGCATCAAGGAGCGGGATATTGACTTGAACTTTCCGAAAGGTCTCTAGAATGTCCTTCTCGGCTTCTTCCATCTTTGATTGCCTAAACCTACCAGGAAAGGGCACATTTAGTGGAATAGAACTAGAAAAAGTCGAATTGGAACTTACCTTGGTGGTTTGGGACGGTTTAGGAGGGCTAGATGAACTCGGCAAGGTTTGGGCATCCTTGGCCGTGAGTTTTGGTCCCTGTGCTTCCTCTTGCAGCAACTTGTCCTCCTCATCTTGACTTGATTTGGAAGGATTTGAGTCGTTTCCAACCTGCTTACCACTTCTTAACAAGATTGCCTTGGCGGTTTCAAATCCACCCTTAGGATTCATCACGGTTGAACTAGGCAATCTACCTTGTTCTCTAATTTGCCCCATAAACTCGGCAATTTGACCCATTTGCTTCTCCAAATTGTCCTCTCGTTTGTCTTGGATTTGTCTCTCCTTGTTTTGAGTTTGTACTTCCTGCGTCAAAGTAGTAAGTAACTTAACAACTTGATCATTATCCAAAGACATACCTGAGCTCGTTGGGGCAGATTGCACTTGGGTTTGATTGGGGACGAATGGCTTTGTATAAAAGCCCGGTGCTTCTTCTCCAAGAGTTCGATATCGAAATCCGGGATAAGAAAGGAAGTGAGAACGTGGTGGCTGACCACTTGAGCCGCATGGTGCATGAGGAGGAGGCCGTGCCTATCATAGAGACATTCCCAGATGAGCAATTGATGTCCATCAAGGTAAGTGAACCATGGTATGCTGATTTGGTGAATTATTTGGTGTCTAAACATGTTCCTAGTGAATTACTTAAACACCAATGTGATAAATTGAAGAAAGAGGCACGGTTTTATGTGTGGGATGACCCGTATTTATGGAAATATTGCCCTGATCAAGTTATACGTAGGTGTGTGCACGAGTCTGAGTTTCATGCTATTTTAACGTTTTGTCACACTTATGCTTGTGGGGGACACTTTGGCACACAAAGAACAGCACTTAAGGTGTTAGAATGTGGTTTCTATTGGCCTACCATTTTTAGGGATGCTAGAACATTTTGCATGTCTTGTGATAGATGCCAAAGAACGGGCAATATTGGTCCTAAACAACAAATGCCGCAAACCCCAATTTTTAGTGTTGAAATCTTTGATGTTTGGGGTATTGATTTTATGGGTCCATTTCCTTCGTCACATGGTTTTCTTTACATTTTGCTTGCTGTAGATTATGTGTCGAAATGGGTGGAAGCAAAAGCCACCCGAACTAATGATTCTCGAGTGGTTGCAGATTTTGTGAAAACTAACATTTTTGCAAGGTTTGGAATGCCAAGAGTGCTAATTAGTGATGGAGGTTCCCATTTTTGTAATCGAACCATCGAGGCGTTGCTCAAGAAGTACAATGTCACGCATAAGGTGGCCACACCTTATCATCCACAAACAAGTGGGCAAGCCGAGGTTTCAAATAGGGAAATCAAGCAAATTCTTGAGAAGACCGTGGGGCCAACAAGGAAGGATTGGAGTTTGCGCTTAAACGATGCATTGTGGGCGTATCGCACTGCCTACAAAACCCCCATTGGGATGTCCCCCTTTCGGCTCATCTATGGGAAGCCATGCCATCTTCCCGTCGAGTTGGAGCATCGTGCACATTGGGCCATCAAAACGTTCAATATGGACCTTGATGCCGCAGGTTTACATAGGAAGCTTCAATTGTGTGAGCTTGATGAAATCCGGAATGAAGCTTATGAGAATGCCCGGATTTACAAGGAGAGGACGAAGGCGTTCCATGACAAGATGATTCGTGCCAAGACGTTCTCTATTGGGCAGAAAGTCTTGTTGTTCAATTCTCGCCTTCGGTTGTTTCCGGGTAAGTTGCGTTCCAAATGGGTTGGTCCTTTTATTGTCACTAATGTTTTCCCTCATGGTGCAGTGCAAATTAAAAGTTCAAGGACGCAACAAGAATTCAAAGTGAATGGGCATCGATTGAAACCCTATTATGAGACGTTTGTGGAGCATGTCGTGGAGGAGGTACCCCTCCATGCCGTAGGCCCTAATCAAGCTTAAACGGAGGTACCGTCCGGCTGGAAGACGTTAAAGCAAGCGCTTCTTGGGAGGCAACCCATGTGTTGAAACAAGCGAAGAAGGCACTTTCACTCCGAACCCAGATTTGCGTTCCTAACCCTTCTCTTTATTGCTTATACTTTGCCATTTGTGTTATGTTTGCTAGTTGTGTTATTTGGTTGTTTTTGTGTTAATCTATGTTTGAAACATTGAGGACAATGTTTGATTTAAGTGTGGGGGGGTAACCAAAGTGTTTTGATGCAAATTCGTAGGGTTTATCACTCATAACTTCTAAATGTTGTTCCTTGCTGTTTTTAAGTGTTTTTAAGCGTTTTTAAGCTGTTTTAGTGTGTTTTGATTCAAAAATCCGAAAATCCAATAAAAATTTGAAAAATTGTTCTAAAAAACCCAAAAAGAGTTATTTTTGTGTGTTTGATTGTGTCTTAGGGTACCTTCCAACACAATGATGAGGATTCGGTTTGTAATTGCATGACTGTTAAAGAGAGTTGTAAACATGGATGCAAGTTTGATTTACTCTTTGGTTTATGCTTGGTTGCGGTTATAACTTATGAATTCACATGTAATCATAAAGGAAAAATCAGTTTTTGTAACATGCTTGAAGGAAGGCACTCAAACTAACGCTACAACCTTGAGAGACTTGAGCCTAAACGTTTATTTGGAGAGTTAATAATCTGTGCATTTTTGTTTTCTAAAGTCGTTGCATGATCTCATCATTCTTTGCTTGGTTGCTACTTAGAAGGCGTTTCATCATTTAGTTCCAAACACTAGAACTCATACCTAATTCATTCAAAGCATGTTATTGATTAGCATGACACATATTCAAGATAAAAGTTGTGTAGTGACCACCATAGCCAAATGGCCATATCTCCCTATGTCATTGTGTTTTGTAGGTTTTAACCCCGTTGAGCCTTGTTTAGCCGATGTTCTTTGTTAACCCACATTATCCTCACCTAGCCTAGATTAGGACCATCCATGCCTTTGTTCTTGAAGCATAGTAAAGCATGACTAAAGTTGAATTCCTTTTGGGCATTGTGGGCAGAAAACAAGTGCGGGGGAAGTGAGTTTTGTGTGAGTGTGCCAAAGTCTTGAATAAGGCACGAAATAGAAAAGTAGAAAAGAAACAAGAGAAAGAAAAAAAAAAAAAGAAGTTGAGAAGATATAAAAAAAGAGTTCTTAAGTGTTGGTTGTTGAAGGAAGGGTCCAAAACATTGAAATTCGGCCCTAAGTGTTGCTCGAATCTTCCCTTTGTCTTTAAAAGTTGATGTTTGGAGGCTAATTGGAATTCTAAGTCTATTTCATTACTTTGCTTGCTATTGCTTAAAGAACGTTTGTTTTCCCTATCCTTTCATTGTTAGCCAACTCCCCAAGCCCCGTTACAACCCTTGACTTTAATCTTGAGTGTTGTGTGTTTCAATTTGTGGAGTTTGAATTGGGTATGAGCATATAGGTGTCACCGGTTCTCGCATCTAAGTAGTAGCATTCCATTCATGAGATCATATCTAAACATGTTATTTACTCCAGAAAATGCTTTTCTTGTTATACAGATTTGTGAGCATTCGTTTTTATATTTACATCAATCTGCTCACATATAACTAGTGTAGGGTGTGTAGTTAGAAAATCTGAGTGAAGATTGAGTGCTTATCTAGTAAGGAATTGAGGAAATTCTCTAAGGCATGTTACTACATTCAAAACATCGTTTTAATTGGTTATTTGTGGACTAGTGAGTAGTGACTATGATTAAGTATGTGCTTAAGTGTAAAGATGGCTAAAATCTGTGGGAATGATGATTTTTAACATGTCATGTGCATTGGGAATCCCTGAGGCAATTGTTGGAAGGTTTAGATTGTGTTTTACTCGTTTTGTTTCGTTTGTTTACTTTGTTTCGTTTTGTTTTGCTCGAGGACTAGCAAAAGCTAAGTGTGGGGGAATTTGATAGGAGCATATTTATGCGCCTTAGTTTAGCTTGTTCTTGTGCATTTATAGTGTTTTTCCTTAGTAAAGTAGTCTTTTAAGCTAGTTTTATGTGTTTTCAGGTTTTAAGGGCAAAATAAGCAAAAGGAAGCATTTTGGAGCTTTTGGAGCAAATTAGAGCTTGGAATGAAGATCATATGCTTGGAGCCATGAGGATGGACGAAATTGAAGACTCGAAGATGATGTTTCCTACTTGGGCAAGGTTTCCTAGTTGAAGTAGGAAAGTACTTAGAAAGATGGAATCCTAGCTAAATTGGGAATCCTAATTGAAATGGGTTTCCTAGTTGGATTGGGAAACCTAGAATATTGAAAGTCCTACTTGAACAAGGTTTCCTACTTGGAGTAGGAAACTTAAACCCCAAATGGCACCAAGTTGCAGCTACTAAGAAGATTTCCAAGTCCAAGAAGGAAAAGGTTTCCAAGATGAAGAAGGAGAAGAATTCCAAGTCATGCAAGGTGAAAAACATGTTTTCCTAGTGCTAGAAGGATTCCTAATCATTGGAGGACACAAGTTGGAAGGTTCTAGAGTTTTCTTCTCTTTGCCGTGGGTTTGTGCTCATTCCTACCAGATTTGGGCTTCTAGAAGCCCTATCCCTAAGTCCCTAAGGCATGCCGCACCCTAGCTTCTAGATGGCCCAACTTCCTTGCCTTGCAAGGCCTTCTAGAAACCCTAGCTTTCAATTACAAACCTGCCGCACCCTAGGTCCTAATTCCCCTTGGATTTCAGATTGAATTAGCCCAATTCCTTGTGAATTTGGGTTAATTGGGCCATAAACCCTTCTCCTTATTGGATTTACAATTTCTGCTAGACTTAGGGGGCCTAATCCATCAATTAAGTGAAATCCAAACCCTAATCTGATTTAACCTAGGGTTTAGGGTGTCTATATATTCTTAACCTAAGTGTGCCGCACCTTGATGACCCACTCACTCAGAAATTAAAAGCAGCCGCACCATCCTCTCATCCATTCCGCACCCATTCATTAAAATCCCAGAAATTCATCCTTGCCGCAAGCATTCAACCACTCCACCATTCTTCCACCGTGCCTACCACCACTCACCAACCTTGTCCGCACCTTCCCACCATCATCACCACCGTGTGCAGCCACTTTGGGAGGAGAAGGAACCTGCACCGTGCACCACAAAGGAGGGGGAAAGCTTTGCGCAAGCAATCTGCCACCATTGGAGTGTTTGGAATTCTTTTCTTTTCTTGTTTCTGTTTCATGTTTAATTTAATTTGTTCTTCAATTATGTTAAACATGTGGAACTAATTTCTTTATAGTTAGAGGCGAATTTGAAGCCATGGACATATGTTAGTTATGATTTGATTTACTCCAGTTATGAATTCATGAACTTTGGATGTGGTTTACTTTTCTGTTTTGATTAAGAACTTGTTTATGTATGTGGGTTGAGGGTCGACACTTAATTTGCATGCTTAAACTTGATGCTAGGATATAAGGGAATTTCACCTAATCGTTATTAACTTATATTCAAGAGTAGTAAAGATCGCTAGTCACGATTATGTTAGTAAACCCTAGGTTGGATTAACATGCGTATTCCATAGTTATGAATGCCTAGTCGTTGTTTATGATTTCCATTGAGCGTAATGATTCTTGTTGAATGTCTCTATCATGCGTATTCCATAGTTAGGGACTTTGATGAGGAATAATTTGGTTGCGATGCGTATTCCATTCAATTCAATGAATTAAGGGAAATCTGAGAATTAATTAGTTCAATACAATTAATTTGGGGCATCGTCATTCATAAGTTCATTGAAATCATAACTGGGAATCAAGTTGTATGCATATGTTCATGTGTGGATAAGGAACCCTCTAACTAGTTTCTCAATCCATTCAATTCGTTAGAAATCTGTTTTAGAATCTGTTTTATTTTCAAGTTTCTGTTTTAATTCTAAATTCGTCAAAACCAATCCCCCATTTAGTTTAAAGTGTTAGATTAGCTAGAAATACATTTAGATTGTGTTTCTAGGAGTTTGGAGTCAAGTTAGAACCAATTTTCGTCAAAAATTGTGTTTGTGCTCAAAACTGCCCAGAAAGTGATTTTGAGGCAGTTTTGAGTGTTTCTGGGCTGTTTTGAGTCTTTTGCTTTGTTTTAGTGTTTTAGACTCTAGTTTTGCATTCTTTGAGTCTAGTTTAGTGTCTTATATTGTGTTTTTACGTTTTTGAGTCAGTTTCACATTGATTAGCATCCCTAGTTAATCCCCGGTCTAGAACGATCCCTATTTGCTCATATACTACAATTGTCATCCATAGGGTTTAATTTGAGTGTCAATCTAATTTTCACATCAGTGTCATGCTCGAACAAACCACCTCGAACTCCTTGAGATGCTTGTTGGGATCTTCCATGGACAGCCCATGGTATTTTGGAATGTGGTGCAACAAGTTTAACTTCAACTCGAACTCAGCGGTCTTGCCTAGGGCAGCCGCGGGGTATTGAATGCATAATGGTGCGGCATTGGTCAGCCCCGAGGCCGAGAGCTCTTTAATGGTCAGATTATCCGCTGCCATAACTTCTTCTTCCACGTCTTCAAACTCAGATTCGGCCTCCGAACTTGAACTAGGTTCACTAGGTTCGGGATGCCTACTCTTTCTTCTCAAATCACGTTCAAAATCGTCGTTAAAGTCCAAGATACGTGCATGCACAGTTTGAGAACTCCGCGTCATGCAGTAGTACCTAAACCAAGAAAACAAAACAAAATAAGAAAACAAGATAAATCACACTAAAAACACACAGCAAACACACAAGGGATTAGCAATTTTGCTAATCCCCGGCAACGGAGCCAAAATTTGATGTCTCGGCGGATTTCTACGTACTTGACATGGAGGATGCACCCCATTCTACCCCATTGCTAATTATATCTGAAATCCAAGGGGAAAAAGGGTATAAGGTGTGGCAGATAGGGTTTAGGGAGATAAGGCTTCTAGAAAGCCTTGCAAGGCAAGGAAAAAGGGGACTTCTAGAAGGCTAGGTGCGGCACCTTTGTAGGGATGAGGATAGGGCTTCTAGAAAGCCTAATTCCATGGGAAATAGGTGAACTTACAGCCAAGGCAAGGCAAAGCTCTAGAACCTTCCATTTTTGTCCAACAATGTTTAGGAACCCTTTGTGCACTAGGATTAGGGAAACTAATCCTTCTTCATCTTGGAATTCTTTTTCCTTCTAGAACTAGGAAAACATCTTTGTTGCTGCAACTTGAGGCCATTTGGGTTTTAACTTTCCTACTTCAAGTAGGAAACCTTGTTTGAGTAGGAAACTTCATTCTTCTAGGAATCCTAATTCAACTAGGAAACCAATTTCAACTAGGAATCCTAATTCAACTAGGATTCCATCTTCCATTAGGGGTTTTCCTACTCCAACTAGGAAACCTTGCTCAAGTAGGAATCATCATCTTCAAGTCTTCAAGTTCGTCCATCCTTTTGGCTCCAAGCATACGATATCCATTCCAAGCTCTAATTTGCTCCAAAAGGCTCCAAAATGCCTCCTTTTGCATACTTTGCCCTTAAAACCTGAAAATACATAAAACTAGCTTAAAAGACTACTTTAACTAAGGAAAACAATATAAATGCACAAGAACAAGCTAAACTAAGGTGCATAAATATGCCCCTTTCAAAAGATCGGACCTCTCTAACCGAAGTTGGAGAGGGTAAGTGACGCACAAGGTCTATTTTGGACTTATCTACTTCAATTCCTTTTCCTAAAACAATATGACCTAAAACTATACCTTGTTTTACCATAAAATGACATTTTTCCCAATTTAAAACAAGATTAGTTTCAACACATCGTTTCAAGATCAAGGTCAGATTATCCAAGCATTTATCAAAAGAATCCCCAAACACACTAAAATCATCCATAAATACCTCAGTGATCTTCTCAACATAGTCGGAAAATATACTTACCATACACGTTTGGAAAGTGGCAGGTGCGTTGCATAACCCAAATGGCATGCGTCTATAAGCAAAGGTACCAAAGGGGCACGTGAAAGTAGTCTTCTCTTGGTCATCGGGAGCTATCACAATTTGATTATAACCTGAATAGCCATCAAGAAAACAATAAAAAGCATGACCGACTAACCTTTCAAGCATTTGGTCGATGAATGGCAAAGGAAAATGATCTTTCCTTGTTGTGGCATTTATCTTCCTATAATCAATACAGACACGCCATCCGGTTTGAATTCGTGTGGGCATAAGCTCATTCTCATCATTTCGTACCACGGTGACTCTGGACTTTTTTGGAACAACTTGAACCGGAGATACCCAACGACTATCAGAAATTGGGTAAATCACCCCACAATCAATTAACTTGATGATTTCCTTCTTCACAACGTCTAGCATGGGTGGATTGAGGCGGCGTTGTGCTTCCCTAGATGGTTTGGCTCCCTCCTCCAAGAGTATGCGATGCATGCAAGTGGTAGGGCTAATTCCCTTAATATCGGCCAATGTCCACCCAATGGCAGTTTTGTAGTCTCGAAGCACCCTCACCAACTTGTCCTCCTCTTGTGCCGTGAGTGAAGAAGAGATGATGACGGGCAACGTCTCTTCTTCCCCCAAAAACACATATTTCAAATTGCTAGGCAACGGTTTAAGCTCTAAAGACGGTGGCTGCACTATAGAAGGAAGTAATTTGTTAGTCGAAATTGGAATTAGAACTAGGTTAGGAGACTTACCCATATGCTCTGGAATTGACTCTAGGGCAGCAACCATCTCCACCAAATCTTTTTGACTAGGCACGGCAAGGCATTGCTTGTTGTGGCCGTGAACACCCCTAAGTGCCAAACCTTCGTTTTTGAGTCCAATGCCTTGTGTTAGGGTCTTTTCAAGTGCATCCTCATTCAAATCATCAAGGAATTCCTGCGCCAAAGAGTCAATCACATCAATAGAAAAACAAGAGTGATCATCATGAGGATATCGCATAGCATCATAAACTTTGAAATCAATCACTTCCCCATCAAATTCCATGGTTAACGTTCCTTTGAAGACATCAATCTTGGTACGAGCAGTCTTCATGAATGGGCGGCCAAGTAAGATGGGTAATGTAGGGGCATGGTCCGAGTCTTCCATCTCAAGCACATAAAAATCCGCCGGAAAAATTAGGTGATTCACCTGCACTAAGACATCTTCCAACACACCTCTCGGATATGCGTTAGATCTATAGGCCAATTGAATAATCACGCCATCATTTTTTAATTCACCCAAATTCATAGATGCATAAATTGAATAAGGCATGACATTTATTGATGCACCTAGATCTAACATGGCAGATTCAAAGCGAGTATTGCCTATTACACATGGAATTGTAAAACTTCCGGGATCCTTACACTTAGGAGGAAATTTTCTTTGTAACATGGCCGAAACATTCTCACTTACCCGTACTACTTCTTTGTTCGAAGCCCTCTTTCTTGTAGTGCACAATTCTTTCAAGAACTTGGCATACTTAGGAACTTGTTTAATTGCATCCAAAAGGGGAATGTTAACTTGCACCTTCCGGAATGTGTCAAGTATGTCCTTGTCATTCTCCTCCTTCTTGGATTGTACAAATCTGCGAGGAAAGGGTGCATTGGGGGGAATAGAGTTAGAAATTACAGAATTTGAACTCAACTTACCCGTGGTGGCCGATTTGGAAGATGTGGATTGTTTCGGCAAGGATTGCTTAATCCTTGTCGTGGGCTCCTCTTGATCCTTCTCCTCAGATTGCATACTTTCATCCTTCTTTTGGTTGGATTTAGATGGGTTAGGGTCAGATCTTACCTCTTTTCCACTTCGCAAAAGGATGGCTTTGGCAGATTCGAATCCCCCCTTGGGATTCACATTCGTAGAACTTGGTAACTTACCTTGTTCTCTACCAAATTGCCCCATGAATTCAGCCATTTGTCCCACTTGTCTTTTCAATTCACTTACCTCTCGAGCTTGATTTTGCACTTCGTTGGCATAATTGTGCATGTCCTTGGTTTGTTTTTCTTGCCCCTGCGCCAACGTAGTTAGTAATTGAATAACTTGAGAATTATCAAAAGACGAACCTGAGTTGTTTTGGGACGTTTGTGGCTGATTAGCTTGGTATGGCCTTGGGAACCCAGGGGGGTTTTGTTGAAATCCCCTTTGTTGTGCAGATTGTTGGGGATCTCTCCACTTGAAATTAGGGTGATCTCTCCACCCAGGGTTGTAGGTGTTGGAGTATGGATCGTATTTGGTTTGGTTTTGGCCTTGGAAACCAATAGCATTGGCGGATTCCCATCCGCCATTTTCTATCAACTGAGGGCATGTCTCGGATGGATGCCCTGATCGGATAATATTTATACATATTTTTATATCAAATTCTCTCGTCTTTTCTTAGTTAGTTCGTTATAGTTTGAGCTAATTACGTTATTTTTATGTTTTTATAAGATTTATCTAGTTAAGAAAAATATATATAATTATCTATTATTTTATATATATATATATATGTTATATATATATATATTTATTTTATTTACATATTTTTATGTTTATTTATATTTATATATATATATATATTTATATATATTTATATTTATTTATTTAAATATAATGTTGTGTGTTTTCGGTGGTCCATGTTCGTTTAGCAACATGACCATTTTTATCCCAAGATAACTTTACTCCTCACACAAGAATAATGATAACAGCCCCACAGACCCATATTTATATATATTCTGCATTTGTTCCTTCTGGCTCTTTGGTACTGTCTTTTTATTTATGATTTTTTTGTTCAGAAAATAGTAAAGGGGTGATATGGTTTGATCACGTGTCGGCCATTCCCTTAGAAACACATAAGCTGGAACATGTGTTTTCGGTGGAGGTCATGATGAGAAAAGAAATGGAAAACAGTGAGGAGTCCACCGCATGTGAGGTGTTAAGGGAAGGCAGGAATCAAAAAGGCCTTGAAGAAGGAGGCATCGCAGAAAATAAAGAGCTGCCTGAGGCAGCGGCTCGAGAGGGCTGGAAAATAATAAGCTGCCATTTTTGGGCAGTAGAACCAGAAGACGGGAGCTATTGGGCGAGAAAAACCGGGACAAAATAGAGGCAGCTTGGCCTGAAGAATAGGAGCGCCTCGGGAATAAGCAGCTCGCGGTGGGGAGCTACCATTTATTGGGCAGTTTTTGGAAGAAAGCCGTGAGTAAACAAAAAGAAACAGAGGCTTGCGAGGAGAGTGCAGCGAGCTTGAAGCTGCCATTTGGCAGCTGAGGGCCTAGGAGTGGCGTGAAGTCAGAGCAGGCCTCGGGGCCAATCACGGAGACCAACGCTGCCCTTGGCAGCTGGGGAAAAGAGCCAATTAGCACAGATTGCACAAGCACAGATCCTTGCACATCTCCGTTTCGGTTTAATCCTCCAAACTCAGATTTTAATTATGTTTAATTTCTGTTTTAAATTATAAAAATGTGTAATTAATTTATATTGGCTAGAGGATAATTCAAAACCATGATTATATTTGTAATTTGAATTGGTAATTTCAGTTGTGATTTCTGAGTTGTGATTTAATTTGCTTAACTGCTTGATAGATAACTTATTTGTGTATGTTAATTAAGGATGCATACTTAATTTACACGCATGAATTTGATGCTAGAATATAAGTGAATTTCACCTAATCGTTATGAACTTATATTCATGAGTAGTGAAGGTTGCTATCCGCAATCGCGTTAAGTAAATTCCTGGCAAACGTATCATGCTGTTCATAGTTACGAATGCCTTGTCAACACTTATGATTTTCACAGAACATAATGATCTTTAATCGTATCTCTATTGTGCTTTTCACGTAGGGAACTTTTGGGGAATAATTTGAGTTGTTGTATGCTGTTCATCCAATTCAATAACTTAAGGAAAATCTGAAGGTTAATTTAAGCGTACCTAATTAATCTGGAGTATTGAAATTCATAATTTATTGAAAGAACAACTGAAAATCAATTTAGGTTGCTTATGTGTCATGTGTGGAGAAAAACCCTCTAGCCAATCCGTCGCTTATTAATTCACTTATATTTTATGTTTTTGTCAATTTTGTAATTTATTTAAGTTTAATTTACATTTCTTCAAAATCAAACCCCCCATTATTATAATATTATTATTTAGTTAATTTTTATTATTTTTAATCTTTTAATTTAAATTCCGTCTAATTAATTTCCTAGTTTTTATTTTAAATTGTTTTTATTATTTTGAGTCATTTTAAGTGTGTTTCGAGTTTTTAGCCTAGTTTTGTATTTTTGAGTCTTTTGATTTATTTTAGTTTATTTGTTAGTTTTATTTTAAGTTTTTCTAGTTAAGTGTTTTTATTTTAGTTTAGTATTTTAAATTTTGTTTTTACATTTTTAAATTATTTTTACTTTGATTAGCAATCCCTCCTAATCCCCGGTCCAGAACGATACCCTACTTATACCTATACTACAATTTTCAAAAGAGGGTTAAATTTGTGTCGAGTTAATTCTCGCATCAAATTTTGGCGCCGTTGCCGGGGATTAGCAAATTTGCTAATCCCTTGTTTATGTTTTTGTTTGTGTTTTATTTTTATTTTTTTTTATTTGTGTTTATTTTATTTTATTTTATTTTATTTTATTTTTATTATTTTTGTGTTTTTGTCTTTTACTTTTGATATTTGATTTAGTTTTCTTTATTTGATTTTAGGTGCTAGAGAAGTAAGTCATGGATTTTGCTAGCATTCACGCTCAATTAGCAAATCTTACTTCTCAATTGTCTCAGAATGCCGGAAGGTTTACAATGCAAAGTATCCATACATATGGTGGGCATGATCATTCCAATTCTATGTGGTGGGAAGCTCAACAAGTTCCACATGAAGCAAATTGGCAGTCATATGAGGAGTTTTATTCAAAACCTATGCAACCACAACCTCATATGCAATATTCTCAATCAAACTCAGGTTCGTCAATAGATTATAATCAAATTCTTAATGAATTAAACTCTTTGGTGCAGGGTTCACAAGATCAAACTAAGGAGACTCACCAAGGAGAATATTGGCAGCCGTATGAGGAGTTCTGTCAATGGCCATATGAACCACCACAGCCTCCCCCTCAACCTTCACATCCAAATTCAGATAGATCAAATTATTATAAGGAAGTTAGTCAGCAACTAAATTCTTTGGAGCAGGGCAGGGAAGCTCAACCATTTCAACAAGACGCATTTTGGCAACCAATTGAGGATTTCTATCAAGCAAAGGAGTTCGCTGAGTGGAACAATCAATTTGGGCAGAATGCAGAATGCATGGAACAAATTCAAGAACAAATGGTTGAAGATAAGCCCGTGGATGAATTACTACTGCTCGAAGAGGAGGAGGATGCACAAGACACGGCAAGGGAAGAACAACCCTTGCCGCAACTTCTAAACGAGGAAAAAGTGGTTGAGGACCATCTTGAATTCATCAAGGAGGAAATTGGAGTGGATCACACGGCCACAATCATCACTTGCAATCTGGCCAAAATCAAAGTCCCTGAGACTTTTGAAGACGTGATTTTTGTTATTGAGTTTGTGTCGGAGAATGAAAGTAAGCCATCTTCTCCATTTTTAATTTTGTTTTTTACTAACAATCTGATTTTTATGATTCAGGCACCCACTCGTGAATTCAGACCATTGCCGGATCATTTCAAGTACCATTGTCCGTTCAAGGATAAAGCCATGCACTTGAATAAAGAAGGGAAGCCTAGGAATCACCCACAATCAGATTTGCATTCCTAAACCCTTCTATTTACTGCTTTCATTTTTGTTTTGTTATTTTGTTTTTTTGGTTGATTTTTATTTAGTTTGAGTTTAAATAAATTAAGGGCAATGTTTATTTTTAGTGCGGATAAACAAAGTCTTGTTACTTCAATTTACGTATTTTACTTTACTTATTTTAATTTGCTTAAAATAACCCTAAAAAAAAAAGTTTATTTAAATTATAATAATAATATTTATACATATATATATATATATATATATAAATATTTACATAAGCTTAAAAAAAAAAAAAAAAAAAAATTAAAAATTAAAAAAAAATTAAAAAAAAAAAAAAAAAAATTTACAATAATACGAAAAACTAATAGCAATCATTGGTTTTGGTTAGGTAGCGCCTCAGAGGTTGACGGAGCTCCGGGAAGACGAAGAGCCAGAGTTGGAATCTCTGGAGCCGGAACGCTTGGTGCTGCTCCAGAGGACGAAGGCAACATAAATCTCGGGAGTAGCGCCATGAACCTTTCATGATCGCTCTGAATCCGACCGTCCGACTCTTGCAGCTGGTCCAGCTTCCTCTTCATGCTGGTCGAGTAGCTAGTTGCGAGCATGTGCAACTCCTTGTTCTCGTGCCTGAGTCCTCTGACTTCTTGCCGAAGACTGACCACCTCCGCCATTAGCGACTCCACCTGACGAGATCTTGCAAGCAGGCGCTGACCCATGTTTGAAACTGAGCCTGCACACTGGACACTGAGAGCCAGTGAGTCCTGAACAGCCAGCTCGTCTGACCGCATAGACAGCAACCTAGTGTCTCTGGGAGTAAGAAGGTTTCTTGCAACCACCGTTGCGGTTATATCGTTCCTCATCATTGTGTCCCCGACTGTAAGAGGACCATTGGGGGATATGAAGGATGGATTCCAAATGTTGTTCGGAGAAGACGAGTCATCGTCTTCCCCGACATTCAAGTTTAGGCGACGGTCGGAAGGGCAAGACATTTTTAGAGGGGGTAGCGGAAGAAGAGTTCGGAAAGATTAAAAGTGCAGAAGTGCAGGAAGAGAGCGGAAGGAGTAAGATTAAGAATTGCAGAAATGAGTGTTTTCAGGAGAGAGTTCAAGTGTGATGTGAAGAAGAATTAGTGCCTCTATAAAAAGAAGAAAATGAAGAGCGCCTGCTCCTCAGAGATCAAAGAGCGCTCCTCGGAGGTTGAAGACGCGTCCTCGCGCAAATCGAAGGCCGACGCTCCTTTCTCAAAAGAGCCGTTTCCTTTCTCAAAAGCTGGGCTTGACTCAGCAATCACGTGGTTCAGTTTTTCCAATTTTGTCGTGACTCATCACGTGCAGCGTGGAACGTTGCGAAAACCACGAGCCGCACCCGGTTTTGAACCCCGGTTTTCAAAGGATCATCATTCCAATTTGTCGTCACTCGTCGCATGCGCAGTCAGCTTCGCGGAAATTACGGAAGCTTTGTCAGAAAGCGCGTAACAGGCACTGTTCATCCATCCACCGGCTGCCGACAAATAGTGAGGGAACAGTTCCGGTTGTGAAGGAAAATTTCTATAAAGTTCGACCTTCGCCTTCCACATCAAAGGCACACCCTCTCTACCTCTAAACCTCTCAACCTCTCTTCATCTCCGATAATGTCTTCCCAAAGAAAGCTTTCGAGTTATTCAGTGTTCTTCATTCCTTGGATCACCCCAGAAAACAAACCTTCCAGAGCAAAAGTATTTCATATTAAAAAGGTTAAAAGCAAAAGTATCTCATATTATGCTTTCTCCTCTCCTTCATCTGAGGAACGTGGAGAAAGTGAGATCCTGATTGCTTACCTAGTCTTGCTCTCGAGTACTCATCTCAGACCCCTCCCAGCCCACTTCAAAAATAAACCTGTGTTGAGGTACTTCTTCAAAAACAAAAGTACCTCACAGACGAAGCAGGAGGAGTCTGAGGTGCACCCAAGAGCAGATGAGTCTGGGTTGATCCAAGAGTTCAAGAAGATGCCACACCTGCGTGGAGACCGGACTACTTGAAGCATGTGGAGACAACGTGCTGACTCATCCTCAACTAAGCCGAGGATCACTTGCAAGAAAGAGGCCCATCCTGTTCAAGAAGAAAGCTGTGGAAAATCAACAAGGACGACCAATGATCGCCTATTAGTTCTTTTCATTATCTTTTATTTTCAATTTTTAATTTTTCGTTTGCATATTTTCTATATTTTCTTGCGTGCTTAACTGATTTATTTCTTTTCTTTGCAGGAACTTTCGGTTATTTTTTCCCTTGAAGTTGATTACAAAATTTACACTTGGGGGTCATCGCTTGGTTTTCTGCAAATTAGAGAAGTTTTCAGTCCCTTTTCTTTATTTTGTTTCGTATTATTTATTCATTTTATTTTTATTTGCATATTTTTGTTTTATGACATTGGGGACAATGTCTAGTTTAAGTGTGGGGGTATCAAGTATAAAAAATTGACCAAATTGAAAATTTTTGTACATTCGACTTTGAACTGGTTTCATTTGTTTCCATGTTATTGCTTTTTGTTTTCTTAATTAGCTTTGTGTTTTACTTAATTTTTTTTCGAAGTTTTGTGTTTTATTTAATTTTTTTCGAAAAATTTAAAAAATCCAAAAATATTGTCTTGTTTTCTTTATGGTTTTGAATTAGAATTTTTTTAGTTTCCCGACCCAATGATATAATTGGATTAAATTTGAACCATGATTGTCAAGAACTTAGTTAACATGTGTTATGTGAAATTCCTTATTCTCTTGTTAGTATTGTACATGTTTGATCATTCTTGAAAAACCAAATGCACATAGCCGTGTTGATGTGAAACTAAAGCATGACTTAAAGCTTCATATGTGAATTTAGTGACCATATACATCCTATGTGAGTTTTTGAGCCTATTGAAAGTGTGTGCATTTTTCATACACTCCTATTCTTTCATGTGTGATGAACTTATGTGAGATGCATCTCTAGAACTTGCGTAACGATCTTTTGAAATATTTGCCATTAATTGCATGAACTTGAAAATGATAGAGGCATTAGGTTCACCACCATGGCCCAAATATCCATATTTCCCAAAGAAAAAAATGATATCATTAGATTGCCAATTTGAGCCGTATTGTGAGCCTTTTATTCTTATCACCAGATATGTCTACCCTTATACCTCAAGCATGTTTCCTTACCCTTTCCAAGCGAGCAATTTGAGATTGTCTTATGAGAAATGTTTGTGAAGTACTTGGAATGAGTTTGGCAAAAGAATAAGTGTGGGGGTATTTCATATTTGTTTTAAAAAAAAAAATGAGAAAATAGAAGAAAAGAAAAAGAAAAAGAAAGATTGTATACGAAGAAAATAAAAAAAATTTAAAGTTTCAGTTTAGGGGTGTGGTTGGAAGTGTTAAAAGAATCGTTGGAAAGTTTGAGTTCTTATAAATCTCAACAAAAGAATCGCTTGCGATGTAGCTTGGAACTTGTGTTTTCCTATTCTTTCGTTTCAATAGCCTTATCCCTGAGCCTCATTACATCCAATAAAAGTCCTCTTGATTTAAGTTTTGTAATTATGATTGTGGAGAAGTGATTTTTATGCAAGCTTATGGTAGATCTTTCACATTTGTTTCTTTGAGCGAAACACATTAAAACTAAACACATGTGTGATTGAGTGCATATCCCGTGAGAGGTTGCTGGTTTGCATATGGTGATTTTAAAAATAAAAACTTGAAATTGCATTAACATGGCTATCTCACACACTACACTTCAAGGATGATTTAAAGATTAATGCTAATATTTGAATAAGGAAGATGAACTTGGATTAGCCTGTTGGTGTTAGCTATGGTTCTTGATGATTTATGTTCTCGAATTAAATTCTATGAGGGTCAAATAGGGGGAAGTTAATGTTTTTCATGTTATTACTTTTTCTGTTTTCTTTGTTTTGCTCGAGGACTAGCAAAAGCTAAGTGTGGGGGTATTTGATCGGATAATATTTATACATATTTTTATATCAAATTCTCTCGTCTTTTCTTAGTTAGTTCGTTATAGTTTGAGCTAATTACGTTATTTTTATGTTTTTATAAGATTTATCTAGTTAAGAAAAATATATATAATTATCTATTATTTTATATATATATATATGTTATATATATATATATTTATTTTATTTACATATTTTTATGTTTATTTATATTTATATATATATATATATTTATATATATTTATATTTATTTATTTAAATATAATGTTGTGTGTTTTCGGTGGTCCATGTTCGTTTAGCAACATGACCATTTTTATCCCAAGATAACTTTACTCCTCACACAAGAATAATGATAACAGCCCCACAGACCCATATTTATATATATTCTGCATTTGTTCCTTCTGGCTCTTTGGTACTGTCTTTTTATTTATGATTTTTTTGTTCAGAAAATAGTAAAGGGGTGATATGGTTTGATCACGTGTCGGCCATTCCCTTAGAAACACATAAGCTGGAACATGTGTTTTCGGTGGAGGTCATGATGAGAAAAGAAATGGAAAACAGTGAGGAGTCCACCGCATGTGAGGTGTTAAGGGAAGGCAGGAATCAAAAAGGCCTTGAAGAAGGAGGCATCGCAGAAAATAAAGAGCTGCCTGAGGCAGCGGCTCGAGAGGGCTGGAAAATAATAAGCTGCCATTTTTGGGCAGTAGAACCAGAAGACGGGAGCTATTGGGCGAGAAAAACCGGGACAAAATAGAGGCAGCTTGGCCTGAAGAATAGGAGCGCCTCGGGAATAAGCAGCTCGCGGTGGGGAGCTACCATTTATTGGGCAGTTTTTGGAAGAAAGCCGTGAGTAAACAAAAAGAAACAGAGGCTTGCGAGGAGAGTGCAGCGAGCTTGAAGCTGCCATTTGGCAGCTGAGGGCCTAGGAGTGGCGTGAAGTCAGAGCAGGCCTCGGGGCCAATCACGGAGACCAACGCTGCCCTTGGCAGCTGGGGAAAAGAGCCAATTAGCACAGATTGCACAAGCACAGATCCTTGCACATCTCCGTTTCGGTTTAATCCTCCAAACTCAGATTTTAATTATGTTTAATTTCTGTTTTAAATTATAAAAATGTGTAATTAATTTATATTGGCTAGAGGATAATTCAAAACCATGATTATATTTGTAATTTGAATTGGTAATTTCAGTTGTGATTTCTGAGTTGTGATTTAATTTGCTTAACTGCTTGATAGATAACTTATTTGTGTATGTTAATTAAGGATGCATACTTAATTTACACGCATGAATTTGATGCTAGAATATAAGTGAATTTCACCTAATCGTTATGAACTTATATTCATGAGTAGTGAAGGTTGCTATCCGCAATCGCGTTAAGTAAATTCCTGGCAAACGTATCATGCTGTTCATAGTTACGAATGCCTTGTCAACACTTATGATTTTCACAGAACATAATGATCTTTAATCGTATCTCTATTGTGCTTTTCACGTAGGGAACTTTTGGGGAATAATTTGAGTTGTTGTATGCTGTTCATCCAATTCAATAACTTAAGGAAAATCTGAAGGTTAATTTAAGCGTACCTAATTAATCTGGAGTATTGAAATTCATAATTTATTGAAAGAACAACTGAAAATCAATTTAGGTTGCTTATGTGTCATGTGTGGAGAAAAACCCTCTAGCCAATCCGTCGCTTATTAATTCACTTATATTTTATGTTTTTGTCAATTTTGTAATTTATTTAAGTTTAATTTACATTTCTTCAAAATCAAACCCCCCATTATTATAATATTATTATTTAGTTAATTTTTATTATTTTTAATCTTTTAATTTAAATTCCGTCTAATTAATTTCCTAGTTTTTATTTTAAATTGTTTTTATTATTTTGAGTCATTTTAAGTGTGTTTCGAGTTTTTAGCCTAGTTTTGTATTTTTGAGTCTTTTGATTTATTTTAGTTTATTTGTTAGTTTTATTTTAAGTTTTTCTAGTTAAGTGTTTTTATTTTAGTTTAGTATTTTAAATTTTGTTTTTACATTTTTAAATTATTTTTACTTTGATTAGCAATCCCTCCTAATCCCCGGTCCAGAACGATACCCTACTTATACCTATACTACAATTTTCAAAAGAGGGTTAAATTTGTGTCGAGTTAATTCTCGCATCATGCCCTTGCATTGAACACACGCCACACACTTGGTTTTCTTGTGGTTTTGATCCCTTGCACTTACCTCATTCACACTTTGTTGCCGCGGCCCCTCTCTTTGTCCAACACCCTCATATTGTTGTGCATTGTGTGCTCGGTTTGCAATGAGAGTTTTGGCAGCCACCGGAGTCTTGTCCACCAATGCACCACCCGCCGAGGCATCTAGCATTTGGCGTTCCATGGGAAGGAGTCCCTCGTAGAAATATTGAATGAGCAGCTCCTCCTTCATTTGGTGCTGTGGACATGAAGCAACAAGTGATTTAAATCGTTCATAATATGATGGAAACGACTCACCTTGATTTTGTTGGATGCCACTAATTCGTTTCCTCAAGAGAATGATCTTTGCAGTGGGAAAGAACTTCTCTAAGAATGCACGCTTCATACTTTCCCACGAATTGACGGTTCCGGGTGCCAATTCATACAACCAATCTTTGGCCTTGTCTATTAGGGAGAATGGAAAGGCCTTCATCTTTAAAATACTCCTATCCACATTGATGGGTGTCATACTTGAGCAAACAACTTCAAATTCCTTAAGATATTTGTTAGGATCTTCCATGGACAGCCCATGGAATTTAGGAATATGATGTAATAAACTAGACTTAAGTTCAAATTCTTCCGTCTTATCTTGAGCCGCTGCGGGGTATTGGATACATAAAGGAACGACATTATCCATACCTAAGGCAGAGAGCTCTTTGATGGTTCGATTGTCCACTGCCATGGTTTGTACTTCTTCCACAAACTGTGTCGTGGGCTCTCCTTCCTCACCAACTTCTTCAAACTCGGATGTAGAGATAGAAGACGGTGGTTCAGGGCCTTGTTGATTCTTTTGCTTCCTCAAAGTCCGCTCAAAATCGTCGTCAAAGTCAAGGATGTGCTCACGAACAGGTTTTGAACTTCTAGTCATAAACTAATACCGAGAAACAAGAACAAAAAATAAGGTCAGTCACTAAAACGAAAATAGATGAAAAATAAACAAAAAGAACAATGAGGGATTAGCAAAGTTGCTAATCCCCGGCAACGGCGCCAAAATTTGATGTGAAAATTAACTTAACACACAAATAAAACCCTCTTGTTATCAAATTGTAGTAAAGGTGCAAGTAGGGATCGTTATGGACCGGGGATTAGGAGGGCTTGCTAAAACCTCTAAACTGACTCAAAAACATAAAAACAAAGTCAAAAACGTTCAAACTGACTCAAAGACTCCAAAACAAGTTCAAAAGACTCAATACAAACTAAAAAGACTCAAAACTGCCTAAAAACACTAAATAGGCAGTTTCTAGCTCTAAACACAACTTTGGACGAAAATAAGGTTTTGGGTTGATTCAAAACCTTCTAAAACATAAACAAAACAGATTCTAAACACTTTAGAATAAGAAAGTAAAGAGGGGGTTTGATTTGGACGAATTCAAATTAACAAAACAGATTCTAAAACTAAACAGATTTCAAAACGAATTTGGGAATTAAGATGAATGATAGGCAAGCTAGGCTCTTTCTCTACACATGATATGTATGCAAACGAATTGATTTCCAGTTACTTCTTATTGAATCATGAACGACAATGCCCCAAATTAACCGTGACATCACTAGTTAATTCTCAGATTTTCCTTAAGTTATTAGATTGGATGACATCATTCGACAACCTAAAGCAATCTCCAAAAGTCCTCTACATGACATCATAATAGAGATACATTCAGAAATCATTACGTTCAATGAAAATCATAAGCATTGACAAAGCACTTATAACTATGACATCATGTTACTCATGCTAGGAATTGAACTTAACGCGATCGTGACCAACGACCTTCACTACATATGAATATAAGCTTGTAACGATTATGTGAAACTCACTTATACTCTAGCATCATATTTATGCAAGATAATTAAGTGTCGACCCTCAATCAACAAGCACAAATAAGTTATCAATCCAACGGTTAAGCCAATTGCATTCAAAACTCAATAATCCATAACTGAAATTTATCAATTCATATTACACACATAATCATGGCTTTGAAATCACCCCTAGCCAAGACGGGTTTAGCCACTCATATTCACAGCAAAGCAAAGTAAACAGAAATTAAACATAAGAGACATAAAACGAATTACACCTAAAACGCTCCAAACTTCAATCTTGAAACGTCCAAGGCTCCTTCTTCTCCACCTTGCTGCGGCACAAGTGCTAAAGGATATGGTTGATGTGTATGGATGAAGGGGATGGTTTAGGATAGAGGGGCTGGTGCGGCAAAGGAGAAGGATGGTCAGAAAATATGGAGAATATGGAGGGATGCTGATGTGAAAATTAGATTGACACTCAAATTAAACCGTATGGATGACAATTGTAGTATATGAGCAAATAGGGATCGTTCTAGACCGGGGATTAACTAGGGATGCTAACCACTGTGAAACTGACTCAAAAACATAAAAACACAATGTAAAACACTAAACTAGACTCAAAGAATTCAAAACTAGAGTTTAAAACACTTGAACAAAGCAAAAGACTCAAAACAGCCCAGAAACACTCAAAACTGCCTCAAAATCACTTTCTGGGCAGTTTTGAGCACAAACACAATTTTGGACGAAAATTGGTTCTATCTTGGCTCAAGACTCTTCAAAACACAAACTAAATGTATTTCTAACTTAATCTAACACTTAAAGTAAATGGGGGATTGGTTTTGACGAATTTAAAATTAAAACAGAAACTTAAAAACAAAACAGATTCTAAAACCGATTTTGGTGAATTGAATGGATGAGACACTAGTTAGAGGGTTCCTTATCCACACATGAACATATGCATATAACTTGATTCCCAGTTATGATTTCAACAAACTTATGAATGACGATGTCCCAAATTAATTGTATTGAACTAATTAATTCTCAGATTTCCCTAGATTCATTGAATTGAATGGAATACGCATCGCAACCCAATTATTCCTCATCAAAGTCCCTAACTATGGAATACGCATGAGAGAGACATTCAACAAGAATCATTAAGTTCAATGGAAATCATAAACAACGACTAGGCATTCATAACTATGGAATACGCATGTTAATCCAACCTAGGGTTTACTAAACACAATCGTGACTAGCGATCTTTACTACTCATGAATATAAGTTAATAACGATTAGGTGAAATTCCCTTATATTCTAGCATCAAGTTTAAGCATGCAAATTAAGTGTCGACCCTCAACCCACATACATAAACAAGTTCTTAATCAAAATAGAAAAGTAAACCACATCCAAAGTTCATGAATTCATAACTGGAGTAAATCAAATCATAACCAACATATGTCCATGGCTTCAAATTCGCCTCTAACTAAAAAGAAATTAGTTCCACATGTTTAACATAATTGAACAACGAATTAAATTAAACATGAAAACAGAAACAAGGAAAGAAAGAACTCCAAACACTCCAATGGTGGCAGATTGGTGCATAAGCCTTCTTCTCCCCCTTGGACTGCACGGTGCACTCTCCTTCTAGTCTCCAAAGGTGGCGCGCACAGTGGTGTGGTGGTGGCAAGGTACGGTGATGGATAGGTGAAAGGTGGTAGGCACGGTGGAAGGATGGTCGTGTTTATGGACGCTTGCGGCAATGGGTGTTTTGGTGGTGAATGGTGCTGTGATGTAGAGAGGATGGTATGGGAGGTGCGGCACTTTTTAATTTCTGAATGGAGGAATGAATTCATCTGCGGCACACATAAAGGAGGTATATAAATACACCCTAAACCCTAGGTCAATTCAGATTAGGGCTTGGATTTCATTTAATTAATGGATTAGGCCTCCTAAGTCTAGCAGAAATTGTAAATCCAATAAGGACAAGGGATTATGGCCCAAATTAACCCAAATCCACAAGGAATAGGGCCAATTAAATCTGAAATCCAAGGAGAAGTAGGGCAAAAGGTGCGGCAGCTAGGGATAAGGTGATAAGGCTTCTAGAAAGCCTTGCAAGGCAAGGGATTAGGCCATCTAGAAGGCTAGGGTGCGGCATGGATCAAGGGAGTAGGATAGGGCTTCTAGAAGGCCCCAAAACTGATAGAAACTTCATGAAACTCACGGCAAGGAGGAGGAATGATCTAGAACTTCCTTTTTGTTTCCAACAATGCTTAGGGAACCTTTGTGCACTAGGATTAGGAAAACTAATCCTACTTCATCTTGGAATTCCTTTTCCTTCTAGGACTAGGAAAACTTCATTGTTGTGACAACTTGAGGCCTTTGGGATTCCACTTTTCCTACTTCAAGTAGGAAACCTTGTTTGAGTAGGAAACTTTATTCTTTTAGGAATCCTAATTCAACTAGGAAACCAATTTCAACTAGGAATCCTAATTCAACTAGGAAATGATAGGAGCATATTTATGCGCCTTAGTTTAGCTTGTTCTTGTGCATTTATAGTGTTTTTCCTTAGTAAAGTAGTCTTTTAAGTTAGTTTTATGTGTTTTCAGGTTTTAAGGGCAAAGTGTGCAAAAGGAAGCATTTTGGAGCCTTTTGGAGCAAATTAGAGCTTGGAATGAAGGTCATATGCTTGGAGCCATGAGGATGGACGAAATTGAAGACTTGAAGATGATGAATCCTACTTGAGCAAGGTTTCCTAGTTGAAGTAGGAAAGTCCCTAATGGAAGATGGAATCCTAGTTGAAATAGGATTCCTAGTTAAAATAGGTTTCCTAGTTGAATTGGGATTCCTAGAAGATTGAAGTTTTCCTACTCAAACAAGGTTTCCTACTTGAAGTAGGAAAGTTAAACCCCAAATGACCTCAAGTTGCAGCAACAAAGAAGTTTTCCAAGTCCAAGAAGGAAAAGAATTCCAAGATGAAGAAGGATTAGTTTTCCTAATCCTAATGCATAAAGATTTCAGCTATCAAAGGGATTTCTTTTCCTATTTGGAGCTGAAAACCTGATTTCTAGAAGCCTTATCCCTTCCTACAAAGGTGCCAAACCTTATCCCTTGTTTTTCTAGGAATCAGCCACAAAACAACCTTTCTAGAAGGCCTTATCCCTTGTCCTACAAAAGTGACGCCCCAAGCCTTTCTAGAACATCTAGAAACCTGAAATTCGCAGCCCCTATGTAGCAAAGGAAAAGGATTTAAAGGCTTAATTTGTGTGCGTATAATTCTCACATCAAATTTTGGCGCCGTTGCCGGGGATTAGCAACTTTGCTAATCCCTTGGATTGTATTTTCGTTTTGTTTAAGTAAGGTCAGATTCTGAGTTGTTTTTGTTTCTTGTTTAGGTACTAGTTTATGACTCGGAGTTCTCATCCGATTCACGAAGATATTTTGGACTTTGACGATGATTTCGAGCGCGAGTTGAGACGAAAAAGGAAGAATCTGGAACCTAGTGAATCAAGTGCAAGTTCTGAGTCCGTTTCTGAATTTGAAGAGGAAGGGGAAGACATGGCAGCGGACAACCGAACAATCAAGGAGCTTTCCGCTTCGGGATTAGACAATGCCGCACCCCTTTGCATCCAATATCCTAGGGCGGCTCCGGACAAGACTGCCGAGTTCGAATTAAAGTCAAGCTTGTTACATCACATTCCAAAATACCATGGGCTATCCATGGAGGATCCGAACAAGCATTTGAAGGAGTTTGAAGTAGTGTGTTCGAGCATGACCCCGGTGAATGTTGATGAGAGCATATTGAAGATGAAGGCCTTTCCCTTTTCTCTCCTAGAAAAGGCGAAAGATTGGTTGTATGAATTGGCTCCCGGAACTGTCACATCTTGGGAGAGCATGAAACGAGCCTTCTTGGAGAAGTTTTTCCCAACAACTCGAGTCATCCTCCTACGCAAAAGGATAAGTGGCATTCAACAAGATGAAGGTGAATCTTTTCCTACTTATTATGAACGTTTTAAATCTCTTGTTACTTCATGTCCACAACATCAAATGAAGGAGGAATTGCTTCTACAATACTTCTACGAGGGACTTCTACCAATTGAACGTCAAATGCTAGATGCCTCAGCGGGAGGAGCTTTGGTAGACAAGACCCCCACGGCAGCAAAGATGTTGATTGCCAACCGAGCGTTGAACGCTCAACAATACGAAGGAGTTGGACAAAGAGGAACCCCACGGCAACATCAAGTCAATGAGGGAAGTGCCATAACCGAACTTCAAAATCAAATGGCTAACCTTACTACGTTGCTTTCTCAGGTGGTGGAGGGTCCAAAAGTCAAAACCGTAGCTTCGTGTGGCGTATGCTCCATGCAAGGCCACCATACGGACAAGTGCCCACAATTGAGCGAGAATGGAGGATGGGAAACCCTCAATGCCGTGGGTTATGGCAACCAATACCAACCACGTGGTGATCCATTTTCCAATACTTACCATCCCGGTTGGCGTGATCATCCAAATTTCAAATGGCGAGAACCCCAACAAGGCCAACAACAAAGCGGATTTAGGCAACAACCCCCGGGTTTCTATCAAAAGCCGTTGGCACCACCACAAGCCCAAGCACAACCTGCCCAAAACAATTCAGGTAATTCAAGTGATAATGATAAGATTTTTCAATTACTTACTACCTTGACGCAGGAAGTCCAAACTCAAAACAAAGAGAGGCAAATCCAAGACAAGAGGATGGATGAGTTAGAAAAACAAGTGGGACAAATTGCCGAGTTCTTGGGGCAATTTCATGAGCAAGGAAGGTTGCCTAGCTCAACGGTGGTCAATCCGAAAGATGGATTCGAATCTGCAAAAGCCATAATGTTGCGAAGTGGTAAACAAGTCGGAAGTAACCCCGACCCATCCAAATCAAGTCAAGACAAGGATGAAAAGCTGCTACAAGACGAAGCACAAGAACCAAAACTCACGGCCAATGATGTTCCACCCTTGCCGCACCCATCCAATGCTTCTCAACCGTCCCAAACCACCAAGGTAAGTCCAAATTCGAATTTATCTAGTTCCATTCCATTGAATGTGCCCTTTCCTAGCAGGTTCATGCAATCAAGGAAGGAGGAAGAGGACAGTGACATTCTAGAGACCTTTAAGAAAGTCCAAGTCAATATCCCGCTCATTGCTGCAATAAAGCAAATTCCAAAGTATGCGAAATTTCTGAAGAAGCTTTGTAAATCAAGGAAGCGAATTCGGGAAAAAGAAGTGGTCCAAGTAAGTGAGAATGTTTCAGCTGTTTTACAAAGGAAATTACCCCCTAAATGCAAAGACCCGGGTAGCTTTACGATTCCTTGTGTTATTGGCAATACAAGATTTGAACATGCCATGTTAGACTTAGGTGCATCCATCAATGTCATGCCATATTTTGTTTATGCATCTATGAATCTAGGAGATCTTAAAAATGATGGCGTTATCATTCAATTAGCCGATCGTTCTAATGCCTATCCAAAAGGAGTTGTGGAATGTTGATGTTTTTCCTTCCTAATGCTAAAGACATGTTGAGTATAATAACACAAGTAAGGGTGTCGAATCCACAGGGACTAATTAGACCTATGTAACCACTTGTTTTGCAAGAACTTTACTAGAAACTAAAACTAATCAATTTAGGCAGATTTGATGTTGTAACTTGAAACACAAAGAAATGAAATGAATGCAAGTAAATGAAATAACAAGTAAGATAAGGAGGTAGAACCAAGGGAGTTGAGACTAGGGACTTGTATCAATAGAGAGAAGGTTAGGGATTCGGTTTCACCATAGCTAATTGATTCCATGTTTGTTAATTCAAGTTATGCTCACCCATCTATCTATTTCTTGAGTTTGTTTCACTTTAGTTATGATCATCCATATGATGTGTGGTTTTGATCAAGTATTCCTAGTTATGGACCTAATTGTGATGTGCAACTTCGGTTCTTAATCAAGAATGTGTTAAGCATAAGAAACTTTCATAAAACCAAAGGAAACACTTGGCAGGATGTATGCCAAACATTCCCTTCATTCATTCCCATATCTGCCAAGGTTATGCATGATGTGTGCTATAAGATTGGCTAAACAACTTATGGTTAATTCAAATGGTGATCAAGCATTAAAATCAACACACTAAGTCACAATTAAAATCATAGAATGAAACAAGAAATAGAATGATAAACTGAGCATTTCCGAGTTAACTACATGGCAATCTTGCTAGGCTACATCGAATCCCTATAGAGAGATTAGTTACACTTCATGTTTACAAAGATTTGACATAGAAATATAACATGAGTGTACATAGAATTAAGAAGAAGAACCCCTTGAAGCAAAACTGTGTTGAAGATCACTTGGGAATGGCCTTCGGTGCAAGCTCTCCAAGTGTGGCGTAGTCCTCCAAGAATGGTGTAGATGAATGTGGCACGGTGATGATGAAATGGTTTCTGTGAAATGGGAGAGAATGGACAGAAATGGCGTGGTGTTTGGTGTTTTGGGAGTAAGGATGAATGTAGTAGTGTAGGGTTGTGGAATGTAAAACCCCCAGATTTCTTGAAGACTACCCTTAAAAAGGGAATGGATGGAGTAGCAATTCAGATTTTTAGATCCAAGATTGGATCTAAACAATTGTAAAATATGAGAGGCTTGTGTGTGTAATGATGATGGAATTGGATCCCTGAAATGGTGAGTGCTCGGCACAAGGGTAATAGGCATGCATGTGGTAATTTTAAATGAAGAAGCAAGTGGAATGACTGCAAGGGCAGGTTTGAATGAATATAAAACTGACGGCATGGGTGAATTTGTGGTGTAATTGTGGCTGAATGGTGTAACTAATGGGGAGTGAATGTTCTAGGTGAAAAAGGGGGGTTGAAAGGGTAACCAAATGCATGGCAAGGTGTGTTAAACTTCTCTATCTGAATCCAATGCATGTGCCATGCATAAAATCTCCCAATATGGCCGAATTGCACCATTTTTCCCTCCACATTACTTCCTGAAATTCCAGCAACCAAACATGTCTTAGATACTTCATTTGGACTTCAAAAATCCATCTCCATGCTTGGAGTGATGCTCGGCTACCAAATGTGGTGTTTTTGCTTCATTATCCTTCCAATTGATCCTAACACACACATAGCTGCACACTAACACAAAATGATGTAAAATGCAACTAGTTTAAATCAAACACACCACAAAGACACAAAATATGGATGCTATAAATGCATATGAAATGTGTACTATCAAATACCCCCAAACCTGGTTTTTGCTAGTCCACGAGCAAAGTTAGAATTAAAACACACAAAACACTAACATCTAACAAACATTTAACATCTAACTAACATGCAACAAGCCTTTGAACCCCTAGGTGTCCCTAGTTGGAGGAGTTGTGTCTCCTGAGGGTTTAAAATGATGACACCCTCAAACATCAACAAAATCTGCAAACAACTTGGTTAAACATGCTTTAAACAAACTAATCAAAACCAATGAAAACTTTGTATTACACTCAAACTCAAAAGGCCTTGCCATTCCAAAGAATCATATCAAGTGTAATGTATAAAGATAGTGCACCATGTCTTACAACTTCAAGGTCACCATACCCAAATGCTTAAGAAAGAAATCGCCTCAACTCTATTCCTCACGGTTCCACTCAAGTTCTCACTCAGATCCTAAGGTTTTGGTCACTCTACTAACATATGTGAGTGAAGTTATGTAAAGGAAATCAAAATTCTCACATATGAAACTTGAAATGAAAGCACAATTTCTGAGTAGATCTCATAAAATGAATCAAATACCAAGAATATAGATAACCACACACTTAACATCACTCATGAATACATCCTCAATGATCAACTAGGTCTTTCTCAAGATTGTAATGTAAGGCTTAGGTTAGGGATTTATGAAAGAAGTGATATGAAATACTAGAACTTGGGGCATACCAAAGTGTCTTTGAGGTCCATGCTTTTCACTTGCATTTTTCTTTTTTCTTCATTTTTGGCGTCCAAGACCTATGTCTTATAATGAGGAGATTTGGGACTTGATTTCACTTGATTCTCTTCTTTGTTAACTTCTTTTTTTTTTTTTAGAATCACACTTCACATAGGTCTTCGGTACACGCCACAATCTTGTTCTATTATTCAAGCTACCTTTAGAGTTCATCACCATGGTATTCCCCAAGCTATAAGGTACGGCTTGCATTGAGCTAAAATGGGGTAGAGTATGGTGTGTGGGTGATGAAAGAATTAGGCAAAAGTGTTTGGCTGCAAAGGGGTGAATGGAACACACAAAGGGATAGGATTTTAGCCATTTAGTAGTTAAAACATGCATAGCCTAACATCATCTCATTGAGTTCCTTCATGAATGGTACTAAACACATGGTATCTACAAAGGAGAGTAATTCTTAGCATTCAAACAAAATATAAGCAATGAGATCATTTAAAGTGAAATTTGAAAAAACAAGATAGGAGTAGAAACACTTTAAACACTCTCAACGAAGCAATTTAGGCTCAAAATACTCACTAGGGTAGTCTCCACTATTCTTCTTTGTGAATTTGAGTATGGTACCTCTATCCTCATATCTTCAAGTGTAACAACTTTATACATGACAACAAGATACAAAACTTTTTTATAGTGACCCCAAAGTTTGTTTGCAAACATAGCTCTCATATACATTCATATTAGTAAGTAAAAACATATTTAACCAAGACCAACATAAATAAACACAAAAAACAAACCTTTCAACACTCAAACAAACAACTTAACCAAAACATAACATAAAACTTTCCATCCATAATACCCCCAAACCTAGTTTAAGCATTGTCCTCAATGTTTACATTTGAATGTAGTGCAAGTAGGCAAACAATATGGAATGGAAACAACATAAACACAACATAAGGAAAGAACACAAACCACACTAGGTTGCCTCCTAGCAAGCGCTTTATTTAATGTCTAGGCAAGACATGGAAGCTTGTTCATGGTGTTGTAAATTCAAGGTAATCCACAACTTGATACATTAGCTCATCCTCCACATTGTCCAAATATGGTTTCAATCTCTGCCCATTGACTTTAAAAGAGGTACCATTCTTCATGCTCTCAATCTCCACAGCTCCGTGGGGAAATGTTTGCACCACTTTGAATGGTCCAACCCACCTAGACTTCAATTTTCCTGGAAAAAGTCTCAAACGTGAGTCATACAAAAGTACTTTCATACCTTGGTGAAACTCCTTCCTTAGGATGGCCTTGTCATGATAGAGCTTAGTCCTTTCCTTGTAGATTTTGGCATTCTCATATGCCTCATTTCTAAGCTCTTCCAACTCATTAAGTTGGAGCTTTCTTGCTATTCCCGCATCTTTGTAATCAAAGTTGAACTTCTTGATGGCCCAATATGCACGGTGTTCAAGCTCCATTGGCAAATGACAAGCTTTCCCAAACACAAGTCGATATGGACTCATGCCAATGGGGGTCTTGTATGCTGTCCTATATGCCCAAAGTGCATCATTCAACCTCAATGACCAATCCTTCCTTGTAGGGCTCACGGTCTTCATCAAAATGTTCTTGATCTCCCTATTGCTAATCTCCACTTGTCCCGAGGTTTGAGGATGGTACGGGGTAGATACTTTGTGGTTGATGTTGTACTTCTTCATCAAGGATTCAAAGGATTTGTTGAAGAAATGGGTACCACCATCACTAATAATAGCTCTTGGTGTTCCAAACCTACAAAAAATCACATCTTTAAGAAAATTCAAAACAACCTTATGATCATTAGTTCTTGTAGCAATGGCTTCAACCCATTTAGATACATAATCTACGGCTACTAAGATGTACAAGTAACCAAAAGAAGATGGGAATGGTCCCATGAAATCGATTCCCCAAACATCAAAGAGTTCTACCACCAAAATGTTGTTCAAAGGCATCTCATTCCTTCGGCTTATGTTCCCCATTTTCTGGCACCTATCACACTTAGAACAAAAATCAAAAGCATCTTTGAATAAGGTAGGCCAAAAGAAACCAGATTGTAAAACCTTTAGGGATGTCTTTTTGGCACCAAAATGTCCTCCACATGCCAATGTATGGCTAAATGTTAGAATGCTTTGTTGCTCACTCTCCGGGACACATCTCCTAATGATTTGGTCAGGACAATACTTAAACAAGTATGGTTCATCCCAAATGTAATGCTTTACCATGGCAAGGAACTTCTTTCTTTCCTGAAAAGAAATGTCATTTCTAAATACACCACAAGCAAGGTAATTAACAAAATCAGCATACCATGGTTCCTTTTCTTGAACAACAAAGAGTTGTTCATCTGGAAATGATTCATTTAGAGGCAAGGGTTGTCCAACTCCATGGTTCTCATCAAGCCTAGACAAATGGTCAGCCACAACATTGTCACTTCCCTTCTTATCTCGAATTTCCAAATCAAACTCTTGTAGTAAGAGTATCCATCTAATTAGGCGCGGTTTAGCATCCTTCTTTGTCATCAAATACCTAAGGGCTGCATGATCAGAAAACACAATGACTTTAGATCCCACAAGATATGACCTAAACTTCTCTAAAGCAAAGACAATAGCAAGCAACTCCTTTTCAGTTGTGGAGTAGTTAAGTTGAGCATCATTTAGAGTCCGGCTTGCATAGTAGATCACATGTGGGAGCTTGTTCACCCTTTGTCCTAAAACTGCACCAATAGCATAGTCAGAGGCATCACACATCAATTCAAAAGGTAAAGACCAATCTGGTGCCATAATTATAGGAGCCGAGGTTAGTTCATGTTTCAAAGTATTGAATGCATCCATACAAGCTTTATCAAAGTGAAACACAACATCTTTAGCTAACAAATTGCATAATGGCCGAGTTATCATTGAAAAATTCTTAATGAAACGTCTATAAAAGCCTGCATGCCCTAAGAAACTTCTCACTCCCTTCACGGTTGTGGGAGCTGCCATAGTGTTGATAATGTCAATTTTGGCTTTGTCTACCTCCATTCCTTTGCTAGAGATTACATGTCCCAAAACAATGCCTTGTTTCACCATGAATTGACATTTTTCCCAATTGAGAACCAAATTTGTTTCTTGGCATCTTTGAAGCACCAAAGAGAGATGGTTAAGACATTCATCAAAAGAAGAACCAAACACTGAAAAATCATCCATGAATACCTCAATGAACCTTTCCACCATGTCAGAAAAGATTGCCAACATACATCTTTGGAATGTGGCCGGGGCATTGCAAAGTCCAAAGGGCATTCTCCTATATGCAAATGTGCCAAAGGGACATGTGAATGTAGTTTTCTCTTGATCCTCCGGGGCAATTGCAATTTGATTGTAACCTGAGTAACCATCAAGAAAACAATAGTGTGAGTAACCTGCCAATCTCTCAAGCATTTGATCTATGAAAGGCATGGGAAAGTAATCTTTTCTAGTGTTAGAATTCAACTTCCTGTAATCGGTGCAAACTCTCCAACTAGCCGTGGGTCTTGTGGGCACAAGTTCTTGGTTTTCATTTCTCATTACTGAGATTCCCACCTTCTTTGGTACCACTTGAATGGCACTCACCCATTTGCTATCAGAAATAGGATATATGATCCCCACATCTAACAACTTCAATACTTCATCCCTCACAACTTCTTTCATGTGTGGATTGAGCCTTCTTTGTGGCTCACGGGTTGTCTTTGCTCCATCCTCCAAAAGGATCCTATGCATGCACCTAGTAGGGCTTATTCCCTTGATATCTGCAATAGACCAACCAATAGCCGATTTGGACTCTTTTAACACCCTAAGTAGTTTATCTTCTTCATTAGGTGTTAGGTCCGAGGCTATGATAACTGGAAGAGTTTCAAATTCAGCTAGATATGCATATTTTAGATGTGGTGGAAGTGGTTTAAGTTCAAGTTTAGGTGCCTTAACAATGGAAGGGATTAAATGTGACCTTGATGGTTCTAATGACTCTACAAGAGGTGAAACATTTAAAGGATATGGTGCTAATGCTTCCAAGGCAGCAACCACTTCCATGAGTGCATCTTCATCATCAAACTCATCTTGAGATTGAGTCAAAACAGTTTGTAATGGTTCATTAGATTGTGCCTGCAAGAACTTAGAGAAAACAAGTGAATCAAGCACATCAATGGCATAGCAATCAAGAGATGAAGAAGGATGAGCAAGAGACTCAAACACTTTGAATTGGACGGTCTCTCCTAGCACTGTCATAGTGAGGAGTCCATTTTGCACATCAATGATGGTCTTGGCCGTGGCCATGAATGGTCTTCCAAGCAAAATAGGCAACTCTCTATCATGTATAGGTGCTTCTTCCATGTCCAACACTACAAAATCCACAGGCAAGATTAGTTTATCAATTTGAACTAGAATGTCCTCTACTATACCTCTTGGATACTTCACGGATCTGTCCGCAAGTTGTAGTGAAATGGTTGTGGCCTTCAATTCCCCCAAACCTAGTTGAAGGTACACGGAGTATGGCATTAAGTTGATGCTAGCACCCAAATCAAGCATGGCCTTCTCCACTTTCTTGTCCCCTATGGTGATGTTGATAGAAAAACTTCCCGGATCTTTGAGCTTTGGTGGAAGTTTCCTTTGTAACACTGCACTTACATTCTCCGACACTACTACCTTCTCATGTGGTCCATACTTCCTTTTGTAGTTGTTTAACTCCTTGAAGAACTTCCCATAAGCCGGCATGTTCCTAATGACATCAAGCAAAGGTAAGTTAACATTCACCTTACTTAGAATATCAAAAATCTCTTTAAATGACTTATCCTGCTTGCCCTTGGCAAGTCTTCCAGGGAATGGTATTGGTGGAGTGTAAGGCTTCTCGGCCTTGTGAAGGTTTGGTGCTTCATTTGAGGAAGAAGCTTGGCTTGGTTCCTCATTTGGTTTCTCATTTATACCTACATTCACATGATCAAATTCATTAGTAACTTCATTTCCAACTCTATTATCAATAACCTTACCATTTCTGAGTGTAGTGATTGCTTTGGCTTGCTCTTGGTTCCTTTGAAGTATCACGGGTTGGCTTGGAAACTTGCCAACCTCTCTTTGGTTCAAGGCATCTGCAATTTGTCCCAATTGTGTCTCCATTTTGGTTAGGGCAGCCGAATGTTGTTGGAAAGTGCTATTTGTGGCTTGTTGGAATTGCAATGTGTTTTGAGCTAACAACTTAACCGTATCCTCAAGTGTAGGGGCAGGTCTTGGTTGGAAGTTTTGGACTTGATTTTGGTTGGCATTGGGAGGTTTTGGTTGGAAATTTTGGTAGTTGTTGTTGTTCTTCCATGAAAAGTTGGGATGATCTCTCCACCCCGGATTATATGTGTTTGAAAATGCATCATTCCTTGGCCTTTGATTGTAAGAATTCATGAGGTTCACTTGTTCTTGAACAAACTCGGGATAGGCTTCCCTAGATGGACATTGGTGAGTAGGGTGGTTTGGTATGTTGCAAATGGCACACACTTCATTTGGTTTTGGCACCATGTTGAGCACGGATTCAAGCTTTCTTTCTAGGTTAGCTACCTGCAAAGAAAGATCATGGTTAGAACTTGTTTCATACACTCCAAGTTTCTTACCCCTTACATCTTTGTGTTGAGCATTAGATCCCAACATCTCATAAATGTTGTAAGACTCTTGAGCATTCTTTTTCTTCAAAGCACCACCTGCGGCATTATCAACAGTTGATTGACATGTTTGGGTTAATCCATCATAAAAAATTTGCATTTGTAAGTGAAGAGGTAACCCATGGTGTGGACATTGTAGCAAATGTCCTTTAAAACGCTCCCAACACTCATTGAAAGGTTCTCCATCATCTTGTTTGAAGTTGAAGATTTGTCCCCTTAATGTGGCTGTCTTTTGCGTGGAGAAAAACTTCTCCAAGAACTTCTTAGCCACGGCATCCCATGTGGTGAGTGAACCCGGAGCTAAGGTCATTAACCAACTCTTGGCCTTGTCTTTCAAAGTGTAAGGAAACACTCTCATCCTCAAGTTTGCTTCACTTACTCCCTGCAAAGGTAAACCACTCACAACATTGTAAAACTCTTTAACATGAGCTAAAGGATCTTCATTAGGTATGCCATAAAATGAGGGAAGCATATGAAAATGTGAAGACTTAAGATCATAGTTTCTAGCTTCGGTGGAGAGCAGAATGCATGAAGGAGAATTTGGTATGATTGGTTGTGCAAAGTCCTCCAAGGCTCTAAGTTCATCTTGGTTGGCAGCCATCTCATCTCTTTCCCAATGATTGTGCTCAGAAGTTGCACTTGTGGAACTAGATGAAGTTCCCTCCTCTTCTTCTCGGACAAGGGATGAACTAGATGGCACAAAGTTGTCCAAAGTGTTGCCTTTCAAACGTTCAATTCTTTGGCCCAATTCAACAAGTCTATGTGACATATACTACCTAAAACAAAACAAAACAAACAAGATTAAACAGAAAGCAAAACTAAACTCTACTTAGAATGAAAATAACAAAGTTTAAATAGCAAAACAAGCAATTACAAGGGACTGAAATCAGTCCCCGGCAACGGCGCCATTTTTGTTGATGTTTTTCCTTCCTAATGCTAAAGACATGTTGAGTATAATAACACAAGTAAGGGTGTCGAATCCACAGGGACTAATTAGACCTATGTAACCACTTGTTTTGCAAGAACTTTACTAGAAACTAAAACTAATCAATTTAGGCAGATTTGATGTTGTAACTTGAAACACAAAGAAATGAAATGAATGCAAGTAAATGAAATAACAAGTAAGATAAGGAGGTAGAACCAAGGGAGTTGAGACTAGGGACTTGTATCAATAGAGAGAAGGTTAGGGATTCGGTTTCACCATAGCTAATTGATTCCATGTTTGTTAATTCAAGTTATGCTCACCCATCTATCTATTTCTTGAGTTTGTTTCACTTTAGTTATGATCATCCATATGATGTGTGGTTTTGATCAAGTATTCCTAGTTATGGACCTAATTGTGATGTGCAACTTCGGTTCTTAATCAAGAATGTGTTAAGCATAAGAAACTTTCATAAAACCAAAGGAAACACTTGGCAGGATGTATGCCAAACATTCCCTTCATTCATTCCCATATCTGCCAAGGTTATGCATGATGTGTGCTATAAGATTGGCTAAACAACTTATGGTTAATTCAAATGGTGATCAAGCATTAAAATCAACACACTAAGTCACAATTAAAATCATAGAATGAAACAAGAAATAGAATGATAAACTGAGCATTTCCGAGTTAACTACATGGCAATCTTGCTAGGCTACATCGAATCCCTATAGAGAGATTAGTTACACTTCATGTTTACAAAGATTTGACATAGAAATATAACATGAGTGTACATAGAATTAAGAAGAAGAACCCCTTGAAGCAAAACTGTGTTGAAGATCACTTGGGAATGGCCTTCGGTGCAAGCTCTCCAAGTGTGGCGTAGTCCTCCAAGAATGGTGTAGATGAATGTGGCACGGTGATGATGAAATGGTTTCTGTGAAATGGGAGAGAATGGACAGAAATGGCGTGGTGTTTGGTGTTTTGGGAGTAAGGATGAATGTAGTAGTGTAGGGTTGTGGAATGTAAAACCCCCAGATTTCTTGAAGACTACCCTTAAAAAGGGAATGGATGGAGTAGCAATTCAGATTTTTAGATCCAAGATTGGATCTAAACAATTGTAAAATATGAGAGGCTTGTGTGTGTAATGATGATGGAATTGGATCCCTGAAATGGTGAGTGCTCGGCACAAGGGTAATAGGCATGCATGTGGTAATTTTAAATGAAGAAGCATGTGGAATGACTGCAAGGGCAGGTTTGAATGAATATAAAACTGACGGCATGGGTGAATTTGTGGTGTAATTGTGGCTGAATGGTGTAACTAATGGGGAGTGAATGTTCTAGGTGAAAAATGGGGGTTGAAAGGGTAACCAAATGCATGGCAAGGTGTGTTAAACTTCTCTATCTGAATCCAATGCATGTGCCATGCATAAAATCTCCCAATATGGCCGAATTGCACCATTTTTCCCTCCACATTACTTCCTGAAATTCCAGCAACCAAACATGTCTTAGATACTTCATTTGGACTTCAAAAATCCATCTCCATGCTTGGAGTGATGCTCGGCTACCAAATGTGGTGTTTTTGCTTCATTATCCTTCCAATTGATCCTAACACACACATAGCTGCACACTAACACAAAATGATGTAAAATGCAACTAGTTTAAATCAAACACACCACAAAGACACAAAATATGGATGCTATAAATGCATATGAAATGTGTACTATCATGGAAGATGTTTTGGTGCAGGTGGATCATCTAGTATTCCCGGCAGATTTCTACGTACTGGAGATGGAGGACTCGGACCACTCTCCACCAATGCCACTCTTACTTGGACGACCATTCATGAAGACAGCCCAAACCAAGATTGATGTGGCTAAGGGAGCGTTAACAATGGAGTTTGGTGGTGATATGGTTAAATTCAAAGTTCCTGAATCTGTTAAGAATCCTAAGGATGTTCGTTCTTGTTTTGCCATAGATGCGATTAAAGATTCGGGGCAGGAACATTCATCCACACCAATCAAGAAGGATGTACCCAAAATCACCATCGAAGAGGGGATTGGAGTGGAGCATAGGAAGCACGCCAATACTCCCCAAATATCAAATCTGGCCGAGAGCACTACCCTCACCGCTCCTTTTGAGTCTTCATCGAAATGCATTGGTACCAAATCGAATCCGTGATAGTGGGAGTGCTCACATTAACTTTGGGAAGCTCAATGCCACAATCTGGGAGCATCATTATCCACTGCCATACATAGACCCAATCCATGAGTATTTCGAGGAGCATGTCATGGAGGAAATACCCTTCCATGCCGTGGACCCTGGGGAGTTTAAACAGAGGTTTCGTCCGGCTGTACGACGTTAAAGCAAGCGCTACTTGGGAGGCAACCCATGCATTCAACAAAGGAAGACCGAGAAAGCACTCCAATTCCAGATTTGCGTTCCTAAACCCTTCTCTTTGTTGCTATTTCGTTTCTGCCATGTTAGGTTGTTTAGATGTTGTTTCGTTTGTTTGTTTGTTATTTGTGTGAGTCTATGCTTGAAACATTGAGGACAATGTTTGATTTAAGTATGGGGGGGGGGGGTAACCAAAGTGTTTTGATGCAAATTCGTAGGGTTTATCACTCATAACTTCTAAATGTTGTTCCTTGCTGTTTTTAAGTGTTTTTAAGCTGTTTTGGTGTGTTTTGACTCAAAAATCCGAAAATCCCATAAAAATTTGAAAAATTGTTTTAAAAAACCCAAAAAGAGTTGTTTTTATGTGTTTGTTTGTGTCTTAGGGTACCTTCCAATACAATGATGAGGATTCGGTTTGTAATTGCATGACTGTTAAAGAGAGTTGTAAACATGGATGAAAGTGTTATTTACTCTTTGGTTCATGCTTGGTTGTGGTTATAATTTATGAATTCACATGTAATCATAAAGGAAAAATCAGTTTTTGTAACATGCTTGAAGGAAGGAACTCAAACTAACGCTACAACCTTGTGAGACTTGAGCCTAAACGTTTATTTGGAGAGTTAATAATCTGTGCATTGTTGTTTTCAAAAGTCGTTGCATGATCTCATTATTCTTTGCTTGGTTACTACTTAGAAAGCGTTTCATCATTTAGTTCCAAACACTAGAACTCATGCCCAATTCATTCAAAGCATGTTATTGATTTGCATAACACATATTCAGGATAAAAGTTGTGTAGTGACCACCATAGCCAAATGGCCATATCTCCCTATTTCATTGTGTTTTGTAGGTTTTAACCCCGTTGAGCTTTGTTTAGCCTATGTTCTTTGTTAACCCACATTATCCTCACCAAGCCTAGATTAGGACTATCCATACCCTTGTTTTTGAAGCATAGTAACGCATGACTCAATATGAATTCCTTTTAACCAATGCATGGCAGAAAACAAGTGTGGGGGAAGTGAGTTTTTGTGTGAGTGTGCCAAAGTCTTAAATAAGGCACGAAATAGAAAAGAAAAAAAAATTGATGGAAAATAGAAAGAGAAAAAGAAAAGTCGTGAAAAGAATAAAAAAAGGAGTTTAAAAGAGGAGAAAAAGAGTTCTTAAGTGTTGTTTGTTGAAGGAAGGGTCCAAAAAGTTGAATTTGACCCTAAGTGTTGCTTAAATTTTCCCCTTTGTGTTTAAAAGTTGATTTTTGGATGCTAATGGGAATTCTAAGTTCAATTTCATTATGTTGCTTGCTATTGCTTTAAGAACGTTTGTTTTCCTTATCCTTTCATTGTTAGCCAAGTCCCCAAGCCCCGTTACAACCCTTGACTTTAATCTTGAGTGTTGTGTGTTTCAATTTGTGGAGTTTGAATTTGGTATGAGCATATAGGTGTCACTGGTTCTCGCATCTAAGTAGTAGCATTCCATTCATGAGATCATATCTAAACATGTTATTTACTTTGGAAAATGCTTTTCTTGTTATACATGTATGTGAGCATTAGTTTTCATATGTACATCAATCTTCTCACATATAACTAGTGTAGGGTGTGTAGTTAGAAAATCTGAGTGAAAATAGAGTGCATATCTAGTAAGGAATTGAGGAAATTCTCTAAGGCATGTTACTACATTCAAAACATCGTTTTAATTGGTTATTTGTGAACTAGTAAGTAGTGACTATGATTAAGTATGTGCTTAAGCGTAAAGATGGCTAAAATCTGTGGGAACGATGATTTTTAACATGTCATGTGCATTGGAAATCCCTGAGGCGATTGTTGGAAGGTTTAGGTTGTGTTTTACTCGTTTTGTTTCATTTGTTTACTTTGTTTCGTTTTGTTTTGCTCGAGGAATAGCAAAAGCTAAGTGTGGGGGAATTTGTTCTTGTGCATTTATAGTGTTTTTCCTTAGTAAAGTAGTCTTTTAAGTTAGTTTTATGTGTTTTCAAGTTTTAAGGGCAAAGTGTGCAAAAGGAAGCATTTTGGAGCCTTTTGGAGCAAATTAGAGCTTGGAATGAAGGTCATATGCTTGGAGCCATGAGGATGGACGAAATTGAAGACTTGAAGATGATGATTCCTACTTGAGCAAGGTTTCCTAGTTGAAGTAGGAAAATCCCTAATAGAAGATGGAATCCTAGTTGAATTAGGATTCCTAGTTAAAATGGGTTTCCTAGTTGAATTAGGATTCCTAGTGCAGATAGGTTTCCTAGTTGAATGGGGGTTCCTAGATGATTGAAGTTTCCTACTCAAACAAGGTTTCCTACTTGAAGTAGGAAAGTTAAATCCTAATGCCCTCAAGTTGCAGCAACAAAGAAGTTTTCCAAGTCCAAGAAGGAAAAGAATTCCAAGATGAAGTAGGATTAGTTTTCCTAATCCTAGTGCATAAAGGTCTCCTAAACATTGTGGAACACAACTGGAAGGTTCTAGAGCTTTCCATTGCCTTTGCCGTGAGTGTCACCTATTCCCCATTGGATTAGGGCTTTCTAGAAGCCTTATCTTATACCTACAAACCTGCCGCACCTATCCTCCTTCTAGAACATGTTTTTCCTTGCCTTGCAAGGCTTTCTAGAAGCCTTATCTCCCTAAACCCTAATCTGCCGCACCCTAGGCTGAATTCAAAATCTGATTGTTTTAAGCCTTTTCCTGATGGGTTTTGGTTCTAGAAGTCCAAATCTGATTTGCTAGGGTTTTAGGAGCCTATATATATGTGTGTTAAGCCTTGCCGCAAAAGATCACCTCCCATACATTCAGAAATTCGCCACAATTCATTCCTCTCCCTTTGCCGCAGAAAACCTTCACCATTCACTCAATTCCTCTCCCTTTGCCGCAGAAAACCTTCACCATTCCTTCTTCATCTTGGAATTCTTTTCCTTCTTGGACTTGGAAAACTTCTTTGTTGCTGCAACTTGAGGTCATTTGGGGTTTAACTTTCCTACTTCAAGTAGGAAACCTTGTTTGAGTAGGAAAACTTCAATCTTCTAGGAATCCCAATTCAACTAGGAAACCTATTTTAACTAGGAATCCTATTTCAACTAGGATTCCATCTTCCATTAGGGACTTTCCTACTTCAACTAGGATACCTTGCTCAAGTAGGATTCATCATCTTCAAGTCTTCAATTTCGTCCATCCTCATGGCTCCAAGCATATGACCTTCATTCCAAGCTCTAATTTGCTCCAAAAGGCTCCAAAATGCTTCCTTTTGCACACTTTGCCCTTAAAACCTGAAAACACATAAAACTAACTTAAAAGACTACTTTACTAAGGAAAAACACTATAAATGCACAAGAACAAGCTAAACTAAGGCGCATAAATATGCTCCTATCAGGAAACCATCTCCATTAGGGATTTTCCTACTCCAACTAGGAAACCTTGCTCAAGTAGGAATCATCATCTTCAAGTCTTCAATTTCGTCCATCCTCTTGGCTCCAAGCATACGATATCCATTCCAAGCTCTAATTTGCTCAAAATGCTCCAAAATGCATCCATTTGCATACTTTGCCCTTAAAACCTGAAAATACATAAAACTAGCTTAAAAGACTACTTTAACTAAGGAAAACAATGTCACTGCACAAGAACAAGCTAAACTAAGGTGCATAAATATGCCCCTATCAGATGCTGCGGCAAAAGAGAGGGATGTGTCTAGGGTATGTAAAATATGCCTCCTTGTGAATGAATGGATTTAAATATATATAGGGCACGGCTAGGGTTCAGGAAAGGTGTTTAAAACTTAGCTAAAATGGCTCCCTAATTGAATAAGGAAGAAAAGAAATCAGAAAATCAAAATAGAATAGGTAAGAAAAGGTTTGACACAAAATAGGAAGGAATTGTGGTTCAGAAATCAAAGGGAAACAAGAATAGGTGCGGCATTGGTGTAGGAATAGAATAGGAATGTGTTTGAAGTCAGAAAATAAGCAAGAAAGGGTTGTCTTGGGCGGCAAGGACATTTAGAGAATAGGAAAGTGAGATATGTCCAGAAAATAGGAAAGAACTTCCCTCCTTTTGTGCGGCAGATTTGTGAAGGAAATAGGCATGTTTTTGGGACACAAAACAGGTAGGAATCCCTACCCCTTGCACGGCAAGGAAGATAAGAAAAAGGGAATGTGTTTGTGCACAGAAATTAGGCAAGGAAGACTACCTTGTGCGGCAAGGAACAAGGACTCCAAAGAATGGTGCGGCAAGGGTTGTTTAGGAATGTTTAGGCTTCTAGAACCACCAATTGACTACCCTCACATATTTTAGAACCCTTTTGTGGCTGCAACTTTGGTGAAGAAGGATTGGGAAACTTCCATTCCAAGAATAGAAACTCTTCAAGAATGGAAACCTTCAAAAATAGAAACTTCCAAACTTAGAAACTTCGGTTTCCAATTTTGACTCTTCATTCTTCATTCTTCCTTAGCTTATTTGCACATCAATTCCATCACTCCAAATGGCTCCAAGCATGTCCAAACCAACATAGGCCCAAAATCGCTCCAAAACGCACCAAAATGCACTTCTTTGCTCCAATTGCCCAATGAACCTATAAACATACGAAAAATGGCTTAAAGTACTAAAATAACTAAGTTCTAACAACGTAAATGTAAGGAAACAAGCTAGTTAAGTCGCATAAATATGCTCCTATCAAGTACACAAATTAAACCTTCTTTTTATCAATTGTAGCAATTATGTAAGTAGGGATCGTTCTAGGCCGGGGATTAGGAGGGATTGCTAAATCACTTGAAAACTGACTCAAAAACGTAAAAACAAATTTAAAACACTAAACTAGACTCAAAGAATGCAAAACTATACTTTAAAATTCTAAAACAAACCAAAAGACTCAAAACAGCAAGAAAACACTCAAAACTGCCTTAAAACCACTTTCTGGGCAGTTTTGAACACTAAAGAAGAATTTGGACGAAAATAGTTATAACTTGACTCAAGACACTTAAAAACACAAACTAAACAGATTCTAAACACTTTAAAACAAGAAAGTAGAAGGGGGGAATTGGTTTTGACGAATTTGAATACAAAACGAAACTTGTAAACTAAAACAGATTTTAAAACGAATTTGGATGAATTGAATGGATGCAAGGCTAGCTAGGAGGTTCTTCTCCACACATGTCATACTTGTATACAAAACGATTTCTAATTGCTTTTCAATAAACCATGAATTCTCAACGCCCCAGATTAACCGTGAATTGCTCTAATTAACCCTCAGATTTTCCTAACGTTATTGAATTGGATGATTGCATACGACAACCCAAAGCATTCCCCACAGGTTCCCTACATGAATTGCATAATAGAGATACGAGCAAGAATCATTAAGTTCTATGAAAACCATAAGCATTGACGAGGCATTCGTTACTATGAATTGCATGAAACTTATGCCAAGAATTTACTTAACGTGATTGTGATCAACAACCTTCACTACTTGTAAATATAAGTTTGTAACGATTAGGTGAAACTCCCTTATATTCTAGCATCAAATTCATGCATGCAAACTAAGTGTCGACCCTCAATCAACATACATAAATCAGTTTTTATACGAACGGATAAGTAAATTGAATTCACAACTTATGAAACACAATTAGAAGTAATCAAATCATATAGCAATTAAACAAAGAAAACTAAATTGAAACATTAAAAACAAGGATAGACAACACCTAGAAAAGCTCCAGCGATTCAATGCTTTGAATGGCATTCACGACTCCAAATGGCACCTTCTCCTTCCTTCCTTGAATAATTGCGGCACAAGAGGGATTTTTGTGTGGATTTGTGGTGGTGGATGGATGTAGGTGAATTATGGTGGAGGGTGGTATTTATGTGGAGGAATGGATGTGGGAAGGTATGGTAGTGTTTAGGAGGGTTGGGGGGTGCGGCAAGGTCAGGGAATTGAGTGAATGGTGAAGGTTTTCTGCGGCAAAGGGAGAGGAATGAATTGTGGCGAATTTCTGAATGTATGGGAGGTGATCTTTTGCGGCAAGGCTTAACACACATATATATAGGCTCCTAAAACCCTAGCAAATCAGATTTGGACTTCTAGAACCAAAACCCATCAGGAAAAGGCTTAAAACAATCAGATTTTGAATTCAGCCTAGGGTGCGGCAGATTAGGGTTTAGGGAGATAAGGCTTCTAGAAAGCCTTGCAAGGCAAGGAAAAACATGTTCTAGAAGGAGGATAGGTGCGGCAGGTTTGTAGGTATAAGATAAGGCTTCTAGAAAGCCCTAATCCAATGGGGAATAGGTGACACTCACGGCAAAGGCAATGGAAAGCTCTAGAACCTTCCAGTTGTGTTCCACAATGTTTAGGAGACCTTTATGCACTAGGATTAGGAAAACTAATCCTACTTCATCTTGGAATTCTTTTCCTTCTTGGACTCGGAAAACTTCTTTGTTGCTGCAACTTGAGGGCATTAGGATTTAACTTTCCTACTTCAAGTAGGAAACCTTGTTTGAGTAGGAAACTTCAATCATCTAGGAACCCCCATTCAACTAGGAAACCTATCTGCACTAGGAATCCTAATTCAACTAGGAAACCCATTTTAACTAGGAATCCTAATTCAACTAGGATTCCATCTTCTATTAGGGATTTTCCTACTTCAACTAGGAAACCTTGCTCAAGTAGGAATCATCATCTTCAAGTCTTCAATTTCGTCCATCCTCTTGGCTCCAAGCATATGATATCCATTCCAAGCTCTAATTTGCTCCAAAAGTGATAGTACACATTTCATATGCATTTATAGCATCCATATTTTGTGTCTTTGTGGTGTGTTTGATTTAAACTAGTTGCATTTTACATCATTTTGTGTTAGTGTGCAGCTATGTGTGTGTTAGGATCAATTGGAAGGATAATGAAGCAAAAACACCACATTTGGTAGCCGAGCATCACTCCAAGCATGGAGATGGATTTTTGAAGTCCAAATGAAGTATCTAAGACATGTTTGGTTGCTGGAATTTCAGGAAGTAATGTGGAGGGAAAAATGGTGCAATTCGGCCATATTGGGAGATTTTATGCATGGCACATGCATTGGATTCAGATAGAGAAGTTTAACACACCTTGCCATGCATTTGGTTACCCTTTCAACCCCCCTTTTTCACCTAGAACATTCACTCCCCATTAGTTACACCATTCAGCCACAATTACACCACAAATTCACCCATGCCGTCAGTTTTATATTCATTCAAACCTGCCCTTGCAGTCATTCCACATGCTTCTTCATTTAAAATTACCACATGCATGCCTATTACCCTTGTGCCGAGCACTCACCATTTCAGGGATCCAATTCCATCATCATTACACACACAAGCCTCTCATATTTTACAATTGTTTAGATCCAATCTTGGATCTAAAAATCTGAATTGCTACTCCATCCATTCCCTTTTTAAGGGTAGTCTTCAAGAAATCTGGGGTTTTTTTTACATTCCACAACCCTACACTACTACATTCATCCTTACTCCCAAAACACCAAACACCACGCCATTTCTGTCCATTCTCTCCCATTTCACAGAAACCATTTCATCATCACCGTGCCACATTCATCTACACCATTCTTGGAGGACTACGCCACACTTGGAGAGCTTGCACCGAAGGCCATTCCCAAGTGATCTTCAACACAGTTTTGTTTCAAGGGGTTCTTCTTCTTAATTCTATGTACACTCATGTTATATTTCTATGTCAAATCTTTGTAAACATGAAGTGTAACTAATCTCTCTATAGGGATTCGATGTAGCCTAGCAAGATTGCCATGTAGTTAACTCGGAAATGCTCAGTTTATCATTCTATTTCTTGTTTCATTCTATGATTTTAATTGTGACTTAGTGTGTTGATTTTAATGCTTGATCACCATTTGAATTAACCATAAGTTGTTTAGCCAATCTTATAGCACACATCATGCATAACCTTGGCAGATATGGGAATGAATGAAGGGAATGTTTGGCATACATCCTGCCAAGTGTTTCCTTTGGTTTTATGAAAGTTTCTTATGCTTAACACATTCTTGATTAAGAACCGAAGTTGCACATCACAATTAGGTCCATAACTAGGAATACTTGATCAAAACCACACATCATATGGATGATCATAACTAAAGTGAAACAAACTCAAGAAATAGATAGATGGGTGAGCATAACTTGAATTAACAAACATGGAATCAATTAGCTATGGTGAAACCGAATCCCTAACCTTCTCTCTATTGATACAAGTCCCTAGTCTCAACTCCCTTGGTTCTACCTCCTTATCTTACTTGTTATTTCATTTACTTGCATTCATTTCATTTCTTTGTGTTTCAAGTTACAACATCAAATCTGCCTAAATTGATTAGTTTTAGTTTCTAGTAAAGTTCTTGCAAAACAAGTGGTTACATAGGTCTAATTAGTCCTTGTGGATTCGACACCCTTACTTGTGTTATTATACTCAACATGTCTTTAGCATTAGGAAGGAAAAACATCAACAAAAAATGGCGCCGTTGCCGGGGACTGATTTCAGTCCCTTGTAATTGCTTGTTTTGCTATTTAAACTTTGTTATTTTCATTCTAAGTAGAGTTTAGTTTTGCTTTCTGTTTAATCTTGTTTGTTTTGTTTTGTTTTAGGTAGTATATGTCACATAGACTTGTTGAGTTGGGCCAAAGAATTGAACGTTTGAAAGGCAACACTTTGGACAACTTTGTGCCATCTAGTTCATCCCTTGTCCGAGAAGAAGAGGAGGGAACTTCATCTAGTTCCACAAGTGCAACTTCTGAGCACAATCATTGGGAAAGAGACGAGATGGCTGCCAACCAAGATGAACTTAGAGCCTTGGAGGACTTTGCACAACCAATCATACCAAATTCTCCTTCATGCATTCTGCTCTCCACCGAAGCTAGAAACTATGATCTTAAGTCTTCACATTTTCATATGCTTCCCTCATTTTATGGCATACCTAATGAAGATCCTTTAGCTCATGTTAAAGAGTTTTACAATGTTGTGAGTGGTTTACCTTTGCAGGGAGTAAGTGAAGCAAACTTGAGGATGAGAGTGTTTCCTTACACTTTGAAAGACAAGGCCAAGAGTTGGTTAATGACCTTAGCTCCGGGTTCACTCACCACATGGGATGCCGTGGCTAAGAAGTTCTTGGAGAAGTTTTTCTCCACGCAAAAGACAGCCACATTAAGGGGACAAATCTTCAACTTCAAACAAGATGATGGAGAACCTTTCAATGAGTGTTGGGAGCGTTTTAAAGGACATTTGCTACAATGTCCACACCATGGGTTACCTCTTCACTTACAAATGCAAATTTTTTATGATGGATTAACCCAAACATGTCAATCAACTGTTGATAATGCCGCAGGTGGTGCTTTGAAGAAAAAGAATGCTCAAGAGTCTTACAACATTTATGAGATGTTGGGATCTAATGCTCAACACAAAGATGTAAGGGGTAAGAAACTTGGAGTGTATGAAACAAGTTCTAACCATGATCTTTCTTTGCAGGTAGCTAACCTAGAAAGAAAGCTTGAATCCGTGCTCAACATGGTGCCAAAACCAAATGAAGTGTGTGCCATTTGCAACATACCAAACCACCCTACTCACCAATGTCCATCTAGGGAAGCCTATCCCGAGTTTGTTCAAGAACAAGTGAACCTCATGAATTCTTACAATCAAAGGCCAAGGAATGATGCATTTTCAAACACATATAATCCGGGGTGGAGAGATCATCCCAACTTTTCATGGAAGAACAACAACAACTACCAAAATTTCCAACCAAAACCTCCCAATGCCAACCAAAATCAAGTCCAAAACTTCCAACCAAGACCTGCCCCTACACTTGAGGATACGGTTAAGTTGTTAGCTCAAAACACATTGCAATTCCAACAAGCCACAAATAGCACTTTCCAACAACATTCGGCTGCCCTAACCAAAATGGAGACACAATTGGGACAAATTGCAGATGCCTTGAACCAAAGAGAGGTTGGCAAGTTTCCAAGCCAACCCGTGATACTTCAAAGGAACCAAGAGCAAGCCAAAGCAATCACTACACTCAGAAATGGTAAGGTTATTGATAATAGAGTTGGAAATGAAGTTACTAATGAATTTGATCATGTGAATGTAGGTATAAATGAGAAACCAAATGAGGAACCAAGCCAAGCTTCTTCCTCAAATGAAGCACCAAACCTTCACAAGGCCGAGAAGCCTTACACTCCACCAATACCATTCCCTGGAAGACTTGCCAAGGGCAAGCAGGATAAGTCATTTAAAGAGATTTTTGATATTCTAAGTAAGGTGAATGTTAACTTACCTTTGCTTGATGTCATTAGGAACATGCCGGCTTATGGGAAGTTCTTCAAGGAGTTAAACAACTACAAAAGGAAGTATGGACCACATGAGAAGGTAGTAGTGTCGGAGAATGTAAGTGCGGTGTTACAAAGGAAACTTCCACCAAAGCTCAAAGATCCGGGAAGTTTTTCTATCAACATCACCATAGGGGACAAGAAAGTGGAGAAGGCCATGCTTGATTTGGGTGCTAGCATCAACTTAATGCCATACTCCGTGTACCTTCAACTAGGTTTGGGGGAATTGAAGGCCACAACCATTTCACTACAACTTGCGGACAGATCCGTGAAGTATCCAAGAGGTATAGTAGAGGACATTCTAGTTCAAATTGATAAACTAATCTTGCCTGTGGATTTTGTAGTGTTGGACATGGAAGAAGCACCTATACATGATAGAGAGTTGCCTATTTTGCTTGGAAGACCATTCATGGCCACGGCCAAGACCATCACTGATGTGCAAAATGGACTCCTCACTATGACAGTGCTAGGAGAGACCGTCCAATTCAAAGTGTTTGAGTCTCTTGCTCATCCTTCTTCATCTCTTGATTGCTATGCCATTGATGTGCTTGATTCACTTGTTTTCTCTAAGTTCTTGCAGGCACAATCTAATGAACCATTACAAACTGTTTTGACTCAATCTCAAGATGAGTTTGATGATGAAGATGCACTCATGGAAGTGGTTGCTGCCTTGGAAGCATTAGCACCATATCCTTTAAATGTTTCACCTCTTGTAGAGTCATTAGAACCATCAAGGTCACATTTAATCCCTTCCATTGTTAAGGCACCTAAACTTGAACTTAAACCACTTCCACCACATCTAAAATATGCATATCTAGCTGAATTTGAAACTCTTCCAGTTATCATAGCCTCGGACCTAACACCTAATGAAGAAGATAAACTACTTAGGGTGTTAAAAGAGTCCAAATCGGCTATTGGTTGGTCTATTGCAGATATCAAGGGAATAAGCCCTACTAGGTGCATGCATAGGATCCTTTTGGAGGATGGAGCAAAGACAACCCGTGAGCCACAAAGAAGGCTCAATCCACACATGAAAGAAGTTGTGAGGGATGAAGTATTGAAGTTGTTAGATGTGGGGATCATATATCCTATTTCTGATAGCAAATGGGTGAGTGCCATTCAAGTGGTACCAAAGAAGGTGGGAATCTCAGTAATGAGAAATGAAAACCAAGAACTTGTGCCCACAAGACCCACGGCTAGTTGGAGAGTTTGCAACGATTACAGGAAGTTGAATTCTAACACTAGAAAAGATTACTTTCCCATGCCTTTCATAGATCAAATGCTTGAGAGATTGGCAGGTTACTCACACTATTGTTTTCTTGATGGTTACTCAGGTTACAATCAAATTGCAATTGCCCCGGAGGATCAAGAGAAAACTACATTCACATGTCCCTTTGGCACATTTGCATATAGGAGAATGCCCTTTGGACTTTGCAATGCCCCGGCCACATTCCAAAGATGTATGTTGGCAATCTTTTCTGACATGGTGGAAAGGTTCATTGAGGTATTCATGGATGATTTTTCAGTGTTTGGTTCTTCTTTTGATGAATGTCTTAACCATCTCTCTTTGGTGCTTCAAAGATGCCAAGAAACAAATTTGGTTCTCAATTGGGAAAAATGTCAATTCATGGTGAAACAAGGCATTGTTTTGGGACATGTAATCTCTAGCAAAGGAATGGAGGTAGACAAAGCCAAAATTGACATTATCAACACTATGGCAGCTCCCACAACCGTGAAGGGAGTGAGAAGTTTCTTAGGGCATGCAGGCTTTTATAGACGTTTCATTAAGAATTTTTCAATGATAACTCGGCCATTATGCAATTTGTTAGCTAAAGATGTTGTGTTTCACTTTGATAAAGCTTGTATGGATGCATTCAATACTTTGAAACATGAACTAACCTCGGCTCCTATCATTATGGCACCAGATTGGTCTTTACCTTTTGAATTGATGTGTGATGCCTCTGACTATGCTATTGGTGCAGTTTTAGGACAAAGGGTGAACAAGCTCCCACATGTGATCTACTATGCAAGCCGGACTCTAAATGATGCTCAACTTAACTACTCCACAACTGAAAAGGAGTTGCTTGCTATTGTCTTTGCTTTAGAGAAGTTTAGGTCATATCTTGTGGGATCTAAAGTCATTGTGTTTTCTGATCATGCAGCCCTTAGGTATTTGATGACAAAGAAGGATGCTAAACCGCGCCTAATTAGATGGATACTCTTACTACAAGAGTTTGATTTGGAAATTCGAGATAAGAAGGGAAGTGACAATGTTGTGGCTGACCATTTGTCTAGGCTTGATGAGAACCATGGAGTTGGACAACCCTTGCCTCTAAATGAATCATTTCCAGATGAACAACTCTTTGTTGTTCAAGAAAAGGAACCATGGTATGCTGATTTTGTTAATTACCTTGCTTGTGGTGTATTTAGAAATGACATTTCTTTTCAGGAAAGAAAGAAGTTCCTTGCCATGGTAAAGCATTACATTTGGGATGAACCATACTTGTTTAAGTATTGTCCTGACCAAATCATTAGGAGATGTGTCCCGGAGAGTGAGCAACAAAGCATTCTAACATTTAGCCATACATTGGCATGTGGAGGACATTTTGGTGCCAAAAAGACATCCCTAAAGGTTTTACAATCTGGTTTCTTTTGGCCTACCTTATTCAAAGATGCTTTTGATTTTTGTTCTAAGTGTGATAGGTGCCAGAAAATGGGGAACATAAGCCGAAGGAATGAGATGCCTTTGAACAACATTTTGGTGGTAGAACTCTTTGATGTTTGGGGAATCGATTTCATGGGACCATTCCCATCTTCTTTTGGTTACTTGTACATCTTAGTAGCCGTAGATTATGTATCTAAATGGGTTGAAGCCATTGCTACAAGAACTAATGATCATAAGGTTGTTTTGAATTTTCTTAAAGATGTGATTTTTTGTAGGTTTGGAACACCAAGAGCTATTATTAGTGATGGTGGTACCCATTTCTGCAACAAATCCTTTGAATCCTTGATGAAGAAGTACAACATCAACCACAAAGTATCTACCCCGTACCATCCTCAAACCTCGGGACAAGTGGAGATTAGCAATAGGGAGATCAAGAACATTTTGATGAAGACCGTGAGCCCTACAAGGAAGGATTGGTCATTGAGGTTGAATGATGCACTTTGGGCATATAGGACAGCATACAAGACCCCCATTGGCATGAGTCCATATCGACTTGTGTTTGGGAAAGCTTGTCATTTGCCAATGGAGCTTGAACACCGTGCATATTGGGCCATCAAGAAGTTCAACTTTGATTACAAAGATGCGGGAATAGCAAGAAAGCTCCAACTTAATGAGTTGGAAGAGCTTAGAAATGAGGCATATGAGAATGCCAAAATCTACAAGGAAAGGACTAAGCTCTATCATGACAAGGCCATCCTAAGGAAGGAGTTTCACCAAGGTATGAAAGTACTTTTGTATGACTCACGTTTGAGACTTTTTCCAGGAAAATTGAAGTCTAGGTGGGTTGGACCATTCAAAGTGGTGCAAACATTTCCCCACGGAGCTGTGGAGATTGAGAGCATGAAGAATGGCACCTCTTTTAAAGTCAATGGGCAGAGATTGAAACCATATTTGGACAATGTGGAGGATGAGCTAATGTATCAAGTTGTGGATTACCTTGAATTTACAACACCATGAACAAGCTTCCATGTCTTGCCTAGACATTAAATAAAGCGCTTGCTAGGAGGCAACCTAGTGTGGTTTGTGTTCTTTTCTTATGTTGTGTTTATGTTGTTTCCATTCCATATTGTTTGCCTACTTACACTACATTCAAATGTAAACATTGAGGACAATGCTTAAACTAGGTTTGGGGGTATTATGGATGGAAAGTTTTATGTTATGTTTTGGTTAAGTTGTTTGTTTGAGTGTTGAAAGGTTTGTTTTTGTGTTTATTTATGTTGGTCTTGGTTAAATATGTTTTTACTTACTAATATGAATGTATATGAGAGCTATGTTTGCAAACAAACTTTGGGGTCACTATAAAAAAGTTTTGTATCTTGTTGTCATGTATAAAGTTGTTACACTTGAAGATATGAGGATAGAGGTACCATACTCAAATTCACAAAGAAGAATAGTGGAGACTACCCTAGTGAGTATTTTGAGCCTAAATTGCTTCGTTGAGAGTGTTTAAAGTGTTTCTACTCCTATCTTGTTTTTTCAAATTTCACTTTAAATGATCTCATTGCTTATATTTTGTTTGAATGCTAAGAATTACTCTCCTTTGTAGATACCATGTGTTTAGTACCATTCATGAAGGAACTCAATGAGATGATGTTAGGCTATGCATGTTTTAACTACTAAATGGCTAAAATCCTATCCCTTTGTGTGTTCCATTCACCCCTTTGCAGCCAAACACTTTTGCCTAATTCTTTCATCACCCACACACCATACTCTACCCCATTTTAGCTCAATGCAAGCCGTACCTTATAGCTTGGGGAATACCATGGTGATGAACTCTAAAGGTAGCTTGAATAATAGAACAAGATTGTGGCGTGTACCGAAGACTTATGTGAAGTGTGATTCTAAAAAAAAAAAAAAGAAGTTAACAAAGAAGAGAATCAAGTGAAATCAAGTCCCAAATCTCCTCATTATAAGACATAGGTCTTGGACGCCAAAAATGAAGAAAAAAGAAAAATGCAAGTGAAAAGCATGGACCTCAAAGACACTTTGGTATGCCCCAAGTTCTAGTATTTCATATCACTTCTTTCATAAATCCCTAACCTAAGCCTTACATTACAATCTTGAGAAAGACCTAGTTGATCATTGAGGATGTATTCATGAGTGATGTTAAGTGTGTGGTTATCTATATTCTTGGTATTTGATTCATTTTATGAGATCTACTCAGAAATTGTGCTTTCATTTCAAGTTTCATATGTGAGAATTTTGATTTCCTTTACATAACTTCACTCACATATGTTATTAGAGTGACCAAAACCTTAGGATCTGAGTGAGAACTTGAGTGGAACCGTGAGGAATAGAGTTGAGGCGATTTCATTCTTAAGCATTTGGGTATGGTGACCTTGAAGTTGTAAGACATGGTGCACTATCTTTATACATTACACTTGATATGATTCTTTGGAATGGCAAGGCCTTTTGAGTTTGAGTGTAATACAAAGTTTTCATTGGTTTTGATTAGTTTGTTTAAAGCATGTTTAACCAAGTTGTTTGCAGATTTTGTTGATGTTTGAGGGTGTCATCATTGTAAACCCTCAGGAGACACAACTCCTCCAACTAGGGACACCTAGGGGTTCAAAGGCTTGTTGCATGTTAGTTAGATGTTAAATGTTTGTTAGATGTTAGTGTTTTGTGTGTTTTAATTCTAAGTTTGCTCGTGGACTAGCAAAAACCAGGTTTGGGGGTATTTGATAGTACACATTTCATATGCATTTATAGCATCCATATTTTGTGTCTTTGTGGTGTGTTTGATTTAAACTAGTTGCATTTTACATCATTTTGTGTTAGTGTGCAGCTATGTGTGTGTTAGGATCAATTGGAAGGATAATGAAGCAAAAACACCACATTTGGTAGCCGAGCATCACTCCAAGCATGGAGATGGATTTTTGAAGTCCAAATGAAGTATCTAAGACATGTTTGGTTGCTGGAATTTCAGGAAGTAATGTGGAGGGAAAAATGGTGCAATTCGGCCATATTGGGAGATTTTATGCATGGCACATGCATTGGATTCAGATAGAGAAGTTTAACACACCTTGCCATGCATTTGGTTACCCTTTCAACCCCCCTTTTTCACCTAGAACATTCACTCCCCATTAGTTACACCATTCAGCCACAATTACACCACAAATTCACCCATGCCGTCAGTTTTATATTCATTCAAACCTGCCCTTGCAGTCATTCCACATGCTTCTTCATTTAAAATTACCACATGCATGCCTATTACCCTTGTGCCGAGCACTCACCATTTCAGGGATCCAATTCCATCATCATTACACACACAAGCCTCTCATATTTTACAATTGTTTAGATCCAATCTTGGATCTAAAAATCTGAATTGCTACTCCATCCATTCCCTTTTTAAGGGTAGTCTTCAAGAAATCTGGGGTTTTTTTTACATTCCACAACCCTACACTACTACATTCATCCTTACTCCCAAAACACCAAACACCACGCCATTTCTGTCCATTCTCTCCCATTTCACAGAAACCATTTCATCATCACCGTGCCACATTCATCTACACCATTCTTGGAGGACTACGCCACACTTGGAGAGCTTGCACCGAAGGCCATTCCCAAGTGATCTTCAACACAGTTTTGCTTCAAGGGGTTCTTCTTCTTAATTCTATGTACACTCATGTTATATTTCTATGTCAAATCTTTGTAAACATGAAGTGTAACTAATCTCTCTATAGGGATTCGATGTAGCCTAGCAAGATTGCCATGTAGTTAACTCGGAAATGCTCAGTTTATCATTCTATTTCTTGTTTCATTCTATGATTTTAATTGTGACTTAGTGTGTTGATTTTAATGCTTGATCACCATTTGAATTAACCATAAGTTGTTTAGCCAATCTTATAGCACACATCATGCATAACCTTGGCAGATATGGGAATGAATGAAGGGAATGTTTGGCATACATCCTGCCAAGTGTTTCCTTTGGTTTTATGAAAGTTTCTTATGCTTAACACATTCTTGATTAAGAACCGAAGTTGCACATCACAATTAGGTCCATAACTAGGAATACTTGATCAAAACCACACATCATATGGATGATCATAACTAAAGTGAAACAAACTCAAGAAATAGATAGATGGGTGAGCATAACTTGAATTAACAAACATGGAATCAATTAGCTATGGTGAAACCGAATCCCTAACCTTCTCTCTATTGATACAAGTCCCTAGTCTCAACTCCCTTGGTTCTACCTCCTTATCTTACTTGTTATTTCATTTACTTGCATTCATTTCATTTCTTTGTGTTTCAAGTTACAACATCAAATCTGCCTAAATTGATTAGTTTTAGTTTCTAGTAAAGTTCTTGCAAAACAAGTGGTTACATAGGTCTAATTAGTCCCTGTGGATTCGACACCCTTACTTGTGTTATTATACTCAACATGTCTTTAGCATTAGGAAGGAAAAACATCAACAAAAAGGCTCCAAAATGCATCCTTTTGCATACTTTGCCCTTAAAACCTGAAAATACATAAAACTAGCTTAAAAGACTACTTTACTATGGAAAAACACTATAAATGCACAAGAACAAGCTAAACTAAGGTGCATAAATATGCCCCTATCACTAAACAAGAGCCTAACTTTCCTTAAAAGTCTTTTCCTACCTGTTTTGTGTCCTAAATTCTTTCCCTTCACATCCTAGGTTAATGCCGCACCTTTCCCTTAGTTTCCCTTCAATTTCTGAACCAAAATACTTCTTATTTTGGGTCAAACGTTTTCTTACCTAGTCTAATTTAATTTCTGATTTCTTTTCTTCCTTTTTCCATGAGGGAACTAATTAGCTAAGTTCCTTAAGCCTTTCCTGAACCCTAGCCAACTCCCTCTATATATATACCCATCTATGTAGCACCATAGACAATATACATACCGTAGACACAATTTCTGCTCACCCACTCCTTTGCCGCAACCTCCCTCATTCCTAAACATCCATCCTTTCATCCAAACACATCAACCCACATCCATAGTCACTTGTGCCGCAGCAAGAGGAGAAGAAGAAGGGCCTTGAACTTTTCAAGCTTGAAGATTGGAGCGTTTTAGGTGTACTTCGTTCTATGTTTACTATGTTTAATTTCTGTTTCTTTTGCTTTGCTGTGAACATGAGTGGCTAAACCCCTCGTGGCTAGGGGTGATTTTGAATCCATGATTATGTGTGTATTATGAGTTGATAATTCCAGTTATGAATTCTTGAATCGTGAATGCAGTTGGCTTAACTGTTTGATTAAGAACTTATTTGTGTTTTGTTAATTGAGGGTCGACACTTAATTGGCTTGCATAAATCTGATGCTAGAATGTAAGGGAGTTTCACATAATCGTTACAAACTTATATTCATATGTAGTGAAGGTCACTGGTCATGATCGCGTTAAGTTCAATTCCTAGCATGAGTAACATGATGTCATAGTTATAAGTGCTTTGTCAATGCTTATGATTTTCATTAAACGTAATGATCTTTGATTGTATCTCTATTATGATGTCATGTAGGGATTTTTTGAAGAATGCTTTGAGGCTTTGTCCTAGCATGAGTTGCCGAATGAGGGTTAACTAGTGATGTCACGGTTAATTTGGGGCATTGTCGTTCATAATTCAATGAAAGAGTAACTGGAAATCGATTCGTTTGCATACATATCATGTGTGGAGAAAAAGCCCTTAGCTAAACTCATCATCCATTCAATTTCCCAAAATCATTCTCAAATCTGTTTTTAAGTTAAAATCTGTTTTGTTTCTTTGAATTCGTCCAAACCAAACCCCCCCTTTACTTTCGTGTTTTAAAGTGTTTAAAATCTGTTTAGTTTGTGTTTTAAAGTGTTTTGAGTAAATCCAAAACCTTAATTTCGTCCAAAGTTGTGTGTAGAGTCAGAAACTGCCTAGTTAGTGTTTTTAGGCAGTTTTGAGTGTTTTTAGCTTGTTTTGAGTCTTGTGAATCTGTTTTGAGTTTCTTGAGTCAGTTTAGAGTAGATTAGCAATCCCTCCTAATCCCTGGTCCAGAACGATCCCTACTTGCATCTTTACTACAATTTGACAAAAAGAGGGTTAATTTGTGTGTTAAGTTAATTTTCGCATCAAATTTTGGCGCCGTTGCCGGGGATTGGCAACTTTGCTAATCCCCCGATGTTTCTTTTTGTTTATTTTTCATTTATTTTTGTTTTAGGTCCTGATTTTGTTTTGTTCTTGTTTTTAGGTACTAGTTTATGACTAGAAGTTCAAAACCTGTTTGTGAGCACATCCTTGACTTTGACAATGATTTTGAGCGGACTTTGAGGAAAGAAAAGCATCAACAAGACCCTAATCCACCTTCTTCTAGCTCTACATCCGAGTTTGAAGAAGTTGGAGAGGAACAAGCCCCCACGGCACAGGTTGTGGAGGAAGCCCAAGTCATGACAGCGGACAATCGAACCATCAAAGAACTTTCTGCCTCGGGTGTGGGCAATGCAATGCCTCTATGTATCCAATACCCCACGGCTGCCCAAGGGAAGATAGAGGAGTTTGAATTAACGTCAAGCTTGTTGCATCACATTCCGAAGTACCATGGAATGTCCATGGAGGATCCAAACAAGCACTTGAAGGAGTTTGAAGTAGTGATGCGAAATATATATAAGCACAAATTAAACCCTCTTTTTATCAATTGTAGTGAAGTATGTAAGTAGGGATCGTTCTAGGCCGGGAATTAGGAGGGATTGCTAAACACTTGGAAACTAACTCAAAAACGTAAAAACAATGTTTAAAACACTACACTAGACTCAGAATGTAAAACTAAAGTTTAAAACGCTAAAAGATACAATCAAAGATCATTAAGCACCACGAAAACTATAAGTGTTGACGAGGCATTCGTTACTATGATGAGCATGAAACTAGTGCCAATAATTCATTCAACACGATCGTTTATAAGCGACCTGCACTACTTGTGAATATAAGGTTGTAACTATTAGGTGAAACTCCCTTATAATCTAGCATCATGTTCATGCATGAAAACTAAGCGTGCACTCTCAATCAACATACACAAATAAGTTATCAATCAAGTACTTAAACGAACTGAATCCACAACTTATGAAATCACAACAGAATGTAATCACTTTATCCTGCAAGTATGTACATGGTTTCGAATCACCCCCTAACTAAGAGGGGTTCAGTTCCTCATACTCACAAAACAAAGATTATTGAATTGAAACATTGAAAGCAAAAGAAACATTACACCTAAAACGTTCAAGCAATCCTCAGTCGAATAGCAAGCACATCCAAGGACACTCCTCATTCCTCTTCTCTGTGGCACAAGGGTTGGTGGTGAGTTTTGGGGGTTATGAATGGTGTAGAAGTGTAGAATTATGGTTAGGATGGTTGTAGGGTGCGGCAAGGATGGTTTGGGGTCAGAAAATATGGAGAATGGTGAAGAATGGGCACGGCAAGGATGGGTGATTGATTTCTGGCGTGAATGGGGGTGAATGGATGCTTTGTGGCTGCAACACAAAGGGGATTAAAAAGGGGTAAGCACAGCTAGGGTTGAATGCCTTGGTGATGCGAAATAAATCAAATGCACAAATTAAACCCTCTTGTTGTCAAATTGTAGTAAGGATGCAAGTAGGGATCGTTCTGGACCGGGGATTAGGAGGGATTGCTAAACACTTGAAAACTGACTTAAAAACGTAAAAACAAAGTTTAAAACAGTAAACTAGACTCAAAGAATGCAAAACTAAAGTTTAAAACACTAAAAAAAACAAAAAACTCAAAACAGCAACCAAAAGACTCAAAACTGCCTTAAAAACACTTTCTGGGCAGTTTTGGACACAATTCACCAAATTGGACGAATTTGGGTTTTAACTTGACTCCAACTACTCAAAAACACAAACAAAACAAGTTTAGACTAATTTGAAACAAGAAAGTAAATGGGGGAATTGTTTTGGACGACTTTAAACTTATCAAAACAGAAACTTTGTAAAAACACTCAAAACTGCCTTAAAAACACTTTCTGGGCAGTTTTGGACCTAAACACAATTGTAGACGAAATTAAGGTTTTGGGTTGATTCAAAACCTTCTAAAACATAAAAAAAAAACAGATTCTAAACACTTTAGAACAAGAAAGTAAAAGGGGGATTTTGGTTTGACGAAAATTGAATTAAGAAAGCAAGTTATAAAACTAGGCAGATTGTAAAACCGATTTGGGACTTTGAATGGATGATAGATTAGTTAGAGGATCTTTCTCCACACATGAAATGTATGCAAACAACTTGATTTCCAGTTATTCTTTCATAGAATTATGAAGAACATTGCCCCAAATTAACTGTGACATCACTAGCTAATTCTCAGATTTTCCTTGTGTTATTGGATTGGATGGCACCATTCGACAACCCAAAGCATTCTTCAAAGGTTCCCTACATGACATCATAATCGAGATACGATCAAAGATCATGACGCTCAATGAAAATCATAAGCAACGACAAAGCACTTGTAACTATGACATCATGTCACTCATGCTAGGAATTGAACTTAACGCGATTGTGACTAGCAACCTTCACTACATATGAATACAAGTTTGCAACGATTATGTGAAACAACCTTATACTCTAGCATCATACTTATGCATGGCAATTAAGTGTCGACCCCTAATTCACAAACACAAATAAGTTATTAATCAAATAGTTAAGCCAATTGCATTCACAATTCAAGAATTCATAACTGGAATTTATCAAATCAAAATTGCACACATAGTCATGGCTTCGAAATCACCCCTAACCAATAGGGGTTTAGCCACTCATGTTCATAGCAAAACAAAAGGAAAACAGATTACACAATGAAATCATAAAACGAATTACACCTAGAATGCACCAATGATAGGAGCATATTTATGCTACTCAGTTAGCTTTTTTTCTTGCATTTACGTAGTTAGCTATCGTTTATTATGGTGATTTAAGCTATTTTCGTGTAATTGTAGGTTCAAATGGCAAGTGAAGCAAGAAAGTGCGTTTTGGTGCATTTTAGAGCTAAATGGAGCTTAAATGGAGTACTTGCATGTGGAGCACCATGGATGGACGATTTTGGAGCTAAAATGAGCTAAGGAGGGAATGAAGATGTGAAGAATGGAATGCAAGAATAGTGACGAATGAAGAGTCAAAAGTGGAAACCGAAGTTTCTAAGTTTGGAAGTTTCTAATTCCGAAGGTTTCCATTCTTGACGAGTTTCTATTCTTGGAATGGAAGTGTCTTAATCTTTTCTAGAGGCCCAATCTCAGCCCTATAAGTATGCCGCACCTTCTAGGCCCTTTGCCTTGTGGATTTGGGCTATTCAAATCCTTTTTATAAAGCTAGATGGGCCAAAACCCTTTTTCCTTGTGGATTTCCAGTTTGTGCCGCACCTAGGGCCTTCTAGAAGCCCTATCCTTGGGCCTTGAAACCTGCCGCACCTTAGCCTTCTAGAACATGTTTTTCCTTGCCTTGCAAGGCTTTCTAGAAGCCCTAGCTTCCTAAACCCTAATCTGCCGCACCCTAGGCCTTTTTCCCATAAAAAATCTGATTGTTTTAAGCCTTTTCCTGATGGGTTTTGATTCTAGAAGGTCCAAACCTGATTTGCTAGGGTTTTAGGAGCCTATATATATGTGTGTTAAGCCTTGCCGCAGGGATTCATTCCTGCACTTTCAGAAATTCGTCACAATTCTTCTCTTCCCCTTTGCCGCAGCCATCCTTCACAATTCACCATATTTTCTCACCTTGCCGCACCCCCCAACCCTCCTAGACACTGCCATACCTGTTCTTACCTATTCATCCATATAAATATCACCCAAAACCTCTCCCTAGACCTTGTGCCGCAACAAAGAGGAGGAGAAGAGGGCTTGGACGTTCATGCAATTCAAGTTCGCGTCGCTGGAATTTCTAGGTGTTTCTTTTCCTTTGATTTCAATGTTTAATTTCAATTCTCTTTGTTTTGTGCGTATGAGGAACTAAACCCCCCTTGGCTAGGGGGGGGATTCGAAACACATGTTTATGCTTGTGATATGATTTGATTACTTCTAATTGCGGTTTCATAAGTTATGAATTCAATTTACTTATCTATGTGAATTACATTGATTTGTGTGTGTTGGTTGAGAGTGCACGCTTAATTATCATGCATGAATTGAATGCTAGGATATAAGGAAATTTCACCTAATCGTTATGGACTTATATTCACAAGTAGTAAAGGTTGATGATCTCAATCGAGTTAAGTAAATTCTTGGCATAAGTTTCATGCAATCATGGTAACAAGTGCTTCGTCAATGCTTATGGTTTTCATAGAACTTAATGATCCTTGCTTGTACCTCTATTATGCAATCATGTAGGGGACTTGTGGGGAATGCTTTGGGTTGTCGTATGCAATCATCCAATTCAATAACGTTAGGAAAATCTGAGGGTTAATTTAAGCGGACCTAATTAACTTGGGGCATTGAGAATTCATGGTTTATTGAAAAGCAATTGGAAATCGTTTCGTATGCAAGTATAACATGTGTGGAGATGAACCCCTTAGCTAGCCTTCCATCCATTGTTTTTAAACCAAAATCGTTTCAAAAATCTGTTTGTTTTATAAGTTAAGTTTTTTTTTCAAATTCGTCAAAACCAAATTCCCCTTTTGTTTTAAAGTGTCAAATTAGTGAGGAAGTGTCTCAGTTTGTGTTTTTAAGTGTTTGGGTCAAGTATAACCTATTTTCGTCCAAAATCTTGTTTAGTGTCCAAAACTGCCCAGAAAGTGTTTTTAAGGCAGTTTTGAGTGTTTTTGTGTTATTTTGAGTCTTTTGGTTTGTTTTGGTGTTTTAAGTTCTAGTTTTACATTCTTTGAGTCTAGTTTAGTGTTTTAACCCTCTTTTTGACAATTGTAGTATAGATGTAAGTAGGGTATCGTTCTAGGCCGGGGATTATGAGGGATTGCTAATCTACTTGATGTGAAAATTAACTTGACACACAAATTAAACCCTATGGATGACAATTGTAGTATATGAGCAAATAGGGATCGTTCTAGACCGGGGATTAACTAGGGATGCTAATCAATGTGCAACTGACTCAAAAACGTAAAAACACAATGTAAAACACTAAACTAGACTCAAAGAATGCAAAACTAGAGTTTAAAACACTTAAACAAAGCAAAAGATTCAAAACAGCCCAGAAACACTCAAAACTGCCTCAAAATCACTTTCTGGGCAGTTTTGAGCAAACACTAATTTTGACGGAATTAAGTTGTAACTTGACTCAAAACTCTTAAAAACACAAACTAAATGGATTTCTAACTAATCTAACACTTTAAAATAACTTGGGGATTGGTTTTGACGAAATTGAATTTAAAACAAAACTTTGTAAACTAAAACAGATTCTAAACAGATTTTGATGAAATAGAATGATAAGACACTAGTTAGAGGGTTCCTTATCCACACATGAATATATGCATACAATTTGATTCCCAGTTACGATTTCAATGAAAGATGAATGACAATGCTCCAAATTAATTGTATTGAACTAATTAATTCTCAGATTTCCCTATATTCATTGAATTGAATGGAATACGCATTGCAATCGAATTATTCCTCATCAAAGTCCCTAACTATGGAATACGCATGATAGAGACATTCAACAAAGATCATTAAGTTCAATGGAAATCATAAACATCGACTAGGCATTCATAACTATGGAATACGCATGTTAATCCAACCTAGGGTTTACTAAACACAATCGTGACTAGCGATCTTTACTACTCATGAATATAAGTTCATAACGATTAGGTGAAATTCCCTTATATCCTAGCATCAAGTTTAGGCATGCAAATTAAGTGTCGACCCTCAACCCACATACATAAACAAGTTCTTAATCAAAACAGAAAAGTAAACCACATCCAACGTTCATGAATTCATAACTGGAGTAAATCAAATCATAACCAACATATATGCATGGCTTCAAATTCGCCTCTAACTATAAAGAAATTAGTTCCACATGTCTAACATAATTGAAGAACGAATTAAATTAAACATGAAAACAGAAACAAGAAGAGAAAGAACTCCAAACACTCCAATGGTGGCAGATTGTTGCGTGAGGTGTCTCCCTCCCTTTGGACTGCACGGTGGCCTCCTTCTCTCCTCCAAAGGTGGCTGTGCACGGTGTCTGTGGTGGTGGTCAGGCGCAGTGATGGTTGTATTAGTGGTGGTTGGACGGTGGTGTGGATGGAAGGATGCTTGCGGCAAAGGGTTGTGTGGTGTGGTGTTTGCGGCACAAATTATATTTCTGAATGGGGAGTGCTCCCTCAGGTGTGGCAAACCCTAGGGTAAATCATAATAGGCTTGGGCTTTAGCAGAAATTAAAGCCTAGGGTGCGGCATAGGGTAGGAAAATGCCTTGCAAGGCAAGGCAAAAGGAGGTTCTAGAAGATTTTGTGCGGCACAAGGTGGGCTAGGGTTTAGGGTGCAGCAAGCCTTGTTTCTAGAAGGGTTTAGATGTGGCTGAGATGATAAGGCCCAAGGAATGCCTTGCAAGGCAAGGGAAAATGGTTCTAGAAGGCCCTAGGTGCGGCACAAGGTGGAAATTCACAAGGAAAAAGGGTTTTGGCCCATCTAGTTTTATCAAAGGATTTGAATAGCCCAAATCCACAAGAGAAAAAGGCCTAGAGGGTGCGGCATCCATATAGGGCTGAGATTGGGCCTCTAGAAAAGATTAAGACACCTCCATTCCAAGAATAGAAACTCTTCAAGAATGGAAACCTTCGTAATTAGAAACTTCCAAACTTAGAAACTTCGGTTTCCAATTTTAACTCTTCATTCGTCATTCGCCTCGAATTCCATTCTTCACATATTCATTCATTCCTTAGCTCATTTTGGCTCCAAATTCGACCATCCATGGTGCTCCATATGCATGTACTCCATTTAAGCTCAATTTAGCTCTAAAACGCACCAAAACACACTTTCTTGCTTCACTTGCCATTTGAACCTACAAATACACGAAAATAGCTTAAATAACTATAATAAACGATAACTAACTACGTAAGTGCAAGAAAACAAGCTAACTAAGTAGCATAAATATGCTCCTATCACTACTCTAAATTGATTTAAAAATATTAAACAAGACTCAAAAACACAAAACTAGGAAAAAGCCACTTAAGTAAATTCTAATAACTCAAAACAATGAAATCTAACTAAATAATACAACTTAACAATGGGGGGGGTTTGGCTTTGACGAAACTTAAAACTAAACTTAAATAAGTTACAGATTTGACAAAAACATGAAATTAAGGTGAATGGATGGGGATTGACTAGCTAGAGGGTTCTTCTCCACACATGACACATATGCAACGTAAATCAATTTTCAGTTGTTCTTTCAATAAATTGTTAATCTCAACACTCCAGATTAACCGTGAACAGCACTTTTTTAATCTTCAAGTTTTCCTTAAATTATTGAATTGGACGGAAAAGCGCATACAACAATTCAAAACATTCTTCAAAAGTCCCCTACGTGAAAAGCACAATAGAGATACAATCAAAGATCATTAAGCTTTGTGAAAACTATAAGCATTGACGAGGCCTTCGTAACTATGAAAAACATGATACTCCTGCCAAGAATTTACTTAACGCGATTGTGACTAGCAACCTTCACTACTCATGAATATAAGTTCATAACGATTAGGTGAAATTCCCTTATATTCTAGCATTAAATTCATGCATGCAAACTAAGTATGCATCCTTAATCGACATACAAGAATAAGTTATCAATCAAGCAGTTAAGCAAATTAAATTCACAACTCAGAAATTGATGTGAAAATTATCTTAACACACAAATAAAACCCTCTTGTTGTCAAATTGTAGTAAGGATGCAAGTAGGGATCGTTCTGGACCGGGGATTAGGAGGGATTGCTAAAACCTCTAAACTGACTCAAAAACATAAAAACAAAGTTAGAAACGTTCAAAAGGACTCAAAGACTTCAAAACAAGTTCAAAAGACTCAAAACGGACTAAAAACACTCAAAACTGCCTAAAAACACAAACTAGGCAGTTTCTAGCACAAACACAACTCTGGACAGAAATAAGGTTTTGGGTTGATTCAAAACCTTCTAAAACATAAATAAAACAGATTCTAAACACTTTAGAACAAGAAAGTAAAGGGGAGTTTTGGTTTTGACGAAAATTGAAATAACAAAGCGATGTATGAAACTAGACAGATTGTAAAACAAATTTGAGAAATAAGATGATGGATGGATTAGTTAGAGGTCCATTCTCCACACATGACATATTTGTATACGAATCGATTTTCCAATTGCTTTTCACTAAACTATGATGCTCAACACCCCAAGTTAACCGTGATGCACTAATTAACCCTCAGATTTTCCTTTACTCATTGAATTGGATGATTGCATGCGACAACCCAAATTATTCTCTAAAAGTCCCCTACATGACTGCATAATAGAAGTACGAATAGAGATCATTACGTTCCATGAAAATCATAAGTGTTGACGAGGCAATTGTAACTATGAATGCATGATACTCTTGCCAAGAATTCAATTAACGCGGTTGTGATTAGCAACCTTCACTAGTCATGAATATGAACTTATAACGATTAGGTGAAACTCGTTCATAATCTAGCATCTAATTCATGAATGAAAACCAAGTATGCATCCTCAATAAACATGCATGAATCAGTTATGAATAAAACAGATAATTGAATTGCAATCACAACTTAACAAATCACAATTGGAAGGAATCAGTTCATATCTCAAACATGTTCATGGCTTCAAACTTTCCCCTAACTAATTAGGGGTTTAGCCACTCATGATTACAGCAAGGCAAAGTAAACAGAAATTAAACATAAGAGACATGAAACGAATTACACCTAAAACGCTCCAACTTCTCCACCTTGCTGCGGCACAAGTCTTAAAGGGTGTGGTTGATGTGTATGGATGAAGGGGATGTGTTTTGGGTATAGGGATGGTGCGGCAAGGGGTGTGGAATGATCAGAAAATATGGAGGATGTAAGGGAGGCTGCGGCAAGGGTGTGGAATGTGTTTAGGGTGTGTAAAAACTGAAAGCTTGTGAATGAATGGATTTAAATATATAGGGCACGACTAAGGATCAGAAAAGGCCTTTTAAAACTTAGCTAAAATGGTTCCCTAATTGAATAAGGAAGAAAAGAAATCAGAAAATAAAATAGGAATGTGAAATTCGGCAGAATTGTGTAGGAGGAAAAAGGAATGTGTTTAATGGTCAGAAAATAGGAAAGAGAGGGTCCTCCTTGTGTGGCAAGGCTAGGTACTAATGACGCGATTTTAAACCGCACAAATTTAACCCTCTTTTTGACAGATGTAGTATAGATGTAAGTAGGGTATCGTTCTAGGCCGGGGATTAGGAGGGCTTGCTAATCTACTCTAATATTTAATTTAAAAACGTAAAAACAAAGATTAAAACACTAAACTAGAATAACTCAAAATAAAACTAACAAATAAACTAAAACAAATGAAAAGACTCAAAACAACTCAAGACTCTAAAAAAACACAAACTAAGCTAAAAACTCGAAACACACTTAAAATGACTCAAAATAATAAAAACAATCAAATTAACTCAATCTAGACACTAGGAAATTAATTGGATGGAATTTAAATTAAAAGATTAAAAATAATAAAAATTAACTAAATAATAATATTTTAATAATGGGGATTGATTTGGTTTTGACAAAGTAAATTAAACTTAAATAAATTACAAAATTGACAAAAACATAAAATAAAAGTGAAAGGATGGACGACAGATTGGCTAGAGGGTTTTTCTCCACACAAGACACATATGCAATCTAAATTGATTTTCAGTTGTTCTTTCAGTAAGTTGTAAATTTCAACACCCCAAATTAATTAGGTACGCTTAAATTAATCTTCAGATTTTCCTTAAGTTATTGAATTGGATGAACAGCATACAACAACTCAAATTATTCCCCAAAAGTTCTCTACGTGAAAAGCACAATAGAGATACGATTAAAGATCATTATGTTCAATGAAAATCATAAGTGTTGACAAGGCATTCGTAACTATGAACAGCATGATACGTTTGCCAAGAATTTACTTAACGCGATTGTGACTAGCAACCTTCACTACTCATGAATATAAGTTCATAACGATTAGGTGAAATTCACTTATATTCTAGCATCAAATTCATGCATGTAAATTAAGTATGCATTCTTAATCGACAAACATAAATAAGTTATTAATCAAACAGTTAAGCAAATTAAATCACAACTCAGAAATCACAACTGAAGGTATCAATTCAAATTACAAATATAATCATGGTTTTGAATTATCCTCTAGCCAACACAAATTATTTACACATTATTTATAAATTAAAAACAGAAATAAAAATAAAAATAAAAATCTGAGTTTGGAGGATTAAACCAAGGGAATCAAGGGTCTGTGCAAATTGAGCTTTCCGTTTGCTTTGTTTTTCTGTGCACCGTGCCTTGCTGTGCACTGTGCGCTGTTGAATTCTCTAAATGGCAGCTCAGCTGCTTGCACCGCCATACTCCCCTGACTTCAAGTCTGTGCAACCTCTGTGGCGCCTTCTGCTTCCCAAGGCAGCCACCGACTGCCCTTGGTTCCCGTGCTATCTCCCTGCGTTGGTTGGTTGGCAGCTCACGCTGCCTTCCTCTGTTCTTCAATGCTGCCAAGGGGCAGCCTTTCTTCACTCGCACGATGCCCTCCTCCGTTCTTCAACGTGCAGCTGCTTTGCTTCTGAGGCAGCTTATGCGCTCCTCTCCGTTCTTCCCAATTGGCTGCCAAAGGCAGCCTTCTATTTCTATATTTTTTTTTTATTTTCTTTCTCAAGCTGCCCCTTCAAGGCAGCTCCTCTCTGTCACGGTTCCCTTCCAATCCCCTTCTAAGGCAGATATATCCTTCCTCTTCTTGCTCTCGCTATCCTTTCCCGTGAACTGTCCCGTGCTTTTCCATTCGCAAGATGCTTCTGCTTTCCTCATTCTCTATTCTTTAATTTTCTGTTTTCTTTCTTATCTTTTCTGCTGCCCACATGGTCTCCCTAGCATCATTGCCTTGCACCTGCCTCTCATGATTATTCTCTGCTTTCCACCGAAAGCATCCACACATATTATATTAATATAATTATATAAATATATAATATATATATATAAATATATGTATATTTATATAATTATATTTAAAAAGATAAATTTTATTAACAAAGCAAGATAGTTTAAACGAAAATATTACTTAACACTTCATTTATTCTATTTTTATTTTCTTAGCGAGATAAATTTATAAAACATAAAATCAACGTAAATAGCTCAAAATATAACGAACTAACTAAGAAAAGACGAGTGAATTTGATATAAAAATATGTATAAATATGATCCGATCAAATACCCCCACACTTAGCTTTTGCTAGTCCTCGAGCAAAACAAAGAAACAAAAAACAAAACTCAATCTAAACCTTCCAACATTTATCTCAGGGATTTCCAATGGACATGACAAATTAAAAATCATCGCTTACACAGATTTTGGCAATCCATATCCTTAAGCACATACTTAATCACAGTCACCATTTATTAGTTCGCATTTAATCAATTAAAACAACATTTTAAATGTAGTAACATGCCTTAGAGAATTTACTCAACTCCTCACTAGATATGCACTCAATTTTCACTCAGATTTTATGACTACACTCCCTACACTAGGTATATGTGAGAAGATTGATGTAAACAAGGAAACGAGTACTCACATAAGTTATATCAAAGAAAGCATTTTCTGGAGTTATTAATGTACATATGAATATGATCTCATGAACGGAATGCTACTACTTAGATGCGAGAACCAGGGACACCATATGCTCATACCAATCCCAAACTCCACATATTGAACACACAACAACCAAGATAGAAGTCAAAGGGTTGTAACGGGGCTGAGGATATGGGTTAACAAAGAAAGGATATGGAAAAACAAAGGTTCTTAAAGAAATAGTAAGCAAAGTAATGAAATTAACGCACAGAATTCACTTTGAATTAAAATTCAACTCTAAACCCGAGGGGATGATTCACACATTTTATGGCCAGATTTCAAACTCTTTTTCTTCTTTCTTTTCTTTTCATGCGTTTTTCTCTTTCTTTTTTTTTTTTTTCTTTTTTTTTTTTTTTTTTTTTTTTTTTTAAGGAGAACAAAACGTATAATTGAGCTCGAAAACAACCAATCCCTCCCCCACACTTGTTTTTCTGCATAGTGTAGAATAAAATGAATTCTTTTTAAATCATGCTCACTATTCTTTAAGAACAAAGGTGCGGTTTAAAGTGGTTAACAACAAAAATAGGCTAAACCAGGTTCGAAAGGGGTTAAACCTACAAAACATAAGAAAGATAGAAGGTAAGGCTTTTTGGGATGGTGGTTCACTAAACAACTTCATCTTGATATGTGTTATGCAATTCAATGTCATGCTTTGAATGAAACGGATATGAGTTCTAGTATGTGGAACTAAGATGATAAAACGCCTTCTAAGTAGCAACCAAGCAAAGAATAATGAGATCATGCAACGACTTTAGAAAACAAAAACATCAAGATTAATAACTCTCCAAACAAGGTATAAGCTCAAGTCTCACAGGGATGTAGCATTAGTTTGAGTTCCTTCCTTCAAGCATGTTACAAAAACTGCTTTTATCCTTTTATGATCAAATTTAAATTCATAAACAACAACTACAACTAAGCATAAACCAAGAGTATATCAAACTTCCATCCATGTTTATAACTTTCTTTAACAGTCATGCAATTAAAAACCAAATCCTCATCATTGTGTTGGAAGGTACCTACAACACAAACACACACAAACAACTCTAAAATAATTCATTTTGGGTTTTTCAAAATATTTTTCAAATTTTTATGTCATTTTCGTAAGATTTCCTCAAAACACAATAAAACACACCAAAACAGCATAAAACACTAAGAAAACAAAAAGCGACAATACGAAAACAAATGAAACCAGTTCAAAGTCGAAGGTATAAAAATTTTCAATTTGGTCATTTTTTATACTTTAACACCCCCACACTTAAACTGGACATTGTCCCCAATGTCAGAAAACATTAAAAAGCAAAATAAAAATAAAAATAAACAGAATAAATAATAAGAAATAAAATAAAGCAATCAGACTGAAAACTCCCCTAATTTGCAGAAAAATCAAGCGATGACCCCCAAGCGTAAATTTTGCAATCAACTTCAAGGGAGAAAATAACCAAACGTTCCTGCAAAGAAAAGAAATAAATAAGTTAAGCACGCAAGAAAATATAGAAAAATGCAAACGAAAAATAAAAATTGAAAATAAAAGACAACGAAAAGAACGAATAGGTGATCATTGGTCGTGATTGTTGATTTTCCACAGCTTTCATCTTGAACTGGATGGGCCTTCTTTCTTGCAAGTGCTCCTCAGCTTAGTTGAGGATGAATCAGCACGTTGTCTCCACATGCTTCAAGTAGTCCGGTCTCCACGCAGGTGTGGCATCTTCTTGAACTCTTGGATCAACCCAGACTCATCTGCTCTTGGGTGCACCTCAGACTCCTCCTGCTTCGTCTGTGAGGTACTTTTGTTTTTGAAGAAGTACCTCAACACAGGTTTATTTTTGAAGTGTGTTGGGAGGGGTCTGAGATGAGTACTTGAGAGCAAGACTAGGTAAGCAATCAGGATCTCACTTTCTCCATGTTCCTCAGATGAAGGTGAGGAGAAAGCATAATATGAGATACTTTTGCTTTTAACCTTTTTAATATGAAATACTTTTGCTCTGGAAGGTTTGTTTTCTGGGGTGATCCAAGGGATGAAGAACACTGAATAACTCGAAAGCTTTCTTTGGGAAGACATTATCGGAGATGAAGAGAGGTTGAGAGGTTGAGAGGTTGAGAGGGTGTGAAGGTGTGCCTTTGATGTGGAAGGCGAAGGTCGAGTCTTATAGAAATTTTTCTTCCTCAACCGGAACTATTCCCGCACTATTTGTCGGCAGCCAGTGGATGGATGAACAGTGCCCGTTACGCGCTTTCTGACAAAGCTTCCGTAATTTCCGCGAAGCTGACTGCGCATGCGACGAGTGATGACAAATTGGAATGATGATCTTTTGAAAACCGGGGTTCAAAACCGGGTGCGGCTCGTGGTTTTCGCAACGCTCCACGCTACACGTGATGAGTCACGACAAAATTGGAAAAGCTGAGCCACGTGATTGCTGAGTCAAGCCCAGCTTTTGAGAAAGGAAACGGCTCTTTTGAGACAGGACTCCGGCATTTGAGAAAGGAGCGTCCAGCTTTTCCGATTTGCGCGAGGACGCGTCTTCAACCTCAGAGGAGCGCCTCTCTTTGATTTGCTTCTTTTTATAGAGGCGCTAATTCTACTTCACATCACACTTGAACTCCCTTCCTCAAACACTCTCTTCTGTAAACACACATAATCTTTCCGAACTCTTCCTCCTCAACACCTTCTAAAAATGTCTTGCCCTTCCGACCGTCGCCTAAACTTGAATGTCGGGGAAGACGATGACTCGTCTTCTCCGAACAACATTTGGAATCCGTCCTTCATATCCCCCAATGGTCCTCTTACAGTCGGGGACACAATGATGAGGAATGAAATCACCGCTACGGTGATTGCCAGAAATCTGCTCACTCCCAGGGACAATAGGATGCTATCCAGGCGGTCGGACGAGCTGGCCGTTCAGGAATCTCTTGCCCTCAGCGTCCAAAGTGCAGGCTCAGTTTCGAACATGGGCCAGCGCCTGCTTGCCCGAACTCGTCAGGTGGAGTCACTGATGGCGGAGGTGGCCAGTCTTCGGCAGGAGGTCAGAGGACTCAGGCACGAGAACAAGGAGTTGCACATGCTTGCAACTAGTTACTCGACCAGCATGAAGAGGAAGCTGGACCAGCTGCAAGAGTCGGACGGTCGGATTCAGAGCGATCATGAAAGGTTCATGGCGCTACTCCCGAGGTTTATGTTGCCTTCGTCCTCTGGAGTAGCACCAAGCGTTCCGGCTCCGGAGATTCCAACTCTGGCTCTTCGTCTTCCCGGAGCTCCGTCGACTTCTCAGGCACCACCTGACCAATGACCAATGAACACTATTAGTTTTTCGTATTATTGTAAAATATTTAAGCTTTCAAGTTTATTTAATTATATAAGTATATATATATATGTATTTTTTTTTTAGAGCTTTTCTACGGCAATCAATGTAAATAAATATTTTTTTTTTTTTAGGTTTATATGAATGTTTATATTATTTTTTTAAGTTAAAAAAAAAATCAAAGTAAAATAAGAAAATTAATGTAAAAAGACTATGTTTAATCTACCACCACAAATATCACAACTAAATAAACAAAATAAAATGAAAGCAGTAAAGAGAAGGGTTTAGGAATGCAAATCTGGTTGTGGGTGATTCCTAGGCCTCCCTTCTTTATTCAACTGCATGGATTTATCCTTGAACGGACGGTGGTATTTGAAATGATCCGACAACGGTCTAAGTTCTAATGACGGTGCCTGAATCATCAAAATTAAATTGTTAGTATAAAACAAAATTAAAAATGGAGAAGATGGCTTACTTTCTTTTTCAAACTCAATCACAAACACAACGTCTCCAAAAGTCTCAGGGACTTTGAACTTAGCCAGATTGCATATGATGATTGTGGCTTGTCTCGTTTCATCAAACTCAATTTCTTGGGCCTTTGTTTCCTGCACAGCCTCATTGATGAATTCTTGATATGCTACGCATTCTCCAGCCACTTTGATATCTTGAATCCCTTTTCTTGGTGTGCAAGGTTCTTTGAACGTTTCAGCAAAATCTGGAACTTGATTTATTGCACCAAGAATCGGGATATCACTTTGGATCTCAGGAAGAACTTCCACAATCTGCCCCATTTGATTATTCAATTCTCCCATCTCCTTGGTTTGATTTTCTACTTCCTGGTTCAAAGAGATGAGTAATTGAATAATATTATCATTATTCACAGATGTACTTACATCTATACTACATCTGTCAAAAAGAGGGTTAAATTTGTGCGGTTTAAAATCGCGTCAAATTTTTGGCGCCGTTGCCGGGGATTAGGAGGGCTTGCTAATCTACTCTAATATTTAATTTAAAAACGTAAAAACAAAGATTAAAACACTAAACTAGAATAACTCAAAATAAAACTAACAAATAAACTAAAACAAATGAAAAGACTCAAAACAACTCAAGACTCTAAAAAAACACAAACTAAGCTAAAAACTCGAAACACACTTAAAATGACTCAAAATAATAAAAACAATCAAATTAACTCAATCTAGACACTAGGAAATTAATTGGATGGAATTTAAATTAAAAGATTAAAAATAATAAAAATTAACTAAATAATAATATTTTAATAATGGGGATTGATTTGGTTTTGACAAAGTAAATTAAACTTAAATAAATTACAAAATTGACAAAAACATAAAATAAAAGTGAAAGGATGGACGACGGATTGGCTAGAGGGTTTTTCTCCACACAAGACACATATGCAATCTAAATTGATTTTCAGTTGTTCTTTCAGTAAGTTGTAAATTTCAACACCCCAAATTAATTAGGTACGCTTAAATTAATCTTCAGATTTTCCTTAAGTTATTGAATTGGATGAACAGCATACAACAACTCAAATTATTCCCCAAAAGTTCTCTACGTGAAAAGCACAATAGAGATACGATTAAAGATCATTATGTTCAATGAAAATCATAAGTGTTGACAATGCATTCGTAACTATGAACAGCATGATACGTTTGCCAAGAATTTACTTAACGCGATTGTGACTAGCAACCTTCACTACTCATGAATATAAGTTCATAACGATTAGGTGAAATTCACTTATATTCTAGCATCAAATTCATGCATGTAAATTAAGTATGCATTCTTAATCGACAAACATAAATAAGTTATTAATCAAACAGTTAAGCAAATTAAATCACAACTCAGAAATCACAACTGAAGGTATCAATTCAAATTACAAATATAATCATGGTTTTGAATTATCCTCTAGCCAACACAAATTATTTACACATTATTTATAAATTAAAAACAGAAATAAAAATAAAAATAAAAATCTGAGTTTGGAGGATTAAACCAAGGGAATCAAGGGTCTGTGCAAATTGAGCTTTCCGTTTGCTTTGTTTTTCTGTGCACCGTGCCTTGCTGTGCACTGTGCGCTGTTGAATTCTCTAAATGGCAGCTCAGCTGCTTGCACCGCCATACTCCCCTGACTTCAAGTCTGTGCAACCTCTGTGGCGCCTTCTGCTTCCCAAGGCAGCCACCGACTGCCCTTGGTTCCCGTGCTATCTCCCTGCGTTGGTTGGTTGGCAGCTCACGCTGCCTTCCTCTGTTCTTCAATGCTGCCAAGGGGCAGCCTTTCTTCACTCGCACGATGCCCTCCTCCGTTCTTCAACGTGCAGCTGCTTTGCTTCTGAGGCAGCTTATGCGCTCCTCTCCGTTCTTCCCAATTGGCTGCCAAAGGCAGCCTTCTATTTCTATATTTTTTTTTTATTTTCTTTCTCAAGCTGCCCCTTCAAGGCAGCTCCTCTCTGTCACGGTTCCCTTCCAATCCCCTTCTAAGGCAGATATATCCTTCCTCTTCTTGCTCTCGCTATCCTTTCCCGTGAACTGTCCCGTGCTTTTCCATTCGCAAGATGCTTCTGCTTTCCTCATTCTCTATTCTTTAATTTTCTGTTTTCTTTCTTATCTTTTCTGCTGCCCACATGGTCTCCCTAGCATCATTGCCTTGCACCTGCCTCTCATGATTATTCTCTGCTTTCCACCGAAAGCATCCACACATATTATATTAATATAATTATATAAATATATATATATAAATATATAATATATATATATATAAATATATGTATATTTATATAATTATATTTAAAAAGATAAATTTTATTAACAAAGCAAGATAGTTTAAACGAAAATATTACTTAACACTTCATTTATTCTATTTTTATTTTCTTAGCGAGATAAATTTATAAAACATAAAATCAACGTAAATAGCTCAAAATATAACGAACTAACTAAGAAAAGACGAGTGAATTTGATATAAAAATATGTATAAATATGATCCGATCAAATAAAGGGGAATGTGTTTTATGACAGAAAATAGGCAACTAAGGTGCAGGAATTAAAGAGAATAGGAAAGGAAATTCGGAGGAATTTATGGGACAGATTTAGGAATGTGTTTTGAGGCACAAAATAGGTAAGAACAAGGTATGTTTGTGTAGCAAGGCATAGAACACAAAGGGAATGTATTTTGTGACAGAAATTAGGCATGGGAATGTCCCCTTGGGCGGCAAGGATGTGTTGGGAAAAGGAAAGTGGTTTAGGTGCAGATTTGGTCAAGAAAAGGGAAAGATATTTAGGAGGTGCGGCATGGACATTTAGGGAAGTTTAGGCTTCTAGAACTCTCAATTGAATGTCCTCACACATTTAGGAACCCTTTTGTGGCTGAAACTTTGGTGAAGAAGGATTGGGAAACTTCCATTCCAAGAATAGAAACTCTTCAAGAATGGAAACCTTCGAAAATAGAAACTTCCAAACTTAGAAACTTCGGTTTCCAATTTTGACTCTTCATTCTTCATTTGCCTTGAATTCCATTCTTCACATCTTCATTCGCTCCTTAGCTCATTTGCACTTCAATTTCATCCTTCCGTTTAGCTCCAAACATGTCCTATCCATCTTAGGCCCAAAATTGCTCCAAAACGCTCCAAAATGCACATTTTTGCATACTTTGACCTTAGAACCTGAAATTGCACGAAAATGGCTTAAAGTACTAAAATAAGTAGGTTCTAACAACGTAAATGCAAGGAAATAAGCTAGTTAAGTCGCATAAATATGCTCCTATCAAATTCCCCCACACTTAGCTTTTGCTAGTCCTCGAGCAAAATGAAATAAACAAAAAGAAACAAAACTCAACCTAAACCTTCCAACATTACCTCAGGGATTTCCAAAGCACATAACAAATTAAAGATCATCATTTACATAGATTTTGGTCGTCCATACACTTAAGCACATACTTAACCATAGTTACCATTCATTAGTTCACATTTAATTAATGAAAACAACATTTTGAATGTAGTAACATGCCTTAGAGAATTCCCTCATATCCTCACTAGATATGCACTCAATTTTTACTCAGATTTTCTAATTACACTCCTTATACTAGGTATATGTGAGAAGATTGATGTAAATATGAAAACTAAGACTCACATATGTTTTAACAAAGAAAGTACTTTTCTGGAGTTATAAGTGAAACATATGAATATGATCTCATGAAAGGAATGCTACTACTTAGATGCAAGAACCATTGACACCATATGCTTATACCAATCCCAAACTCCACATATTGAATACATAACACCCAAGATAGAAGTGTAAGGGTGGTAACGGGGCTAAGGGTGTTTGGTTAACAAAGGAAGGATATGGAAAACAAAGGTTCTTAAAGAAATAGTGAGCAAAGCGTTGATATCAACTTAGAATTCACTTTTGAATGAAAACTCAAATTTTGAACGAAAAGGGAAGATTTAGACAATTTAGGGCCGGATTTGGTGCTTTGGACCCATTCTTCAACATTCAATACTTATTCACTCATTCTTTCATCTTTTCAAGCTCTTTTTCTTTTCTTTCTTTCTTTTCTTTTCTGTTTTTCTTTTTTCATACGTTTTTCACAACTTTTCTTTCCTTTTGAACCTCAAAACATACATAAGAACTTTAGAACTGATAGGAGCATATTTATGCTACTTAGTTAGCTTGTTTTCTTGCACTTACATAGTTAGTTATCGTTTATTATAGTAATTTAAGCTATTTTCGTGTATTTGTAGGTTCAAATGGCAAGTGAAGCAAGAAAGTGCGTTTTGGTGCATTTTAGAGCTAAATGGAGCTTAAATGGAGTACATGCATATGGAGCACCATGGATGGACGAGTTTGGAGCTAAATTGAGCTAAGGAGTGAATGAAGATGTGAAGAATGGAATTAAAGGCGAATGACGAATAAAGAGTCAAAAGTGGAAACCGAAGTTTCTAAGTTTGGAAGTTTCTAATTCCGAAGGTTTCCATTTTTGAAGAGTTTCTATTCTTGGAATGGAGATGTCCTAATCTTGTCTAGAAGGCCATTTTTGGGCCTATGTCAATGCCGCACCATCTAAGCCTTATCCATCTTGGATTTCAGATTTGAGTGGCCTTGTTTTGGGTTAATTGGGCCAAAGCTATTTTTCCTTGTGGACTTCCACTTTGTGCCGCACCTAGGGCTTTCTAGAACTAATTTTGCCTTGCCTTGCAAGGCCTTTCCCTAGCCCACCCCCTTTGTGCCGCACATAATTCTTTCTAGAAACCCTAGCCCTTTAAACCAAGTCAGCCGCACCCTAGGGCCCAATTCCCTTTAGTTTCTGATTGTTTTAACCTAATTTCTGATGGATTTGGCCCTCTAGAAGCCTTAAATCTGATTCACCTAGGGTTAGAAGTATATATATTTGTGTTTAAGGGTTTGCCGCACCATCTATCATTCCCCACTCAGAAATTAAAAGTGCCGCACCCTTCCTCTCATCCATTCCGCAACCATTCATCCAAAAATCCAGAAATTCACCCTTTGCCGCAACTCCATAGTCACCACCACTCAGCCACCATCACATCCACCATCCCTACAACCCTTGCCGCACATTCCCACCATCATCACCACCGTGTGCAGCCACTTTGGGAGGAGAAGGAACCTGCACCGTGCACCACAAAGGAGGGGGAAAGCTTTGCGCGAGCAATCTGCCACCATTGGAGTGTTTGGAGTTCTTTTCTTTTCTTGTTTCTGTTTCATGTTTAATTTAATTCGTTGTTCAATTATGTTAAACACGTGGAACTAATTTCTTTATAGTTAGAGGCGAATTTGAAGCCATGGACATATGTTGGTTATCATTTGATTTACTCCAGTTATGAATTCATGAACTTTGGATGTGGTTTACTTTTCTGTTTTGATGAAGAACTTGTTTATGTATGTGGGTTGAGGGTCGACACTTAATTTGCATGCTTAAACTTGATGCTAGGATATAAGGGAATTTCACCTAATCGTTATTAACTTATATTCATGAGTAGTAAAGATCGCTAGTCACGATTATGTTTAGTAAACCCTAGGTTGGATTAACATGCGTATTCCATAGTTATGAATGCCTAGTCGTTGTTTATGATTTCCATTGAACTTAATGATTCTTGTTGAATGTCTCTATCATGCGTATTCCATAGTTAGGGACTTTGATGAGGAATAATTTGGTTGCGATGCGTATTCCATTCAATTCAATGAATTTAGGGAAATCTGAGAATTAATTAGTTCAATACAATTAATTTGGGGCATCGTCATTTATAAGTTCATTGAAATCATAACTGGGAATCAAGTTGTATGCATATGTTCATGTGTGGATAAGGAACCCTCTAACTAGTTTGTCTCATCATTCAATTCATTAGAAATCTGTTTTAGAATCTGTTTTATTTTCAAGTTTCTGTGTTAATTCTAAATTCGTCAAAACTAATCCCCCATTTATTTTAAAGTGTTAGATTAGTTAGAAATACATTTAGATTGTGTTTCTAGGAGTTTTGAGTCAAGTTAGAACCAATTTTCGTCAAAAATTGTGTTTGTGCTCAAAACTGCCCAGAAAGTGATTTTGAGGCAGTTTTGAGTGTTTCTGGGCTGTTTTAAGTCTTTTGCTTTGTTTAAGTGTTTTAAACTCTAGTTTTGCATTCTTTGAGTCTAGTTTAGTGTTTTATATTGTGTTTTTACGTTTTTGAGTCAGTTTCACATTGATTAGCATCCCTAGTTAATCCCCGGTCTAGAACGATCCCTATTTGCTCATATACTACAATTGTCATCCATAGGGTTTAATTTGAGTGTCAATCTAATTTTCACATCAAGAACAAACATTCCTTCCCCCACACTCATTTTCTTACATAATGTAACTCAAAAGGAATTCATTTAGGTCATGCTCACTATCTTTTAAGAACAAGGGTGTGGACGGTCCTAAACTAGGCTAGGTAGGGATAATGTGGGTTAACAAAGAATAAAGGCTAAATAAGGCTCAATGGGGTTAAAACCTACAAAACATACGAAATATAGGAAGTAAGGCTATTTGGCTATGGTGGTTCACTACACAACTTCATCTTGATCATGTGTCATGCAATTCAATATCATGCTTTGAATGAAACGGATATAAGTTCTAGCATTTAGTTCTATCATGATACGCATGCATTCTAAGTAGCAACCAAGCAAGGAATAATGAGATCATGCAACAACTTTAGAAAACAAAGAATCACAGATTATAACTCTCCAAAAGAAAGCAAAGGCTCAAGTCTCTCAAGGATGTAGCGTTAGTTGAGTTCTTTCCTTCAAGCATGTTACAAAAACTGATTTTAACCACTTTGTAATCAAATGTGAGTTCATAAACATCAACTATAACCAAGCATAAGCCAAGAACATATCAAACTTCAATCCATGCTTGTAACTTTCTTTAATAGTTATGCAATTAGAAACCGAATCTCATCATTGTGTTGGAAGGTATCCTAAGACACAAACACACCAAAATGACTCAAAAACAACTCTTTTTGGGTTTTTCAAAACAATATTTCAAATTTTTATGTGATTTTCGGATTTTTAAGTCACAACACACTAAAATGCTTCAAAATAGCTTAAAAACACCTTAAAACAGCAAGGAACAAGTCCAAAAGTATTGGGTGATAAAATCCCACGAATTTGCATCAAAAACACTTAGTTACCCCCCCATACTTAAATCAAACATTGTCCTCAATGTTTCAAGCATAAAATCACACCAAATAAAAAGAAACACACAAACAGCAACTACAATGCAAAACTAGGCAGATTAGAAAGAATCAACAAAGAGAAGGGTGTTAGGAACGCAAATCTGGAATTGGAGTGATTCCTAGGGCTTCCTTTGTTGAATCGCATGGGTTGCCTCCCATGAAGCGCTTTCTTTTACGTCTTGCAGCCGGACGAAGAACTCCACTCATTCCCCATTGGAGGCCACGGCTTGGAAAGGAATGTCTTCCAAAACCTGCCCCACGAACTTCTCATGCGTTGAGTCTATGTATGGCAATGGATAATGATGCTCCCAGATTGTGGCATTGAACTTCCCAAGGTCAATTAAAACACTCCCACGAGCATGAATTCGATTGGATATCTGCGCCAAAGGAAGTAGCAACCTATCAATTGAATTGGAAATTGAATTTATAGGAGGAAACTCACCCATATGTTGCAATGGAGACTCAAAAGCCGTTGCTGCTCAACAACTCCAGAAATGGTGCTTTCGGCCAGATTTGGTGCTTGGAGTGTAATGGCTTGCACTTTGTGCTCCATCCCAATTCCTTCTTCAATGGTAGGTCTAGATGTATGTTCCTGCCTTATGTCCTCATTCACATGAATAGCAAAGCAAGAACGAACCTCATTAGAACCTTTAACAAGTTCAGAAACTTTAAAATGAATTACATCACCATCAAATTCCATAGTTAAAGCTCCCTTAGCCACATCAATCTTGGTTGATGCTGTCTTCATGAATGGTCGCCCAAGTAGGATTGGCAAAGGGGGAGAATGAGGTGATTCTTCCATGTCAAGCACATAAAAATCCGCGGGGAAAATCAAGTGATCTACCTGCACTAAAACATTCTCCAAAACACCTTTCGGATAGGCATTAGATTGATCAGCAAATTGGATAATTACTCCATCATTTTTAAGTTCTCCCAAATTCATAGATGCATATATGGAGTATGGCATGACATTTATTGAAGCCCCTAAGTCTAACATAGCATGTTAAAACTTAGTATTTCCAATAACACAAGGGATCGTAAAACTGCCTGGATCTTTGCATTTAGGGGGCATTTTACGTTGCAAGATTGCCGAGACATTTTCACTTACCATAACCACTTCTTTCTCTTGAATTTCTTCTTTGTTGTACACAACTTCTTTAAAAACTTGGCACACTTTGGAATTTGTTTGATGGCATCAAGGAGTGGAATGTTGACTTGCACTTTCCGAAATGTTTCCAAAATGTCCTTTTCATCGTCTTCCTTACTTGCTTGCAAAAATCTGCGAGGAAAGGGTGCATTGGGTGGAATGGAGTTAGAAATAATGGAATTTGACCCCAACTTACCTTTGGTGGCCGAATTAGGAGGAATGGATTGGGGCGGCAAGGATTGCTCCATCCTTGCCGTGGGCTCTTCTTGGTTCTTCTCCTCAGATTGCGTACTTTCGTCCTCCCTTTGGTTGGATTTAGAGTGGTTAGGCCCGGATCCTACTTCTTTTCCACTTCGCAAGGTGATGGGTTGGACAGATTCGAATCCCCCCTTGGGATTCAAATTCGTATTACTTGGTAACTTACCTTGTTCCCTACCAAATTGCCCCATGAATTCAGCCATTTGTCCCACTTGTCTTTTCAATTCACTCACCTCTCGAGCTTGATTTTGCACTTCGTTGGCGTAATTGTGCATGTCCTTGGTTTGTTTTTCTTGCCCCTGCGCCAACGTAGTTAGTAATTGAATAACTTGAGAATTATCAAAAGACGAACCTGAGTTGTTTTGGGAGGGTTGTGGCTGATTGGATTGATATGGCCGTGGGAACCCAGGGGGGTTTTGTTGAAATCCCCTTTGTTGTGCAGATTGTTGGGGATCTCTCCACTTGAAATTAGGGTGATCTCTCCATCCGGGGTTGTAGGTGTTGGAGTACGGATCGTATTTGGTTTGGTTTTGGCCTTGGAAACCAATAGCATTGGCGGATTCCCATCCTCCATTTTCTATCAACTGAGGGCATGTCTCGGATGGTGATGTGAAAATTAGATTGACACACAAATTAAACCCTATGGATGACAATTGTAGTATATGAGCAAATAGGGATCGTTCTGGACCGGGGATTAACTAGGGATGCTAACCAATGTGAAACTGACTCAAAAACATAAAAACACAATGTAAAACACTAAACTAGACTCAAAGAATGCAAAACTAGAGTTTAAAACACTTAAACAAAGCAAAAGACTCAAAACAGCCCAGAAACACTCAAAATTGCCTTAGAATCACTTTCTGGGCAGTTTTGAGCACAAACACAAATTTGGACGAAAACAGGTTCTAACTTGACTCAAGACTCTTAAAAACACAAACTAAATGTATTTCTAACTAATCTAACACTTTAAAATAAAGGGGTGATTGGTTTTGACGAATTTAGAAATTAAAACAGAAACTTGAAACAAAACAGATTCTAAATAGATTTTTATGAATTGAATGGATGGAGAAACTAGTTAGAGGGTTCCTTATCCACACATGAACATATGCATATAACTTGATTCCCAGTTATGATTTCAACAAACTTATGAATGACAATGCCCCAAATTAATTGTATCGAACTAATTAATTCTCAGATTCCCCTAAATTCATTGAATTGAATGGAATACGCATCGCAACCAAATTATTCCTCATCAAAGTCCCTAACTATGGAATACACATGATAGAGACATTCAACAAGAATCATTAAGTTCAATGGAAATCATAAACATTGACTAGGCATTCATAACTATGGAATACGCATGTTAATCCAACCTAGGGTTTACTAAACACAATCGTGACTAGCGATCTTTACTACTCATGAATATAAGTTAATAACGATTAGGTGAAATTCCCTTATATCCTAGCAGCAAGTTTAAGCATGCAAATTAAGCGTGCACTCTCAATCAACATACATAAACAAGTTCTTAATCAAAACAGAGAAGTAAACCACATCCAAAGTTCATGAATTCATAACTGGAGTAAATCAAATCATAACCAACATATGTCCATGGCTTCAAATTCGCCTCTAACTAAAAAGAAATTAGTTCCACATGTTTAACATAATTGAAGAACGAATTAAATTAAACATAGAAACAGAAACAAAGAGAGAAAGAACTCCAAACACTCCAATGGTGGCAGATTGCATGCGCAAGGTGTCTTCCCCCTTTGGACTGCACGGCAAGGCTCTAACTCCTCTTCAAAGTGGTTGCACACGGTGGTTATGGTGGTGGGGAGGTGCGGCAAAGGTTGTAGGGATGGTGGATGTGATGGTGGCTGAATGGTGGTGGATATGGAATTGCGGCAAGGTATGAAAATAGGGGAGGAAAGGGTATGGTGGCTGCGGCAAGAACTTAGAGCACTAGGGAAATTAAAATCTGAAAGTGAGGGTGAATGATGGTGCGGCAAGGCTTGATAGGAGTATATATAGGCTTCTAACCCTAGGTGAATCAGGTTTAGGGTTTCTAGAAGGCCAAATCCACCAAGAATTGGGTTAAAACAATCAGAAATTGAATGGGATTGGGCCCTAGGTGCGGCAGATTTGGTTTAGAGGCTAGGGTTTCTAGAATGCCTTGCAAGGCAAGGAAAACATGTTTCTAGAAGGGAATAGGTGCGGCCCAATGTGATGGGCTAGGGTTTAGGGTGCGGCAATGTGGGCTAGGAGGGTTTAGATGTGGCTGAGATGATAAGGCCCAAGGATGGCCTTCTAGAAAGGATTAGGACATCTCCATTTCAAGAATAGAAACTCTTCAAGAATGGAAACCTTCGGAATTAGAAACTTCCAAACTTAGAAACTTCGGTTTCCACTTTTGACTCTTCATTCGTCCTTCGCTTTGAATTCCATTCTTCACATCTTCATTCACTCCTTAGCTCATTTTAGCTCCAAAATCGTCCATCCATGGTGCTCCCTATGTATGTACTCCATTTAAGCTCAATTTAGCTCTAAAACGCACCAAAACGCACTTTCTTGCTTCACTTGCCATTTGAACCTACAAATACACGAAAATAGCTTAAATCACTATAATAAACGATAACTAACTACGTAAGTGCAAGAAAACAAGCTAACTAAGTAGCATAAATATGCTCCTATCAGATGGATGCCCTTGCATTGAACACACGCCACACACTTGGTTTTCTTGTGGTTTTGATCCCTTGACAACCTGAGACACAAGAGTAGTAACATTAGCCAATTGTGATTGAATATCAGAAATTGCACTTACCTCATTCACACTTTGTTGCCGTGGCCCCTCTCTTTGTCCAACACCCTCATATTGTTGTGCGTTGTGTGCACGGTTGGCAATGAGAGTTTTGGCAGCCACCGGGGTTTTGTCCACCAATGCACCACCCGCCGAGGCATCTAGCATTTGGCGTTCAATGGGAAGGAGTCCCTCGTAGAAATATGGATCATCCCACACGTAAAATCGTGCATCTTTTCTAAGCTTATCACGTTTGAATTTATCTAGAGTGCTAGGAACTTGTTTTGTGACCAAATAGTTCACCAAATCAGCAAACCAAGGCTCACTTACCTCTAACGACATCAATTGCTCATCAAGGAATGTTTCTTGATTGGGTAAGGAGTCCTCAATGAGTACCAAATGGCTAAGGTGGTCAGCCACCACGTTTTCACTCCCCTTTTTGTCTCTAATTTCGACATCAAACTCTTGAAGTAGGAGCATCCAACGAATTAGCCTTGGTTTGGCTTCCTTCTTGGTGAAAAGGTACCTTAAAGCTGCATGGTCAGAAAATATAATCACTTTAGTACCAAGTAAATATGAACGAAATTTATCTAAAGCGAAAACAACGGCAAGAAGTTCTTTCTCAGTGGTAGAGTAATTTAATTGAGCATCATTTAGGGTACGAGAAGCATAATAAATAACATGGGGCTGTTTGTTCCTCCGTTGGCCTAAAACAGCACCAATGGCATAGTCGGATGCATCACACATTAACTCAAACGGAAGGCTCCAATCGGGAGGAACAATGATAGGGGCCGAAGTGAGCTTTTCTTTGAGTTGCTTGAATGCCAATTCACACTCCTCATCAAACTTGAAAGGCACATCTTTTTGAAGCAATCGGCAAAGTGGGTTGGAAATCTTGGAAAAATCCTTTATGAAACGCCTATAGAACCCTGCATGGCCAAGAAAAGATCGGACCTCTCTAACCGAAGTTGGAGAGGGTAAGTGACGCACAAGGTCTATTTTGGACTTATCTACTTCAATTCCTTTTTCTGAAACAATATGACCTAAAACTATACCTTGTTTTACCATAAAATGACATTTTTCCCAATTTAAAACAAGATTAGTTTCAACACACCGTTTCAAGATCAAGGTCAGATTATCCAAGCATTTATCAAAAGAATCCCCAAACACACTAAAATCATCCATAAATACCTCAATGATCTTCTCAACATAATCGGAAAATATACTTACCATACACCTTTGGAAAGTGGCAGGTGCGTTGCATAACCCAAATGGCATGCGTCTATAAGCAAAGGTACCAAAGGGGCATGTGAAAGTAGTCTTCTCTTGATCATCGGGAGCTATCACAATCTGATTATAACCTGAATAGCCATCAAGAAGACAATAAAAAGCATGACCGGCTAACCTTTCAAGCATTTGGTCGATGAATGGCAAAGGAAAGTGATCTTTCCTTGTTGTGGCATTTAGCTTCCTATAGTCAATACAAACCCGCCATCCAGTTTGAATTCGTGTAGGCACAAGCTCATTCTCATCATTTCGTACCACGGTGACTCCGGACTTCTTTGGAACAACTTGAACCGGAGATACCCAACGACTATCAGAAATTGGGTAAATCACCCCACAATCAAGTAACTTGATGATTTCCTTCTTCACAATGTCTAGCATGGGTGGATTGAGGCGGCGTTGTGCTTCCCTAGATGGTTTGGCTCCCTCCTCCAAGAGTATGCGATGCATGCACGTAGTAGGGCTAATGCCCTTGATATCGGCCAATGTCCACCCAATGGCAGTTTTGTAGTCGCGAAGCACCCTCACCAACTTGTCCTCCTCTTGTGCCGTGAGTGAAGAAGAGATGATGACGGGCAACGTCTCTTCTTCCCCCAAAAACACATATTTCAAATTGCTAGGCAACGGTTTAAGCTCTAAAGACGGTGGCTGCACTATAGAAGGAAGTAACTTGTTAGTCGAAACGGGAATTGGAACTAGGTTAGAAGACTTACCCATATGCTCTGGAATTGACTCTAGGGCAGCAACCATCTCCACCAAATCTTCTTGACTAGGCACGGCAAGGAATTGCTTGTTGTGGCCGTGAGCACCCCTAAGGGTCTTTTCAAGTGCATCCTCATTCAAATCATCAAGGAATTCCTGCGCCAAAGAGTCAATCACATCAATAGAAAAACAAGAGTGATCATCATGAGGATATCTCATAGCATCAGAAACTTTGAAATCAATCACTTCCCCATCAAATTCCATGGTTAATGTTCCTTTGAAGACATCAATCTTGGTACGAGCAGTCTTCATGAATGGGCGGCCAAGTAAGATGGGTAATGTAGGGGCATGGTCCGAGTCTTCCATCTCAAGGAGCATGTCATGGAGGATGTACCCTTCCATGCCGTGGACCCTGGGGGAGCTTAAACGGAGGTACCGTCCGGCTGGAAGACGTTAAAGCAAGCGCTTCTTGGGAGGCAACCCATGTGTTGAAACAAGAAACGAAGGAACTTTCACTCAAAACCCAGATTTGCGTTCCTCACCCTTCTCTTTATTGCTTATACTTTGCCATTTGCGTTATGTTTGCCAGTTGTGTTATTTGATTGTCTTTGTGTTAATCTATGTTTGAAACATTGAGGACAATGTTTGGTTTAAGTGTGGTGGGGTAAACAAGCTGTTTTTGCATGAAATTCGTAGGATTTTATCACCTATCACTTCTAATGTTGTTTCTCACTGTTTTAAGTGTTTTTAGAGTGTTTTGTTGTGTTTTAGTGTCATATAACAGAAAACCAAAGAAAAATTCGAAAAAGTTTGAAAAATACCAAAAAGAGTCGTTTTTGAGTCGTTTTTGTGTCTTAGGGTACCTTCCAATACAATGATGAGGATTTGGTTTTTAATTGCATAACTGTAAAAGTAAGTTACAAACATGGATGAAAGTTTGATATGCTCTTTGGTTTATGCTTAGTTGTAAGTATAGTTCATGAATTCACATGTAATCAAAAGAAAAAAAATTAGTTTTTGTAACATGCTTGAAGGAAGAAACTCAAACTAACGCTACAACCCTGAGAGACTTGAGCTTTTAACGTTCTTTGGAGAGTTAAGAATCTGTGCATTTGTTGTCTTCTAAAGTCGTTGCATGATCTCATTACTCTTTGCTTGGTTACAACTTAGGAGGCGTTTCATCATTTAGTTCCAAATACTAGAACTCATGCCCGTTTCATTCAAAGCATAAAATTGATTGCATAACACATAACAAGATGAAGTTGTTTAGTGAACCAAGAGCCAAATAGCCGTATCCCATGTTCATTTATTTTGTAGGTTTAAACCCCGTTGAGCCTTGTTTAGCCTTTGTTCTTTGTTAACCCACGTTATCCTTACCTAGCCTAGAATAGGACCATCCATACCCTTGTTCTTGAAGCATAGTGAACATGACTTAGAATGAATTCCTTTTGATTGTTCTTGTGCAGAAAAACAAGTGTGGGGGAAGGAATTTATGTGAATTTGTGTGAAATTGTGCCAAAAACATGAATTGGGCACGAGAAAAAAAAAGAAAAAAAAAGAAAAAAAAATGTGAAAAGAATGAAAAGGAATTCAAAATAAGTGAGAAAGAACTCACGAGTGTTGGTTGTTGAAGAAAGGGTCCAAAAAGTTGAATTAGACCCTAAGTATTGTGTATTTCACCCCTTGTGTGTCTAAGTGATTTTCTGCACTCAAAAGTGAATTCTAAGTGTCAATTTCATTATTTTGTTCACTATCGCTTTAAGAACCGTTGTTTATCCTTAACCTTTCTTTGTTAGCCAATACCCCTTAAGCCCCATTACAACCCTTAACTTCTATCTTGAGTGTTATGTATTTCAATATGTGGAGTTTGGGATTGGTTTGAGCATATGGTGTCACTGGTTCTCGCATCTAAGTAGTAGCATTCCGTTCATGAGATCATATCCATACATGTTCAATAATTCCAGAAAAGTGCTTTCTTTGTTATAACATATGTGAGTGTTCGTTTTCATGTTTACATCAATCTTCTCACATATACCTAGTGTAGGGAGTGTAGTTAGAAAATCTGCGTGAAAAGAAGAGTGTATCCAGTAAGGAATTGAGTGGATTCTCTAAGGCATGTTACTACATTCAAAATATTGTTTTAAACAATTAAATGGGAGCTAGTGAATGGTAATTATGGTTAAGTATATGCTCAAGAGTAGGGATGACTAAAATCTGTGGGAATAATGATCTTTGACATGTTATGTACCATTGGAAATCCCTGAGACAAACGTTGGAAGGTTAGGTTATGTTTTGTTTCTTTGTTTTGCTCGAGGACTAGCAAAAGCTAAGTGTGGGGGAATTTGATAGGAGCATATTTATGCTACTTAGTTAGGTTGTTTTCTTGCACTTACGTAGTTAGTTATCGTTTATTATAGTGATTTAAGCTATTTTCGTGTATTTGTAGGTTCAAATGGCAAGTGAAGCAAGAAAGTGCGTTTTGGTGCGTTTTAGAGCTAAATTGAGCTTAAATGGAGTACATACATAGGGAGCACCATGGATGGACGATTTTGGAGCTAAAATGAGCTAAGGAGTGAATGAAGATGTGAAGAAAGGAATTCAAAGCGAAGGACAAATGAAGAGTCAAAAGTGGAAACCGAAGTTTCTAAGTTTGGAAGTTTCTAATTCCGAAGGTTTCCATTCTTGAAGAGTTTCTATTCTTGAAATGGAGATGTCCTAATCCTTTCTAGAAGGCCATCCTTGGGCCTTATCATCTCAGCCGCACCCTAAACCCTAGCCCATCACATTGGGCCGCACCTATTCCTTTCTAGAAACATGTTTTCCTTGCCTTGCAAGGCATTCTAGAAACCCTAGCCTCTAAACCAAATCTGCCGCACCTAGGGCCCAATCCCATTCAATTTCTGATTGTTTTAACCCAATTCTTGGTGGATTTGGCCTTCTAGAAACCCTAAACCTGATTCACCTAGGGTTAGAAGCCTATATATACTCCTATCAAGCCTTGCCGCAACTCCATATCCACCACCATTCAGCCACCATCACATTCATCACCCCCCCCCCATTCAGAAATTCGCCAAAATTCCTTCACACCCCTTTGCCGCAACCTACAACCACCATTCTCCATATTTTCCATCCTTGCCGCAACCCACCATCCATATCACCATTCATCCACCTTTGACGCACCTTACAGCCACCATACCCACCTTGTGCGCCATCTTTGGAGGATAGGAAGAGTGCTCCGTGCAATCCAAAAGGGAGGAGAAGGCTCGCGCATGCAATCTGCCACCATTGGGGAGTTTCAGAGTTCTTTCTTCCTTCGTTTCGTTTCTATGTTTAATTTAATTTGTTTCTCAATTATGTTAAACATGTGGAACTAATTTCTTTTTAGTTAGAGGCGAATTTGAAGCCATGGACATATGTTGGTTATGATTTGATTTACTCCAGTTATGAATTCATGAACGTTGGATGTGGTTTACTTCTCTGTTTTGATTAAGAACTTGTTTATGTATGTTGATTGAGAGTGCACGCTTAATTTGCATGCTTAAACATGATGCTAGGATATAAGGGAATTTCACCTAATCGTTATGAACATATATTCATGAGTAGTAAAGATCGCTAGTCACGATTGTGTTTAGTAAACCCTAGGTTGGATTAACATGCGTATTCCATGGTTATGAATGCCTAGTCGATGTTTATGATTTCCATTGAACTTAATGATCTTTGATATTTGATAGTTCACATTTCATATGCATTTATAGCATCCATATTTTGTGTCTTGGTGATGTGTTCGATTTAAATTAGTTGCATTTTACATTGTTTTGTGTTAGTATGCAGCTATGTGTTTGTTAGGAGCAATTGGAAGGCAAATGAAGCAAAAACACCACTTTTGGTGTCCGAGCATTACTCCAAGCATGGAGAGGTGTTTGATGTGTTAATTTGAAGTCCAAGTGAAGAATTGAGGACAAGTTGGTTGCTAGAATTTCAGGAATTGACAAAGGGTGCAATTCGGCCAGTTTGGGGAATTCTATGCATGGCACATGCATTGGATTCAGATTGGGAGGTTTAACACACCTTGCCATGCATTTGGTTACCCTTTTCCCCCCTTTTTCACCTAGAACATTCACCCCCCCCATTTAGTTACACCATTCAGCCACAATTACACCACAAATTCACCCATGCCGTCAGTTTTATATTCTTTAAAACCTGCCCTTGCAGTCATTCCACATGCTTCTTCATTTAAAACTACCACATGCTTGCCCATTCAACCCCATGCCGTGCCTTACCATTTCAGAATTTGAATTCCCCCCCCATCATTACACACACTAGCTTTCCTTATTCTACATTTGTTGAGATCCAATCTTGGATCTAAATCTGAAAAGCTACTCCATCCATTCCCTTGAAGTGTAGTCTTCAATTGAAATCTGAGGGGATTACATTCCAGAACTCTACATTCGAAACCTACATTCCAAACTCCTCCCATTGCATCTCTTACACACAAAAACACTCCATTTTCTGTCCATTCTCTACCATTTTCACTCAGACCATTAAACCTTAGCCGTGCCACAACCGTCCATAACACACTTGGAGGAGCCACACCACACTTGGAGGAGCTTGCACCGAAGGTCACTCTCAAGGGATCTTCAACACGGTTTTGCTTCAAGGGGTTCTTCTTCTTAATTCTATGTACACTCATGTTATATTTCTATGTCAAATCTTTGTAAACATGAAGTGTAACTAATCTCCTTCTAGGGATTCGATGTAGCCTAGCAAGACTGCCATGTAACTCATTTGGAATGCTTAGTTTTATCTTTCTATTTCTTGTGTCATTCTCTGATTTAATTGTAACCTTATGTGTTGATTTTAATGTTTGATCACCATTCGAATTAACCATAGGTTGTATAGCCAATCTTATAGCACACATCATGCATAACCTTGGCAGAAATGGGAATGATTAAAGGGGATGGTTTGCAAACATCATGCCGAGTGTTCCCTTGGTTTTGTGAAGGTTTCTTGTGCATAACACATCCTTGATTAGGAATCCAAGTTGCATATCACAACTAGGTTCATGTTTAAGAATATTTAATCAAAGCCACACATCATATGGTTGATTATATCTAAGTGAAACAAACTCAAGAAATTGATAGATTGCTAAGCATAAATCTGAGTTAAGAAACATGGAATTAGTTTAGCTATGGCGAAACCGAATCCCTAGATTCATCTCCCTTAGTTTCACCTCCCTAGCTCCTTCTCTCTAGTGATACAATCCCTAGCCTCAACTCCCTCGGTTCTACCTGATTTTATTACTTGTTGCTTCATTTACTTGTAGCCATTTCATGTCCGTATGTTTCAAGATACAACATCAAATCTGTTTAACTTGATTAGTTCTAAGTTCTAGTAAGTTTCTTGCAAAACAAGTGGTTATATAGGTCTAATTAGTCCCTGTGGATTCGACACCCTTACTTGTGTTCTTATACTCAACATGTTTGTAGCACTAGGAAGGAAATACTTCAACAAAAATGGCGCCGTTGCCGGGGACTGATTTCAGTCCCTTGTAATTGCTTGTTTTGCTATTTAAACTTTGTTATTTTCATTCTAAGAAGAGTTTAGTTTGATTTCTGTTTAATCTTGTTTGTTTTGTTTTGTTTTAGGTAGTATATGTCACATAGACTTGTTGAGTTGGGCCAAAGAATTGAACGTTTGAAAGGCAACACTTTGGACAACTTTGTGCCAACAAGTTCATCATCCTTTGTCCGAGGAGAAGAAGAAGCAAGTTCATCTAGTTCCACAAGTGAAGCTTCTGAGCACATTCATAAGGAAAGAGGAGAAGAGATGGCTGCCAACCAAGATGAACTTAGAGCCTTGGAGGACTTTGCACAACCAATCATACCAAATTCTCCTTCATGCATCTTGCTCTCCACCGAAGCTAGAAACTATGATCTTAAGTCTTCACATTTTCATATGCTTCCTTCATTTTATGGCATACCTAATGAAGATCCTTTAGCTCATGTTAAAGAGTTTTACAATGTTGTGAGTGGTTTACCTTTGCAGGGAGTAAGTGAAGCAAACTTGAGAATGAGAGTGTTTCCTTACACTTTGAAAGACAAGGCCAAGAGTTGGTTAATGACCTTAGCTCCGGGTTCACTCACCACATGGGATGCCGTGGCTAAGAAATTCTTGGAGAAGTTCTTCTCCACTCAAAAGACAGCCACCTTAAGGGGACAAATCTTCAACTTCAAACAAGATGATGGAGAACCTTTCAATGAGTGTTGGGAGCGTTTTAAAGGACATTTGCTACAATGTCCACACCATGGGTTACCTCTTCACTTACAAATGCAAATTTTTTATGATGGATTAACCCAAACATGTCAATCCACAGTTGATAATGCCGCAGGTGGAGCTTTGAAGAAAAAGAATGCTCAAGAGTCTTACAACATTTATGAGATGTTGGGATCTAATGCTCAACACAAAGATGTAAGGGGTAAGAAACTTGGAGTGTATGAAACAAATGCTAATCATGATCTTTCTTTGCAGGTAGCTAACCTAGAAAGAAGGCTTGAATCCGTGCTCAACTTGGTGCCAACACCAAGTGAGGTGTGTGCCATTTGCAACATACCAAGCCACCCTACTCATCAATGTCCATCTAGGGAGGCCTATCCCGAGTTTGTTCAAGAACAAGTGAACCTCATGAATTCTTACAATCAAAGGCCAAGGAATGATGCATTTTCAAACACATATAATCCGGGGTGGAGAGATCATCCCAACTTTTCATGGAAGAACAACAACAACTACCAAAATTTCCAACCAAGACCTCCCAATGCCAACCAAAACCAAGTCCAAAACTTCCAACCAAGACCTGCCCCTACACTTGAGGATACGGTTAAGTTGTTAGCTCAAAACACATTGCAATTCCAACAAGCCACAAATAGCACTTTCCAACAACATTCGGCTGCCCTAACCAAAATGGAGACACAATTGGGACAAATTGCAGATGCCTTGAACCAAAGAGAGGTTGGCAAGTTTCCAAGCCAACCCGTGATACTCCAAAGGAACCAAGAGCAGGCCAAAGCAATAACTACACTAAGAAATGGTAAGGTTATTGATAATAGAGTTGGAAATGAAGTTACTAATGAATTTGATCATGTGAATATAGGTGGAAATGAGAAACCAAATGACAAACCAAATGAGGAACCAAGCCATGCTTCTTCCTCAAATGAAGCACCAAACCTTCACAAGGCCGAGAAGCCTTACACTCCACCAATACCATTCCCTGGAAGACTTGCCAAGGGCAAGCAGGATAAGTCATTTAAAGAGATTTTTGATATCCTAAGTAAGGTGAATGTGAACTTACCTTTGCTTGATGTCATTAGGAACATGCCGGCTTATGGGAAATTCTTCAAGGAGTTAAACAACTACAAAAGGAAGTATGGACCACATGAGAAGGTAGTGGTGTCGGAGAATGTAAGTGCGGTGTTGCAAAGAAAACTTCCACCAAAGCTCAAAGATCCGGGAAGTTTTTCAATCAACATAACCATAGGAGACAAGAAAGTAGAGAAGGCCATGCTTGATTTGGGTGCTAGCATCAACTTAATGCCATACTCCGTGTACCTTCAATTAGGTTTGGGGGAATTGAAGGCCACAACCATTTCACTACAACTTGCGGACAGATCCGTGAAGTATCCAAGAGGTATAGTAGAGGACATTCTAGTTCAAATTGATAAACTAATCTTGCCTGTGGATTTTGTAGTGTTGGACATGGAAGAAGCACCTATACATGATAGAGAGTTGCCTATTTTGCTTGGAAGACCATTCATGGCCACGGCCAAGACCATCATTGATGTGCAAAATGGACTCCTCACTATGACAGTGCTAGGAGAGACCGTCCAATTCAAAGTGTTTGAGTCTCTTGCTCATCCTTCTTCATCTCTTGATTGCTATGCCATTGATGTGCTTGATTCACTTGTTTTCTCTAAGTTCTTGCAGGCACAATCCAATGAACCATTACAAACTGTTTTAACTCAATCTCAAGATGAGTTTGATGATGAAGATGCACTCATGGAAGTGGTTGCTGCCTTGGAAGCATTAACACCGTATCCTTTTAATGTTTCACCTCTTGTAGAGTCATTAGAACCATCAAGGTCACATTTAATCCCTTCCATTGTTAAGGCACCTAAACTTGAACTTAAACCACTTCCACCACATCTAAAATATGCATATCTAGCTGAATTTGAAACTCTTCCAGTTATCATAGCCTCGGACCTAACACCTAATGAAGAAGATAAACTACTTAGGGTGTTAAAAGAGTCCAAATCGGCTATTGGTTGGTCTATTGCAGATATCAAGGGAATAAGCCCTACCAGGTGCATGCATAGGATCCTTTTGGAAGATGGAGCAAAGACAACCCGTGAGCCACAAAGAAGGCTCAATCCACACATGAAAGAAGTTGTGCGGGATGAAGTGTTGAAATTGTTAGATGTGGGGATCATATATCCTATTTCTGATAGCAAATGGGTGAGTGCCATTCAAGTGGTACCAAAGAAGGTGGGAATCACGGTGATGAGGAATGAAAACAAAGAGCTTGTGACCATAAAACCCACGGCTAGTTGGAGAGTTTGCACCGATTACAGGAAGTTGAATTCTAACACTAGAAAAGATTACTTTCCCATGCCTTTCATAGATCAAATGCTTGAGAGATTGGCAGGTTATTCACACTATTGTTTTCTTGATGGTTACTCAGGTTACAATCAAATTGCAATTGCCCCGGAGGATCAAGAGAAAACAACATTCACATGTCCATTTGGCACATTTGCATATAGGAGAATGCCCTTTGGACTTTGCAATGCCCCGGCCACATTCCAAAGATGTATGTTGGCAATCTTTTCTGACATGGTGGAAAGGTTCATTGAGGTATTCATGGATGATTTTTCAGTGTTTGGTTCTTCTTTTGATGAATGTCTTAACCATCTCTCTTTAGTGCTTCAAAGGTGCCAAGAAACAAATTTGGTTCTCAATTGGGAGAAATGCCAATTCATGGTGAAACAAGGCATTGTTTTAGGCCATGTGATCTCTAGCAAAGGAATGGAGGTAGACAAAGCCAAAATTGACATTATCAACACTATGGCAGCTCCTACAACCGTGAAGGGAGTGAGAAGTTTCTTAGGGCATGCAGGCTTTTATAGACGTTTCATTAAGAACTTTTCAATGATAACTCGGCCTTTATGCAATTTGTTAGCTAAAGATGTTGTGTTTCACTTTGATAAAGCTTGTATGGATGCATTCAATACTTTGAAACATGAACTAACCTCGGCTCCTATCATTATGGCACCAGATTGGTCTCTACCTTTTGAATTAATGTGTGATGCCTCTGATTATGCTATTGGTGCAGTTTTAGGACAAAGGGTTAACAAACTCCCACATGTGATCTATTATGCAAGCCGTACTCTCAATGATGCTCAACTCAACTACTCCACAACTGAAAAGGAGTTGCTTGCTATTGTCTTTGCATTAGAGAAGTTTAGATCATATCTTGTGGGATCTAAAGTCATTGTGTTTTCTGATCATGCAGCCCTTAGGTATTTGATGACAAAGAAGGATGCTAAACCGCGCCTAATTAGATGGATACTCTTACTACAAGAGTTTGATTTGGAAATTCGAGATAAGAAGGGAAGTGACAATGTTGTGGCTGACCATTTGTCTAGGCTTGATGAGAACCATGGAGTTGGACAACCCTTGCCTCTAAATGAATCATTTCCAGATGAACAACTCTTTGTTGTTCAAGAAAAGGAACCATGGTATGCTGATTTTGTCAATTACCTTGCTTGTGGTGTATTTAGAAATGACATTTCTTTTCAGGAAAGAAAGAAGTTCCTTGCCATGGTAAAGCACTACATGTGGGATGAGCCATACTTGTTTAAGTATTGCCCTGACCAAATCATTAGGAGATGTGTCCCAGAAAATGAGCAACAAAGCATTCTAACATTTAGCCATACATTGGCATGTGGAGGACATTTTGGTGCCAAAAAGACATCCCTAAAGGTTTTACAATCTGGTTTCTTTTGGCCTACTCTATTCAAAGATGCTTTTGATTTTTGTTCTAAGTGTGATAGGTGCCAGAAAATGGGGAACATAAGCCGAAGGAATGAGATGCCTTTGAACAACATTTTGGTGGTAGAACTCTTTGATGTTTGGGGAATCGATTTCATGGGACCATTCCCATCTTCTTTTGGTTACTTGTACATCTTAGTGGCCGTAGATTATGTATCCAAATGGGTGGAGGCCATTGCTACAAGAACTAATGATCATAAGGTTGTTTTGAATTTTCTTAAAGATGTGATTTTTTGTAGGTTTGGAACACCAAGAGCTATTATTAGTGATGGAGGCACCCATTTCTGCAACAAGCCTTTTGAATCCTTGATGAAGAAGTACAACATCAACCACAAAGTATCTACCCCGTACCATCCTCAAACCTCGGGCCAAGTGGAGATTAGCAATAGGGAGATCAAGAACATTTTGATGAAAACCGTGAGCCCTACAAGGAAGGATTGGTCATTGAGGTTGAATGATGCACTATGGGCATATCGGACAGCATACAAGACTCCCATTGGCATGAGTCCATACCGAATTGTGTTTGGGAAAGCTTGTCATTTGCCAATGGAGCTTGAACACCGTGCATATTGGGCCATCAAGAAGTTCAACTTTGATTACAAAGATGCGGGCATAGCAAGAAAGCTCCAACTTAATGAGTTGGAAGAACTTAGAAATGAGGCATATGAGAATGCCAAAATCTACAAGGAAAGGACTAAGCTCTATCATGACAAAGTCATCCTAAGGAAGGAGTTTCACCAAGGTATGAAAGTACTTTTGTTTGACTCACGTTTGAGACTTTTTCCAGGGAAATTGAAGTCTAGGTGGGTTGGACCATTCAAGGTGGTGCAAACATTCCCCCACGGGGCTGTGGAGATTGAGAACATGAAGAATGGCACCTCTTTTAAAGTCAATGGGCAGAGATTGAAGCCATATTTGGACAATGTGGAGGATGAGCTAATGTATCAAGTGGTGGATTACCTTGAATTTACAACACCATGAACAAGCTTCCATGTCTTGCCTAGACATTAAATAAAGCGCTTGCTAGGAGGCAACCTAGTGTGGTTTGTGTTCTTTCCTTATGTTGTGACTATGTTGTTTCCATGCCATATTCTTTGCCTACTTACACTACATTCGAATGTAAACCTTGAGGACAATGTTTAAGTTAGGTTTGGGAGTATTTATGTGGGATGGAAAATGTTGTTTTAAATGTTGTTTTGGATAAGTGTTTCTGTTTAGTGTTTGTTTGTGTTTGTTTTGGTTAAATGTGTTTTTGTTTTAAATGTTGTTTTGGATAAGTGTTTCTGTTTAGTGTTTGTTTGTGTTTGTTTTGGTTAAATGTGTTTTTGCTTACTAATACAAATGTATATGAGAGCTATGTTTGCAAATAAACTTTGGGGTCACTATGAAAAGTTTTGTATTTGGTTGGCATGTATAAAGTGTAAAACTTGAAGATATGATGATAGAGGTACCATACTCAAATTCGCAAAGAAGAATAGTGGAGACTACCCTAGTGAGTTATTTTGAGCCTAAATTGTTTCTTTGAGAGGGTTTTAAGTGTTTCTACTCCTATCTTTTTCTTTCAATTTCACTCTAAAAATGATCTCATTACTTCTATTTTGTTTGAATGCTAAGAATTACTCTCCTTTGCAGATACCATGTGTTTAGTACCATTCATGAATGAACTCAATGAGATGATGTTAGGCTATGCATGTTTGAACTACTAAATGGCTGAAATCCTATCCCTATGTGTGCTCCATTCACCCCGTTTGCAGCCAAACACTTTTGCCTAATTCTTTCATCACCCACACCATACTCTACCCCATTCTAGCTCAATACAAGCCGTACCTTATAACTTGGGGAATACCAATGTGATGAAGTCTAAAAACAAATTGAGTGATAGAGCAAGATTGTGGCGTGTACCGAAGGCACCTATGTTGAAATGTGTTTCTAAAAAAAAAAGAGTTAAATAAAAGAAGAGAATCAAGTGAAAACAAGTTCCAAATCTCCTCATTACATGACATAGGTCTTGGACGCCAAAAATGAAGAAGAATGAAGACAAATGCAAGTGAAAGGCATGGACCTCAAGAACACTTTGGTATGCCCCAAGTTCTAGTTTTTCATATCACTTCTTTCATAACCAATAACCTAAGCCTTACATTACAATCTTGAGAAAGACCTAGTTGATCATTGAGGATGTATTTATGGGTGATGGTAAGTGTGTGGTTATCTATATTCTTAGTATTTGATTCATTTCATGAGATCTACTCAGAATTTGTGCTTTCATTTCAAGTTCATATGTGAGAATTCTTGATTTCCTTTACATAACTTCACTCACATATGCTAGTGGAGAGACTAAAAACCTTAGGATCTGAGTGAGAACTTGAGTGGAACCGTGAGGAATAGAGTTGAGGCGAATTCTTTCTTAGGCATTTGGGTATGGTGACCTTGAAGTTGTAAGACATGGTGCACTATCTTTATACATTACACTTGATATGATTCTTTGGAATGGCAAGCCTTTTGAGTTTGAGTGTAATACAAAGTTTTCATTGGTTTTGATTAGTTTGTTTAAAGCATGTTTAACCAAGTTGTTTGCAGATTTTGTTGATGTTTGAGGGTGTCATCAATGTAAACCCTCAGGAGACACAACTCCTCCAACTAGGGACACCTAGGGGTTCAAAGGCTTGTTGCATATGCTCAATGCAATCGTTTAGTTAGATGTTAAATGTTTGTTAGATGTTAGTGTTTTGTGTGTTTTAATTCTAAGTTTGCTCGTGGACTAGCAAAAACCAGGTTTGGGGGTATTTGATAGTTCACATTTCATATGCATTTATAGCATCCATATTTTGTGTCTTGGTGATGTGTTCGATTTAAATTAGTTGCATTTTACATTGTTTTGTGTTAGTATGCAGCTATGTGTTTGTTAGGAGCAATTGGAAGGCAAATGAAGCAAAAACACCACTTTTGGTGTCCGAGCATTACTCCAAGCATGGAGAGGTGTTTGATGTGTTAATTTGAAGTCCAAGTGAAGAATTGAGGACAAGTTGGTTGCTAGAATTTCAGGAATTGACAAAGGGTGCAATTCGGCCAGTTTGGGGAATTCTATGCATGGCACATGCATTGGATTCAGATTGGGAGGTTTAACACACCTTGCCATGCATTTGGTTACCCTTTTCCCCCCTTTTTCACCTAGAACATTCACCCCCCCCCCATTTAGTTACACCATTCAGCCACAATTACACCACAAATTCACCCATGCCGTCAGTTTTATATTCTTTAAAACCTGCCCTTGCAGTCATTCCACATGCTTCTTCATTTAAAACTACCACATGCTTGCCCATTCAACCCCATGCCGTGCCTTACCATTTCAGAATTTGAATTCCCCCCCCCATCATTACACACACTAGCTTTCCTTATTCTACATTTGTTGAGATCCAATCTTGGATCTAAATCTGAAAAGCTACTCCATCCATTCCCTTGAAGTGTAGTCTTCAATTGAAATCTGAGGGGATTACATTCCAGAACTCTACATTCGAAACCTACATTCCAAACTCCTCCCATTGCATCTCTCACACACAAAAACACTCCATTTTCTGTCCATTCTCTACCATTTTCACTCAGACCATTAAACCTTAGCCGTGCCACAACCGTCCATAACACACTTGGAGGAGCCACACCACACTTGGAGGAGCTTGCACCGAAGGTCACTCTCAAGGGATCTTCAACACGGTTTTGCTTCAAGGGGTTCTTCTTCTTAATTCTATGTACACTCATGTTATATTTCTATGTCAAATCTTTGTAAACATGAAGTGTAACTAATCTCCTTCTAGGGATTCGATGTAGCCTAGCAAGACTGCCATGTAACTCATTTGGAATGCTTAGTTTTATCTTTCTATTTCTTGTGTCATTCTCTGATTTAATTGTAACCTTATGTGTTGATTTTAATGTTTGATCACCATTCGAATTAACCATAGGTTGTATAGCCAATCTTATAGCACACATCATGCATAACCTTGGCAGAAATGGGAATGATTAAAGGGGATGGTTTGCAAACATCATGCCGAGTGTTCCCTTGGTTTTGTGAAGGTTTCTTGTGCATAACACATCCTTGATTAGGAATCCAAGTTGCATATCACAACTAGGTTCATGTTTAAGAATATTTAATCAAAGCCACACATCATATGGTTGATTATATCTAAGTGAAACAAACTCAAGAAATTGATAGATTGCTAAGCATAAATCTGAGTTAAGAAACATGGAATTAGTTTAGCTATGGCGAAACCGAATCCCTAGATTCATCTCCCTTAGTTTCACCTCCCTAGCTCCTTCTCTCTAGTGATACAATCCCTAGCCTCAACTCCCTCGGTTCTACCTGATTTTATTACTTGTTGCTTCATTTACTTGTAGCCATTTCATGTCCGTATGTTTCAAGATACAACATCAAATCTGTTTAACTTGATTAGTTCTAAGTTCTAGTAAGTTTCTTGCAAAACAAGTGGTTATATAGGTCTAATTAGTCCCTGTGGATTCGACACCCTTACTTGTGTTCTTATACTCAACATGTTTGTAGCACTAGGAAGGAAATACTTCAACAATATGTCTCTCTATCATGCGTATTCCATAGTTAGGGAACTTGATAAGAATAATTTGGTTGTGATGCGTATTCCAATCAATTCAATGAATCTAGGGAAATCTGAAAGTTAATTTAAGCGGACCTAATTAACTTGGAGCATTGTCATTCATTCGTTTGTTGAAATCATAACTGGGCAAGTTATATGCATATGTTCATGTGTGGATAAGGAACCCTCTAACTAGTTTCTCCATCCATTCAATTCACCAAAATCTGTTTAGAATCTGTTTTGTTTTTAAGTTTCTGTTTTAATTTTAAATTCATCAAAACCAATCCCCCATTTACTTTAAGTGTTAGATTAAGTTAGAAATACATTTAGTTTGTGTTTTGAAGAGTCTTGAGTCAAGATAGAACCAATTTTCGTCCAAAATTGTGTTTGTGCTCAAAATTGCCCAGAAAGTGATTTTGAGGCAGTTTTGAGTGTTTCTGGGCTGTTTTGAGTCTTTTGCTTTGTTCAAGTGTTTTAAACTCTAGTTTTGAATTCTTTGAGTCTAGTTTAGTGTTCTACATTGTGTTTTTATGTTTTTGAGTCAGTTTCACAGTGGTTAGCATCCCTAGTTAATCCCCGGTCTAGAACGATCCCTATTTGCTCATATACTACAATTGTCATCCATAGGGTTTAATTTGAGTGTCAATCTAATTTTCACATCAGCAGCTGCACTCCACCCCATGCCGCTTGTGCCGCTTGGCAGCTCCCTGCGCTGCAATGCCTCGCTGTTTCCCCAGCTGCCAAGGCAGCTTCTGTTTTCTCTGATTGGCAGCCTGCTTTTCCTGTGCCTTTTGACAGCCTTGCTGTCTGTCCGCTTCTCCCTTTGCAAGCTGCCAAGGCAGCTCTTCTTATTTTTCTTTCTCCCCGCAGCTGCCTTAAAAGGCAGCTTCTCTCCCATGGGCGCGCTGCTCTCTCCACTCCCGTTTCTGCTATCTTCTATCCCTTTATTGTTTTATTCCCCACCTTGCACGCTGCACTACCTTTTTATAATTGCTGCCTTGCTGTTTTTCACTTCCTCTTTCCTCTTTCAAATTCTGTCTATCTCCCATGTCCAGAAACAAAAGCAGCCTCGTGAGCTGCCTTCCTCCTATTATTTTCTACCATGATTATTTCCACCGCACTGCTTTTCTTTTTATTTGATTTTTCACACAAAACAAACCAACCCAATTACAAGCACTCCAATTCGAATCGAAAACATAAACAAAGAAAATAAGTGAGTAAGGCAGTTTTGACGAATTTGACACTTAAAATTTCACTTATTCTATTTTTATTTTCTTTGCTTGACAAATTCTATAAAACACAAAAATAAAGTAAATAGCTCAAAAATATAAGGAACTAACTAAGAAAAGACAAGTGAATTTGATGTAAAATATATATAAATATATGCTTATCAAATAGGCAAGAAAGAACCTCCTTGGGCATCAAGAATTAAAACAAAACAGGAATGTGTGTTTCCTTGCAGATTTGGCCAAGAAAAGGTATGTGAATTATGGCAAGGAAAGGGAAAGAATAGGGCACGGTTTTGAGACATAAAATAGGAAAGAAAAGACTCATTTTGTGCGGCAAGGACATAAACAAAACAGGGATGTGAATTGAATGACAGAAAATAGGAAAGGGACGCATCCTTGTGCGGCAAGGAAGAACCAAATCAAGGAGCGGTGCGGCAAGGGCTTTTAGGTGTTCTAGGGCCTTTGTTTTGTGTCCTAAAATGCTTAGGAAACCTTCAAAGTTTCTGGAATTTAGAGATATTTAGGCTTAGGAAAGGTCAACCAAAATAGGAAACCTTAGCTTAACTTTCCTACTTCAAGTAGGAATCCTTCTTGGATTAGGAATCCTGATTCTTCTAGGAATCCTCTTTTGATTAGGAATCCTCATGTGAGTAGGAATCCTAACACCTTCAAATCTTCTATTTCGTCTAATCCTTCGGCTCCAAGCATATGACATCCATTCCAAGCTCCAATTTGCTCCAAAAGGCTCCAAAATTCTTCTTTTTGTATTCTTTGCCCTTAAAACCTGAAAACGCATAAAACGAGCTTAAAAGACTACTTTACTAAGGAGAAACACTGTAAATGCACAAGAACTAGCTAACTAAGGCGCATAAATATGCTCCTATCACTTGGGCGGCAAGGCTAAGGAATAGGAAAGGTATCAAAACTTAGCTAAATTGGTTCCCTAATTGAATAGGGAAGAAAAGAAATCAGAAAATTGATGTGAAAATTAACTTAACACACAAATAAAACCCTCTTGTTGTCAGATTGTAGTAAGGATGCAAGTAGGGATCGTTCTGGACCGGGGATTAGGAGGGATTGCTAAAACCTCTAAACTGACTCAAAAACGTAAAAACAAAGTTTAAAACACTAAACTAGACTCAAAGAATACAAAACTAGAATTTAAAACACCAAAACAAACCAAAAACTCAAAACAGCAACCAAAAGACTCAAAACTGCCTTAAAAACACTTTCTGGGCAGTTTTGAACACAAAGCATCAAATTGGACGAATTTGGGTTTTACTTGACTCCAAAACCTTCTAAAACACAAACTAAACAGATTTTGACACTTTTAAAACAAGAAAGCAAAAGGGGGTTTTGGTTTTGACGAAAATTGAAATAACAAAACAAAGTATAAAACTAGGCAGATTGTAAAACCAATTTGGGAAATAAGATGAATGATGGACAAGCTAGAGGTTCTTTCTCCACACATGATATGTATGCAAACGAATTGATTCTCAGTTACTTTTCATTTAATTATGAATGACAATGCCCCAAATTAACCGTGACATCACTAGTTAATTCTCAGATTTTCCTTAAGTTATTAGATTGGATGACATCATTCGACAACCTAAAACATTCTCCAAAAGTCCTCTACATGACATCATAATAGAGATACATTCAAAGATCATTACGTTCAATGAAAATCATAAGCATTGACAAAGCACTTATAACTATGACATCATGTTATTCATGCTAGGAATTGAACTTAACGCGATCGTGACCAACGACCTTCACTACATATGAATATAAGCTTGTAACGATTATGTGAAACTCACTTATACTCTAGCATCATATTTATGCAAGATAATTAAGTGTCGACCCTCAATCAACAAGCACAAATAAGTTATCAATCCAACGGTTAAGCCAATTGCATTCAGAACTCAATAATCCATAACTGAAATTTATCAATTCAAATTACACACATAATCATGGCTTTGAAATCACCCCTAGCCGAGAGGGGCTTAGCCACTCATGTTCACAATAAGGCAAAGTAAACAGAATTTAAACATAAGAGACATGGAACGAATTACACCTAAAACGCTCCAATCTTCAAACGTCCAATCCTTCTTCTCCTTGCTGCGGCACAAGTGCTCAGGGTATGGTGGATGTGTATGGATGGAAGCGATATGTTTAGGGTAGAGGGGTGGTGCGGCAAGAGTGAAGGATGGACAGAAATTGTGAAGGACTTAGAGAGAGGTTGCGGCAAAGACTTAGAATGGTGTCTAGGGTGTGTAAAAAACTGTCTTGTGGTGAATGAATGGACTTATATATATAGGGCACGGCTAGGGTTCAGGAAAGGTGTATAAAACTTAGCTAATTTGGTTCCCTAATTGAATAGGGAAGAAAAGAAATCAGAAAATCCAAATAGAATAGGTAAGAAAAGGTTTGACACAAAATAGGAAGTGTTTTAAGTCAGAAATTCAATGGAATAAAAGGGCAAGGTGCGGCAACCATAAAAAAATAGAATAGGAATGTATTTAGGTCCAGAAAATAGGTAAGGAAGGATGGCTTGGACGGCAAGGGAGTTAGGGAATAGGAAAGTACTTAAAGTTACAGAAAATATGAAAGAATAGGCATGTAAGGTGCGGCTGATTTGTATGGATGTAAAGGGAAGTAAATTGGAACACAAAATAGGTAAGGAATCCCTACCCCTTGCACGGCAAGGAAGAGAAGAAAAAGGGAATGTGTTTGTGCACAGAAATTAGGCAAGGGAGACTACCTTGTGCGGCAAGGAACAAGGACTCCAAAGAATGGTGCGGCAAGGGTCCTTTAGGGAAGTTTGGGGTTCTAGAACCACTAATTGAATGTCCCCACATATTTTAAAACCCTTTTGTGGCTGAAACTTTGGTGAAAAAGGATTAGGAAACTTCCATTCCAAGAATAGAAACTTTTCAAGAATGGAAACCTTCGAAAATGGAAACTTCCAAACTTAGAAACTTCGGTTTCCAAATTTGACTCTTCATTCTTCATTTCCTCATTCGCTCCTTAGCTCATTTGCACTTCAATTCCATCACTCCAATTGGGTCCAAGCATGTCCTTTCCATCATAGGCCCAAAATCGCTCCAAAACGCACCAAAATGCACTTCTTTGCTCCAATTGCCCAATGAACCTAAAAACATACGAAAATGGCTTAAAGTACTAAAATAACTAAGTTCTAACAACGTAAATGCAAGGAAATAAGCTAGTTAAGTCGCATAAATATGCTCCTATCAAAAATCAAAATTGAATAGGTAAGAAAAGGTTTGACACAAAATAGGAAGGGATTGTGGTTCAGAGATCAAAGGAAAACAAGGGATAGGTGCGGCATTGATGTAGGAATAGAATAGGAATGTGTATGAAGTCAGAAAATAGGCAAGGAATGGTTGGCTTGGGCGGCAAGGAGGATTAGGGAATAGGAAAGTGAGATATGTCACAGAAATTAGGAAAGAACTTACCTCCCTTGTGCGGCAGATTTGTGAAGGAAATAGGAATGTTTTTGGGACACAAAACAGGTAGGAATCCCTACCCCTTGCACGGCAAGGAAGAGAAGAAAAAGGGAATGTGTTTGTGCACAGAAATTAGGCAACGAAGACTACCTTGTGCGGCAAGGAACAAGGACTCCAAAGAATGGTGCGGCAAGGGTTGTTTAGGAATGTTTAGGCTTCTAGAACCACCAATTGACTACCCTCACATATTTTAGAACCCTTTTGTGGCTGAGATTTAGGTGAAGAAGTACTTGGAACCTTCCATTCCAAGAATAGAAACTCTTCAAGAATGGAAACCTTCGAAAATAGAAACTTCCAAACTTAGAAACTTCGGTTTCCATTTTTGACTCTTCATTCTTCATTCGTCTTAGATTCCGTTCTTCACATATTCATTCACTTCTTAGCTCATTTGCACTTCAATTTCATCCTTCCACTTAGCTCCAAGCACGTCCTATCCATCTTAGGCCCCATTTTACTCCAAAAGGCTCCAAATTACATCATTTTGCACACTTTGGCCTTAGAATCTGAAAACATACAAAAGTGACTTTAAACACTAAAATAACTAAGGAAACACAACGTAAATGCACGAGAACAAGCCAATTAAGTAGCATAAATATGCTCCTATCAAATTCCCCCACACTTAGCTTTTGCTAGTCTTCGAGCAAAACAAAGAAACAAAACGAAACAAAACAAACAAGCCACAACCTAAACATTCCAACATTTGCCTCAAGGATTTCCAATGCACATGACATGTGAAAAATCATCATCCCCACAGATTTGAGCCATCTTTACGCTTAAGCACATACTTAATCATAGTCACTACATACTAGTTCACAAATAACCAATTAAAACAATGTTTTGAATGTAGTAACATGCCTTAGAGAATTTGCTCAATTCCTTACAAGAAATTCACTCAATTTTCACTCAGATTTTCTAACTACACACCCTATACTAGTTATATGTGAGAAGATTGATGTAGATATGAAAACGAATGCTCACATATATGTACAACAAAGAACGAAATTTCTGGAGTTATTAAGCATGTTTAGATATGATCTCATGAATGGAATGCTACTACTTAGATGCGAGAACCAGTGACACCATATGCTCATACCAAATTCAAACTCCACAAATTGAAACACATAACACTCAAGGGTAGGGAAAACAAACGTTCTTAAAGCGATAGTAAGCAAAGTAGTGAAATTGAGACTTAGAATTAACTTTGGAATGCAAAAATCAACTTTAAAACACAAGGGGAAGATTTAAACAACTCTTAGGGCCGAATTCATTGTTTTGGACCCTCTCTTCAACAAACAACACTTTAGTACTCTTTTTCACATCGTTTCAACTCTTTTTTCATACTTTTCACAACTTTTCTTTTTTCTTTCTTTATTTTCACGAATTTTTTTATTTTTTATTTTTTTTTTACCCGTGCCTTTGGCACACACAAACTCTCATAAGAACCCCCACACTTGCTTTCTGCCCAACATTAATCAAAAGGAATTCAATTTGAATCATGCTTTACTATGCTTCAAAAACAAGGGTATGGATAATCCTAATCTAAGCTAGGTGAGGAGAACATGGGTTAACAAAGAACATAGGGTAACAAGGCTCGACGGGGTTAACTTAAACATAAAATGAAGTAGGGCACACGGCATTTTGGCTAAGGTGGTGGTGACTACACAACTTCATCTTGAATATGTGTTATGCAAATCAATAGCATGCTTTGAATGAAATGGGCATGAGTTCTAGCATTTGGAACTAAATTATGAAACGCCTTCTAAGTAGTAACCAAGCAAAGAATAATGAGATCATGCAACGACTTTAGAAAACAAAGATGCACAGATTATCAACTCTCCGAATAAACGTTTAGGCTCAAGTCTCACAAGGTTGTAGTGTTAATTTGAGTTCCTTCCTTCAAGCATGTTACAAAAACTGATTTTTTTCCTTTATGATTGCATGTGAATTCTTAAGTTATAACCACAACCAAGCATAAACAAATAGTAAATCAAACTTTCATCCATGTTTACAACTCTTTTCAACAGCCATGCAATTACAAACCGAATCCTCATCATTGTGTTGGAAGGTACCCTAAGACACAAACAAACACACAAAAACAACTCAAAACAACTCTTTTGGGGTTTTTCAAAAACTAGAATTCAAATTTTTATGTGATTTTCGGATTTTTAAGCCAAAACACACTAAAATAGCCCAAAATTGCTTAAAAACACATTAAAACAGCAAGGAACAACTCTATAAGTAATGGGTGATAAAATCCCACGAATGTTTTAACAAAGAACAACTCTATAACTCACATATGTTTTAACAAAGAAAGCACTTTTCTGGAGTTATAAGTGAATGTATGAATATGATCTCATGAAAGGAATGCCACCACTTAGATGCAAGAACCATTGACACCATATGCTCATATCAATCCCAAACTCCACATATTGAACACATAACACAATCAAGATAGAAGTGTAAGGGTTGTAACGGGGTTAAGGGTGTTTGGTTAACAAAGAAAGGATATGGAAAACAAAGGTTCTTAAAGAAATAGTGAGCAAAGTATTTGAATCAACTTAGAATTCACTTTTGAACAAAAAGGGAAGATTTAGACAATTTAGGGCCAGATTTGGTGTTTTGGACCCTTTCTTCAACATTCAACACTTAATCACTCATTCATACATCTTTCCAAGCTCTTTTTTTTCTTTCTTTCATACTTTTCTTTTCTATTTTTTCTTTTTCATACGTTTTTCTCAACTTTTCTTTTCTTTTGAACCCCAAAACATACATATGAACTTAAGAACAAACATTCCTTCCCCCACACTCATTTTCTTGCATAATGTACTCAAAAGGAATTCATTTAAGTCATGCTCACTATTTATTAAGAACAAGGGTGTGGACTGTCCTAAACTAGGCTAGGTGAAGGTAATGTGGGTTAACAAAGAATAAAGGCTAAATAAGGCTCAAAGGGGTTAAAACCTACAAAACATCCGAAATGTGGGAAGTAAGGCTATTTGGCTATGGTGGCAACTACACAACTTTATCTTGATATGTGTTATGCAATTTAATGTCATGATTTGAATGAAACGGGTATAAGTTCTAGCATTTAGTTCTATCATGATACGAATGCATTCTAAATGGCAACCAAGCAAGGAATAATGAGATCATGCAACGACTTAAGAAGACAAAGAATCACAGATTATAACTCTCCAAAAGAAAGCAAAGGCTCAAGTCTCACAAGGATGTAGCGTTAGTTGAGTTCTTTCCTTCAAGCATGTTACAAAAACTGATTTTAACCACTTTGTAATCAAATGTGAGTTCATAAACATCAACTATAACCAAGCATAAGCCAATAACATATCAGACTTCAATCCATGCTTGTAACTTTCTTTAATAGTTATGCAATTAAAAACCAAATCCTCATCATTGTGTTGGAAGGTACCTAAGACACAAACACACCAAAACGACTCAAAAACAACTCTTTTTGTGTTTTTCAAAACAATTTTTCAAATGTTTATGTGATTTTCGGATTTTTAAGTCACAACACACTAAAATGCTTCAAAACAGCTTAAAAACACCTTAAAACAGCAAAGAACAAGTCCAAAAGTATTGGGTGATAAAATCCCACGAATTTGCATCAAAAACACTTAATTACCCCCCCCCACACTTAAATCAAACATTGTCCTCAACGTTTCAAGCATAAAATCACACCAAATAGAAAGATACACACAAACAGCAACTATAATGCAAAACTAGGCAGATTAGAAAGAATCAACAAAGAGAAGGGTTTTAGGAACGCAAATCTGGAATTGGAATGACTCCAAGGGCTTCCTTTGTTGAATTGCATGGGTTGCCTCCCACGAAGCGCTTGCTTTAACGTCTTGCAGCCGGACGAAGAACTTCAATCACTCCCCATTGGGGGCCACGGTTTGGAAAGGGATGTCTTCCACAACCTGCCCCACGGCATGCTCATGATAAGGCTTCAATCTATGTCCGTTGACCTTGAATTCTTGCCCATTCCTTAAGCTTTGGACTTGGACTGCACCATAGGGAAAAATATTAGTGACAACAAAGGGTCCAATCCACTTAGATCTTAACTTACCAGGAAATAAACGTAAACGGGAATTGAAAAGCAACACTTTCTGCCCAATGGAGAAAGTTTTTCCCCTTATCATCTTGTCATGGAAAGCTTTTGTTTTCGCCCTGTAAATGCGGGCACTCTCATATGCTTCATTCCGGATCTCCTCAAGTTCATTCAATTGGAGTTTTCGATGCATTCCAGCCGTATCTAACTCCAAATTGAATGTTTTCACGGCCCAATGTGCCTTGTGCTCGAGTTCCACAGGTAGGTGACATGGCTTGCCATATATGAGCCGAAAAGGTGACATGCCAAGGGGAGTCTTGTAGGCCGTTCGATAAGCCCACAATGCATCGCCTAAGCGCAAACTCCAATCCTTCCTTGTGGTGCCCACGGTTTTCTCTAGAATCTGTTTGATTTCTCTATTCGACACCTCGGCTTGCCCATTGGTTTGAGGATGATAAGGTGTGGAAACCTTATGGGTGATGTTGTACTTCTTGAGCAAAGCCGCAATGGTTCGATTACAAAAATGAGAGCCACCATCACTGATTAGAACTCGAGGCATTCCAAACCTAGCAAAAATGTTAGTTCTCACAAAATCTGCAACCACCTTAGAATCGTTAGTGCGGGTGGCTTTTGCTTCCACCCATTTAGAAACATAATCAACGGCAAGCAAGATATAAGTGAAACCAAACGAAGAAGGAAAAGGACCCATGAAATCAATGCCCCAAACATCAAAGATTTCGACATTGAATATGGGAGTTTGTGGCATTTGGTCCTTAGCACCTATGGTACCTGTTCTTTGGCATTTATCACAAGTTAAACAGAACATTCTAGCATCCTTAAACAACGGTGGCCAATAAAATCCACACTCTAGCACCTTAAGGGCAGTTCTTTGGGTGCCAAAATGACCCCCACATGCATAAGAGTGACAAAAGGCTAGAATGGAATTAAACTCAGAATTGTGCACACATCGTCTAATAATCTGATCTGGGCAATATTTCCACAAATATGGATCATCCCACACATAAAATCGGGCATCTTTCCTAAGCTTATCACGTTTGAATTTATCAAGAGTGCTAGGAACTTGTTTTGTGACCAAATAATTCACCAAATCAGCAAACCAAGGGATACTTACCTCTAAAGACATCAATTGCTCATCAGGAAATGTTTCTTGAATGGGTAAGGAGTCCTCAATGTGCACCAAACGGCTAAGGTGGTCAGCCACCACGTTTTCACTCCCCTTTTTGTCTTTAATTTCCACATCAAACTCTTGAAGTAGGAGCATCCAACGAATTAGCCTTGGTTTAGCTTCCTTTTTGGTGAAAAGGTACCTAAGAGCTGCATGGTCAGAAAATATAATCACTTTAGTACCAAGTAAGTATGAACGGAATTTATCTAAAGCGAAAACAACTGCAAGAAGTTCTTTCTCAGTGGTAGAGTAATTCAATTGAGCATCATTTAGGGTACGAGAAGCATAATAAATAACATGGGGCTGTTTGTTCCTCCTTTGGCCTAAAACAGCGCCAATGGCATAGTCGGATGCATCACACATTAACTCAAACGGAAGGCTCCAATCGGGAGGAACAATGATAGGGGCCGAAGTGAGCTTTTCTTTGAGTTGCTTGAATGCCAATTCACACTCCTCAGCAAACTTGAAAGGTACATCTTTTTGGAGCAATCGGCAAAGTGGATTGGAAATCTTGGAAAAATCCTTTATGAATCGCCTATAGAACCCTGCATGACCGAGAAAATATCGAACCTCTCTAACCGAAGTTGGAGAGGGTAAGTGACGCACAAGGTCTATTTTGGACTTATCTACTTCAATTCCTTTTTCTGAAACAATATGACCTAAAACTATACCTTGTTTTACCATAAAATGACATTTTTCCCAATTTAAAACAAGATTAGTTTCAACACATCGTTTCAAGATCAAGGTCAAATTATCCAAGCATTTATCAAAAGAATCCCCAAACACACTAAAATCATCCATAAATACCTCAATGATCTTCTCAACATAATCGGAAAATATACTTACCATACACCTTTGGAAAGTGGCCGGGGCGTTGCATAACCCAAATGGCATTCGTCTATAAGCAAAGGTACCAAAGGGGCACGTGAAAGTAGTCTTCTCTTGGTCATCGGGAGCGATCACAATCTGATTATAACCTGAATAGCCATCAAGAAAGCAATAGAAAGCATGACCGGCTAACCTTTCAAGCATTTGGTCGATGAATGGCAAAGGAAAGTGATCTTTCCTTGTTGTGGCATTTAGCTTCCTATAGTCAATACAAACCCGCCATCCAGTTTGAATTCGAGTAGGCACAAGCTCATTCTCATCATTTCGTACCACGGTGACTCAGGACTGCTTTGGAATAACTTGAACCGGAGATACCCAACGGCTATCAGAAATTGGGTAAAGTACCCCACAATCAAGTAACTTGATTATTTCCTTCTTCACAACGTCTAGCATGGGTGGATTGAGGCGGCGTTGTGCTTCCCTAGATGGTTTGGCCCCTTCCTCCAAGAGTATGCGATGCATGCAAGTGGTAGGGCTAATTCCCTTAATATCGGCCAATGTCCACCCAATGGCATTTTTGTAGTCTCGAAGCACCCTCACCAACTTGTCCTCCTCTTGTGCCGTGAGTGAAGAAGAGATTATGACGGGCAACGTCTCTTCTTCCCCCAAAAACACATATTTCAAATTGCTAGGCAATGGTTTAAGTTCTAAAGATGGGGGCTGCACTATAGATGGAAGTAACTTGTTAGTTGAAACGGGAACTTGAACTAGGTTAGGAGACTTACCCATATGTTCTGGAATTTCCTCTAGGGCAGCAACCATCTCCATCACATCCTCATGATTAGGCACGGCAAGGAGTTCCTTGTTGTGGCCGTGTGCACCCTTAGGCCCCAATCCTTCATTTTTAAGTCCAATGCCTTGTGTTAGGGTCTTTTCGAGTGCATCTTCATTCAAATCATCAAGGAATTCCTGCGCCAAAGAGTCAAATACATCAATAGAAAAACAAGAGTGATCATCATGAGGATATCTCATAGCATCAGAAACTTTAAAATCAATCACTTCCCCATCGAACTCCATGGTCAATGTTCCTTTGAAGACATCAATCTTGGTACGAGCAGTCTTCATAAATGGGCGGCCAAGTAAGATGGGTAATGCGGGGGCATGGTCCGAATCTTCCATCTCAAGCACATAAAAATCAGCCGGAAAAATAAGGTGATTTACCTGCACTAAGACATCTTCCAACACACCTCGCGGATATGCGTTAGATCTATCGGCTAATTGAATAATGACGCCATCATTTTTCAATTCACCCAAATTCATAGATGCATAAATTGAGTAAGGCATGACATTTATTGATGCACCTAGATCTAACATGGCAGATTCAAAGCGAGTATTACCTATTACACAAGGAATTGTAAAACTTCCGGGATCCTTACACTTAGGAGGCAATTTTCTTTGTAACATGGCTGAGACATTCTCACTTGCCCGTACTACTTCTTTGTTTGCAGCCCTCTTTCTTGTAGTACATAACTCCTTCAAGAACTTGGCATACTTAGGAACTTGTTTAATGGCGTCCAAAAGGGGAATGTTAACTTGCACCTTCCGGAATGTGTCAGGTATGTCCTTGTCATTCTCTTCCTTCTTGGATTGAACAAATCTGCTAGGAAAGGGTGCATCAAGTGGAATGTGGTTAGAAATAACAGAATTTGAACCTATCTTACCTTTAGTGGCCGAATTGGAAGATTGTTGCGGCAAGGATTGCTCAATCCTTGCCGTGGGCTCTTCTTGATCTTTCTCCTCATATTGCACACTTTCATCCTTCTTTTGGTTGGATTTAGATGGATTAAGGTCAGATCTTACCTCTTTACCACTTCGCAAAAGGATGGCTTTGGCAGATTCGAACCCCCCCTTGGGATTCAAATTTGTCACACTTGGTAACTTACCTTGTTCTCTACCAAATTGCCCCATGAATTCAGCCATTTGTCCCACTTGTCTTTTCAATTCACTCACCTCTCGAGCTTGATTTTGCACTTCGTTGGCGTAATTGTGCATGTCCTTGGTTTGTTTTTCTTGCCCCTGCGCCAACGTAGTTAGTAATTGAATAACTTGAGAATTCTCAAAAGACGAACCTGAGTTGTTTTGGGAGGATTGTGGCTGATTGGATTGGTATGGCCGTGGGAACCCAGGGGGGTTTTGTTGAAATCCCCTTTGTTGGGCAGATTGTTGGGGATCTCTCCACTTGAAATTAGGGTGATCTCTCCATCCGGGGTTGTAGGTGTTGGAGTACAGATCGTATTTGGGTTGGTTTTGGCCTTGGAAACCAATAGCGTTGGCGGATTCCCATCCTCCATTTTCTATCAACTGAGGACATGTCTCGGATGGATGCCCTTGCATTGAACACATGCCACACACTTGGTTTTCTTGTGGTTTTGACCCTTTGACAACCTGAGACACAAGAGTAGTGAGATTAGCCAATTGTGATTGAATATCAGAAATTGCACTTACCTCATTCACACTTTGTTGCCGTGGCCCCTCTCTTTGCCCAACACCCTCATATTGTTGTGCATTATGTGCTCGGTTTGCAATGAGAGTTTTGGCAGCCACCGGAGTCTTATCAACCAATGCACCACCCGCCGAGACATCTAGCATTTGACGTTCCATGGGAAGGAGTCCCGCGTAGAAATATTGAATGAGTAGCTCCTCCTTCATTTGGTGTTGTGGACATGAAGCAACAAGTGATTTAAAACGTTCATAATATGATGGAAACGACTCACCTTGATTTTGTTGGATGCCACTAATTCGTTTCCTCAAAAGAATGATCTTTGCAGTGGGAAAGAACTTCTCTAAGAATGCACGCTTCATACTTTCCCAAGAATTGACGGTTCCGGGTGCCAATTCAAACAACCAATCTTTGGCCTTGTCTACTAGGGAGAATGGAAAGGCCTTCATTCTCAAAATACTCTCATCCACGTTAATGGGTGTCATACTTGAGCAAACAACTTCAAATTCCTTAAGATGTTTGTTAGGATCTTCCATGGACAGCCCATGGAATTTAGGAATATAATGTAACAAACTGGACTTAAGTTCAAATTCTTCCGTCTTACCTTGAGCCGCCGCGGGGTATTGGATACATAAAGGAACGGCATTATCCATACCTGAGGCAGAGAGCTCTTTGATGGTTCGAGTGTCCACCGCCATGGTTTGTACTTCTTCCTCAACCTGTGCCGTGGGGTCTCTTTCCTCACCAACTTCTTCAAACTCGGATGTAGAGCTAGAAGACGGTGGTTCAGGGCCTTGTTGATTCTTTTGCTTCCTCAAAGTCCGCTCAAAATCGTCGTCAAAGTCAAGGATGTGCTCACGAACAGGTTTTGAACTTCTAGTCATAAACTAGTACCTAGAAACAAGAACAAAAGATAAGGTCAGTAACTAAAAACGAAAATAAATGAAAAATAAACAAAAAGAACAACGAGGGATTAGCAAAGTTGCTAATCCCCGGCAACGGCGCCAAAATTTGATGTGAAAATTAACTTAACACACAAATAAAACCCTCTTGTTGTCAGATTGTAGTAAGGATGCAAGTAGGGATCGTTCTGGACCGGGGATTAGGAGGGATTGCTAAAACCTCTAAACTGACTCAAAAACGTAAAAACAAAGTTTAAAACACTAAACTAGACTCAAAGAATACAAAACTAGAATTTAAAACACCAAAACAAACCAAAAACTCAAAACAGCAACCAAAAGACTCAAAACTGCCTTAAAAACACTTTCTGGGCAGTTTTGAACACAAAGCATCAAATTGGACGAATTTGGGTTTTACTTGACTCCAAAACCTTCTAAAACACAAACTAAACAGATTTTGACACTTTTAAAACAAGAAACCAAAAGGGGGTTTTGGTTTTGACGAAAATTGAAATAACAAAACAAAGTATAAAACTAGGCAGATTGTAAAACCAATTTGGGAAATAAGATGAATGATGGACAAGCTAGAGGTTCTTTCTCCACACATGATATGTATGCAAACGAATTGATTCTCAGTTACTTTTCATTTAATTATGAATGACAATGCCCCAAATTAACCGTGACATCACTAGTTAATTCTCAGATTTTCCTTAAGTTATTAGATTGGATGACATCATTCGACAACCTAAAACATTCTCCAAAAGTCCTCTACATGACATCATAATAGAGATACATTCAAAGATCATTACGTTCAATGAAAATCATAAGCATTGACAAAGCACTTATAACTATGACATCATGTTATTCATGCTAGGAATTGAACTTAACGCGATCGTGACCAACGACCTTCACTACATATGAATATAAGCTTGTAACGATTATGTGAAACTCACTTATACTCTAGCATCATATTTATGCAAGATAATTAAGTGTCGACCCTCAATCAACAAGCACAAATAAGTTATCAATCCAACGGTTAAGCCAATTGCATTCAGAACTCAATAATCCATAACTGAAATTTATCAATTCAAATTACACACATAATCATGGCTTTGAAATCACCCCTAGCCGAGAGGGGCTTAGCCACTCATGTTCACAATAAGGCAAAGTAAACAGAATTTAAACATAAGAGACATGGAACGAATTACACCTAAAACGCTCCAATCTTCAAACGTCCAATCCTTCTTCTCCTTGCTGCGGCACAAGTGCTCAGGGTATGGTGGATGTGTATGGATGGAAGCGATATGTTTAGGGTAGAGGGGTGGTGCGGCAAGAGTGAAGGATGGACAGAAATTGTGAAGGACTTAGAGAGAGGTTGCGGCAAAGACTTAGAATGGTGTCTAGGGTGTGTAAAAAACTGTCTTGTGGTGAATGAATGGACTTATATATATAGGGCACGGCTAGGGTTCAGGAAAGGTGTATAAAACTTAGCTAATTTGGTTCCCTAATTGAATAGGGAAGAAAAGAAATCAGAAAATCCAAATAGAATAGGTAAGAAAAGGTTTGACACAAAATAGGAAGTGTTTTAAGTCAGAAATTCAATGGAATAAAAGGGCAAGGTGCGGCAACCATAAAAAAATAGAATAGGAATGTATTTAGGTCCAGAAAATAGGTAAGGAAGGATGGCTTGGACGGCAAGGGAGTTAGGGAATAGGAAAGTACTTAAAGTTACAGAAAATATGAAAGAATAGGCATGTAAGGTGCGGCTGATTTGTATGGATGTAAAGGGAAGTAAATTGGAACACAAAATAGGTAAGGAATCCCTACCCCTTGCACGGCAAGGAAGAGAAGAAAAAGGGAATGTGTTTGTGCACAGAAATTAGGCAAGGGAGACTACCTTGTGCGGCAAGGAACAAGGACTCCAAAGAATGGTGCGGCAAGGGTCCTTTAGGGAAGTTTGGGGTTCTAGAACCACTAATTGAATGTCCCCACATATTTTAAAACCCTTTTGTGGCTGAAACTTTGGTGAAAAAGGATTAGGAAACTTCCATTCCAAGAATAGAAACTTTTCAAGAATGGAAACCTTCGAAAATGGAAACTTCCAAACTTAGAAACTTCGGTTTCCAAATTTGACTCTTCATTCTTCATTTCCTCATTCGCTCCTTAGCTCATTTGCACTTCAATTCCATCACTCCAATTGGGTCCAAGCATGTCCTTTCCATCATAGGCCCAAAATCGCTCCAAAACGCACCAAAATGCACTTCTTTGCTCCAATTGCCCAATGAACCTAAAAACATACGAAAATGGCTTAAAGTACTAAAATAACTAAGTTCTAACAACGTAAATGCAAGGAAATAAGCTAGTTAAGTCGCATAAATATGCTCCTATCAAAAATCAAAATTGAATAGGTAAGAAAAGGTTTGACACAAAATAGGAAGGGATTGTGGTTCAGAGATCAAAGGAAAACAAGGGATAGGTGCGGCATTGATGTAGGAATAGAATAGGAATGTGTATGAAGTCAGAAAATAGGCAAGGAATGGTTGGCTTGGGCGGCAAGGAGGATTAGGGAATAGGAAAGTGAGATATGTCACAGAAATTAGGAAAGAACTTACCTCCCTTGTGCGGCAGATTTGTGAAGGAAATAGGAATGTTTTTGGGACACAAAACAGGTAGGAATCCCTACCCCTTGCACGGCAAGGAAGAGAAGAAAAAGGGAATGTGTTTGTGCACAGAAATTAGGCAACGAAGACTACCTTGTGCGGCAAGGAACAAGGACTCCAAAGAATGGTGCGGCAAGGGTTGTTTAGGAATGTTTAGGCTTCTAGAACCACCAATTGACTACCCTCACATATTTTAGAACCCTTTTGTGGCTGAGATTTAGGTGAAGAAGTACTTGGAACCTTCCATTCCAAGAATAGAAACTCTTCAAGAATGGAAACCTTCGAAAATAGAAACTTCCAAACTTAGAAACTTCGGTTTCCATTTTTGACTCTTCATTCTTCATTCGTCTTAGATTCCGTTCTTCACATATTCATTCACTTCTTAGCTCATTTGCACTTCAATTTCATCCTTCCACTTAGCTCCAAGCACGTCCTATCCATCTTAGGCCCCATTTTACTCCAAAAGGCTCCAAATTACATCATTTTGCACACTTTGGCCTTAGAATCTGAAAACATACAAAAGTGACTTTAAACACTAAAATAACTAAGGAAACACAACGTAAATGCACGAGAACAAGCCAATTAAGTAGCATAAATATGCTCCTATCAAATTCCCCCACACTTAGCTTTTGCTAGTCTTCGAGCAAAACAAAGAAACAAAACGAAACAAAACAAACAAGCCACAACCTAAACATTCCAACATTTGCCTCAAGGATTTCCAATGCACATGACATGTGAAAAATCATCATCCCCACAGATTTGAGCCATCTTTACGCTTAAGCACATACTTAATCATAGTCACTACATACTAGTTCACAAATAACCAATTAAAACGATGTTTTGAATTGCATGGGTTGCCTCCCAAGTAGCGCTTGCTTTAACGTCTTGCAGCCGGACGATGCTTCTCTTTAAGCTCCCCTAGGTCCCATAGCATGGAATTGATCCGTGAAGGGAAGGTGATACTTGAAATGATTCGGCAGTGGTCTAAATTCTAGTGTAGGTGCCTGAATCATCAAAATCAGCAAGTTAGTATAAAATGTAATGGAAATTGGAGAAGATGACTTACTTGCTTTGTCCGACAAGAACTCAATGACAAACACCACTCCTTTTAAAGTTTCAGGGATATTGGACTTGGCCAGATTGAATGTGATGGTTGGGACTTGTCCCGTGTCACAAAATTCCACTTCTTTGATCTTGGTTTCAAATCGTCCTCTTTGATGTATTCTACATCTTCTCCAGCCACTACTTTCTCTTGAATCATTCTTCTTGGTGTACAAAGTCCTTTGAATAATTCAACACAATCTAGAACATGCTTTGGTGCACCAAGAATTGGAGTATAATTTTGCACCTTGGGAAGAGCTTCGACAATGTCTTTTTCACTATCCTCTTGCGTGGGAATCAAAAACCTGTGAGAAAAAGGGACATTGGGTGGAGTAGGGTTAGAATTAACGAAAATTGGACCCAACTTACCTGTATTGGACAGTGGTGGAGCATTAGGAGGCTGCGGCAACGGTAGTTCTTCCCTTGCCGTGGCCTTGTCATCCTCTTCTTCCTCGAATAGTAGTTGTTCATCCATGTTTTGGCTTGGTTTGGACGTCTTGGGTTCATCTTCATCCTCCATGCCACTTTCCAAGGTGATGGCTTCAGCAATTTCAAATTCTCCGATTGAATTTACAATGTTTGAATTGGAGAGTTCACGTTGTTCTTGAATATGTGCCATGAATTCCACCATCTCTCCCATTTGATTCTTCAAGTTGTCCATTCTTTTGTCTTGATTTTGTTGGTCCTGCGTCAAAGAAGTTAGTAATTGAAAAATTTGATCATTATCCATAGACATACTTGAATTTGATTGAAATTGTTGTGGGGGAGGTTGTGGTGGCTGCATAGGTGTTGAATAGAACTCCTCGTATGGCTGCCAATATGCTTCATGTTGAACTTGTTGAGCTTCCCACCACATGGAGTTTGAACGATCACTCCAATCTCTTTGTGGACATTGATTGGCTTGAAATCCTTGCCTATATGATGCACAAAATGTAGGGACGGCTTTTGATAGAAACCCGGGACTTGTTGCCGAAAGCCTCCTTGTTGTTGAAGTTGTTGGGGCTCCCTCCACTTGAAGTTCTGGTGGTCTCTCCAACCTGCATTATATGTATTTGAATATGGATCGTTCCTTGGTTGGTTTTGGCCTTGAAATCCAATTGCATTGGCGCTTTCCCATCCACCATTTTCAATCAATTGTGGACACTTTTAAGAAGCATGTCCTTGGATAGAACACACACCACACACAATTGGTCCTTGAATCCTCATACCTTCGGCCATCTGAGACACAATGGAAGTAAGATTAGCTAATTGTGCATGAATATCGGATTTAGAACTTACCTCATGCACTTGTTGCCGTGGGGGTCCTCTTTGCCCAATGCCTTCGTATTGTTGAGCGTTCAACGCTCGATTAGCAATCAAGATCTTGGCTGCCATAGGTGTTTTGTCCACTAATGCTCCACCCGCCGAGGCATCGAGCATTTGACGTTCTAATGGTAGGAGCCCCTCATAGAAGTATTGTAAAAGTAACTCCTCCTTCATCTAGTGCTGTGGACAAGAAGCAACAAGTGATTTAAATTGTTCATAATATGTAGGAAAAGACTCACCTTCATCTTGCTGAATTCCACTTATTTTTTTACGTAGGAGAATGATTCAAGAAGTTGGGAAAAACTTCTCCAAGAACGCCCTCTTCATACTCTCCCAAGATGTGACAGTTCCGGGAGCTAATTCGTACAACCAATCCTTGGCCTTGTCCATCAAAGAGAATGGAAAAGCCTTCATCTTCAAAATACTTCTGTCAACGTTGACGGGAGTCATACTTGAACACACCACTTCAAATTCTTTTAAATGCTTATTCGGATCTTCCATGGACAACCCATGGTATTTTGGAATGTGGTGGAGCAAACTCGATTTCAACTCGAACTCTTCAGTTTTACCTTGAGCAGCCGTGGGATATTGGATACACAAAGGTGCGGCATTATCCAATCCCGCGGCAGAAAGCTCCTTGAGTGTCGGTTGTCCATGGCCAGGCCTTGCACTTCCTCACCTACTTGTGTCAAGGTCAGGTTCCGGGCTAGCTGGGTTGTATTCTTGCTGATTTCTAGCCCTTCTCAAAGTCCTCCCAAAATCGTCATCAAAGTCCAAGATATTCTCATGAACCGTTTGAGAACTTCGAGTCATAAACTAGTACCTAAAACAAGAAATCAAAACAAGGTCAGAAACTTTAACGAAATCAGAAACAAAGTAAAATAAATAAAACAAAAGCAATCCAAGGGATTAGCAAAGTTGCTAATCCCAGGCAACGGCGCCAAAAATTTGATGCGAAATATATAAGCACAAATTAAACCCTCTTTTTATCAATTGTAGTGAAGTATGTAAGTAGGGATCGTTCTAGACCGGGGATTAGGAGGGATTGCTAAACACTTGGAAACTGACTTAAAAACGTAAAAACAATGTTTAAAACACTAACTAGACTCAAAGAATGTAAAACTAAAGTTTAAAACACTAAAACAAACCAAAAGAGTCAAAACAGCAAACAAACACTCAAAACTGCCTTAAAAACACTTTCTGGGCAGTTTTGAGCACAAAACACAAATCTGGACGAAATTGGTTTAAAGCTTGAATCAAAACACTTAAAAACACAAATCAAAACACTTTCTAACTAATCTAGGACTTCAAAATAAAGGGGGATTTAGTTTTGACGAAAATTAAAACAAAGAAAGCAGCTTGTAACCAAAACAGATTGTAAAAACGAATTTGGATGAAAATATGGATGGAAGGCTAGCTAGGAGGTTCTTCTCCACACATGACACACTTGCATACAAAACGATTTTCAGATGTTCTTTCGATAAATCAAGGAACTCAACACCCAAGGTTAATTAGGTCCGCTTAAATTAACCTTCAAGTTTTCCTCAAGTTAATGAATTGGATGGGAAAGCGCATACAACAACTCAAAACATTCTTCAAAAGTTCTTTACGTGAAAAGCACAATAAAGATATAATCAAAGATCATTAAGCATCATGAAAACTATAAGTATTGACGAGGCATTCGTTACTATGATGGGCATGAAACTAGTGCCAAGAATTCATTCAACGCGATCGTTTATAAGCGACCTTCACTACTTGTGAATATAAGGTTGTAACTATTAGGTGAAACTCCCTTATAATCTAGCATCATATTCATGTATGAAAACTAAGCGTGCACTCTCAATCAACATACACAAATAAGTTATCAATCAAGTAGTTGAATGAATTGAATCCACAACTTATGAAGTCACAACTGAATGTAATCACTTTATCTTGCAAGTATCTACATGGTTTCGAATCACCCCCTAACTAAGAGGGGTTTAGTTCCTCATACTCACAAAACAAAGATGATTGAATTCAAACATTGAAAGCAAAAGAGAGATTACACCTAAACGTTCCAGCAATCCTCAATCGAATAGCAAGCACATCCAAGGGCACTCCTCCTTCCTCTTTGCTGCGGCACAAGGGTTGGTGGTGAGTTTTGGGGGTTATGAATGGTGTAGAAGTGTAGAATTATGGTTAGGATGGTTGTAGGGTGCGGCAAGGATGGTTTGGGGTCAGAAAATATGGAGAGTGGTGAAGAATGGGCACGGCAAGGATGGGTGATTGATTTCTGGCGTGAATGGGAGTGAATGGATGTATTGGTGCGGCACAAAGGGGATTAAAAAGGGATAGCACGGCTAGGGTACAGAAAAGGCCTTATTAAAACTTAGCTAAAATGGTTCCCTCATTGAATAGGGAATAAAAGAAATCAGAAAATAAAATAGAATAGGATAGAAAAGATGTGAAATTCGGCAGAATTGTGTAGGAGGAAAAAAGAATGTGTTTAATGGTCAGAAAATAGGAAAGAGAGGGTCCTCCTTGTGTGGCAAGACTAGGTACTAAAGGGGAATGTGTTTTATGACAGAAAATAGGCAACTAAGGTGCAGGAATTAAAGAGAATAGGAAAGGAAATTCGGAAGAATTTATGGGACTGATTTAGGAATGTGTTTTGAGGCACAAAATAGGTAAGAACAAGGTATGTTTGTGCAGCAAGGCATAGAACACAAAGGGAATGTATTTTGTGACAGAAATTAGGCAAAGGAATGTCCCCTTGGGCGGCAAGGATGTGTAGGGAAAAGGAAAGTGGTTTAGGTGCAGATTTGGTCAAGAAAAGGTAAGTGATTTGCAGCAAGAAAAGGGAAAGATATTTAGGACGTGCGGCATGGACATTTAGGGAATGTTTAGGACTCTAGAACTCACATTTAAATGCCCTAACATAATTTGGAATCCTCTTGTGGCTGGAACTTAGGTGAGGAAAGATTAGGAAACATTCATTCCAAGAATAGAAACTCTTCAAGAATGGAAACCTTCAAAAATAGAAACTTCCAAACTTAGAAACTTCGGTTTCCAATTTTGACTCCTCATTCTTCATTCGTCTTGAATTCCAATCTTCACATCTTCACTCACTCCTTAGCTCATTTGCACTTCAATTCCATCACTCTAATTGGCTCCAAGCATGTCCAAACCAACATAGGCCCAAAATTGCTCCAAAGCACACCAAAATGCACTTTTTTGCTCCAAAACACACTAAAATAACTAAGTTCTAACAACGTAAATGCAAGGAAACAAGCTAGTTAAGTCGCATAAATATTCTCCTATCACTAATTAACCCTCAGATTTTCCTAACGTTATTGAATTGGATGATTGCATACGACAACCCAAAGCATTCCCTACAAGTTCCCTACATGAATTGCATAATAGAGATACAAGCAAGAATCATTAAGTTTTATGAAAACCATAAGCATTGACGAGGCATTCGTTACTATGAATTGCATGAAACTTATGCCAAGAATTTACTTAACGCGATTGTGATCAACAACCTTTACTACTTGCGAATATAAGTTCATAACGATTAGGTGAAATTCCCTTATATCCTAGCATTCAATTTATGCATGCAAACTAAGCGGGCCCTCTTAACCAACATACACAAATAAGTTTTAGTTCAAACGGATAAGTAAATTGAAATCACAATTTATGAATCACAACTAGAGGTAATCAAATCATATAGCAAGCATAAACATGGTTTTGAATCCCCCCTAGCCAAAGGGGGGGGGGGTTTAGTTCCTCATACGTACAAAACAAAGAGTATTGAACTTAAACATTGAAATCAAAGGAAAGGAAACACCTAAAACTTCCAGCAACTCGAACTTGAATGGCATGCACGTTCCACGGCTTCTCCTCCTCCTCTTTGCTGCGGCACAAGGTCTAGGGACAGGTTTAGGGACTTAGGTGTATGGGTGAAGAGATATGGAGTGGTGTAGTAGTGTTTAGGGTGAATGGATGGTGCGCCAAGGGATGTGAATGAGTTGTGGCGTGAAATCTGAATGTAGGGGGTGGTGAATTCGGCCAACTCTTAAAACTGATAGGAGCATATTTATGCGCCTTAGTTAGCTAGTTCTTATGCATTTATGTTGTGTTTCCTTAGTTAAAGTAGTCGTTTAAGCTAGTTTTATGCGTTTTCAGGTTTTAAGGGCAAATAATACAAAAAGAAGCATTTTGGAGCTTGGAATGGATGTCATATGCTTGGAGCCAAAGGATTGGATGAAATTGAAGATTTGAAGGTGTTAGGATTCCTACTCACATGAGGATTCCTAATTGAAGAAGGATTCCTACTCACATGAGGATTCCTAATCAAAAGAGGATTCCTAGAAGAATGAGGATTCCTAATCCAACAAGGATTCCTACTTGAAGTAGGAAAGTTAAGCCAAGGTTTCCTATTTTGGTTGACCTGTCCTAAACCTAAATGTCTCTAAATTCCAGAAACTTTGAAGGTTTCCTAAGCATTTTAGAACAGAAAACAAAGGCCTTAAAACACCTAAAAGCCTTTGCCGCACCCTCTCCTTGTTTTCCTTTCCTTTTTCCTAGTTTGCTACTTTCCTAGTCCTTTTCCCTTTAGTTTTAGGTCACAAATCCTTCCCTAAAATCTCAGCCGCACCCCCCTAACCCATTCCTCTTCCTTGCCGTGCAAGGGAGAGTGATTCTTTCCTATTTTCTGAATTAAAACTCATTCCTTTTGTGTTTTAATTCCTTGCCACCCAAGACTCTCATCCCTTGCCTATTTTTTGACTTAATAAACATTCCTCTTTGCTTCTTATTCATGGCCGCACCTATTCCTTATTCTCTCTAAATTTCTGACCAAAATCCTTTCCTATTTTGTGTCACACTTCTTTGTTTCCTATTCTCTTTGATTTTCTGATTTCTTTTCTTCCCTATTCAATGAGGGAACCAATTTAGCTAACTTTTAATAAGGCCTTTTCTGTACCCTAGCCCCTTTTAAAACCCCTTTGTGCCGCACCAAATAAAGGGATTCACACACCATTCACATCCATTCTCTCCCATTCACGCAGAAACCATTCCATCTCTCTTTGCCGCACCAATCCTTCACCACTATCCATATTTTCTAATCCCAAACACATCTAGCCGCACCCTACATCCATCCTAAACACCATCCATACACTCACCCACTTGTGTGCCGTAGCAAGAAGGAAAAAGGAAGGGCCCTTGGATGTTCAAGCTTCATCGTTGGTGCATTCTAGGTGTAATTCGTTTTATAAAGGTGAGTCTTTTCCTTCGTATTATGAACGTTTTAACTCACTTGTTGCTTCTTGTCCACAACATCAGATGAAGGAGGAGTTACTTTTGCAATATTTCTATGAGGGCCTCTTACCACTTGAACGTCAAATGCTCGATGCCTCGGCGGGTGGAGCATTGGTAGACAAAACCCCTATGGCTGCTAAGATCTTGATTGCTAATAGAGCGTTGAACGCTCAACAATACGAAGGAGTAGGCCAAAGGGGACCCTCACGGCAACATGTTCATGAGGTAAGTTCTATGCCCGACTTTCATTAACAATTGGCTAATCTTACTTCTATTGTGTCTCAGATGGCCGAGGGAATGAAGATTCAAGGACCAATTGCATGTGGCGTGTGTTCTATCCAAGGACATGCTTCTGAAAAAGTCCATAGTTGATTGAAAATGGTGGATGGGAAAGTGCCAATGCAATTGGGTTTCAAGGCCAAAACCAACCAAGAAACGATCCATATTCAAATACTTACAATCCCGGTTGGAGAGACCACCCAAATTTCAAGTGGAGGGAGCCACAACAACCCCAACAACAAGGAGGCTTTAGGCAACAACCCCGGGGTTTCTACCAAAAGCCGTTTGCACCAACTCAACCCCAAGCACAACCCGCCCAAAAATAAGGTTCTTCTATTGATAATGATCAAATTTTTAACTTACTAACTTCTATGGCGCAGGGTATGCAAACTAGGGACAAAAAGGTGGATGAGTTAGAGAAACAATTGGGGCAGATTGCCGAATTCATGGGGAAGTTTCGAGATCAAGGCCAACTTCCTAGTTCCACCATTCAAAATCCGAAGGGAGGCTTTGAAAATGCAAAAGCCATCTTGTTGAGGAATGGAAAAGAAGTTGGGACAGGTCCTAAACCATCCAAATTAGGTTCTAATGAGGATGAAAACATGCAAATTGAAGAGGAAGAAGCAAGCCTACCCACGACAAAGGTGGACGGACTTCTGCCGCAAGTTCCTAGGGTCCCAAATCTGCCCAATTCGGCCAATAAGGGTAAGAATGTGTCAAATTCAGTTCCTACTAATGTGTTTCCTTCGAATGTTCCTTTTCCAAGTAGGTTTATGCAAACAAAGAAGGAAGAAGCTGAAAAGGACATCCTTGACACATTTAGGAAGGTTCAAGTTAACATACCCTTGTTGGATGCAATCAAGCAAGTCCTGAGGTACGCTAAGTTTTTGAAGGAGTTGTGCACTACTAGGAAGAGGATTTCGACCAAGGAAGTGGTAAAGGTAGGTGAGAATGTGTCCACCATCTTGCAACGCAAACTGCCCCCCAAATGCAAAGATCCGGGTAGTTTTACCATTCCTTGTGTCATTGGTAACACTACATTTGAATCTGCCATGCTTGATTTAGGTTCTTTTATAAATGTTATGCCATATTAAATTTATGCATCTATGAACTTAGGAGTGTTGAAAAATGATGGTGTAATCATACAATTGGCCGATAGATCTAATGCCTATCCAAAGGGAGTTTTGGAAGATGTTCTTGTGCAGGTTAATCACTTGATCTTTCCGGCGGACTTCTATGTTCTTGAGATGGATGAATCTGATCATGCACCTTAATTGCCCATCCTACTTGGAAGGCCATTCATGAAGACGGCCCGGACTAAGATTGACGTGTTTAATGGAACTTTGTCCATGGAATTTGATGGGGAAGTTGTTAATTTCAATCTTTCTGATTCTATTATGTGTCCTAGTGAAGATCATTCATATTTCTCTATTGATATTGTTGATTCTTTGGCGCAGGGATATCTTGAAGATTTGAATGACTATGCACTAGAAAAAATCATTACAAGTGGTGTAGACGTCAAAACCAAGGGGGCAACACCCATGCTAACCCACGGCACCAATGAACCATCCTATACCGTGCCTCCTAGTGAGGAATTCCTTGAAGTAGTTGCTGCCCTTGAGTCATTGCCTACACATGATGGTAAGTCTCTTAACCGTGAGTCAATTCCCATTTCGACTAACAAGTTGCTTCCATCAATAATTCAGGCACCCATCCTTGAACTCAAGCCCTTACCAAACCATTTGAAATACATTTTCTTGGGGGAAAACGAGACACTACCTGCCATCATCTCCTCATCCCTCACGGCACAAGAAGAGGAGAAACTAGTGCGTGTTTTGAAGGAGTTCAAATCTGCCCTAGGTTGGACCTTGGCCGATATCAAAGGTATAAGTCCTACAACGTGCATGCATCACATATTTCTTGAGGAGGGGGCCAAACCAACTAGAGAGGCTCAACACCGTCTCAACCCTCCTATGATGGAAGTTGTGAAAAAGGAGATAATCAAACTCCTTGATTGTGGAGTGATTTATCCCATCTCCGATAGCCGTTGGGTTTCACCTATCCAATGTGTGCCCAAGAAATCTGGAGTGACGGTTGTGGAAAATGCGGAGAATGAGCTTGTGCCCACACGAATCCAAACCGGTTGGCGAGTATGCATTGATTATAGGAAGCTAAACGCCACCACAAGGAAGGATCACTTCCCATTGCCATTCCTAGATCAAATGTTGGAAAGGTTAGCGGGTCATTCCTTTTATTGTTTTCTTGATGGTTATTCCGGTTATAATCAGATTGTCATTGCCCCGAATGATCAAGAAAAAACCACTTTTACTTGTGTCATTGGAACGTTTGCATATCGACGCATGCCATTCGGTTTGTGCAATGCTCCTGCCACGTTTCAAAGGTGTATGGTTAGTATCTTTTCTGATTATGTTGAAAGGATTATTGAGATATTCATGGATGATTTTAGTGTGTTTGGTAGTTCATTTGATAATTGCTTGGATAATCTCACCTTAATCTTGAAACGTTGTGTTGAAACAAACCTTGTGTTAAATTGGGAGAAATGCCATTTTATGGTTAAACAAGGTATTGTTTTGGGCCACATAATCTCTGAAAAAGGAATTGAAGTTGATAAGTCTAAACTAGATCTTGTACACTACTTACCTTCTCCTACTTCGGTTAGAGAGGTTCGTTCTTTTCTTGGTCATGCAGGATTCTATAGACGATTTATCAAGGACTTTTCCAAGATTGCACAACCCCTATGCCGCCTCCTCCAAAAGGATGTGACGTTTGAGTTCAACGAGGCGTGTGAGAAGGCATTCAAGCATCTAAAAGACCTTCTAACCACGGCACCCATCAAAAATCCTCCGGATTGGTCCATTCCCTTTGAATTGATGTGTGATGCATCGGATTATGCACTTGGCACTGTTTTGGGCCAAAGGAAAAACAAACAGCCACATGTTATTTATTATGCTTCACGTACTTTAATTGATACTCAATTGAATTATTCCACCACTGAGAAGGAACTTTTGGCGGTTGTATTTGCTTTAGATAAATTTAGATCATATCTAATTGGTACTAAAGTAATTGTTTTCACTGACCATGCAGCCTTGAAGTGTCTTTTCACCAAAAGGAAGCCAAACCGAGGCTCATTCGTTGGATGCTCTTACTTCAAGAGTTCGATATTGAAATTAGGGACAAGAAAGGTTGTGAAAACGTGGTGGCTGACCACCTAAGCAGATTGGTGCGTGAAGAAGAGCCCATCCCCATTTCTGAGACGTTTCCGGATGAACAACTTCTGTCCATTGAGGTAAGTACCCCTTGGTATGCCGATTTGGTCAATTTCTTGGTGTCTAAGCAAGTTCCTAACACCCTAAGCAAGGCCCAACGTGATAAACTCAAACATGATGCAAGATTTTATGTGTGGGATGATCCATATCTATGGAAATATTGCCCAGATCAGATTGTTAGACGATGTGTACCAAATTCTGATTTTAACTCCATTCTAGCATTTTGTCATTCTTATGCATGTGGGGGTCATTTTGGCACTCAAAGAACAGCCCGCAAGGTGTTAGACTGTGGTTTTTATTGGCCTACATTGTTCAAAGATGCTAGAATATTTTGCTTAATGTGTGATAGATGTCAAAGGACAGGTTCCATTGGTGCTAAGGACCAAATGCCGCAAACCCCTATATTTAATGTTGAAATTTTTGATGTATGGGGTATTGATTTCATGGGTCCCTTTCCTTCTTCATTTGGTTTCACTTACATTTTGCTTGCGGTCGATTATGTTCCCGTACTAACGATTCTAGAGTTGTTTCAGATTTCATCAAAACTAACATTTTCTCTAGATTTGGGATGCCGCAGGTGTTTATAAGTGATGGAGGCTCACATTTCTGCAATAGGACCATTGAGGCACTCTTTAAGAAGTACAATGTCAAACATAAGGTTTCAACACCTTATCACCCCCAAACAAGTGGTCAAGCTGAAGTCTCGAATAGAGAAATCAAGCAAATCTTGGAGAAGACCATGGGGCCTAACCGGAATGATTGGAGTGTGCGTTTAGACGATGCATTGTGGGCGTACCGAACTGCCTACAAAACCCCCTAGGGATGTCTCCATTTCGGCTAATGTATGCCAAGCCATGCCACTTACCCGTGGAACTTGAGCACAAGGTGCATTGGGCCGTGAAAACATTCAATTTGGACTTAGATGCTGCTGGAATGCATCGAATGCTCCAATTGAATGAGCTTGAGGAACTAAGGAATGAAGCATATGAGAATGCCCTGATTTACAAGGAGAAAACGAAGGCGTTTCATGACAAGATGATTAGGGGCAAAACCTTCACCATTGGGCAAAAAGTGTTGCTTTTCAATTCCCGTTTACGTTTATTCCCTGGTAAGTTACGTTCTAAGTGGATTGGACCTTTTGTTGTTACTAATGTTTTTCCACATGGTGCAGTTCAAGTCCAAAGCTTAAGGAATGGGGTAGAATTCAAGGTTAACGGACATAGATTGGAGCCATACTATGAGAATGCCGTGGGGCAGGTTGTGGAGGAGGTTCCATTCCATGCCGTGGGCACCAATGGGGACTGATCATGTTCTTCGTCCGGTTGCAAGACGTTAAAGAAAGCGCTACTTGGGAGGCAACCCATGCAATTCAACAAAGGAAGCCCTAGGAATCACTCCAATTCCAGATTTGCGTTCCTAAAACCCTTCTCTTTGTTGATTCTTTCTAATCTGCCCAGTTTCGCATTTTAGTTGCTATTTGTGTGTTTCTTTATGTTTGGTGTGATTTTATGCTTGAAACATTGAGGACAATGTTTGATTTAAGTGTGGGGGGGGGGTAACTAAGTGTTTTTGGTGCAATTTCGTGGGATTTTATCTCCCATTACTTATAGACTTGTTCCTTGCTGTTTTAAGGTGTTTTTAAGCTGTTTTGGTGCTTGTTAGTGTGTTTTGACTTAAAACTCCGAAAATCACATAAAAATTTGCAAAATTGTTTTGAAAAACCAAAAAAGAGTTGTTTTGAGTTGTTTTTGTGTGTCTTAGGGTACCTTCCAACACAATGATGAGGATTCGGTTTGTAATTGCATGGCTGTTAAAAAGAGTTGTAAACATGGATGAAAGTTTGATTTACTCTTTGTTTATGCTTGGTTGTGGTTATAACTTATGAATTCACATGCAATCATAAAGGAAAAATCAGTTTTTGTAACATGCTTGAAGGAAGGAACTCAAATTAACGCTACAACCTTGTGAGACTTAAGCCTAATCGTTTATTTGGAGAGTTATAATCTGTGCATTATTGTTTTCTAAGTTGTTGCATGATCTCATTATTCTTTGCTTGGTTATTACTTAGAAGGCGTTTCATCATTTAGTTCCAAATGCGAGAACTCATGCCCATTTCATTCAAAGCATGTTATTGATTTGCATAACACATATTCAAGATAAAGTTGTGTAGTGACCACCACCTAAGCCAAACAGCCGTGTATCCTATTTCATTATGTCTTTAAGTTAACCCTGTTGAGCCTTGATAGCCTATGTTCTTTGTTAATGATGTGAAAATTAACTTGACACACAAATTAAACCCTATGGATGACAATTGTAGTATATGAGCAAATAGGGATCGTTCTGGACCGGGGATTAACTTGGGATGCTAATCAATGTGAAACTAACTCAAAAACGTAAAAACAAAGTTTAAAACACTAAACTAGACACAAATAATGCAAAACTAGAGTTTAAAACACTTAAACAAACCAAAAGACTCAAAACAGCACAAAAACACTCAAAACTGCCTTAGAATCACTTTCTGGGCAGTTTTGAGCACAAACACTAATTTTGACGAAAATAGGTTATAACTTGACTCAAGACTCTTAAAAACACAAACTAAATGGATTTCTAACTAATCTAACACTTTAAAATAACTTGGGGATTGGTTTTGACGAGATTGAATTTAAAACAAAACTTTGTAAACAAAACAGATTCTAAACAGATTTTGATGAATTGAATGGATGGAAGAACTAGTTAGAGGGTTCCTTATCCACACATGAACATATGCATATAACTTGATTCCCAGTTATGATTTCAACAAACTTATGAATGACGATGTCCCAAATTAATTGTATTGAACTAATTAATTCTCAGATTTCCCTAAATTCATTGAATTGAATGGAATACGCATCGCAACCAAATTATTCCTCATCAAAGTCCCTAACTATGGAATACGCATGATAGAGACATTCAACAAGAATCATTAAGTTCAATGAAAATCATAAACATCGACTACGCATTCATAACTATGGAATACGCATGTTAATCCAACCTAGGGTTTACTAAACACAATCGTGACTAGTGATCTTTACTACTCATGAATATAAGTTAATAACAATTAGGTGAAATTCACTTATATCCTAGCATCAAGTTTAAGCATGCAAATTAAGTGTCGACCCTCAACCCACATACCTAAACAAGTTCTTAATCAAAACAGAGAAGTAACCCACATTCAAAGTTCATGAATTCATAACTGGAGTAAATCAAATCATAACCAACATATGTCCATGGCTTCAAATTCGCCTCTAACTATAAAGGAGTTAGTTCCACATGTTTAACATAATTGAACAACGAATTAAATTAAACATGAAACAGAAACAAGAAAAGAAAAGAATTCCAAACACTCCAATGGTGGCAGATTGTTGCGTGAGCCTTCTTCTCCCTCTTGGACTGCACGGTGCACTCTCCTCCTAGCCTCCAAAGGTGGCGCACATGGTGGTTGTGGTGGTGGAAAGGTGCGGTGAAGGTTGGTTGAGTGGTGGTAGGCACGGTGGAGAATGGGGGTGTGTATAGAAGCTTGCGGCTAGGGTTGAATTTCTGGGTTTTGAATGAATGAATGCGGAATGGATGAGAGGAATGGTGCGGCCCTTTTAATTTCTGAGTGAATGATTGATCCCCCTTGCGGCACACATAAGGGAGATATTGATAGGAGCATATTTATGCTACTTAGTTAGCTTGTTTTCTTGCACTTACATAGTTAGTTATCGTTTATTATAGTGATTTAAGCTATTTTCGTGTATTTGTAGGTTCAAATGGCAAGTGAAGCAAGAAAGTGCGTTTTGGTGCATTTTAGAGCTAAATTGAGCTTAAATGGAGTACATGCATATGGAGCACCATGGATGGACGATTTTGGAGCTAAAATGAGCTAAGGAGTGAATGAAGATGTGAAGAATGGAATTCAAAGCGAAGGACGAATGAAGAGTCAAAAGTGGAAACCGAAGTTTCTAAGTTTGGAAGTTTCTAATTCCGAAGGTTTCCATTCTTGAAGAGTTTCTATTCTTCAAATGGAGATGTCCTAATCTTTTCTAGAAGGCCATCCTTGGGCCTTATCATCTCAGCCACATCTAAGCCCTCCTAGCCACATTGCCGCACCCTAAACCCTAGCCCATCACATTGGGCCGAACCTAATCATTCTAGAAGTCTAATCTCCCTAAACCCTAGCTGCCGCACCTATTGCCTATTTTCCCTTGGATTTCAGATTTAATTAGCCCTATTCCTTGTGGATTTGGGTTAATTGGGCCATAAACCCTTTTTCCTTATTGGATTTACAATTTCTGCTAGACTTAGGGGGCCTAATACATCAATTAATTGAAATCCAAACCCTAATCTGATTTAACCTAGGGTTTAGGGTGCCTATATATATCCTACTTATGTGTGCCGCACCGATCATCATTCCTCACTCAGAAATTAAAAGTGCCGCACCCTTCCTCTCATCCATTCCGCAACCATTCATCCAAAACCCAGAAATTCACCCTTGGCCGCAAGCTTCCATACACACAACCAGCCATCACCGTGCCTACCACCTATCACACAACCATCTTGATCGGACCATATTTTTATATATTTTTATATCAAATTCTCTCGTCTTTTCTTAGTTAGTTCGTTATATTTCGAGCTATTTGCGTTATTTTTATGTTTTATAAGTTTTTCAAGAAAAGAAAATAAAAATAGAATAAATGAAGTGTTAAGTAATTAATTCGTTTAAACTATCTTACTTGTTGAATAAAACTTATCTTGTGAAAAATAATATTATATAAATATATATATATATATTTATATATTTATATATTTATATGTTTATTTATATTATATATTAATATATGTGTGTGTGATTACAGTTGGGATGCACAAAGGAATCATGCACCGAAGGAATCATTGGGCAAGAAAAAAAAGAAATAGACAGGAGTCGGTGGGGGGAGCATCACAGAAAGGAAAATAATAAAATGGGGAGTTTTAAAAGAAAAGAAAGGAAGGCACTTGAACTTGCAGAAAAAGAAAAAAATAAAATAATTAAAGCTAAGTTGATTTTTCAACTTAAGAGGAGCTGAAGCACGCAGCACAAAAGGCAGAGGGGCGTGAGTTTGGCATTGGAGAGGGAGCTCCTCGGGGAGCCAATTGGGGGAGATAATAGGGGGTGCTGCCAGAGGTAGCATAAAAGAAAGAATAAAGAAAATATATTGGGGGGAATAAGGAGGAAGCAGCCAAGCTCCTCGGGAGAGGAGATCAGAAAAAAATAGAAGAAAAAGGGAGCGCCCTATTTGTTTGAGGAGGTTCAAAAACAGAAGGCAGCGCCTGAAGGGTGAGCCTTCATCACAGAAGCGGCCTTTGAGCAGTGGGGAGCACCGAAGCCCATTGGGCAGTCAAGATTTGAGGCAGGCCGAGAGGAATAAAAGGAACCAGAGGCACTGGGGCTCACGTCTTGTAGGTGGGCTTTGCGGGGAAGGCCTTGGCAGCTCAAGTGTGCAGCGACACAGAGATCTCGGAGCAGCCCATCAGGCGAGATAGAAGGGAGCATCTCGGGGGACCTTGAGGCAGCGCAGCCACGGGGCAATCACGAGAGAGGAGAGAAGTCACCGAGAGTGCTTGGCAGCTGGAGGTCCAGGGAAAAGTCAAGGTCACGGAGCAAGCACAGATAGCTCCTCATTTGGTTTTATTTTTCTTAAACTCATGTTTAATTTAATTTATCTTTTAAATTATATTAAGCATGTGTAACTAAATTTTGTTTAGTTAGAGGGAAATTTGAAACCATGGATAAATGTTTATTATGATTTGATTTACTCCAGTTATGAATGTATAAATGTTTGGATGTGGTTTACTATTCTGTTTTGATTAATAACGTGTTTATGTATGTGGGTTAAGGGTCAACACTTAATTTGCATATTTAGACTTGATGCTAGAATATAAGGGAATTTCACCTAATCGTTATGAACTTATATTCATGAGTAGTAAAAATCGCTAGTCACGATTGTGTTTAGTAAACCCTAGGTTGGATTAACATGCGTATTCCATAGTTATGAATGCCTAGTCGATGTTTATGATTTCCATTAAACTTAATGATCTTTGATATGTCTCTCTATCATGCGTATTCCATAGTTAGGGAACTTGATAAGAATAATTTGGTTGTGATGCGTATCCCGTCCAATTCAATGAATTTAGGGAAATCTGAAGGTTAATTTAAGCGGACCTAATTAACTTGGAACATTGTCATTATTCGTTTGTTGAATTCATAACTGGAAATTAAATTATATGCATATGTTCATGTGTGGATAAGGAACCCTCTAACTAACGTCTCGTCATTCTATTTTATAAAATATTATTTCCTTCGAAGTTTGTTTTTAAGTTTCTGTTTTAAATTAACTTCTCGTCAAAAACCAAAATCCCCCAATTTATTTTAAAGTGTTAGATTTGTTGGAAATTAATTTTAGTTTGTGTTTTCTTGAGTCTAGAATTATTTTGAGTCTTTTGAATTATTTTAGTTTATTTGTTAGTTTTATTTTGAGTTATTCTAGTTAAGTGTTTTTATTTTAGTTTAGTGTTTTAAACTTTGTTTTTACGTTTTTAAATTAATTTTAGAGTGATTAGCAATCCCTCCTAATCCCCGGCCTAGAACGATACCCTACTTATACCTATACTACAACTGTCAAAAAGAGGGTTAAATTTGTGTCGAGTTAATTCTCGCATCACATCTCCGCACCCTACCACCACCACAACCACCTTGTGCGCCACTCTTGGGAGAAGAAGGGACTGTGCCGTGCACCACAAAGGAGGGAGAAAGCCTTGCGCAAGCAATCTGCCACCATTGGAGTGTTTGGAGTTCTTTCTCTCTTTGTTTCTGTTTTCATGTTTAATTTAATTCATTGTTCAATTATGTTAAACATGTGGAACTAATTTCTTTTTAGTTAGAGGCGAATTTGAAGCCATGGACATATGTTGGTTATAATTTGATTTACTCCAGTTATGAAGTCATGAACTTTGGATGTGGTTTACTTTTCTGTTTTGATTAAGAACTTGTTTATGTATGTGGGTTGAGGGTCGACACTTAATTTGCATGCCTAAACTTGATGCTAGGATATAAGGGAATTTCACCTAATCGTTATGAACTTATATTCATGAGTAGTAAAGATCGCTAGTCACGATTGTGTTTAGTAAACCCTAGGTTGGATTAACATGCGTATTCCATAGTTATGAATGCCTAGTCGATGTTTATGATTTCCATTGAACTTAATGATTCGTGCTTGTATCTCTATTATGCAATTCATGTAGGGAACTTGTGGGGAATGCTTTGGGCTGTCGTATGCAATCATCCAACTCAATAACGTTAGGGAAATCTGAAAGTTAATTTAAGCGGACCTAATTAACTTGGAGCATTGTCATTCATTCGTTTGTTGAATTCATAACTGGGAATCAAGTTATATGCATATGTTCATGTGTGGATAAGGAATCCTCTAACTAGTTTGTCTCATCATTTAATTCATCAAAATCTGTTTAGAATCTGTTTTGTTTCCAAGTTTCTGTTTTAATTCTAAATTCGTCAAAACCAATCCCCCCTTTATTTTAAAGTGTTAGATTAGTTAGAAATACATTTAGTTTGTGTTTTTAAGAGTCTTGAGTCAAGATAGAACCTATTTTCGTCCAAAATTGGGTTTGTGCTCAAAACTGCCCAGAAAGTGATTTTGAGGCAGTTTTGAGTGTTTCTGGGCTGTTTTGAGTCTTTTGCTTTGTTTAAGTGTTTTAAACTCTAGTTTTGCATTCCTTGAGTCTAGTTTAGTGTTTTACATTGAGTTTTTATGTTTTGAGTCAATTTCACATTGATTAGCATCCCTAGTTAATCCCCGGTTAGAACGATCCCTATTTGCTCTTATACTACAATTGTCATCCATAGGGTTTAATTTGTGTGTCAATCTAATTTTCACATCAAATTTTGGCGCCGTTGCCGGGGATTAGCAAAATTGCTAATCCCTTGTGTTTACTGTGTGTTTTAGTTCAATTTATCTAGTTTTCTGTTTTAGTTTTGTTTTCTTGTTTTCTTGTTTTCTTTTCTTGGTTATGGCAGCGGACAATCGTACAATTAAAGAGCTCTCGGCTTCGGGGTTGGCCAATGCTGCACCATTATGCATTCAATACCCCGCGGCTGCCCTAGGCAAAACCGATGAGTTTGAGTTGAAGTCATGCTTGTTGCACCACATTCCAAAATACCGTGGGCTGTCCATGGAAGATCCCAACAAGCATCTCAAGGAGTTCGAGGTGGTTTGTTCGAGCATGACACCCGTCAATGTCGATGGGAACATTCTGATGATGAAGTCTTTTCCATTCTCACTTTTGGAAAAGGCTAAGGATTGGCTCTACGAGTTAGCACCCGGAACGGTTACATCTTGGGATAGTATGAAAAGAGCATTTTTGGAGAAGTTTTTCCCAACTTCTCGAGTCATCCTCCTACGAAAAAGGATAAGTGGAATTCAACAAGATGAAGGTGAATCTTTTCCTACTTATTATGAACGTTTTAAATCTCTTGTTGCTTCATGTCCACAGCATCAGATGAAGGAGGAACTTCTCTTACAATATTTCTACGAAGGACTTCTACCAATCGAACGTCAAATGTTAGATGCCTCAGCGGGAGGAGCCTTGGTGGACAAGACCCCCACGGCTGCAAAGACCTTGATTGCTAATCGAGCGTTGAACGCTCAACAATACGAAGGCGTTGGACAAAGGATTACCCCACGGCAACACCAAGTAAATGAGGTAAGTGCTATAACCGAACTTCAAAAGCAAATGGCTAACCTTACTACTTTGCTTTCTCAGGTGGTGGAAGGTCCAAAAGTCCAAACCGTAGCTTCTTGTGGTGTGTGCTCCATGCAAGGACATGCCAATGATCAATGCCCTCAATTGATAGAAAATGGAGGGTGGGAATCTGTAAATGCCGTGGGGTTTGGGAGCCAAAATCAACCACGCCATGATCCATACTCAAACACCTACAATCCAGGGTGGAGGGACCATCCAAATTTCAAGTGGAGGGATCCTCAACAACCCCAACAACAAGGGGGATTTAGGCAGCAACCACTGATGTGAAAATTAGATTGACACTCAAATTAAACCCTATGGATGACAATTGTAGTATAAGAGCAAATAGGGATCGTTCTAACCGGGGATTAACTAGGGATGCTAATCAATGTGAAACTGACTCAAAAACGTAAAAACACAATGTAAGACACTAAACTAGACTCAAAGAATGCAAAACTAGAGTTTAAAACACTTAAACAAAGCAAAAGACTCAAAACAGCCCAGAAACACTCAAAACTGCCTCAAAATCACTTTCTGGGCAGTTTTGAGCACAAACACAATTTTGGACGAAAATAGGTTCTAACTTGACTCAAGACTCTTAAAAACACAAACTAAATGGATTTCTAACTAATCTAGCACTTTAAAATAAATGGGGGATTGGTTTTGACGAATTTAAAATTAAAACAGAAACTTGGAAACAAACTTCAAAGAAAACAGATTTGATGAAATAGAATGGTGAGAAACTAGTTAGAGGGTTCCTTATCCACACATGAACATATGCATATGATTTGATTCCCAGTTATGATTTCAACAAACGAATGAATGACAATGCTCCAAGTTAATTAGGTCTGCTTAAATTAACTTTCAGATTTCCCTAGATTCATTGAATTGAATGGAATACGCATCACAACCAAATTATTCTTATCAAGTTCCCTAACTATGGAATACGCATGATAGAGAAACATATCAAAGATCATTAAGTTCAATGGAAATCAGAAACATTGACTAGGCATTCATAACTATGGAATACGCATGTTAATCCAACCTAGGGTTTACTAAACACAATCGTGACTAGCGATCTTTACTACTCATGAATATAAGTTCATAACTATTAGGTGAAATTCCCTTATATCCTAGCATCAAGTTTAAGCATGCAAATTAAGCGTGCACTCTCAATCAACATACATAAACAAGTTCTTAATCAAAACAGAAAAGTAAACCACATCCAAAGTTCATGAATTCATAACTGGAGTAAATCAAATCATAATAAACATATGTCCATGGCTTCAAATTCGCCTCTAACTAAAAAGAAATTAGTTCCACATGTTTAACATAATTGAGAAACAAATTAAATTAAACATAGAAACGACACAAAGGAAGAAAGAACTCGGAAACTCCCCAATGGCGGCAGATTGCTTGCGCAAAGCTTTCTCCCTCCTTTTTGGCATGCACGGTGCTCTCCTCTTCTCCTCCAAAGGTGGCGCCACAAGGTGGTTATGGTGGTGGGAAGGTGCGGCTATGGTGGATGAATGGTGGTATGGATGGTGGGTTGCGGCAAGGATGGAAAATATGGAGAATGGTGTTTGTAGGTTGCGGAAAAGGGGTGTGAAGGAATTCTGGCGAATTTCTGAATGGGGGGGGTGATGAATGGTGCGGCACACATAAGGAATATATATATAGGCATCTCAAAACCCTAGCAAATCAGATTATTCCATGGGCTTAGCAGAAATTAAGGCCTAGGGTAGGAAAATGCCTTGCAAGGCAAGGCAAAAGGAGATTCTAGAAGGTTTTGTGCGGCACAAGGTGGGCTAGGGTTTAGGGTGCAGCAAGCCTTGTTTCTAGAAGGGTTTAGGGCGTGGCTGAGATGATAAGGCCCAAGGAATGCCTTGCAAGGCAAGGGAAAGTGGTTCTAGAAGGCCCTTGGTGCGGCAGATTTTGTAATTCCCTAAGGGAGAGGGTTTTGGGTCCAATTAACCCAAATCCAAGAGGGAAATGGGCTAGTATGGTGCGGCATTGACATAGGCCCAAGAATGGCCTTCTAGACAAGATTAGGACATCTCCATTCCAAGAATAGAAACTCTTCAAGAATGGAAACCTTCGGAATTAGAAACTTCCAAACTTAGAAACTTCGGTTTCCACTTTTGACTCTTCATTCGTCCTTCGCTTTGAATTCCATTCTTCACATCTTCATTCACTCCCTAGCTCATTTTAGCTCCAAATTCGTCCATCCATGGTGCTCCATATGCATGTACTCCATTTAAGCTCAATTTAGCTCTATAATGCACCAAAACGCACTTTCTTGCTTCACTTGCCATTTGAACCTACAAATACACGAAAATAGCTTAAATCACTATAATAAACGATAACTAACTACGTAAGTGCAAGAAAACAAGCTAACTAAGTAGCATAAATATGCTCCTATCAGTAATTATGGTTAAGTATATGCTCAAGAGTAGGGATGACTAAAATATGTGGGAATAATGATCTTTGGCATGTTATGTACCATTGGAGATCCCTGAGACGAACGTTGGAAGGTTTAGGTTATGTTTTATTTCTTTGTTTTGCTCGAGGACTAGCAAAAGCTAAGTGTGGGGGAATTTGATAGGAGCATATTTATGGTACTTAGTTAGCTTGTTTTCTTGCATTTACGTAGTTAGTTATCGTTTATTATGGTGATTTAAGCTATTTTCGTGTAATTGTAGGTTCAAATGGCAAGTGAAGCAAGAAAGTGCGTTTTGGTGCATTTTAGAGCTAAATGGAGCTTAAATGGAGTACTTGCATGTGGAGCACCATGGATGGACGATTTTGGAGCTAAAATGAGCTAAGGAGGGAATGAAGATGTGAAGAATGGAATGCAAGAAGAGTGACGAATGAAGAGTCAAAAGTGGAAACCGAAGTTTCTAAGTTTGGAAGTTTCTAATTCCGAAGGTTTCCATTCTTGACGAGTTTCTATTCTTCGAATGGAAGTGTCTTAATCTTTTCTAGAGGCCCAATCTCAGCCCTATAAGTATGCCGCACCTTCTAGGGCCTTTGCCTTGTGGATTTGGGCTATTCAAATCCTTTTTATAAAGCTAGATGGGCCAAAACCCTTTTTCCTTGTGGATTTCCACTTTGTGCCGCACCTAGGGCCTTCTAGAAGCCCTATCCTTGGGCCTTGAAACCTGCCGCACCTTAGCCTTCTAGAACATGTTTTTCCTTGCCTTGCAAGGCTTTCTAGAAGCCCTAGCTTCCTAAACCCTAATCTGCCGCACCCTAGGCCTTTTTCCCATAAAAAATCTGATTGTTTTAAGCCTTTTCCTGATGGGTTTTGATTCTAGAAGGTCCAAACCTGATTTGCTAGGGTTTTAGGAGCCTATATATATGTGTGTTAAGCATTGCCGCAGGTATTCATGCCTCCACTTTCAGAAATTCGTCACAATTCTTCTCTTCCCCTTTGCCGCAGCCATCCTTCACAATTCACCATATTTTCTCACCTTTCCGCACCCCCCAACCCTCCTAGACACTGCCATACCTGTTCTTACCTATTCATCCATATAAATATCACCCAAAACCTCTCCCTAGACCTTGTGCCGCAACAAAGAGGAGGAGAAGAGGGCTTGGACGTTCATGCAATTCAAGTTCGAGTTGCTGGAATTTTTAGGTGTTTCTTTTCCTTTGATTTCAATGTTTAATTTCAATTCTCTTTGTTTTGTGCGTATGAGGAACTAAACCCCCCCTTGGCTAGGGGGGGATTCGAAACACATGTTTATGCTTGTGATATGATTTGATTACTTCTAATTGCGGTTTCACAAGTTATGAATTCAATTTACTTATCTATGTGAATTACATTGATTTGTGTGTGTTGGTTGAGAGTGCACGCTTAATTATCATGCATGAATTGAATGCTAGGATATAAGGAAATTTCACCTAATCGTTATGGACTTATATTCACAAGTAGTAAAGGTTGATGATCTCAATCGAGTTAAGTAAATTCTTGGCATAAGTTTCATGCAATCATGGTAACAAGTGCTTCGTCAATGCTTATGGTTTTCATAGAACTTAATGATCCTTGCTTGTATCTCTATTATGCAATCATGTAGGGGACTTGTGGGGAATGCTTTGGGTTGTCGTATGCAATCATCCAATTCAATAACGTTAGGAAAATCTGAGGGTTAATTTAAGCGGACCTAATTAACTTGGGGCATTGAGAATTCATGGTTTATTGAGAAGCAATTGGAAATCGTTTCGTATGCAAGTATAACATGTGTGGAGATGAACCCCTTAGCTAGCCTTCCATCCATTGTTTTAAACCAAAATCGTTTCAAAAATCTGTTTGTTTTATAAGTTTAAGTTTTATTTCAATTTTCGCCAAAACCAAAATCCCCCTTGTTCTTTGTTGTTCTAAAGTGTCTAGAATCTGTTTTCTTTGTGTTTTAGAAGGTTTTGAATCAACCCAAAACCTTATTTTCGTCTTAAATTGTGTTTAGGTCAGAAACTGCCTAAGTTGTGTTTTTAGGCAGTTTTGAGTGTTTTACAAAGTTTCTGTTTTGATTAGTTTAAATTCGTCCAAATCAATCCTCCCATTTACTTTCTTGTTTCAATTTATTCTAAACTTGTTTTGTTTGTGTTCTTAAGTAGTTGGAGTCAAGTTAAAACCCAAATTCGTCCAATTTGGTGCTTTGTGTTCAAAACTGCCCAGAAAGTGTTTTTAAGGCAGTTTTGAGTCTTCTGGTTGCTGTTTTGAGTTTTTGGTTTGTTTTAGTGTTTTAAATTCTAGTTTTGCATTCTTTGAGTCTAGTTTAGTGTTTTAAACTTTGTTTTACGTTTTTACGTCAGTTTCCAAGTGTTTAGAAATCCCTCCTAATCCCCGGTCCAGAACGATCCCTACTTACATACTTTACTACAATTGTCAAAAGAGGGTTTTATTTGTGTGTTAAGTTAATTTTCACATCAAATTTTGGCGCCGTTGCCGGGGATTAGCAACTTTGCTAATCCCTTGGATTGTATTTTCGTTTGTTTTTAATTAGGACAGATTCTGACTTTGTTTTGTTTCTTGTTTTAGGTACTAGTTTATGACTCGGAGTTCTAATCCGATTCACGAACATATTCTGGACTTTGACGACGATTTTGAGCGCGAGTTGAGACGAAAGAGGAAGAACCCGGAACCTAGTGAATCAAGTGCAAGTTCCGAGTCCATTTCTGAATTTGAAGAGGAAGTTGAAGAGATGGCAGCAGACAACCGCACAATCAAGGAGCTTTCCGCTTCGGGATTGGACAATGCCGCACCTCTTTGCATCCAATATCCTAGAGCAGCTCCCGACAAAACCGCCGAGTTTGAATTGAAGTCAAGCTTGTTGCATCACATTCCGAAGTACCATGGGCTGTCCATGGAGGATCCGAACAAGCATTTGAAGGAGTTTGAAGTAGTGTGTTCGAGCATGACCCCGGTAAATGTTGATGGGAGCATATTGAAGATGAAGGCCTTTCCCTTTTCTCTCCTAGAAAAGGCGAAAGATTGGTTGTACGAATTGGCTCCCGGAACCGTCACATCTTGGGAGAGCATGAAACGAGCTTTCTTAGAGAAGTTCTTCCCAACTTCTCGAGTCATCCTCCTACGCAAAAGGATAAGTGGAATTCAACAAGATGAAGGTGAATCTTTCCCTACTTATTATGAACGTTTTAAATCTCTTGTTGCTTCATGTCCACAGCATCAAATGAAGGAGGAATTGCTTCTACAATACTTCTACGAGGGACTTCTACCAATTGAACGTCAAATGCTAGATGCCTCCGCGGGCGGAGCTTTGGTGGACAAGACCCCTACGGCTGCAAAGATGTTGATTGCTAACCGAGCGTTGAACGCTCAACAATACGAAGGAGTTGGACAAAGAGGAACCCCACGGCAACACCAAGTCAACGAGGTAAGTGCCATAACCGAACTTCAAAATCAAATGGCTAACCTTACTACGTTGCTTTCTCAGGTGGTGGAAGGTCCAAAAGTCAAAACACACTAAAACAGCCCAAAACAGCTTAAAAACACCTTAAAACAGCAAGGAACAAGTCTATAAGTAATGGGTGATAAAATTCCACGAATATGAATCAAAAACACTTAGTTACCCCCCCACACTTAAACCAAACATTGTCCTCAATGTTTCAAACATAGATTAACACTAAAACAAACAAATAACACAGCGAGCAAACATAACACAAATGGCAAAGTATAAGCAATAAAGAGAAGGGTTAGGAACGCAAATCTGGGTTTGGAGTGAAAGTTCCTTCGTTCTCTTGTTTCAACAAATGGGTTGCCTCCCAAGAAGCGCTTGCTTTAACGTCTTCCAGCCGGACGGTACCTCCGTTTAAGCTCCCCCAGGGTCAACGGCATGGAAGGGTACATCCTCCATGACATGCTCCTTGAAATACTCATGCATTGGGTCTATGAATGGCAGTGGATAATGATGGTCCCAGATTGTGGCATTGAGGTTCCTTACGTCAAAGTAATCACTCCTACTCTCATGGATTCGATTTGGTACCTGCACCACAGAAGGCAATAACCTATTAATCGAAATAGGAATTGGGATTAGAAGAGGAGGCTTACCACTGCATTTCAATGATGACTCAAAAGGGGTAGCAAAGGTGGTGTTCTCGGCATGTTTCTTATGCTCTACTCCAATCCCCTCTTCGATGATGCTTCGAGGCTCCTCCATCTTGATTGGTGCTGATGAATGTTCCTGCTCCACATTTTTAATCACATCTATGGCAAAACAAAAACGAACATCTTTAGGATTCTTCACAGATTCAGGAACTTTGAATTTAATCATATCACCACCAAACTCCATTGTTAAAGCGCCCTTGGCCACATCAATCTTGGTTTGGGCTGTCTTCATGAAAGGTCTCCCTAAAAGGATCGGCGATGGGATAGAATAGGGTGAATCCTCCATGTCAAGCACATAAAAGTCCGCTGGAAAAATCAAATGACCAACCTGCACCAAGACATCTTCCAAAACACCCTTTGGATATGCATTAGAACGATCGGCTAATTGAATAATCACACCATCATTTTTAAGCTCACCTAAATTCATAGATGCATAAACAGAATATAGCATGACATTAATGGATGCACCTAAGTCTAACATGGCATGTTCAAATCTTGTATTGCCAATAACACAAGGAATCGTAAAGCTACCCGGGTCTTTGCATTTAGGGGGTAATTTCCTTTGTAAAATAGCTGAAACATTCTCACTTACCTGGACCACTTCTTTTTCCCGAACTCGCTTCCTTGATGTACAAAGCTTCTTCAAAAATTTCGCATACTTTGGAATTTGCTTTATTGCGGCAATGAGTGGGATATTGACTTGGACTTTCTTAAAAGTCTCGAGAATGTCACTGTCCTCTTCCTCCTTCTTTGATTGCCTAAACCTGCCAGGAAAGGGCACATTTAGTGGAATGGAATTAGTAAAAGTCGAATTTGGACTTACCTTGGTGGTTGGGGACGGCTTAGAAGTATGAGATGGGTGCGGCAAAGGTGGATCCTCCATTGCCGTGGGTTGTGCTCCTTTTTCCTCTTCTTGTAGCAACTTGTCATCCTCATCGTGACTTGGTGTGGATGATTTTGGTTCGGCTCCAACCAGTGTACCACTTCTTAACATGATTGCATTGACGGTTTCAAAGCCTCCTTTAGGATTCATAACAGTTGAACTAGGCAATTTCCCTTGTTCTCTAATCTGCCCCATGAATTCTGCTATTTGCCCCACTTGCTTTTCCAAGTTATCCACCCTTTTGTCTTGGATTTGCCTCTCTTTGTTTTGATTTTGTACTTCCTGCGTCAAAGTAGTAAGTAACTTAACAATTTGATCATTATCCAAAGACATACCTGAGTTTGTTGGGGTAGATTGCAATTGGGGTTGATTGGGGACGAATGGCTTTGTATAAAAGCCCGGTGGTTGCTGCCTAAATCCCCCTTGTTGTTGGGGTTGTTGAGGATCCCTCCACTTGAAATTTGGATGGTCCCTCCACCCTGGATTGTAGGTGTTTGAGTATGGATCATGGCGTGGTTGATTTTGGCTCCCAAACCCCACGGCATTGGCAGATTCCCACCCTCCATTTTCTATCAATTGAGGGCATTGATCATTGGCATGTCCTTGCATGGAGGACACACCACAAGAAGCTACGGTTTGGACTTTTTGACCTTCCACCACCTGAGAAAGCAAAGTAGTAAGGTTAGCCATTTGCTTTTGAAGTTTGGTTATAGCACTTACCTCATTCACTTGGTGTTGCCGTGGGGTAATCCTTTGTCCAACGCCTTCGTATTGTTGAGCGTTCAACGCTCGATTAGCAATCAAGGTCTTTGCAGCCGTGGGGGTCTTGTCCACCAAGGCTCCTCCCGCTGAGGCATCTAACATTTGACGTTCGATTGGTAGAAGTCCTTCGTAGAAATATTGTAAGAGAAGTTCCTCCTTCATCTGATGCTGTGGACATGAAGCAACAAGAGATTTAAAACGTTCATAATAAGTAGGAAAAGATTCACCTTCATCTTGTTGAATTCCACTTATCCTTTTTCGTAGAAGGATGACTCGAGAAGTTGGGAAAAACTTCTCCAAAAATGCTCTTTTCATACTATCCCAAGATGTAACCGTTCCGGGTGCTAACTCGTAGAGCCAATCCTTAGCCTTTTCCAAAAGTGAGAATGGAAAAGACTTCATCATCAGAATGTTCCCATCGACATTGACGGGTGTCATGCTCGAACAAAACAAGAAAACAAAACAAGAAAACAAGAAAACAAAGCTTAAAACAGAAAACTAGATAAATTGAACTAAAACACACAGTAAGCACAAGGGATTAACAATTTTGCTAATCCCCGGCAACGGCGCCAAAATTTGATGTGAAAATTAGATTGACACTCAAATTAAACCCTATGGATGACAATTGTAGTATATGAGCAAATAGGGATCGTTCTAGACCGGGGATTAACTAGGGATGCTAATCAATGTGAAACTGACTCAAAAACGTAAAAACACAATATAAAACACTAAACTAGACTCAAAGAATGCAAAACTAGAGTTTAAAACACTTAAACAAAGCAAAAGACTCAAAACAGCCCAGAAACACTCAAAACTGCCTCAAAATCACTTTCTGGGCAGTTTTGAGCACAAACATAATTTTGGACGAAAATTGGTTCTAACTTGACTCAAGACTCTTAAAAACACAAACTAAATGTATTTCTAACTAATCTAACACTTTAAAATAAATGGGGGATTGGTTTTGACGAATTTAAAATTAAAACAGAAACTTGAGAACAAAACAGATTCTAAACAGATTTTTATGAATTGAATGGATGGAGAAACTAGTTAGAGGGTTCCTTATCCACACATGAACATATGCATATAACTTGATTCCCAGTTATGATTTCAACAAACGAATGAATGACGATGTCCCAAATTAATTGTATTGAACTAATTAATTCTCAGATTTCCCTAGATTCATTGAATTGAATGGAATACGCATCGCAACCAAATTATTCCTCATCAAAGTCCCTAACTATGGAATACGAATGATAGAGACATTCAACAAGAATCATTAAGTTCCATGGAAATCATAAACAACGACTAGGCATTCATAACCATGGAATACGCATGTTAATCCAACCTAGGGTTTACTAAACACAATCGTGACTAGCGATTTTTACTACTCATTCATAACGATTAGGTGAAATTCCCTTATATCCTAGCATCAAGTTTAAGCATGCAAATTAAGCGTGCACTCTCAATCAACATACATAAACAAGTTCTTAATCAAAACAGAGAAGTAAACCACATCCAAAGTTCATGAATTCATAACTGGAGTAAATCAAATCATAACCAACATATGTCCATGGCTTCAAATTCGCCTCTAACTAAAAAGAAATTAGTTCCACATGTTTAACATAATTGAAGAACGAATTAAATTAAACATAGAAACAGAAAGAAAGAGAGAAAGAACTCCAAACACTCTAATGGTGGCAGATTGCATGCGCAAGGTGTCTTCCCCCTTGTAGATTTGACAAAAACATGAAATTAAGGTGAATGGATGGGTGATGGACTAGCTAGAGGGTTCTTCTCCACACATGACACATATGCAACGTAAATCAATTTTCAGTTGTTCTTTCGATAAATTGTAAATCTCAACACTCCAGATTAACCGTGAACAACACTTTTTTAATCTTCAAATTCTCCTTAAGTTATTGAATTGGATGGGAAAGCGCATACAACAATTCAACACATTCTCTAAAAGTCCCCTACGTGAACAGCACAATAGAGATACAATCAAAGATCATTAAGATTCATGAGAACTATAAGTATTGACGAGGCATTCGTAACTATGAAAGGCATGATACTCTTGCCAAGAATTTACTTAACTCGATTGTGGATAGCAACCTTCACTACTCATGAATATAAGTTCATAACGATTAGGTGAAATTCCCTTATATTCTAGCATCAAATTCATGCATGCAAACTAAGTATGCATCCTTAATCGACATACAAGAATAAGTTATCAATCAAGCAGTTAAGCAAATTAAATTCACAACTCATGAAATCACTACTGAAGGTAATCAATTCATATTACAAATATGTCATGTCTTTGAATTAACCTCTAGCCAAAACAAATTTAGTTACACATTATTCTTAAATTAAACCATAAGTAAAATATAAGTTTGAGAAGATAAAACCGAAAGAGGAGAGTGCAAAGATTTCCTCTGCCCAGCTCCCTGGGTACCACTGCACCGTCCTTCAGTCTGCCTTCTGTGCGCTGCCTTCCTGGCAGCCTCTGTGCAAACCGTCTTTTATTTCTGCCATCCCGCTGCCTCTTGGCAGCTTTTCTCTTTTCTGTTTTTTTTCACGCTGCCTCCTGGCAGCTTCTGTTTTCTTTCTGGCTTGCACGCTGCCTCTTGGCAGCCCTGCTATCCTCCGTAGCCCCCTTTACTTTTCTTTCCTCATATATTCTTCTGTGCCGCTTGCGCAGCTTCTCTCTGCGCAGCTCTGTTTTGGTTCCGTCCCCCCTTAATGAGCTCCCTGCTTTTCTTTTTATCCCCCTATTCCGCTGACTGCCCCTCTTTGCTGCCTTCCACTTCCGTTTTATTTTCTTTTTTTATTTTTTATTTTCTTTTTCTTTTCGCCCATGCTGCCTCCTGGCAGCTTTTCTCACTTTTCTTTCTTTTTATTGCTGTCCATGTGCTTTTCAATTTAAACACACAAAAGGGCCGTGTGTTTCCTCCCCTTGGCTGCCTCACTGTCCTTTATAAAACAGCCTCTGTCCCATGGCTTTTATTGATTGGCTGCCGTTTGCCTTTCTCTACTGTGTGCATGTGTTTTCTTTTGTGCTCACTGCCTTTCTAATTTCTAGCTTATCCGTGCATCATTGATGCCTCCTCTGCAGCTTCTTATTTTATTTTTCTTTTTCTTCACCAAAAGGCATCATTCCAAAGGTCATCACATTTCACTTGTTCTATTTTTATTTTCTTTGCATGACAAATCCTATAAACACAAAAATAAAGTAAATAGCTCAAAAATATAAGGAACTAAGAAAAGACAAGTGAATTTGATGTAAAATATATATATAAATATGAGCTTATCACCATGCCACCAGGAGATGCTCCTGGTCCTAACATTAAAAACACTCAAAACTGCCTAAAAACACAAACTAGGCAGTTTCTAGCAAAAACACAACTTTAGACGAAAATAAGGTTTTGGGTTGATTCAAAACCTTCTAAAACATAAATAAAACAGATTCTAAACACTTTAGAACAAGAAAGTAAAGGGGGATTTGGTTTGGACGTAAATTGAAATCAAAACAGAACCTTTAAAGCAAAACAGATTGTAAAACGTTTTTGGATGAAAAGGATGGATAAAAGGCTAGTTAGGAGGCTCTTCTCCACACATGTCACACTTGCAAACAAAACGATTTTCAGTTGTTCTTCCAGTGAGTTACAAATCCTCAATGCCCCAAATTAACCATGAATTGCATAGATTAATTTTCAGATTTTCCTTAAGTTAATGGATTGGATGATTGCATACGACAACCCAAAGCATTCCCCACAAGTTCCCTCAATGAATTGCATACAAGAGATACAAGCAGAAATCATTAAGTTCTAAGAAAACCATAAGCATTGACGAGGCACTTGTTACTATGAATTGCATGAAACTTATGCCAAGAATTCATTCAACGCGATCGTTGAGAAACGACCTTCACTACTTGTGATTATAAGATTGTAACTATTAGGTGAAACTCCCTCATAATCTAGCATCATATTCATGCATGAAAACTAAGTGTGCACTCTCAATCAACATATACAAATAAGTTATCAATCAAGTAGATGAACGAATTGAATCCACAACTTATGAAATAACAACTGAATATAATCAGATCATATTGCAAGCATGTACATGGTTTCGAATCACCCCCCGACTAAGGGGGTTTAGTTCCTCATACTCACAACACAAAGTTTATTGAATTGAAACATTGAAAACATAAGAAAGATTACACCTAAAAGTTCCAGCAATCTGCAAGAGACTAGCAAGCACATTCAAGGGCACTCCTTCTTCCTTCTTGCTGCGGCACAAAGTATGGAGATGGTTTGGGATGTGTTTGAATGATGTAGAATGGAGGAAACGTGTCTAGGATGGGTGTATGGTGCGGCTAGGGGGGTTTGGGATCAGAAAATATGGGTTTGGATGAAGGTTGGGCACGGCAAAGGTAGGGGATGGATTTCTGGCGTGAATGGAATTGTATGGATGTGAATGGTGCGGCTAGGGTAGAATGGACGAATTTTTGTGAATGAATGAATGTATTGTGGCTGCAACAATTAGGTTTATTTAAAGGAAAACAGGAATTAAAAACCCTAGGTTATTTAGGAATTCAGAAATTAAGTCTAAGGCTTCTAGAATCAGGAAACAAAAGGGAGAGGGATTAGGGAAATAGGAAACTAGGAAAAAGGAAGAGAATGGTGCGGCAAGGTTTCAAGGGTTCTCCAAGGCCTTTGTTTTGTGTCCCAAAGTGCATAAGAACTCTTCAAAGTGGCTTGGAAGTTACGGATTTTAGGTTTAGGAAAGTTCACCCAAAATAGGAAACCTTGGCTTGACTTTCCTACTTCAAGTAGGAATCCTTGTTGGAGTAGGAATCCTTGTTGGAGTAGGAATCCTTGTTCTTCTAGGAATCCTCATTTGAGTAGGAATCCATCGTCGATTAGGAATCCTTCTTCAATTAGGAATCCCATGATGATTAGGAATCCTTTTTGGAGTAGGAAACCAACTTTCTTCAAGACTTCACTTCATCCATTCTTTTTGCTCCAAAAGGCTCCATTTTGCTTCTTTTTGCACACTTTGGCCTTAGAACCTGAAAACACACAAAAGTGACTTTAAACACTAAAATAACTAAGTAAACACAACTTAAATGCACGAGAACAAGCCAACTAAGTAGCATAAATATGCTCCTATCAAATTCCCCCACACTTAGCTTTTGCTAGTCCTCGAGCAAAACAAACAAAAGGAAGGAAACAAAACGAAACAACTAACCAAAACAAAAACCTTAACCTTCCAACGTTTGCCTCAGGGATTTCCAATGCACATGACATGTTAAAGATTGTTATCCCCACAGATTTGAGTCATCTTTACACGAGCACATACTTAATTAAAGCCACTACTTACTAGTTCATAAGTAATCAATTAAAACAATGCTTTGAATGTAGTAACATGCCTTAGAGAATTCCCTCAATTCCTTACAAGATATGCACTCTATTTTCACTCAGATTTTCTAACTTCACACCCTACACTAGTCATATGTGAGAAGATTGATGTAGATAAGAAAACGAATGCTCACATATATGTATCACAAAGAACGCAATTTTTAGAGTTAAGAAGCATGTTTAGATATGATCTCATGAATGGAATGCTACTACTTAGATGCGAGAACCAGTGACACCATATGCTCATACCAAATTCAAACTCCACAAATTGAAACACATAACACTCAAGATAGAAGTTAAGGGTTGTAATGGGGCTTGGGGTGTTTGGTTAACAAGGAAAGGATAAGGAAAACAAACGTTCTTTAAGCAATAGTAAGCAAAGCAATGAAATTGAGACTTAGAATTCCTTAGATTGCAGAAATTAACTTTAAAACACAAGGGGAAGACTTAAACAACTCCTTAGGGCCGAATTCATTGTTTTGGACCCTTACTTCAACAAACATCACTTTGGTACTCTTTTTCACAACTTTTCAACTCTTTTTCATATTTTTCACATACTTTTCTTCATTTTTTTTCTTTTTCCACGAATTTTTTTTCTTTTCTTTCTACCCGTGCCTATGGCACACAAATACACATGAGAACACTTCCCCCACACTTGCTTCTGCCATACATTAGTCAAAAGGAATTCAATTTGAATCATGCTTTACTATGCTTTAAGAACAAGGGTGTGGGAAGTCCTAATCTAGGCTAGGTGAGGATGATGTGGTTTAACAAAGAATGAAGGCTAACAAGGCTCAACGAGGTTAACTTAAACATAAAATGATGGAGGGCACACGGCATTTGGCTAAGGTGGTGGTAACTACACAACTTCATCTTGAATATGTGTTATGCAAAACAATTAACATGCTTTGAATGAAATGGGCATGAGTTCTAGCATTTGGAACTATATGATGAAACGCCTTCTAAGTAGCAACCAAGCAAGGAATAATGAGATCATGCAATGACTTAGAAAAACAAAGAATGCACAGATTTTAACTCTCCAAATAAACGTTTAGGCTCAAGTCTCACAAGGTTGTAGCGTTAGTTTGAGTTCATTCCTTCAAGCATGTTACAAAAACTGATTTTTCCTTTATGATTGCATGTGAATTCATAAGTTATAACCAGAACTAAGCATAAACAAAGAGTAAATCAAACTTTCATCCATGTTAATCACTCTCTTTAACAGCCATGCAATTACAAACCGAATCCTCATCATTGTGTTGGAAGGTACCCTAAGACACAAACAACACACAAAAACAACTCTTTTTGGGTTTTTAAAACAATTTTTCAAATTTTTGTTTGATTTTCGGATTTTTACTTCAAAACACACTAAAACACACCAAAACTGCCCAAAAACACTTAAAAACAGCAAAGAACAAGTCTATAAGTTAAGGGTGATTAAATCCCACGAATTTGCAATTAAAACACTTAGTTACCCCCCCACACTTAAATCAAACATTGTCCTCAATGTTTCAAGCATAAAAACACACTAAACAAAAAGAAACACACAAACAGCAAGTAAATAGCAAACTGGGCAGATTAGAAACAAGCAACAAAGTGAAGGGTTTTAGGAACGCAAATCTGGAATTGGAGTGATTCCTAGGGCTTCCTTTGTTGATTTGCATGGGTTGCCTCCCAAGTAGCGCTTTCTTTAACGTCTTTCAGCCGGACGAAGAACATGATCATGCCCCATTGGAGGCCACGGTTTGGAGTGGGATCTCCTCCACGACATGCTCAACAAAGTTCTCAAACAATGGCTCTATGAATGGCAAATGATAATGGTCTGAATTGATACTTCCACAAGCATGAATTTGATTTGGTACCTGCACCAACGAAGGTAGCACCCTATTAGATGAAATGGGAATTTGACTTATAGGGAAAAACTCACCATTGGAATGCAATGAACCCTCAAAAGCATCAGATTGATCAATAATTTCAGAAAGTGTGCATTTGGCCAGATTGGGTGGTTTGGGTGTAATGGCTTGTTCTTGGTGCTCCATTACAATTCCTTCTTTATTGGTGATTTGAGATGCATCATGCTTGAAAGTTGCTTGATGTTCCTGCCTCACATTTTCATTCATGTTAATAAGAAAGCAAGAATGAACATCAACAGATTCACACACATTAAAATTAATCATCTCTCCATCAAATTCCATAGTTAAAGCTCCCTTGGCTACATCAATCTTTGTGGATGCTGTTTTCATAAATGGCCTTCCAAGGAGGATCGGCATTGGAGAAGAATGGTTTGATTCTTCCATGTCTAGCACATAAAAGTCCGCTGGAAATATCAAATGACCCACCTGCACTAAAACATTCTCCAAAACACCTTTCGGATAGGCATTAGATCGATCAGCCAATTGAATAATCACTCCATCATTTTTCAATTCACCCAAGTTCATAGATGCATATATGGAGTATGGCATGACATTTATGGAAGCCCCTAAGTCTAACATAGCATGTTTAAACTTAGTATTACCAATGACACAAGGAATTGTAAAACTACCCGGATCTTTGCATTTGGGGGGCAGTTTGCGTTGCAAGATTGCGGAGACATTTTCACTTACCCTAACCACCTCTTTCTCTTGAATTTTCTTCTTTGTTGTACACAATTTCTTTAAAAACTTGGCACACTTTGGAATCTGTTTGATTGCATCAAGGAGTGGAATGTTGACTTGAACTTTTCTAAATGTTTCCAAAATGTCTTTTTCATCTTCCTCCTTCTTTGTTTGCATAAACCTACTAGGAAAAGGAACATTCAAAGGAAAAACATTAGTAGGAACCGAATTTGACACATTCTTACCCTTAGTGGCCGAATTGGACAAATTGGAGGCTTTGGGGACTTGCGGCAAAGGTGGAACCACCTTTGCCGTGGGCATGGTTGATTCCTCCTCCTCAATTTGGACGTTTACATCACCTTTAGGGCCTGTTTGTGATGGTATAGGATTTGCCCCAATTTCTTTTCCACTTCTCAAGATTATGGCCTTTGCACTTTCGAATCCTCCCTTCGGATTTGGAATGGTGGAACTAGGGAGTTGTCCGGGCTCTCTAAACTTACCTACAAACTCGGCAATCTGCCCAATTTGTTTCTCAAGTTGATCCACCCTTTTATCTTGGTTTTGCATGGCCTTAGCTTGATCTTCCTGCCCATTAGACAACTTAGTTAGTATCTTAAGTAATGCATCATTGTCAAGAGACGTACCTGAGGAATTTGGGCCGGATTGGGCTTGATTTTGAGGTTGGCCGTATGTTTTGGAAAAGAACCCCGGGGGTTGTTGCCTAAATCCTCCTTGGTTTTGGGGTTGTTGGGGCTCCCTCCACTTGAAATTGGGGTGGTCTCTCCAACCGGGGTTATAGGTGTTTGAATATGGATCGTTCCTTGGTTGGTTTTGACCTTGAAAACCAATTGCATGGGCGCTTTCCCATCCACCATTTTCAATCAATTGTGGACATTTTTCAGAGGCATGTCCTTGGATGGAACATACGCCACATACAATTGGTCCTTGCATCCTCATGCCCTCGGCCATCTGAGACACAAGAGAAGTGAGATTAGCCAATTGTGAATGAAGGTCGGAACTTGTACTTACCTCATGCACATGTTGCCGTGGGGGTCCCCTTTGGCCTACTCCCTCGTATTGTTGAGCGTTCAACGCTCGATTAGAGATCAAGGTCTTGGCAGCCATGGGTGTTTTGTCCACCAATGCTCCCCCCGCCGATGCATCAAGCATTTGACGTTCTAAAGGTAGGAGGCCCTCGTAGAAGTATTGCAACAACAACTCCTCCTTCATCTGGTGCTGTGGACAAGAAGCAACAAGTGATTTAAACCTTTCATAATATGTAGGGAAAGACTCACCGTCTTTTTGCTGAATCCCGCTTATCTTTTTGCGTAGGAGGATGATGCGAGAAGTTGGAAAGAACTTCTCCAAGAACGCTCTCTTCATACTCTCCCAAGATGTTACAGTGCCGGGAGCTAACTCATATAACCAATCCTTGGCTTTATCCATCAAAGAGAATGGAAAAGCCTTCATCTTCAAAATACTTCCGTCAACATTGACGGGAGTCATGCTAGAGCAAACTACTTCAAATTCCTTCAAATGTTTGTTAGGATCTTCCATGGACAAGCCATGGTATTTAGGAATATGATGAAGCAAACTTGATTTTAATTCAAACTCTTCCGTCTTACCTAGGGCAGCCGTGGGATATTGGATGCACAAGGGTGCGGCATTATCCAATCCCGAGGCTGAGAGCTCTTTGAGTGAACGGTTGTCCACGGCCATTCCTTGCTCTTCTTCACCTACTTGTGCCGTGGGGTTCTCCTCCTCTTCCTCTTCTAGCACGTCTTCTTCAAGGACAGGTTCGGGAATGGGCTCTTGTTGGTTTCTAGTTCTTCTCAAGTTCCTCTCAAAATCGTCGTCAAAGTCCAAGATGTTCTTATGAACCTTTTGAGAACTTCTAGTCATAAACTAGTACCTAGAACACAAGAAACAAAATAGGTCAGAAACTAAACAAAAATCTGCAGCAAAATAAAATAAAAGAAACAAAAACAATCCAAGGGATTAGCAAAATTGCTAATCCCCGGCAACGGCGCCAAAATTTGATATGATATTAACTAGCACTCAAATTAAACCCTCTTTTGTCAAATTGTAGTAAAGATATAAGTAGGGATCGTTCTAAACCGGGGATTAGGAGGGATTGCTAAACTCTTGAAAACTGACTCAAAAACTTAAAAACAAAGTTTAAAACACTAAACTAGACTCAAAGAATGCAAAATTAAAAGTTAAAACATCAAAACAAAGCAAAGACTCAAAACAGCAACCTAATGACTCAAAACTGCCAAAAAATACTTTCTGGACAGTTTTGAGAACCTAACAAGAACTTGGACGAATTTGGGTGAAAACTTGAATCAAAATACTTAGAAACACAACTCAAAACACTTTCTAGGTATTCTAAGACTTCAGAACAAGTTCAAAAGACTCAAACGGATTAAAAACACTCAAAACTGCCTAAAAACACAAACTAGGCAGTTTCTAGCAAAAACACAACTTTAGACGAAAATAAGGTTTTGGGTTGATTCAAAACCTTCTAAAACATAAATAAAACAGATTCTAAACACTTTAGAACAAGAAAGTAAAGGGGGATTTGGTTTGGACGTAAATTGAAATCAAAACAGAACCTTTAAAGCAAAACAGATTGTAAAACGTTTTTGGATGAAAAGGATGGATAAAAGGCTAGTTAGGAGGCTCTTCTCCACACATGTCACACTTGCAAACAAAACGATTTTCAGTTGTTCTTCCAGTGAGTTACAAATCCTCAATGCCCCAAATTAACCATGAATTGCATAGATTAATTTTCAGATTTTCCTTAAGTTAATGGATTGGATGATTGCATACGACAACCCAAAGCATTCCCCACAAGTTCCCTCAATGAATTGCATACAAGAGATACAAGCAGAAATCATTAAGTTCTAAGAAAACCATAAGCATTGACGAGGCACTTGTTACTATGAATTGCATGAAACTTATGCCAAGAATTCATTCAACGCGATCGTTGAGAAACGACCTTCACTACTTGTGATTATAAGATTGTAACTATTAGGTGAAACTCCCTCATAATCTAGCATCATATTCATGCATGAAAACTAAGTGTGCACTCTCAATCAACATATACAAATAAGTTATCAATCAAGTAGATGAACGAATTGAATCCACAACTTATGAAATAACAACTGAATATAATCAGATCATATTGCTGATAGGAGCATATTTATGCGACTTAACTAGCTTATTTCCTTGCATTTACGTTGTTAGAACCTAGTTATTTTAGTACTTTTAGCCATTTTCGTGTGTTTATAGGTCTATTGGGCTATTGGAGCAAAGAAGTGCATTTTGGAGCCTTTTGGAGCAGTTTTGGGCATGAAATGGATAGCATAAGTTTGGAGCAATGTAGATGGACGAAATTAAAGACCAAAGCATGCTAGGAATCAGCGAAAGAGAGGAAGAAAAATTAATTAAAATCTGATTCACTTTCCCCTAAAATCTGCCATGCTTTTGGATTTACTTTCTCCCTAAAATCTGGTTGCTTTTCCCTAAAATCTGCCATGCTTTTGGATTTACTTTCTCCCTAAAATCTGGTTGCTTTTCCCTAAAATCTGCCACACCTTCTGAATTTGGGCTAAAATTATGTCATTCTAAATTAATTAGGGATTAGGACTTTCCCATCCCTATAAATAAACTCTCTTGTTTCAGCCACAAAAAAAACCATTCATTCACCATACACACCCTAAACACAATTCCCTACCTTTGCCGCAGCCCCCCTTTATCCAAAACACATCCCCTTCATCCATACACATCAACCACATCCTTTAGCACTTGTGCCGCAGCAAGGAGGAGAAGAAGGAACCTTGGACGTTTGAAGATTGGAGCGTTTTAGGTGTAATTCGTTTCATGTCTCTTATGTTTAATTTCTGTTTACTTTGCCTTGTTGTGAACATGAGTGGCTAAACCCCTCTTGGCTAGGGGTGATTTCAAAGCCATGATTATGTGTGTAATATGAATTGATAAATTTCAGTTATGGATTATTGAGTTTTGAATGTAATTGGCTTAACCGTTTGATTGATAACTTATTTGTGTTTGTTGATTGAGGGTCGACACTTAATTGGCTTGCATAAATCTGATGCTAGAGTATAAGTAAGTTTCACATAATCGTTACAAGCTTATATTCATATGTAGTGAAGGTCGTTGGTCACGATCGTGTTAAGTTTAATTCCTAGCATGAGTAACATGATGTCATAGTTATAAGTGCTTTGTCAATGCTTATGATTTTCATTGAACGTAATGATTTTTGAATGTATCTCTATTATGATGTCATGTACAGGACTTTTGGAGAATACTTTAGGTTGTCGAATGATGTCATCCAATCTAATAACTTAAGGAAAATCTGAGAATTAACTAGTGATGTCACGGTTAATTTGGGGCATTGTCATTCATGATTCAAGAAGAAGTAACTGGAAATTGATTCGTTTGCATACATATCATGTGTAGAGAAAGAACCTCTAGCTTGTCCATCATTCATCTTAATCCCCAAATTCGTTTTGCAATCTGTTTAGTTCTAGAATCTGTTTTGTTAATTTGAATTCGTCCAAATCAAACCCCCCATTTACTTTCTTGTTTCAAATTATTCTAAACTTGTTTTGTTTGTGTTTTTAAGTAGTTGGAGTCAAGTTAAAACCCAATTTCGTCCAATTTGGTGCTCTGTGTCCAAAACTGCCCAGAAAGTGTTTTTAAGGCAGTTTTGAGTCTTTTGGTTGCTGTTTTGAGTTTTTGGTTTGTTTTAGTGTTTTAAATTCTAGTTTTGCATTCTTTGAGTCTAGTTTAGTGTTTTAAACTTTGTTTTACGTTTTTAAGTCAGTTTCCAAGTGTTTAGCAATCCCTCCTAATCCCCGGTTTAGAACGATCCCTACTTACATACTTTACTACAATTGATAAAAAGAGGGTTTTATTTGTGTGTTAAGATAATTTTCACATCAAATTTTGGCGCCGTTGCCGGGGATTAGCAACTTTGCTAATCCCTCGTTGTTCTTTTTGTTTATTTTTCATCTATTTTTGTTTTAGTTACTGATCTTATTTTTTTGTTCTTGTCTCTAGGTACTAGTTTATGACTAGAAGTTCAAAACCTGTTCGTGAGCACATCTTTGATTTTGACGACGATTTTGAGCGGAATTTGAGGAAGAAAAAGAATCAACAAGGCCCTGAACCACCGTCTTCTAGCTCTACATCCGAGTTTGAAAAAGTTGGTGAGGAAGGAGAGCCCACGGCACAGTTTGTGGAAGAAGTACAAACCATGGCAGTGGACAATCGAACCATCAAAGAGCTCTCTGCCTCAGGTATGGATAATGCTGTTCCTTTATGTATCCAATACCCCGCGGCGGCTCAAGGTAAGACGGAAGAATTTGAACTTAAGTCTAGTTTATTACATCATATTCCTAAATTCCATGGGCTGTCCATGGAAGATCCTAACAAACATCTTAAGGAATTTGAAGTTGTTTGCTCAAGTATGACACCCATTAATGTGGATGGGAGTATTTTAAAGATGAAGGCCTTTCCGTTCTCCCTAATAGACAAGGCCAAAGATTGGTTGTATGAATTGGCACCCGGAACCGTCAATTCTTGGGAAAGTATGAAGCGTGCATTCTTAGAGAAGTTCTTTCCCACTGCAAAGATCATTCTTTTGAGGAAACGAATTAGTGGCATCCAGCAAAATCAAGGTGAGTCGTTTCCATCATATTATGAACGTTTTAAATCACTTGTTGCTTCATGTCCACAACACCAAATGAAGGAGGAGCTGCTCATTCAATATTTCTACGAGGGACTCCTTCCCATGGAACGCCAAATGCTAGATGCCTCGGCGGGTGGTGCATTGGTGGACAAGACTCCGGTGGCTGCCAAAACTCTCATTGCAAACCGAGCACACAATGCACAACAATATGAGGGTGTTGGACAAAGAGAGGGGCCACGGCAACAAAGTGTGAATGAGGTAAGTGCAATTTCTGATATTCAATCACAATTGGCTAATCTTACTACTCTTGTGTCTCAGGTTGTCAAGGGATCAAAACCACAAGAAAACCAAGTGTGTGGTGTGTGTTCAATGCAAGGGCATCCATCCGAGACATGCCCTCAGTTGATAGAAAATGGAGGATGGGAAAGCGCCAATGCAATTGGGTTTCAAGGCCAAAACCAACCAAGAAACGATCCATATTCAAATACTTACAATCCCGGTTGGAGAGACCACCCAAATTTCAAGTGGAGGGAGCCACAACAACCCCAACAACAAGGAGGCTTTAGGCAACAACCCCCGGGTTTCTACCAAAAGTCGTTTGCACCAACTCAACCCCAAGCACAACCCGCCCAAAAATCAGGTTCTTCTATTGATAATGATCAAATTTTTAACTTACTAACTTCTATGGCACAGGGTATGCAAACTAGGGACAAGAAGGTGGACGAGTTGGAGAAGCAAGTGGGACAGATTGCCGAGTTCATGGGGAAGTTTCGAGACCAAGGCCAACTTCCTAGTTCTACCATTCCAAATCCAAAGGGAGGCTTTGAAAGTACAAAATCTATCTATGTGAGAAGAGAAAAAAAAGTTGGGGCAGGTCCTAAACCATCAACATCAGGTCCCAAAGAGGATGAAAAACTGCAATTTGAAGAGGATGATGCATGCCCACCCACGGACAAGGTGGAAACACCTTTGCCGCAAGTTCCTAGGATCCCCAATCTGCCCAATTCGGCCACCACGGGTAAGTTGAGTTCAAATTCTGTAATTTCTAACTCTATTCCCCCCAATGCACCCTTTCCTCGCAGATTTGTACAATCCAAGAAGGAGGAGAATGACAAAGACATACTTGACACATTCCGGAAGGTGCAAGTTAACATTCCCCTTTTGGATGCAATTAAACAAGTTCTTAAGTATGCCAAATTCTTGAAAGAATTGTGCACTACAAGAAAGAGGGTTTCGAACAAAGAAGTAGTACGGGTAAGTGAGAATGTCTCGGCCATGTTACAAAGAAAATTGCCTCCTAAGTGTAAGGATCCCGGAAGTTTTACAATTCCTTGTGTAATAGGCAATACTCGCTTTGAATCTGCCATGTTAGATCTAGGTGCATCAATAAATGTCATGCCTTATTCAATTTATGCATCTATGAATTTGGGTGAATTAAAAAATGATGGCGTGATTATTCAATTGGCCGATAGATCTAACGCATATCCGAGAGGTGTGTTGGAAGATGTCTTAGTGCAGGTGAATCACCTAATTTTTCCGGCGGATTTTTATGTGCTTGAGATGGAAAACTCGGACCATGCCCCTACATTACCCATCTTACTTGGCCGCCCATTCATGAAGACTGCTCGTACCAAGATTGATGTCTTCAAAGGAACATTAACCATGGAATTTGATGGGGAAGTGATTGATTTCAAAGTTTCTGATGCTATGAGATATCCTCATGATGATCACTCTTGTTTTTCTATTGATGTGATTGACTCTTTGGCGCAGGAATTCCTTGATGATTTGAATGAGGATGCACTTGAAAAGACCCTTACACAAGGCATTGGACTCAAAAACGAAGGTTTGGCACTTAGGGGTGCTCACGGCCACAACAAGCAATTCCTTGCCGTGCCTAGTCAAGAAGATTTGGTGGAGATGGTTGCTGCCCTAGAGTCAATTCCAGAGCATATGGGTAAGTCTTCTAACCTAGTTCCAATTCCCGTTTCGACTAACAAGTTACTTCCTTCTATAGTGCAGCCACCGTCTTTAGAGCTTAAACCGTTGCCTAGCAATTTGAAATATGTGTTTTTGGGGGAAGAAGAGACGTTGCCCGTCATCATCTCTTCTTCACTCACGGCACAAGAGGAGGACAAGTTGGTGAGGGTGCTTCGCGACTACAAAACTGCCATTGGGTGGACATTGGCCGATATCAAGGGCATTAGCCCTACTACGTGCATGCATCGCATACTCTTGGAGGAGGGAGCCAAACCATCTAGGGAAGCACAACGCCGCCTCAATCCACCCATGCTAGACGTTGTGAAGAAGGAAATCATCAAGTTACTTGATTGTGGGGTGATTTACCCAATTTCTGATAGCCGTTGGGTATCTCCGGTTCAAGTTGTTCCAAAGAAGTCCGGAGTCACCGTGGTACGAAATGATGAGAATGAGCTTGTGCCTACACGAATTCAAACTGGATGGCGGGTTTGTATTGACTATAGGAAGCTAAATGCCACAACAAGGAAAGATCACTTTCCTTTGCCATTCATCGACCAAATGCTTGAAAGGTTAGCAGGTCATGCTTTTTATTGTTTTCTTGATGGCTATTCAGGTTATAATCAGATTGTGATAGCTCCCGATGATCAAGAGAAGACTACTTTCACATGCCCCTTTGGTACCTTTGCTTATAGACGCATGCCATTTGGGTTATGCAACGCACCTGCCACTTTCCAAATGTGTATGGTAAGTATATTTTCGGATTATGTTGAGAAGATCATTGAGGTATTTATGGATGATTTTAGTGTGTTTGGGGATTCTTTTGATAAATGCTTGGATAATCTGACCTTGATCTTGAAACGGTGTGTTGAAACTAATCTTGTTTTAAATTGGGAAAAATGTCATTTTATGGTAAAACAAGGTATAGTTTTAGGTCATATTGTTTCAGAAAAAGGAATTGAAGTAGATAAGTCCAAAATAGACCTTGTGCGTCACTTACCCTCTCCAACTTCGGTTAGAGAGGTCCGATCTTTTCTTGGCCATGCAGGGTTCTATAGGCGTTTCATAAAGGATTTTTCCAAGATTTCCAACCCACTTTGCCGATTGCTTCAAAAAGATGTGCCTTTCAAGTTTGATGAGGAGTGTGAATTGGCATTCAAGCAACTCAAAGAAAAGCTCACTTCGGCCCCTATCATTGTTCCTCCCGATTGGAGCCTTCCGTTTGAGTTAATGTGTGATGCATCCGACTATGCCATTGGTGCTGTTTTAGGCCAACGAAGGAACAAACAGCCCCATGTTATTTATTATGCTTCTCGTACCCTAAATGATGCTCAATTAAATTACTCTACCACTGAGAAAGAACTTCTTGCCGTTGTTTTCGCTTTAGATAAATTTCGTTCATACTTACTGGGTACTAAAGTGATTATATTTTCTGACCATGCAGCTTTAAGGTACCTTTTCACCAAGAAGGAAGCCAAACCAAGGCTAATTCGTTGGATGCTCCTCCTTCAAGAGTTTGATGTCGAAATTAGAGACAAAAAGGGGAGTGAAAACGTGGTGGCTGACCACCTTAGCCGTTTGGTGCACATTGAGGACTCCTTGCCCATTCAAGAAACATTCCCTGATGAGCAATTGATGTCCTTAGAGGTAAGTGAGCCTTGGTTTGCTGATTTGGTGAACTATTTGGTCACAAAACAAGTTCCTAGCACTCTAGATAAATTCAAACGTGATAAGCTTAGAAAAGATGCACGATTTTATGTGTGGGATGATCCATATTTGTGGAAATATTGCCCAGATCAGATTGTTAGACGATGTGTGCATAATTCTGAGTTTAATTCAATTCTAGCCTTTTGTCACTCTTATGCATGTGGGGGTCATTTTGGCACCCAAAGAACAGCCCTTAAGGTGTTAGAATGTGGATTTTATTGGCCTACATTGTTTAAGGATGCTAGAATGTTTTGTTTAACTTGTGATAAATGCCAAAGATTTGGTACCATTGGTGTTAAGGACCAAATGCCACAAACTCCCATATTCAATGTCGAAATCTTTGATGTTTGGGGCATTGATTTCATGGGTCCTTTTCCTTCTTCGTTTGGTTTCACTTATATCTTGCTTGCCGTTGATTACGTTTCTAAATGGGTGGAAGCCAAAGCCACCCGTACTAACGATTCTAAGGTGGTTGCAGATTTTGTGAGAACTAACATTTTTGCTAGGTTTGGAATGCCTCGAGTTCTAATCAGTGATGGTGGCTCCCATTTTTGTAATCGAACCATTGCGGCTTTGCTCAAGAAGTACAACATCACCCATAAGGTTTCAACACCTTATCATCCTCAAACCAATGGGCAAGCCGAGGTATCGAATAGGGAGATCAAACAGATTCTAGAGAAAACCGTGGGCACCACAAGGAAGGATTGGAGTTTGCGCCTAGACGATGCATTGTGGGCTTATCGTACAGCCTACAAAACTCCCCTTGGCATGTCACCTTTTCGGCTTATTTATGGCAAGCCATGTCACTTATCGGTGGAACTTGAGCACAAAGCACATTGGGCCGTGAAAACATTCAATCTGGAGTTAGATGCTGCTGGAATGCATAGGAAACTCCAATTGAATGAACTTGAGGAGATCCGGAATGAAGCATATGACAGTGCCCGAATTTACAAGGAGAAAACAAAAGCTTTCCATGACAAGATGATAAGGGGCAAAACCTTCTTCATTGGGCAGAAAGTGTTGCTTTTCAATTCCCGTTTACGTTTATTTCCTGGTAAGTTAAGATCTAAGTGGATTGGACCCTTTGTTGTCACTAATGTTTTTCCCTATGGTGCAGTCCAAGTCCAAAGCTTAAGGAATGGGCAAGAATTCAAAGTCAACGGACATAGATTGAAGCCTTACTATGAGCATGCCGTGGGGCAGGTTGTGGAAGACATTCCTTTCCAAGCCGTGGCCTCCAATGGGGAATGAGTGGAGTTCTTCGTCCGGCTGCACGACGTAAAAGAAAGCGCTACTTGGGAGGCAACCCATGCAATTCAACAAAGGAAGCCCTCGGAATCACTCAAATTCCAGATTTGCGTTCCTAAACCCTTCCCTTTGTTGTTTATTTCGAATCTGCCTATTTAGTTGTTTTACTTGCTGTTTGTGTGTTTAATTGTGTTTTGTGTGGTTTTATGCTTGAAACATTGAGGACAATGTTTGATTTAAGTGTGGGGGGGGTGACTAAGTGCTTTTGATGCAAATTCGTGGAATTTTATCACCCATTACTTATAGACTTGTTCCTTGCTGTTTTAAGGTGTTTTTAAGCAATTTCGGGCTGTTTTAGTGTGTTTTGGTTTAAAAATCCGAAATTCACATAAAAATTTGAAAAAAATTGTTTTGAAAGACCCAAAAAGAGTTGTTTTGAGTTGTTTTTGTGTGTTTGTTTGTGTCTTAGGGTACCTTCCAACACAATGATGAGGATTCGGTTTGTAATTGCATGACTGTTAAAAAGAGTTGTAAACATGGATGAAAGTTTGATTTCCTTTTGGTTTATGCTTGATTGTGGTTATAACTTATGAATTCACATGCAATCATAAAGGAAAAATCAGTTTTTGTAACATGCTTGAAGGAATGAACTCAAATTAACACTACAACCTTGTGAGACTTGAGCCTAAACGTTTCTTTGGAGAGTTGATAATCTGTGCATTTTTGTTTTCTAAGTCGTTGCATGATCTCATTATTCTTTGCTTGGTTACTACTTAGAAAGCGTTTCATCACTTAGTTCCAAATGCTAGAACTCATGCCATTTCATTCAAAGCATGCTATTGAATTGCATAACACATGTTCAAGATGAAGTTGTGTAGTGACCACCACCTAAGCCAAACAGCCGTGTATCCTATTTCATTATGTCTTTAAAGTTAACCCCGTTGAGCCTTGTTAGCCTATGTTCTTTGTTAACCTACACTATCCTCACCAAACCTAGATTAGGACCATCCATACCCTTGTTTTTAAGGCATAGTAAAGCATGACTACAATTGAATTCCTTTTGATTAATGAATGGCAGAAAACAAGTGTGGGGGAAGTATTTTTCATGTGAGTTTGTGCCAAAGGCACGGGTAGAAAAGAAAAAGAAAAGTTGAAAAGATGTGAAAAAGAGTACTAAAGTGTTGTTTGTTGAAGAAATGGTCCAAAACAATGAATTCGGCCCTAAGAGTTGTTTAAATTTTCCCCTTGTGTTTTAAAGTTGATTTTTGCATTCTAAAGTGAATTCTAAGTCTTAATTTCACTACTTTGCTTACTATCGCTTTAAGAACGTTTGTTATCCCTATCCTTCATTTGTTAACCAATACCCCAAGCCCCATTACAACCGTTGACTTCTATCTTGAGTGTTCTGTGTTTCAATTTGTGGAGTTTGAATTTGGTATGAGCATATGGTGTCACTGGTTCTCGCATCTAAGTAGTAGCATTCCATTCATGAGATCATATCTAAACATACTTATTAACTCCAGAAATTGCTTTCTTTGTGAAACATATATGTGAGTGTTCGTTTTCATATCTACATCAATCTTCTCACATATAACTAGTATAGGGTGTGTAGTTAGAAAATCTGAGTGAAAATTGAGTGCATATCTTGTAAGGATTTGAGCAAATTCTCTAAGGCATGTTACTACATTCAAAACATTGTTTTAATTGGTTAAATGTGAACTAGTAAGTAGTGACTTTGATTAAGTATGCTCTCAATTGTAAAGATGACTCAAATATGTGGGGATGATGATTTTTAACATGTCATGTGCATTGGAAATCCCTGAGACGATTGTTGGAAGGTTTAGTTTAAGTTTTATTTCTTTTGTTTATTTAGTTTTGCTCGAGGACTAGCAAAAGCTAAGTGTGGGGGAATTTGATAGGAGCATATTTATGCGACTTAACTAGCTTATTTCCTTGCATTTACGTTGTTAGAACCTAGTTATTTTAGTACTTTTAGCCATTTTCGTGTGTTTATAGGTCTATTGGGCTATTGGAGCAAAGAAGTGCATTTTGGAGCCTTTTGGAGCAGTTTTGGGCATGAAATGGATAGCATAAGTTTGGAGCAATGTAGATGGACGAAATTAAAGACCAAAGCATGCTAGGAATCAGCCAAAGAGAGGAAGAAAAATTAATTAAAATCTGATTCACTTTCCCCTAAAATCTGCCATGCTTTTGGATTTACTTTCTCCCTAAAATCTGGTTGCTTTTCCCTAAAATCTGCCACACCTTCTGAATTTGGGCTAAAATTATGTCATTCTAAATTAATTAGGGATTAGGACTTTCCCATCCCTATAAATAAACTCTCTTGTTTCAGCCACAAAAAAAACCATTCATTCACCATACACACCCTAAACACAATTCCCTACCTTTGCCGCAGCCCCCCTTTATCCAAAACACATCCCCTTCATCCATACACATCAACCACATCCTTTAGCACTTGTGCCGCAGCAAGGAGGAGAAGAAGGAACCTTGGACGTTTGAAGATTGGAGCGTTTTAGGTGTAATTCGTTTCATGTCTCTTATGTTTAATTTCTGTTTACTTTGCCTTGTTGTGAACATGAGTGGCTAAACCCCTCTTGGCTAGGGGTGATTTCAAAGCCATGATTATGTGTGTAATATGAATTGATAAATTTCAGTTATGGATTATTGAGTTTTGAATGTAATTGGCTTAACCGTTTGATTGATAACTTATTTGTGTTTGTTGATTGAGGGTCGACACTTAATTGGCTTGCATAAATCTGATGCTAGAGTATAAGTAAGTTTCACATAATCGTTACAAGCTTATATTCATATGTAGTGAAGGTCGTTGGTCACGATCGTGTTAAGTTTAATTCCTAGCATGAGTAACATGATGTCATAGTTATAAGTGCTTTGTCAATGCTTATGATTTTCATTGAACGTAATGATTTTTGAATGTATCTCTATTATGATGTCATGTAGAGGACTTTTGGAGAATACTTTAGGTTGTCGAATGATGTCATCCAATCTAATAACTTAAGGAAAATCTGAGAATTAACTAGTGATGTCACGGTTAATTTGGGGCATTGTCATTCATGATTCAAGAAGAAGTAACTGGAAATTGATTCGTTTGCATACATATCATGTGTAGAGAAAGAACCTCTAGCTTGTCCATCATTCATCTTAATCCCCAAATTCGTTTTGCAATCTGTTTAGTTCTAGAATCTGTTTTGTTAATTTGAATTCGTCCAAATCAAACCCCCCATTTACTTTCTTGTTTCAAATTATTCTAAACTTGTTTTGTTTGTGTTTTTAAGTAGTTGGAGTCAAGTTAAAACCCAATTTCGTCCAATTTGGTGCTCTGTGTCCAAAACTGCCCAGAAAGTGTTTTTAAGGCAGTTTTGAGTCTTTTGGTTGCTGTTTTGAGTTTTTGGTTTGTTTTAGTGTTTTAAATTCTAGTTTTGCATTCTTTGAGTCTAGTTTAGTGTTTTAAACTTTGTTTTACGTTTTTAAGTCAGTTTCCAAGTGTTTAGCAATCCCTCCTAATCCCCGGTTTAGAACGATCCCTACTTACATACTTTACTACAATTGATAAAAAGAGGGTTTTATTTGTGTGTTAAGATAATTTTCACATCAATTGCAAGCATGTACATGGTTTCGAATCACCCCCCGACTAAGGGGGTTTAGTTCCTCATACTCACAACACAAAGTTTATTGAATTGAAACATTGAAAACATAAGAAAGATTACACCTAAAAGTTCCAGCAATCTGCAAGAGACTAGCAAGCACATTCAAGGGCACTCCTTCTTCCTTCTTGCTGCGGCACAAAGTATGGAGATGGTTTGGGATGTGTTTGAATGATGTAGAATGGAGGAAAAGTGTCTAGGATGGGTGTATGGTGCGGCTAGGGGGGTTTGGGATCAGAAAATATGGGTTTGGATGAAGGTTGGGCACGGCAAAGGTAGGGGATGGATTTCTGGCGTGAATGGAATTGTATGGATGTGAATGGTGCGGCTAGGGTAGAATGGACGAATTTTTGTGAATGAATGAATGTATTGTGGTTGCAACAATTAGGTTTATTTAAAGGAAAACAGGAATTAAAAACCCTAGGTTATTTAGGAATTCAGAAATTAAGTCTAAGGCTTCTAGAATCAGGAAACAAAACAGAAATTAAAAGGAAAGACACAAGAGGTGCGGCTAGGGTTTTAAAACACAAAAGGAAAGTGTTTTATTTCAGAATTTAGGAAAGGATCTCTCTTCCTTGCACGGCAAGGAAGAGGAAAGGGCTAGGGAGTCCTTCAAGGGTGCGGCAAGGACTTTAGGAAAGGTGGGAAGTCCTAAAACTAAAGGGAGAGGGATTAGGGAAATAGGAAACTAGGAAAAAGGAAGGGAATGGTGCGGCAAGGTTTCAAGGGTTCTCCAAGGCCTTTGTTTTGTGTCCCAAAGTGCATAAGAACTCTTCAAAGTGGCTTGGAAGTTACGGATTTTAGGTTTAGGAAAGATCACCCAAAATAGGAAACCTTGGCTTGACTTTCCTACTTCAAGTAGGAATCCTTGTTGGAGTAGGAATCCTTGTTCTTCTAGGAATCCTCATTTGAGTAGGAATCCATCGTCGATTAGGAATCCTTCTTCAATTAGGAATCCCATGATGATTAGGAATCCTTTTTGGAGTAGGAAACCAACTTTCTTCAAGACTTCACTTCATCCATTCTTTTTGCTCCAAAAGGCTCCATTTTGCTTCTTTTTGCACACTTTGGCCTTAGAACCTGAAAACACACAAAAGTGACTTTAAACACTAAAATAACTAAGTAAACACAACTTAAATGCACGAGAACAAGCCAACTAAGTAGCATAAATATGCTCCTATCACATGACAAATCCTATAAACACAAAAATAAAGTAAATAGCTCAAAAATATAAGGAACTAAGAAAAGACAAGTGAATTTGATGTAAAATATATATATAAATATGAGCTTATCACCATGCCACCAGGAGATGCTCCTGGTCCTAACATCATAGGCTACAATCAATATTCAGCATAAATTTAAAAATTATGCACCTAAAAAGATGTACAAAACATGCATCACTACATGGAAGAAAGACGATATACCAACTTGAACAACTCAGATTCGTAACTCTGTAACAAATGCATTCAATTAAAAGCGGCACAGATGAACCAGAGTTTGTGTTGAATATATGGCCAAATTGTAGTGGGCCTTTATTTGTAGGCCCAGCAGCCCACTTAAAGGGCCTTTCTTTTTTGGCCCATGTGAAAAGCCTTGGGTTTGGCTAAGGTTTTAATTGGCAGTAGCTGCTGCCTTTTGATGTGAAATATATAAGCACACAAATTAAACCCTCTTTTTATCAATTGTAGTGAAGAATGTAAGTAGGGATCATTCTGGACCGGGGATTAGGAGGGATTGTTAATCACTTGGATTTGACTCAAAAACGTAAAAACATAATATAAAACACTAAACTAGACTCAAAGAATGCAAAACTAAAGTTTAAAACACTAAGACAAACCAAAAGACTCAAAACAGCAAGAAAACACTCAAAACTGCCTTAAAACCACTTTCTGGGCAGTTTTGAACACTAAAGAAGAATTTGGACGAAAATAGTTATAACTTGACTCAAGACACTTTAAAAACACAAACTAAACAGATTCTAAGACTTTTAAACAAGAAAGTAAAGGGGGGTTTTGATTTTGACGAATTTGAAAACAAAACTTAAAACTTTGTAAAACGAACAGATTTTAAAACGACTTTGGATTTAAGGAATGGATGGAAGGCTAGCTAAGGGGTTCATCTCCACACATGTTATACTTGCATACGAAACGATTTCCAATTGCTTTTCAATAAACCATGAATTCTCAACGCCCCAAGTTAATTAGGTTCGCTTAAATTAACCTTCAGATTTTCCTAAAGTTATTGAATTGGATTATTGCATACGACAACCCAAAGCATTCCCCACAAGTCCCCTACATGATTGCATAATAGAGATACAAGCAAGAATCATTAAGTTCTATGAAAATCATAAGCATTGACGAAGCACTCATTACTATGATTGCATGAAACTTATGCCAAGAATTTACTTAACTCGATTGAGATCATCAACCTTTACTACTTGTGAATATAAGTCCATAACGATTAGGTGAAACTTCCTTATATCCTAGCATTCAATTTATGCATGATAATTAAGCGTGCACTCTCAACCAACACACACAAACCAATGTAATTCACATAGATAAGTAAATTGAATTCATAACTTATGAAACCGCAATTAGAAGTAATCAAATCATATCGCAAGCATAAACATGTATTTTGAATCCCCCCCTAGCCAAGGGGGGGTTTAGTTCCTCATACGCACAAAACAAAGAGAATTAAATTTAAACATTGAAATCAAAGGAAAAGAAACACCTAGAAATTCCAGCGACGCGAACTTGAATTGCATGAACTTCCAAGCTTCCTTCTCCTCCTCCTTGGTGCGGCAAAGGGTCTAGATCAGGTTCTAAGGGCCAATGTGTATGGATAAATGGTTGTGGAGGGATGTAGTAGTGTTTAGGTATGGTGGATGGTGCGGCAATGACTTAAAACTAGGGAGAAGGATGTTTGGTGGCTGCGGCAAAGGTGTGGAATGGTTTGGGCGAATTTCTGAATTGTGGAGTGAATTATGGTAGAGGGTGGTGTAGGGGGTGGTGTTTTAAATGGTGCAGCAAAGGATGGTATTTATAGGCTGAAATTTGCAGCCCCTATGTAGCAAAGGAAAAGGATTTAAAGGCCTAATTTGTATAGGATAATAACACACAATCCTTGAAGGAAAAGGCTAAGGCTTTTAGAAACCAAGGGGGATGATGTGAGAATCAGATTGACACTCAAATTAAACCCTATGGATGACAATTGTAGTATATGAGCAAATAGGGATCGTTCTAGACCGGGGATTAACTAGGGATGCTAATCAATGTGAAACTGACTCAAAAACGTAAAAACACAATATAAAACACTAAACTAGACTCAAAGAATGCAAAACTAGACTTTAAAACACTTAAACAAAGCAAAAGACTCAAAACAGCCCAGAAACACTCAAAACTGCCTCAAAATCACTTTCTGGGCAGTTTTGAGCACAAACACAATTTTGGACGAAAATTGGTTCTAACTTGACTCAAAACTCTTAAAAACACAAACTAGATGTATTTCTAACTAATCTAACACTTTAAAATAAAGGGGGATTGGTTTTGACGAATTTAGAATTAAAACAGAAACTTGAAAACAAAACAGATTCTAAACAGATTTTGATAAAATAGAATGGTGAGAAACTAGTTAGAGGGTTCCTTATCCACACATGAACATATGCATACAATTTGATTCCCAGTTATGATTTCAATGAACTTATGAATGACGATGCGCCAAATTAATTGTATTGAACTAATTAATTTCAGATTTCCCTAAATTCATTGAATTGAATGGAATACGCATCGCAACCAAATTATTCCTCATCAAAGTCCCTAACTATGGAATACGCATGATAGAGACATTCAACAAGAATCATTAAGTTCAATGGAAATCATAAACAACGACTAGGCATTCATAACTATGGAATACGCATGTTAATCCAACCTAGGGTTTACTAAACACAATCGTGACTAGCGATCTTTACTACTCATGAATATAAGTTAATAACGATTAGGTGAAATTCCCTTATATCCTAGCATCAAGTTTAAGCATGCAAATTAAGTGTCGACCCTCAACCCACATACATAAACAAGTTCTTCATCAAAACAGAAAAGTAAACCACATCCAAAGTTCATGCATTCATAACTGGAGTAAATCAAATCATAACCAACATATGTCCATGGCTTCAAATTCGCCTCTAACTAAAAAGAAATTAGTTCCACATGTTTAACATAATTGAACAATGAATTAAATTAAACATGAAAACAGAAACAAGAAAAGAAAGAACTCCAAACACTCCAATGGTGGCAGATTGCATGCGCAAGGTGTCTCCCTCCTTTGGACTGCACGGCAAGGCTCCTATCTCCTCTTCAAAGTAGCTGCACACGGTGTGGATATGGTGGATGTGCACGGTGAAGGATGGTGGTGGTGTGGTGCTTGCGGCAAGGTGTGGAAGGTGGCTGGAATGGTGTATGAAGGAATGATGGAGGCTTAGAGGGTGCGGCAGAAATTGTTTTAGAGAGAATGGGTGATCGCCCTGCGGCACTCATAAGCACATATATATATATAGGCACCCTAAACCCTAGATAAATCAGATTAGGGCTTGGATTTAATTTAATTGATGGACTAGGCCTCCTAAGTGTAGCAGAAATTGTAAATCCAATAAGGAGAAGGGATTATGGCCCAATTAACCCAAATTCACAAGGAATTGGGCTAATTAAATCTGAAATCCAAGGGGAATTAGGACCTAGGGTGCGGCAGGTTTGTATTTGAGAGCTAGGGTTTCTAGAATGCCTTGCAAGGCAAGGAACAAGGGCCTTCTAGAAGCTAGGGTGCGGCATGCCTTAAGGACTTAGGGATAGGGCTTCTAGAAGCCCAAATCTGGTAGGAATGAGCCCAAACCCACGGCAAAGAGAAGAAAACTCTAGAACCTTCCAACTTGTGTCCTCCAATGATTAGGAATCCTTCTAGCACTAGGAAAACATGTTTTTCACCTTGCATGACTTGGAATTCTTCTCCTACTTCATCTTGGAAACCTTTTCCTTCTTGGACTTGGAAATCTTCTTAGTAGCTGCAACTTGGTGCCATTTGGGGTTTAAGTTTCCTACTCCAAGTAGGAAACCTTGTTCAAGTAGGACTTTCAATATTCTAGGTTTCCCAATCCAACTAGGAAACCCATTTCAACTAGGATTCCCAATTTAGCTAGGATTCCATCTTCCATTTAGGATTTTCCTACTTCAACTAGGAAACCTTGCTCAAGTAGGAATCTTCATCTTCAAGTCTTCAATTTCGTCCATCTTCATGGCTCCAAACATATGCCATTGATTCCAAGCTCTAATTTGCTCCAAAAGGCTCCAAAATGCATCCTTTTGCATACTTTGCCCTTAGAACCTGAAAATACATAAAACTAGCTTAAAAGACTACTTTACTAAGGAAAAACACTATAAATGCACAAGAAAAAGCTAAACTAAGGCGCATAAATATGCTCCTATCAAATTCCCCCACACTTAGCTTTTGCTAGTCCTCGAGCAAAACAAAGAAATAAAACATAACCTAAACCTTCCAACGTTCATCTCAGGGATTTCCAATGCACATGACATGTTAAAGATTGTTATCCCCACAGATTTGAGTCATCTTTACACGAGCACATACTTAATTGAAGCCACTACTTACTAGTTCATAAGTAATCACTTAAAACAATGCTTTGAATGTAGTAACATGCCTTAGAGAGTTCCCTCAATTCCTTACAAGATATGCATTCTAATTTCACTCAGATTTTCTAACTCCACACCCTACACTAGTCATATGTGAGAAGATTGATGTAGACAAGAAAACGAATGCTCACAAATATGTATCACAAAGAACGCAATTTCTAGAGTTAAGAAGCATGTTTAAATATGATCTCATGAATGGAATGCTACTACTTAGATGCGAGAACCAGTGACACCATATGCTCAAACCAATCCCAAACTCCACATATTGAAATACATAACACTCAAGATAGAAGTTTAGGGTTTTAATGGGGCTTGGGGTGTTTGGCTAACAAAGAAAGGTTGAGGATAAACAAAGGTTCTTAAAGTGATAGTGAACAAAATAATGAAATTGACACTTAGAATTCACTTTTGAGTGCAGAAAATTGCTTAAACACACAAGGGGGTGAAGTACACAATACTTAGGGTCTAATTCAACTTTTTGGACCCTTTCTTCAACAACCAACACTTGTGAGTTCTTTCTCACTTATTTTGAACTCTTTTTCATTCTTTTCACATTTTTCTTTTCTTTTTCTTTTATCGTGCCCAATTCATGTTTTTGGCACTATTTCACACACATAACTTCCTTCCCCCACACTTGTTTTTCTGCACAAGAACAATCAAAAGGAATACATTCTAAGTCATGTTCACTATGCTTCAAGAACAAGGGTATGGGTGGTCCTATTCTAGGCTAGGTAAGGATAGCGTGGGTTAACAAAGAACAAAGGCTAAACAAGGCTCAACGGGGTTTAAACCTACAAAATAAATGAACATGGGATACGGCTATTTGGCTCTTGGTTTACTAGACAACTTCATCTTGTTATGTGTTATGCTAATCAATTTTATGCTTTGAATGAAACGGGTATGAGTTCTAGTATTTGGAACTAAATGATGAAACGCCTTCTAAGTAGTAACCAAGCAAAGAATAATGAGATCACGCAACGACGTTAGAGGACAACAAATGCACAGATTATTAACTCTCCAAAGAACGTTAAAAGCTCGAGTCTCTCAGGGTTGTAGCGTTAGTTTGAGTTTCTTCCTTCAAGCATGTTACAAAAACTGATTTTTCCTTTATGATTACATGTGAATTCATAAGTTATAACCACAACCAAGCATAAACCAAAGAGTAAATCAAACTTTCATCCATGTTTACAACTCTCTTTAACAGTCATGCAATTACAAACCGAATCCTCATCATTGTGTTGGAAGGTACCCTAAGACACAAGCAAACACACTAAAACAACTCTTTTTGGGTTTTTTTTAAAACAATTTTTCAAATTTTTATTGGATTTTCGGATTTTTGAATCAAAACACACTAAAACAGCTTAAAAACACTTAAAAACAGCAAGGAACAACATTAGAAGTTATGAGTGATAAAACCCTACGAATTTGCATCAAAACACTTTGGTTACCCCCCCACACTTAAATCAAACATTGTCCTCAATGTTTCAAGCATAGACTCACAAAAACAACCAAATAACACAACTACCAAACAGAACACAATTGGCAAAGTGATAGGGGCATATTTATGCACCTTAGTTTAGCTTGTTCTTGTGCATTTACATTGTTGTCCTTAGTAAAATAGTCTTTTAAGCTAGTTTTATGTATTTTCAGGTTTTAAGGGCAAAGTATGCAAAAGGATGCATTTTGGAGCCTTTTGGAGCAAATTAGAGCTTGGAATGGATATCGTATGCTTGGAGCCAAAAGGATGGACGAAATTGAAGACTTGAAGATGATGAGTCCTACTTGAGCAAGGTTTCCTAGTTGGAGTAGGAAAATCCCAAATGAAGATGGAATCCTAGCTAAATTGGGTTTCCTAGTTGAATTAGGAATCCTAGTGAAATTGGTTTCCTAGTTGAATTGGGAAACCTAGAAGAATGAAGTTTCCTACTCAAACAAGGTTTCCTACTTGAAGTAGGAAAGTTAAACCCCAAATGGCCTCAAGTTGCAGCAACAATGAAGTTTTCCTAGTTCTAGAAGGAAAAAGAATTCCAAGATGAAGAAGGATTAGTTTTCCTAATCCTAGTGCACAAAGGTTCCCTAAACATTGTTGGAAACAATTAGAAGATTCTAGAGCTTTCCCTTGCTTTGGCTGTAAGTTCACCTACTTTCTAAGGGATTAGGCTTTCTAGAAGGCCTATCCTAATCCCTACAAAGGTGCCGCACCCTTCCCTTCTAGAAGTCCCATTCTCCCTTGCCTTGCAAGGCTTTCTAGAAGCCTTATCACCCTATCCCTAGCTGCCGCACCCTAGGTCCTAATTCCCCTTGGATTTCAGATTTAATTAGCCCAATTCCTTGTGAATTTGGGTTAATTGGGCCATAAACCCCTCTCCTTATTGGATTTACAATTTCTGCTACACTTAGGAGGCCTAATCCATCAATTAAATTAAATCCAAGCCCTAATCTGATTTATCTAGGGTTAGGGTGCCTATATATACATGTGCTTATGTGTGCCGCACCATTCATTCACTCCTCCATCCAGAAATTACAAAGTGCCGCACACTCCCTTCTTCCATCCATTGATCCGCAAGCTTTCATACACACCACCCATCACCACCGTGCCTACCACCACTCCACCATCACCACCGTGCCCTTGCTACCACCACACCACCGTGCGCACCACCTTTGGAGGCTAGGAGAAGAGTGCACCGTGCAGTCCAAGGGGGAGAAGAAGGCTTATGCAAGAATCTGCCACCATTGGAGTGTTTGGAGTTCTTTCTATCCTTGTTTCTGTTTTCATGTTTAATTTAATTCGTTGTTCAATTATGTTAAACATGTGGAACTAATTTCTTTATAGTTAGAGGCGAATTTGAAGCCATGGACATATGTTGGTTATGATTTGATTTACTCCAGATTATGAATTCATGAACTTTGGATGTGGTTTACTTTTCTGTTTTGATTAAGAACTTGTTTATGTATGTGGGTTGAGGGTCGACACTTAATTTGCATGCTTAAACTTGATGCTAGGATATAAGGGAATTTCACCTAATCGTTATTAACTTATATTCATGAGTAGTAAAGATCGCTAGTCACGATTATGTTTAGTAAACCCTAGGTTGGATTAACATGCGTATTCCATAGTTATGAATGCCTAGTCGTTGTTTATGATTTCCATTGAATTTAATGATTCTTGTTGAATGTCTCTATCATGCGTATTCCATAGTTAGGGACTTTGATGAGGAATAATTTGGTTGCAATGCGTATTCCATTCAATTCAATGAAATTAGGGAAATCTGAGAATTAATTAGTTCAATACAATTAATTTGGGGCATCGTCATTCATAAGTTCATTGAAATCATAACTGGGAATCAAGTTGTATACATATGTTCATGTGTGGATAAGGAACCCTCTAACTAGTTTCTCAATCCATTCAATTCACCACAATCTGTTTAGAATCTGTTTTGTTTTTAAGTTTCTGTTTTATTTCTAAATTCGTCAAAACCAATCCCCCATTTATTTTAAAGTGTTAGATTAGCTAGAAATACATTTAGATTGTGTTTCTAGGAGTTTGGAGTCAAGTTAGAACCAATTTTCGTCAAAAATTGTGTTTGTGCTCAAAACTGCCCAGAAAGTGATTTTGAGGCAGTTTTGAGTGTTTCTGGGCTGTTTTGAGTCTTTTGCTTTGTTTTAGTGTTTTAAACTCTAGTTTTGCATTCTTTGAGTCTAGTTTAGTGTCTTATATTGTGTTTTTACGTTTTTGAGTCAGTTTCACATTGATTAGCATCCCTAGTTAATCCCCGGTCTAGAACGATCCCTATTTGCTCATATACTACAATTGTCATCCATAGGGTTTAATTTGAGTGTCAATCTAATTTTCACATCAAATTTTGGCGCCGTTGCCGGGGATTAGCAAACTTGCTAATCCCTTGTGTTTCTGCCGTGTGTCTTTAGTTAATTTATCTTGTGTTCTTATTTTGTTTTGTTTTCTTGGTTTAGGTACTAGTGCATGACGCGGAGTTCTCAAACTGTGCATGCACATATCTTGGAATTTAACGACGATTTTGAACGTGATTTGAGAAGAAAGAGGAGGCATCCCGAACCTAGTGAACCTAGTTCAAGTTCAGAAGCCGAATCTGAGTTTGAGGAAGAAGAAGAGGAAGTTATGGAAAGGGACAATCTGACCATCAAAGAACTATCGGCCTCGGGGTTGGTCAATGCCGCACCATTATGCATTCAATACCCCCCGGCTGCCCTAGGTAAGACCGCTGAGTTCGAATTGAAGTCGAACTTGTTGCATCATATTCCAAAATTCCATGGGCTTTCCATGGAGGATCCCAACAAGCATCTCAAGGAGTTCGAGGTGGTTTGTTCGAGCATGACACCTCTAAATGTCGATGGGAACATTCTGATGATGAAGTCTTTTCCATTCTCACTTTTGGAAAAGGCTAAGGATTGGCTCTTCGAGTTAGCACCCGGAACGGTTACATCTTGGGATAGCATGAAAAGAGCTTTCTTGGAGAAATTTTTCCCAACTTCAAGAGTCATTCTCTTGAGGAAACGGATTAGTGGTATCCAACAAAATCAAGGTGAGTCCTTTCCTTCTTATTATGAACGCTTTAAATCACTTGTTGCTTCATGTCCACAGCATCAAATGAAGGAGGAGCTGCTCATTCAATACTTCTACGAAGGACTCCTTCCCATGGAACGTCAAATGCTTGATGCATCGGCGGGAGGTGCGTTGGTGGACAAGACTCCGGGGGCTGCAAAAGTTCTAATAGCCAACCGAGCTCATAATGCACAACAATACGAAGGTGTTGGGCAAAGAGACCCCCCACGGCCACAAGTGAATGAGGTAAGTTCTTCATCCGACATTCAATCCCAATTAGCTAACCTCACTTCTATTGTTTCTCAGTTGGCCGAGGGAATGAAGATACATAGACCTAGTGTTTGTGGCGTGTGCTCTATGCAAGGACATGCCAACGATCAATGCCCTCAATTGATTGAGAATGGGGGTTGGGAATCTGCCAATGCCGTGGGTTTTGGGAATCAAAATCAACCACGCCATGATCCATATTCTAATACCTACAATCAGGGGTGGAGGGACCATCCAAATTTCAAATGGCGGGATCCTCAACAACCCCAACAACAAGGAGGATTTAGGCAGCAACCACCGGGCTTCTATACAAAGCCATTCGTTCCAAATCAAAACCAAGTGCAATCCGCCCCAACGAGTTCAGGTATGTCTTTGGATAGTGATCAAGTTGTTAAGTTACTTACTACTTTGACGCAGGAAGTACAAACTCAAAACAAGGAGAGGCAAATCCAAGACAAACGAGTGGACAATTTGGAGAAACAAATGGGCCAAATTGCCGAGTTTATGGGGCAGATTAGAGAACAAGGCAAATTGCCTAGTTCAACTGTTATGAATCCTAAAGGAGGTTTTGAAACTGTCAATGCAATCATGTTGAGAAGTGGTAAACAGGTTGGAGTCGATCTAAAATCATCCAAATCAATTCAAGAAGAGGATGAAAAGTTGCTGCAAGAAGAGAAACAGGGAGCAAAGCCCACGGCCAAGGATGAACCAACCTTGCCAAGTACATCTAATGCTTCTAAACCGTCCCACACCACCAAGGTAAGTCCCAATCCGACTTTTTCTAGTTCTATTCCACTAAATGTGCCCTTTCCTGGCAGGTTTAGGCAATCAAAGAAGGAAGAAGCCGAGAAGGACATTCTAGAGACCTTTCGGAAAGTTCAAGTTAATATTCCGCTCCTTGATGCGATTAAGCAAGTCCCGAGGTATGCCAAGTTTTTAAAAGAACTTTGTACAACAAGGAGAAGGATTTCGAACAAAGAGGTGGTTCAAGTAAGTGAGAATGTTTCTGCCATGTTACAAAGGAAATTACCCCCTAAATGCAAAGATCCGGGTAGTTTTACAATTCCTTGCGTAATTGGAAATACTAAGTTTGAAAATGCCATGTTAGACTTAGGGGCTTCAATTAACGTTATGCCATACTCTATTTATGCATCTATGAACTTAGGCGAGCTTAAAAACGATGGTGTGATTATTCAATTAGCCGATCGTTCTAATGCATATCCAAAAGGTGTTTTGGAAGATGTTTTGGTGCAGGTTGGGAATTTGATTTTTCCCGCGGACTTCTACGTGCTTGACATGGAGGATTCACCCTATTCCACCCCATTGCCAATCCTCTTAGGGAGGCCCTTCATGAAGACAGCCCAAACTAAGATTGATGTGGCTAAGGGAGAGTTAACAATGGAGTTTGGTGGTGATTTGATTAAATTCAAAGTTCCTGAATATGCTAAAAATTCTAACGATGTTCGTTCGTGTTTTGCCATAGATGTGCTTAAAAATTTAGGGCAGGAACATTCATCCGTACCAATCAAGAAGGATGTATCTAGAAGCCTCGTCGAAGAGGGGATTGGAGTGGAGCATAAGAAATTGGCCGAAAAAACCACCTTTGCTGCCCATTTTGAATCTTCATTAAAAGGCATTGGTAAGCCTCCTCCTCTAATTCCAATTCCTATTTCAACTAATAGGTTATTGCCTTCTGTGGTGCAGGTATCAAATGGAGTCCATGATGGTGGGAGTGCATACTTTGACTTTGGGAAACCCAATGCCACAATCTGGGAGCATCACTATCCACCACCATACATAGACCCAATGCACGTGACGTTTGAGGAGCATGTCGTGGAGGATGTACCCCTCCATGCCATGGAGTTTATTTAAGCTTAAACGGAGGTACCGTCCGGCTGGAAGACGTTAAAGCAAGCGCTTCTTGGGAGGCAACCCATGTGTTGAAACAAGCGAAGAAGGCACTTTCACTCCGAACCCAGATTTGCGTTCCTAACCCTTCTCTTTATTGCTTATACTTTGCCATTTGTGTTATGTTTGCTAGTTGTGTTATTTGGTTGTTTTTGTGTTAATCTATGTTTGAAACATTGAGGACAATGTTTGATTTAAGTGTGGGGGGGTAACCAAAGTGTTTGATGCAAATTCGTAGGGTTTATCACTCATAACTTCTAAATGTTGTTCCTTGCTGTTTTTAAGTGTTTTTAAGCGTTTTTAAGCTGTTTTAGTGTGTTTTGATTCAAAAATCCGAAAATCCAATAAAAATTTGAAAAATTGTTCTAAAAAACCCAAAAAGAGTTGTTTTTGTGTGTTTGATTGTGTCTTAGGGTACCTTCCAACACAATGATGAGGATTCGGTTTGTAATTGCATGACTGTTAAAGAGAGTTGTAAACATGGATGCAAGTTTGATTTACTCTTTGGTTTATGCTTGGTTGCGGTTATAACTTATGAATTCACATGTAATCATAAAGGAAAAATCAGTTTTTGTAACATGCTTGAAGGAAGGCACTCAAACTAACGCTACAACCTTGAGAGACTTGAGCCTAAACGTTTATTTGGAGAGTTAATAATCTGTGCATTTTTGTTTTCTAAAGTCGTTGCATGATCTCATCATTCTTTGCTTGGTTGCTACTTAGAAGGCGTTTCATCATTTAGTTCCAAACACTAGAACTCATACCTAATTCATTCAAAGCATGTTATTGATTAGCATAACACATATTCAAGATAAAAGTTGTGTAGTGACCACCATAGCCAAATGGCCATATCTCCCTATGTCATTGTGTTTTGTAGGTTTTAACCCCGTTGAGCCTTGTTTAGCCGATGTTCTTTGTTAACCCACATTATCCTCACCTAGCCTAGATTAGGACCATCCATGCCTTTGTTCTTGAAGCATAGTAAAGCATGACTAAAGTTGAATTCCTTTTGGGCATTGTGGGCAGAAAACAAGTGCGGGGGAAGTGAGTTTTGTGTGAGTGTGCCAAAGTCTTGAATAAGGCACGAAATAGAAAAGTAGAAAAGAAACAAGAGAAAGAAAAAAAAAAAAGAAGTTGAAAAGATATGAAAAAAGAGTTCTTAAGTGTTGGTTGTTGAAAGAAGGGTCCAAAACATTGAAATTCGGCCCTAAGTGTTGCTCGAATCTTCCCTTTGTCTTTAAAAGTTGATTTTTGGATGCTAATTGGAATTCTAAGTCTATTTCATTACTTTGCTTGCTATTGCTTAAAGAACGTTTGTTTTCCCTATCCTTTCATTGTTAGCCAACTCCCCAAGCCCCGTTACAACCCTTGACTTTAATCTTGAGTGTTGTGTGTTTCAATTTGTGGAGTTTGAATTGGGTATGAGCATATAGGTGTCACCGGTTCTCGCATCTAAGTAGTAGCATTCCATTCATGAGATCATATCTAAGCATGTTATTTACTCCAGAAAAGGCTTTTCTTGTTATACATATATGTGAGCATTCGTTTTCATATTTACATCAATCTGCTCACATATAACTAGTGTAGGGTGTGTAGTTAGAAAATCTGAGTGAAGATTGAGTGCTTATCTAGTAAGGAATTGAGGGAATTCTCTAAGGCATGTTACTACACTCAAAACATCGTTTTAATTGGTTATTTGTGAACTAGTGAGTAGTGACTATGATTAAGTATGTGCTTAAGTGTAAAGATGGCTAAAATCTGTGGGAATGATGATTTTTAACATGTCATGTGCATTGGGAATCCCTGAGGCAATTGTTGGAAGGTTTAGATTGTGTTTTACTCGTTTTGTTTCGTTTGTTTACTTTGTGTCGTTTTGTTTTGCTCGAGGACTAGCAAAAGCTAAGTGTGGGGGAATTTGATAGGGGCATATTTATGCACCTTAGTTTAGCTTGTTCTTGTGCATTTACATTGTTTTCCTTAGTAAAATAGTCTTTTAAGCTAGTTTTATGTATTTTCAGGTTTTAAGGGCAAAGTATGCAAAAGGATGCATTTTGGAGCCTTTTGGAGCAAATTAGAGCTTGGAATGGATATCGTATGCTTGGAGCCAAAAGGATGGACGAAATTGAAGACTTGAAGATGATGAGTCCTACTTGAGCAAGGTTTCCTAGTTGGAGTAGGAAAATCCCAAATGAAGATGGAATCCTAGCTAAATTGGGTTTCCTAGTTGAATTAGGAATCCTAGTGAAATTGGTTTCCTAGTTGAATTGGGAAACCTAGAAGAATGAAGTTTCCTACTCAAACAAGGTTTCCTACTTGAAGTAGGAAAGTTAAACCCCAAATGGCCTCAAGTTGCAGCAACAATGAAGTTTTCCTAGTTCTAGAAGGAAAAAGAATTCCAAGATGAAGAAGGATTAGTTTTCCTAATCCTAGTGCACAAAGGTTCCCTAAACATTGTTGGAAACAATTAGAAGATTCTAGAGCTTTCCCTTGCTTTGGCTGTAAGTTCACCTACTTTCTAAGGGATTAGGCTTTCTAGAAGGCCTATCCTAATCCCTACAAAGGTGCCGCACCCTTCCCTTCTAGAAGTCCCATTCTCCCTTGCCTTGCAAGGCTTTCTAGAAGCCTTATCACCCTATCCCTAGCTGCCGCACCCTAGGTCCTAATTCCCCTTGGATTTCAGATTTAATTAGCCCAATTCCTTGTGAATTTGGGTTAATTGGGCCATAAACCCCTCTCCTTATTGGATTTACAATTTCTGCTACACTTAGGAGGCCTAATCCATCAATTAAATTAAATCCAAGCCCTAATCTGATTTATCTAGGGTTAGGGTGCCTATATATACATGTGCTTATGTGTGCCGCACCATTCATTCACTCCTCCATCCAGAAATTACAAAGTGCCGCACACTCCCTTCTTCCATCCATTGATCCGCAAGCTTTCATACACACCACCCATCACCACCGTGCCTACCACCACTCCACCATCACCACCGTGCCCTTGCTACCACCACACCACCGTGCGCACCACCTTTGGAGGCTAGGAGAAGAGTGCACCGTGCAGTCCAAGGGGGAGAAGAAGGCTTATGCAAGAATCTGCCACCATTGGAGTGTTTGGAGTTCTTTCTATCCTTGTTTCTGTTTTCATGTTTAATTTAATTCGTTGTTCAATTATGTTAAACATGTGGAACTAATTTCTTTATAGTTAGAGGCGAATTTGAAGCCATGGACATATGTTGGTTATGATTTGATTTACTCCAGATTATGAATTCATGAACTTTGGATGTGGTTTACTTTTCTGTTTTGATTAAGAACTTGTTTATGTATGTGGGTTGAGGGTCGACACTTAATTTGCATGCTTAAACTTGATGCTAGGATATAAGGGAATTTCACCTAATCGTTATTAACTTATATTCATGAGTAGTAAAGATCGCTAGTCACGATTATGTTTAGTAAACCCTAGGTTGGATTAACATGCGTATTCCATAGTTATGAATGCCTAGTCGTTGTTTATGATTTCCATTGAATTTAATGATTCTTGTTGAATGTCTCTATCATGCGTATTCCATAGTTAGGGACTTTGATGAGGAATAATTTGGTTGCAATGCGTATTCCATTCAATTCAATGAAATTAGGGAAATCTGAGAATTAATTAGTTCAATACAATTAATTTGGGGCATCGTCATTCATAAGTTCATTGAAATCATAACTGGGAATCAAGTTGTATACATATGTTCATGTGTGGATAAGGAACCCTCTAACTAGTTTCTCAATCCATTCAATTCACCACAATCTGTTTAGAATCTGTTTTGTTTTTAAGTTTCTGTTTTATTTCTAAATTCGTCAAAACCAATCCCCCATTTATTTTAAAGTGTTAGATTAGCTAGAAATACATTTAGATTGTGTTTCTAGGAGTTTGGAGTCAAGTTAGAACCAATTTTCGTCAAAAATTGTGTTTGTGCTCAAAACTGCCCAGAAAGTGATTTTGAGGCAGTTTTGAGTGTTTCTGGGCTGTTTTGAGTCTTTTGCTTTGTTTTAGTGTTTTAAACTCTAGTTTTGCATTCTTTGAGTCTAGTTTAGTGTCTTATATTGTGTTTTTACGTTTTTGAGTCAGTTTCACATTGATTAGCATCCCTAGTTAATCCCCGGTCTAGAACGATCCCTATTTGCTCATATACTACAATTGTCATCCATAGGGTTTAATTTGAGTGTCAATCTAATTTTCACATCACAAAGTATAAGGAATAAAGAGAAAGGTTAGGGACGCAAATCTGGGTTCGGAGTGAAAGTTCCTTCGTTCTCTTGTTTCAACACATGGGTTGCCTCCCAAGAAGCGCTTGCTTTAACGTCTTCCAGCTGGACGGTACCTCCATTTACTTAAATAAACTCCATGGAATGGAGGGGTACATCCTCCACGACATGCTCCTCAAACGTCACATGCATTGGGTCTATGTATGGTGGTGGATAGTGATGCTCCCCGATTGTGGCATTGAGCTTTCCAAAGTCAAAGTACACACTCCCACTATCGTGGACTCGAGTTGGTAACTGCACCACAGAAGGCAATAACCTATTAATTGAAATAGGAATTGGAATTAGAGGAGGAGGCTTACCAATGCCTTTTAATGAAGATGCAAAATGGGCAGCAAAGGTGGTTTTTTCGGCCAATTTCTTATGCTCCACTCCAATCCCCTTTTCGATGAGGCTTCTAGGTACATCCTTCTTGATTGGTACGGATGAATGTTCCTGCCCTAAATTTTTAAGCACATCTATGGCAAAACACGAACGAACATCGTTAGAATTTTTAGCATATTCAGGAACTTTGAATTTAATCAAATGACCACCAAACTCCATTGTTAACTCTCCCTTAGCCACATCAATCTTAGTTTGGGCTGTCTTCATGAAGGGCCTCCCTAATAGGATCGGCAATGGGGTAGAATAGGGTGAATCCTCCATGTCAAGCACGTAAAAATCCGCTGGAAAAATCAAATCGCCAACCTGCACCAAAACATCTTCCAAAACACCCTTTGGATATGCATTAGAACGATCGGCTAATTGAATAATCACACCATCGTTTTTAAGCTCACCTAAGTTCATAGATGCATAAATAGAGTATGGCATAACATTAATCGAAGCCCCTAAGTCTAACATGCATTGTTCAAACTTAGTATTTCCAATCATGCAGGGAATTGTAAAACTACCCGGATCTTTACATTTAGGGGGTAATTTCCTTTGTAACATGGCAGAAACATTCTCACTTACATGAACCACCTCTTTATTTGAAATCCTTCTCCTTGATGTACAAAGTTCTTTTAAAAACTTAGCATACCTGGGGACTTGCTTAATTGCATCAAGGAGAGGGATATTGACTTGAACTTTTCGGAATGTCTCTAAAATGTCCTTCTCGGCTTCTTCTTGCTTTAATTTCCTAAACCTGCCAGGAAAGGGCACATTCAATGGAATAGAATTTGAAAGATTCGAATTTGGACATACCTTGGTGGGTTGGGATGGCTTGGAGGTGTTAGATGGTGGCGGCAAGGATTGATCATCCTTGGCCGTGAGTTTTGCTCTTTGCTCCTCTTCTTGCAGCAACTTTTCATCCTCATCGTGACTTGATTTGGATGATTTTGGCTCGGCTCCAACTTGTGTACCACTTCTCAACATGATTGCATTGACCGTTTCAAAGCCGCCTTTAGGATTCATAACAGTTGAACTAGGCAATTTGCCTTGTTCTCTAATCTGCCCCATAAACTCGGCAATTTGACCCATTTGCTTCTCCAAATTGTCCACTCGTTTGTCTTGGATTTGTCTCTCCTTGTTTTGAGTTTGTACTTCCTGCGTCAACGTAGTAAGTAACTTAACAACTTGATCATTATCCAAAGACATACCTGAACTCGTTGGGGCGGATTGCACTTGGTTTTGATTTGGGACGAATGGCTTTGTATAGAAGCCCGGTGGTTGCTGCCTAAATCCTCCTTGTTGTTGGGGTTGTTGAGGATCACGCCATTTGAAATTTGGATGGTCTCTCCACCCCGGATTGTAGGTATTTGAGTATGGATCATGGCGTGGTTGATTTTGGCTCCCAAATCCCACGGCATTGGCAGATTCCCATCCCCCACTCTCAAGCAATTGAGGGCATTGATCGTTGGCATGTCCTTGCATGGAGCACACGCCACAAACACTTGGTCCATGAATTTTCATCCCCTCGGCCAACTGAGAAACAATAGAAGTAAGGTTAGCTAATTGGGATTGAATATCGGGTGTAGAACTTACCTCATTCACTTGTGGCCGTGGGGAGTCTCTTTGTCCAACACCCTCGTATTGTTGTGCATTATGTGCTCGGTTTGCAATTAGAACTTTGGCAGCCCCCAAAGTCTTGTCCACCAACGCAACTCCCACCGAGGCATCTAGCATTTAGCGTTCCATGGGAAGGAGTCCTTCGTAGAAATATTGAATGAGCAGCTCCTCGTTCATTTGATGATGTGGACATGAAGCAACAAGAGATTTAAAACGTTCATAATAAGATGGAAACGATTCACCTTGATTTTGTTGGATACCACTAATCCGTTTCCTCAAGAAAATGACTCTTGAAGTTGGGAAAAACTTCTCCAAGAATGCTTTTTTCATACTATCCCAAGATGTAACCGTTCCAGGTACTAACTCGTAGAGCTGATGTGAGAATTATACGCACACAAATTAAACCCTCTTTTTATCAATTGTAGTGAAGAATGTAAGTAGGGATCGTTCTGGACCGGGGATTAGGAGGGATTGTTAATCACTTGGATTTGACTCAAAAACGTAAAAACATAATATAAAACACTAAACTAGACTCAAACAATGCAAAACTATACTTTAAAACTCTAAAACAAACCAAAAGACTCAAAACAGCACAAAAACACTCAAAACTGCCTTAGAACCACTTTCTGGGCAGTTTTGGACACTAAAGAAGATTTTGGACGAAAATACTTATAACTTGACTCAAAACACTTTAAAAACACAAACTAAACAGATTCTAAGACTTTTAAACAAGAAAGTAAAGGGGGGTTTTGGTTTTGACGAATTTGAAAACAAAACTTAAAACTTTGTAAAACGGACAGATTTGAAAACGATTTTGGTTTAAAACAATGGATGAAAGGCTAGCTAAGGGGTTCATCTCCACACATGTTATACTTGCACATGAAACGATTTCCAATTGCTTTTCAATAAACCATGAATTCTCAACGCCCCAGATTAACCGTGAATTGCACTAATTAACCCTCAGATTTTCCTAACGTTATTGAATTGGATGATTGCACACGACAACCCAAAGCATTCCCCACAAGTTCCCTACATGAATTGCATAATAGAGATACAAGCAAGAATCATTAAGTTCTTTGAAAACCATAAGCATTGACGAAGCACTTGTTACTATGAATTGCATGAAACTTATGCCAAGAATTTACTTAACGCAATTGAGATCATCAACTTTTACTACTTGCGAATATAAGTTCGTAACGATTAGGTGAAACTTCCTTATATCCTAGCATTAGATTTATGCATGGCAATTAAGCGTGCACTCTCAACCAACACACACAAATCAGTTTAATTCAAATAGATAAGTAAATTGAATTCACAACTTATGAAACGCAATTAGAGGTAATCAAATCATATCGCAAGCATAAACATGTATTTCGAATCCCCCCCTAGCCAAGGGGGGGTTTAGTTCCTCATACGTACAAAACAAAGAGTATTGAATTTAAACATTGAAATCAAAGGAAAAGAAACACCTAAAACTTCCAGCGACTCGACTTGAATTCCATGAACGTCCAAGCCCTCTTCTCCTCCTCTTTGTTGCGGCACAAGGTCTAGAAACAAGTTCCAGGGGTTATTTGTATGGATAATTGGGTGTGAGAGGGTATGGTAGTGTTAGGATGGATGGGAGGGGTGCGGCAAGGATGGAAAATATGGAGAATGGTGGTTGTAGGTTGCGGAAAAGGGGTGTGAATGAATTGTGGCGAATTTCTGAATGAATGAATGCCCCCCCTTGCGGCAACTTAAGAGGGATATATATAGGCATGGCAAACCCTAGGTTAAATCAGATTAGGGTTGGGCTTTTGCAGAAATTAGGGCCTAGGGTGCGGCACAAGGTGGGGTAATGCCTTGCAAGGCAAGGCAAAGGGAGGTTCTAGAAGGTTTTGTGCGGCACAAGTGATGGGCTAGGGTTTAGGGTGCGGCAATGTGGGCTAGGAGGGTTTAGATGTGGCTGAGATGATAAGGCCCAAGGATGGCCTTCTAGAAAAGATTAGGACATCTCCATTTCAAGAATAGAAACTCTTCAAGAATGGAAACCTTCGGAATTAGAAACTTCCAAACTTAGAAACTTCGGTTTCCACTTTTGACTCTTCATTCGTCCTTCGCCTTGAATTCCATTCTTCACATCTTCATTCACTCCTTAGCTCATTTGCACTTCAAATTCGTCCATCCATGGTGCTTCATATGCATGTACTCCATTTAAGCTCCATTTAGCTCTAAAACGCACCAAAACGCACTTTCTTGCTTCACTTGCCATTTGAACCTACAAATACACGAAAATAGCTTAAATCACTATAATAACCAATAACTAACTACGTAAGTGCAAGAAAACAAGCTAACTAAGTAGCATAAATATGCTCCTATCAAATTCCCCCACACTTAGCTTTTGCTAGTCCTCGAGCAAAACAAAGAAACAAAACATAACCTAAACCTTCCAACGTTCGTCTCAGGGATTTCCAATGATACATAACATGCCAAAGATCATTATTCCCACAGATTTTCGTCATCCCTACTCTTGAGCATATACTTAACCATAATTACCATTCACTAGCTCCCATTTAATCGTTTAAAACAATATTTTGAATGTAGTAACATGCCTTAGAGAATCCACTCAATTCCTTACCGGATACACTCTTATTTTTCACACAGATTTTCTAACTACACTCCCTACACTAGGTATATGTGAGAAGATTGATGTAAACATAAAAACGAACACTCACATATGTCTATAACGAAGGAAGCACTTTTCTGCACTTATTCAGCATGTTTAGATATGATCTCATGAACGGAATGCTACTACTTAGATGCGAGAACCAGGGACACCATATGCTCATACCAATCCCAAACTCCACATATTGAAACACATAACACTCAAGATAGAAGTTAAGGGTTGTAATGGGGCTAAGGGGTATTGGCTAACAACGAAAGGTTAAGGATAAACAACAGTTCTTAAAGCGATAGTAAACAAAATAATGAAATTGACACTTAGAATTCGCTTTTGAGTGCAGAAAATCACTTAGACACACAAGGGGGTGAAATACACAATGCTTAGGGTCTAATTCAAATTTTTGGACCCTTTCTTCAACAACCAACACTTGTGAGTTATTTCTCACTTATTTTGAACTCTTTTTCATTCTTTTCACAATATTTTTTTTTTTTTTTTTTTTTTTTTTTTTTTTCTTTTTCTTTTCTCTTGCCCAAATCATGTTTTTGGCACATAATCACACATAAATCTTCCCCCCACACTTGTTTTTCTGCAAGAGTACAATCAAAAGGAATTCATTCTAAGTCATGTTCACTATGCTTCAAGAACAAGGGTATGGATGGTCCTATTCTAGGCTAGGTAAGGATAACGTGGGTTAACAAAGAACATAGGCTAAAAAGGGCTCAACGGGGTTTAAACCTACAAAATAAGTGAACATGGGGTACGGCTATTTGGCTCTTGGTTTACTAAACAACTTCATCTTGTTTACGTGTTATGCTAATCAATTTTATGCTTTGAATGAAACTGGCATGAGTTCTAGTATTTGGAACTAAATGATGAAACGCCTTCTAAGTAGTAACCAAGCAAAGAATAATGAGATCATGCAACGACTTTAGAAGACAACAAATGCACAAATTATTAACTCTCCAAAGAACGTTAAAAGCTCAAGTCTCTCAGGGTTGTAGCGTTTAGTTTGAGTTTCTTCCTTCAAGCCTGTTACAAAAACTAATTTTTTCTTTTGATTACATGTGAATTCATGAACTATAAGTACAACTAAGCATAAACCAAAGAGCATATCAACTTTCATCCATGTTGGTAACTTACTTTAACAGTTATGCAATTAAAAACCAAATCCTCATCATTGTGTTGGAAGGTACCCTAAGACACAAAAACGACTCAAAAACAACTCTTTTTGGTATTTTTCAAACTTTTTCGAACTTTTCTTGGGTTTTCTGTTATATGACACTAAAACACAACAAAACATACTAAAAACACTTAAAACAGTGAGAAACAACATTATAAGTGATAGGTGATAAAATCCTACGAATTTCATGCAAAAACAGCTTGTTTACCCCCCCACACTTAAACCAAACATTGTCCTCAATGTTTCAAGCATAGACTCACACAAGTAACAAACCAACAAACAAAACAACAACTAAACAACCTAACATGGCAGAAACGAAATAGCAACAAAGAGAAGAGTTTAGGAACGCAAATCTGGAAGTGGAGTGCTTTCTAGGTCTTCCTTTGTTGAATGCATGGGTTGCCTCCCAAGTAGCGCTTGCTTTAACGTCGTACAGCCGGACGAAGAACCCAATCACTCCATATTGGAGCCCACGGCATCCAAAGGGGTGTCATCTACGGTGTGCTCCACAAAGGTCTCATAATAGGGCTTTAAACGATGCCCGTTCACCTTGAATTCATGTCCCGTTTTCAAGCTTTGGATTTGGACTGCACCGTGAACAAAAACATTAGTAATAACAAATGGTCCAATCCACTTGGAACGTAACTTACCGGGAAACAATCGTAAACGGGAATTGAACAATAGCACTTTCTGCCCAATTGAAAATGATTTCCCACGGATCATGTTGTCATGGAAAGCTTTGGTCTTTTGCTTGTAAATGCTCGCATTTTCGTACGCCTCGTGCCGGATCTCATCAAGCTCATTCAATTGGAATTTCCTATGACTTCCCGCTTCATCTAGATTCATGTTAAACTTCTTGACCGCCCAAAGAGCTTTATGCTCCAACTCAACGGGAAGATGGCACGCCTTGCCATAGACAAGTCGAAATGGAGACATCCCAATGGGGGTTTTGTATGCCGTACGATACGCCCAAAGTGCATCATCTAACCGTAAACTCCAATCCTTCCTTGTTGGCCCAACGGTCTTTTCTAGTATTTGCTTGATCTCTCGGTTGGAAACCTCGGCTTGGCCATTCGTTTGAGGATGATAAGGTGTAGAAACCTTATGGGTGACACTGTATTTCCGTAATAACGCTTCAACGGTCCGATTGCAAAAGTGTGACCCTCCATCACTAATGATCACTCGTGGCATTCCAAATCTTGCAAAAATGTTAGTTCTAATAAAATCTGCAACCACTTTAGAATCATTAGTCCGGGTGGCCTTTGCTTCCACCCATTTCGACACATAATCAACCGCAAGCAAAATATACATGAAACCATACGATGAAGGAAAGGGACCCATAAAATCAATACCCCAAACATCAAAAATTTCAACATTTAGGATAGAAACCTGCGGCATTTGGTCCCTTGCACTAATACCACCCATTCTTTGGCATTTATCACATGTTAAACAAAAAGTTCTAGCATCCTTAAAAATACTAGGCCAATAGAATCCACATTGTAACACTTTGAGGGCTGTGCGTTGTGTGCCAAAGTGCCCTCCACATGCATATGTATGACAAAAACTCAAAATTGAATGACATTCAGAATCATGCACACAACGACGTATAATCTGATCGGGACAAAATTTCCATAAGTATGGATCATCCCACACATAAAACCGTGCATCATTCCTAAGTTTGTCACGTTGGTGCCTAGTGTACTCATTTGGAATTCGTTTTGACACCAAAAAGTTAACAATATCGGCATACCAAGGGGTACTAACCTTAATGGACAGCAATTGTTCATCGGGGAATGTCTCTGCAATGGGTAGGGACTCCTCATTATGCACCATTCGGCTTAGGTGGTCAGCCACCACGTTTTCACTTCCCTTTTTGTCACGAATCTCTATGTCGAACTCTTGAAGTAGCAACATCCACCGAATTAGCCTTGGCTTGGCCTCCTTTTTGGTGAGCAAGTACTTCAAAGCTGCATGGTCAGTGAAAACAATTACTTTAGTACCAATAAGATATGATCTAAACTTATCTAAAGCAAAGACAACGGCAAGAAGTTCTTTTTCCGTTGTGGAGTAGTTCAATTGTGCATCATTCAACGTCCGTGAGGCATAGTAGATGACATGCGGCCTCTTGTCCTTTCTTTGTCCCAAAACAGCTCCTAAAGCATAATCGGACGCATCACACATAAGCTCGAAGGGTAGGCTCCAATCCGGTGGAACAATGATGGGTGCCGTGGTCAATAATTCCTTGAGTTGATTAAATGATGCCGCACACTCCTTGGTGAATTCAAACGCCACATCTTTTTGTAGGAGACGGCAAAGAGGTTGGGCAACTTTGGAGAAGTCCTTGATAAACCTACGATAGAAACCTGCATGGCCAAGAAAAGAACGAACCTCTCTAACCGAAGTCGGAGAGGGTAAGTGACGTACAAGATCTATTTTTGACTTATCAACCTCAATGCCGTTTTCAGAGATGATATGACCTAAAACAATGCCTTGTTTAACCATGAAATGACACTTTTCCCAATTAAGCACAAGGTTAGTTTCAACGCAACGTTTTAAGATCAAACCAAGATTATGCAAGCAACCATCAAAAGAATCACCAAACACGCTAAAATCATCCATAAACACTTCAATGATCTTTTCAACATAATCAGAAAATATGCTCATCATGCATCTTTGAAATGTCGCAGGTGCATTACATAAACCAAAAGGCATGCGACGATATGCAAATGTACCAAAAGGGCATGTAAAAGTGGTTTTTTCTTGGTCCTCGGGTGCAATGACAATTTGATTATAACCGGAATAACCATCAAGAAAACAATAGAAAGCATAACCGGCTAACCTTTCAAGCATTTGGTCAATGAACGGCAATGGAAAGTGATCCTTCCTTGTGGTGGCAGTAGCTTCCTATAATCGATGCACACCCTCCAACCGGTTTGAATGCGCGTAGGAACAAGCTCATTCTCAGCATTAGCTACCACTGTCACTCCGGACTTTTTTGGAACGCATTGAACGGGCGAGACCCACTTACTATCCGAGATTGGATAGATTACTCCACAGTCCAAAAGCTTGATTACCTCCTTCTTCACAACTTCCATCATCGGAGGGTTGAGACGGCGTTGAGCCTCTCGAGATGTTTTGGATCCCTCCTCTAGAAGTATGCGATGCATGCACGTAGTAGGGCTAATTCCCTTTATATCGGCCAAAGTCCATCCAATTGTCGTTTTATACTCCTTAAGCACTCGCACCAATTTGCTCTCTTCTTGTGCCGTGAGTGATGATGAGATAATGACGGGCAACGTCTCATCCTCTCCCAAGAAAACGTACTTCAAGTGACTAGGCAACGGCTTAAGTTCAAGTATGGGTGGCTGCACAACTGAAGGAAGCATTTTATTAGCCGAAACTGAACTTACAATAGGGTCTGAATACTTACCAAATTGTGATGGCAATGACTCAAGGGCAGCCACCATCTCCATGACATCTTCACTAGGGGGCACGGCAAAGGACTCCTCATGCATGCCGTGGGGTTCCTTGGTGTTTATTTCAATGTTTTGCATGTCTCTTCCTTGTGCAATGGCCAATTCAAGTGCATCGTCCTTCAAATTGTCCAAATGGTCCTGCGCCAAAGAGTTAATTACATCAATAGCAAAACATGAATGATTCTCACTAGGGTACTTCATAGAATCAGAAAGATTGAAATTAATAACTTCCCCATCAAATTCCATCGTCAAAGTGGCATTATATACGTCAATCTTCGTACGAGCAGTTTTCATGAATGGCCTTCCAAGGAGGATAGGTAATGATGGGGCATGGTCCGATTCATCCATCTCAAGTACATAGAAATCCGCCGGAAAGATCAAATGATTAACCTGCACTAAGACATCCTCCAAAACTCCCTTTGGATAGGCATTAGATCTATCGGCCAATTGTATAATCACACCATCGTTTTTCAACTCTCCTAGGTTCATAGATGCATAAATTGAATATGGCATGACATTTATGGATGCACCTAAGTCTAACATGGCAGATTCAAACCTAGAATTACCAATAACACACGGGATTGTAAAACTACCCGGATCTTTGCATTTAGGGGGCAGTTTGCGTTGCAAGATGGCAGAGACGTTTTCACCCACTTTTACAACCTCCTTGGTCGAGATCCTTCTCCTATTAGTGCAAAGTTCCTTCAAGAACTTGGCGTACCTCGGGACTTGCTTAATTGCATCCAAAAGAGGGATATTGACTTGAACTTTGCGAAACGTCTCCAAAATGTCCTTTTCCGCTTCTTCTTTCTTTGTTTGCTTAAACCTACTAGGGAAAGGTACATTCGAAGGAAAATCATTAGTAGGAACTGAACTTGACACATTTTTACCTTTATTGGCCAATTTGGACGAATTGGGATCACTTGGGATTCGCGGCAATGATGGTTCTCCTTTGGCTGTGAGTGGCCTTTGTTCTTCCTCTTCAATTCGCAACTCTTCCTCCTCGTTGGAGCGTGATTTGGATGGTTTGAGGTCAGATCCAACTTGCTTTCCACTTCGCAAACTCATAGCTTTTGCAGATTCGAATCCACCTTTCGGATTGAGCACAGTTGCACTTGGCAACCTACCTTGCTCTCGAAATTGCCCCATGAACTCGGCAATTTGTCCCACTTGTTTCTCTAACTCATCTACCTTCTTGTCCCTAGTTTGCATACTCTGCGACATAGAAGTTAGTAATTGAAAAATCTTATCATTTTCAAGTGAAGAACCTAAATTGCTTTGGGCAGGTTGTGCTTGGGCTTGTGGTGGTGCCAATGGCTTTTGATAGAAACCAGGTGGTTGTTGCCTAAATCCGCTTTGTTGTTGGCCTTGTTGAGGGTCTCGCCATTTGAAATTTGGATGATCACGCCAACCGGGATTGTAAGTATTGGAGAATGGATCACCACGTGATTGGTATTGGTTGCCATATCCCACGGCATTGAGTGTCTCCCATCCTCCATTCTCGATCAATTGTGGGCACTTGTCCGTATGGTGGCCTTGCATAGAGCACACACCACAAGAAGCGACGGTTTGGACTTTTGGACCTTCCACTACCTGAGAAAGCAAAGTAGTAAGGTTAGCCATTTGATTTTGAAGTTCGGTTATGGCACTTACCTCATTCACTTGGTGTTGCCGTGGGGTACTCCTTTGTCCAACGCCTTCGTATTGTTGAGCATTCAACGCTCGATTAGCAATCAAGGTCTTTGCAGCCGTGGGGGTCTTGTCCACCAAGGCTCCTCCCGCTGAGGCATCTAGCATTTGACGTTCAATTGGTAGAAGTCCCTCGTAGAAGTATTGTAGAAGTAGTTCCTCCTTCATTTGATGCTGTGGACATGAAGCAACAAGAGATTTAAAACGTTCATAATAAGTAGGGAAAGATTCACCTTCATCTTGTTGAATTCCACTTATCCTTTTGCGTAGGAGGATGACTCGAGAAGTTGGGAAAAACTTCTCCAAGAAGGCTCGTTTCATGCTCTCCCAAGATGTGACGGTTCCGGGAGCCAATTCGTACAACCAATCTTTCGCCTTCTCTAGGAGAGAAAAGGGAAAGGCCTTCATCTTCAATATGCTCTCATCAACGTTCACCGGAGTCATGCTCGAGCAAACTACTTCAAATTCTTTCAAATGCTTGTTCGGATCTTCCATGGATAGCCCATGGTATTTCGGAATATGATGTAACAAGCTTGACTTCAATTCGAATTCGGCGGTTTTGTCGGGAGCTGCCCTAGGATATTGGATGCATAGAGGTGCGGCATTGTCCAATCCCGAAGCGGAAAGCTCCTTGATTGTGCGGTTGTCCGCTGCCATCTCTTCAACTTCCTCTTCAAATTCAGAAACGGACTCGGAACTTGCACTTGATTCACTAGGTTCCGGGTTCTTCCTCTTTCGTCTCAACTCGCGCTCAAAATCGTCGTCAAAGTCCAGAATATGTTCGTGAATCGGATTAGAACTCCGAGTCATAAACTAGTACCTAAACAAGAAACAAAAACAACTCAGAATCTGACCTTACTTAAACAAAACGAAAATACAATCCAAGGGATTAGCAAAGTTGCTAATCCCCGGCAACGGCGCCAAAATTTGATGTGAGAATTATACGCACACAAATTAAACCCTCTTTTTATCAATTGTAGTGAAGAATGTAAGTAGGGATCGTTCTGGACCGGGGATTAGGAGGGATTGTTAATCACTTGGATTTGACTCAAAAACGTAAAAACATAATATAAAACACTAAACTAGACTCAAACAATGCAAAACTATACTTTAAAACTCTAAAACAAACCAAAAGACTCAAAACAGCACAAAAACACTCAAAACTGCCTTAGAACCACTTTCTGGGCAGTTTTGGACACTAAAGAAGATTTTGGACGAAAATACTTATAACTTGACTCAAAACACTTTAAAAACACAAACTAAACAGATTCTAAGACTTTTAAACAAGAAAGTAAAGGGGGGTTTTGGTTTTGACGAATTTGAAAACAAAACTTAAAACTTTGTAAAACGGACAGATTTGAAAACGATTTTGGTTTAAAACAATGGATGAAAGGCTAGCTAAGGGGTTCATCTCCACACATGTTATACTTGCACATGAAACGATTTCCAATTGCTTTTCAATAAACCATGAATTCTCAACGCCCCAGATTAACCGTGAATTGCACTAATTAACCCTCAGATTTTCCTAACGTTATTGAATTGGATGATTGCACACGACAACCCAAAGCATTCCCCACAAGTTCCCTACATGAATTGCATAATAGAGATACAAGCAAGAATCATTAAGTTCTTTGAAAACCATAAGCATTGACGAAGCACTTGTTACTATGAATTGCATGAAACTTATGCCAAGAATTTACTTAACGCAATTGAGATCATCAACTTTTACTACTTGCGAATATAAGTTCGTAACGATTAGGTGAAACTTCCTTATATCCTAGCATTAGATTTATGCATGGCAATTAAGCGTGCACTCTCAACCAACACACACAAATCAGTTTAATTCAAATAGATAAGTAAATTGAATTCACAACTTATGAAACGCAATTAGAGGTAATCAAATCATATCGCAAGCATAAACATGTATTTCGAATCCCCCCCTAGCCAAGGGGGGGGGGGGTTTAGTTCCTCATACGTACAAAACAAAGAGTATTGAATTTAAACATTGAAATCAAAGGAAAAGAAACACCTAAAACTTCCAGCGACTCGACTTGAATTGCATGAACGTCAAAGCCCTCTTCTCCTCCTCTTTGTTGCGGCACAAGATCTAGAAACAAGTTCCAGGGGTTATTTGTATGGATAATTGGGTGTGAGAGGGTATGGTAGTGTTAGGATGGATGGGAGGGGTGCGGCAAGGATGGAAAATATGGAGAATGGTGGTTGTAGGTTGCGGAAAAGGGGTGTGAATGAATTGTGGCGAATTTCTGAATGAATGAATGCTCCCCCTTGCGGCAACTTAAGACGGATATATATAGGCATGGCAAACCCTAGGTTAAATCAGATTAGGGTTGGGCTTTTGCAGAAATTAGGGCCTAGGGTGCGGCACAAGGTGGGGTAATGCCTTGCAAGGCAAGGCAAAGGGAGGTTCTAGAAGGTTTTGTGCGGCACAAGTGATGGGCTAGGGTTTAGGGTGCGGCAATGTGGGCTAGGAGGGTTTAGATGTGGCTGAGATGATAAGGCCCAAGGATGGCCTTCTAGAAAAGATTAGGACATCTCCATTTCAAGAATAGAAACTCTTCAAGAATGGAAACCTTCGGAATTAGAAACTTCCAAACTTAGAAACTTCGGTTTCCACTTTTGACTCTTCATTCGTCCTTCGCCTTGAATTCCATTCTTCACATCTTCATTCACTCCTTAGCTCATTTGCACTTCAAATTCGTCCATCCATGGTGCTTCATATGCATGTACTCCATTTAAGCTCCATTTAGCTCTAAAACGCACCAAAACGCACTTTCTTGCTTCACTTGCCATTTGAAACTACAAATACACGAAAATAGCTTAAATCACTATAATAACCAATAACTAACTACGTAAGTGCAAGAAAACAAGCTAACTAAGTAGCATAAATATGCTCCTATCAGAAACCTTCGAAATTAGAAACTTCCAATCTTAGAAACTTCGGTTTCCACTTTTGACTCTTCGTTCGTCACTCGCCTTGAATTCCATTCTTCACATCTTCATTCACTCCTTAGCTCATTTTAGCTCCAAATTCGTCCATCCATGGTGCTCCATATGCATGTGCTCCATTTAAGCTCAATTTAGCTCTAAAACGCACCAAAACGCACTTTCTTGCTTCACTTGCCATTTTAACCTACAAATACACGAAAATAGCTTAAATCACTATAATAAATAATAACTAACTACGTAAGTGCAAGAAAACAAGCTAACAAGTAGCATAAATATGCTCCTATCATGCACCAACGATGAAGCTTGAGCATCCAAGAGTCATTCCTACTTTCTCCTTGTTGTGGCACAAAGGTGGGTGAAGTGTATGGGATGTGTTTTGGGGTCAGGGATGTGTTTTGGGTTGAAGGTAGTTTGCGGTAAGAGTGTAAGGATGGCTGAATTTGTGTATAATGGTGTGAAGTTTTTTGCATTCGTTGCAAAGAGAGAGTTTATTTAAAGGGAAAAGGTAACCAGATTTTAGGGAAAAAGGTGTGGCGATATGGGACAAGGTAATCAGATTTTAGGGAAAAGTAATCAGATGTTAGGGAGAAGGTAAATACAAAAGTATGGCAGATTTTAGGGAAAAGGGGAATACAAAAGTATGGCAGATTTTAGGGAAAAAGGTAATCAGATTTTAGGGAGAAGGTAAATACAAAAGTATGGCAGATTTTAATAAATTTTTCTTCCTCTCTTTGGCTGATTCCTAGCATGATTTGGTCTTCAATTTCGTCCATCTACATTGCTCCAAGCTTATGCTATACATTTCATGCCCAAAACTGCTCCAAAATGCATCTTCTTGCATACTTTGTCCTTAGAATCTAAAAACACACGAAAATGACTTTAAACACTAAAATAACTTAGGACACACAACACAAATGCACGAGAACAAGCCAATTAAGTTGCATAAATATGCTCCTATCAAATTCCCCCACACTTAACTTTTCCTAGTCCTCGAGCAAAACAAACAAAAGAACGAAAACAAAACGAAACAAAACAAAACACAACCTAAACCATCCAACATTTGCCTCAGGGATTTCCAATGCACATGACACATTAAAGATCACTACTTACACAGATTTTGGCCATCCAAATCCTTAAGTACAAACTTAACCATAGTCATCATTCACTAGTTCACATTTAATCAATGAAAACAACATTTTGAATGTAGTAACATGCCTTAGAGAATTCCCTCAAATCCTTACTAGATATACACTCAATTTTCACTCAGATTTTCTAACTACACTCCTTATACTAGGTATATGTGAGAAGATTGATGTGAACATGAAAACTAAAACTCACATATGTTTTAACAACGAAAGCACTTTTCTGAAGTTATAAGTGAACATATGAATATGATCTCATGAAAGGGATGCTACTACTTAGATGCAAGAACCATTGACACCATATGCTCATACCAATCCCAAACTCCACATATCGAACACATAACACCCAAGATAGAAGTGTAAGGGTTGTAACGGGGCTAAGGGTGTTTGGTTAACAAAGAAATGATATGGAAAACAAAGGTTCTTAAAGAAATAGTGTGCAAAACATTAAAATCAACTTAGAATTCACTTTTGAATGCAAACTCAACTTTTGAACAAAAAGGGGAGAATTCACTCACTTTAGGGCCATATTTGATGTATTGGACCCTTTCTTCAACAATCAACATTAAAACACTTATTTTTTTTCTTTTTCCAGCTCTTTTTCTTTTCTTTCTTTCTTTTCTGCTCATTTTTTTTCTTTTCATACATTTTTCACTTCTTTTCTACTCTTTTAAACCCCAAAACATACATTAAGCTCAAAAACAAACATTCACTCCCCCACACTAATTTCCTTGCATAATGTACGATGTGAGAATTATAAGCACACAAATTAAACCCTCTTTTTATCAATTGTAGTAAAGTATGTAAGTAGGGATCGTTCTAAACCGGGGATTAGGAGGGATTGCTAAACTCTTGAAAACTGACTTAAAAACGTAAAAACAAAGTTTAAAACACTAAACTAGACTCAAAGAATGCAAAACTAGAATTTAAAACACTAAAACAAACCAAAAACTCAAAACAGCAACCAAAAGACTCAAAACTGCCTTAAAAACACTTTCTGGGCAGTTTTGAACACAGAGCACCAAATTGGACGAATTTGGGTTTTAACTTGATTTCAACTACTTATGCTACTTAGTTAGCTTGTTTTCTTGCACTTACGTAGTTAGTTATCCTTTATTATAGTGATTTAAGCTATTTTCGTGTATTTGTAGGTTCAAATGGCAAGTGAAGCAAGAAAGTGCGTTTTGGTGCGTTTTAGAGCTAAATTGAGCTTAAATGGAGTACATACATAGGGAGCACCATGGATGGACGATTTTGGAGCTAAAATGAGCTAAGGAGTGAATGAAGATGTGAAGAATGGAATTCAAAGCGAAGGACGAATGAAGAGTCAAAAGTGGAAACCGAAGTTTCTAAGTTTGGAAGTTTCTAATTCCGAAGGTTTCCATTCTTGAAGAGTTTCTATTTTTGAAATGGAGATGTCCTAATCCTTTCTAGAAGGCCATCCTTGGGCCTTATCATCTCAGCCACATCTAAACCCTCCTAGCCCACATTGCCGCACCCTAAACCCTAGCCGCAGGGGATGCACCCTCACTTTCAGATTTTAATTTCCCTAGTGCTTTAAGTTCTTGCCGCAGCCACCATACCCTTTCCTCCCCTATTTTCATACCTTGCCGCAATTCCATATCCACCACCATTCAGCCACCATCACATCCACCATCCCTACAACCTTTGCCGCACCTCCCCACCACCATAACCACCGTGTGCAGCCACTTTGAAGAGGAGTTGTCGTGCAGTCCAAAGGGGGAAGACACCTTGCGCATGCAATCTGCCACCATTGGAGTGTTTGGAGTTCTTTCTTCTCTTGTTTCTGTTTTCATGTTTAATTTAATTCGTTCTTCAATTATGTTAAACATGTGGAACTAATTTCTTTTTAGTTAGAGGCGAATTTGAAGCCATGGACATATGTTGGTTATGATTTGATTTACTCCAGTTATGAATTCATGAACTTTGGATGTGGTTTACTTCTCTGTTTTGATTAAGAACTTGTTTATGTATGTTGATTGAGAGTGCACGCTTAATTTGCATGCTTAAACATGATGCTAGAATATAAGGAAATTTCACCTAATCGTTATTAACTTATATTCATGAGTAGTAAAGATCGCTAGTCACGATTGTGTTTAGTAAACCCTAGGTTGGATTAACATGCGTATTCCATAGTTATGAATGCCTAGTCGTTGTTTATGATTTCCATGGAACTTAATGATTCTTGTTGAATGTCTCTATCATGCGTATTCCATAGTTAGGGACTTTGATGAGGAATAATTTGGTTGCGATGCGTATTCCATTCAATTCAATGAATCTAGGGAAATCGGAGAATTAATTAGTTCAATACAATTAATTTGGGACATCGTCATTCATAAGTTTGTTGAAATCATAACTGGGAATCAAGTTATATGCATATGTTCATGTGTGGATAAGGAACCCTCTAACTAGTGTCTCATCCATTCAATTCACCAAAATCTGTTTAGAATCTGTTTTGTTTTCAAGTTTCTGTTTTAATTTTAAATTCGTCAAAACCAATCCCCCATTTACTTTAAGTTGCTAGATTAGCTTGTTCTTGTGCATTTATAGTGTTTTTCCTTAGTAAAGTAGTCTTTTAAGCTAGTTTTATGTGTTTTCAGGTTTTAAGGGCAAAATAAGCAAAAGGAAGCATTTTGGAGCTTTTGGAGCAAATTAGAGCTTGGAATGAAGATCATATGCTTGGAGCCATGAGGATGGACGAAATTGAAGACTCGAAGATGATGTTTCCTACTTGGGCAAGGTTTCCTAGTTGAAGTAGGAAAGTACTTAGAAAGATGGAATCCTAGCTAAATTGGGAATCCTAATTGAAATGGGTTTCCTAGTTGGATTGGGAAACCTAGAATATTGAAAGTCCTACTTGAACAAGGTTTCCTACTTGGAGTAGGAAACTTAAACCCCAAATGGCACCAAGTTGCAGCTACTAAGAAGATTTCCAAGTCCAAGAAGGAAAAGGTTTCCAAGATGAAGAAGGAGAAGAATTCCAAGTCATGCAAGGTGAAAAACATGTTTTCCTAGTGCTAGAAGGATTCCTAATCATTGGAGGACACAAGTTGGAAGGTTCTAGAGTTTTCTTCTCTTTGCCGTGGGTTTGTGCTCATTCCTACCAGATTTGGGCTTCTAGAAGCCCTATCCCTAAGTCCCTAAGGCATGCCGCACCCTAGCTTCTAGATGGCCCAACTTCCTTGCCTTGCAAGGCCTTCTAGAAACCCTAGCTTTCAATTACAAACCTGCCGCACCCTAGGTCCTAATTCCCCTTGGATTTCAGATTGAATTAGCCCAATTCCTTGTGAATTTGGGTTAATTGGGCCATAAACCCTTCTCCTTATTGGATTTACAATTTCTGCTAGACTTAGGGGGCCTAATCCATCAATTAAGTGAAATCCAAACCCTAATCTGATTTAACCTAGGGTTTAGGGTGTCTATATATTCTTAACCTAAGTGTGCCGCACCTTGATGACCCACTCACTCAGAAATTAAAAGCAGCCGCACCATCCTCTCATCCATTCCGCACCCATTCATTAAAATCCCAGAAATTCATCCTTGCCGCAAGCATTCAACCACTCCACCATTCTTCCACCGTGCCTACCACCACTCACCAACCTTGTCCGCACCTTCCCACCATCATCACCACCGTGTGCAGCCACTTTGGGAGGAGAAGGAACCTGCACCGTGCACCACAAAGGAGGGGGAAAGCTTTGCGCAAGCAATCTGCCACCATTGGAGTGTTTGGAATTCTTTTCTTTTCTTGTTTCTGTTTCATGTTTAATTTAATTTGTTCTTCAATAATGTTAAACATGTGGAACTAATTTCTTTATAGTTAGAGGCGAATTTGAAGCCATGGACATATGTTAGTTATGATTTGATTTACTCCAGTTATGAATTCATGAACTTTGGATGTGGTTTACTTTTCTGTTTTGATTAAGAACTTGTTTATGTATGTGGGTTGAGGGTCGACACTTAATTTGCATGCTTAAACTTGATGCTAGGATATAAGGGAATTTCACCTAATCGTTATTAACTTATATTCAAGAGTAGTAAAGATCGCTAGTCACGATTATGTTAGTAAACCCTAGGTTGGATTAACATGCGTATTCCATAGTTATGAATGCCTAGTCGTTGTTTATGATTTCCATTGAGCGTAATGATTCTTGTTGAATGTCTCTATCATGCGTATTCCATAGTTAGGGACTTTGATGAGGAATAATTTGGTTGCGATGCGTATTCCATTCAATTCAATGAATTAAGGGAAATCTGAGAATTAATTAGTTCAATACAATTAATTTGGGGCATCGTCATTCATAAGTTCATTGAAATCATAACTGGGAATCAAGTTGTATGCATATGTTCATGTGTGGATAAGGAACCCTCTAACTAGTTTCTCAATCCATTCAATTCATTAGAAATCTGTTTTAGAATCTGTTTTATTTTCAAGTTTCTGTTTTAATTCTAAATTCGTCAAAACCAATCCCCCATTTAGTTTAAAGTGTTAGATTAGCTAGAAATACATTTAGATTGTGTTTCTAGGAGTTTGGAGTCAAGTTAGAACCAATTTTCGTCAAAAATTGTGTTTGTGCTCAAAACTGCCCAGAAAGTGATTTTGAGGCAGTTTTGAGTGTTTCTGGGCTGTTTTGAGTCTTTTGCTTTGTTTTAGTGTTTTAGACTCTAGTTTTGCATTCTTTGAGTCTAGTTTAGTGTCTTATATTGTGTTTTTACGTTTTTGAGTCAGTTTCACATTGATTAGCATCCCTAGTTAATCCCCGGTCTAGAACGATCCCTATTTGCTCATATACTACAATTGTCATCCATAGGGTTTAATTTGAGTGTCAATCTAATTTTCACATCAAATTTTGGCGCCGTTGCCGGGGATTAGCAAACTTGCTAATCCCTTGTGTTTCTGCCGTGTGTTTTAGTTAATTTATCTAGTTTCTTATTTTGTTTTGTTTTCTTGGTTTAGGTACTAGTGCATGACGCGGAGTTCTCAAACTGTACATGCACGCATCTTTGACTTTAACGACGATTTTGAACGTGATTTGAGAAGAAAGAGGAGGCATCCCGAACCTAGTGAACATAGTTCAAGTTCAGAGGCCGAATCTGAGTTTGAGGAGGAAGAAGAAGTTATGGCAGTGGACAATCGGACCATTAAAGAGCTCTCAGCCTCGGGGTTGACCAATGCCGCACCATTATGCATTCAATACCCCCCGGCTGCCCTAGGCAAGACCGCTGAGTTCGAGTTGAAGTCGAGCTTGTTGCACCATATTCCGAAATACCATGGGCTTTCCATGGAAGATCCCAACAAGCATCTTAAGGAGTTCGAGGTTGTTTGTTCGAGCATGACCCCCATCAATGTCGATGGGAACATTCTGATGATGAAGTCTTTTCCATTCTCACTTTTGGAAAAGGCTAAGGATTGGCTTTACGAGTTAGCACCTGGAACGGTTACATCTTGGGATAGCATGAAAAGAGCTTTCTTGGAGAAGTTTTTCCCAACTTCAAGAGTCATTCTCTTGCGGAAACGGATTAGTGGCATCCAACAAAATCAAGGTGAATCGTTTCCTTCATATTATGAACGTTTTAAATCACTTGTTGCTTCTTGTCCACAGCATCAAATGAAGGAGGAGCTGCTCATTCAATATTTCTACGAAGGACTCCTTCCTATGGAACGTCAAATGCTTGATGCATCGGCGGGAGGTGCGTTGGTGGACAAGACTCCGGGGGCTGCAAAAGTTCTAATAGCCAACCGAGCTCATAATGCACAACAATACGAAGGTGTTGGGCAAAGAGACCCCCCACGGCCACAAGTGAATGAGGTAAGTTCTTCATCCGACATTCAATCCCAATTAGCTAACCTCACTTCTATTGTTTCTCAGTTGGCCGAGTGAGTCAAGATACATGGACCTAGTGTTTGTGGTGTGTGCTCTATGCAAGGACATGCCAACGATCAATGCCCTCAATTGATTGAGAATGGGGGTTGGGAATCTGCCAATGCCGTGGGTTTTGGGAACCAAAATCAACCACGCCATGATCCATATTCTAATACCTACAATCCGGGGTGGAGGGACCATCCAAATTTCAAATGGCGGGATCCTCAACAACCCCAACAACAAGGAGGATTTAGGCAGCAACCACCGGGCTTCTATACAAAGCCATTCCTCCCAAATCCAAACCAAGTGCAATCCGGCCCAACAAGCTCAGGTATGTCTTTAGATAATGATCAAGTTGTTAAGTTACTTACTACGTTGACGCAGGAAGTACAAACACAAAACAAGGAGAGACAAATCCAAGACAAACGAGTGGACAATTTGGAGAAGCAAATGGGCCAAATTGCCGAGTTTATGGGGCAGATTAGAGAACAAGGCAAATTGCCTAGTTCAACCGTGATGAATCCGAAGGGAGGATTTGAGTCCGCTAAGGCCATCACGTTGAGGAGTGGTAAACAGGTTGGAACGGACTCAAATACATCCAAATCAAGTCAAGACGAGGAGGATAAGTTGCTGCAACAAGAAGCACAGGGACCAAAGCCCACGGCCAAGGATGATCCAACCTTGCCGAGTTCATCCAATCCTCTTAAACCGTCCCCAACCACCAAGGTAAGTTCCAATTCGACTTTTTCTAGTTCTATTCCATTAAATGTGCCTTTTCCTGGCAGGTTTAGGCAATCAAAGAAGGAAGAAGCCGAGAAGGACATTCTAGAGACCTTCCGGAAAGTTCAAGTCAATATCCCGCTCCTTGATGCAATTAAGCAAGTCCCGAGGTATGCTAAGTTTTTAAAAGAACTTTGTACAACAAGGAGAAGGATTTCGAACAAAGAGGTGGTTCAGGTAAGTGAAAATGTGTCTGCTGTGTTGCAAAGGAAATTACCCCCTAAATGCAAAGATCCGGGTAGTTTTACAATTCCGTGCGTTATTGGGAATACTAAGTTTGAACAATGCATGTTAGACTTAGGGGCTTCGATTAATGTTATGCCATATTCTGTTTATGCATCTATGAACTTAGGTGAGCTTAAAAATGATGGTGTGATTATTCAGTTAGCCGATCGTTCTAACGCATATCCAAAGGGTGTTTTGGAGGATGTTTTGGTGCAGGTTGGTAATTTGATATTCCCAGCGGATTTCTACGTACTTGACATGGAGGATGCACCCCATTCTACCCCATTGCCGATTTTATTAGGGAGGCCTTTCATGAAAACAGCCCGCACCAAGATAGATGTGTTTAAAGGAACTTTAACGATGGAATTTGATGGGGAAGTCATTGATTTCAATCTTTCTGAAAGTATTAAATTTCCTAAGGATGATCATTCTTGTTTTTCTATTGACATAATTGATGATTTGGCGCAGGATTTCCTTGATTCCTTGGAGAGGGATACACTTGAAACAACAATTGCACAAGGAATTGGGCAAAAATCTGGTTTTGCCGTGCCTAGAAGTGAAGAGGAGGCCGAGATAGTGGCTGCCCTTGAGTCACTGCCTCCACACTATGGTAAGCCTTCTAACAGAAATTCAATTCCCGTTTCCACTAATAAGTTGTTACCCTCAGTGATTCAGGCACCCGTACTTGAACTTAAACCGTTGCCCGATCATTTAAAGTACGTCTTTTTGGGAGACAATGAGACGTTGCCCGTTATTGTCTCCTCCTCACTCACGGCATTAGAGGAGGAGAAGTTGATCCGTGTGTTGCAAGACCACAAAACGGCCATTGGGTGGACTTTGGCCGACATTAGGGGAATTAGCCCTACGACGTGCATGCATCGCATACTTCTAGAGGAGGGGGCTAAACCAACTCGAGAGGCTCAGCGCCGTCTGAACCCTCCAATGATGGAAGTTGTGAAGAAAGAGATCATCAAACTTCTTGATTGTGGAGTGATTTATCCGATTTCTGATAGTCGTTGGGTGTCACCGGTGCAATGTGTTCCAAAGAAATCCGGAGTGACAGTGGTGAAGAATGCCGAGAGTGAGCTTGTGCCAACCCGAGTCCAAACAGGTTGGCGAGTATGCATCGATTATAGGAAGCTCAACGCAACAACCAGGAAGGACCACTTTCCTTTGCCGTTCATCGATCAAATGCTTGAAAGGTTAGCCGGTCATTCTTTCTATTGTTTCCTTGATGGTTATTCTGGATATAATCAGATTGTCATAGCTCCGGATGACCAAGAAAAGACAACTTTCACGTGCCCCTTTGGTACCTTTGCCTATCGTCGCATGCCTTTTGGGTTATGCAATGCCCCGGCCACATTTCAAAGGTGTATGGTAAGTATCTTTTCAGATTTTGTGGAAAAGATAATTGAGGTATTCATGGATGATTTCAGTGTATTTGGTGATTCGTTTGATGGTTGTTTGGAAAATCTCACAATAATCTTGAAACGATGTGTAGAAACTCACCTTGTGCTTAATTGGGAAAAATGTCATTTTATGGTTAGACAAGGCATAGTTTTAGGGCATATTGTTTCAGAAAGAGGAATAGAAGTGGATAAATCGAAAATAGATCTTGTACGCTACTTACCCTCTCCTACTTCGGTTCGAGAGATTCGTTCGTTTCTTGGTCATGCAGGATTTTATAGGCGGTTTATCAAGGACTTCTCCAAGATCTCAAATCCTCTTTGCCGTCTCCTCCAAAAAGATGTGGCGTTTGACTTTAACGAGGATTGTGAGAAGGCGTTCAAACACCTCAAGGAAATGCTAACTTCGGCCCCTATCATAATGCCACCGGATTGGAGCCTTCCTTTTGAACTTATGTGTGATGCATCCGATTATGCATTAGGAGCCGTTTTGGGGCAAAGGAAGGACAAGAGGCCGCATGTTATCTATTATGCATCCCGGACTTTAAACGATGCACAATTGAATTATTCTACCACTGAAAAAGAACTTCTTGCTGTTGTATTTGCTTTAGATAAATTCCGTTCTTATTTGCTTGGTACTAAAGTAATTATTTATACTGACCATGCAGCGTTGAAGTACTTGTTCACCAAGAAGGAGGCCAAACCACGACTCATTCGGTGGATGCTTCTTCTCCAAGAGTTCGATATCGAAATCCGGGATAAGAAAGGAAGTGAGAACGTGGTGGCTGACCACTTGAGCCGCATGGTGCATGAGGAGGAGGCCGTGCCTATCATAGAGACATTCCCAGATGAGCAATTGATGTCCATCAAGGTAAGTGAACCATGGTATGCTGATTTGGTGAATTATTTGGTGTCTAAACATGTTCCTAGTGAATTACTTAAACACCAATGTGATAAATTGAAGAAAGAGGCACGGTTTTATGTGTGGGATGACCCGTATTTATGGAAATATTGCCCTGATCAAGTTATACGTAGGTGTGTGCACGAGTCTGAGTTTCATGCTATTTTAACGTTTTGTCACACTTATGCTTGTGGGGGACACTTTGGCACACAAAGAACAGCACTTAAGGTGTTAGAATGTGGTTTCTATTGGCCTACCATTTTTAGGGATGCTAGAACATTTTGCATGTCTTGTGATAGATGCCAAAGAACGGGCAATATTGGTCCTAAACAACAAATGCCGCAAACCCCAATTTTTAGTGTTGAAATCTTTGATGTTTGGGGTATTGATTTTATGGGTCCATTTCCTTCGTCACATGGTTTTCTTTACATTTTGCTTGCTGTAGATTATGTGTCGAAATGGGTGGAAGCAAAAGCCACCCGAACTAATGATTCTCGAGTGGTTGCAGATTTTGTGAAAACTAACATTTTTGCAAGGTTTGGAATGCCAAGAGTGCTAATTAGTGATGGAGGTTCCCATTTTTGTAATCGAACCATCGAGGCGTTGCTCAAGAAGTACAATGTCACGCATAAGGTGGCCACACCTTATCATCCACAAACAAGTGGGCAAGCCGAGGTTTCAAATAGGGAAATCAAGCAAATTCTTGAGAAGACCGTGGGGCCAACAAGGAAGGATTGGAGTTTGCGCTTAAACGATGCATTGTGGGCGTATCGCACTGCCTACAAAACCCCCATTGGGATGTCCCCCTTTCGGCTCATCTATGGGAAGCCATGCCATCTTCCCGTCGAGTTGGAGCATCGTGCACATTGGGCCATCAAAACGTTCAATATGGACCTTGATGCCGCAGGTTTACATAGGAAGCTTCAATTGTGTGAGCTTGATGAAATCCGGAATGAAGCTTATGAGAATGCCCGGATTTACAAGGAGAGGACGAAGGCGTTCCATGACAAGATGATTCGTGCCAAGACGTTCTCTATTGGGCAGAAAGTCTTGTTGTTCAATTCTCGCCTTCGGTTGTTTCCGGGTAAGTTGCGTTCCAAATGGGTTGGTCCTTTTATTGTCACTAATGTTTTCCCTCATGGTGCAGTGCAAATTAAAAGTTCAAGGACGCAACAAGAATTCAAAGTGAATGGGCATCGATTGAAACCCTATTATGAGACGTTTGTGGAGCATGTCGTGGAGGAGGTACCCCTCCATGCCGTAGGCCCTAATCAAGCTTAAACGGAGGTACCGTCCGGCTGGAAGACGTTAAAGCAAGCGCTTCTTGGGAGGCAACCCATGTGTTGAAACAAGCGAAGAAGGCACTTTCACTCCGAACCCAGATTTGCGTTCCTAACCCTTCTCTTTATTGCTTATACTTTGCCATTTGTGTTATGTTTGCTCGTTGTGTTATTTGGTTGTTTTTGTGTTAATCTATGTTTGAAACATTGAGGACAATGTTTGATTTAAGTGTGGGGGGGTAACCAAAGTGTTTTGATGCAAATTCGTAGGGTTTATCACTCATAACTTCTAAATGTTGTTCCTTGCTGTTTTTAAGTGTTTTTAAGCGTTTTTAAGCTGTTTTAGTGTGTTTTGATTCAAAAATCCGAAAATCCAATAAAAATTTGAAAAATTGTTCTAAAAAACCCAAAAAGAGTTTTTTTTGTGTGTTTGATTGTGTCTTAGGGTACCTTCCAACACAATGATGAGGATTCGGTTTGTAATTGCATGACTGTTAAAGAGAGTTGTAAACATGGATGCAAGTTTGATTTACTCTTTGGTTTATGCTTGGTTGCGGTTATAACTTATGAATTCACATGTAATCATAAAGGAAAAATCAGTTTTTGTAACATGCTTGAAGGAAGGCACTCAAACTAACGCTACAACCTTGAGAGACTTGAGCCTAAACGTTTATTTGGAGAGTTAATAATCTGTGCATTTTTGTTTTCTAAAGTCGTTGCATGATCTCATCATTCTTTGCTTGGTTGCTACTTAGAAGGCGTTTCATCATTTAGTTCCAAACACTAGAACTCATACCTAATTCATTCAAAGCATGTTATTGATTAGCATGACACATATTCAAGATAAAAGTTGTGTAGTGACCACCATAGCCAAATGGCCATATCTCCCTATGTCATTGTGTTTTGTAGGTTTTAACCCCGTTGAGCCTTGTTTAGCCGATGTTCTTTGTTAACCCACATTATCCTCACCTAGCCTAGATTAGGACCATCCATGCCTTTGTTCTTGAAGCATAGTAAAGCATGACTAAAGTTGAATTCCTTTTGGGCATTGTGGGCAGAAAACAAGTGCGGGGGAAGTGAGTTTTGTGTGAGTGTGCCAAAGTCTTGAATAAGGCACGAAATAGAAAAGTAGAAAAGAAACAAGAGAAAGAAAAAAAAAAAAAGAAGTTGAGAAGATATAAAAAAAGAGTTCTTAAGTGTTGGTTGTTGAAGGAAGGGTCCAAAACATTGAAATTCGGCCCTAAGTGTTGCTCGAATCTTCCCTTTGTCTTTAAAAGTTGATGTTTGGAGGCTAATTGGAATTCTAAGTCTATTTCATTACTTTGCTTGCTATTGCTTAAAGAACGTTTGTTTTCCCTATCCTTTCATTGTTAGCCAACTCCCCAAGCCCCGTTACAACCCTTGACTTTAATCTTGAGTGTTGTGTGTTTCAATTTGTGGAGTTTGAATTGGGTATGAGCATATAGGTGTCACCGGTTCTCGCATCTAAGTAGTAGCATTCCATTCATGAGATCATATCTAAACATGTTATTTACTCCAGAAAATGCTTTTCTTGTTATACAGATTTGTGAGCATTCGTTTTTATATTTACATCAATCTGCTCACATATAACTAGTGTAGGGTGTGTAGTTAGAAAATCTGAGTGAAGATTGAGTGCTTATCTAGTAAGGAATTGAGGAAATTCTCTAAGGCATGTTACTACATTCAAAACATCGTTTTAATTGGTTATTTGTGGACTAGTGAGTAGTGACTATGATTAAGTATGTGCTTAAGTGTAAAGATGGCTAAAATCTGTGGGAATGATGATTTTTAACATGTCATGTGCATTGGGAATCCCTGAGGCAATTGTTGGAAGGTTTAGATTGTGTTTTACTCGTTTTGTTTCGTTTGTTTACTTTGTTTCGTTTTGTTTTGCTCGAGGACTAGCAAAAGCTAAGTGTGGGGGAATTTGATAGGAGCATATTTATGCGCCTTAGTTTAGCTTGTTCTTGTGCATTTATAGTGTTTTTCCTTAGTAAAGTAGTCTTTTAAGCTAGTTTTATGTGTTTTCAGGTTTTAAGGGCAAAATAAGCAAAAGGAAGCATTTTGGAGCTTTTGGAGCAAATTAGAGCTTGGAATGAAGATCATATGCTTGGAGCCATGAGGATGGACGAAATTGAAGACTCGAAGATGATGTTTCCTACTTGGGCAAGGTTTCCTAGTTGAAGTAGGAAAGTACTTAGAAAGATGGAATCCTAGCTAAATTGGGAATCCTAATTGAAATGGGTTTCCTAGTTGGATTGGGAAACCTAGAATATTGAAAGTCCTACTTGAACAAGGTTTCCTACTTGGAGTAGGAAACTTAAACCCCAAATGGCACCAAGTTGCAGCTACTAAGAAGATTTCCAAGTCCAAGAAGGAAAAGGTTTCCAAGATGAAGAAGGAGAAGAATTCCAAGTCATGCAAGGTGAAAAACATGTTTTCCTAGTGCTAGAAGGATTCCTAATCATTGGAGGACACAAGTTGGAAGGTTCTAGAGTTTTCTTCTCTTTGCCGTGGGTTTGTGCTCATTCCTACCAGATTTGGGCTTCTAGAAGCCCTATCCCTAAGTCCCTAAGGCATGCCGCACCCTAGCTTCTAGATGGCCCAACTTCCTTGCCTTGCAAGGCCTTCTAGAAACCCTAGCTTTCAATTACAAACCTGCCGCACCCTAGGTCCTAATTCCCCTTGGATTTCAGATTGAATTAGCCCAATTCCTTGTGAATTTGGGTTAATTGGGCCATAAACCCTTCTCCTTATTGGATTTACAATTTCTGCTAGACTTAGGGGGCCTAATCCATCAATTAAGTGAAATCCAAACCCTAATCTGATTTAACCTAGGGTTTAGGGTGTCTATATATTCTTAACCTAAGTGTGCCGCACCTTGATCACCCACTCACTCAGAAATTAAAAGCAGCCGCACCATCCTCTCATCCATTCCGCACCCATTCATTAAAATCCCAGAAATTCATCCTTGCCGCAAGCATTCAACCACTCCACCATTCTTCCACTGTGCCTACCACCACTCACCAACCTTGTCCGCACCTTCCCACCATCATCACCACCGTGTGCAGCCACTTTGGGAGGAGAAGGAACCTGCACCGTGCACCACAAAGGAGGGGGAAAGCTTTGCGCAAGCAATCTGCCACCATTGGAGTGTTTGGAGTTCTTTTCTTTTCTTGTTTCTGTTTCATGTTTAATTTAATTTGTTCTTCAATTATGTTAAACATGTGGAACTAATTTCTTTATAGTTAGAGGCGAATTTGAAGCCATGGACATATGTTAGTTATGATTTGATTTACTCCAGTTATGAATTCATGAACTTTGGATGTGGTTTACTTTTCTGTTTTGATTAAGAACTTGTTTATGTATGTGGGTTGAGGGTCGACACTTAATTTGCATGCTTAAACTTGATGCTAGGATATAAGGGAATTTCACCTAATCGTTATTAACTTATATTCAAGAGTAGTAAAGATCGCTAGTCACGATTATGTTAGTAAACCCTAGGTTGGATTAACATGCGTATTCCATAGTTATGAATGCCTAGTCGTTGTTTATGATTTCCATTGAGCGTAATGATTCTTGTTGAATGTCTCTATCATGCGTATTCCATAGTTAGGGACTTTGATGAGGAATAATTTGGTTGCGATGCGTATTCCATTCAATTCAATGAATTAAGGGAAATCTGAGAATTAATTAGTTCAATACAATTAATTTGGGGCATCGTCATTCATAAGTTCATTGAAATCATAACTGGGAATCAAGTTGTATGCATATGTTCATGTGTGGATAAGGAACCCTCTAACTAGTTTCTCAATCCATTCAATTCATTAGAAATCTGTTTTAGAATCTGTTTTATTTTCAAGTTTCTGTTTTAATTCTAAATTCGTCAAAACCAATCCCCCATTTAGTTTAAAGTGTTAGATTAGCTAGAAATACATTTAGATTGTGTTTCTAGGAGTTTGGAGTCAAGTTAGAACCAATTTTCGTCAAAAATTGTGTTTGTGCTCAAAACTGCCCAGAAAGTGATTTTGAGGCAGTTTTGAGTGTTTCTGGGCTGTTTTGAGTCTTTTGCTTTGTTTTAGTGTTTTAGACTCTAGTTTTGCATTCTTTGAGTCTAGTTTAGTGTCTTATATTGTGTTTTTACGTTTTTGAGTCAGTTTCACATTGATTAGCATCCCTAGTTAATCCCCGGTCTAGAACGATCCCTATTTGCTCATATACTACAATTGTCATCCATAGGGTTTAATTTGAGTGTCAATCTAATTTTCACATCATCGTTGTTTATGATTTCCATGGAACTTAATGATTCTTGTTGAATGTCTCTATCATGCGTATTCCATAGTTAGGGACTTTGATGAGGAATAATTTGGTTGCGATGCGTATTCCATTCAATTCAATGAATCTAGGGAAATCGGAGAATTAATTAGTTCAATACAATTAATTTGGGACATCGTCATTCATAAGTTTGTTGAAATCATAACTGGGAATCAAGTTATATGCATATGTTCATGTGTGGATAAGGAACCCTCTAACTAGTGTCTCATCCATTCAATTCACCAAAATCTGTTTAGAATCTGTTTTGTTTTCAAGTTTCTGTTTTAATTTTAAATTCGTCAAAACCAATCCCCCATTTACTTTAAGTTGCTAGATTAGTTAGAAATCCATTTAGTTTGTGTTTTGAAGAGTCTTGAGTCAAGATAGAACCAATTTTCGTCCAAAATTGTGTTTGTGCTCAAAACTGCCCAGAAAGTGATTTTGAGGCAGTTTTGAGTGTTTCTGGGCTGTTTTGAGTCTTTTGCTTTATTCAAGTGTTTTAAACTCTAGTTTTGAATTCTTTGAGTCTAGTTTAGTGTTTTACATTGTGTTTTTATGTTTTTGAGTCAGTTTCACAGTGGTTAGCATCCCCAGTTAATCCCCGGTTAGAACGATCCCTATTTGCTCATATACTACAATTGTCATCCATAGGGTTTAATTTGAGTGTCAATCTAATTTTCACATCAAATTTTGGCGCCGTTGCCGGGGATTAGCAAAATTGCTAATCCCTTGTGTTTACTGTGTGTTTTAGTTCAATTTATCTAGTTTTCTGTTTTAAGCTTTGTTTTCTTGTTTTCTTGTTTTGTTTTCTTGGTTATGGCAGCGGACAATCTGACCATTAAAGAGTTCTCGGCCTTGGGGTTGGCCAATGCCACACCATTATGCATTCAATACCTCCCGGCTGCCCTAGGCAAGACCGCTGAGTTCGAGTTGAAGTCAAACTTGTTGCACCACATTCCGAAATACCATGGGCTGTCCATGGAAGATCCCAACAAGCATCTCAAGGAGTTCGAGGTGGTTTGTTCGAGCATGACACCCGTCAATGTCGATGGGAACATTCTGATGATGAAGTCTTTTCATTCTCACTTTTGGAAAAGGCTAAGGATTGGCTTTTCGAGTTAGCACCCGGAACGGTTACATCTTGGGATAGTATGAAAAGAGCTTTCTTGGAGAAGTTTTTCCCAACTTCAAGAGTCATTCTCTTGAGGAAACGGATTAGTGGCATCCAACAAAATCAAGGTGAATCGTTTCCTTCTTATTATGAACGTTTTAAATCACTTGTTGCTTCATGTCCACAACATCAAATGAAGGAGGAGCTGCTCATTCAATACTTCTACGAAGGACAACTTCCAATGGTGGATAAGACTCCGGGGGCTGCAAAAGTTCTAATTGCTAACCGAGCGCATAATGCACAACAATACGAAGGTGTTGGACAAAGAGACCCCCCACGGCCACAAGTGAATGAGGTAAGTTCTACACCCGATATTCAATCCCAATTAGCTAACCTTACTTCTATTGTTTCTCAGTTGGCCGAGGGGATGAAGATTCATGGACCAAGTGTTTGTGGCGTGTGCTCCATGCAAGGACATGCCAACGATCAATGCCCTCAATTGATTGAGAGTGGGGGATGGGAATCTGCCAATGCCGTGGGTTTTGGGAGCCAAAATCAACCACGCCATGATCCATACTCAAACACCTACAATCCGGGGTGGAGATGCCATCCAAATTTCAAGTGGAGGGATCCTCAACAACCCAACAACAAGGAGGATTTAGGCAGCAACCACCGGGCTTTTATACAAAGCCATTCGTTCCCAATCAAACCCAAGTGCAATCTGCCCCAACGAGCTCAGGTATGTCTTTGGATAATGATCAAGTTGTTAAGTTACTTACTACTTTGACGCAGGAAGTACAAACTCAACACAAGGAGAGACAAATCCAAGACAAACGGGTGGATAATTTGGAAGAGCAAATGGGGCAAATAGCGGAATTCATGGGGCAGATTAGAGAACAAGGCAAATTGCCTAGTTCAACTGTTGTTAACCCTAAAGGAGGCTTTGAAACTGTCAATGCAATCATGTTGAGAAGTGGTAAACAGGTTGGAGTCGATCTAAAATCATCCAAATCAATTCAAGAAGAGGATGAAAAGTTGCTGCAAGAAGAGAAACAGGGAGCAAAGCCCACGGCCAATGATGTTCAAAAAAGGCCGCAACCATCTAGCACTCTTAAACCCTCCCAAACCACCAAGGTAAGTCCAAATTCGACTTTTTCTAGTTCCATTCCACTAAATGTGCCCTTTCCTGGCAGGTTTAAGCAATCAAAGAAGGAAGAAGCCGAGAAGGACATTCTAGAGACCTTCCGGAAAGTTCAAGTCAATATCCCGCTCCTTGATGCGATTAAGCAAGTCCCGAGGTATGCCAAGTTTTTAAAAGAACTTTGTACAACAAGGAGAAGGATTTCGAACAAAGAGGTGGTTCAAGTAAGTGAGAATGTTTCTGCCATGTTACAAAGGAAATTACCCCCTAAATGCAAAGATCTGGGTAGTTTTACAATTCCTTGCGTAATTGGAAATACTAAGTTTGAAAATGCCATGTTAGACTTAGGGGCTTCAATTAACGTTATGCCATACTCTATTTATGCATCTATGAACTTAGGCGAGCTTAAAAACGATGGTGTGATTATTCAATTAGCCGATTGTTCTAATGCATATCCAAAAGGTGTTTTGGAAGATGTTTTGGTGCAGGTTGGGAATTTGATTTTTCCCGCGGACTTCTACGTGCTTGACATGGAGGATTCACCCTATTCCACCCCATTGCCAATCCTCTTAGGGAGGCCTTTCATGAAGACAGCCCAAACCAAGATTGATGTGGCTAAGGGAGAGTTAACAATGGAGTTTGGTGATGATTTAATTAAATTCAAAGTTCCTGAGTATGCTAAGACTCCTATTGATGTTCGTTCTTGTTTTGCCATAGATGTGATTAAAAATGTGGAGCAGGAACATCCATCCGCACCAATTAAGAAGGATGTACCTAGAAGCATCATCGAAGAGGGGATTGGAGTGAAGCATAAGAAACAGGCCGAGAGCGCCACCTTTGATGCCTTTTTTGAGGCTTCATCGACATGCATTGGTAAGCCTCCTCCTCTAATTCCAATTCCTATTTCAACTAATAGGTTATTGCCTTCTGTGGTGCAAGTACCAAATGGAGTCCATGATGGTGGGATTGCATACTTTGACTTTGGGAAACCCAATGCCACAATCTGGGAGCATCACTATCCATTGCCATACATAGACCCAATGCACGAGACTTTTGAGGAGCATGTAGTGGAGGAAGTACCCCTCCATGCCGTGGGGCCTAGTCAAGCTTAAACGAAGGTACCGTCCGGCTGGAAGACGTTAAAGCAAGCGCTTCTTGGGAGGCAACCCATGTGTTGAAACAAGCGAACGAAGGAACTTTCACTCCAAACCCAGATTTGCGTTCCTCACCCTTCTCTTTATTGCTTATACTTTGCCATTTGTGTTCAGTTTGCTAGTTGTGTTATTTGTTTGTTTTTGTGTTAATCTATGCTTGAAACATTGAGGACAATGTTTGGTTTAAGTGTGGGGGGGGTAAACAAGCTGTTTTTGCATGAAATTCGTAGGATTTTATCACCTATCACTTATAATGTTGTTTTTCACTGTTTTAGGTGTTTTTAATGTGTTCTAATGTGCTTTAGTGTCATATAACAGAAAAACAAAGAAACAATTCGAAAAAGTTTGAAAAATACCAAAAAGAGTCGTTTTTGAGTCGTTTTTGTGTCTTAGGGTACCTTCCAACACAATGATGAGGATTTGGTTTTTAATTGCATAACTGTAAAAGTAAGTTACAAACATGGATGAAAGTTTGATATGCTCTTTGGTTTATGCTTAGTTGTAAGTATAGTTCATGAATTCACATGTAATCAAAAGAAAAAATTAGTTTTTGTAACATGCTTGAAGGAAGAAACTCAAACTAACGCTACAACCCTGAGAGACTTGAGCTTTTAACGTTCTTTGGAGAGTTAAGAATCTGTGCATTTGTTGTCTTCTAAAGTCGTTGCATGATCTCATTACTCTTTGCTTGGTTACAACTTAGGAGGCGTTTCATCATTTAGTTCCAAATACTAGAACTCATGCCCGTTTCATTCAAAGCATAAAATTGATTGCATAACACATAACAAGATGAAGTTGTTTAGTGAACCAAGAACCAAATAGCCGTATCCCATGTTCATTTATTTTGTAGGTTTAAACCCCGTTGAGCCTTGTTTAGCCTTTGTTCTTTGTTAACCCACGTTATCCTTACCTAGCCTAGAATAGGACCATCCATACCCTGGTTCTTGAAGCATAGTGAACATGACTTAGAATGAATTCCTTTTGATTGTTCTTGTGCAGAAAACAAGTGTGGGGGAAGGGAAGTATGTATGTGATTATGTGCCAAACACATGAATTGGGCACGGGAAAGAAAAAGAAAAAAAAAATTGTGAAAAAGAATGAAAAAAGAGTTCAAAATAAGTGAGAAAGAACTCACAAGTGTTGGTTGTTGAAGAAAGGGTCCAAAAAGTTGAATTAGACCCTAAGTATTGTGTATTTCACCCCCTTGTGTGTCTAAGTGATTTTCTGCACTCAAAAGCGAATTCTAAGTGTCAATTTCATTATTTTGTTTACTATCGCTTTAAGAACCGTTGTTTATCCTTAACCTTTCTTTGTTAGCCAATACCCCTTAAGCCCCATTACAACCCTTAACTTCTATCTTGAGTGTTATGTATTTCAATATGTGGAGTTTGGGATTGGTTTGAGCATATAGTGTCACTGGTTCTCGCATCTAAGTAGTAGCATTCCGTTCATGAGATCATATCCATACATGTTCAATAATTCCAGAAAAGTGCTTTCTTTGTTATAACATATGTGAGTGTTCGTTTTCATGTTTACTGATCTTCTCACATATACCTAGTGTAGGGAGTGTAGTTAGAAAATCTGCGTGAAAAGAAGAGTGTATCCAGTAAGGAATTGAGTGGATTCTCTAAGGCATGTTACTACATTCAAAATATTGTTTTAAACGATTAAATGGGAGCTAGTGAATGATAATTATGGTTAAGTATATGCTCAAGAGTAGGGATGACTAAAATCTGTGGGAATAATGATCTTTGGCATGTTATGTACCATTGGAAATCCCTGAGACGCACGTTGGAAGGTTAGGTTATGTTTTGTTTCTTTGTTTTGCTCGAGGACTAGCAAAAGCTAAGTGTGGGGGAATTTGATAGGAGCATATTTATGCTACTTAGTTGTGACAATTGTAGTAATGAAGTAAGTAGGGATCGTTCTATCCGGGGATTAACTAGGGGTGCTAAAACCTCTAAACTGACTTAGAAACACAAAAATAAACTTAAAAACGTTTGAAAAGACTCAAGGGACTCAAAACAGATTCACAATACTCAAAACAAGCTAAAAACTCTCAAAACTGCCTAAAAACACAAACTGGACAGTTTTGACACTAAACTCAACTTTGGACGAAAATTAGGTTTGGGCTTGACTCAAAACACTTAAAAACACAAACTAAACAGATTTAAGACACTCTAAGACAAGGAAGTAAAAGAGGGGTTTTGGTTTGGACGAATTTAGACTAAAAACAAACAGAAACTAAACTAGGCAGATTTGGACGAAATTGAATTTTCTTATGACTCAAAATGGTTCAAAACACAAAATAAGACAGATTCTAAGCCTAAGACTTAACAAAATATGGGGGACTTTGTGTTTGGACGAAAATCAACTAAATGGACAGATTGTAAAGAAAATAGATTGTAAAGCAAATTGATGTAAACCAATGGATGATGGAATGGCTAAGGGATTCTTCTCCACACATGAAATATATGCAACTTAAATCAACTTCCAGTTATCAATTCGACAAGTTATGAACCTCGACACTCCAAGTTAATTAGGTCCGCTTAAATTAACCTTCAGATTTCCCTAAGATCATTGAATTGAATGAATATGCATTGCAACCAAATTATTCCTAACAAGTTCTCTATATGAACAGCATGATAAAGATACAAATTAGAATCATTACGTTCATTGGAAATCATAAGCATCGACAAGGCAATTGTAACTATGAAAAGCATGATACTTTTGCCAGGAATCTACTCAACACGATCATGACTAGTGACCTTCACTACTTGTGGATATAAACTCATAACGATTAGGTGAAACAAATTCATATCCTAGCACCAGATTCAAACATGCAAATTAAGTGTGCACTCTCAATCAACATACAAGAATAAGTTCTAAATCACATAGTTAAGCAGATTGTATTCATGACTTATGCAACGATAACTGGAGTAATCAACTTATTTCACATATATATCCATGGTTTCGAATACACCCTTAGCCAAAACGAATTTAGCCAATCATACTCAGAGCAAAACAAAGATTACATGGATTAGACATTGAAATATAAGAGAGAATACACCTAAAATCGTTCAACAACTCAGAATGAAGAGCCAAACAACTTTGCGCATCTGTCTCCTTCCTCTTGCTTGCGGCAGATTGGATGGGGATGAATTCTGGGATGTTTTGATGATGTAGAACGGTTTGTGGGATGTTTAGAGACACGGCAAGGGATGTAGGATGGTTGTGGATGAGTGTTTGATGGTTGGGAAGTGGTGGAATGGCTGATTGTGTCTCTAGGTTGAAGAATGGTGTTTTGGGATCAATGGATGCGGCTGGAATAGAATGGACGAATTTTGATGATGAATGGATGCCTTGTGGCTGCAACAATGAGGTTTATTTAAAGGAAATCAGGAATTAAAACCCTAGGTTATTTAGGTATTCAGAAATTAAGTCAAAAGCTTCTAGAAATAGGAAATCAAAACAGGAATTAAAAAGGAATTGTGACAAAGGTGCGGCTAGGGTTTTAAAACACAAAAGGAATGTGTTTTAATTCAGAAAATAGGAAAGAATCCCTCTCCCTTGCACGGCAAGGAAGAGGAAAGGGTTAAGGGGTGCGGCTGAGATGATTAAGGAAGGTTTATGACCTAAAACTAAAAGGAAAAAGGGATTAGGAAAATAGGAAACTAGGAAAAGGAAAGGGGGATGGTGCGGCAAAGGTTCAAGGGTACTCAAGGGCCTTTGTTTTGTGTCCCAAAGTGCATAAGAACTCTTCAAAGTGGCTGGAACTTAAGGATTTTTAGGTTTAGGAAAGTTCAACCAAAATAGGAAACCTTGGCTTAACTTTCCTACTTCAAGTAGGAATCCTTGTTGGAGTAGGAATCCCCATTCTTCTAGGAATCCTCATTTGATTAGGAATCCTTCTTCAATTAGGAATCCTCATGTGAGTAGGAATCCTTCTTCAATTAGGAATCCAAGTTGGAATAGGAAACCAAATTTCTTCAAGTCTTCAATTCATCCGTTCCTTTTGCTCCAAAAGCTCCAAATTGCTTCAAAAGGCTCCAAAATGCATCTTTTTGTATTCTTTGCCCTTAAAACCTGAAAACGCATAAAACTAGCTTAAAAGACTACTTTACTAAGGAAAAACACTATAAATGCACAAGAACAAGCTAAACTAAGGTGCATAAATATGCCCCTATCATTAGAAGCCTATATATACTCCTATCAAGCCTTGCCGCAGGGGATGCACCCTCACTTTCAGATTTTAATTTCCCTAGTGCTCTAAGTTCTTGCCGCAGCCACCATACCCTTTCCTCCCCTATTTTCATACCTTGCCGCAATTCCATATCCACCACCATTCAGCCACCATCACATCCACCATCCCTACAACCTTTGCCGCACCTCCCCACCACCATAACCACCGTGTGCAGCCACTTTGAAGAGGAGTTGCCGTGCAGTCCAAAGGGGGAAGACACCTTGCGCATGCAATCTGCCACCATTGGAGTGTTTGGAGTTCTTTCTTCTCTTGTTTCTGTTTTCATGTTTAATTTAATTCGTTCTTCAATTATGTTAAACATGTGGAACTAATTTCTTTTTAGTTAGAGGCGAATTTGAAGCCATGGACATATGTTGGTTATGATTTGATTTACTCCAGTTATGAATTCATGAACTTTGGATGTGGTTTACTTCTCTGTTTTGATTAAGAACTTGTTTATGTATGTTGATTGAGAGTGCACGCTTAATTTGCATGCTTAAACATGATGCTAGAATATAAGGAAATTTCACCTAATCGTTATTAACTTATATTCATGAGTAGTAAAGATCGCTAGTCACGATTGTGTTTAGTAAACCCTAGGTTGGATTAACATGCGTATTCCATAGTTATGAATGCCTAGTCGTTGTTTATGATTTCCATGGAACTTAATGATTCTTGTTGAATGTCTCTATCATGCGTATTCCATAGTTAGGGACTTTGATGAGGAATAATTTGGTTGCGATGCGTATTCCATTCAATTCAATGAATCTAGGGAAATCGGAGAATTAATTAGTTCAATACAATTAATTTGGGACATCGTCATTCATAAGTTTGTTGAAATCATAACTGGGAATCAAGTTATATGCATATGTTCATGTGTGGATAAGGAACCCTCTAACTAGTGTCTCATCCATTCAATTCACCAAAATCTGTTTAGAATCTGTTTTGTTTTCAAGTTTCTGTTTTAATTTTAAATTCGTCAAAACCAATCCCCCATTTACTTTAAGTTGCTAGATTAGTTAGAAATCCATTTAGTTTGTGTTTTGAAGAGTCTTGAGTCAAGATAGAACCAATTTTCGTCCAAAATTGTGTTTGTGCTCAAAACTGCCCAGAAAGTGATTTTGAGGCAGTTTTGAGTGTTTCTGGGCTGTTTTGAGTCTTTTGCTTTGTTCAAGTGTTTTAAACTCTAGTTTTGAATTCTTTGAGTCTAGTTTAGTGTTTTACATTGTGTTTTTATGTTTTTGGGTCAGTTTCACAGTGGTTAGCATCCCTAGTTAATCCCCGGTTAGAACGATCCCTATTTGCTCATATACTACAATTGTCATCCATAGGGTTTAATTTGAGTGTCAATCTAATTTTCACATCATAAACTAGACTCAAAGAATGCAAAACTAGAATTTAAAACACTAAAACAAACCAAAAACTCAAAACAGCAACCAAAAGACTCAAAACTGCCTTAAAAACACTTTCTGGGCAGTTTTGAACACAGAGCACCAAATTGGACGAATTTGGGTTTTAACTTGATTTCAACTACTTAAAAACACAAGCAAAACAAGTTTAGAATACTTTGAAACAAGAAAGTAAATGGGGGATTTTGTTTTGGCGAAAATTGAAGTAACAAAACAATTTATTAAACTAGGCAGATTGTAAAACTAGTTAGAGGTCCATTCTCCACACATGACATATTTGTACATGAATCGATTTTCCAATTGCTTTTTACTAACTATGATGCTCAACACCCCAAGTTAACCGTGATTGCACTAATTAACCATCAGATTTTCCTTTACTCATTGGATTGGATGAAATGCATGCAACAACCCAAATCATTCTCTAAAGAGTCCCCTACATGAATGCATAATAGGAGTACAATCAAAGATCATTATGTTCCATGAAAATCATAAGTGTTGACGAGGCAATTGTAACTATGAATGCATGATACTCTTGCCAAGAATTCAATTAACGCGGTTGTGACTAGCAACCTTCACTACTCATGAATATAAACTTGTAACGATTAGGTGAAACTCGTTTATAAACTAGCATCTAATTCATGAATGAAAACCAAGTATGCATCCTTAATAAACATGCATGAATTAGTTATGAATAAAACAGATAATTGAATTGCAATCACAACTTCACAAATCACAATTGGAAGTAATCAATTCATATCTCAAACATGTTCATGGCTTCAAATTTCCCCCTAACTAACTAGGGGTTTAGCCACTCATGATTACAGCAAAATTAGAAATTAATAATAAAGTAAACATTGAAAACAAGAACGAAATACACCTAAGAACTTTCCAATCTGCAAGTATGAAACGTCCAAGGGTTCCTTCCTTTCCAACTTGCTGCGGCACAAGGGCTAAAGGTTGTGTATGGATGAGGGGTGGTGCGGCAAAGGGTGTGGAAGGACAGATTTTATGGAGGAAAGAAGGGAGGTTGCAGCTGGATAGTTTAGGGTGTGTGTAATGGAATTGTTGTGTGAATTGGTGAGTTTAAACCTTGCAAGAAGGCTTATTTATAGGTGCACAAAGGTAAGGAACCACTCTAGTGGTTTTAATAAACAATACAAAGCAAGATTTAATCATCAACTAAACAGCTAGCATGCATGTGTTTTCATGATTAAAACAGCTTGCATTCATCCTCCTTGGTCCATGCCTTGGATTCCTCTTGGTCTTCTCATGATGAAGCATCTAGTACACTTGCAAAACAGCTAGCACACTTGTATTTCATGATTAAATAAGCTAGCACACTTGCAAAACATAATTGCACCACCATGCCGTGGGTTCCTCTTCACTTTTCAGTTTGCACACTTGTGTTTTCATGATTAAAACAACTAGCAACACACATGCTTGGTCTTTGCAAGGTATCTTCTTTATTTTGATCAGATTTTAGCATGTATTTGAAGTCATTTCATGCACCAAAACGTCCATTCTTTATGCTCCCCATGCATGCAATCCATTTCACCCCAAAATAGCTCCAAATTGCACCAAAATGCACTTCTTTGCTTACTTTGTTATTTGGAACCTACAAACACACAAAAGTGACTTTAAACACTAAAATAACTAAGGAAACACAACGTAAATGCACGAGAACAAGCCAACTAAGTAGCATAAATATGCTTCTATCAAATTCCCCCACACTTAGCTTTTGCTAGTCCTCGAGCAAAACAAAACAACAAAAGGAAATAAAACGAAACAAAGCAAACAAAACACAGCCTAAACCTTCCAACGTTTGCCTCAGGAATTTCCAATGCTCATTACATGTTAAAAATCATCATCTCCACAGATTTTAGCCAACTTAACACTTGAGCACATACTTAATCATAGTCACCATTTATTAGTTCACAATTAACCAATTAAAACAATGTTTTGAATGTAGTAACATGCCTTAGAGAATTTGCTCAATTCCTTACAAGATATGCACTCAATTTTCACTCAGAATTTCTAACTACACACCCTATACTAGTTATATGTGAGAAGATTAATGTAGATATGAAAACGAAGGCTCACATATATGTATAACAAGGAAAGCAATTTCTGGAGTTAATAAGCATGTTTAGATATGATCTCATGAATGGAATGCTACTACTTAGATGCAAGAACCAGTGACATAATATGCTCATTCCAAATTCAAACTCCACAAATTGAAACACATAACACTCAAGATAGAAGTCAAGGGTTGTAATGGGGCTTGGGGTATTGGCTCACAAATGAAGGATAGGGATAACAAACGTTCTTAAAGCAATAGCAAGCAAAGTAATGCAATTGAGACTTAGAATTCTCTTTAGAATGCAGAAATCAACGTTTAACACAAAAAGGGAAGATTTAAACAATACTTAGGGCCGAATTTATTGTTTTGGACCCTTTCTTCAACAAACTACACTTTAGAACTCTTTTTCAACATTTTTCAACTCTTTTTCACTTTTTTTTCAGAACTTTTTTTTTTCTTTCTATTTTCCACGAATTTTCTTTTCTTTTCTTTTCTACCCGTGCCTATGCACACAAACTCACATCAAAAATACTTCCCCCACACTTGTTTTCTGCCATTCATTAATCAAAAGGAATTCAATTGTAGTCATGCTTTACTATGCTTTAAAAACAAGGGTATGGATGGTCCTAATCTAGGCTAGGTGAGGATAGTGTAGGTTAACAAAGAACATAGGCTAACAAGGCTCAACGGGGTTAACTTAAAGACATAATGAAATAGGATACACGGCTGTTTGGCTTAGGTGGTGGTCACTACACAACTTCATCTTGAATATGTGTTATGCAAATCAATAACATGGTTTGAATGAAATGGGCATGAGTTCTAGCATTTGGAACTAAATGATGAAACGCCTTCTAAGTAATAACCAAGCAAAGAATAATGAGATCATGCAACGACTTAGAAAACAAAAATGCACAGAATATCAACTTTCCAAAGAAACGATTAGGCTCAAGTCTCACAAGGTTGTAGCGTTAATTTGAGTTCCTTCCTTCAAGCATGTTACAAAAACTGATTTTTCCTTTATGATTGCATGTGAATTCATAAGTTATAACCACAACCAAGCATAAACAAAGAGTAAATCAAACTTTCATCCATGTTTACAACTCTTTTTAACAGCCATGCAATTACGAACCGAATCCTCATCATTGTGTTGGAAGGTACCTTAAGATACAAACAAACACACAAAAACAACTCAAAACAACTCTTTTTGGGTTTTTCAAAACAATTTTTCAAATTTTTATGTGATTTTCGGATTTTTAAACCAAAACACACTAAAACAGCCCAAAATTGCTTAAAAACACATTAAAACAGCAAGGAACAAGTCTCTGAGTAAAGGGTGATAAAATCCCACGAATTTGCATCAAAAACACTTAGTTACCCCCCCCCCCCCCCACACTTAAATCAAACATTGTCCTCAATGTTTCAAGAATAAAATCACACCAAACATAAAGAAACACACAAACAGCAACTAAAATGCAAAACTAGGCAGATTAGAAAGAATCAACAAAGAGAAGGGTTTTAGGAACGCAAATCTGGGATTGGAGTGATTCCTAGGGCTTCCTTTGTTGAATTGCATGGGTTGCCTCCCAAGTAGCGCTTTCTTTTACGTCTTGCAGCCGGACGAAGAACTCCATTCATTCCCCATTGGAGCCCACGGCATGGAGGGGAAGTTCCTCAACCACATGCTCCTCGAACAGGTCGTAATAGGGCTTCAAACGATGCCCATTCACCTTGAATTCGTGTCCGGTTCTCAAGCTTTTGACTTGGATTGCACCATAAGAAAAAACATTAGTAACAACAAAGGGTCCAATCCACTTAGATCTTAACTTACCAGGAAATAAACGTAAACTGGAATTGAAAAGCAACACTTTCTGCCCAACGGAGAAGGTTTTGCCCCTAAGCATCTTGTCATGGAACGCCTTCGTTTTCTCCTTGTAAATCCGGGCATTCTCATATGCTTCATTCCTTAGCTCCTCAAGCTCATTCAATTGGAGCTTTCGATGCATTTCAGCAGCATCTAAGTCCAAATTGAATGTTTTCACAGCCCAATGCGCCTTGTGCTCAAGTTCCACGGGTAAGTGGCATGGCTTGCCATACACTAGCCGAAATGGAGACATCCCTAGGGGGGTCTTGTAGGCAGTCTGGTACGCCCACAATGCATCGTCTAAACGCCCGCTCCAATCTTTCCGGTTAGGTCCCACGGTTTTCTCCAAGATTTGCTTGATTTTTCTATTCGAGACTTCGGCTTGGCCACTTGTTTGGGGGTGATAGGGTGTTGAAACCCTATGCTTGACATTGTACTTCTTGAAGAGTGCCTCAATGGTCCTATTGCAGAAATGTGAGCCCCCATCACTTATAAACACCCGCGGCATCCCAAATCTAGAGAAAATGTTAGTCTTGATGAAATCTGAAACAACTCTAGAATCGTTAGTACGGGTAGCCTTTGCTTCTATCCATTTGGAAACATAATCGACCGCAAGCAAAATGTAAGTGAAACCAAATGAGGAGGGAAAGGGACCCATGAAATCAATACCCTATACATAAAAAAAATTCAACATTAAATATAGGGGTTTGCGGCATTTGGTCCTTGGCACCAATGGAACCTGTCCTTTGACATCTATCACATGTTAAACAGAATATTCGAGCATCTTTAAAGAATGTAGGCCAATAAAAACCACATTCTAACACCTTGCGGGCTGTTCTTTGAGTGCCAAAATGACCCCCACATGCATAAGAATGACAAAATGCTAGAATGGAGTTAAAATCAGAATTTGGTGCACATCGTTTAACAAACTGATCTGGGCAATATTTCCATAGATATGGATCATCCCACACATAAAATCTTGCATCATGTTTGAGTTTATCACATTGGGCCTTGCTTAGGGTGTTAGGAACTTGCTTAGACACCAAGAAATTGACCAAATCGGCATACCAAAGGGTACTTACCTCAATGGACAGAAGTTGTTCATCCGGAAACGTCTCAGAAATGGGGATGGGCTCTTCTTCATGCACCAACCTGCTTAGGTGGTCAGCCACCACGTTTTCACACCCTTTCTTGTCCCTAATTTCAATATCAAACTCTTGAAGTAGGAGCATCCAACGAATGAGCCGTGGCTTGGCTTCCTTTTTGGTGAGAATTGATAGGAGCATATTTATGCGACGTAGCTAGCTTGTTTTCGTGCATTTATGTTGCTTTTCCTTAGTTAGATTAGTGTTTAAAGTCATTTTCGTGCAATTTCAGGTTCTAAGGTCAAAGTATGCAAAAAGGTGCATTTTGGTGCGTTTTGGAGCGATTTTGGGCCTAAGATGGATAGGACATGTTTGGAGCTAAACGGAAGGATGAAATTGAAGTACAAATAAGCCAAGGAGCGAATGAAGAATGAGGAGTCAAAATTGGAAACCGAAGTTTCTAAGTTTGGAAGTTTCTATTTTCGAAGGTTTCCATTCTTGAAAAGTTTCTATTCTTGGAATGGAAGTTTCCTAATCCTTCTTCACCAAAGTTTCAGCCACAAAAGGGTTCTAAAATATGTTGGGACATTCAATTAGTGGTTCTAGAAGCCTAAACTTCCCTAAAGGACCTTTGCCGCACATCCCTTGCACCTTCCTCTTCCTTGCCGCACCCTTTTCTTGCCTAAATTATGAACATAAAGCACATACCTATTTTGTGCTAGTCCTTGCCGTGCAGGGAGGGTGATTTCCTACTTGTTTTGTGTCCTAAAAACATTCCTATTTCCTTCACAAATCTGCCACACAAGGGAGAGAGGTTCTTTCCTATTTTCTGGACATATTTCACATTCCTATTTTTGTTTCCCCTCTCCTTGCCGCCCAAGGCTCTCACCCCTTGCCTATTTTGTGTCCTAATTACATTCCTATTCTATTCTTTTCATCATTGCCGCACCATATACCCATTCCCTCTCCAAATTTCTGACCAAAGTTCCTTCCTATTTTGTTTCACATATTTTCTATCCTATTCTATTTTCTTTTCTGATTTCTTTTCTTCCCTATTCAATTAGTGATAGTTCACATTTCATATGCATTTATAGCATCCATATTTTGTGTCTTTGTGGTGTGTTTGATTTAAACTAGTTGCATTTTACATCATTTTGTGTTAGTGTGCAGCTATGTGTGTGTTAGGATCAATTGGAAGGATAATGAAGCAAAAACACCACATTTGGTAGCCGAGAATTACTCCAAGCATGGAGATGGATTTTTGAAGTCCAAATGAAGTATCTAAGCATGTTGGTTGCTGGAATTTCAGGAAGTAATATGGAGGGAAGAATGGTGCAATTCGGCCATATTGGAGAACCTATGCATGGCACATGCATTGGATTCGGATTTGGGTGATTTCACCACCTTGCCATGCATTAACTCACATTTTCTACCCTTCCCATTAGTTAAACCTTTCAGCCATGAAATTTCACAAACAATTTCACCCATGCCGTGCCTTTTCTATCCCTTGCCAGCCTGTCATTACAGTTTTCACATGCTTCTCCATTCAAAATGACCACATGCTTGCCCATTTTCCCCATGCCATGCACTATCCATTTCAGAAATTGAATTCCCCATCATTACACACACTTGCATCCCATATTTTACATTTGTTGAGATCCAATCTTGGATCTAAACCTGAAAAGCTATTCCATTCATTCTCTTTAAGTGTAAAGAAATCTGAAGGGGGAAAAAGGAATCTTCAATTCGGCACAAACTCTCCAATTCCACAACCCTACACTACTACATTCATCCTTACTCCCAAAACACAAAACACCACGCCATTTCTGCCCATTCTCTCCCATTTCACAGAAACCATTTCATCATCACCGTGCCACATTCATCTACACCATTCTTGGAGGACTACGCCACACTTGGAGAGCTTGCACCGAAGGCCATTCCCAAGTGATCTTCAACATAGTTTTGCTTCAAGGGGTTCTTCTTCTCAATTCTATGTACACTCATGTTATATTTCTATGTCAAATCTTTGTAAACATGAAGTGTAACTAATCTCTCTATAGGGATTCGATGTAGCCTAGCAAGATTGCCATGTAGTTAACTCGGAAATGCTCAGTTTATCATTCTATTTCTTGTTTCATTCTATGATTTTAATTGTGACTTAGTGTGTTGATTTTAATGCTTGATCACCATTTGAATTAACCATAAGTTGTTTAGCCAATCTTATAGCACACATCATGCATAACCTTGGCAGATATGGGAATGAATGAAGGGAATGTTTGGCATACATCCTGCCAAGTGTTTCCTTTGGTTTTATGAAAGTTTCTTATGCTTAACACATTCTTGATTAAGAACCGAAGTTGCACATCACAATTAGGTCCATAACTAGGAATACTTGATCAAAACCACACATCATATGGATGATCATAACTAAAGTGAAACAAACTCAAGAAATAGATAGATGGGTGAGCATAACTTGAATTAACAAACATGGAATCAATTAGCTATGGTGAAACCGAATCCCTAACCTTTTCTCTATTGATACAAGTCCCGAGTCTCAACTCCATTGGTTCTACCTCCTTATCTTACTTGTTATTTCATTTACTTGCATTCATTTCATTTCTTTGTGTTTCAAGTTACAACATCAAATCTGCCTAAATTGATTAGTTTTAGTTTCTAGTAAAGTTCTTGCAAAACAAGTGGTTACATAGGTCTAATTAGTCCCTGTGGATTCGACACCCTTACTTGTGTTATTATACTCAACATGTCTTTAGCATTAGGAAGGAAAAACTCCAACAAAAATGGCACCGTTGCCGGGGACTGATTTCAGTCCCTTGTAATTGCTTGTTTTGCTATTTAAACTTTGTTATTTTCATTCTAAGTAGAGTTTAGTTTTGATTTCTGTTTAATATTGTTTGTTTTGTTTTGTTTTAGGTAGTATATGTCACATAGACTTGTTGAGTTGGGCCAAAGAATTGAACGTTTGAAAGGCAACACTTTGGACAACTTTGTGCCATCTAGTTCATCCCTTGTCCGAGAAGAAGAGGAAGGAACTTCATCTAGTTCCACAAGTGCAACTTCTGAGCACATTCATTGGGAAAGAGACGAGATGGCTGCCAACCAAGATGAACTTAGAGCCTTGGAGGACTTTGCACAACCAATCATACCAAACTCTCCTTCATGCATCTTGTTGTCCACGGAAGCTAGAAACTATGATCTCAAATCTTCACATTTTCATATGCTTCCTTCTTTTTATGGCATACCTAATGAAGATCCTTTAGCTCATGTTAAAGAGTTTTACAATGTTGTGAGTGGTTTACCTTTGCAGGGAGTAAGTGAAGCAAACTTGAGGATGAGAGTGTTTCCTTACACTTTGAAAGACAAGGCCAAGAGTTGGTTAATGACCTTAGCTCCGGGTTCACTCACCACATGGGATGCCGTGGCTAAGAAGTTTTTGGAGAAGTTTTTCTCCACGCAAAAGACAGCCACATTAAGGGGACAAATCTTCAACTTCAAACAAGATGATGGAGAACCTTTCAATGAGTGTTGGGAGCGTTTTAAAGGACATTTGCTACAATGTCCACACCATGGGTTACCTCTTCACTTACAAATGCAAATTTTTTATGATGGATTAACCCAAACATGTCAATCAACTGTTGATAATGCCGCAGGTGGTGCTTTGAAGAAAAAGAATGCTCAAGAGTCTTACAACATTTATGAGATGTTGAGATCTAATGCTCAACACAATGATGTAAGGGGTAAGAAACTTGGAGTGTATGAAACAAGTTCTAACCATGATCTTTCTTTGCAGGTAGCTAACCTAGAAAGAAAGCTTGAATCCGTGCTCAACATGGTGCCAAAACCAAATGAAGTGTGTGCCATTTGCAACATACCTAACCACCCTACTCACCAATGTCCATCTAGGGAAGCCTATCCCGAGTTTGTTCAAGAACAAGTGAACCTCATGAATTCTTACAATCAAAGGCCAAGGAATGATGCATTTTCAAACACATATAATCCGGGGTGGAGAGATCATCCCAACTTTTCATGGAAGAACAACAACAACTACCAAAATTTCCAACCAAAACCTCCCAATGCCAACCAAAATCAAGTCCAAAACTTCCAACCAAGACCTGCCCCTACACTTGAGGATACGGTTAAGTTGTTAGCTCAAAACACATTGTAATTCCAACAAGCCACAAATAGCACTTTCCAACAACATTCGGCTGCCCTAACCAAAATGGAAACACAATTGGGACAAATTGCAGATGCCTTGAACCAAAGAGAGGTTGGCAAGTTTCCAAGCCAACCCGTGATACTTCAAAGGAACCAAGAGCAAGCCAAAGCAATCACTACACTAAGAAATGGTAAGGTTATTGATAATAGAGTTGGAAATGAAGTTACTAATGAATTTGATCATGTGAATGTAGGTATAAATGAGAAACCAAATGAGGAACCAAGCCAAGCTTCTTCCTCAAATGAAGCACCAAACCTTCACAAGGCCGAGAAGCCTTACACTCCACCAATACCATTCCCTGGAAGACTTGCCAAGGGCAAGCAGGATAAGTCATTTAAAGAGATTTTTGATATTCTAAGTAAGGTGAATGTTAACTTACCTTTGCTTGATGTCATTAGGAACATGCCGGCTTATGGGAAGTTCTTCAAGGAGTTAAACAACTACAAAAGGAAGTATGGACCACATGAGAAGGTAGTAGTGTCGGAGAATGTAAGTGCGGTGTTACAAAGGAAACTTCCACCAAAGCTCAAAGATCCGGGAAGTTTTTCTATCAACATCACCATAGGGGACAAGAAAGTGGAGAAGGCCATGCTTGATTTGGGTGCTAGCATCAACTTAATGCCATACTCCGTGTACCTTCAACTAGGTTTGGGGGAATTGAAGGCCACAACCATTTCACTACAACTTGCGGACAGATCCGTGAAGTATCCAAGAGGTATAGTAGAGGACATTCTAGTTCAAATTGATAAACTAATCTTGCCTGTGGATTTTGTAGTGTTGGACATGGAAGAAGCACCTATACATGATAGAGAGTTGCCTATTTTGCTTGGAAGACCATTCATGGCCACGGCCAAGACCATCATTGATGTGCAAAATGGACTCCTCACTATGACAGTGCTAGGAGAGACCGTCCAATTCAAAGTGTTTGAGTCTCTTTCTCATCCTTCTTCATCTCTTGATTGCTATGCCATTGATGTGCTTGATTCACTTGTTTTCTCTAAGTTCTTGCAGGCACAATCTAATGAACCATTACAAACTGTTTTGACTCAATCTCAAGATGAGTTTGATGATGAAGATGCACTCATGGAAGTGGTTGCTGCCTTGGAAGCATTAGCACCATATCCTTTAAATGTTTCACCTCTTGTAGAGTCATTAGAACCATCAAGGTCACATTTAATCCCTTCCATTGTTAAGGCACCTAAACTTGAACTTAAACCACTTCCACCACATCTAAAATATGCATATCTAGCTGAGTTTGAAACTCTTCCAGTTATCATAGCCTCGGACCTAACACCTAATGAAGAAGATAAACTACTTAGGGTGTTAAAAGAGTCCAAATCGGCTATTGGTTGGTCTATTGCAGATATCAAGGGAATAAGCCCTACTAGGTGCATGCATAGGATCCTTTTGGAGGATGGAGCAAAGACAACCCGTGAGCCACAAAGAAGGCTCAATCCACACATGAAAGAAGTTGTTAGGGATGAGGTCTTGAAGTTGTTAGATGTGGGGATCATATATCCCATTTCTGATAGCAAATGGGTGAGTGCCATTCAAGTGGTACCAAAGAAGGTGGGAATCTCAGTAATGAGAAATGAAAACCAAGAACTTGTGCCCACAAGACCCACGGCTAGTTGGAGAGTTTGCACCGATTACAGGAAGTTGAATTCTAACACTAGAAAAGATTACTTTCCCATGCCTTTCATAGATCAAATGCTTGAGAGATTGGCAGGTTATTCACATTATTGTTTTCTTGATGGTTACTCAGGTTACAATCAAATTGCAATTGCCCCCGAGGATCAAGAGAAAACTACATTCACTTGCCCCTTTGGCACATTTGCATATAGGAGAATGCCCTTTGGACTTTGCAATGCCCCGGCCACATTCCAAAGATGTATGTTGGCAATCTTTTCTGACATGGTGGAAAGGTTCATTGAGGTATTCATGGATGATTTTTCAGTGTTTGGTTCTTCTTTTGATGAATGTCTTAACCATCTCTCTTTGGTGCTTCAAAGATGCCAAGAAACAAATTTGGTTCTCAATTGGGAAAAATGCCAATTCATGGTGAAACAAGGCATTGTTTTGGGACATGTAATCTCTAGCAAAGGAATGGAGGTAGACAAAGCCAAAATTGACATTATCAACACTATGGCAGCTCCCACAACCGTGAAGGGAGTGAGAAGTTTCTTAGGGCATGCAGGCTTTTATAGACGTTTCATTAAGAATTTTTCAATGATAACTCGGCCATTATGCAATTTGTTAGCTAAAGATGTTGTGTTTCACTTTGATAAAGCTTGTATGGATGCATTCAATACTTTGAAACATGAACTAACTTCGGCTCCTATCATTATGGCACCAGATTGGTCTCTACCTTTTGAATTGATGTGTGATGCCTCTGATTATGCTATTGGTGCAGTTTTAGGACAAAGGGTGAACAAGCTCCCACATGTGATCTACTATGCAAGCCGAACTCTAAATGATGCTCAACTTAACTACTCCACAACTGAAAAGGAGTTGCTTGCTATTGTCTTTGCTTTAGAGAAGTTTAGGTCATATCTTGTGGGATCTAAAGTCATTGTGTTTTCTGATCATGCAGCCCTTAGGTATTTGATGACAAAGAAGGATGCTAAACCGCGCCTAATTAGATGGATACTCTTACTACAAGAGTTTGATTTGGAAATTCGAGATAAGAAGGGAAGTGACAATGTTGTGGCTGACCATTTGTCTAGGCTTGATGAGAACCATGGAGTTGGACAACCCTTGCCTCTAAATGAATCATTTCCAGATGAACAACTCTTTGTTGTTCAAGAAAAGGAACCATGGTATGCTGATTTTGTCAATTACCTTGCTTGTGGTGTATTTAGAAATGACATTTCTTTTCAGGAAAGAAAGAAGTTCCTTGCCATGGTAAAGCATTACATTTGGGATGAACCATACTTGTTTAAGTATTGTCCTGACCAAATCATTAGGAGATGTGTCCCGGAGAGTGAGCAACAAAGCATTCTAACATTTAGCCATACATTGGCATGTGGAGGACATTTTGGTGCCAAAAAGACATCCCTAAAGGTTTTACAATCTGGTTTCTTTTGGCCTACCTTATTCAAAGATGCTTTTGATTTTTGTTCTAAGTGTGATAGGTGCCAGAAAATGGGGAACATAAGCCGAAGGAATGAGATGCCTTTGAACAACATTTTGGTGGTAGAACTCTTTGATGTTTGGGGAATCGATTTCATGGGACCATTCCCATCTTCTTTTGGTTACTTGTACATCTTAGTAGCCGTAGATTATGTATCTAAATGGGTTGAAGCCATTGCTACAAGAACTAATGATCATAAGGTTGTTTTGAATTTTCTTAAAGATGTGATTTTTTGTAGGTTTGGAACACCAAGAGCTATTATTAGTGATGGTGGTACCCATTTCTGCAACAAACCCTTTGAATCCTTGATGAAGAAGTACAACATCAACCACAAAGTATCTACCCCGTACCATCCTCAAACCTCTGGACAAGTGGAGATTAGCAATAGGGAGATCAAGAACATTTTGATGAAGACCGTGAGCCCTACAAGGAAGGATTGGTCATTGAGGTTGAATGATGCACTTTGGGCATATAGGACAGCATACAAGACCCCCATTGGCATGAGTCCATATCGACTTGTGTTTGGGAAAGCTTGTCATTTGCCAATGGAGCTTGAACACCGTGCATATTGGGCCATCAAGAAGTTCAACTTTGATTACAAAGATGCTGATAAGCTCATATTTATATATATTTTACATCAAATTCTCTCGTCTTTTCTTAGTTAGTTCCTTATATTTTTGAGCTATTTACTTTGATTTTGTGTTTTATATGATTTGTCAAGCAAATAAAAGAAAAATAGCACAAGTGAGATTTTATGTAACAAATTCGTCAAAACTGTCTGTGCAGATCAGCCCATTTTGGAAGCAATTTGCGAACGGCCCAAAATGAACTAGAGAATGAGCCTTATATGCTTGGAAAGCTACAGATGTCTATTTTCTGGAGCATTTCGCGGATTGTTAAGATCATTTTTCTAGAAGAAGTTATGGGCATTTTAGTAAGGGAAGGTCAAGAGAGCACATGGCATGGATGACCCACGGCTTGGAAGAATGATTATGTTTTGCAAGTGTGCTAGCTTGTTTAATCATGAAATACAAGTGTGCTAGCTGTTTTGCAAGTGTTCTAGCTGATTCATCATGAGAAGACCAAGGGGAATCCAAGGCATGGACCAAGGAGGATGAATGCAAGTTGTTTCCACATGAAATTTCTGCAATGAAGCATGTGTTGCTAGCTGTTTTTGATGAATAATTCTTGCTTTTTATTTGTTTATTAAAATCACTTGAGTGGCTCCTTACCTTTGTGCACCTATAAATAAGCCTTCTAGCAAGGCTTAGACTCACCAATTCACACAACAATTCCATTTTCACACACCCTAAACTATCCTAGCCAAAACCCTTTCTTTCCTCCACAAAATCTGCCCATAAACTATCCTAGCCGTGCCACCCCCCCCCCCCTTAACCATCCTAAACACCACCATACATCCCCCTATCCACTCCTCCATACAACCAAACCTTCAAACCACATCCACTCCTTGTGCCATATCAAAGGAAGGAAAGGAAAGTGCTTGGACGTGCTTGTCACTCAACGAGGATCGTTGGAGCGTTTAGGTGCTTTCTTTCTTTTATGTTCAATGTATAAATCTATTTACCTTTGTTTTATGATTATGAGGAACTAAACCCCCCCTCTTTGCTAGGGGGGGATTCAAAGCCATGATTACATTTGCATTATGAATTAATTACTTTTGGTTGTGATTTAATAATTTGTGATTTCAATTCGCTTAACTATTTGATTGATAACTTATTTATGTATGTTGATTAAGAGTGCACGCTTAGTTTTCATGCATAAGTTTGATGCTAGAATATAAGGGAATTTCACCTAATCGTTATGAACTTATATTCAAGAGTAGTGAAGGTTGCTATCCACAATCGTGTTAAGTGAATTCCTGGCAGGAGTATCATGCTTTTCATAGTTACAAATGCCTTGTCGATGCTAATGATTTCCAACAAACGTAATGATTCTAACTTGTGTCTTTATCATGATGTTCATATAAAGAACTTGTTAGGAATGATTTGGTTGCGATGCATATTCATCCAATTCAATGATTCTAGGGAAATCTGAAGGTTAATTTAAGCGGACCTAATTAACTTGGAGTGTTGAGTTTCATAAGTTATCGAAAGAACAACTAAAAATTGGTTTATATACAAGTGTATCATGTGTGGAGGAAACCCCTCTAGCTAATCCATCATCCATTCACACAATCATATTTTGTGCTTAATTCTATCTAGTTTTCAATTTGTTTATTTTCAAGTTATTCTCATCAAGATCACATCCCCCTTTTTCAATTTTTGTCTTTTGATTTGAATCTACCTTATTTGATTTCTTTTGAGTTCTTTGATTTAATTTAGTTTAGAGTTGGTTAATTTTCATAGCTTGAATCTTTTAAATTCATTCGTGATTTTGTTTTAGTTTATTTATTAATTTTATTTTAAGTTATTCTAGTTTATTTGGAATCATTTGAATCTAGTTAAATGTTTTGATTTTAGATTTGTGTTTTTAAAGTTTTATTTAGTGTTTTCTAAGTTCATTTTATATAGATTAGCAATCCCTCCTAATCCCCGGTTTAGAACGATCCCTACTTGCATATATACTACAATTGACAACAAGAGGGTTTAATTTGTGTGTTAGTTTATTTTCGCATCAAATTTTGGCGCCGTTGCCGGGGATTAGCAACTTTGCTAATCCCTTATTTCTTTTTTATTTTTTTTATTTTTTATGTTTTAATTTAGATAGTAACTTTGCTTTATTCTTCTTGCTTCTTAGGTACTAGTGTATGACTCGAAGTTCTCATCCGGTTCAAAAGCATATCTCTGACTTTGACAATGACTTTGAGCGAACTTTGAGAAGGACAAAGAAACAACAAGAAGCTCAACCATCCAATCTTGAACCTGAGCTTGAGGAAAACAAAGTAGAAGAGGAAAAGGAGCCCAAGGCTCAAGGAGTTGAGCAACCACAAGTCATGGCGGCGGATAACCGAACAATCAAGGAGCTCTCAGCTTCGGGATTGGACAACACCGCACCCCTATGCATCCAATACCCTAGGGCAGCCCCTGAGAAGACCGATGAATTTGAGTTGAAGTCCAGTTTGCTACATCACATACCCAAGTTCCATGGGTTATCAATGGAGGACCCCAATAAGCATTTGAAGGAGTTTGAAGTAGTATGCTCAAGTATGACACCGGTGAACGTGGATAGCAACATATTGAAGATGAAGGCTTTTCCTTTTTCTTTGTTGGAAAAGGCCAAGGATTGGTTGTACGAGTTGGCTCCCGGAACTGTCACATCATGGGAGAGTATGAAGCGAGCTTTCTTAGAGAAGTTCTTTCCAACATCACGAGTCATTCTTCTTCGCAAGAAAATTAGTGGAATTCAGCAAAACCAAGGTGAATCTTTTCCAACTTATTATGAACGTTTTAAAACCCTTGTTGCTTCATGTCCACAGCACCAATTGAAGGAGGAGCTTCTTCTTCAATATTTCTACGAAGGGCTCTTACCAATTGAACGGCAAATGTTGGATGCATCCGCGGGAGGAGCTTTGGTGGATAAGACACCCATGGATGCCAAAATTCTCATTGCTAATCGAGCACTCAACGCACAACAATATGAAGGTGTTGGGCAGAGAGAGACCCCACGGCCACATCATGTCAATGAGGTAAGTTCTATTTCTGAGTTACAATCCCAAATGGCTAACCTTACGTCCATGTTGTCACAGTTTGTTGAAGGCCCCAAACCGCAAGGAACTACAATCTGTGGTGTATGCTCCATTCAAGGACACCAATCTGATCAATGCCCTCAATTAATTGAAAATGGAGGATGGGAATCTGCCCATGCCGTGGGTTATGGGAATCAAAACCAACCAAGGGGTGATCCTTTCTCTAATACATACAATCCAGGATGGCGTGATCACCCCAATTTCAAATGGAGAGACGCACAACAACCTGCCCAACAAAGTGGATTCCGACAACCTCCGGGTTTCTTTCCAAGGCCAATGGCACCTCAACCACCTCCTCAAGCACAATCATCCCAAACCAACTCAGGTATGTCTATGAATGATGATAAAGCATATCAATTATTAACCACAATGGCACAGGGAATGCAGAATCAAGCGAAGGAGGTTAATGAGCTCAAGAGGCAAATGGGCCAAATGGCCGAGTTTTTGGGACAAATCCGTGAGAATGGTAAGTTACCAAGCACCACGGTGATCAATCCCAAAGGTGGCTTTGAGACTGTCAAAGCAATCACATTAAGAAGTGGCAAGGAGGTTGGATCAGACCCAAAACCATCCAAATCAAGTTCCGAAGAGCATGAAAAGTTGTTGATTGAAGAGGCTCCTAATATGTCCAACAAAGGTAAGAACATGTCCAATTCAGTTCATACTAATATTATTCCTCCAAATGTCCCATTCCCTGGCAGATTCATGCAACAAAAGAGGGAGGAGGATGAAAAAGACATTCTAGAAATATTTCGGAAAGTGCAAGTGAACATTCCACTCCTTGATGCAATCAAGCAAATTCCGAAGTGTGCCAAGTTTTTGAAGAAGTTGTGTACAACAAAGAAGAAAATTCAAGAGAAAGAAGT